>OY759220.1:18980928-20313212 GCA_963662175.1 Aradus depressus | reverse complement strand
TTATGGAAAATAAAAATAAAAGTTTTAAGAACTTCAGTGAGGGGTATAAAACAATTTTTTTACCACTCACAAGCAAGAGAACAATGTGATTTAAAAGAACACAATGAACAAAAAAACACGTATTTTTTCAACAAGGGGTATACTCTTGATAGGGCCGTTGATAAGGGTCAAATAATAATTAAAATAACAGATTCTTCATGAAATAAATTGATAACGCATCCCATTTAGCAGGGCACCAACAAAAGTGATTTGAATAAAGAGTCGACAATACCTTTACAGTATTGAGAGAAGTCGAGGTTCTGTCGTGTCTTTACACTATACTAAAAACCCTAGTATTTGGCAAAGGTTTCGGCAACTATTTATTTTCTTCTTACTTCCTTGTAAGGGCCTTGTAATGACTTCGAGGGGAAGTGTCTAGTGGTTTACCACCAGGCAGACACAAACACATAACAACTTCCTCACACATATCCATAAATAATTTCCGAAACTTGCTCAAATATTGAGTTTTTTTATTCACACGACAATATGTCCACTACCCTCAACAATAATTTAAATAAACTTAAAAAATCAAAAAGCTGTTAGTTAATGAAACTCATGCCCGGGCTTTAACTACGAGGTCATATCACGTACTACCAGAGCGCTCTTTCGTCACTCTGGAGGACATGAGAGTTCTAAATGTTGCCTATTCAGGTTTAGTTACCTATAGGGGTCTTTAACGAATACCTGACATCGTACAGGCTTGAGCCTATCATCCGAAGGACGGCATGCTGAAATCTGGGAGATGGAACGTCAAGAATAAACAAAACCATCTTGTATCGGTGGCCTTATAGTTACGTTCGGGGAATTGGGGCCATGCAGGAGGCTGAAGTTTTTTTTATTGAATATAATTATATATTATTCTTTAGTGTTTACCTTGTAACCTAGCAGGTTGCCATTGAAGTGTTGGGTGGGAGGTGCTGACCATCGTACTACAGCCGAGGAGGAGTTGATCATTTCCATCTGGACATTCTGAGGAGAAGCTGAAGGAACTGCAAAATAAAATAATTTACATTGTTCACATAGATATTTAGAATGTTTTTAGAGTCAAGTGATAAGCACACTAAGGGCCAACATTCGACGATTAGCTGATATTAAAGCAACTGTAAAGCTGTGAACGTGCTTCATGATAATAATCTATCATTGAAAATATTGTCAATTAAATTGGCAGAAGATCAAGATAAAACCTGTGAATTATAAGGAATACGATGCACTTGATTTTTATCTACGGTTCCATTGAAAAAAAGACACTGTTGACACTCTGCTCTTTGAAATATAGCACGAATTGAGGCATGTTATAAGCAGGTATGTAACGTTTTGTACCTTTCGTGTATCCATATTTCCTGAAATTTAATTTAAATGTCTGCTTACTGCCTCTACTTTTTGAAGATTGAGAAAACATTATCAATTTTCAATGAATTGTTTTGTATTTTCTGAAGTTGATATAATACATACATATTAGTATATATACAGAAATTACAAAACGTTAAGCTATCTTCAATTCATAGCAGAAACATTGAGGTTATACCTTTTATAGTTATTATGAATTATATACATGCAACACAATCATATTTCTGGAAATATCTACTAACTACCACTTTTTAATTATTTATTAATGTAACTTCAAAGCACATTCTATCGTATCACACATTTTTACAAACAAATATTATCAGTCATCTTGCACTCTGTTGCCATCTAAGGGAACTATCAACCTGTCTTTCGACCAATCAGCATGGCCGTTAAAAACGAACTACCAGTCCAACTAATCATATGATAGAATGGATCTATAGGATCTAGGGATAGATTTCACTAATCATCAAAATATGATAGTATTTACAATTAACCCTGATTAAATTCTCGGTTAAATCTTTAATCATAATTGCTTAATCAACATTTTGATCAAGTTACGATAAAGGCGCCGGTAGCTCAGTGGTTTGACTGCTTGCTTACTGAGCTCAAGATCGCGGGTTCGAAACCCAGCCGAGGCTTTATGGTCCCGAGGAGCCTGTACGATGTCAGGTACTCGTTAAAGACCCCTTCCCTAGGTGAATAAAAATGTAGGGTAGACATCATGTCCACTAGAGCGACAAAAGAACGCTCTGGTAGCTCGAGCATGAGTCATAATGGCTAAAGAAAATCAAAGTTTATGAAAACGGGTCTAAAAGAATTTTAAAAAAAATTTCATTGTTACCATCTTCTAAGGTCTGAACGACCATGGAGTTGGAGGGCTGTCCCTCGACCTTCTTGAAGAAGGGCGTGAGGAAGAACTCATACTTGGTGAACTTGCGAAGGGATGACACTGTGTACTGGGTGGCTCCTGCGTTCATCACCGTCACCAGACTGTACTGGTGCCAACCACCGGACGTCTCTCGGAACCGCACGAACACGCCTTCCACATACTCATCACTCGTCAGCAACTGAAACGTTTTACCATCAAAGTTAGTAGATATACAGTGTATATTTAACAATTTACTCCAAAGAAATTTCATTACTCTGCAATTTTATTAAGATGTATTCATATCAGCAAAGAAGTGTTCACTTAAATAAACCTAGAATATTAGATAACAAATTGGGAATAACATCCTTTGCTTTTTCAGAAGAAAGAGGATTTATATGGTACAAACTACCTTTCTATTAACTGTAAACCAACGTGAACAGAGTATAAATTACCCAACACATCTTATCTTCAAGAGGGGGCCGGTAGCTGAGGGATAACGTGCTAGTCTACTGAGCTCAAGATCGCGGGTTCGAAACCCGGTCGAGGCCCTTAGGTTTTTCATCAGGGAAGTGAAAAAAAAAACTGAGCACGCCTACCGTGAGATGGGATGTTAAGGTCCCGAGCCCGTGCGATTAGGTGAATAAAAATTTAGAGTAGGCAAGATTTAGGACTCCCACAGTGAAGTCGGGCTCATGTCCACCAGAGTGACGAAAGAGAGCACTCAAAGAAGGCAATATGACCTAGTTAAAGCCCGGCTCGTAATAACTAACCCTTAGTAGCCAACCTAGCCTGCAAATTTTACAAGTTTCCATCCAATTCCATTGAATAAATAATTTATTTTAAGTATGTTTCACTTGTTTTTTTAGTGTAAAAAATCAATAGCGTGAGATTTAAACTGTTTATGAATTGAATAAGGCATGTTTCAGATACAGCGCTGCAAGCGTTTGTATTCATAAACTAAGCCCTAACTGCAAGTGGAGATAACAGTTGTGATAGCACCCTAGTGAAAGTAAAAGCGATCACACCGCCCTTCGGAGGGGATGTTAAACGGCAGTCCAGAGCCTGTGCGACGTCAGGAATTTCCTCAAAATGAAATGGGACTCACCTCCCAGGCGACCCGGACAGTGGTAGAGCCGGTGGGTGTGAGACTCTTGAGAGTGATGACCCGGGTGCCAAGCCTCAGTCTGGCCTCGTCCAACTGCTCCTGGGACACTCCTCTAGTCTCTTGGCTCAGGGTCCGCACTATTTCAGAAGTATTGCTCGGGACGGACAGCCCGAAACCGTTCTCACATCTTACTGTGAACATGTACCTTGTGTCTGGCTTCAAGTCTTTTATCTGGAAAAAAATAATTGATTTTTTAGTCTAGTTTGTTTTAAAAAAAACAGGCGAAAATGAAGTGACATCCTCCTGGGTATCTTTTAAATATAACAACGATTACATTCAAAGGGTGTAACACACATCTTGAGTTCTAATGAATGAATTTTCTGTTAAATAACATCTAAGTTGAGAAAGTTGGACATATTGTGGAAATTTGTAATAAATAAATAAAATAAACTTATTTTTTGAAATATTATTTATTCCACAAAAATGTTATACAAACACTACCGGTTTAAGCGATACACCATCGTGAGATTTAGTTTACACTGTCAGTTTGCTGAGTGCATATATCAAGTAATCTTATATATCAAATAAGGGATTGGAATTCAACTAGAAAATCCCCATGACTTTACAGTATGGAATTTCTTTGTCCTGAAATATTTTCTTCCCCTTTTCAATAACAATAGTAAAAAAATTAATAAAAATTCACATTTGGTTTTCAAAGATTATAGTTTCAAATACAACATTAAACAGTTAACTGTATATTTTGTAAATAATATTCTAATAATAAATTCCTGTAGTAAATTCCAGTATAATTCCTATTCTAATTCTATTTTTCCTCTACTGTTTTCGGGCCATATGAGGGTGAGAATCTGCCACTGTAAATAGAAATAACATTGTCTCATTTTGATTGATTAATTTTGCATTTCTTCCATATTTTATTCCAAATTTTAGTAGCTAGCCACTAACGACAGATATGTTCTACAGTAACAAATCTATCGATATTCTTCCAACTCCACAGAATAAGTTACGATAAGAGAAGCTGACATATACATCCGTAACTCTTCGTGAAACTGGTTGAGGAATTCATTCCACTAAAGAGGTTTTCAAAGAGACCATAATGAGACCAACTCACCGTGACAACAGTGTCCTGAAGTGCTCGGGCAGCCACCACCCATCCAGTCTGGAGGTCAGGACTGTAGTACTCCACCGTGTAGCCGGAGAGGGGAGTAGTGATGCTGCCAGGAGGATCCCAGGCCAGACTAATGCTAGAGATGGTAACGTTGATAGGCCGGAGGCGGGCTGGGGCTAGGGGCAGATCCCCGTGCTCCGGGGCCCGTTCCGCCACCTCACCTCCCACCCGCAGCCAACCTGAGGCCGAGCTCTCTCCACTCTCAGACTTGGCCGTACAAGTGTACACCCCCGAGTCGAGTTCCATCAGATCTGCAACAAGAGATACATAGTATGTTAAAATATAATTGGTTCATTGTGAGATGGGAGGGCAAGCGTGTACCTTCCCTCATAAGGTCTCTCTCACAGATCACTCTTGCCTATGTAACCACTCAAGACATAAATGTAATGAACAGCAAAATATCTCCATACAAATGATCACAGGCGGTTTCAGAACTTGTTACCTGTTACTTCAACAGTATCATGGTAATTGGAGAAAGAACATACTAAAAACAAATTTATATGTGGAAAAACATTTCATCACTATTAATATTATTCAAAATACTAACATTCCTTTAGTCGAATGGAAACATTAACGGTATTGGCGCTATGGACTTTATGTAGTTCGTCCGTTTTTCGGTTTATTGTTATTAGTTTACGGTTTATTTATTTTTATTAATTTGCCCCAAGCATTAATAATAATAATACATTTATTTCCGTTAAACCACAACATGCCAATAGAATATGTCATAACAATGTATTCATTAAGATTAGATACATAAACAGATATTAATTCTTAAAGTCTGACACACATGCATTAGAATTAACAATACTACTAAAAAATAAAATGAAATAAATAAATACATGAAAATAGGAGTACAAAAATAATTATATTAATAAATACAGAGAATTTAGAATTTTTCATAACTTTTCCGGAAGTGTTTTTTTTTACGAAGACATTTCGAGACTTTCTTACGCCCCTTCCTCAGGTCACAATGTGCAAAATATAGAAAAGAGAAAGAAAACAAAATAAAAATAACAATTAAAATATATATAAATGGAAAAAAAAATAGAAATAAATAAGATGATAATAAAAATACATAAAAGAGAAAAACAAGAAAAATAAATTAGTATATAAATAATAAAAAATAATGATTAAAACGTAGATTCCACAGACCTTAAAGAGGATATCTACGGAGGAACTCTGCCAAAAAAATAAAGATGAAAGCTACGTATCAGATAATGTTTTTGTAAATGAAACACGATTTTTTATTATGGTTATTTTATCATTTTTGATCAAGGTTGGGAATTAGGTGGTAATACAAATGATATCACTATCATGCAATGTAATAGAAGTCAAATTATTGTAAAAATATAAGGTTATAGGTTAATATTATAGGTGAGTGGATACTGCAATAGTTTTAGTCTTCTCGATAGTGAAATATAGCATCACTTCCTAATGCTACTATATGGAAGGGTTGAAATTTATCAGTTTCTAAGATATAAGCATTCAAAGTGTGACGTTGCATGTTTACGTTGCATCCGTGCTTCCGATATTACTTTTACCCAGTGAGGGGAAATTCTATGTCAAAATTTATCTATGTAAACACCTGTTATAGTGATTATTCTTAAAATAACGTTATCATGATAGTAAAATTATTAGCGTATAAACCCACCCACCGGTGACCCAGCTGGCCACATCTATGGAAGTGATGTTGACTAAACAAAAATAAGATCTCGTTAATAAATGGCGAAAGTGTAGAAGAGATAAGAAAAACACCACATAAATATAAGAAATAGACAACCAGATACTGAGGATGGGCTTGTAGCCCGAAATGTCTACATAGAACAAATAAGTTTTTAATAAATTGGGAGAAAAAAAGAGCTTTAACTAATGAATACATAGTATAAAATCTCTGGTAGTACAGTCACAATATCCTGTTCGCCATACAGTTGAGTTGAGTGATTCCCTTCAACAATTCTCTTTGCTTCTTCCCATCCAATAACACAACGAAAACAAAGAGGTGATTAATTCGAGAGCTGAATGACTGATAGGAAATGGTCTGTCTCTGGGACATCCAGAAGTAACCAGTCTTTTACAAGAACTCTAGGTGTGAAGATGATTTAACACCTTTTTTCCCCTCCCTCAAGAGACCAATTCAATTATTCACTTGACAGAGACTCGAAGAAGAATTTGTCTGTAAACAGTCCACATAGAAGACACTCAGGTTGCAGGAGCGTTAGTCAATTATCCTGCATCCCTGGGGATCTCTGGAGGAGGGGTCGGGAAAGCAATCTCCTTGGATTTGGAGGAGATGGAGCTGCTGAGCCTGCAGGAAAGGTTCCACGTGGAAATACAATTAGTCTATCACATTGTGTTTAACAATTGTGAAAAATACAATACTACAGTTTGGATCAGCATGGCATATTAGAGAACGAAATAGCACATAAAGTCGTCAAAAAAACTTTTCCTTCTTGACATAAAAATGTTTTTATAGAGGAAAAAAAAAAATTATCATAATTTAAAAGTCGTATTTCGTATATAGAAGTTTAATTCATACTTTGCTTTATTTTTCATTTTCCTGTCAGAAGACCACCAATATTCTATAATTAATTTATTTATACACGAGTATGGGACTGATGATATAATTTATAAGCTATTTTGTTGTATACAATTTGTATGATGCATGCATCATTATGATTTAACGGAAGTAATAATTACTATTATTATTAAAATTACATTCGAGAGAAAAACTGCAGAAAACTCACTGAGTACATGAGACTGCAAGTTACTTAACTTGTACAAACAAAATCGTCAACTTTAGAAATCTCTAAGAAATATAGAAGAAAAGAGACAAGGGGTTTCAATTTATCTATATATACATATAGGGGCGCCGGTAGCTCAGAGAAAGAACCTTGAGCACGCTTCGGATGGGAGGTTAAGCGATGTTCCCGAGCGTGTACGATGTCAAATACTCGTTAAAGACCCTACCTTAGATGAATAAAAATTTAGGATAGGAAAAATGTGGGGCTCCCACAGTTGAGTCGGGCTCAAGTCCACCAGAGCGACGAAAGAGCGCTCTGGTAGAAGGCGATAGGATCTCGTTAAAGCCTGGGCATGACACAATAACTAACTATACACATATACTACTATTTATATACACATATATACTTTTAATTTTCTTGTATTAATACTACAGGATAGAATAATAATAGAAGTAATCCTGATTTTGCGTGCTTACAAAAATAAATAAAATTAGAGGAAATATAGAGAAAAAGGAATTGGGTCATTATTTATTATTATGGCGAATCAAATAATAATTTATCCTAATTGTTCTTCTAATTTGTAAGTTTCAGATGCTAGAAATAAATTTTAAAATATTGCAGAAAAGTGTGTACAGATATATTTCTACAGAACATACATTCAAGTCAATCATTAGAATGACTGGTAATTACCTTACCGCCGAGTCCCTTTAAGAGTAGAGTGTAAGAACAGTACACTCGAAAAAAAAAAATATATGAGATAAAGATTATAAAATATAAACTTCAAATAACGAACGAGAGTAGAAAAAATGAAAATGTCGAGGAAAAAAAAGAGATTTATTTCATTTAGTTGTACTGAAGGAGTAAAGAAGGCTTAAAAAAAGGGATATTGTAAAATCCTCTTGTAAAAGAGGAATAATATAAAATGTAACAATAAAGAGGAATTAGGGGAAGGACGGAGGAAGAGGAGGAGGAGGAGGAAGGGAAGTAATGCCAGATTGAGGGATTATATTTAATAAAAGGAGGATTTGGGGGAGGTAAAGTTGAAATTTAGAACAATCAGCCATCATTCAATCTAATCTGGCATAATTAATTTTAATAGCCAGAAACATGAAACATTATTGCAAGAAAGGCTTTTAAACGTTTTTATTAATTAAAAATTATTAATAAGTAATGTGTAATTATGTGTAATTAGTATAAATTGTAAATAAATCATTGTATTACAAAATTACAACAAATAATTGTAGGGAAAAAAAAGGGATGTTTAAAAGAACTTCATACGTGTTTTATGAATTTGTCACATGTTTTGTGATCTCACTTAGAAACTATTTCAAATTGAATGGCCAATTTCGGAATAATAGAAATAATGTTAAAGTATCATGCATAGCAAGGGGCAGTGTGTTCTGTTCTTAGCATAAGTTTCGGATTTCATAACTGTTTTTATTACAAGTAATAAACAATTCTGATTAAATGTTGTTATTACTATCTTATACCTTCAGTATAATGAAGTATTGTAATCGTGCAAAAATCTGAGATCGACTATTCAATGGAATTTCACTTTTAAAATTCCCTTGAACACGTTTCGACCGTTTTCGCTAACTTTGTGAGCGCTCTAACTCAGAAACAATTGCAGCAATGAACTTAAAATTTGAGATAAGATGTCACAAATGTTTTTTTTTTTTTTTTTTTTTTTTTTTTCTTCTTTTCTTGGCCTTAGCTTTTCACCATAGCCAGTCTATGTAATATTAAATTTAGACTTTTGCACCGACCCTAAAAACTGCACAATACTACCATATATCTCAGTATTGTTTGATGCCAATAATGTGGTGTAGCAAAAAGGCTGTGTTACCAATTTCTCTGCAGTGGATAACATTGTTAATCGTTCTATTTGGTACTTGTTACAACTCATAATAATGTGCTCCAGAGTCTCGACCTCGTCACAATGCCTACACTTGGAGGTTTCGGTCAGACCTATTCTGTGAAGATACCATCCACAAATACCGTGGTTAGCTCTCAGTCGGCAAATTGACATACAAAAGTCCTTCGTTAGATTTTCTCCATGGAACCATGGTTTGAGCTGAGCTTGTGGATTAATTTTCTTATAAAATGATCCTTTCTCCGAAGAAGCGTACTCCTGCTGCCAATCGAACCACAATCTCTTCCTCACCTCTCCAAACAAGTCTATATAGGGAAGACAGGACTTGCCCAGGGCTGTCCCCTCTGAGACTGCTCTCCTCGCCAAACTGTCCGCCATCTCATTGCCCTTAATACCCGCATGTCCCTTCACCCAAACAAACCTAACTCTTGTTCCTTTATTCTCAAGCAAGCAGACACTTTCTACTATCTCCAATACAATGTTGTTGATATTCTTATAAGTGAAATTGCTTAGTTGCCCTAACGAGAGTTGACTATCGCTGAAAATAACCAAATTTCTAATTTCATCCATCTTCAAAGCATATTTGAGGGACTCTAAAATAGCTATAAGTTCGGCAGACACCACAGAGAAACAAGATGGTAAAGAGAACAAATCCCTGTAGTCCCTCTGAGGATCGTAAAAAGCCGAGCCACAACCTTGTTCACACTTAGCTCCATCCGTGAAAATGATGTGAAAATGACATCTAATCAAATCTTCGACCATTTTATCATGGTCAATAACATCGGATTTGTGCGGCACATACACTAAGATCTTTTTAAATAAATGCGGATAATCTATATTAAAAATAGAGATTTTATCTGACTTATGGATAGAATCGTAAAATTGATGGTAACTGAGAAAACTATATGAAAGGAGAGGAGGTTTTTTCTTTGTCCAAAAGGTATTCGTTAAGATTTGTAGATTTAATTCCAAAATGTTATTGTAAAGTGAACTATTGCCAGACATTATTCTTAAGAAACTTCTGTCGGCCAACATCTGTCTGCGAAATTTCAGTGGAAATTCTCCAGCCTCTGAGAGTAGTACGTCGATGGGAGTTGATTGAAGTAATCCGAGACAATGGCGTAGGCAGCGACGATGCATTATGTCAAGTTTATGCAAATTGGTGTTACTTGCATTGCCATAGAGAAAGGAACCATAATCCATAACAGCTCTAACAGTCGTCCTGTAGAACATCAACGCAGTTGCCGGGTCTGCACCCCATTTCAGGTGTGTCACCATTTTTAGAATATTCATATATTTCTCTACTTTATTTAGGATATGATTAATATGATGGTTCCAAGAAAGTGTTCTGTCCAAAGTTAATCCAAGAAACTTGACACATGTTCTAACCTTGAATGTTTCTTCACCTAATCGTATTTCGTCGCCAAATGGTAGAACTCTCCTTCGTGTAAATACACAAATAGACGTCTTTTCCATGGAAATGTCTAAGCCATTATCGAAAAGCCACCCTCGAAGGAGAGAAAAGACGTTACTTATTTTTCCTTGTGCAGAAATCACATTAATATCAGAAACATAAATGCAAATGTCATCTGCATATTGCAGTATTTTGACGTTCTCCGGGATAATAGAAGCCATATCCGTTACATAAATAGCATAGAGTAAAGGACTTAAAATTCCTCCCTGCGGAAGTCCCACTTTGGCTCTTCTAGGTCCGATCAAGGTATTACTAAGCCTGACATACGTATTTCTATTTGAAATCAGAGAAATCACGTTCGATATAAATTTCTGCGGAAGTCCCAAATTGGTCATTTTCTTGAACAATATGGGAAACTGAACGCTGTCATAAGCACCTTTAACATCTAAAAACATAGCCAAAGTACTTTTGTTGGAAGTAAACCCCATCTGAATATCAGTAACCAGAGAAGCAAGGCTGTCCATGGTGGACCTCCCCTTCCTGAACCCAAACTGACTATTTGGCAACTTGCTGTGGTGCTCAAGCCACCACTCTAACCTGTTCTTAATCAAACGTTCATATGTCTTGAGAACACTGGACGAGAGCGAGATGGGCCGGTACGAACACACGTTATTAGGTTTACCTAACTTCGCTATTGGGACAACGATATATTCTTCCCATTCCTTAGGATATATTCCTGATTCCCAAACATTATTAAAAATACTTAATAATGCCAATAAAGAAGAAGACGGAAGATTTTTTAATATGGGATACACAATCTGATCCTTGCCAGGAGCTGTATTGTTTGTTCTCTTCAGAGAATGTTTTAATTCCGACAGAGTGAATTTATCAAGTAAAAAATGATCCTGAGATTGGTTAAATGTCATTGGCATAACATTTTCAACATAGTCTGGAGTTAGGTTATACAGAAATTCACGAGTCCAATTACCTGAAATAATAGGAAGTTTGTTACAAATTTTACGGTTTTTTAATAATTTAATTCGTTCCCAAATAAATTTAATAGGTGAACTTTTCGAAAGGCTATTACAAAACTCGATCCAAGACTTTGACTTAGCATTCTTAACCGTTCGCTTTACCATAGCTGCTGCTTGTTTATATGTATTAAAATTGGTAAAACACGGACATTTTTTATATGCCTCGAAAGCTTTTTTCCGCTCATTTGTAGCCTTTTGACAGTCGTTATCCCACCAAGGATTGCAAAACTTACCACTAATTCTATTTTTAAATATAGGAATACTTTGTTCACATGCCTCGTTTATCTTGTTCAAAAAATTTTCATATGAAATATTACTAACATCATCTTCGGAAAAGAATGAAAGCAATGAATTTTGAAATTTATCCCAGTCCGCATGACTAACGTTCCATTTCCTAGTAGGGATTATTTCGCTATTTGCTAGGTAATATGGGGATGAAATTATTATCGGTAAGTGATTTGAGCCTAATGGGTCATTATAAACGGTCCAATCAAAATAATGAGTTATTTCTGGAGAACATAAAGTTAGATCTAAAGCAGAAGCATTTATTTGGTTAACCCTGTTAACTAATGTTGGAGAACCGTCGTTTAAATATACTAGATTTGTCTCGTCTAAAGCTGCTATTAACTTTTGACCTTTGCTGTCTGTTAAACTACTTCCGAAACACGTATGATGAACATTAAAATCCCCAATTAAAAGAACTGGAGACGGAAGTGAAATGAAAAATTTAACCCATTCTTGCTTTGAGATATTATTATTAGGATTGTTATAAAGGGAAATAACAGTTATATTTTTATCAGATTCTAACGACAACAGGGCACCAGTAACAAGGACGTTGTTTATCCGATAAATATTAGTTAATTCCTTAAAGTAAATATTGTCTTTTATCAATAATGCTACTCCAGATTTGCCATCTGCTCTGTCTGTTCGTAATATATTAAAACCTTTAAAACTATAATATTTATCAGGGCTGAACCAAGTTTCCGACAAAGCGGCTACGTTTATTTTTTCAGAGCATAAAAAATTTTCTAATGACCCTTTATTAGACACTGCTGATCTGGCATTCCATTGTAAAATCTTTAAATTATTCATGATCATTGTTATTGAAAGAAATTCCCAACTCTATCTTTTATCAATTCTTTTAGTGTTACTCTATCAGATATTACCAATTCTTCTCTTGAAAAATATGAATTAATTATTTGCAAAAAGGTATTACAAATTTCGTCGACCGTCAGTCTTAACTTTTCTTTTTGATCTGTATTATTTTGTATGTAGGGATTGAATTTGATTATACCTCCTGCAGAATTTTTGGGGGTCGATGGAAGATATAAATCCTTATTCAGATTTATACCAAGAGATTGAGGGGGGGAGAATTGTCTGACCCCTTTGACGCCTTTTTTGAAATAAGAAGTAGTAGGGGTAATGGGGGTGGGGATATTCACTGCCTTTTTATGCAAATATGGAAATTCTTTAGTAGAATCAACTGTAGGCTTAGCAACAATACTGGAATAGCTCTTATTTTCCACCAATAATCTGGCATCTCTGAAAGGAATATTTTCGGTAGCCATGACTGTTTTAATTTTTTTCTGTTTTTGGTACTCTAAACAATCAACCTTGTCAATAGACGAGTGGACCTGATCGCAATGAACGCACTTTAAGGAGAGGGGGTTGGGACAGTCCTTTTTCTCATGCTCCCCGGAACATAAAGTGCACCTCAGTTTACCTTTACACTGGCTAATGTAATGATTGTATCTAAGGCACCTAAAACATTGGGTCACGTTCTGAATGTAGGGCTCGACGGCACATCTTACATAATGAATATAAACATACTCAGGTAAAACCTGACCTCTAAATGTAACAAGCACAGTATAAGTTGGTTTTTCAATTAGTTTATCATTTTCTTTATTTTTCTAATCATTCTCCTAACAGACACCAGCGTAGCACTAATTCCCAAATCATGTCTTAATGAAGCCATAATTTCTTCTTCCGACAAAGAGACGTCCACATTTCTAATGACACCCCGTCTTTTCACCAAAAAAGACGGCACATATACATCCAGATCTTGTTGATTCAAAAATTCCGAATCCACCAATGTGTTGGCACTGGACCCGGTTCGACAACTGATTTTTAGCCGGTTGTAACCTGCTTTCGAAATGTCCAATATATCAGTTCCTAGAACGGAATGATTATTAAAAATCATTTTGCCTATAGACATAGCGTGGAGGCGCCCTACCTGACCTCCATCCCGCTTACTTTCAATGTACACTTGAAAAGGTCCTTTGTCCCAGGGTTGGAAGTACTCTTTAGGCCGTGTTCTTTCCGACGAGTTATTTTGAGTAAAATTTACTTCCTGACTAACGTTAGAAATTGATGTCCCGCTCATAGCCGTATTTTCTTTGTTATTTCCCATCTGTTTTCCACTGTTGGAATTAAATACCTTCGCATAATTATTTTCGTTAATGTTTATATTTGGATTTTGATTAAGATTCAATCCCTGCTCCTCTGCTTGACATTCCATAGTATACATGGCGGGGGGCCCAGGCCCCCCTCCTGGATCATTCATAGTCCAAACTTAATATAAAATTGGGGAAAAAAACTCACCTGGGTCCAGAAAACATACGCAAACTTACTGATAATTAAAATAAAACTGGTTTCTTGAATGAAATAACGAAAAAATAATAACTTGATAATGGAGACAAGAGCTATTCTAATAGTTAGTTAGTCTAATATATTGTTGTTTTTTTTAAATTTTTAATTACACATAACCTATGTCAACTGTACGCTACTAGAGCTGGACACCATATGACTTCAAAATAGTCACAAATGTTTAAATTGTTTAATTTTTAGTTAATTAAGAACACTTTAGTTTGGGGCCTATGTACATTTTACAAGATACCTCATATTTATGACAATCAAAAATCTTTCCAAATAAAAGAAGAAAAAAACTGAAAGACACATTACACACAGATACTAGCCAAAAAATGATCTTTTGAATTCCAAGTTAGCTCGATTTATGGGAAATCGGTTGAGCCTATCGAAAAATTGGTCCTCACCAAAAATGTCCCTTGTAAAATTTTCAATCGTCAATATACCTCAGAATTGAAATAGGATGAAACAGATGCTTGAAACATTGTGAGCAGTCTAACTCAGAAACGATTTAGTTGAAGAGGTTGTTTCATACAACTACATTAACTAATGAGAATAATGTTTTAACGAAAATTAATTTATAGAATAAATAAATTTACATTAAACAATATTAAACTCATACTATAAGTATTTATCTCAAGCATACTTCAAAAAGATTTAATTAACAAGTGGATATTAAAATATCTCATTTGACAGAGAGCAGAATGGAAACAGTAAATTGAAAGAGTGGAGGAGAGAGGACTTTTGAAGGATTAATACCGGGTGGTTCTGAAGTTGATTGAAAGGCAATAGAGAGCTCTGATATCGGGGGCATTAAATCAATGGGAAGCCAATGCCTTCATAATCCAAAAAGGCATGGTGGAGGGGGAACCCTGTGATTTACTATAGATTATCCATTGATCAGGGCTGGAGAGAGGGGTGAGTAGGGGTGGGGGGGAGTGACTAAAAGGGGGATAAATCATGTTTATATCTGAAGTATGGCGGTCATAACGTCACATCCTGCCAACAACTACTTGGCACAGATCAGCCATGTTCAACATGACAGAGTTGACAATCCATCACAGTAGGAAGAGATAACGTCATCTCAAGGTTCTATCTTCCAAGATCGACTTTCATTTCGGTTACACACCAGTCTCACGAGGGCGCCGGAAGCTCAGTGGTATTCGTGCTTGCCTTCAGAGCTCAAGATCGTTGGTTCGAAATCCGTTAAACATCCTGCCCTAGGTAAATAAAAATTTAGGGTAGACAAAATTTAGGACTTCCACAGTAGAGTCGGGCTCATGTCCAGCAGAGTGACGAAAGAGCGCTCTGGTAGTAGGCGATATGACCTCGTAGTTAAAGCCCGGGCATGAGTCATAATAAAGGACGGCGTGCTCAAGGTTTTTTCACCTCCTAAGTGCCTCGGTCGGGTTTCAAACCCGCGATCTTGACGTCAGTTGGCTAGCACGCTAACCCTGAGCTACCGTCGCCCTCTCTATCTTTCTTTCTATCAAATTGCACATACAATCAGTAACAAAAATTTTCGGACAATTTATAATTTTGTTTTTCTTTTGCAGTTACACATAGTTATATGGCAAAATATTTAATTCAAGCAAAGTTTTAAATTTCGAGATCATCAATCATTTCAAAACGCCGTAAAACAATTAATTAAACATTTACAGCTAATAGGAAATTTTGCATTAATAATTGAAGACAAGAAATTCACGTAACAAAATTTTCTGGACACCTGTTGTTTGTTTTGTAAACAAATGAAAACTGACATAATTGCAGAGATATTGTGAAATAATTCAAATGGACTTGAAAAATAAAATAAGTATATATAGTTAGTGAAATTAGACAACATATTAAATAAACCAGTTTTATTTTATTTTTCAAGTCCATTGTAAACAAATGCGACTCTGATCATGATCTTTAATCCCTTCTCAGAGGGCGCCGGTAGCTCAGTGGTATGCGTGCTTGACTTCTGAGCTCAAGGTCGTGGGTTCGTAACCCGACCGAGGCCCTTAGTTTATTTTATCTGGGAGGTAAAATAAACTTAAGCACGCCGTCCTTCGGATGGGACGTTAAGCGATGGTCCCGAGCCTGTACGATGTCAGGTACTCGTTAAAGACCCCTATCCTAGATGAATAAAAATTTAGGGTAGGCAAAATTTAGGACTCCCACAGTAGAGTCGGGCTCATGTCCACCAGAGTGACGAAAGAGCGCTCTGGTAGTAGGCGATATGACCTCGTTGTTAAAGCCCGGGCATGAGTCATAAAACCTAATCCCTTCTCAACCAACCGGTAATACCGAACAAATGAAATGTGTTTATATCCTTCTATTAATGCATTCAGTAGTTATTTGTATTTCCTGCTGTCAAGATGGGTCGAACATCTTTTGAAGTTCAACAGATAATAATTTTTAATTATGAAAAAGGATTAAGTGTCCGCAAAATCGGTGGTTTGGTAGGTCGAAGTAAAAGCACCGTAGCCGATGTAATTCGAAGGTATAAGCACGAGGATCGGATAGATTTGAAATCTTCCTCTGGCCGTCCAAGAGTATTAAACGACCGAGAAAGGTGTAGCGTTGTCCGGAAAATTAAAAACAAGCCCTCGAGGAGTGCACCTCAGATCGTCGCCGAGGTATACAGAGAAACGGGAAAGAAAGTTCACCCACAAAATGTTCGAAGAATTCTAAAAGAAGCAGGATATAATGGGAGAGTACCAAAAACCGTTTGTGAGTGAAAAAAATATAAAAAAAAGATTGAGCTTCGCAAAAGAGTTCCAGAATCATTCAGACATTTTTTGGAGTAATGTCATTCATCTGCGAGGTAAAATAAACTTAAGCACTCCGTCCTTCGGATGGGATGTTAAGCGATGGTCATGAGCCTGTACGATGTCAGGTCAAAGCGTTTGAGCTCTCACATAAACACACGCATGCAATTGATCTCTGATGTTCACACGATTACAAAATTTTTAGTACATATTATTATGTATACATATATTATATGTATAGGGAAGTAAACAAAAGTAAAGTAATAGTATATGTATACATATATTACATGGAAGTAAACGGACATGATCTGGAAACATTTATTTGTCGAAATATCGGAGAAAAAACGTTTAAATTAGAAAAATTGGGTACTTAGTTTCTTTAGAGGGAAGGTGGAGGGGATAGAGTAGGGGGAAGGGACGGTTTCTGCCGAGGGTCAGCGCTGCTGTCGCTCTCTTCCAACGTCATATCACAAAAATCTAGTTTTCTGACATTACATGACCTGAGATTTCTTTTTATGTTGTGAAGAGTTACAAGATACAAGAATATTTTATTATTGCTGTTTGTTCTATTGCAAGCAAATACTTTTGAATGTAAGTTTAATATATTTAGTCCCGACAGTCGCGACAAAATTTGGAGAAGGTGTAATGAGGAGCTGAATCCAAAAAATTTAAAACCAATAGTAAAACATGGGGGTGGCTCAGTGATGGTGTGGGGGTGTATGGTGTCTAGTGGAATTGGTGAACTGGTTTTCATTGAAACCACCATGACTGGAAAAGTTTATGCCGAATTACTAAGGAGCAATTTGAAAAAGAGTGCTGAAAAACTTGGGATTTTACGGACTATTCATTTTTACCAAGACAACGATCCGAAACACACCTGTGAATTGGTACGTACTTGGCTTTTGTATAACTGCCCTAAAGTTATGACCCCCCCCCCCCCCCCCCCCCCCCCCCCCCAATCGCCCGATCTCAACCCAATTGAACACGTATGGGGTGAGCTCGACAGGAAAATTCGATTAACACCCATTGCTTCAAAAAACGAATTGAAACAAAAGTTATTAGAAGAGTGGGGTAAAATATCTCCAAATTTCACCAAAAAATTAGTTTCATCATCAATGCCGAATCGAATGAAAGATGTTATTACACAAAAAGGGTACCCAACCAAATATTAATTAACATTATGGTTTTTGAATTTGTGAAATCGTAAAAAAAACATTGAATTTATTTATAGTTGTTTACATTTTTGTCCGAAAATTTTTGTTACCTACATTACTTGTTATAAAATTTATTAAATTAAAATATTTATTTGTTCTAATCAAAGCTGTTTTTCCTTTATCCTAACCCACTTTCGAATTCTTATTCTTGATTGAAAAATGGCTTTAATTATTTTTTTAAATTATTTTTTATTACTTTTGCATTTAATTATTATAATTTTTTATTGAAAAATCAAACCGTCCGAACATTTTTGTTACTGGCTGTATATTTTTAATATACTCATTCATATTAATATTATCACACACTTTCTTACTTCTGAGTCTACTAGTGACTTAATAATCCACACTATGTTTTGTAACTCTTTATTCACTACTTTAATGTCAATTTACAACAAAATAGTTAAACAACGGGGTCAATAAAACACTAAGAATAACTATCTACAACAATTTACAAGTTATCTTACTGATGTCACTGAACACGAGCACAACTGAGGACGCCGGTGGCTCAGTGGTATGCGTGCTTGCTTACTGAGCTCAAGATCACGGGTTCGAAACCCGACCGAGGCCCTTAGGTTCTTTATCTGGGAGGTGAAAAAACTTTGAGTACGACGTTTTTTTGAGTGGGACGTTAAGCAATGGTCCTGAGCCATGAAACATTAAAACTACTCGTTAAAAACTCTAGGTGAATAAAAATAGGAGATCTAGAACAATCTTCTACATGGAAAGCAAACATTAAAGTGGCTCGAAAACATCAAGAAAACTACGTTAAACACAAAACGAAAGAAACAGGTAAATTGAAAGATAATAAACAGATAATCATATGACTTAACTCAATTAATCGATCAGCAATTGTAAGTCATTCTCGATCAGATTACATGAATACTCTTTTTTTTTTGACCTTATTTTCGATGCTTATTAGCCATATCACTATGTTATCTAATTATTTACGACATCCATAGCCCCGGGAGGGAGTTCTATCTACGAAATAAAACTCACTCCCGGACGGGATTCGAACCAACAAACCATGGTGAGACCATACTGATATACATAAATGATTCAGTTTGTGACTTTTTTAAAACAGTTAAAAATTAACCTTTTTTTTGCATTAGTAAAATGTTATTCAATTAGCTAATAATTATATCATTAAATTTACAGTAACAGTAACAAATTAATGACAAGAACCAAAGTTGAAAATTACAATCCAGTAAATAATGGATAAGTGTGGCGGCAGCAATACCTGTGTTGCCAGGCCGTGATTTTAAAATTCCTTTCCAGTAAAACCAAACACTGTGGGTTTCCCTTGATAAAAAAAGAAAACATTCTTGTCAAGAATGTATTTTTTAACTGAAGAATTTTAGAATACACCTGAAAAAATTGTTTGTTGTGGTAAAATATGTTTTTTTCTTCAAATTTTATTTTGATAGAAAATATTACACCAGAAAGTCAAAGATGGAGAAAGTTTGTAGTCAACGACATAGACTTCTGGAAGAGACCAGGACACCGCTGAGGATGATGTCGAAAAGGACAAGTGAGACTGTGGGTAAATCGCTGAAGATGCAGTGGAAGAGTACAAATGAGGCTTAGGGCATACCGCTAAGGATGACGTGGAAAAGGACAAGTGATCCTGTGGGTAAACCGCTGAAGATGCAGTGGAAGAGGACAAATGAGGCTTAAGGCATACCGCTAAGGATGAGGTGGAAAAGGACAAGTGAGCCTGTGGGTAAACCGCTGAAGATGCAGTGGAAGAGGACAAATGAGGCTTAAGGCATACCGCTAAGGATGACGTGGAAAAGGACAAGTGAGCCTGTGGGTAAACCGCTGAAGATGCAGTGGAAGAGGACAAATGAGGCATACCGCTGAAAGGATATGATTACTGATTAATAGAGTCGACAGTCTTTTCAATGTAAAAGCAATTCGAGGTTCTGTCGTGTAAATGAAAAATTCAAAATTTGGCCAACGTTTTGGAAACTATTTATTTCCTTCTTCAGGGCCTTATAATGACTTGAGTGGATGTGTGGGGTGAAGGTCTTATGAGTTTGTGTCCCTCTTGTACACTATACCATAGCTCTATACTGGACACAAACTCTCAACACCTTCACCACACACACAAAAAAAAGGGACACAAACTGATATGATTACGCTCTTCACGCACGAAACACAAAACAGCGGTAAAACAACAAGGAGGAATCATGAAAACCAGTACAATAGAATTAATTATCATAATTTCTTGTGTTTTTCTAACCATTGTTGCTATATTTCTCAAACAAAGAAACAGATTGGAGAGAAGAAATGAAAACACTGGGGTTAATGAAAAAAAGAAAAAGAAAGAAGCTAATATGCAAAGGGTTCGTGTTTTGGAAACTTAATTTGTACGCAGAATTTCAAGAAGGGTAAAACATAAATATATTTTTTACTCTTTATTTATTCTACAAATTTACTCTCCTCTACCCACTTGACAACTATATGGGATTACATTTTTAATTAAAATATATACATTTTTATTTATATTTTATCATTAATTTTTATTTAGGAGAAGGAAAGGAGCAAAAAAGTTGTCAGTGTATTAAAGTACTTCTTCAGCACGAATTAAAGCAATCCACCGTTTGGGCTAAAACTCAAAATTTGACTTAATAGCTTCGGAATTCTCATAATAAATTTTGGTTCGATACATTCATTACTTCGGCAGTTATTGACATATTTGAGTTGAACAGTTTTCTGATCCCCCCTCCCTTTCGGCTGATCTGATGAATATTTATAGGTGTCGTACTTATATACTTTGAATATACATATGAAAATTGGTGTCGATACATTAATTACATCGGCAATTTTTGGGATAAATGAGCTAACCCTCAGTTTGATGCCCCCTCCCCTTGGGCTGATTCCGCTGAAAATTTATAGTTTAGTCTTTATAGGGCTTTGAAGTTGTATACAAAATTTCGTGTCAGTACATTCATTACGACAGTACCGTAGAGGGTTCTGGATACACATATAAAGTTTCGTGTCGATACATTTATTCTAAAGGGAGTTATCGTGTTCACAGACAGACACACACACACACACAGATAAACATTTTATTTTTTTTTATTTTGAATATTTAAAAAATGAAAAATTATTTCTTAACCCTCTAGTACACTCACTCGCCTTTCATTGTTACATTAGTACACTCGCGCGGCACTTAGTACCGCATGCTTAACTATTGAGTTTTTCAGCAGTTTTGCACCCCATACAACTCCAAAAAGTTATTATTAGGCGTACTTAATGCATAACAATGTTTTTAAAAACTTTATTGAAAAAAAAATACAAAATTGTTTTAAAAAAGTAACAAAAATTGAACCTTTTAAACAATGTTTAAGAATTACTTATATTGAAGTAAAGAAAAACATCTTATTACAGTACAAATGAAGAACAATATAATTAATTATAAATAGTTTATTTTTATTATAAATTAGTCGAAGGTACAAAGAAAAAACTAAAAAATTAATAATTAATTATTTTTTAGTTTTTTAATTAATTAAAATTAATTAATTAACAGCTAATTATTATTATTTAATTGTAAATTAGTAGTTAATGAAAAAAAATTAACTATACCATAAAGTTATAAAGAAAACAAATACGAAATAAAATATTTAAAAAAGTTACATTTTAACAGTGCCGCAATTGTTGTCCCTACCACTTTGACCTCTTGTTACCGTCTGATAAAATATCAGATCAATGCGCTACTTGTTGTGTTCATTCATAGACATGTCATTGAAGAATAGAAGTGGGGATTAGCGTGTTATTAAATATAGGGACCGCGGAAATACAAATCTAGTAAATTTGCGGCACGGAGTGCCGCGGCGAGTGTACTAGAGGGTTAACTTGTAACTAGCTGATAAAGTGGGAACAAGATGAAAAAATTAAGACTTTGCCTAAACAATACAAAAAAAAAAAAATGGTTTCATTAACTCTTTACTTAGAAAAGAAGGAACTCTAAAATTAACTGTTAACAAAATCTACAGCGACAAAAGTAAACTTTTCGGTAGCTAATGAATAACAAAGAGTGGACGATGAGACAAACCACTGCATCATCTCTCCCCGTCTTCTCGCTCCCTCACTTATGTATCCATATTTATGCGGTCTATTTAACATTTTATTTACCATGTGTGGCAACGAGATTTGAAAATTCACAGCCAGATGTTACCAAGGTTTGTACAGGTGCTCTGTCAGGATGCAAATGAACATGGAAATAAATCAGATGAAAATAAGAATAAAAAAAAATAATTGAGATGGAGAATCGATTCCTAGAAGCGAATTGACGTTTTGGGCTAAAACTCAATGATTGACTTACATAGGGGCTTATGTATCCTCATACCGAATTTTGTGTTGATACATTCATTACATCGGCAGTTATTGGGATTTTTGTGTTCAGCTGCTTTCTGATCCTCACTCCCCTTCAGCTGATTCCACTGTTAATAGGTGCAGCCCTTAGAGAGCTTTGCATTTACATATGAAATTACGTGTCAAAACAATAATACAGTAGACTCTCCCTTACCCGGCGTTCTGTTAACCGGCCCACTCCCTTATCCGGCGCTCGCAAAATAATATCAAATTTGTTAAACTAAAATTATTAGATTATTAATTATATGAGCCACGTGTATTTACGAGCATATAATAATTCCAAAACTCACGAATCTTTTACGTATATTTATTGTACATACATACATATCTGTGGCAAATTGCAATAACCAGTTAAGTGACATTTTAAAAAAAAAATGAGATTTTCTGAGAAAAATGTGTATTTTGATCTAAATTTTCATTCCCCATATGAGTCCATTGTTTAAATTGATATTTATGACTGTGATTTCAGGAAAACCGAATCAGTTAACTGGAATTATTTTGTAATAACCAGTTAACTGTCATATATTATATTATAAACGAACATTTATATTATAAACGAACATTTATATTATAAACGAATTTCTGTACATCAACTTGAACATTTATATATCAAATATTACAATAAATTATATGTCATATACTTTAAACATGAATATCTCGAAATCAGGTTCGTGTCAGTTAACTGGTTATTGCAATTTGCCACTGATATATACATAGTATTTATAATGAAGGGAACGCTAATGCAATATTTTATTACTTCACTAATATCCTATAAATAAATTATAGGTTAGGGTTAGGTTTTATGACTCATGCCCGGGCTTTAACTACGAGGTCATATCGCCTGCTACCAGAGAGCTCTTTCGTCACTCTGGTGGACATGAACCCGACTCTACTGTGGGAGTCCTAAATTTTGCCTACTCTAAATTTTCATTCACTTAGGTAAGGGTTCTTTAACGAGTACCTGACATTGTACAGGCTCGGGATCATCGCTTAACGTCCCATCCGAAGGACGGCGTGCTTAAGTTTATTTCACCTCCCAGATAAAATAAACTAAGGGCCTCGGTCGGGTTACGAACCCACGTTCTTGAGCTCAGAAGTCAAGCACTCATACCACTGAGCTACCGGCGCCCTCTAAATAAATTATAATAAATACATAGTTAAAAATCAAACATTTGAAAATTACCGATTTTTTTAACAAATAATATTTTTAGAATTTTAGATTTTGTTTTAAATATGTATGTAATTAAAAGCAGGTTTCAAAATATCTTTTTAATGCTTGGATAAATATACATATGTACATACATATAATAAATCAATGTTCAGTATGTACATATTTGTCAATTTAATAAATGTTATCAACAAAATACATATGTGTTTTATTCCTTAGCTCACCTAAAAACACTTTTTTTAATGCTTTAATTGATATATTTTTTCTCATTAATTGATGATTTCCGTTATCCGGCGTTTTCTGTTATCCGGCGTCACGTCGGTCCCGGCAACGCCGGATAAGGGAGAGTCTACTGTACCTAGTGGATATGAAGTGAAATTGCACTGATGTAAGATCGCAGAGCTATTGCATATCCTAAATGCCCACTTCTCCCGTTCAGTCTTCTATGTATACACGAAAAGTTTTCATAAGTGGCATTGATTTCCCTTAAGAATTTTTCATTTCGAGGAGCATATATAGCCAATCTTACCGTCAATCTGAAGAGTTCCATTGTGGAAAACGACATGTCTGCTGGTCAGCTTCAGAGTGGAGCCATCCTTGGCCCAGGAGACGAGGGGCGGCGCCTCGCCCCGGGCCCGACAAGGCAGGACAGCCACGGAGCCTGGAGGCAGGGTCTGGTTGGAAGGACCTGTCTCCACGATGGGGGGAGGACTGTCTCCTGCTGATCTCACCTGCAAACACAAAAATCAAATATTACAAAAAAAATAAAATGTAAATTAGATGGAGGATACTGTCTCATTTGAATATTTTTTCAACTCCCTAAAATATTATATAGACTTAACCTTTCCATGCAAAATGTTTAAATTAACGGAAAAGGGAAGAATACAAAATAAATGAGAGACCGATACATATTGATTTTCCCAGGGATATTTTTTTTATTTTTGACAATATTTCGGGACACTTCCACGTAGGGACGTGGTCACTATGAACGTTAAATTCTCCTCTATAACTAAATTTCCCAATAGAATTAATATAACACGGAATTTTATACGTATTCAGTACACGATAAAGACGACATCTAATAATTTTCCGCGAACTCGGCCAAAGGGCGAGGGATTAGATAATATTTCAGTATCAGCTGAAGCTATTGTCACCAGATGTATTATCACGATGTTCAAAAGATTATTTTTTTACATAAACGAGAATTTTCCATTAGTGGATCCATGAATCAGTGATCTCGCGAATATAACAATGTACTGTAGGTATTTAATAATTAAAAGTAGTGCATTCATAATTGAAAGCTTAAGTGGATATAAACAATTGTTTTGTGGATATGATTCTAGATAGATACAGATAAATAGATCCCTAACTCAGAAAGGACCAGCTAACCAATATTTTCCAGATATAATTCACAAAAAACAGTGTAATATTAGAAACACAATCAAATTAAAAAAAAAAAAAAGATTGGGTATTTTAATGTATATAATAATTGTATACGACATGAAACTTTATTACTTTTAAATATAAATATATTACGTAAGTAAATAGAACTAATGAATAAAACAAGGAATAAATAAATATAACAAATACTTAATAGAAGAAATTAACTAAGGAATTAATAAAATAATATTTTTAACCTTAAGAATAAGATTTAAAAAAACAGACAACAACGTATTTTCAAGAAGACTCAGGGTGTAGTCTTCTTTTGTATTTTATTCAGTTAAAACATTAATAATAAAGCAAACAATAATTAGGCTTACGGTAATTAACTTAAATTTCATTTTATAATGAAATTGCATTTTAAATAATAATGAGGAAAATAAATATAATGTCTAATTACACTTCAAACTCTGATTAACCTAAAATCAATCAGTTTGTTTTTTTAATATCCAAGTCCTTTTTGAAATATGAGAAAAACATCTAATTTGCAGTGAATTCCATTCTAAAAATTATTTTTATATCGTAAAATGTAAAAAGGAAACAATTTAATTCTCTATTCGTTTTAAAAAGAACGTCATTCTTTGTCAACTTTAACCACAAATGCAACATTTGGTGTAAATCTGAGACCAGGTGTGGCAAGATATAGTGAAAATATACAAAAATTTCTAAGCCTGCTGGAATCAGACCGATCGAAGCCAATTGTTCACTGAAGATGACCTGAATCATGTTGGTCACAATGTTTCAGAACACTATCTTCAAATTAATTGTGAAATTAATTTCTTATTAAGATGACTTATTCTCAATTATTTATTGACTGTAAATCACACGTTGCAGTGTCATTTTTGAATTAGTTAGCTTTTGTTTTTTACTTTCTTTACTCAACTATTTTTACTTATTTTTATAAGTTTTAATTTTCAATTATGTTGCTATGTACTCTATCTTTACTTACATTCAACTTCTTGATAATTTATTTTATTTTACTATTTTTATTTTCTTATTATTATTTATTTATTTAATTTTTTCTCATTCATAAGTTTATATTTCTTTATTGTAACATAAGCTAGACTTTTTTCTTCTTCGGTAATATAATTTTTATGTATTTTGTAATTATGCCAACCTTCTTTGTAATGAAAAAAATCTAATATTTTTTTTTTTTTTTAATCGATAATATGACCTAAGTAAATTTGATGTGATGCAATAACAAAAAAAAATCTAAAACTAGTTAGCTTTAGCCATGCCAAACCCTTATGTTTTTTATCTGGGCCTTGAGCACGACATCCTTCGGATGGGACGTTATGATGGTCCCGAGCCTGTACGATATCAGGTGATCGTTAAAGACCCCTACACTAAGTAACTAAACTTAGGTAGGCAATATTTAGAACTCCCATAGTAGAGTCGGGCTCATGTCCACCATAATGATACAAGAGCGCTCTGGTAGTGCATTGTTTGATTATATGTAAATAGTGTCTTGTCCACTGGTTTAGTAAGTTTTAATCCATTTCTATTGGATATAACCTAAACAACCTTAAAAGGAATCATTCAAAAATTAGAAACGAATTTCACCATTGCCTTCAGATAACAATTCTAAAAAATGGTTTCTTTTGTGCTTTAATCATGTTTGGGACTCACATATTGTTTTTTTTCTAAACAAAACAAATGATACCTCGAGATATGCGCCAGCAGTAGCAGACCCAGCCACGGAGAGTGCAGAACAGACGAGGTAGCCAGCATCCTCCCGGAGGACCCCATGAATAGTGAGCTGGCCCTGAGGGCTGACATGAACCCGACCATAGGAGTTGGCAGGGAACATAAGAGCCTGGCTCCCCTCCCGGGCCCAGTAGATAGACGGAGGGGGGGAGCCCCGGGCCGCACACTCGAACTGGGCCACGCCGTTCAGGCCCACTGTCTGGTCCTCCGGCTTCAACGTGAACATTGGAGGCGCTGAAAC
Organism: Aradus depressus; assembly: GCA_963662175.1. Classification (NCBI taxonomy): domain Eukaryota; kingdom Metazoa; phylum Arthropoda; class Insecta; order Hemiptera; family Aradidae; genus Aradus; species Aradus depressus. Next base: position 20,286,056 of record OY759220.1, on the reverse strand, counting down.
AGAAGAGCGTTTTAAGTGATTCGTCAACCGTACAAAAAGAATCAAGGTTCAAGTAAGCCCTTGATGGGGCCAGAGCCAGTACTAACTTTGGTATTTAGAGTATGGGCCACTTATCGATCATGTACGAGTAAGTAGTATATGACTTAAATTCTTGAGCATAAAAATAGCCTATTGAAAAAGTATATGGGAGCATATTAACGTTTCGTGAAATTCTTCGAATGCTTCGATAGAGCATTTATGACTTCTAAGTTGAAAAACGCAGGCATAATATGGAAACTTATAATAAATAAATAAAAATCTATTTTTTAAATATTGTCTATTCTACATATATTGTAACATGTAGAAATAAGGGGGGGGGGGTATTTTATAAATAAGGATATATAATCATATATGATATTCACTCAAGAAGGGTGGGGGAAGAGAGAGAGAGCAGTGGAAGGAGGGGGAAGGCGTTGAGCGGTTGCAGATAGAGAGTGAAGCAGGAAGGTTGTTGGATTTTTGTGGTTGGAGAGAGAGAGTGAAGTGGACGGGTGTTTTTTTTTATGGGAGAGTGCAAGTGAACGGATGATAGAGAGTTGACTGGAGTAGTGAAGATTCTTTGTGGAGTTGGAAGTCTGGAGTTCTGGAAATGGGCAGATTGATGGAAGAATCTATGAGCCTATGATGTACTGAGAAGAGCAGCGGAGGATTGGAGGATAGATAGAAAAATGTGAGTGAATAAAAAGATAAATGTTATATTATCATTGTCTACCGATCTATGTAAAGGTGTAAAAACAAAGGGTAAAAATATTAAATCTTATTCCATGAAAACATTTTTATTAAAAGAACTCACCACCCATTCAATTATTCAAAAATACAATAGTAAATTTAAAGAGAGTAGAAGAATCATTACAATGGCGCAACAACATGGAGCTAATTTTTTAAAAAAAAATATATAATTATATTTTACCGTATAGAAGAAACATTACAATATACTATATACATACAGATATTTAATTAAATGAATATATATTAAAACAGCCAACAAGAGAATGACTTGGACAAAAATCACGTGGTGACGCTTTAATATTATCAAATAAGAATAACAAAATAATTATATCACAATATTTTTTAAAAAATCTAGAAACTATGAAATGCATCTTAAGCACCAAAGCGCAAGTTCTTGTCTGAAAATAGTGAAATCCAAAAAGTGGCCATGTGGCAAAAGTGACAGCAGTAAACCACTATATTTTTCCCATAAAGTGTGTGCCATGTCAGAGACATCAACGTCAATCTTTTTAATTTTGTTGGGAAGCAGATTAAATAAAGCTAAATTAGAACTGAAGTCAGAACCTTGTTTCAAAATCGTTGATAACAAAAACTAACATAGGTATAAAAATGCTTATTCTAAAATATTCTTTGGGTGAAGGACACGACAGAGGGTTGACTATGTTAATTTGTTTAGGAACTATTCGAGACATGAGCCTCTGAGCTGGGGGGGAGGGTAATTCTGCTCCCCCCCTGTATACGCCACTGCTTCCTTAACTGAAATATAATGATTCGCACCCAGGAAACTGTCTTAGTTTATGCAGAAACATTGTATAAAAATGTGGAATAGACAATATTTCAAAAAGAAGTACATTTATGCTCAACAATTCTGGCTGTATAACTTTTTATCGTGTCCATAGGAAGACAGAGGTCGTCAATAGACAGCTATCACAATTAGTTCCTGATCAGCAACTCACAGTGTACAGTGAGTGTTGCTTTGGCAATGACAGTGCCAACAACGTTGCTCGCATCACAGATGTAGACTCCCTCATCCTCTGGAGCCACCTTCTCCATCCACAGACTCTTCTCCTCTGTGATCCTGATTCGAGGGAGAGGCATCTTGCCCTCATCGGCCCGCCTCCAGTAGATCTTGGGAGGAGGATCTCCTCCTGCCTTACATTCCAACTCCACGTTGGTCCCTGCCACTGCTGTCACGTCTCGAGGCTCTTTGCTCAGGAAAGGTTTCACTGCAAACAGATGAAAAAAAAAATTGGTGTCGGGCAGTCAGTGGAAAAGGGTTTACTGACACGAAGCTCACGTGTCATATAATGGAGGTATGAGCGCAGGCGCGGCCTGCACTTCCCCCACCACAAACGCGTCTACTCAGGGCTCTCACCTCTCGTACAAGTATCTCAACTAAAAATAAGTAAAAAGTATTTCGGGCTTATATACCATGTAAGTAACCATACCGCTCTTTAGTATAAGGTAGCGCGCCACCAAAGAGTAGAAACAATTGGTTTTTAAATATTGGCCCAATATGATGAATTTCTATCGAACAGTTTTCCTTTGATAATTATCAGCTCAAAAAGACGCCAAAAATGAGGTAGGAAGCCACAAAAATTATGCGCTGCCAATATTTACTTCAAAAATATTTTTTTATTAAATTTATACTCGCTGAAATGTTTTCTATCGTTTGTCGATAACTTTTTCACTTCTCAACTTACATTTACACACCCCTCCCCCTCTCCGAAATCGATCCATTTATTTCAAAGTTATGAAGGACGATATATATACATTATACATACATATATACAGACATTTTTCAGGACTCACTGTAACCCTGTGATTGTTTTTGAGACAATAAAATGAGGAATCAGCTCTCAGAGGGTTTTAAGAAGAAGCTTCTAGTTTCACGCCGGGGACTAATAAAGGATTTTAATACAATTTTTCGAAGTCAACGTAAATGCAATAAAATGCACATTTACAATTTTTCCAATTAAACATTCGTTTCATTTATTATGGATATAACCTACTCACTACAGGAAATCATATGAGTTGTTCATAGGCAAATCAGTGCAGTAAAAAAATATATTTTTTCGACAGAGTGGGCTCTTCGTAGTCTGCAGTATTGATAATAGGCAATTATGTCTTCTACTACTTGACATATTGCCAAAACTAGTTTCGTGATTATAAACTATGTGGACAGAGAACACCGACTGATCCAGAATCTCCAATCATTTTTAAACAAAAGCGAATGAAAAATATAAAGAAAAACGAATGTTTAAAAAAAAATATTTTCTATTTCACAAGTTATATAAATTATATGGGAGTACTTTCGGTATTGCTACCATCTTCAGCCACGACTTAACAAATACTAAAAAAGATTGAAAAATATTATTTTTCATGTGGCAGAAGATGGTAGCAATACCGAAAGTACTCTCATATAATTTATATAACTTGTGAAATAGACAATATTTAAAAAAAAATAGTTTTTCTTAATAGTTTTTATTAAGTGGTTTCACAATATCTCTGCGAAAAATGTTAGGTATCATTACACTGATAAGCCTCTATACAACCCATATCCTAAGTCAGCTTTAAATGAAAGCAAAATAAGGCGAAAAATCTTATAAATATTGGTTTTTCATTTTTTTCGCAAATTTTTTAAGTTTTAACTTTAGTTAAAATTTGGTTTTAATTCCACCTCTGACCTTCATTCAAGTATAATGTGTTTTTTAATGAGTTTTTGTGGCATTTCCAGTCCGTTAGTTTTTATTACCTAGACCTAAAGAAAGTAATTTAACTAAGAAAAAAATAGATAAAACGAAGAACTTGTGTAACATTTATATTAACTAAATATAAAAAAATATGTACATAAAGTGCACTGCCATCGTGAGCACAAAGTTCAACAGTAATAATTAAGTTAGCTAAGTTGTCATATTTATACAATCCTGAGGCTGTGACACCCCTTCCCCACGGGATGCCACTCAGAGGAGAGAAGTCTTACTGTAGATACCGGAAACTGAAAATATTTGGATTTAAACCTGAACTTCAGAAAATAATAACAAGGAATGCAAATAAACTAAAAAAATTGTATTCATAACAAAGTATTGTGATGTATAAAAAATACACACATTCAAATTATTAATATTATAAAAATTAATTATATTTATTTACATAAAAAAAACAACGAAGCAACTCAATTAGTAAATAAATATATGAATGCATTTTGTTTTAAAACAACCCATGAATAAAAAAACAAAACACGACCATCAGCTGTTTTTAATTAGTGTAGAGGAGTCGAAGGTTGGAAGGTCTGAGTTGAGATGGAGTAAGAGTTTAGGCTTAAGGTGTAGAGAACTAAGTTGTAGTGAATTGATTGTGATTAATTGGAGTTTAAATTGAAATAGATGCGCAAAGGAGGTACTTTAATTTATTTATATGTTTTATATGCCCTAAAATAACTTAAATTTGAAGAATGGCCGGTATTTAGAAAGAAAAGACTAAAAAATAAAAAAAATAGGTTGTAAAATTTCTTTTTGTAGATAATTTGATTTTTTTATCTCTTAGTTATTAATTTTATTATGTAGTTTAAGTAAATAAACACAATTATTTGTTCTAGTAAATTCTATGCTATTCATTTTCCCTGTTAACCCAGTAAGATAATTGATACCTTTGGATTCGATTTAATATTTTTGCAAAATTTAGAAAAACAATATGGCATCTCTTTAGAAATCCAAATGAAAAGTTTGTTCATTAAAAAAATTACGTGCACTTTCTTCAAAATTTCACGTCTTGAACTTCTGATATTTTTCTAGGGCCCTTTTCGGAAACTACTGTAGAAATCAAAATTTAGTAAAAGACTTGAGAGATATAATTTCTACATGAAATATGGTAATTTATTGTTTATTTAATTATTATTAATTTTGTTATTGTATATGTATTTATTTTAATTTTACATAATTTCTATTATAACAGTACATATAATAAACTATAAAATATATGAGGAGTTTGGAGCCAGAGCGGACCAACCCACAACTTTTCGGAAAATGAGTTGTTACCATCCTGATGTTGGCATAGGTTCCCTTTTTCAAAACCAGTGTGGATCACTTAGTTTCTTCACTTCAGTGATAGATAGCAGCACTTTAAGTTTACTCCACAAGTATTTTGTGCATATATTTTCAAAGTCACAATGGATCATACGGCCTTCAAAAACTTTATAGAACACAAAAAGGGATCATTCATCCAATACTTTTCTAAAATTTCAAATATAAATAAATATTTGGGGCCCATTTATGGAGATAAACAAAATGTACTCAATTTTCAATTGCCATTTTCTACCTGTTCAGTTTCAACCAGTTGGTCCGCTCTGGCTCCAAACTCCTCATATAATACATAATACCTACGCAAAATGTAATAACATATAACCAGTAACATACAAAATATAATAATATATAAAAAAACTTTGAAACAAGTTCTTTCAATTTATCAGTTTTCCCACTATATCAACACAAATCGCAAAAATGTATTTGGACAGTAATTTAACTATCCTGATTGTGTTGTGCAGGCTAATCAAGCTTATCATTCTGAACTTAACTTGCATAATCGTACTACCCTTGTGCGTTTAGGATAACTAAATATTTCTCAATGAAAGCTGAAGAGGCTGAACTGTTTATCAATAGATCAAGTTACCATGAACAGTGAGAGAGGCTGGTTCGGACTCCCGCTGGCCCACGATGTTCTTGGCCACACACTGGTATCGTCCTTCGTCACTCTGCTTCACCTCCCGGATCATTAGATTGCCACCGTCCACAACTCGAACCCTGAAAAATGTAACGCATATTCACTATTCATCACGAAAAATGTACCAAAGCAACACCAAAGATACACCCAAATATTCCATCATCAAAAAAAAAAAAAACATTAAGGCGTAGTCAAGGTCCACGCCTTAGATTTTCCGTGAAAACGTCGGGATAAAATTATTTTTCATTTTCTTTTCGATACTGCCGTAGCTCTTGCATTTGCTCGGCACTAGACTTTTTAGGTTTTTTAAATTCCTTTTGAAGCGAGCTTTCCTCTGATTTGCGTTTTCTATAATTCCCCGCGCATATTTACGATTCTTATGAGACATCTTTAATTTTTTTGCAGTTTTCAATTTAATACCGATTTTTACATATATTTCGGCGAATATTTTTATTGTTTCACTTTGAGTAGTGCTCCTCAAGCTCTTTAAAACTAATTTCCAATTTGACACAACGCTAATTCGCAACAATCATCCGCCGGCGCCCACACTAGCCCGATAACGTCACAGGCAAAACACGTACAGACATGCTCTATCCATTGTGACCTCAACCGTTGTTATCGCATTATTAGTCTCGTAGTTATTATCGATTGAAATCTGACGGTATTTTGTAACACAAGAAAGTTTGACCGGCTATCACTGTGCTTAACGAGCGAATAGACGTTGTCATGTCCAAAACCAGTCGAATGTTTGCACTGTTATTCAATAGTTGACTTACATAGATTTGGCTAAAATTCAACATGTGTCGTTTTTCTAGGGTTCTTGATCGTGATTCTATCGGGAGTGATCGTGTTCAGAGACACAAAAATTATATTTGCATATTTGGAATGTAGAGGTCGGAAAACATGTTTCGTCATGTACTTTACTTTCGATTTGTTGATTCTATTCTCATTTTCTGGTCTCTAAATGTCTTCCCAATATATTTGGGCTTCTTCTCTCAAATTGTGAATTAAATAAACAAATTAATAAATACATGAAATAAGTAATAAGATGTATCAGTCCAACATCGATTTATTTAACCACAACTAGTTTCATCAGTCAAACTGTCACCTTCAGATCCTCCAATCCTTTGACCTCTTCTCCAATAAGATTCACCACCTGAAGATGTCAGTTTACTGACGAAACTAGTTGTGGTTAAGTAAATCTATGTTGGAATGAAACAAGCATTAAAAGCAAACAAGCATTAAAAATCAAAATAAAAAACAAGCATTAAAAATAAAAATTACCTTTATGTTGACTTTCTTGTTGATCTATTTGCTTTTGTCTTGCATGGAATTGTTTTTGGCATTTTTAACTATTTAACACTAACTCAGAACGAAACTAAACGTATTAAATTAATAATTAAACGTATTATTTTAACGCATAAACCGTAGTAAAAACAGCTGATCCATCGACACCGACCTAAACTCGTAATTGATTTATACGCATGAGCTACTCATCCCCTCTCAGGGGCGTAGCCAGGATTTTGAGCAGGGGGGGGGGGGGGGCAAAGCAGGTTACAGGGGGGGGGGGGGGGGGGGGGGTTAAAAAGTAAATTCATTTTTTTTAGCTAATTTCAAAAATTTATTTAACATATCAATTAATACATTTTTTCTAGTCTGGCGGGGGTAAAATGTTTTTTTACGTGTTTTCCAAGCATTTTCACCTTTAAAATTTGAGATGTTTGATGGGGTACCTTCTTTTTGTGCCATGGGAGCTTGGACTATTTATTAGGTTATCTGTCTGAATCTCTAGGCTCTTCAATTCAATTATAAAATAATTCAAGATACTTACTAAAAAACTTCCTAATATCTTAATACATTTATGCAAATATGGAAAACAGTCAAAACGGAACGAAAACTTCGTCAAAACCTCAAAACAAACTGTCACGTGAACACAAACACAGTGAACAGGTACAGCGCATGGCCTGCGGCCTGCACTTACAACAGCTGATTGCTGATTTAGGAGTCAGAAGAACGGGAAATTTGATGATCCTATGGTAACTTGCAAGCAATGCATTTTTAATAAAAACTATTTTTTTAGTTTATTTAATTTTTATATTTTTTTTTATCTGGGCCTTACCTGCCCCCCCTGGCTACGCCCATGTCCCCTCTCCTTAGCATTTCATGTCGATGTCATAACGATTCACTAGTCTCGCTAAAAAAGTTTCACTTCAAAAAGAGATATATAAATTGGATGGATACATAAATGAATATATAAAAATTGGTAGATACCTGTCCGAGTTTTCCAAATCAATGCTAACACCATCCTTTTTCCAGAGAAGGGTTGGCTCTGGAATACCTTTGGGAGGTCCACACTCGAGGAGGGCCGTTTCTCCAGCAGCCACACGAGTTTCTACAGGAACAGCGCGAAATTCATCTCGAAGAACTGGAACACAAATTAAACCTATTATAATATTTATTGTTACTTTTCAAGAACTCTCAATTATGAGAACATTTTCGCTGAGATATTGTGAAACACTTAATAAAGAAAACTAATGGTTTTTAAAAATATTGTCTATTTCACAAGATATATAAAATATATGGGTATTTGGGTATTGCTATCATCTTCAGCAACGACTTAACAAATACTAAATGCCAATCCTAACTGTCCCTTTTCAGCCCCCACGGGGTTTCTCCTGGTCCCTTAGGGGACAGTTTGGATTGTAAACTTGTTGAACTTCCATTTAGTATTTGTTAAGTCGTGGCTGAAGATGGTAGCAATACCGAAATTACGTCCATATATTTTATATATCTTGTGAAATAGAAAATATTTTTTTAAAACATTCGTTTTTCTTTATATTTTTCATTCGCTTTTGTTTAAAAATGATTGGAGAACAACCAACGATCCAAAAAAATGCTGGCGATCAGCTGTTTTACATATATAAACAAGCAGAGTCAAGTGAGAGCGGTGTTAAGGTTAAAACAGTTCGAGTGAGAGAGATGAAGTATGCAGCAAAGTGTAGTGCTAAAACAGTCAAGTGAGAGAAGTGTAAGGCCCTCCGCACACGGTGCGACTGTTTTGCAACTTGAGTTGCACCATTGTCACAAGATTCTGGATCAGTCGGTGTTCTCTGTCCACATAGTTTATAATCACGAAACTAGTTTTGGCAATATGTCAAGTAGTAGAAGACATAATTGCCTATTATCAACACCGCAGACTACGAAGAGCAGTACGAAGGGAATATTGGTGCCATCCTTATATACAGAGAAATATGAAGTCCAGGCTGTTCGTAGCAGCAGGAAAATTGAATTAAACAGACAGCAAGTTTATAGCATTCTACAGAATGTCCAAAGATTCTTTCCTGGAATTGGTGAGGATGGTTGCTCCTGCCATAAATAAGATGGACACAAATATGAGGGAATGTGTGACTGCAGAAGAAAGAATTTAATAACACTGAGGTAAGCTTTATTTATTATTGTTACTTTAATTGTACGGTACTCCATGTTTCTCCACCTCTCCAACAAATGTTATATTAATTTGTTGATCACTCATCATTTTGAAACAAATGTGATTTTTCACTTGCAACCATGCAACTGAAACCGTTTTGCAACTGGGAAGAACAATCGCACGCAACCAGTTGGAAACTGATTTCAAATCGGTCTCATTTGGTCGCCCCGTGTGCGGACCCCCCACTACCTTACATGGGCAAGGTCACAAAACAGTTGCACCGTTTGCGGACGGTCTTAGGGTTAAAACAGTTGAAGTTCGTAGATAAGCCAAGGAAAAGTAAAGAGTGAGTTATAAAAGAAGGTACTATTTATTTATTGATATATTATGCCCATTAAAATAATAAATAAATAGAAACCCCACAGAAAAAAGACTGATATAGTTTTAGGAATTAGTGAGTAAGAAGTTTTGTAAAGAATGTAATTTTTTAACTTTCAAAGTTCTTTTTTTTTATATATAATGTAGTGTGATGTATAAAAAATACACACATTTAAATTATTAATATAAAAAAATTAATTATATTTATTTTTCTATAAAATCCAAGAAGCAACTAAATTAGTAAATAAATAATATGAATGCATTTTCTTTTGAAACAAATGAGTATAAAACAAAACACGGCCATCAGCTGTTTTTGAATTAGTGTAGAGTCGTGTCGAGGTCTGGGTTGACTGGAGACGGTCTGAGTGAAGATGGAGAGTTGTGTTTAGGCTTAAGGTGTGGAGAACTAAGTAGGAGTGAATTAACAATAAATTGATCCGCAAAGAAGATACTGTTATTTATTTATATGTACAAAATATATATGCCCAAAAATAAATAACTTAAATTTGAAGAATGGCCAAAATATATAACAGAAAAAGATTGAAATAATTTTAAGCATTTAGTTTTTACGATTTTTCTTTTGATTCTTGTTTCAATGTTTAAAGTTTTTAATTTTATAATGTAGATATAAGAAATCGTAAATTCTATTCTATTCATTTTCCCTGTTGGGCCATTAAGATAATTTAAAAAAACCTTTGGATTAGATTTAATATTATTGAAAAAAAATTTAAAGAAAAACATGGCATCTCTTTAGAAATCCAAATCAAAAGTTTTTTAATGGACATTTTTTTAAATTACGTGCACTTTCTTAAAAATTGCACGTCTTGAACTTTTGATATTTTTTTAGGGCCATTTTCAAAAACTAGTGTAGAAATCAAAATTTAGTAAAAAGACCAGTTATAAAATTTCTATAGAAAATGTGATAATTTATTGTTTATTATTTATTCTTTTTATTTGAATTATTGTTTAATTTTATTAATTCAATTATTTTACATAATTTTTATTAACCACAGTAGGTTAAATATTAATGAACCCAATGTTTTGTTCTCGATTCTATGCAATTTATTTCCCTGTCAACCAAATAAGAAAATACCTTTGGATTAGATTAAACATTTTTGCAAATTTAGAAAAATTCGATGGCATACCCTTTCCTTAGTGTTTCATGTTTGATTTCTTATGTCGAGGTAATTCCGATTCACTAGTCTCGCTAAAGAAGTTTCACTTCAATAACTGGTGTTGATTTTAACACGCTGGGATTCGAAAGGAAACTAAAGAATAGCAGAATAGAAATAAGAAAATTATACTCGAAAGGTCATACATTTTCATTTATTGCCAGCATGTGAAGTGAAGTGTTTGGAAATGGTCGATGAATTCCCAAAGCCACTTAGGTAATAAGATAGGTTGGGGAAAAGTTTGGTTAGCTGGCCATGACACCAGGGGAGCATAAAATCATTGGAAGAAATAGGTTAGATAAAAGAGAATGGGATATGGCTCTGAGACCTTCCTCAAGGGAGCCCAGTCTGATAAAGTGTCTATCGACCTTACAAGTACAGGGCAAGGCGAAACGATGAGCCAGGGAACAATCAGGCTAAGTGTGCTTTCTGCAGAATAACAGTCAAGAAAATACTACCGTTAAATTTTAGAAGAGATGGCACGTTGTCTTCCACCGAGAGGCATAGCACAAGAGAAAAAAGAGTCGCGAATTACCGGTAATATGAGCTAGCTCATCGTTTCGGGTAAATCAAGGAAACGTCATAATGTGTTTCAAACATTTCAAGATGGTTTTCGGCATGTATCTCAAACATCGAACGACCTTCAAAAAATCGTATTTAATATAAAATACGTAATTCAATGTCAATACAAATATTACTTGAAAACATTTTTGATTAGTTCATAAACATTTTCGGCTGATTTCTGCGAAAATCTAATCGGATCTACTAATACCTCAATTACCTCTCTGTTACTTTTGTCCTCTTTATTATTAAATCTACATTATTTAATAAATTAACGCAATGTTGGCCACCGGTACTGTTCAGCAGGGTGGAGTGAAAAAAATGAATTTTTGATTTTCGGAAACGGGTACCTTTCAATGACTGTGTATGAGGCTTAGTAACAATTCTGTAAAATATTTCATTTTTACGACGTCATCTTGAGTCTGCGCATTTGACTTAAAGTTTTGAAATTTTTGAATATTTTTAGATTTTTCAAAAAAAATTTTAAAGTATTGGAAACGAAAAACGGGTGGTTATTAAATGGCAGAACAAGGCCTGAAATATACAAAGAATTTTTTCAAACCATTTTAGATTATGGTTTCAGTCTGCGCATTACGCCCAAAGTTCATCAAATTTCCCGAAATCCCGACGTTTTGAAGACACTTTAAGTGAATATTGAGAGGAAATATTGAGTTATAAAAATATCGGAAATTTGATGATCTTTGAGCGTAATGCGCAGACTGAAACCATAATCTAAAATGGTTTTAAAAAATTCTTTGTATATTTCAGGCCTTGTTCTGCCATTTAATAACCACCCGTCATCAAGTTTTTCATTTCCAATACTTTAAATTTTTTTTTGAAAAATCTAAAAATATTCAAAAATTTCAAAACTTTAAGTCAAATGCGCAGACTCAAGATGACGTCGTAAAAATGAAATATTTTACAGAATTGTTACTAAGCCCCATACACAGTCATTGAAAGGTACCCGTTTCCGAAAATCAAAAATTCATTTTTTTCACTCCACCCTACTGTTTAGTGCTTGACCTGATCTCACTTGTGTAATATTATTCTTATGGCTGCCAGACTACAATTCTATGTTAAATTTATGATTCTAAAAATGAAAATGTTGAGAAACTCTTGACTTTATGGAAGACTTTTATCGAAAATGGCGGCCCCCCATTTCGAAAATATTAGAAAACAACCCGAATTCGTGCTAAGGGCTTCTATATCTGCCATTTAATACCCCATTTGGATATATATATATAAATATATTTTTTTTTTTACTTCCCCTGTTATGTAATCGTCAGAAATTCGATTTTGAGTTTTCACCGGAATTCAATGCTAAAATCGTCGGTTAATTGTCCCTCCAAAACCAGTCGACCGTTTGCACTAATATTCAACAGCTGACTTACATACGGGCTCTTAAATCCTCATACTAAATTTTGTTGTGACCCCTTCATTCCAAATTGCAAGTTCATAGCAATCGTTTTTTTGTAGAGAGCTCACAACTTTCCAATCATATACACACACACACACACACAAGGTATAAGAAAGTAAACATTTATTGTAGACTTACAAAAGGCTTCTGAATCGGTATCACGTATAATATCAAACGACAATATATCTTAGCCAAAATATCATGGTGTACAATATCTAAAACGTAAATATCATATTCTGTAATATCGGTTCAATAATATTGGACGTTAAAATAATTATCATGACTCACTTAATTCGAAATGGAATGTTTATGCATAGTTTAATATGTACGACTTGTTTTTCAAATCACTATTTTGAAGGGGATAACATTGATGTAGACGAATAAATAAAATTCTTTTCAAAAACCGAAAATTCCCGTTTTTTTTAAACACACTTCGTAATATAATTTCGTGTGGATACACTCATTCTATCGACTTCACAGACAGACAGCCATTTTTATTTTTGGGATTAGGGGGTCGGAAAATATGAAATTGCGGATATGAAATATGAAACTTAACACTGCATTTCTCACAGGTTACATAACTTCCCCTATACCCCTCTCTATAGCTGGGTAAGTAAAATTAATAACTAACCTAAAATTTATTTTGCTTTATCTAGACAGGCTATCGTTTACGAGAAACTCCATCATCAGGCCAATTCAAAATTATCCATAAAGACTCTCCCCACAAATCCACCACGACGCCTCAAGCGGGCATGGCAGAGGGACCTGCTCCAGGACCAGCCTGGACTCCTCTTCCATCTAGCCCACTTAAGCCTCGTTTACACGTGGCCAGTTGGGAGGAAAGTAACTTGGTCCAAGTTACTTGCTCCAAGTAGAGTCTGGCAGTGCAAGTGGCAAGTTGTGTTCACACTTATCTTGAGGAGGAAATCGAAAGTTATCTTGAACGGTGTAATAATCAGAAGGTATGGCAAAGAGGATGGATCGGTAGAAGAGCTACCCATGGAGGATCGGCAGTGCTGTTGAAAGAACTTCGGAAGACCCAAGTGAATACAAGGCGTTACTGAGAATAACGCCAGATTTGTACAACTCACTGTGCATGTTCCACAGTACTTCATTATCAACGTACGATTCCACAAATTTACAGGTCATCTGTTCATTCCACTTGAGATGCGACATCTTACACTTTTTTATTGAATGAAAGTAAACGTAAACGAAATTCAAATGACGATAAATAGATAAGAATCACACAAATACACAAAACTGATATCACTTGCCAAATGATGCCGGCAGACTGACCAAGTAGTTGTTTACACTGAGCAGGTACACTTGCCCTTGTCAGGCAGGTTACTTGCTCGCAGTGGAGGGGGAAGGCAAGCTGCCCCAAAATAGAACCCCGGCCAATTAACTTGCCTTGCCTGACAAGTTGCACGCCAAGTTGACTTGGCCACCAAACAATCTACAAGTGACTGTTCAGACGGAACAAGTAACTTGGACCAAGTTACTTGTCTCCCTACTGGCCTCGTGTAAACGAGGCTTTACTAATGACACACTATTATTTCGTAAATAAATAAATAAAATCTTTATGTAAAAAAATTTTTTATGTTGATCATTATTTGAGACATTTATATTTTTTATTGTTAATTTATTTGTCATAATTTCACAGGTTAATTATGAATTTAATAATTTATATGTTTTATTTAGGTTTCTTGGGAAGAGGCAGGGCCGGACTGGCCATCTGACAATTCTGGCAAATGCCAGAGGGGCCGGTCCATAGAAAAATATCACTTTTTTATCTAACAATCGTTTATCTCATCATTAAACATTTCTGGAAATGTTGAAAATTTAAAGTGTTGTGCATAATATGGAATAAAACCGACCATCGGACAATTAGGTTTCCAATGTTACCGACCGAGCCAATTGAATCTGTTTTACAATTTACTATCAGGAGCTAACCAGAAGATTGGTTTAGCATACAAGTACGTGCTAACACTTTCTTTTTCCCAACTAGCGTGTGAAAGAAGTTTTTTCAGTGTTAAAATTTATCAAAAGCTGATATGCTAATGGCTACGGAAAAAGAAATTTTGGAAAATCTCGATACTGATCAAATCATTGACATTGTAGCAGAAAAAAGTTAGCAAATGAAACAATTGTTAATAGCATAATAAAATGCAAATCAATGTACATAACATTCAATTTTGTTTTAAATTAAATTAAATCATTTTATATTTTCAAGTTTGCATCATTTTTTTTTTCATTAAAAGAAGGCCGGTTTGAATGAAATTTTGGGGGCGGTTTCCATTAAATTCCAGGGCTGAATTTTACCCCCAGTCCGGCCCTGGGAAGAGGTGTGATGTTTTATTAATTCGGAACGTTCTAATGTCTGAAGCTGCTATCTGCTGTCCTTGCGTTCTGACCACAGTGTCTACATCGTATCAATTTCAATCCGTCCTCTAATGGGAAGACCTCCGACGTGTCTTCGGATTCTATCGTTGTTCTCTCCAGACTCAATTAACTGGAGGAAGGAAGAAATCCCAATTACATCCCGAGTGCGGTTTTGTGGAAGGAAAACCAACTTTTTTTTTTTTTTTCACCCAGCCTGGTTCCCCCATTTCGTTTTGGCTCTGACACCCTCGAAGACAGGGCAAATTGCCCAGGGCCATTGTCACAAGACTCAAGGCCCCCTCTCTCGCTTCCTTTTATTAAGGAATCAAATTGACAAGGCAGGTAGAACCAGATCTCCAGTTAAATAGACAGACCTCAATGGGTCTCAGACAGCCCAACTGGGTCACTTCAGAATGTCTATTGACAGTCTCCTTGTCGGTTTTTCTGAAGCATGTCTTTTGTCGTGTCAATTAACATCTTCCTTATTTCTCCCAACCATTAATATTATAAAAATGTTATAAGCTTGTTAGTTTATAAATAAACCTGACGATAGTGTAGTTGTGTAGTTTCTACTTACACAGGGTGTGCACACCACTTGTGTAGTTTCTTCTCACACAAGGTGTGCACACCACTTGTGTAGTTTGTAATCAAGTACGCATCTCTTGTATAGTTTCTACTCACATAGGGTGTGCACACCTCTTGTGTAGTTTGTACTCGCACAGTGTGCACATCTCTTGTGTAGTTTGTAATCAAGCACGCACCTCTTGTGTAGTTTGTACTCGCACAGTGTGCACACTTCTTGTGTAGTTTGTAATCAAGTACGCATCTCTTGTATAGTTTCTACTTACATAGGGTGTGCACACCTCTTGTATAGTTTGTACTCGCACAGTGTGCACTTCTCTTGTGTAGTTTGTAATCAAGCACGCACCTCTTGTGTAGTGTGTACTCGCACAGTGTGCACACTTCTTGTGTAGTTTGTAATCAAGTACGCATCTCTTGTATAGTTTTTACTCACATAGGGTATGCACACCTCTTGTATAGTTTGTACTCGCACAGTGTGCACATCTCTTGTGTAGTTTGTAATCGAGCACACACTTTTTGTGTAGCTTGTAATCGAGAACACATTTGCTTATTATGTATACTCGTATATTGCATATAGATTGAGAATAAATAAATAAAATAAAATAAATACAAGTAGTATTATTACTAATCATATGTCTTTCAGACTCTAACAGTTAATAACTATGTATCCGATTTATCTTACTGTATTCTTATGACATATTATTATCATGTTATGTTTTAACGGAAATACATTTATTATGTACCTCCGGGATTGAGCAGACTTACAGGGCAAATATTTCATATTCTCGTTAGTCACCAAAATAAATTCAATGTTACAAAATACATTATAGTTTCAAATCTAAGTGAGGATACTCGATGGAGAAGCATTTTCTGATTTATTTTATAAGTTTTTATTTTTGTCTTTTTCGGTGTTAGCTGAATTGAATTTTTTACAGAACTGGAATATTATTTGTGGTAGAGTTCACAAATTAATATATTCATAAATACATTTTCATATAAGAATTTTATTCAAAGTTTTCCTTGTACAGGAATGTTATAAATAAAGTCGACATAGGTATTACATTTTGCCATACAAAGAACGGTAGAGTATTAAAATTTGACAATGCATACAGTAAAATTCCAGGTAGGATGTTTCACATATTCAACTTTAATATCGGAGGACTTGAACGATATATACGAGTATATGTATCAAAGCTTTGTTATATAATAACAGCGTTCTGAAAACTGTATTCAACTGAAATTTAATTTATATATTACTTGTCTGCTTCAAAGAGAACAATATAGCTGTTTACTTCTCCAGCTAAACGAAGTATAGGGGAAGTTATGTAATCTGTCAGAAATTCGATGTTGAGTTTTCAACGGAATTTCATGTTTACCGAACTCCCGATTCCAAAAATTAAAAAAAAATTGCCTGTCTATTTGTATGTGAATGTGAACACGATAACTCCCGATAGAATGAATGTATATGTAATGACTACTAATAATTATTAATTTTTTTGGGAATGCTTTACTTAATAGTTATTATTATGACTCATGTTCGGGCTTTACTGTGCCGAGTTCCCAAAAAGGACACGTATAGATTTCAAGGGAACAGGGGCGGATTGGGCTCCAACCTGGAAGAGAATGATAACGTCCCAGAGAGGATGTGAGAAAGGAAATTAGAGGCCTGCATAAACTTATCTTCGCCGCCTAGGCTCTTAAGTCATTACACCGGATTTTCTGGGTACCTGCACATCAAATCAACCGGAACTTATACCCAATGGGAAGTTAGCTTCAGATATCAACATTTAATTAGTAAACCTATTTCCTGGGGTTGTGCCAGGACATGGAGCAACAGTGTCTAGAACTAGGAGTTCGGGGCTGCTCTGGAAACTCAAAAATATCCTTTCTCAAACCTAAGGTAGTAACCTTATTTTAAAGTCCTACCTTACAGATCGCTACTACTGTGTTCATCATGGTAGTGCACAATCCTCCTTCCTTCCTCAGCTGGTGTTCCTCAAGATAGTATCCTAGTGTATACACAGTATACACTGCCGACATTCCTCCCCATCCTAATACCTTGTGCACTTTTGCGGATGATACCGTCATCCTTTCCTCAGACAGTGATCCACAAAAAGCTTCCGATTGCCTTCAGAAACATCTTTCATCCCTTAAGACATGGTTCCGCAGATGGAGGATCAAGATCAACGATAAGAAATGTCCTCCTGTCACTTTTTATAACACACCCCTTCCCGTTGCGAATCGGGTCCGCTATCTTGGGTTACTTATTTACAGACGCGTGACATGGAATCCTCATACAAGACAGTTACTGAAGCCAATATGGACGTATGGAGCTGAACTCTGGGGCTCAACTAAACCTTCGAATTCCTATAGAATCCACACCCTACAATCCCGTATCCTACGTAAAATCACAAACGCTCCATTCTACGTCTCAAATGCTATCACAATGACCTCCGAAATCTCTGTGTAAGTAATCAAATCCCGCTACAGAAAATTCTATTCTATCCTTTCCTTTCACCCTAATCCTTTAGTCCGCAAATTCGCCACAAGATCCCTTCCTAATGTTCATGTTCGAAGGCTGAGGATGCAGTGGCCTAGAGACCTACTAGTTGATTGAAGACTTAATCATCTACACTTTTTTATTTATAGCTTTCTTTTTTCATTTAACTATTTTTCTCTTATTATTTTCTATTTCTCTCATCAGATGATGCTTGCCATAACATGGAGTAACAGCGCTTGGAACTAGGGCTGAGCATTGAAATAAAAACAGATGTTTGCCAAAAATCATTAGACCGATATAGAGAGCGAAAAGTAAAAAAAATGAAACAATATTTATTTTTTAAATGTTTTTATTGCTTTTAAATAAATGAGAGTTAGCTATAGGCTCGGGGACATCATGGGTGCTCAAGGCTCTTTCACCTTTTGTCTGGGGTGAAAAATCCTAAGGGTCTCGGCCGTCGGCCGGGTATCGAACCCGCGATTTTGAGCTCAGGCAAGACACGAAATTTTATATGTGAACCCAAAACCCTGTACTACGGCACCTACAGTTATTCAGCCAAATGGACCAAAGGAAAGGGGGGTTTAGGGGGAGGCTTAACATAAAAACTCTAATAACTGCCGATAGAATAAATGTCACATGAAGTCAGGAAATGTCTGAATGACATATTATTTCGACCAAAACATGAAAAAAAAGGAAGTTTAAGCAGTAAATGAACTAATAAATAAATAGAGAACAAAAGACATTAAATGGATTTCAGATGCAGACATGCCTGGATTGGACGTCAATAGAGACGAACAATGGATGGTATGAGTTGAGATAATCAGGGAACAGGGCTCATCTTGTATATCCCGAGGCATAACATCTACACTCACATAACCGAAGCATTTACACTCACATAACTAGAGTATCTATACTCACATAACCGGAGTATCTACGCTCACATAACCGGAGTATATACACTCACACAACCGGAGTACCTACACTCACATAACTGGAGTATATCCACTCACACAACTGGAGTATCTACATTCACATAACTGGAGTATATACACTCACATCACACCACCTATATTTATGACAATAGGCAAGTTCTATATAAAAGACGTTTGTCTACCTAGGTTTATCCACCGAGGGTAGTGAGTGGTCTTTATCGAGTATCTACATCGTACACGCTCGGGATCATCGCTTAACGTCCCATCCGAAAGACGACGAGCTCAAGGTTTTATTTACCTCCAAGATAACAAATCTAATGGTCTCGGCCGGGCTTAGTCAAAAGTCTGACTATCTTATCTCGATAGTTCCAGGGGGTGCTTGCTGGAGTCATCAAAAGTCTGACTAGCTTATTTCGATAGTTCCAGGGGGTACTGGAGTCATCAAAAGTCTGACTATCTTAGTTCCAGGGATGCTCGATGTGCTTATTCAAAAGTCTGACTATCTTATCTCGATAGTTCCAGGGGGTGCTTGCTGGAGTCATGAAAAGTCTGACTAGCTTATTTCGATAGTTCCAGGGGGTGCTGGAGTCATCAAACGTCTGACTACTTCATCTCGATAGTTCCAGGGATGCTCGATGGGCTTAGTCAAAAGTCTGACTATCTTATCTCGATAGTTCCAGGGGGTGCTGGAGTCATCAAAAGTCTGACTATCTTATCTCGATAGTTCCAGGGGGTGCTGGAGTCATCAAAAGTCTGACTATCTTATCTTGATAGTTCCAGGGATGCTCGATGCACTGGAGTTATCAAAAGTCTGACTCTTATCTTGATAGTTCCAGGGGGTGCTTGCTGGAGTCATCAAAAGTCTAACTAGCTTATCTCGATAGTTCCAGGGATGCTCGATGTACACGAGTTATCAAAAATCCCCTGTAAAACCTCAATTGTAATGTTGGTCAACACTGGTCTGTCAGAGCAGTCAAAGAGTGAAGAACGTCATAGCTTTATTATTTTTCAACAAAAAAATAATCAGAAATAATGTGAATACTTTTTTTTATTTTTTAAACACCTCTCGATTCCAATAATCCTAATGCAAATGTAAAATGAGGACGGGGTCTGATATTTCATCATTGGACTGGGGAATTAATTAACGTTGCCAAGTTTTATTAAAGGTAGACTGGGCAGACTAAAACTCGATACACAAAGCCACCTGGAAAAGTTTTTAATGAGTTTTATCAGATGTTTGGCCGGGGTCAAAATACAGTATTTGCCAACGAAAACCAAGTCGTTATTTGAAAGTAGGGGTGGGCTTCATAAAGGGAAGCTTATAGAATATTTGCATATTAGCTGAACGGGTCATTGCATTTAATTGTATGCACCGTACAAAATAAATAATTAATAAGAAGTCAAATTTTTGAAAGAATATGAAATCACATAGACACAGACAGACATCATCGCGAAAATGGTCAAAAAGTGTTCAGGAAGACTTTGAAATGATGTAAAATTCTATTGAAAACTTGATCTCAGATTTTCGTCCAATTACAACACTTCCATATACTTGAGGTATAAGAAAGTAAAAAAAAAGTCAGTGAATCTCCGGCAGTGCACTTCCCCAGACCGAATTAATCAATTAACTTTTCGCTCCTTCAAAAACAGCGACCATTTGGGCTAAAAATCAATAGATGACTTACATAGGGCTTCTGAATCATACTTTGTGCCGATAAGTTGATTACTTACTTTACTTTACTTTCCCTGGCGCTTAGGGTTCTATCGATACCATAAAGTATCGATACTTTTACTCATAAGTAGTATCGAATAAAACTTTCGATACTACTTAAGTATCGAATAAGAAGTATCGATATCTACTCGTATCGTTTGAATCGAGTACTTCGTTATAATTAATTTTAAACCATGTATAATATATATATATATATATATATATATATATACCTATATAATAATAATAAAAAACACAATACAATTTGAAGGATATAAATGAGATATTGTAGTGGGCATAAGAAACAAATAAATCAAATCGATTAAGATAAAATTATATTATTAAAAACATACTGAATGTAATAAAAAACCTTATAAAATAAACATACAATTTATTTTTACTAAGGATATAAAACTACTGGAGACTATTCGTATTCCGGCAATATTTCACTATTTTAAAACACTTTTTGCAAGTCTCTGAGATCGAAACGATCTTAGTGTAATAAATCGACACTTTCGCCGTAGGACGAGGCATTATAATTTGAAATTGACAAAATGGAATGTAAAAATAAAATAAAATAATGAAATCGTAATCATGTTCACGGTTCTCTTCAAAATTAAACAAACGTATACCTTCATAAACGATAAACCATTTAATGTAAATAAGGTAAGAAATAAGGACGCATCACACATACTGCGTGATCATATCACACATACTGCGTGATCACATCACACATACTGCGTGATCACATCACACATGAGGTTATCAACATCGATATATGTCATTTGTCCGTGGACCGGAATTTGAGTTCAGTATTTTACTGCAACAACAAATAAAAGAAAATTGTAAGAAATTAAACGGTGGACGATTTTGACGAATTGAAAAATTTATATAATTTTTTTTAATTGTTGAAATTTTAAACGAGTACTTTGAATCGGTACAAGTTATATCTATTCGATACCTGCTTGGTATCGAAAGAAAAGTATCGATACCAAAAGTACTTGGTATCGGATAAAAGTATCGATTCTTTACTTTATTGGTATCGGTAGATCCTTACTGGCGCTACGGTCCTTGTAGAACCTGGGCGGGCCTCCGCAACTATCTGGCCTCCCGTCTCCATCTTCTCACACACATCGTTCTGAGGTCGTCCTCCACGTCCTCCAGCCAATGTAAGCGGGGTCTACCTCTTCTTCTTTGTCCTCCCGGGTGTCCCTCCAGTATCTTCCTCGGCAATCTGTCTGGTTCCATCCTCTGTAAATGCCCCAGCCATCGGAGCCGTCCCTGCTTCACTAAGGCCACGATAAGTTGATTACATCGGTAGTTATTAGGGTTTTTGAATTGAGCCTTTCTGAAATCCTTCCCCTACCTTGATTTCGCTGAAAATTAATACATTACGGGGTTCTGAATATACATCGTGTTAAATATATATATTTTTCATTTTTGGACAAAGTGTCGGAAAACATGAAATTCCGAAGAAAACTCAACATTACAAATTTCTGACGGATTATATTATTTCCCCTATACCTCATTTAGTTAGGGAAGTAAAACTGCGAATCTGACTCGGTTTTGAATAGTACGTATATGTTCAATTAGAGAACAGTATTAAATGGGCAGAACTAAATGAGTCTGTGCTGAAGTATTGATTGGCTCCGTATTTGTGTTTTTTCATCAGTTCGACTGAGCCAGTAGCCAGTAGTGGCTCTAATCTTCAAAATTTCACTTTTACACTGGGTTCGTGGTTGGACTGAAATAACAGTACTTAATGGATTAAACAAATGGTGGTGCTTTCAACCCCTTGCCCAAGCTCCGATCCATTCTTTAATTTAATGCTAATGTTTACAGAGGAGAGTTGAACGCTGAAAAGAAAAATATATTTTAGAAGAACACTGTTACATCTCAAAATAAAAATAAAGAAAAATATATGTGATGTGGTCCATTACAGGACTTTCTTATACAACCCACGCTTCTACAGATCACATTCCTTCATCCTTCTCCCTCTCAAAATCATTTCATACTTCGTTACATGTTAGTTATTGTGACTCATGCCCGGACTTTAGCTACGGACTAATATAGCCTACTTATTTCAATTGGTCAGTCACTATCATAACTAAATTAGTTCTGATGATTATGGAGGCTGTCTCTCCATACAAATTTGTAATATCGGAAAATGGAACTTCTCTATAGAGTTACAGGCATCTTCTTTATATTTCTACAACATTTTGGGATACAACTTCTAAGTTGAGGAACGCGGACATATTGTGGAATTTGTAATAAATAAATAAAACAAACTTATTTTTTGAAATATTGTCTATTCCACTAAAGATATTTATAAAAATACAACTACCGGTTACGGCCTCACACCATCGTCAGGTCTAGTTATGAACTAAGTTAGTTTGCAGAGTGCGACCCCTCCAATACATCTCTGATGAAAGGTGCCACTTCAATTAGGGAATCCCCTCGGCTTAACCGTTAGCTATATCATGAAATATTTGACAAAACACTATTTTTTCTTAATTTACATAAAATAACATCCTTTGACTAATAAGTAAAAAATAAAAATAAAAAACATAACAGATAATAACATATATATGGAAACCTATAATAATAACAGATAATAACAAACATAGGTATATGTGGAAATAGAACCAGTTCAGGGTGTTAAGAAAGGGGAATAGTTAAAATAAATTTGGTCATTCATACAAATGTTCCTTTTGGTAACTTTATTTATTTATAATTGTTTTAAGCTATCAAGTAGCCTGCTTTTAGAGCAACAATGGAGATATTTTATGCCTGTAGATGGGTCAAAAGTGTGGCTATTGTCGATAATGTGAGTCGCGAATGTAGAACGGTTGCCTCGGTTCTTTATTTCAGCTGTGTGTTCCTTGATCCTGTCTTTAAAACGATGTCCCGTCTGTCCATTGTATAATTGACTGCACGTCGCGCACTCTAAGCTGAAAACTCCGCTTTTATTCTCAATATCGGTTTTGTCCCTACCTCTCTCTAAGCACTGGCTTATGGGATTGATACTTTTAAACCCGATATTAAAACCTTATTTTTTTAAACAATTTACCTACTTTCTCTGAAATTTTTCCGTAATAAGTTAAGCTTAACTACTAATATCGGGTTTACAACATATAATTACACTAGTTTTCGAAATAGATATGAATGATTACAATTATATTATATTATTATTCAATAACTGTTTGCTACTTTAAATCTATAATGTTTTCTTACTTTATTGGCAGGAAGTCTTCCCAACTGGCTCTGTCTGGAAGTTACATTAAGAACGGACCAGGAGTGTTTGATATTGGAAGTTTCGCTACAAGTTCGATATAAAACAAGGCCAGGTAACATCAATGACATTTTAATATTTTATTGTGCTATCATAATTTTGTTAAAAATTAAAATTTAGAAGAATAAAACAAAACAAAATATTGGCATACCGGATCGAGCACAGAATTTGCAATTTTTATACTGGTAAGATCGCTCTTTCGTCGTCTGTTGGACATGAGCCATACTCTACTGTGGAAGTTCAAAATTTGCCTACCATGGAGTCATAGGATAAAGGGGTCTTTTACGTGTCTGACATCGAACGTCGCTTAAAACCTATTGATTTTCAGCCAAATGGACGAAAGGGATTAAGGAGAGACTTAAGACAAAAACTCTAATAACTGTCTATGTAATGAATGTATCGATATGAAATTTCATACAAATATTCAAAACTCTATAAAAACGACATCTATTAATTTTCAGGGGAATCAGCCAAATGAGCGGAATCAGAGGGAGGCTCAACTCAAAACTTCCAATAACTGCCGATAGATCGACATGAAAACATATATTTAAATTCAAAACCCTATAGCATATGTGGCCAACAACGGGCCCGCGGGCCGGATCCGGCCCGCTGTAAGATTTGGTCCGGCCCGCGAGACATTTTGAAAAACCCAATTTAAAAAAAAAAATAATATTACACTACTTACTCACACTCACTCCAAATTAGGAAGATCGAGTAGAATGGGGTTTGTCGCTTGCTCCTGCGGAATCAATTGAGCGAGCAAGGCGAGTGAGGAAAAATTCATGTCATCGCGTGTTTGTTTATGGTCAATAAATTTGCGTATTTTTTTTGTGTTTTTATTGTGCGTGTATAAACCAAAACATCGTACAAGGCTCACTGAAGATAATTTGGAAAATTCTTTACGTCTTTATATCAGTGGAATTAATCCAAACATCAATGGATTAGTTTCCCAAATTCAAGCTCAAGTGTCTCATTGATTTCGGTGTCGCTACTTAACTTTCGTGGTTTGTAATAATTCCAAATTTCACGATTTAATTATAATATTGTACCTATTTTTTTTCATTTCATTTTGTTATTTTAATAAATTGTATTATAATAACATTGTCTTATTATTTCATGTCTGATATCTATCGCTAAAAATTATGAACATTACTTTAAAGTCCGACGTTATTTTATTTTGAACCATCTACGCGGCCCGCGAACGTATTTGCACACTAGAGTTTGGCCCGCAACATGTCAAAGGTTGCTCATACATGCCCTATAGGGATTGCAGCTAAAAATCGACGGAAGGAAAGGGGGGGGGGGATTAGGGGGAGGCGTAACCTAAAAACTCTGATAACTGTCTATGCAATGAATGTATCGATATGAAATTTAATTTTCAAAGTCATAACGCAATAAGAAGAAATGTCAAATTTCAGCGATAACAGCTGAAGTAAAGGGGGGACCTGGGAGTCAGTAGTGGGAGCGACCTGGGGAGTCAGTAGTGGGCCGGAAGAGAAGCGGGACAACGTCCAGAGACCCACGCAAGGTAGCCAAACAGTCAGGTGAGCACCTCACCCCTACCACCGTAGCAAATAGCTTTAGTGTTCTGACCAACATGGAGACATCAGCTATTGAAGAGCCAGAAAAAACAAATAATGTTACAAAAGCTGAAAAGCCTCCACCTATTTACCTAAAAGGCGTCGAAAATTACGACAGCCTAATAGAAATTTTAATAAAAGAAGGAGGATTGGAGTCATTCTCCTTGAGGACTACCACACAGGGCATAACAATATATGCCAAAACGCCGACGGCATACAGGGCCTTCATCCACCTACTCGAAGGAAATAATGCCAATTTCCACACCTACCAAAACCCAAACGACAAAGTGCCTCGAGTGGTCATCCGAGGTCTTCATCCCTCCACGAGTGTGAACACTATACACAGAGCCCTGCAAGAGAAAGGGTTCGTCGCCACCCGAATTACTAATGTGTGGTCGAGATACAAAGTGCCACTACCATTATTCTTTGTTGATGTAGAGCCTGGCAGCTACAATGAAAAAATTTATGACATTGAATGTTTATTGTATACAAAAATTAAAATAGAGGAGCCAAGAAAGAAGCACACTGTGGCACAGTGCACTCGCTGCCAGGCCTTCGGGCACACAAAGAGTTACTGTAGGCACACACATCGTTGTGTTCGGTGTGGCGGCGAACACATTTCGGGAAGCTGCAACAAGCCCCGGACTGTTCCAGCCACCTGCGCGAACTGCCAGGAATCCCACCCGGCCAACTACAAGGGATGCCGGGTGTACAAAGAACTGCAGTTCAAACGACAGGGCAGTAGACCACAACCACCGAGAAACCCAGCAGCAGCGCCTCCATCCCACCAGGACCAGGCGATCTACCCTTCTCTGGTGCGGCCCGCCCCTCCACCACCTCCTCTGAGGCAGACCTTTGCAGCCACCGCCAGGAACCTCACCACCGAGACACCTCCCCTTCAGAGACCTCCGCACATCTCGGCAGGCCTGAGAGAGGACAACACCCAGTGGTCAGCAAATGGCCTCCCACCTCAAATGGTACACTTCATATCAGGTATAAACCAGATAGTCCAACCTCTTTTTAATCTTCTTAGCCAGCTATCCCAACTTACCCAAACCTTTTGTTCCCAGTATGTCCGCTAATACTCTCACACTGGGTTCCTTGACAGTCCTTCTATGGAACGCCAATGGCATAATACAACATAAAAATGAGCTTGAAATAATTTTGAATCAAAAAAGAATTGACGTAGCCCTCATTTCGGAAACCCACCTGACAACTAAATCTAAATTTTTCATTCAAAATTACAAAGTGTATAGAGCCGACCACCCAGACAACAGGAGCGGCGGTGCGGCTGTCATAATAAAACAATCCCTTAAACACTATGCACTACCATCACATACCACACCACACATACAAGCGGCAGCTATATCCTTACACACTAGACACAGGAAAATCTCACGCGTGGCCGTATATTGTCCCCCGAGGCACGCCATAAGGCCGGAAACATTCGTCCGGTTCTTTAGGGATCTGGGCGCATGTTTCCTCGCTGGGGGCGATTTCAACGCCAAACACCAGCGATGGGGTTCGCGCCTTTGCACCCCTAGGGGCAGAAGTCTGTATTCCTCTGTTAATCAGCTCTCATTAGACACTATTTCGACAAACTCACCGACTTACTGGCCAACCTCAAGACGCAAATTGCCGGACTTACTAGACTTCTTCATACAGAAGGGGCTGCGAGGTGTGCCATACGATGTTAAATCTTGCTCTCATCTCTCCTCGGATCACTCACCAGTACATCTCACTCTTTGGGCGGAGATTGAGATTGAATCAACGAGGCCAAGTCTAACGCAAGGAGTTATGGACTGGAACCTTTTCCAACAGCAATTGGAGACAACATTGTCCGTGCCATATTCACTGAAGACGAGAGAGAAAATAGAGGAGGCTGTGGAATTTCTTACCGTATCCATACAGCAGGCTGCCTGGCAAGCTGTCCTACCAACAAACACTGGTCCTCATCCGACTCTCCCCTCCTACCCTGCATACATCCGTGAGCTGATCGGAGAAAAGAGGAGAGCGAGAAAAAGATGGCAGACCTCGAGATTACCTTCAGACAGACGGACATACAACAGACTAAGCAATGAACTGAAGACGCAAATCAGACTGATTAACAGGGAATACTACAACTCCTCCCTTTCCAATCTGAATGCGGAGGATGGCAGCCTATGTAGGAGAACCCGTAGACTTCTCCGACACCAATCTCAGTCGATGCCAATGCGACAGAACGACGGATCCTGGGCCGTGACGGACGACGAGAAAGCCGATTTGTTTGCTGCTCATCTCTCATCTACTTTCAGACCTCATCACGATCTTTAAGACATCCCTCATGAATCACGTATTCACCATTTCTTAGACACACCCCTTCCTATCTCCCTCCCACCAAAAGCCTTCACACCCTCCGAAGTTCAGTACGAAATTAAAAATCTCCCCAGAAGGAAGTCCCCGGGCTATGACCTGATAACAGCGGAGATTCTCCAGCGGCTGCCTCGGAAAGCTGTTGTATTTCTGACAACTCTGTACAATTCCATACTTCGTACAACATACTTTCCCATTCAGTGGAAGTACTCAGTTATCACCATGATCCCAAAACCAAACAAACCTGATCATGACCCTTCTTCCTTTCCACCTATCAGTCTTCTCTCTTTTCTTTCCAAGATTTTTGAAAAACTTTTCTATAAACGCCTCATTTCTATCCTTTCACTTCATCTTCCCGATCACCAGTTTGGGTTTCGTTCTTTTCACTCCACCACCCACCAACTGCACAGAGTTGTCGACTACACAGCGTCTGCATTAGAGCGAAAACTCTATGCAGCCGGGGCATTCCTGGATATATCTCAGGCTTTTGATCGGGTCTGGCACGCGGGACTTCTATATAAACTTAAACCCCTCCTACCCCATACATATTATCTTATTCTCCAGTCATACTTAACGGATAGGTATTTCGCCGTCCGTCAGGGCTCAGCTATTTCCTCCTGCCACCCCATACTGGCCGGCGTGCCTCAGGGCTCAATATTAGCCCCCCTATTATACTCCATGTACACCTTCGACTTACCCACCGACCCTCTCACATTAACAGCCACATACGCAGATGACACCGCCATTTTAACCTCTCACACAGATCCTCACACCACTTCACTCATACTACAGCAACACCTCAACAAAATTGAAGTTTGGAGTAAATCTTGGAAAATTAAATTTAACACCACAAAATGTCAACACATAACATTCGCTCTCCGCCGTGGTGACTGTCCCCCAGTATTCCTTGAAAACCAGCCATTACCGCATACCTCTTCCGTAAAATATTTAGGATTAACCCTCGATAGAAGGCTGACTTGGAACCCTCACACTCGGACGACACGACTCACACTAGACCGGCGACTTAGACTATTGTACAGTATTTTGAATAGGCGTTCTAAATTATCTACTCGACAAAAATTAAATTGTTATACTTATCTTCTCCGACCTCTCTGGACCTATGGCTTACAAATATATGGTACAGCCAAGACTTCAAACATCAAAAGAATACAGATATTTCAATCCAAGACTCTCCGACTGATTACGCAATGCCCACCATACGTTAGCAACAAGACTTTACACCGCGACTTGAACATCACACCCATAGACACTAGCATTAAACATTTATACCAACGTTTCTACACCAAAATTTACTTACACACCAATCCGGAAGTTCGCAAAATCCTAAGTACTTTACCCCACAATCCCCCAAGAAGATTAAAGAGAGTTTGGCATAGAGATCTCCTGGTATGAAGTGATGTCATGAGGGCTCACCGCTGGGTGTTTTTCCTCTCTCAAGCCTTTCATGTCATATTTATTTTTATTATTTTATTTTATTTTTATTATTTTTGTATAGTACCTACCTGTCAGCCCAGCCGCTGGTTGTGCATTTTTTTTGCATAGTTGTGGCTTTAAATAAATAAATACAAAAAAAAAAAAAAAAAAAAAGGGGAGGGTCAGATTCAAAAATCCAAATAACTGCCGATGTAAAAAATTTATCAACACAAAATTAAGTATAATGATTTAGGACTTCTATGTAAGTCAACTATCGAATATTAGAGCAAACGGTCGACTAGTTTGGGACGGGTTAGCGAAAAGTTAATTGAGTAATTCGCTCTGGGGAAGTTAATTGCTGGTGATTTCCCGACAAATTTTTATTTATTCATTCGAAACACTACTCACTGCTTGAACCATTAAAAATTTAAATACAAATAAAGTATGGGGAGGAACTAAAGAAAAGGGATTGGCCTTTTTTATTAAACATTAACTGGCTCCTCTTCAAATAAGATTTTCTCTGGGATGGAGGATTAAGAACATAAACCGTGCGATAACTTCACCTTAGACTTCACCCCTCTCCGGAACATGAGCGAGATACGACCTACCACTACGTCCCCATATCAATTCACTAAATTTATGTCTTCTTCACATAATTTCAAAAGTGTAATCTTATAAATATAAATTATTCTTTCAAATTTTGTAATAAAATAAGATTAAAATATGTGCTGTTACATTACAGGACATTCTTATACCAACCACTTTTGTATATATTACTTCCCCTTCTCCCTCAAAAATTCATTTCTTATTGACATTTATTGACATTACTGGTTATAAGAAAGGCACACTCAGAATTTATTTGTTAATGCAATGAAACAAAAAAAGCTGTTGACGTCAACACACTAATTCCATACAGGTAAGTGTTTTATTTCCAATTTTTTTATTTCCAATTTTTTATTATTGAAATTTAATTTATAGTGACCATGAGGGCGCCGGTAGCTCAGTGGTATGCGTGCTTGTCTTCTGAGCTCAAGATCGTGGGTTCGAAACTCGACCGAGGCCCTTAGTTTATTTTATCTGGGAGGTCCTTCGGATGGGACGTTAAGCGATGGTCCCGAGCCTGAACGATGTCAGATACTCGTTAAAGACCCCTATCCTAGGTGAATAAAAATTTAGGGTAGGCAAAATTTAGGACTCCCACAGTAGAGTCGGGCTCATGTTCACCAGAGTGACGAAAGAGCGCTCTGGTAGTAGGCGATATGACCTCGTAGTTAAAGCCCGGGCATGAGTCATAAAGCCTAACCTATAGTGACCATTTTTTTTTATATTTTATTATTTTTTTTTTTTTTGGCCTTATGTTCGATGCATATTAGCCATGTCACTGTTATCTAAGTTATCTAATTATTTACGACATCCATGGCCCCGGGAGGGCATTCTATCTACGAAATAAAACTCTCTCCCGGATGGGATTCGAACCAGCAAACCATGGTGAAATCATGCGACCAAAGCCCTACGCTCTAGCCCGCACGGCCACCATGGCCCCCAGGTTGTCCAATTTAAAATGGATCATAACCATAAAGCTTGAAAACTACGAGTACATAAAATTTATAACAATAACATGATTGTCAATAATTGAATGCAAAATAACATTTCAATTATTCAAATATATTTTTATGTTACTGCTATACGAAGTATAGGGAAGGTTATGTAATCGTTTAAAAATTCGATACGGAATTTTTAAAGGAATTTCATATTTTCCGACCTTTAGATTTCAAATAAGAAAAAAAAATTCTGTCTCAATGAGTGTATCTGTGAATACTATAACTCCCGATTTAATGAATGCACTGACACAAAATTGCATATGTATATTCAAAGCACTTTTAGGATGGCATCTACCAATTTTCTACGAAATCGGTCGAAGCAAAGGGGAACCCAGAGAAGAGGGCTCAAATACCCCAATAGCTGCCGATGTAATGAATTTTATTGTTATATATTATTATATTATATATATTATTGACAGAAAATTTAATATGAAGACTCAAAAGCCACTATGCACGTAAAATATTGAGTTTTAGTCCAAACGGTCGGATTGGCTTTGGCGGGAAAGCGAAAATGTAATAGATTAGATCGTATTGGGGAAGTACATAGACGGTGATTCAGTGAAGACTGTTTTTCCTTACATTGATCATAATATTCTTTATGCAGGACCTATGGAACATTTGTATTTTTATATTTTATTATTTATATATAAAATCTTTTTATGGGTTAGGTTAGGTTTTATGACTCATGCCCGGGCTTTAACTAGGAGGTCATATCACCTTCTACCAGAGCGCTCTTTCGTCACTCTGGTGGACATGAGCCCGACTCTACTGTAGGAGTCCTAAATTTTGCCTACCCTAAATTTTTATGCACCAAGGGTAGGTGTCTTTAACGAGTACCTGACATCGTACAGGCTCGGTACCATCGCTTAACGTCCCATCCGAAGTACGGCGTGCTCAAGTTTATTTTACCTCCCAAATAAAATAAATTAAGGGCCTAGGTCGGGCTTTGAACCCACGATCTTGATCTCAGAAGACACCACTGAGCTACCGGCGCCCTCAAATCTTTTTATATTTCAAAACTCTACTTAGTATTTATTCATGTTCTAGCTGTACGAACCTGTCGGTGGACAGACCAACTATACTTGAATTTAAAAAAATGTAACAGGTGGATTCTTTTTTAATGAAATACTCGTCACCCTGAGTTGACAGTAATTGGAGCAGAAGGACTGAAGAGAGGAGAGGGGACGACAGGAAGTTGGAGTCGGAGGCTGGAAGAGCACTTGGCACTTGGTGCATCCGGCTGCTAAACTGGAGATGGTGCTGTGCGCAGTGCTCCCACCAGGAGCGCTATGCTATCACGTATTTTCAACCGTGAAATTAGAACACACTTTCATTAAGTCCTCTCTCTCTTGCTACACTCGGGTATAAATCTCTAATTAAAAATTAGTAAATTAAAGTTTACGTTCTAGTTCTTCAGCTTTACTAAGTATAGGCGATGTTATATAACCGGTCGAAAATTCGATGCGGAGTTTTTAATGGAAGTTCGTGTTTTCCGACCAATAGATTCCAAATATGAAAAAAAAATCGGGTGCGTGCAACTCCGATGCGTAGCGAAATGAGCGTGACAACGTCTGAGTTGCGAGATAGCGAAAGTGTCAAGAATCAAATATAACAAATCATTTCAATAAAATTTTTGAACCTTGAAACAATTTAAAAACAATACAGAAAGTAAACATTCGTATAATAGTTAAAAAACGAGTTTATTATTAATATTATTAATCTGTATATATCTAATAATAATATTGGATAACTAACTAGGTTATCTGTATAGGTTAGGTTTGGTTTTATGACTCATGCCCGGGCTTTAACTACGAGGTCATATCGCCTACTACCAGAGCGTTCTTTCGTCACTCTGGTGGACATGAGCCCGACTCTACTGTGGGAGTCCTAAATTTTACCTACCCTAAATTTTTTATTCACCTAGGGTAGGGGTCTTTAACGAGTACCTGACATCGTACAGGCTCGGAACCATTGCTTAACGTCCCATCCGACGGACGGCGTGCTTAAGTTTATTTTACCTCCCAGATAAAATAAACTAAGGGCCTCGGTCGGGTTACGAACCCACGTTCTTGAGCTCAGAAATCAAGCACGCATACCACTGAGCTACCGGCGCCCTTAGAGTATAATATATATTCTGTATTAGTAGTAACAGCTGTCTCTCTCTCTCTCTCTCAGCGCATGCGCGATACGTGTGTTACGTGTTACCGAAAGTAACATAACGCACTTTTCGAACATGGGGTGCCAGCCTACCAAATTATAAGACGTTGTCACGTCAAAAAAAATGTCTGTCTGTGTTTGAATGTTTAACGAAATATTATATGTGAATCCAAAACCCTCTAATCGAACAAATGGAATGGGGAATTGAGAGGAACACAAAAAACTAATAACTGCCGATAGAGTCAATGTATCGATACGAAATATTATATATGACTTCAAAAGCCCATAAGGACGAAACATTAATTTTCAGGGAAATCGGCAGATGAGGAGAGGGGGACAGAAAATTTATAAGTGGCGATTTATTGAATGTATCGAGATGAAATTTCATATTTGAAGTCAAAACCCCATGAGGACATATCCTGTCAAATTTTAGCGATATCAGCAGAAGGGAAGAGAGGGTTTAAGGGATAGGGTTCAATTCAAAAACCCTAATAACTGCCGATGTAATGAATTTATCAAAACAAAATTTAGTATGAGGATTTAGGAGCCCTTATGTAAGTCAACTATTGAATATTGGCGCAAACGGTAGACTGGTTACGGAGAAGGATCGAAAACTTAATCAATTAACTCGTTTTAGGAAAGAACGTTGGCGGTGATTCACCGACGAATTTTGACGTGAAACTTGCATTTCGGTGAGTCGGAGGTTGCTAGCGAAAACCGCATGTAACGAAAACATGAAACCCGGTCGAGGCCCTTAGTTTATTTTATCTGGGAGGTAAAATATAAATACGCTGTCCTTCGGATGTCCCTGTACGATTTCAGGTACTCGTTAAAAACCCCTACATGAGGTGAATAAAAATTTAGGGTAGGGAAAATTTAAGACTCCCACAGTAGAGTCAGGCTCATGTCCACCAGAGTGACGAAAGAGCTCTGGTAATAGGCGATATGACCTTGTAAAGCCCGGGCATGAGTCATAATAACTAACATAACTACTACGATACTTTGTATAACTGGAGAACTAATTAACATGTCCCCTTTTGGAGTTGAGAATGAATTTTGTTATTTTGTCTTGGTTCCTTGCAGATCCAGACAAAAGCTGTTAAAATCTGTCCAAACTTTGATATGAGTTGTCTGTCAGTACGTTGGAAAGGGGGAGTGAGCAAGCTGCTGACGGATACATGAGGCCCATATTAGCATTTGTCTGTTGAAAGGAGTCGGACGGAGTGTGGCACAATGGAGGTTAGAGAAGCATTGTCCTCTCAAGACGGAGTCCCTGAATACACAAGTGTGTTTTGTGGTTAGTATAGCGCTGGGGGTGGCTAGTCTACCGTCACTGTCATAGCTGGGGCCCGCTAATCCTGGCCCCCTTTTCGTACGACAAACAACTCAAAGGAGTTAACTTGAGGGAGATATCTATATCGTTTTCTGATTCCCTGCGTCTTTTTGAAAAAAAAAATAATAATATGGTGGCTGGTGCAATGCACCAAGGGACCTAAGCATCCAATGCTCTTACCCTTCCCTGGAAGCCCTTCATGAAGTACCCAGTGTCCCAGTTTTCTTAACGAATCTGAGAATGCTCCTGTGGTCCAATAATGTGGAATCTCGTCCGCGTTTCCCGAGCATATACACAGGAAGTGTGCCGCCGTCTCCTTCTTCCCCACATCTGCCACAGGTGGAACTGTCCTTGACTCCTACAGTGTGTATGAACATACCGTGTCCTGTGAGAACTCCAGTTAGTTGCCGAAGCTCGTTCCTTTTAAAGTTCCGGATTCCACCTTCCAACACCTTGGAATCCCTCACCCAGGAACATCTTCGACTGTCTGCATGTGGTTGTTTCCCTCCACGACTGCTCCAAAAGACAACTCCTTGGAGCCAAGTTGGGGGCATACCGACATCTACTTAGATGTCTGATTCCATGTGTCTTTTTGAGAAAAGTATACCTCATAAAGGAATTAATTTTTTTAATGCCCTTCCCCACTTCTTGAAGTCAATAGATACAATAAAAAAAATTTTCTCATTGTTCAAAAAGAATAAAATAACCGCAATGAAAAATCTTCTTTATAGTCAAAAACATTATTTGACACATATTTTTAATTTTTTTTTTTTTTTTTGAGCAGAGTACAACAGATATCCTCCTTTAAGATCTGTCGAATCTACATTATGTTTAATAATTATTTTTATTATTTTTTATTATTGTATTTTTAACAATTTTTATTATTATTTGTCAAAAATGTTTATTATTATTATTATGATTTTTTCTTATTCTTGTTATTATGTTATGTGAATTTATTTATTGATTCATATTTTTTGTAATATATTTAAGATCAGATTAAATAAGATATATATGCATATAAATGTGTTCAATTTTTTTTTTCCATAGTTTTGCTTTATCTTGTATGTTTTTTTAATTTAATTTTTTTTGGATAATATTAAAATATTAATTGATAATATAAGTTATTTCTAATTATAACACATTACACGCAATACAATGGTTACAAGAATTTTACTTTAATTTTTAATTATAATTATTGATTTTTTCATTTTTATTCTTAGACCCCTATTACAAACCTTTATAGGTTAGGTTACGTTAGGTTTTATGACTCATGCCCGGGCTTTAACAACGAGGTCATATCGCCTACTACCAGAGCGCTCTTTCGTCACTCTGGTGGACATGAGCCCGACTCTACTGTGGGAGTCCTAAATTTTGCCTACCCTAAATTTTTAATCATCTAGGGTAGGGGTCTTTAACGAGTATCTGACATCGTACAGGCTCGGGACCATCGCTTAACGTCCCATCCGAAGGACGGCGTGCTTAAGTTTATTTTACTTCCCAGATAAAATAAACTAAGGGCCTCGAAAGGTTTTGAACCCACGATCTTGAGCTCAGAAGGCAAGCAAGGATACCGGCGCCCTCAACTTTTTTATTTATTTACGTATTCCTACAAAAAAAATATTTCCAAACAGAATGATTGGATAAAGGGTGAATAGAAAATATAGGTTCATGTCCACTAGGTCGACGAAAGAGCGCTCTGACCGTAGACCCCGTTGTCAAAGCCCGGGCATGAGGCAAAATAAAAGGATAATAATACAAAGTCTACAGACACCTTTATATAAATAATAATAAAACTTATTTCCATTATAAGAAATATAATAAAAATGTAAACATCGAAATAGTTTATAAATTGGATAGATTAACAGTTCTTAACTCTTAAGCTTAGTCCACACAAGTAGACATGTTGCGCGATTTTGGTCTCTGAGACGTGTCTCAGATTGTCTACGAGACATGTCTATAGACCAATCCCCGTCTACGGGCCTGTTGCGAGACCAAAAATCGCAGGTCTAAAGTCTCCCGATCGGTATGGGAGACCGCATGCAACGTTAGACATATTGCGCAACATTTCGACAGTGTGGACGTCACTCGGCGTCTAGAGGCGAGACACGTGCCAGTCTGACTCCAGCTTCGAGTGGTGTGGTTCGGCTCTTTACAGTTATTTTCCAAAATTTTACAGTTCTTTTGAAAACATGTGGTCTAACGAGAAAGTTTTAAAACTAATTGAAGATTACCAAGCGTCTTATTGTTTGTGGAATATTACGAGTCCCGACTACAAAAACCGGGTAAAAAGAAAAGTGGCCCTGGAATCTCTGGCTGCTTAGGTCCTTCTGCGAGCACTTCACGCGTCCACCAGCGTTTACTTACGTTTTCGCGTTCTTTCACTTGTAATTAGCACTAAGCAGGAACTCATTCCACACAAAACAATGTCCTCCATGGTGGACTGCGAAGATGAGACTGAGAAATTCACATGGTAGTGTGGACGCTAGACGAGACAAAGAACGGTGTCTCTAGACGGTCTATAGACCGTGTCTCGAGACCGCCTATAGACAAATCGCACAACATGGTCTACTAGTGTGTACTAGGCTTTAGGGTCTGAAACATATGTATTTAGAAATAATATCAAAAAAAAGTCCTCTGAGCTACCTTCTGTTAGTGTAATGTGTTCTTAATAAATTTAAATTTTTTAGTTTTCGCATATACATCTACTACAACCATGGTAGTTCTCCAAGTTTGGTGTTCGAATGCGACTACACAATATGCAAAGTGGCTACTTAACTAGGACGAGGCTCACCTGACGATGAATGATGCTCTCCAGGTCCCCGGAGCACACCCTCAGATGGGGGATGTATCTATCAGATGTCTGTCCCAGGTGGTGGCATCCATCACTCTACCTCTTGATGTAAATCCGCACTCTGGGCCACTTGCCAACCAGCCCCTCCCCCCTCACAGGAGATTCCCCGATTTTTTCTTCCCTCATTTGTCTCCTTCGATCAGTTCCATATCTTCCAACCTATCTTGGTATGTATCATATGTACCTACCATATGTATGCATAAACACATTTTCACTTTGCTCAAAATTCAGTTTAAAGCTAATTTTATTATATACATATATTATAGTGTGTCGCTTTGACCACTACATAACTTTATACTATATAAATTTATAGTATTTTTTTTGGGGGGGGGGGGGGGGGGGAAGACGTCTAAAAAAAATATTGAATTATAAAAAACAAATTTATATCGATTGATTGAACCAATCAATCGATATCAGGGGACAATAGGTAATAGAAATGGATGAGGAGAATGATTAAATTCTAAATAAAATAATATGAAAATAGTAATTAATAATAATAGTAATTTAATAATCAGGAGAGCGAGGATATAAAACAATAGAGACAGGCAAACGGAGTTGAGAGAGGAGGAGGTGTGTTTGTCGGTAGCTCTTCCCTATGAGTGAGTCAAGTATGGTGATTTGGTGAAATTGAAGCACAACAGGATCTACTGATGCTGGAAAAGATGTTCCCAGATTCTTGGCAGATGTGGTGAGGTTGAGTAGCTGAAAGTAAGAAGAAAACGAGGAAAGATTCAGGTGGACGAGTCAAGCGAGCACATGGCACCTCCCTGGAGAGAATACTCATCCAAATTCATCCTCATCGCAACACGGGACCGCAAGTAGCCAATTCCATTTTAATAACCAAGTATTTAGCGTTAAAAGAAATCAAATATTTAAAAAAAAATAACTATTACATCGTGGGTCGTAAAATTAAAATTTCATAATTTTTATATTATTAGTTAAAAATATATGTTGTTGATAAATATAGAATTGTTATCAATGTGTTGTTGATATAACAGTAAAAGGGTATAAATATATATAAATATTGAAAGTTTTTTCAAACATGTATCATTAGATTTATATAATAATTGCCTTCTTTCACCTACCTCATCCATCAAAAAGGAATCCTGATACCATGTTAGTATTATTTGTAACCCTAACAGGGACTGTTAAATAAAAATTTTGATTATATAATAATATTTTTATTTCAATTAAATAAGACAACATTACAATATATTGTGATGTAAAAATTTACACACATTAAGATTATTAATATATAAAAAATCAATTATTATTATAAAAACAGCTGTTAGGAGTGAAGTAACTTAAATAGTGAATAAATATACAAAGATGAACTAGTCGCATTTTGTTTTAAAACGAAATGTGAACAACCAATGAATGGAGGACAAAAGACGACAATCAGCTGTTTTAAATAGTGTAAAACAGTCGAAGTTGTCTTGTGGAAGTGGACAGTCTAGAGAGAGAAGTGTTTTTAGGGTTAAGTCTGAGTGAGAGGTATAGAGAAGATGTAATGAAAATTATAACAATGGAAGTACGTAGAAGAGAAAAGATACTTTTTATTTATATGTATACATCCCAAAATATAAAAGAATTAAAAATAGTAGCCACTATAGACTGATATAGTTTTTAGTAATTAGTTCGTAAGATTCCTTTTTATAAAATAATTTCAATTTTTTTTATTTCCATACTTTGTTATTCAATTCATAATGTAGGTTAAAAAAAAAATAAACCCAACATTTGTTCTCTAATTGCTTTTCATTTTCCCTGTGAACGCAGTAAGATAATTTATACCTTTGGATTAGATTTAACATTTTTCCAAATTTAGGAAAACAATATGGCATCTCTTTAGTAAATTTAGAAGTAATCTAATTGAAGTAATTATTAGTTGAAATTTTTAAAAATACGTGCACTTTATTCAAAATTGCATGTCTTGAACTTTCGATAATTTTTATTAGGGCCCTTTTCGGAAACTACTGTATAAATCAAAATTTAGTAGAAGAACAGCTACAATTTCTACAGGAAATTTGATAATTATTTGTATATTTTTATTATTTGTTTATTTATTATAATTCAATTATTATTTGTATATTTATTTTATTTAACATCTTTTATTAATTATCACAATATAAAATATATAATTTTTACTTTCTTATATCTCTAGTATAAGGAAGTATCGTGATGGTCGTGTTGGCAAACATGTTTGAAAAGTATCTGTACATTGTTAACCAAACCGGATGTTTAGTCTGCTGTCAGCTGTCAAAGAAGTTACATGTGTTTTGGTAAGATCGGCGATTATTTATTTGTTTACAAACTGGATCAGAGAATTTGCATTAAATTTTGCTATAAGAATAGAATAAAATGCAGCAAAGTTTTAGTAATGTTAAATATTGCTTTTGGTGAATCTGCTATGAGTAAAACTAGGGTTTACGAGTGGTATAAAAGCTCGACAAGTGCGGTCGAATGTGAAGGTCATGCTCACTGTGTTTTTAGATTTTAACGGCATAGTGCACCATGAGTTCTTGCCACAAGGTCAAACAATCAATAAGGAATATAAGTGCAACGCCGTTTGCCTGAGGGAATCATTGTGGCGAAACAATGCATGGCTTTTGCACCACGATAATGCACCTGCTCACACTTCATTGCACATGCGTGAATTTTCGGCCAAAAACAACACTGTAATGATGTGTTCCCAACAATAAAGAGAACCTTTTACAAGCATAGAGGATATTAAGAATGGAAGAAGCGCTGGCATAAGTGTATAATATCTAATGGGGAATATTTTAAAGGGATAACATTGATGAAGACTAATAAATAAAATTCTTTTCAAAAACCAAAAATTCTCGTTATTTTTTGAACACATCTCGTAATTAACAACGTTTTTGCTCTTCCTCTCATAATAAATTATGAATATTGTCAACAAGGAGAAAAGAAGACGATTCAGGAAAAAAATGCCAGAAAAAATCAATATATTCACTTTATTATAGTCAGATATAAACATATTATTGTAAATTCAGGATCTTCTTACACAACCCATATAAAATACTATATATTTTTTGCTTAATATTTTCTTTCTACGAAACAATTTTATGTTCTGATTTTCAGCATTATATATTTCACCCTATAATTTGTTATTGTTGTTTTTCAGACTCATGCCCGGGCATTAAGTACAATATCATATCGCCTACTATCAGAGAGGTCTTTCATTGCCTGACTCTACAATGGGAAATATTGCCCACCTAGTAACGAGTCACTGACATCGCAACCTGGTTTCGAACTTGCAATCTTGAGCTCATTGATAAGGTGTCCAAAAAATGAATTTTACTGTTAAGAGTTAACCAGATTAAGTTGTGGGAGACCCCAAGGGGCTGGTGAAGTTATAGAGAGAGTATAGGTTGGGGATTGGCCCCACTGTTGGAGGGGAGACATTAGACTGTCTAATGTTGCAGAACATGGAGGTTAGCTCTGCCTTAACGAGAGGCCCTCTATTAGATGCTAACATACAGCCTCCAGCCCCCAGCCCCTAGCCCCCAGTTCACCAGACAGGCCTTCCCATTTACCTATCCAGGAAATTGGAACCTCCAATATGGTGCAGCATGGATGCAGCATGACGCCACTCGCGGTAGACAAATAGACCAAGACACCCACAACACATTGATGGAAATTGCAGCGAACGCGGAGAAGAATACGAATGGTTGTTGCACGAAGCAAGAAACAATAGAGTAAAACCCCTCTGCAATGGACAGTCACGGGACCAAGAAAGTTATCCGTTGCAGAAGGGTGTCCGTTGAGGATTAAAAAAAAAAAAAAAACTTCATTTAATGTATGTAGATACATATACCAAACGTTTAATTTGCTTTTATGTTTAATACTACATATATAGGTAACGAACAATAGATAATTATATAATTAGATAATAAAACACATAATAATAGTTATTATGGATTTTAAGTTAATAAACCAAACAGTAGGTATGTATGATACTTTAAAGAAAACTGAATTAAAAAAAAAAAATATTGTCTATTTTACAAGATATATTAGGTTAGGTTTTATGACTCATGCCCGGGCTTTAACTACGAGGTCATATCGCTTACTACCAGAGCGCTCTTTCGTCACTCTGATGGACATGAGCCCGCTTGTACTGTGGGAGGTCTTTAACAAGTACCTGACATCGTACAGGCTCGGGACCATCTCTTAACGCCCCATCCAAAGGACGGCGTCCTTAAGTTTATTTTACCTTCCACATAAAATAAACTAAGAGCCTCAGTCGGGTTTCGAAGTTCTTGAGCTCAGAAGACAAGCACGCATACCACTGAGCTACCGGCGCCCTCTACACACAAGATATATGAAAGTACTCCCATATATTTTATATATCTTGTAAAATGGACAATATTTCTGAAAAACATTAGTTTTTCTTTATATTTTTAGTTGTAATGTATCCCTGTTTCACAAACAGCGAATTTTACGAACAATAATGCATGCTATTTATTGCTCCGGTGTCCGTCGAAGAGGGGTGTCCGTAAAGAAGGGTTTTACTGTACCATTATACCAGTGTATATGTCTATGAACACAATAACTCCCGATAGAATGAATGTATCGACAAAAAATTTGTTACATGTATCTAAAACCCCATAAGGATACAATCTATTGATTTTCAGCCAAATTGGCCGAAGGAAATCAGAGGGATGTTCAACTCAAAAATTGCCGATGCAACTAATGTTCAAAACAGGCAAATGGTGTAAAGGGGGAGAGTAAACAAATGTATTTGGTACATTTCTCTTCGAAA
This sequence comes from Aradus depressus, assembly GCA_963662175.1. Classification (NCBI taxonomy): domain Eukaryota; kingdom Metazoa; phylum Arthropoda; class Insecta; order Hemiptera; family Aradidae; genus Aradus; species Aradus depressus. Next base: position 20,244,124 of record OY759220.1, on the reverse strand, counting down.
TACCTCTCGTTAGGGGATGAAACCATACATATGTACCCTTATGGGTTAACCACCATTGGTCAGATCACTGCAAGGATGTACATAACCAGGTAGGTTATCTCCACAGACGCAGGGTGAGGTTGAGGAGAACAAATTCTTGGTTATGACCTAGGGGACATTATGGTGAGAAGGGTCATCCGGGGACACAAGGTCATAAACGTGATTTATGGGACAAGGGGCCCCGAGCCCCCCCCCCCCCAACCAAATATATTTATACTCCTCGACATCATTACCATTTTTCCTCGTATTTCCCGCCGCCTTTCCCATGATAAAAGACCAAGTAAAACGTTTCTCTTCCTTTATTTTTATTTTATATCTTTAGGTTGAGGGCGCCGGTAGCTCAGGGGTAGCTTATTGAGTTCAAGATCGGGGGTTCGAAACCCAGCCCCTTAGGTTTTTTGTCTGATAGGTAGAAAAAAAAACTTGAGTACGCCGTCCTTATATAACTAAACCTCCCACAATACAGTCGGGCTCATGCCCACCGAAGTGTAGAAAGAGCGCTCTGGTAGTAGGCGATAGGACTTCACAGTAACTAGCTATAGTACTCCCATATATTTTATATATCTTTTGAAATAGTCGATATTTAAAAAAACATTCGTTTTTTAAAATATTTTTTATCAAGTGTTTTACAATATCTCTGCGAAAATGTTAAGTATCATGCATATGAAAGGTTTCGGTAGAAAACATTGTCAATTTGATATAAACCAATTAGAATTTTAACTGTTAAAAGTCCTTTTTTTTATTGTAATCGTGCGTTAATCCGAGATCGTGTTTTCAACGGATTTTCATGTTTCAAAATCCCCTAAACACGTTCTGACCATTTTCACGGTGACGTCTGTCTGTCATTGGAACTTTGTGAGCGCCTTAACTCAAAAACTATTGTGAAATTTCGAATGTATGATGTCACATGTGTTGACTTAGATCTGATGAGACATTGACCAAAATTGGATGAAAATTGCAACCTCGAAGCCAAGTTTTTTTTAAAAGATACCGCTTATATTTAGGGCCCAATCAAAAATATCTTTAAATAAAAAATGTAGAGAAAACTGAAAGGCATATTTTGTAAGAAGTAGCCATGCGTCTCCTAGGAGCCCAGTACACTGCAGATTTTTTCGTCATAGTGCAGTTTCCTCTATTAGCAGTTCTGACGTCCTGAAGAGCAGGGAACACGTCAAGATGCTGCGCTGTCATGTGCTGCTCTCTCTCGCAGAGGACGCAGTAGGAGTTGTCCGCTACTCCGATCCGATGAAGGTGTCCCTGAAGAAAATCATGTCCGGTCAGCAGTCGGAAGCAGGCCACCAAGTGCCCTCGAGATAGGTCTGGTGGCAGCCGCCTGTCTCCGCCAACACCCGCCACTGTTTTCCCTCGGCTTTCATGGAGTGCACCAGCTTCACTACATTCTGGAGGGAACCCTGCACTATACGCTTCGCGGCTTCCATCGTCAGGGAGTGTTCGAACTGTTCCATGAGGAAGCCTACCTTGGCCAGCCGGTCTGCCTCCTCATTCCCATGGACACCGCAATATCCTGGGATCCACTGCAGCACAACCGTTGAGCCTCGATTCATCAGCCGGTCGGCACTTCAGGACATCCGGAGATTCGTTGTCTCCTGCGTTGGTCAAGGCTAGCATAGCTGCATGTGAGTCATCATGAAATGTAGTTTGAAACACATTTTTTAGACGTTTGCTTGATTTACTCAAAAAGGGTTAGTCCTATCGAAAAGGTAGTTCTACCAAAATTGTTCCTTATTAAATTTCCAATTGCTTATGCCTTCTCAAATTTCAGACAGAACCAATACGACCTTTATTAAAAAGGTCAATATATCCATAAATATATACATACATACATATAATGTGGCCATTACATTTCTTTCCTTCTCTTCTCTCAAATTCAATTCGTACTGTCGTTATTGGGTATAAGAAAGTCACTCAGAATTACGCTTTACCATTAAAATCAATACTGATGATGCCAACACATTATTTTCATATAGCCCAGTGATGCATGGAATTAATTTGATAGAGAGGGAGACTGGTCTGCAGAATTGGTTGATACAAGAAAATCCTTCAATGGCTACATCATATATACATATATATTTTTCAGGCTATTACATTTTAACATTAATCTGAAATGTGATTACATACAATATCTAATGTGTAATTATTATATTATATGATAGAAATAATACAATATTTTGATGTATATAACAGTTTTATAATGAAAACTGGTTAAAAGATTTTGGAGAAAAAAAACTGTGTAAGTTCAATTATTATTTTCATAGTTATGTATAAGCATTGAGTGGGTGCTTTCACTGGAAAAGAAAAAAAGCATCCAATTTCATTAGAAACGTTTTTAATGTAACAATATTTTAATTTTTCAATTTATTTTTTGATAATTAGTGCATCTTTTGTCACTCTGGTGGATATGAGCCCGACTCTACTATGGGAGTCCTTAATTTTTATTCAGCTAGGATAGAGGTCTTAGACGAGCATCTGACATCGTACTGGCTCGGGACCGTCGCTTAACGTACCGTTTTAAGCCAGGTTTCGAACTAGCTATCTTGAGCTCAGTAGGCAAGCACACATGCAATTGACACCATGAGTCGTGTAATTGCAATGAGAATATCCGGAATAATTTTGAAAAATTAAATTAAATTATTTTCTTCTATTACTAAAAAATTGTTAAAAATTCAGAAAGAATTTTAAAAACACCAAGAAAACGTATAATATTTTGTCAACCCAGGTTTAATTAGCTAGGCTCCTTTAACGAACATCGCTTCTACGCTAGTATTGGTTTACACACGTTCGCTGGATGAATAATGTACCACTGAGGATGACGGTGTGACGTATCCAATTACCATGTTCTGATTTAACGGAAATAAATATTGTTATATTATTATTAGTTGTTCTGTTATTACTAATGTGTTATAGTACCTATATATTATTTACTATTCCTATGTTTTGAGCTCTTTTCCTGGCGTACTTTAAAGTGGTGAAGTAAATCCTTAGGCAAACAGAGATTATCCGGAGATGGTTATGACGGGAGGGAGAGAGAATCCACACGTTCAACTTAATAGGGGTGGGCACAGTAAGCTCTTCTCCAAACAGTGTTCTGACCGAAACATCTAAAACAAAGCTGAACCCAGCAGAGAGTGGAGCCCCCTCAGAACCACACTGGATTTCAAAGTTAACAGCTCACCTCACAGTTTAACTTCTGCTCGGCAGTGGAGGCAGTATTGACCAGAAGAATCTGAGGAATACAACGGGGAAATATTTAGGATCAACCCTCGATAGAAGGTTGACTTGGAACCATTACATACGGACTCAAAAACTCTCAAACTGCCAATGTAATGTATCGACAAAAAATTCAATAAGAAGATTCAAAAAATGGCATGTAATTCAACTATTGATTTTTAGTCCGAACGGTCCTGGTTTCGGAAGAAGAGTGAAACATAATTAATTTGAGATAATTAATTTGAACTTAATATAATTATTACAATTAATATTTCAACTTAATATACAGTAGAATCTCCCTTATCCGGCGTTCTGTTAACCGGCGCGCTCCTAAAATAATATCAAATTTGTTAAATTAAAATTAACATTCAATTATTAGATTATCAATTATATGAGCCACGTGTATTTACGAGCACATAATAATTCCGTAACTCACGAATTTTTTATGTATTTTTATTGTACATACATATGTACATTGTATTTATAATGAAGGGAACGCTAATATAATATTTTATTACTTTACTAATATCCTATAAATAAATTATAATAAATACATAGTTGAAAATCAAATATTTATAAAAAAAATTTCCTAGAATAGAAAAACAAAGGTACCATCCCGCCCGTGGCACAACAATATCGTCTTATCGGGAAATGAACACTTAACTAGTAAAGTCAAAGTTTAATTTTTTTCCACAGAAACCTTCTCCTCCGATTTATTTTTCCTTTACACCAGTTCTCATAGTGAAAAGAATTGTTGGATCGTTTTTTTAGTTAGTGAAATTTGTGTGAATGTTTAAAATTTTATTTTACTCACATGCGACGTTTTTGTTTACGTTGTTTATGGACGTTTTGTATGGTCGGTGCTGGATAGTGAACAGTCTTTTTTTTTTAATCTTCAAGATATAACAATGGCTTCCACTTCAAACAGAAAGAAAATTGTTCTTTCCATCCAACAAAAATTGACTGCAATTGAAAGGATGGAAAAGGGAGAAACAGCTGCTAAAATAGTGAAGGAATTAGGGGTTGGTGAGAGTACAGTTAAAGATTGGAGGAAAAGTAAAGAAAAATTGAGGAAATTTTCCTCCCCAGATCAACTTTAAACAAACCGAAAATTAGAGAAACTTGACGAGGCAGTATGGATGTGGTTCGTGCAGCAACGCAACCTAGACTGCCCTATAAGTGATGTCATTTTAAAAGAAAAAGCCATTTCATTGAATCAAAGCATGAATGGGGATCCTACCTGTGAAATACATACGTGTTTTATTCTTTAGCTCACCTAAAAACACTTTTTTTTATGCTTTAATTGATATATTTTTTCTCATTATTTATTAATGATTTCCGTTATCCGGCGTCACGTCGGTCCCGGCAACGCCGGATAAGTGAGAGTCTACTGTAATTATTATAATTAATATTTGAACTTAATATAATAATTAATTTGAACTCATTAGGTACATATCTTCCCTATACTTCATAGAGCTTCCAATATGCTTTATTAATATTACTTAGATTTTAGTATATTTTACAGTTTGAAGGATGTAAATTCTCGGATAAACAATGTCGGTAGGTTTGGAACGTTGATAGAGCGGAGAAAGGAAGCTCAGATTCCTGTTGAACGGAATTCCGGAGAACAATCGAGAAGCTTCACCATCTCCTTTGGGTCACACACTCGAACAAAGAGAATTCCCCACTTGGAATTTACCTGAAGGAATGCACATAGGATATCAGGCGTAGTGTCCTATTCAACGGTGACCTTTGTCCCTTTAAGAAACAGGCAATTTCATTCGAGTGGCGCTCTCAGGTATTGATTTCCACCCACTCACTCTTATAGGCTTGGTAGTAGTGGAAAAAGTAAGTATCTACATATGAAAGATATAAAGAAAAATGAATTTTTTTTAAAATATTGTTTTTTTGTTGTTTTTTTTACTTTTATTTATTCTACAATCTGTATAAACAATAACAATAAGCAGAAGTGATGACTAAGATGCCATGATAAGAATAAACAGAAAGTATAAAATGAAAGAGATAAAACAAAAAAAAAATATAAATAAAGAAATAAATAAAAATATCTAAATAAAGTAATTAAAAATATATATATATATAAAAAAAAAAAGAAAACTCGACAAGGACAGTACCAGTAGGATTCCCGCACACTGCCATATACCACTCTCCAACTAGTGGAGAGGGGAGGAGGCGGCGGGAGACCAGCGCTGACATTCCCACCACACTGCACAACCATCCACTGTCCAGCAGTGGAGGAAGACCAGGAGGCGAGGCGTCGAAAGGATAGAGAGGCGTGAGGGGAGAATCAGGTCATCACCACCAATCCCTTAGAATATTGTTTATTTCATAAGATATATAAAATTGAAGATGGCTGATGTAGTGAGAAGTGATTATTTCACAGGTTGTAAAATAAAATATAGCCTCTTACAGGATAAAACAATCCTCACTCTAGAGTTCTTGGACATGGTGTAGAAACAACGCTGAGTCGGCCTCATGTCCTGGTGCTTTGGAAATTTTGCAAGAATTCAGAGTCGCACCTACTCAAATTTTACCCTAATCTTGAAAAAATTCAAAAAACAAGTTGAGTAGAGAAGTTGTGGCTCCAAAGGTATTGACGACTGTAACACACTTTATTTGGAACCAATCAGAGTATTAACATAGTTAATTTATGGGTAAAATAAAATTTTCAGAAATGGTCTGAACACAAGAAATAAATAAAAGATTCCTTATAACAGACCTTAAGTCATATTGGCGAAAAATTAACATTTAATTAATTAGAAAAAAAATATTGTTTAAAAAAAACGTAAGTCTACTTGGTTAGTGAGAATGATTGAACATTTGAACATTTATTTCAACTTTATTAAAACAACAACATTTATTGGGACCAGCAAAATATGTGCTTTACACAAATATATATAAAATAAAGGGTTTAAAATAGGAAGTCCTGGTACAGTCTTTGTTTGAGTCGCTTCCCAGGAGTAGGCGCACTAAGACTGTAGTGTACAGCCCCGGAACAATGTACAAGGCCGTGGTGATTCTTCACAAGCTTCTCGATGTAAGCTGCAAAAAGAGGAACTCCCAGTTCTTCATGGATTTTGTGATTCCTGACAAACCAGGGTGCTTTTGTTGCTATTCGGAGTACTTTATTTTGAAATGTTTGTAGTCGTTTCATGTTAGTGTTGCTGGTACCGATCCAGACTGGACAGACGTATGTTAGAAGTGGAAGTAGGAGTGTCTTGTATAGTAGAATAGTACATGTGTGTTTAAGTGGCGTGTTTCTGTTTATGAGAGGGTAGAGGGTGTTAAGTCGTGAATATGCTAGCTGTAGTTTTCTGTTAATGTGTAGTTTCCATGTGAGTCGTATAGAAATCTGGACAACTTCGAAAATGAGCGAGCAGAGCCTATTGGTGTTCGAAAGGAAGGTTCTGCGCGGAATATTTGGAGGAGTGCAAGTAGACCATGCATGGCGCAGACGCACCAAGATGGGCGGGACATGTCGCCAGGATGGAAGCTGAGGAAATGCCGAAGAAGCTGCTAATGGAGCCCATTCATGGAGTAAGACCTAAGCTGAGATGGGCAGATGGTGTGGCAGAAGATGCCCGAAACATATTCCGCACCAGGAACTGGATGGCAGCCGCACAGGATCGAGACAATTGGCAGCTGTTGGTGGAGGAGGCCAGGACCCGTCACCGGGTTGTAGCGCCACGATAGATAGATTTAATAATCAATCAACTATAAGAGATGAATATCGACAACTTTGAAAATCCTTGATTTAAAACAAAAAATAAAAACCTTAAAAATAATTGATTCGAATTTAAAATGGTAATTATTCTTTTTTAATTACTTTTGTTTTGGGGACAATTGGGGACTGGGATCTCTGGGGGTGATCCATTTCCAAGTGGGCTATAAAACTGAAGTTTGGACAGTGACAAAGAGCACTTGAGTCCTGAACTGAACTGGGGGGCGGGTTGGAGGAAATTCGGGAAACAAGAGAGCTCCCAGCCGACTGATTTAGAGGAGCCTAATGGGCCGGTAACTGGGTCCCAGTCGGGAATTACCAATGGTTTAACGTTTGTTTTCTGCTGATGACAGATAAACTAGTTCGAAATGTTGATGTTGCTCCTGTTCTGCAACTTACTAGCGGATCATTAGCATTGCCCAGTCCATCTCCAACTCCTGATTTTGTATTAGTTAGTTGGAAATTTTGTGTGGAGCGTCATTTCAGCCCCCCTAGAAATAACTGAAAATTTCATATAAATCAGGGAATTTTGTTAGTTTTTCATATTCCGTAGTTTGAAATTGGTTTTTGCTCCCCATCCAAAATCAATAGACCGTTTGCACTAGAAATCAATAGTTGATTTATATAGGGGTTTTTTAATCCTCACATTAAATTTTGAATCGATACTTTCATTATCACCATGTTGTTTTTTTGTTTTTTTTTGAGTTTAGTCCCCTCTGATTCCCCTTCCTTTTCACGGATTCCGCTGAAAACCAATAGATGTCATCCCTAAGAGATTGTGAATACATATGTATATAAAATTTCTCCTTGTTATCAATTTGTATTTACTTATTGTATTTATACATTTTTATTTATTTCTCTTTAACATATTTTCTCATTTACATATTTTTTACTTTATTCTCACTTATAGCTTTGTACCGATTAAACAAAATTAATGTAATATTTATTTTATTTTATTATTCTTTTAGTCGTGTGCAAGGAACCTTTAAACACGACTATAAGAATGCCTCGGCCGTCTTGAGCTCAGTTGGAAAGCATGCTACACCTGAGCTACTGGCGCTCTCAAGAAAAACAAGTGAAAAATGATATAATGGCATAAATGGTACCTAAAGGTTTTGTTGCGGATTTGTGCAAAATTTATTAAGAACATTTGCAGAAATTGTGTAACCCGACCACGTATTCCGCAGATTAACTATAATTGTTAAGTCACATTTTTAGTGGTGGTTTCAAGAAAAACAAGTGAAAAATTGTATAATAACAAAAATGAATAGAAAGTTCTTCCTAACATATTATGTCATTATTGTTCAGCTGATCAATCTATAATTTTGAAAATGTTAATCTTGTAAATGTAATGGTCACTGACTCAATTGTATAGTAGTGATGATCCCTTTAAACAATAAAAATTATTATTATTATTACATAGGTACATAAAATTTCGCGTCAATAAATTTATAACGGGAATAATCACGTTGACAGGTACACACGCAGCAATTTGCTTCCCCATCGCAAATTAATCATTTACCGTTTTGGTTGATAACACTGTTCGACAAGGAAACTTTTTCTTATATGAAAATAAGTTTTTCAGAAGGACTTTAATGTGGGAAATTCAAATCTGAAATCAGAAATTCGCTATCAGACACAGTTTTTGTATTTATACGAGAATATTTGTCTAATTTAACTGAAACTTTTAAGTCTGGGATAAAGATAACAACAGTTGGCAACAATAAATTTTGTCTTTCATTTGTTTTCATATTCAAGAGTTGACATCCCGTTGCAAATAGATTTATGTTAGTTAATAAGCAAATTATTGTTATATATAATAACTATTTAAAATTGAATTTTATAGCGTGTTAAACTAGCAAATGAAGATGGTAGAGACCTTCCATATCATGTGAGTAAATATACATACTATATTTATATTTATATATATATATATATTTATGTTTTAACTATAGTATATATACCCTGTAGTAAATAAATTTGTAGAACTTTCCATATTTCTCGTTTAGTGAAGTTTCTTCAACCATAGACGTAAACTAGAGAAGAAGTCAGATTCTAACACAGAGAGAGAGAATGAAATCTTAAGTTTAACTGGCATTTTTGTTAGATGACGTGAGTAATGTTTGTTTACATTATGTATTGTTTTTTATATGCACAATTCAACTCATAGCAGTAATTTCAAATGTGTTTATTATAATCAATATATGTCATACTGAGGGACCTCTGAATCATTACCTACTAGATTTCGAGTTGATGCATTAATTATATCGGCAGTTATTAGGGTTTAACTTCCCCAGCTGGAGTATAGGGAAAATTATAGGGACAGAAATGTTATATTGATTTCCCAACGGCATATAATTTTTCCGACCCACTATTTCAAAAATGAAAAAAAAAAAAAAAAAATCTGCAGTCTGTGCGTATCTATGAACATCTAGATAAAGTGAATGTATCGATTTGAAATGTTATGTCTATCCAAAATCCCCATAAGGACACCTATTAATGTTCAGAAGAATTGGCCAAAGGGAAGGGGGGATGGGGAGGTTTTATGAATCTGATGTAATGCATGAAATATTTAATTTAAACTCAAAACTCCATAAGGATGGCACCTATTAATTTTTCGCGAAATCGGCTGTAGAGAAGGGAGAGATGAGAGGAGGGCTCGACTCAAAAACACTAATAACTGCCAAGTCAACTATAATAATTAGCACTAACTGACAATTGATTTTGGAGGGAGAGAAGAAACTTAGTGCTGAGGAAGTACTTTTCCAATGACTAGACCAAAGAATAACATTTTTTTTAAAAATTATTGACTAAAGAAGGGCAACATTGAAAAAGAACTATAGATGAACTTCTGGGTAGAAACCTTCCCTGAATTACTGACCAATAAATTTTTGGAAAGACCAAATGCGTTTTTTCATCTATTTATTTTAATAAAAAAATTTTTTATATATTTCCTAAAAAAACGTTAATTTTTCAACAAAAAAAAAATTATTATGAATGATATTAAAGTTGAAAATGTAAGTTTTCTCCCCTAAAATAATACATCAAGCTAAGGGATGGGAAGGACGAGTAAAAAATGAACTAATTACCAGCTAGATGGGAGTTGGATTAAAGGAAGGGGTGAAAAAAACTCTGAATAACTGGCCAGCTCTACGGCTCTCCAGGGGTTATAAATGCTGATTTTCCAGGATTATGATATTAGTTTTTTTGCAATAATTGTTGTTGTTTAGCGAAAACATCGAAGTTTTTGATTTGGGATAATTCATTGAATATAATGAAGAGTAAAATGTTATTTAATGATAAATGAATCTAGAATCTCTGATCCCCCTTCTCAAAATCAATTCATACTGAATTTACTAGGTATATGAAAGTAAGGAGTTTTTTTTTAGTTTTGTTTCTTTGAACGGGGGGAGGGGAAGACAGAGTGACTTGTAAAAACGTGGTTGGTATAAGAAAGTCCTGTAATGGTCTCATGACATATATTTTATTTTATTTTTTATTCTTCTTTATTTTTATAATTTTTAAGAAAAACCTACTAATAAAAAGAAAACACACTGAATAATTGATATGTGATACACTATTAGTAGGGACGGAGTCAGGGTGGCCTACGGAAGTGAAAACACTTTAAGGAATTGTTTCCTGAGTCTGAAGGACAGAGTACCTTTCAGGGGGGACAAATCCGGTGTTTACAAACAGACATGAGGATATTGCAATGCAACATACATTGGACAGACAGGAAGTAAACATGCGGACTAAAGAACATCTACGAAGAAGGGATTCCGAGCTCTTTATTTATTGTCAACATTTTTTTGGCGGGTTGTTATATAAATATTCATTATGTGGATAATATTTTTTTTAAAATTGTATTTATTTATTATATTTTATGACGCAAATTTCTTTGGCTGGTGAATTTTACAAGGATTGAATTTGAGAATTATTTTTTTTGTAAAATCAAGAAATAACAGTTATTATTTGATTGAAAAAGTAAAAATCACTGATGATTCTTAAATAAAAGTCAAAAGTTAATCGGTAAGATTTATACATCTAGTTAAAAATTAACTGTTAACATTTGACTTATATTTTTTAAGTTAAGCGTCAAGAATTGCTTATTGAGTGAAAAATGTTTGAATCAAAAAGAAAAATTATTTTTTGAGCGATATTTTTTAGATCAGAAATAACACTTATTACTTGAGCGATATTTTTTTCTCTCAAAATAAAACTCAAAACGCTATATCTCTCTTAATATTGAAGTTATCGTCTTGCAGTTGGTCTTATTCGAATCAACTTGTAAAAATCTTTAAGAATCAATCACTTAACTTTCTCAAAAAAGAAACTTTTGTCAAAAACTGTCTTCAAAAGTAGGAAATAGTTGTAACCAGTCGTGTAAAAGGCCTGACAAAACTATTAGGTGTAAATTCAAAAAGAAAAGTATACAAAGACAAAATTAAATTTTTGCGTCCAACTTTGGTACAATGATATATCATTAATTAAAGAGGGCGCCGGTAGCTCAGTGGTATGCGTGCTTGACTTCTGAGCTCAAGGTCGTGGGTTCGTAGCCCGACCGAGGCCCTTAGTTTATTTTATCTGGGAGGTAAAATAAACTTAAGCACGCCGTCCTTCGGATGGGACGTTAAGCGATGGTCCCGAGCCTGTACGATGTCAGGTACTCGTTAAAGACCCCTACCCTAGATGAATAAAAATTTAGGGTGGGCAAAATTTAGGACTCCCACAGTAGAGTCGGGCTCATGTCCACCAGAGTTACGAAAGAGCGCTCTGGTAGTAGGCGATATGACCTCGTAGTTAAAGCCCGGGCATGAGTCATAAAACCTAACCTAACCTATCATTAATTAATTAAATCAGAATCTTAAACACCACACTCAGATGCACTGTTTGAACAGTTCAATGGTAACTGAATTATACAGAGGGGATTAATGGCTGATGTAATACAAAAACGAAACTCCTCTAAAAAACTAAATATTGAACGTTGATCTTGTTTATAAAAACATCAATACGTAAACAGCTGTTTAGAGCATAGAAAAAGATATCCTACTTTTTAAAAGAATTTAGACGTGGCAGCCGCGTTCGACTCCATCTGGCATGAGGGGTTGCTGTACAAACTTCACTTGACAGGACCACCGCAGTACCTTCAGAATATGATCTCATCTTTCTTGAGGGATCGCTCTTTCCAGGTCAGGATCAACGCCGCGGTCAGCAGACGGAGGACGATAGGTGCAGGTGTCCCTCAGGGAGCTATTCTCAGCCCAGTTCTTTTTAACTTATACTGCCATGACATGCCAGTCCCGCAGACCACGGTGCTTGCTACCTATGCGGACGACACTTTAATACTAGCACAACACTCCGATATTCACATTGCCACACACACTCTCCAATCAGCTGTCTCCATCATCTCAACTTGGTTTTCTAACTGGAAGTTAAAATTAAATCCTTTGAAATCATCAGCCAAAATTTTTTCTCTCCGCCAAATACGCCAAACCAACAACATCCAAATTGACAATACTGATATTCCCTGGAATACTTCACAACAAACATTAAAATATCTCGGTTTACACATGGACACAAGACTTACATGGCACACCCACATCTCAACAAAACTAACACAAGCATATCAAAGACTCTCACAACTTTATCCACTCATTAACCGCAACACTCCACTCCGCCCAAATTGCATCAAAATCTTGTACACATCACTATTACGTCCACTACTAACATATGCTTGCCCAATATGGTACAGTGCAAGCAAAACAGTAAAACGAAAATTACAATCATTCCAAAACAAAACCCTCCGCATAGGTCTCAACGTACCGTGGTTCGTGAGAGGCAGTATAATTCATAAAGAACTGGACATAGCTCCCATGGACACCGTCCTGCGATCTCTGACTGAGACGTTCCTCCAGAACCTGCCCCTCAGCCCTGGAGCTGTCCACTTCAATATTGGACAGCCCACTGCACATCGCCGACTGCGACCCAGACTCCCACAGGACATTTTAACTTAGATTTTAGTTTTATTTATCACTATTAATGTTTTTTTTTGTTTTTTTTTTCTGTATTTTGTCATTTTTGTGAAAGGCACTTGAATGCCGGCCCAAATAAATTACTTTCTTTCTCTTTCTTAAAAGAATTTTCGAAAAAATTTACTCTGGAAGAAACCGCAAAGATTGATTGTTATAAATATTTTCAAGCTGAATCAAATAAGACTAACCACAAGTAGATAGCTTTAATCGTAAGCGAGATAGAGCGTTTTGAGTTTTATTTTGAGTGAAAAAAATATCGCTCAAGTAATAAGTGTTATTTCTGATCTAAAAAATTTCGCTTAGAAATAATTATGGCGGGGTGATTTTTGATTTATTTACAGAAAAATAAGAATTAATTTTTGAGGGAAATCACAAAATGAATTTTAAAAGCTATAAAAAAAATCAAGTTATGATTTAATTTATCAGTCATAAAAAATAATTTTCAATTTCAAACTCTGGAATTTTATACTGACATTTATTTACTATTATGTAGATATTTGTTTTGTATATTTGAATGAATGTTTTTGTATGTAGAGTTAGGTTAGGTTTTATGACTTATGACCGGGCTTTAACTACGAGATTATATCGCCTACTACCAGAACGCTGTTTTGTCACTCTGGTGGACAAGAGCCCGACTCTACTATGGGAGTCCTAAATTTTGCCAACCCTAAATTTTTATTCACCTGGGGTAGGGGTCTTTAACGAGTACCTGACATTGCACAGGCTCGGGACCATCGCTTAACGTCCCATCTGAAGGACGTCACTATTTACAGTGAATAGCGTATATTAGCTGAATGACATCATTCAATTTATCACGCTAATCACATAACAGCAGTTATTTTGTTATCGCAGTATGACAACTAATTCCCGATGTACCATATCTTCTGGTTATTCATTGCAACAACTCCCCCTCCGGACATTCTGGAGACATTGAATATTGCCAACTCCACCCTCCTTATCCGATAACGTTATGAACCCAGATCCTGCACTAACGGAGCCTCTTGGACCCTCTATTTATTTTCAATCAGCCTCTATGGCTGGAGCTAACCTTTATAAGATTCTCTCAATATTTACAACCCCCACGGAACGAACCTTCCCACCGATCCCCCATTCCAAGTAATATAGTCCCCCCCCCCCCCCCCCCCCCCCTCCCGTCGACGATTTAGGAGCGGAAAACCCTTCTCGTAATCCTGAAAAAATGAGGCGCACACTTGGCGGTTTCCTAGCCAGTGCTCTCCTATCTTATATCGTAAGGTAAGGGGAAGATGAAACCAATACCAAGGCTCACCACCAAAATGAAATATCATTATCTTCAAGACTACCAGATTGGAGTAAAAAATATCAGTTATGTGGTATCACCATTTTTCATGAAACTTTTTTTTCTTTTGGAACACTCGGTTGAGGTCCATAGGTTTTTTTTTATCTGGGAGGTAAAAGAAAAACCTTGGGCAACCTTGTTTCCGAGTCTTCCCATTGGCCGATTTTGCTGAAAATTAATAGGTGACATCCTAATAAGGAAGTTTGTGAATTCACCTTTACAATTTTGTGTCGAAAAATTAATTTCGTTCATTTTTTTTTCCTTATGCAGTTCTGGATACATATAAAATTTCATGTCGACACATTCATCCTATTGGGAGTTACCGTGTTCAGAGACACACATACACATGTTCAGACGCACAGACCGACAGGAAATAAGTTGAAATCAGGGGTCAGTAAATACGAAACTACGGTGAAAACTTCTCACTGAATTCGTGTACGTGGGGAAGTGATGAAACATCTATAGTTGAACTCTCCTGGATGCGCCGCTGCTCACCTTCTTGAAGTGCTGAACGTGATGTGAAATATATATCCACACCCTTCGTCAGATCCTAGCAGCTGTCATGTTCTTTGATGCTGACGGGGTTCCTCCCTATAGCCAGCTATCTCATCAAATATTGACCCTCTCGTCTCCACTTTTGTTTACTCATCTCTTTCTACGTATTTTTTCTTCCATTTTTTCATGTATGCATTCTGTGAAGTTATATATGTGTACAAAATATTATATTGTTGTCTGTGCACAATGTGGTGGTCGTAAAAAGTAAAAAGTTCGATTTTTCAAAGTCCCCATCCAAATTCTTGTGTAGTTTGACGAAAAAAATGTTTGTGAATTTTTTCAGATTTTTTTGAATGAATTATCCTGGCCCTGTGGGCGGTCAAAGTTTAACACGTGTTTTAAATGGGGTTTTTGAACATTTACATATTTTTAAGTGTAGGTCTTAGTATTTTTAATATAAAAATCTAAAAATACATGGATTATGAGTTTTCGGGGTCGCTGAAAACGAATTTCATATTAAATTTTTTTTTTTTGACAGTCAAATTTCCCAAAAAACTCGTACAAAAATTGACGAAAATGATAAAATTTTTCGAATCGATGATTCATTTTAATGAATTATTAATTTTTTAATATGAAATTCGTTTTCAGCGACCCGAAAACCCATAATCCATGTATTTTTAGATTTCTATATTAAAAATACTAAGACCTAAACTTAAAAATATGTAAATGTTCAAAAACCCCATTTAAAACACGTGTTAAACTTTGACCGCCCACAGGGCCAGGTTAATTCATTCAAAAAAATCTGAAAAAATTCACAAACATTTTTTTCGTCAAACTACACAAGAATTTGGATGAGGACTTCGAAAAAATCGAACTTTTTACTTTTTACGACCACCCTGTCATGCACTGCACATGTATTCTATTTATTCTTTGATATTTTTCAATTATTATCAGGTTGCTATCCCAGTCAAATCTGACTGAGTGCATCATTCTATGTTGGGATTTTGTTACTTTCCTAACTGGAAGATGTATAGAAGAAGTTATGTAAACGGTCAGAAAAATATATTTTCATATTTAAGAAGGTTGTTAATGAGTAAAAACTCAATTATTATCAATTACGATTTCGCCCCTCCCCCTCCAAAAACCAATCGATTGTTTGCACAATCCTCACACTCAATTTTGTGTCGATACATTAATTCGGCAGTTATGAGTTTTTGAGTCGCGGCTCATTCCCTTCGGTTGATTCCGCAGAAAATTAATAGATGTCCTCATTATGTGGTTTTGATTTTATATTTGTTTCTAACATCGAATTTTTGCCTGATTACATAACTTCCTCAATACTTCGTACGGGGAAGTAAACAGTAAGAAAATATATATATTCCATTATCTGGGGCACTAACTTTCATCGTTCTAGTTCTATCGCTAACTGGAGGAGACAATAGCGATTGTAAATTTAATAACGCACGTTTTCGGTAAGAACCACTTTTTCGCTAGAAGTAACCTTTTTCGCGTAACTCAAGGAAACGTCTAAAAATATGTGATTCAAATCGACATTTCAGGATTTATCTAATGATAATAATACAAATATTACATAAAGTACATACAAGTGAAGGGAAAAACAAACATTGCATCACAATTAGATGCATTTAGGTTGGCTTCTGAAATATGCAAGCCGGTTATTGTCCTATCCATGTTGAGTACACAACAAAGTTGAATTTAATGAATTGAAATTGAGATAGGATTCAATATTAATGAGAAATGTACAATGGAGTTAACAAAATGGTAATTTTGGACAGGGCCAGGAGAGAGGCCTCATCTAATCTTGACCAGGAGAGCATTTAGCAGATAATCCGGAGATTAGTTGGTTGTGGCTAATGGTCGCAGAGACAAGACCGTCTTATGTATATCCTATTGACCTCTCTCACACTCTCGCCTGTAATCCTAGGAAATAGAAGTGATGACTAATTGAAAGCAGTCAAACTACTAAAATATTATATAATAAGTTATGTGGTCATTATAGGACATTCTTATACCAACCAGTTTTGTACAGATCCCCCTTTATCGTTGCTAGCATTACCAGTTTAAACACCTAGAAATATATTTCCCATGCTTCCGGGCGCTGTAACTTTAGCCGTATTAGTCTTAGCTCGAAATGGAGTAAATATGACGATTGGAAATTTGATAACGAACATTTTCGATGAGAACCATTTTTTCGCTAGGACCTTTTTGAGTAAATCAAGAAAACGTCTAAAAATTTCAAAACGACATTTCAGCACGGTTTTGGGCATGTATCTTGCAAACAGCGCAACTTGTGAAAAATAGTGTTTTATATAAACTGTGACAATCAGTTTTTTCTACAAAATCTATTCGAAGAAATTTTTGATTAGGTATAATATATAGGTATAATAACAGGTATGATAAATATGTTGTAAATTGTCCTTCTGCCAGAATCTAATCGAACGTTGAAAATTATTCAAAAAATTAAGTTGCAAATAAAATGTAGATGCTATGTGGTCGTAACAGAATTTTTATATACCAACCACTTTTGTACAGATCCTCTCACTTCCCCTTCTCAAATTCACATCATACCGCCATTATTGGATTATATGTGTTGCACAGCGTAATCTAGAGTGTGACTATCCTATACCCCGGAATGCCAGTATGAAATTTTGACAGAAAAGAGACTGGTTAGTTATTCTGACTCTTGCATGGGCTTTTACTACGAGGTCATAGCGCTCATTCGTCGCTCTGGTGGACTTGAGCCCGACTCTACTGTGGGATCCTAAATTTTGCCGACCCTAATTCAAAATACCCTTACACAGCTCAGAAGTAATAAAAATCCTTGTAATAAATTAGCTCATAAAAAGTAACGATTTTTCTTCAAAACCTTTTCTTCGATACAAATCGAGTAAGAATCGTTTTTGTTTCGATTAATCGATATCTTCTCCATGTTTGGCCTGCCTTACTTCGTTACTCAACTCCCCCATCAGCCGAGATTTAGTAAGTCCCACTCCAGTCTTCAAATGTCAGAAGCCATTCTCGGCCGCTCCATCAACAGACGACTAAAAGCCTGCCTTCTCCAGCACTATATAGCTTTTACTATTGCCTTCCTTTATTTTTAATAATTTTATGTATTTGCTACATTTTTATTTCTTAAATCTATATATAGTATAGTTATTGTGACTCATGCCCTGGCTTTAACAATGAGATCATACCAAAGCGCTCTTTCGTAGCTCTGGTAGTGAGGGTATGGTGCCTACCCTAAATTTTTATTCACCTAGGTAGGGGTCTGTAGTACCTGACATCGCACACCAGCGCTTACCTCCTATCCGAAGGATGGCGTGCTCAAGGTTTTTTCATCTCCAAAACCTAAGGGCCTCAGCAGGGTTTCAAACCCACGATCTAGAACTCAATAAGAAATTATGCTACTTATGAGCTAAGGAAGTGTTGTAACCGAGAAATCCGAGATCGAATTTTCAACGGATATCCACGTTTCAAAATCAAAATTCAGAATAATACTTCAGTAGTTTTCAAAAAATCTCAAGACGTTACATTATATTTATATGCCAATATATCCCCATCACAAATTTACAAGTTTTCGCTCTCGCTCTAAAACCAATCGACCCTTTTGGCTTTTGGGAAATTCCGTGTTGATACATTCATTACATCGACAGTTATTAGTTGAGCCCCTCCTTAGATCCACCCCACTACCCTTCGCCCGATTTCGCGGAATATTAATACATGTCGTCCTTATGGGGTTTTGAATTCACATATAAAATTTTATGTCAAAACATTGATTATAACGGCACTTTTTGTGTTCAACCTTGTTTCTTTTTGGCTGAAAATGAATAGGTATCGTCTTTTTGAAGTTCTCGATACACATACATAATGTCGTATCGATACATTCATTCTTTCGATAGTAATCATGTTCACAGACACACACGGGAACTCCGGAGAATAATCAACATCGAATTTCTGGCCGATTACGTAAATTTCCCTACACTTCGTATAGATGGGAAAGTAAAAAATAAAAATATTTGCATATATAGTTCATTTTGACTAATGATTGATTGACATGTTTCATTTTTCAGGAGGTTTTCATCAGAGCGATGCTGTCTCAGTTTGATGTGGTCTCTAATCCATATCCACAGAGAATACAATCTACCACAAGATTAAAATGGACTAGCCCTAAAGTCAGAACTGGTCTGTCAGAATCAAAAAGACTGACAGGGAGGGTGCAGTGGATAGTGAGGTGTGATGTACACTACGGAACATTTTTTTAATGAATATTTTATGAATAAAAAGTAATTTTTTTTATTATAATCTAATATCATATATATATTAGATATATATCAAGGTGTTTGAGAAACAAAACAAGAAAACATATAAAAAACAGCTGTGAAATAGTGTTAAAAATGTAATGGAGTCGTGAGCTAGCTCTAAAACGGTGCATGTGTTTTGATATGTTTTAAATAAAAACGAAGTTGAACAATTAGATGAAAGTTGACTGGGGTGGAATTAAAGTGTGAAAAGTTGACGGGGTCTGGTTTCTGTGGTAGAGGCGTCGAGAAGGTACAATTAATAATATCTATTTTCAATATGCCCAAATACAAATAAAAAAAGAAATAGTTTTTTTTTAAGTATTAATTTAATGTTTTTGTGCCATTGTAAATTTTTGTTTTGTTTGTTCAAATAAGTTTTTTTTTAAATTTAAATATGTAAATATAGATAATAACCCAATTATTTGTCCTCTTCAAATTATATTCTATTCATCTTCCCTGTTGTCCCAGTAGTATCATTTAAAAAACCTTTGGATTAGAAATTAATATTATTTAAAATTATTTAAAAATTGGTATCTCTTCGTGAATCCAAGTGTAAAGTTTGTTTAATTGAATTTTTTTCGTTGTATACGTGTACTTTCTTAAAAATTGCACGTCTTAAATTATTGTTAATATTTTTTTTAGGGCAATTTTCGGCAAACTACTGTAGAAATCAAAATTTAAATAAACAAAAGAGATCAAATTTCTACAGGAAATGTGGTAGCAATCAAGTTAATTATCACATTTTTGGCATATCCCTTGTGTGGACGATTTTCGCCACAAAGCCCCATCATATTTTGGCAAAACCTTGATGGGAGAATTTTTTTTATATTAATTAAAGTAGGGAAACAGGTTGAAAAAGATGAAAAGGATAGAATAGAGACAAATAAGGGTTACATTTAATTTTGAGAAATAATATTTTTTTTTGCCAACTTCAAAAGAAGGTTACTATTTTATATAACATTGTTTTTGTTTAGTAATTATATATTTAGTAAAGTAAGAAAATGCCAATTACCAGAGGACAAGCGAGAAGATTAGAGGAGGAAAGTAGAGAGGAAGGGTCAAGTTCGGAGGAAAGATCCGATATGGAGTTATCGGAAGATAGAGAAAGGGAGACTCCAGCCGCAATGGAGTCCATGCAGGGTACAGGTGAGGAGTCGCAAGGGGAGGGGGTAAATAAAGATAAAGAAAAAGAGGGCATTGCTGCTCCTGATATGGAATGGCTCCGTGTTGTGTTGACAAAGTTAACTGGGGATATGGGAAATTTAAGGGGGGATATGGGAAATTTAAGGGGGGATATGAATCAAAAAATGGAAGAGCAAAGTAATAAATTAGGAAATTTAGAGACAAATTTAAAAAGGGAAATGGGGGAAAAATTAGGAAAATTAGAGACAAACTTAAGGGGTGACATTAAAGATTTAGAGGTGAGATTAGATAAGCAGATGGACAATTTGAAGGACCAGATAGAGAATTTGCAGAAAGATAAACAATGTTTAGGAAATCGAATAGATAAAGCAGGAGAAAACTTAGAAAAGCACTTAAATCAAAAAATTAACAAGTTGGATGAAGGGAATTCTGAAGTAGAAAAAGAGGTTCTTATTATTGACAGTCAGTCACAAGTTGATGAGGTAGAAGGAACAGAGAATAACAGTGGGGAGGAACAGACCCAAATTTTAGAGAAAGAGGTGGAGGAAGAGAGTCAAAATGTAGAAAAATTAGTATTAAGTGAAATTCAAGAAAATAGGATGAATGTTGATGTGGATGGACAGAGTGAAAGGAACATTTGGATGTTATTAGACAAAACAAACGAACAGACTGAGGACAACAAACAAAAGACAAATTTTAATTTTAAAGAAAATATAGTTAAAACTTACAGACAAACTGGAAACAGAAAGGAGGTTAATAAAAGACATAAGGACAATTTTAAAAAAGGAGTAAGAGAATTTAAACAGGTATTAAGGAGAAAATTAACACTGAATGAATATTTAGAGAAGGGGGAGGGGATTTTTAAAGACATAATTCGCCGGGGCATCCGGAAAAAGATAAAATTAAATTTGGGCTTTGCAATATAATTGCATTAGCCACTTTTTATAGTGAACCTATTTTTTTTTGCAACTCGGATGAGTTTGAGGAAATGACTGACAGACTAACATGACAGAATTAGGATTAATTTAAAATATGACGAAGTGACATTGGACTAATATAATAGTATGGATGATAAATTTATTTTTTGGATGAGAGAATTTTGGTATATGAAGAGTATGGATGAATTTTGGTATAGTTCTGCGTTTAAATTAATTAGGATTTATATTTTTTTTAGGATTAGATTAGATATTAGGATCAGTATAAAAATTAATCTAAGATTATATTTAAGGATTAGTCATCCAAATTTAATATATACAAATTATTTATTTGAGACTTACTTGTTAATAACGATTTTATTGAAAATTAAAACATATATATATACAGCTGATTTTGAACGAACATAATATGGAAGAAGATAGATTTTTTTTTTTATTATATTTTTTATTACAAATGTTAGAAAGATAAAATCAGCAGGCTGAGAGATGCCTAGATCTCTTTGGAGACATGACGAACTTCCTGAGGCCGAGTCAAGGGGACAGATTTTCTGTTTCGGAACTGTTCAGCTAGGATACCGGACGTGACTAAATCATAATAATATTATAAATTAGAAAGACGAACGAAAATGTATAGAAGCCTTGAAAGGATAATATATTATATAAATTGTATGTATGCATAAGTTAGTAAATTTTTGTTATTATAAATTCTATTATTTAGACAATTTCATTTATTATTTGAGTAACATGTTTTTTTTTACGTAAATTTGTTTAATAGAGAGAGTAGATGAGAATGAGAAGAGTTGTAGGAGCACATTATATAACTTTAGGAATAGGAACAAACAAAGGGTAATATTAATTAGAGAAGTTTTGAATTAATTGCTGATGACATTCTTTTAGACGTCGGGATTATATAGATTTGTTTTGGGAGAAATTATTTTTTTTAATCCTAGTAAGAGCTAGTGATTAATTGGAGATTTATATTTTTTTTTGATCTGCGAGAGATGATTTTTTTGTGTCGACTAGAAAGAACTAGCGATATATATATGAGATTTATGATGTAGTGTTGGTTGCCTACCTGAGATAGGAGGAACCGTATTTTTGCTACGTCAACGATGAAGTTATTATTATTAGGGAGTTATTAGTAGAGAAGGAAGTTGAAGTAAAAATATATGTGAGATACATTTTATTTTAGTTAGGAAGTAAGAAGGACGTCTCAAAGAATTTAATACCTCAAAAGACAAGTACTATATATATATATTAAATAAATTAAATTTGTATTCCTTATTACCCGGCGTGAGGCCTAATTTTGATTGTTAAGTAATATTTTGGAAGTGTGATGAAGTAAATAAAAAAGGATTTATTTAATTTTTATTTCAAGTAAATTTTTTTATATACAATCTTTTTATATAATTATTGTGAATACATACAATTGTATATTGATGGTAAAGGCGGAAAGTAAAATTAATTGGCAATTTCTTAAATCTGCATCCAACTTGATTATTTCCAAACTTGATTTAATGACTATGACTGATCCTGTAAATATGTAAAAATTTAGTATTATATTTTTTTTATGTTCAATTAGTTCCAATTTTTATAAATTTAAGTTAACATTTTCTTTAGGTTAAGGATTAATTGTAAATTTTTAGATTAATATTTGTTTTTGTTTATTAGAAATTAGGTACGTATATATATGTAAGTTTAATAATTGTAAATAGTTATAAAAAAATAAAAAATGGGCATATATGTATAAAAAGAGCGTCGAATTGGGCATATAAAAAAAATAAAAATAAATCAGTGAGTGTAAGTGAGAGAGAGACTTCGATACATCGTTGATCAATGAGTTGAAGACATCAAGGAGCCAGGCAACATGTGCGTTCGAGGAGGAAGTTATCATGTGAATTGGAGGAAGACGTAAATCCATCTGTGTATTGAAGGAGGAAGCTTATCATGTGGATTCGAGGAAGAAGCTAATCAACCTGTGTATAGGAAGAAATTAAATCTGAAAGAACTTATAAAAAAAAAAAAATTTTGTGAACAAACATTTTTTTTTAAAAAGAAGGAAAAGGCAAATGTGATGTACACTACGGAACATTTTTTTAATGAATATTTTATGAATAAAAAGTAATTTTTTTTATTATAATCTAATATCATATATATATTAGATATATATCAAGGTGTTTGAGAAACAAAACAAGAAAACATATAAAAAACAGCTGTGAAATAGTGTTAAAAATGTAATGGAGTCGTGAGCTAGCTCTAAAACGGTGCATGTGTTTTGATATGTTTTAAATAAAAATGAAGTTGAACAATTAGATGAAAGTTGACTGGGGTGGAATTAAAGTGTGAAAAGTTGACGGGGTCTGGTTTCTGTGGTAGAGGCGTCGAGAAGGTACAATTAATAATATCTATTTTCAATATGCCCAAATACAAATAAAAAAAGAAATAGTTTTTTTTTAAGTATTAATTTAATGTTTTTGTGCCATTGTAAATTTTTGTTTTGTTTGTTCAAATAAGTTTTTTTTTAAATTTAAATATGTAAATATAGATAATAACCCAATTATTTGTCCTCTTCAAATTATATTCTATTCATCTTCCCTGTTGTCCCAGTAGTATCATTTAAAAAACCTTTGGATTAGAAATTAATATTATTTAAAATTATTTAAAAATTGGTATCTCTTCGTGAATCCAAGTGTAAAGTTTGTTTAATTGAATTTTTTTCGTTGTATACGTGTACTTTCTTAAAAATTGCACGTCTTAAATTATTGTTAATATTTTTTTTAGGGCAATTTTCGGCAAACTACTGTAGAAATCAAAATTTAAATAAACAAAAGAGATCAAATTTCTACAGGAAATGTGGTAGCAAACAAGTTTTTATCACAGAGGCTAGAGTGGATAGTGAGGATGGAGTGGATAGTGAGGACTAATGGATATAAGAGAGTGGAGTAGATAGTGTGTAAAGATAATTATTGTTGGTATGTAAAATTAAATATTCATGATAAAAAAATAAATAATGATTCTATTTGCTTCTATACGATTCTTACCTTTCTTTAGTTGCGTGGATTCGCCAAGACTAACAGTTATGAAAAATCAAGATGACATGAGGTGCAAAATAAATAAAAGAAAAATTACGCCATTCTTATTTGATTGTATATTGTAGCATGTCTACCCCCATGGACAATTATTGTCATTATTATACAGCAAGGACCAGTGACACTACGAGCGAATCGAGGCCACTTGGAGCTGAATTGAAGAGGATTTAATTTAGAAGAATATGCTCGGAACTAGCGATGCCTGCGAGTGAATCACGATCGCTAGGAGCGAAACAAGAGCGAATTGTGGGTTGTTTGGAGTTGAATTGAAGATAATTTCATTTAGAAAAACATGCTCGGAACTAGCGATGCCTGCGAGTGAATCATGATCGCTAGGAGCGAAACAAGAGCGAATTGTGGGTTGTTTGGAGTTGAATTGAAGATAATTTCATTTAGAAAAACATGCTCGGAACTAGCAATGCCTGCGAGTGAATCGCGATCGCTAGGAGCGAAAACAGGGAACAAAAAATATAGAGGAAAGGAAGGAAGCAAGATAATGGTTTACATCCGGAGTTGCATGAACGACCAAGGAGGGCTAAGATACCCTTATTCATAGAAGAGCCTTACGCAACCGGTGATCGGTGATTGGCTGGAAGTAAATTAGGCGGGAAAGAACAGCCAATGATGGGATCCATCCCCACACCCACGAAAAATCAAGAGTTGTACCCGGGAGGATTGTCAGTCTACGTTCTCTCCTCCTTCATGCTTGTGCCACACTGGTCACGTCAGTTTTACTTTAACATTTTAGCCCACAGTGTAACTTTAATTAAATATGTGAACTTACAGTTTTCTGTCCTCCTAGTCGGACCCAAAAGGTCGTGCTAGTGCGAACGTAACAATTTAGACAGAGTTTTATTTTATGTTGAAAATATGATCCAGTGAAGAGTGTAATTTCAGATGTGGCCTCGAGGCCGGACAGATCTTCAATGACTTGTGAGGTACGTGACTGGATTATTTCTGCGGGATGTCCAGATAAAGATAATCGCACCGTCTTCGCCAGGGATATCATAATCAAGGTACCTGTAATATCGACTCTAGGATAGATGTTTTTAGAAACGATTCAGTCTTTCTGACATAGGCCCATTTTGCTTGTAAATTATATTTTGGAATTTGTTTTGTAAATTTTGTTCTTATTAACATAAATATGTTACAGTTCTAAGTTTGATTCATTCCATTCCCCCCCCCCCCCCCCTCCCCCCCCCCACTCATGCATCTTCAAGTTGCAACAGTAGTTAATTATTATTAATTACTGGTGACAACTACACATTAGGAACTTGTAACCGTTCTTCCCGTGAGGAGTGTACCCAGCCATCCAGGATTTTCGTTTAAAGTCGCGATTTTAATAATTTTCGATTTTAATATTTTTTCAATATAAATTTTTTATTTACTAATTAAATTCACTCACACACTCTCAAGAAGGGGAAAGGTGGTTACAATATATTCATGAAAAAATTCTTAAAAAGTTTATAAATATTCTCAGAATCCTTGAAAGAATTCAAAATACTACTCCTAAACTCTATCTGTATAATTGTTTATTGTATCACGGTACCTTCTGGTATTTGTTTGTTGCGATTGCTGTTGGGTTCTGGATCTCTTCATCAATCTCTGCTGTCTGTCTCTCAAAGTAGAAATGAGCTCCAACACATCTCCCTCTTTGGTCCTGTGGCTGAGTCCTGGATCTGGAATGTTGGCTGGAAGCAAGGACTGGTCCTTGAAGTGGACCTCTCTCCTCGGCGGTGTCTCTAGAAGTAGCTCCTACCTCTCCGGAGGTATCTGAAGAAGTAGAACGAAGCTGGGTGTGGCTCGCTCGCATCCATTTTCCCCGCCCGGGACTGAGGGCCTATTGGTTGTCCAATCCCCCACCCTTCCATACCTGGACTGTTGGGGGTCTTCCAAAGACTTCCGGTGGACTTCCTGCCTTCCAATTCAACTATTTTCATTTCACTGATTATAATTATTTTTAAAACAATTAATATCCATAATTTTGGATATTACAAGTAATGAAGCTGGAATGAACGGTGAGGATAGTGGATAGTGAGGCTGGAGTGGATAGTGAGGAAGAAATGAACGGTGAGGATGGAGTGAGATAGTAATGCACGAGTGGCAGTTGCTCTGGGTTTAATAGAATCAGAAATTAATATTTTTGCAAACTGAATCGTTTATTTTTCCCATGAGATAGATATACTGGGTGGACAAATGAATACACTTAGGGACCTAAGCATTCAATGTTTTCATCAATTCCTCTTAAAGGTCTACTAAGGGACTCCTAAATTTTCCCTATCCTTTTAGTTTCCTAGGGTCTTTATAGGGTTTTGAATTTTAATATACTATTTCGATACATTTGCTATATTGGCAATTATTGACTTGAGCCCCTTCTGATCCCGTTTCTTCAGCGGTTTCCGCGGAAAATTAATGTGTCATCCTCGTGGGATTCTGGTTAAACGTATATAGTTTCGTTACGACATTTTTTTAGAAAATATGAAATTCCGTTGAAATTCGATGTTGAGGAATTTCTCACCGAATACATAATTACTCATATACTTTGTATAGTTGAGGAAGTAAAACCTTTGAGCTGCCGTCCCCCCTAACGTGGACTATTGCTAAGGTGACCAGATTATGAGATTCTCAAAACGGGACCCACAATATCGGGGAAGTTAGAGACACCCTTAAAAAAATACTATTTACCAATATATATATATATATATATATATATATATATATATATATATATATATATATATATGAAATACTATTTTATTCAATAAAATATCATCAGACTACATTTAGAAATAAACTTGATACCACTTGAAAAAAATATTGTCGAAAAAACTGACTTCAATGTTTATTTTTCATATTTTTCAAAATATCAGTTTTTTTTTTTTGATGAAATCTAAAAACTGTACACAACCCATTGCAAAGTTACATTTTACTAGCATCATTGCTTTAAGGGTCGACATTTTCATTTGAGATTTTTCTAGTGACCAAATGTCATTAATAATTGAGAAAACTCGTTCCACTGGAGCGTTTGTTCCTGGTAAGGACAAGAAAAATGAAACCATCAGTGCAATATTCTTGATAGGGACATTTTGATTTGCAAAATGAAGAAATATTTCAACCCATCTCTGATCCAGAGAAGTTTTCTCTTCGGTCCACTTTAAAATCTTTTCCTGTGTCACGTACTTCTTTAGATAAGTCACTTCGTCAAAAAGCTCACTATCGGAAATCTTCAGCATGGTAAATTTACTAGCAATCACGTCAATCCCCTCCTCGATCCTTTCCCACTCAGGAACTTCCTTTAGAGTTATCCATTGGTATTTCTTCATGTCATCAAAGTGCCAAGACCACATGTTTAAATACTCGATACTATTCTCATAGAAAGTACAAATAGTATTTACAATGTACTCCTTGTCAACTGTTTCTTCGATCTGTTTAATGAAGTTACGGACAACTAAAGACATGAATTTGTTTGCCAACCATCACCAATGAATGGAATTTAGGAAGCAAACTCGATGCTGTCAAAAGTACATATGGGACCAAATATTTGTAAAACGACGGACAAATAAGCGTCCCGAGCATATATTTCGGGACAACGGGACAGGTCCCTGTAAAACGGGACTGTCCCGTTCAAAACGGGACGTCTGGTCACCTTAACTATAGCAGCCTGAGTGGAGGTAGCAGATATAAGTAGCAGTAGCAGAGTGATGGATGGCCCACTGTTCCAGGCTGCCAACATGGAATCACTGTTACTCTCTGTAATTAGTGCGATTGGTCAGTCTCAATTGGCTGATTGATTTACTCTCCACTCCTTCTTACTCGGAACCACATCCCTCTCAGCTTCCACAGTGAATCAGTCACTAACAGAGAACTGTCTTGATGTGCAAACATTTTATTTATAAAGATACAACTGTTAATAACATCGAAATATGGAACACACAGTTATCAAATATACGAACATTATCGCAATCAGTTCAGGAAGGAAATTAAAAACTCAGACCGGTACTTGCTAGGTAGGAAACTGGAGTTCCACGATTCAGTTAACAGTGACTTACAGAGTAACCTACCATTGTCAAGTATTAGATTAATAATTAAACTTAGAGGTGAACTGTTGCATCTAAGTTATACACCTATCAATCAATATACCTCCGAAGATATGGACTTTGTATGCCCAATGTGTTATAGCCCCTGTAAAGAAGATCTATATCACTTCCTCATTACCTGCCATTTAAAAAATAAAATATTTAAAAACAACATAGAAACTTCATTTATGTTGGAATAATTAAATGGTAAAGATTGGTAACTACTGGCAAATTATTGCAAAAAGACTCCTCAAGACGGCTTAGGCCATTGAGTTTGTCTTCATAAGTTCACATTATTGTATATATGTTTTGTATGTAATTTTCTATTATGTTAATTGAATGAAGTCTTTACTATTATAAAGATACAACTGTAGCCGGGTGCAATAACCAGCATCTATGATGATTATAGTGGCTTATGTGCGGCAAACCGAGGGAAGAAAATGTATCTAAATTATTTGGACAAAGTGCGAGCATGTCACAGTGAGAAAAAAATAATTAATCTATTATGTTTTCGTTCTCTATCCAAAGCAAATCGACCATTAGGGCTAAAATTCAATATTTGACATAGTGGCAACTGAATACATCGGCAGTTATTAAAGTTGGCAACTGAATACATCGGCAGTTATTAAAGTAAAGAAAATCAATAGGTGTCATCCTTAAAGGATACACATATAAAATTTCGTGTCGATAGATTTAGTCTGTCCACATACAGACGGAATCAGGAAATCGAAAAATATGAAATTCCTCTGAAAACTCCACATCTAATTTTTGATCGATTCGGTAACTTCCCGTATACTTTGTATATCTGGAGAAGTAAAATAAATAAACAAATAAAGCAAAATGTTTTAATGAAACAATATTGTGGGAAAAGGCGACGAAGATCATGCATAGATTCTGGAGATAACATCAAAAAATGTTAAAGGGCAACAAACCTTGTTCAACATTCTTCACAAAGATTGTTCGGCCCGGACTGCAGTTATGTCATCGAGACTGTTGACCTGCTAACCAACAACAGGATATTGACATTGACCGTGGATCAACACAGAAGCGTTTAAATATCTGGACAAAGGATGCAGGGGCGATCAGTTCTGGGACCCTTTATACCTGGTACTTGCTCTCTCTTTCTCTGCTGTTGGACGTAAGTTGAATTCATTTTAGAGGGCGCCAGTAGCTCAGTGGTATGCGTGCTTGCCTTCAGAGCTCAAGATCGTGGATTCGAAACCCGACCGAGGCCCTTAGTTTATTTTATCTGGGAGGTAAAATTAACTTAAGCATGCCCGAGGTCCCGAGCCTATACCATGTCAGGTACTCGTTAAAGACCCCTACCCTAGGTGAATAAAAATTTAGGACTCTCACAGTAGAGTCGGGCTCATGTCCATCAAATAATGAATGACGAAAGAGCGCTCTGGTAGTAGACGATATGACCTCGTAGTTAAAGCCCAGGCATGAGTCATAAAACCTAACCTCTAGTTCATGTTTTCATGTGTTAACTGTTCTTGTCATTGAGGAATTTCTTGGAGGTCGTTGTGAGCTGTATTTAATGAAAGACACAGAGTTGTTGTCCACTCACAACTTGTGAGTGAGTGGACAACAACTCTGTGTCTTTCGTTCTTGTCATTCTAACTGAGTTCTGATTTTAATAAATTCTAAAATACTTTTATTAGCAGTCTATTTGTATTATAATTGAAGCAAAAGCAAAAAACAAGCAAAATAAGTAACATTTAAAGATAAAGATCCCGCCCGGTTGGTGAGTGAAGCACCAAGAAGAATTCTAGTAAGCATCTCTTATGGAATGGAGACTCGTTTTTTTTTTATATTTCTTTCGCTGTAATGACAACTACAAATATTATCTACGTAATTTTAGCTTCTGGAGAATTGCAACTTTGGAATGAATATTCATGATTTCAATAAAATGTTTAGAAAAAAATAATAATAATAACTATTGTATTCGTACTGCAAGTTATGAAGTTTATTCTATTAAGTAAGAAGATCGTCAATAACATTGACTATATTTAGTTTGTCAATAACATCAACTAAGTTTAGTTCGTCAATAACATGGACTAGGTTTAGTTCGTTAATAACATGGGCTATATAGTATATAGCAAAATTTTTTCATTATTTCAGTCACAAAAAATGATGATTGAAACTTTTTTTTTGTATACTTCAATTTTGCGTATTTAAATTTTTCTATATTTGTAAATTTAATAAACTAGAGCGTAAGGCTTTGATCGCATGGTCTTACCATGGTTTGCGGGTTCGAATCCCGTCCGGGAGTGAGTTTTATTTCGTAGATAGAACTCCTTCTCGGGGCATCGAACATAAGGCCAAAAAAAAAAAAGTAGTAACTCAGAAATCTTATTTCATCACAAGCAAAAGCTACCCCATTTATCTTATTTCATCACAAGCAAAAGCTACCCCATTTATCTTATTTCATCACAAGTAAAAGCTACCCCATTTATCTTATTTCATCACAAGTAAAAGCTACCCCATTTATCTTATTTCATCACAAGCAAAAGCTACCCCATTTATCTTATTTCATCACAAGCAAAAGCTACCCCATTTATCTTATTTCATCACAAGCAAAAGCTACCCCATTTATCTTATTTCATCACAAGCAAAAGCTACCCCATTTATCTTATTTCATCACAAGCAAAAGCTACCCCATTTATCTTATTTCATCACAAGCAAAAGCTACCCCATTTATCTTATTTCATCACAAGCAAAAGCTACCCCATTTATCTTATTTCATCACAAGCAAAAGCTACCCCATTTATCTTATTTCATCACAAGCAAAAGCTACCCCATTTATCTTATTTCATCACAAGTAAAAGCTACCCCATTTATCTTATTTCATCACAAGCAAAAGCTACCCCATTTATCTTATTTCATCACAAGTAAAAGCTACCCCATTTATCTTATTTCATCACAAGTAAAAGCTACCCCATTTATCTTATTTCATCACAAGTAACAGCTACCCCATTTATCTTATTTCATCACAAGCAAAAGCTACCCCATTTATCTTATTTCATCACAAGTAAAAGCTACCCCATTTATCTTATTTCATCACAAGCAAAAGCTACCCCATTTATCTTATTTCATCACAAGCAAAAGCTACCCCATTTATCCTAAAAAATTACTTCTTCACAATTTAATAGTGGGAAAGGTTGAATTCCTGGATCCAGGCGGGAGGACCCCTCTCTCCCTCCGTCTCGCCTAACCTATGAACCTATGGCTGTGGTTGGTGAGAAATGTTTACAATCCTACTTTCCACTAGTATTTCTTAAGTAACATCATTATACATAGTTCAGGCAGTTCCAATTTGGAATATTGTTGGAAATAATATTTTTTCAAAGTATAGGGGCAGTTATGCAATCGATCAGATCCTGAAGTTACGAAACACTCTGTTTACTGGGACTATCCCCAAGATATCCTAAAATGTTTCCACATTATGCTAAACCCTTTCCACATAGAGAAAAAAAAACAAGGATTTTTATTGTTAATCTTGAAGATTTTTTTCATTTAAATTTTTTTTTTTTTTTTAAACTGCATTGTATAAAGTTATCTAAACAGAAGGGTTGGGGTGTGGAATAACAGCTATTGTTCAAAGGAGGGTTGGGATGTTGTGGTGTTGGTATGCAGGGGACGGAGGGCACATCCCCGGGGGGTAACTAATTACAAAAGGCCGGCCAAACTCGCCTCGGATCCCGGCCAAAACTTCTGGCCACGTGCCCCACAACACTCCACTACAACCCTCATCCCCCTTTTTTTTTTTTTTTAACTATTAATAATCTCTTCTTTAAGCTAAAGTTCATGAAGTATATGAAGACACTTTACAGAAATAAGAATGGACTTGCATGCATACTCTATGTAATATTTTCAATAGTTTTTAATAACTATTCTTTGGCATTATTGAAATAAGGGTTTCTACTTTGCAGCCAGGTAGAATAAGATATTTTTTGGGAATATAAACAAAAGGTTGGCATAGGATAAAAAAAAAAATTATTTGAAGAGATTATTTGAATGGAGAATGTTTTTTTTAGTGAACTTGAAAAATATCCCCCCAAAAAAAATTGAAGGAATTTAGCAGTTACTGCTTAAAAAAAATATATATATTTTTTGACAGTATTAAAATCAAGTTTATACAGTAACACTTTTTACTTTTTCATACTTACAGTATAAGGAAGTAATGTATTTGTGTGATAATCCGAGTTTTTGCGAAATTTTCAACGAATTTTCATTTTTTTCAAGATACCGTTCATATTTATTATTTTTTATTATTTTTTTTTTTTCACCTTTATTACATAATTTCCAACTATGAAATATATCACAACAAGGAAATATAATCACAAAGAAAAACAGAAATACCACTTGAGTCTCTTGATGAGACGGCTGGTCAACACCACCGCCTCCTCAGGGGTCCTCCTCAGGCAGGAGGTCACGCGGCCAACGACGATTCAGTCGCCGAGGAGGCCCGCCCGGCAAGGACCGGACCGACATGGCTTCCACCAGTGTACTCGGATGTGACGTGAACTTGTTGTGCAAATTTGTGTATAATTGTTGTCTAACTTCGTGTAAGAATGGTATGTTCAGGTCATGATGTAATGTTATGTTTGATACGTAGTAAGGGCATTGAGTGATTGTTCGGAGGATTTTATTTTGAATGGCTTGAATTCTTTTTGTGTGTGAGGGCTTAGCTGAACCCCAGAGCTGAACGCCATACGTCCAGATAGGCCTGATAACGGTCTTGTAGACACCCAGTTTGTGGTTGAGGTGAAGTTGAGATCGCTTGTCTAGTAGTCTTTTGAGTAGTCCAAATCACCGTTTCATTTTCTGTCGAGTCTGTGTAACATGTTTATTCCATGTCAGTCGTCTGTCAAGATAGAGTCCTAAGTATCCTACGTCTTTGTCACCAATAAAATTTGTAGAGAAAATTGAAAGGGATCTTTTATATATTATATATTTTTTTGAAGGTCGCTCGATTGTCGAGATACTTACCGAAAACTGCCTTAAAATGTTGTTTTAGAAACACAATTTTCAAAAATTTCCAACAAACAAATCACCCATGGTGATAAGATCAATACGAACAATATTATAGGGCCTCAAAAAACGAACAATGAATTTCATTATAAAATATATTTCAGTAACATGTAATTGTAACTATCGCATAGGAAAGAGTTACAAAATATGCTCCAATGTTATTGAAATTCGGTTCACTGTGAATATCTTTAGAAATGTTTATCTGATCAATATAACTTTTGTGTAATTTCTCTTGTAGCTATAATAACATTAGGTTGAAAATAGGCTGTTGCATTGGGTAACCTATAATAATAATAATAACAAATTTATTTCCGTTAAACCAATACATGGTAATAGGATACGTCAAAAGAATTTATATATTAAGATAGCTTATATATTAGATTTATAACTACTTGAGTCTAATACATCTATGATTAGAGTAATAACAAAACTATTAAAAAATAGCAAAATTAAATTGATAAAAACTGAACAAATAAATACTTAAAAATATATGAGTACATATACAAAATTAAACATGATACGTTTATAATAAGTAGACACATTTTTCAATTTAATAAAAATTATGATCACTATTTACTAGGCATGTAACATTCTGCAAATCTAGCGGAGAAACTGTCCTGGACGCATAAGGCGGATCGGTCCATTTTCGATGTTGCATGGGAATGAAGCGCACAATGCCAAATTCAGTCCTAAAACTTATTAGTAAATATTTAAAACTTTTCTATCGAATATTTTTGAAGTGTAACTACGTTACTTAGTAATAACAGCACGTTTTGAGGTAGATGCAGCGTTTTCCCATTCCAAAACGCAAACGAAAAATCGTAACATTTTTGACGCCAACTGAGCAGACTGCATATACTTGTGTGCATCTCTGACTTTTGATGCTTTAATCTTTCACTTGTAATGCTTTAATACAACACGTGTATTTCTAATCCGTTTGTGATTTATGCAGTTATTTTTTAGTGAGCAACGCTTTAGTTTTACTTATTGTGTTAAATTTATTGTGTATCGCATAAAATGTACACAATACAATGAATTCTATTCTACAATTCCGAAAACAATTTTACAATAATTGCATTTACTTTAGTTATCATAAGCCCATCGTCAAGCGTTACACACGAAAATTATGTTCCATCATCAGAGTCAAATGTTCAAAACACTTAATTTATTAATTTATCAATAAGTTAATCTACATCATACTTATAATAATATATTAAAAGGCAATATCTATAAGCAATATCTATACCTAACCTATAAGTTGATAAATTAATTTATTAAATACTTAACTGTTAACTGTAAGTAAAAATTGTGACCAAGATATTATATGACTGAAAAAATTCCCTGAATTAAATTATTTCCTACCCTGTACTAATGTTAATAAAAATAGTTACTCGTGAAATAAAAATATATTCTATTAGCACAAAGAGAAACTGAAACTGTAGATATTTAGAATACGGATACTTTTTTGTAATTGACCAACGAAAAATAAACAATTTTCCCTGGCAGCAAGCACTGACAGCTCCCTCGAAGCCTATATCACCCTAAGGAGGTCCTCAATGCAACCCCAAGAACTCTTTCTTCCATCCCCTTATACCGGATAGTGATCTGAACTGAAGACAAATGTCTCAATGCGATAGTAGAATGGATTGTGGGAGTGCGGCAATATATTGATATAATATCAGCTCGTCTCTCATCCTCCAAAAGAACAGGTTTCTTCCATTTTCACCTACCAGAGCTCTCTGACCCACCTCTGGCACGTATCCATAAAGAAATAACACTTTTAAAAAGAAAATAACGCACCTCCAGTTTCGCTTTAACAATCGTTGGAATACTTGGTACATCATTACATCGGCAGTTATTACATTTCTGTATTCACCCCCCTCTCCCTCTGAACCCCCCTCCCTTTGACCGATTTGGCTGAAAATTGATATGTGTCGTCTTTATGAGATTCTGGATACACATATAGAAGAAGAAGAAAAATATTTTATTTGGACCAGTACTAAATATGTACTTTACACAAAATGACAAATGAAATATGAAAAATTAAATAAAGAGTAGGTGTGTAACATGAGTCTAAAGATATCGTTACTAAATAAATAAAACAAACTTATTTTTGAAATATTGTCTATTCCACTAAAGATATAAATATATATATAACTACCGGTTTCGGCCTTATACCATCGTCAGGTCTAGTTATGAACTAAGTTAGTTTGCAGAGAGCGACCCTTGAAATACATCTCAGGTGGAAGGGTGCTATTAAAACTTGGGAGTCCCATCATTGATTCTGGAGGGAGTGCAAAAGGAGCCAACTCTTATATCCAGTTGAAATGGGTCTGAATGTGCGGGAAGCGTTAATCATGCTGCCATAACTTCATTAGAACCAGTCAATCCATGTCCATGACTTTTGACTGAAGAAAATTCTGTTCCAGTGTGAAATTTCTGATTTGCAGGGAATACAAAATGCTGTGTCGATAAATCCATTATATCGGCAGTTATTAGGGTTTTTGAGTTGAGCACTTGATCCCCATTCCTTCCTGCTGAAAAATAATAAGTTTTTACGGAGTTTTGAATACATTCATTAAAACGGCAGTTATTAGAGAATTTTAGATAAGCTCTCCCCACCACCTCCCTTTGAAAGATTTGACTGAAAATCGATAGGTGTTGTCCTTATGGGGTATTGGTCTCACATGTAACATTTTGTGTCGGTAGATTCATATTATCGGGAGGCATCGTGACCATAGATACGAAGACGCACACACACCCAAACTTTTTTTTTTGGAATCTAGAGGTCGGAAAACATGAAATTCCGTTGAAAACTCCGCATCGAATTTTTGACCGATTACGTAACTTCCCCTATACGGCCCTACTCCAGAGAGGGATATATGGAGGATTCGGACCGATGGGGAGGCTGGAGCCATAGTGAAGCAGGGGCAGCTGCGATGGCTGGGGCATTTACAGAGGATGGAACCAGACAGATTGCCGAGGAGGATACTGGAGGGACACCCGGGAGGACGAAGAAGAAGAGGCAGACCCCGCTTGTGTTGGCTGGAGGACGACCTCAGAACGATGGGTGTGAGAAGATGGAAACGGGAGGCCGAGGATAGAGAAGAATGGCGGAAGATCGTTGCGGAGGTTCTAGAAGGATCGTAGCGCCAGGGAAAGTAAAGTAAAGTAAGTTACATAACTTCCCCTGTACTTCATATAGCTGGGAAGTAAAAAAAAGGTCAATTTATATTTCTAAGCTTTGAAATATATTTTATTTTGGTGCGATTAAATTTAAGGAAATAATTCACTTAATCTGACATTGAGAAGAATAATTGACTATAATCCAGTATGAACCCAAAACGATCAAGTTAGACTCCTTGCTTTAGAAATTGGTAAAATATTTAATATTTACTTAACGGTTGGGGTCAGAAGGATGTCCTGTGTAAACTTGGCTGAAGGAGAGATTGACTTATAGAGGGATCCCACCCACTTTCTATATAGCCAAGTCAACCAACCCCTTCAAATATAAATATCAACTTGCTCTTTTCAAAAAAAAAAAAAACTTTCCAAGCTTCCAACTTGAAAGCTTCATCTCAGAGACCCGCCATAATTATCTATAGAAAAAAGTTCTTTTCCGAAAGTTTAATAAATGCAGAAAGGTCTTTCAACGTTCGAGGATCTTATATAGAAAGATAAGAGCTTCAAGTTAACTTTTCTTTCTTTCCTTTTTTTTTTTTTTTTCTTCTTTCTAAAGATGTTTTGGTATTAGTGAATCAATATGGAATGAGGTTCGTTCAACTGAGACAAAGTGACTATTCGGAAACAAGCTATTGATGTAAAATTTAATAAACTATAAACTGGAACAAAAGCTTCTTTAATGAATTCTAAATTCCCAGTAGAATGAATGTATCAAAATTACATTTTATAAGACATAGATTACCGAATAATCTGTGAATGTGAGGCGGCCTATATAGGCCAGGCAGGGCGGAAAATGTCTACTAGATTAGATGAACATCCCTAAAGTTTCGGCATTTAAGGATCACCTAAATAGCTTCAGGTTACTATTTTCTATTCGACTGGTTCGAGAAACTAGAAATAAACAAATGCTTTAAAGTAGAAAAAGACCTTTGTGTGAATAGTGTAACTCAATTTTATAACCCCCCTTCTTGAACTTTGTTCTGGGGTACCCTGGAGGGATAGAGTGGGAGGCAATCCGTTCTGACCCCAATCGGTCAACACTCTACTTGCGCTACCTTTGGCATTGGGGAACCTCTGCCACACCGTCGTCTGAAGCCCCGGCTTGTTCAAGACATTATCTCCTGACTACCGTCTTTATTATAGTTTTTATTTATTTATTTATTTATTTTATTGTGAATAGGGCTTTTTGCGCTGAACCAAATAAAATTTTCCAACTCCCAAAAAAAAAAAAAAAAAGCACCTCGACCGGGTCCTAAAATAAATACTACACAAATAACATTAGCAGAGAGTTAAATTTAAATATTTTTCTATTGTCAGAGTCAATAACGGAGAGGCTGAAAGCAAAGTGGATGCATTTGTCTCTCGACGATAAAGCTCTCAAGTACTCATTATAATAAGTGGCTAGAGAACCACTTGCCACTATCAAATACGGTTTTTGCATTTTATAAAGAACAATCAAATTGAATTACAATTATTATAAATTTCAATAATTGTTTTACTATCTTATAAGAGCGCACTAACTCAAAACTTAATCAAAAATGTCTACTAACGAAAGTTGCAGAGAAAACTAAAAGTCACACTTTATATTGAATACATTTTTTCGAAGGATATCTGGTTTGCGAGATAAATGGCGAAAATCGCCTTAAGAAGACATTTGATCGAACAGTCTTATTATGTTTATTCATTTTAACTTACTATTATTATGTTTATTCATTACCTCATTAACCAGCCATTACCTCATACCTCTTCCGTAAAATATTTAGGATTAACCCTCGATAGAAGGCTGACTTGGAACCCTCACACTCGGACGACACATTTTGAATAAACGTTCTAAATTATCTACTCGACAAAAACTGAATTGTTCTACCTATCTTCTCCGACCTCTCTGGACCTATGACTTACAAATATATGGTACAGCCAAGACTTCAAACATCAAAAGAATACAGGTATTTCAATCCAAGACTCTCCGGACTGATCACACAATGACCACCTTACGTTAGCAACAAGACTTTACACCGCGACTTGAACGTCGCAACCATTAAACATTTATATCAACGATTCTTCACCAAAATTTATATACACACCAATCCGGAAGTTCGCAAAATATTAAAGACAAATTTACCCCACAATCCCCCAAGAAGATTAAAGAGAGTTTGGCATAGAGATCTCCTGTTATGAAGTGATGCCATGAGGGTTCACCGCTGGCTGTTTTTCCTCTCTCGAGCATTTCATGTCATATTTATTTTTATTATTTTATATATTTATATACTCATTTTTTTGAGGGCGCCGGTAGCTCAGTGGTATGCAAACTTGTCTTCTGAGCAGAAGAACGTGGGTTCGAAACCCGACCGAGGTCCTTAGTTTATTTTATCTGGAAGGTAAAATAAACTTAAGCACGCCGTCCTTCGGATAGGACGTTAACCGATGGTCCCGAGCCTGTACGATGTCAGGTACTCGTTAAAGACCCCTGCCCTAGGTGAATAAAAATTTAGGGTAGGCAAAATTTAGGACTCCCACAGTAGAGTCGGGCTCATGTCCACCAGAGTAAAGAAAGAGCGCTCTGGTAGTAGGCGATATGACCTCGTAGTTAAAGCCCGGGCATGAGTCATAAAACCTAACCAATATATATATTCTTTTTTTATCTTTTCTATCATACATGTAAGCCCAGCCGAATGAATACAAAAAAAAAAGTTTATTCATTTTAGATATAGATATTTCAATACAATACTCTCCACAACACCCATTAATATTCAGCCAAATCGACACAATGGAAGGGGGAATTAACACAAAAACTCTAATAACCATTGTAATGAATGCATTGAAATTTCGTATGTAAGTTCAAAGTTCTATTACTTTGGTGGGAAGGATCAGAGGGGCTCACTCAAAAAATCCCAATAACTGCCGATGTAATGAATGTATCTACACCCAAATGTCCTATGCGGATTCAGAAGCAACTATATAAATCAAATATAGAGTTTTAGCACAAAAAGTAATTGATTCATTCATACTGGGCTAGAAAATAGACGGTGATTCAACAACGATTTTTTGTTCTTTATTTCAAACTTGATGGAGATTGAAAACAAGTTGGCTCAAAGTAAAAACATTTCCTGACTTGAAAGATAAAAGAAATGGAAATACACAAAGTAGATATGAAAAATAAATGATAAATGTAAAAATATATGCAAAAGGTGGAAGGAAGCCTCGATTGAAACTCACATCTCATAAGAAGAAAAACTTTGAATATCGTAATTTATTCATAAATCCTTAAGAATTTCAAAACAGGGGACGAAGGACGAAGTAAAGAGAAAGAAGATGGCCCTCTGGAGAGAGAAGAAATGTAAAACATTGAAAAACATTAAAATGGTGAGTTATAAATACTCAAGACATGGAACTGAAACATGAAAGTAGAACGTGGTGAATGAATCCTCAGTTAGGTCCTGTTAGGCAGCACCTGTGGAATGATGTTACGGACAACAAACTGAGAATGATCAAGAGGGGCGTCCTGTCTTGGACATCGTCTGAGAGAGGAGCAAGGAGAGAGGAAGTGGTCATCACGAGACTAAGGATAGGTCAACCCCGCCTCACTCATGGCTTCCTGTTTGACAGACTGGAACCGCCGAAGTGTGCTGCCTGTGGAGTGGTTCTGACCGTCCGCCACATCATCGAAGAGTGCCGGTCTTATACGGACCTCATGGAGCAGCACAGGATTTCAAGGAATTTGTTTAAAGCTCTGGGTGATGATGGTGCTGCTATAGATCGGCTGGTCGCCTTTCTCAAGGCATCTCATCTATTCCATAAGCTGTAGTTCATGGAGATGTCTTTAATTCTGTCTCGAAAGTGTCCTTTAGCTTTCACTTTACTTCGTTGTTTTTCTTCATTTTCTCATCTTATTTTTTTTTAATTTTTTTTTTTTTTATTTTTTTTTTTATTTGCTTTCAAAAGAGGGTGCGCCTTGCATTGCAGCAATATCACCCAGTCTACGTTTGGTCAAAGCTCGGGGATCCACCCTGGCTTGGTCGTACAGCGGACATTCGAGGACCACATGTTCTGCAGTCTCGATACCGCCGCACGAACAGTTCGGGGTGTTCTTCCTGTGAAAGAAGAACAGCTTGGAGTTGAAATCACCATGACCTGATAATATTTGAGACGTCATCTTATTATTCATCTGGATACTTTTATTGTTTATTTTGTCTTATATATTGTGTAAGTGTACCTATGTTTTTTTTTTTTGTAAATAATTAGTTTTTCGTTCGGGCGATGATAACCATGGCAGTTTTTCGCCCTAAAATCACAATCTCTCTCTCTCTCTCCTCAGTTAGGGACAAGGGGAGCGCACCTCGCCTCCTGAGGTCCCTCCCTTCCATCCCACTATATAAGAGTCTTGGCTGAAGATGGTAGTAATACCGAATGTACTCCCATATTATATATATTTTGTGAAATAGACAATATTTTTTTATGAAAATATGCGTTTTTCTTTATTTTTTATGAAGTGTTTCACAATATTTCTGCAAAAAATGTTTTTATATAGACCATATATACTGTAATGGTCTACATTGACCAGTACATAATTAAATGAAAAAAAAAATGAGTGTAGGTACAACAATATATGAACATGCCACGCCTACCTCTATGGAAAGGGAGGTTATGTTAAGGTTATCTCAATTTGATAATATATAAAAGTTGATTAATTTATAAGATTTAATTATAGGGCTTGGTTAATTGTAAATATTAAAATAGTGAAAATAGGATAAAAAAAAAATATTGTAAAGAAATAAAATTATAATAATAATAAAAAAAGAGGCAGTGCGAATTTTGGCCAATTAGACGTAAAGATTGCATAATATAGATATCCCACGACGAGAACAGAGAGTCGTTATTCAGAGTGAGATGTGAGGGGGTGTCTATGGAGAGATATGTGGAATAATGTGCAGTGGAGTGAGTATAAGTGTCTGAGGACATAGAGTAAAACGAGTATGTGTATCCCGTAGTCATAAAGATCAACTGGTAAAGACACCAAGAGGCTGAGCATAAAGAAATTAGAAATGGCTGTTTCATAAGGAACTGACTACCAAAATCAGAAGAGGATGTCTGAAGTCTACCAGCAATCCCATCTCATCAGTGGTTCAACACGGAGGCATCGATCAGCAACTCAATACAGCATGCAAACCTATTTTTATTTGGGTAAATTTCATGTGTGTAAATTGTGTGACTAACCTTTTTTAAAATATCAATAATAAAAAAAAAAAAAGTTTTTTAAATAAAAAATTATCTTATATCAAATGTACGTCTTATCTTTCAATTTAATTTACTTCAACCATTTAGTATAATAATTATAATTAAATATTAAGTAGATAAGGTAAGAGCCGTTACAATACATATAGACCGGGGCAACGATGTGAGGGCAGAGGTGAGCTGGATACTGGCGGCCACCGGAGTTACTATGGCGACCAGTCAGAGACGAGAACCCTCACCGTGGAGGATAGGTGCCTTGATATCTTCGAGAGGATAATGCTCCAAAGGAACTACAGCTCCAATCAGGAGGAGGACGTTTGACACATCCGATGCAACCAGGAGTTGTACGCACTCTATATCAAAGTTGTAACACTGGATTAGAGATGCCGGGATCCGGTAGGCCGAACACGTAAGATGGGTGAAAGAAGAAACTCCGGAGGAGAGAAGAGTGGGACGACCCACATGAAGATGGCTGGAGACCGTGGCTGGTGGAGACTGACCCAAGACAGAGCTGCATGAAGACATTTCCTACGTTAAGTAAGGCTCTTGATGAAATTAAAAAAAAAAAAATTGGTTGCGACCAACAGAGAACTTTTTTTATACTAACTACGTTTTTACAGCCCTCCTTTCCC
Source organism: Aradus depressus (assembly GCA_963662175.1). NCBI lineage: Eukaryota > Metazoa > Arthropoda > Insecta > Hemiptera > Aradidae > Aradus > Aradus depressus. Next base: position 20,201,624 of record OY759220.1, on the reverse strand, counting down.
TGGAATGATTTAATGATAAATACGAGCCTACTGAGCTCAAGATCGCAGGTTCGAGGCCCGTCCGAGGCCTTTAGGTGTTTTATCTTGGAGGTAAAAAAAAACATTGAGCACATCGTCCTTCTGATGGAATGTTAAGCCATGGTTTTGTACGATGTCAGGTACTGGTTAAAGATCCCTACCCTCATGACCACTTCATACAACCTCATATGTTCCCCCAAGTTACATTTAGATTTCCATGTATGAACTGCAGAATGTAAAATTATTGGTGTGAATACATTAGACGAAGCATCAAAGATTCTGCAGAGACGAAGTTTTGATGCTGGCCAGCCAAGTCCAATAAAGGCTACGTTAAGTTTTGTCACGTCCACGGCTAAGTTAGATTAAGCCCCGAGGTAGTGGTCAGCAACTTTGAGCCAAAGTTTATCGTGTCCGACACAAAACTACTTCCCCCAACCAAACCACCACCTTCAAATTTACTATTAATTTTATGCAAATATTAGCTGGAATTCCCAGCGATGCGGCGAGGCAATCACATAACTATTAGCGATTCCAGGTCGTTTTACAGATAATGTGTCGGTGCAGTTTTTTTTTAATTTGGAACAGCTCGTTATGCCCGAGGATAATTCAAAATTCTTTGTTTTATGACTTTTAAGCTCACACAAAATACTGTCCACAGAGAGATACAATAACTAAAATATTAGGTTTTTACTGTATAAATTGTTGATGCAAAATAAAAAAGTCGTCGATGAATCACCAGCATATCCCCAGCGAACTAAGTTTTCGCTCCCTCCAAAATCTGACGACAATTTGGGGATAAAAATCTATAGTTGACTTATATAAGTACACCTGAATCCTCACACTAAATTTCGTGTCGATAAATTCATTACATCGGTAGTTATTGAAGTTCTTGATTTGAGCCCACCTCAGATCTCCTCTTCTCTTCATCCAATTTGGCTGAAAATCAATAGGTGAAGTTGTTATGGGTTTCTGAAATTTCATGTCGATACATTCATTCTATCGAGAGTTATCGTGTTCACAGACGAAGGAGTTCGGGAAACATAAAATTGAGGGGGAAATTTATTTTTCACAATTAGATGCATTTTTTATGTTTTGTTTGTAAATAATAATTATAAATGATAAATGAGGGAGCCGATAGCTAAGTGCGTACTTGATTTAAAGATCGGGTTCGAAACTCGGCAGCCCTTAATTCTTTTGTCTAAGAAGAGAAAAAGCCTTAAGCACGCCGTCCTTCAGATGGGACGTTTAAGGGATGATCCCGATGTCAAGTACTCGTTAAAGACCCCTACTCTAATTGAACAAACCTAAGTAGGCAAAATTTAGAAGTCCCAGAGTAGAATTGGGTTCACCAGAGTGATGAAGGAGCACTCTGGTAGTAGGGAATATGACCTCGTAGTTAAAGCCTGGGCACGAGTCATAACTAACTTCCTTTTTAATTATAAATATTTTATATTTATGTACATCAAAATAATTGTTTAAATTGATTCAGAATGTCATAAAACATATATTGCTAGCTAGTTTTTTTTTTTTTTTTGTCTTTTATTTATAAAAAAGCAACTGTTGCTAGTGCAACAACCAGCATCTATGATTGGTATTGATATAAATAAACTTAAGCACGCCGTCCTTCGGATGGGACGTTAAGCGATGGTCCCGAGCCTGTGTCAGGTACTCGTTAAAGACCCCTACCCTAGATGAATAAAAATTTAGGGTAGGCAAAATTTAGGACTCCCACAGTAGAGTCGGGCTCATGTCCACCAGAGTGACGAAAGAGCGCTCTGGTAGTAGGCGATATGACCTCGTAGTTAAAGCCCGGGCATGAGTCATAAAACCTAAACCTTGGTATTGATATAATGGCGTGAATGACATGTGAGAGGAAGGCCACCCAGTGGTAGGTCCTCGGGACGAAAATTTATCTTAACTATTAGGACAATAACAGGAAGAGAAAAAAAATAAAAAAAATAAAATAAAAAAGATATAAATAAAAAGGAATTTGAAGACAATTATGATGGATGGGTAAGAGAGATGATAAAAGTAAAGGAAAATAATGTAAACAAAAAATGTAGAGAAAGAATAGGATTTAAGGTGGCAGAAAGTCGCGGTTCCATCTTCTCTTCAACCTTCACTTCAACCTTGTGGTAAGTGTTGTGAAGATTAAGTAGGTACGTATTTCTGGGTTTGTATATGTGTAAAGTTTTCTAAAAAAACCTATGTAAGTAGTTTGTATTGTGTCGGATACTGTGGGTATCAAGATCGTTATTAAGTGTTCTGTTGTTTATGTGTAAGGGGCACTGTGTTATCGGTCTGAGGGTTTTTGACTGGAACGCCTGAATTCGTTTGATGTTGGATGTTTTTGCTGACTATTGACTATTCCTAGCTGGTAAATGTCATTATTAAGCTCAGGAAAAAATATGTAAATACATATAAATCCGCCCGCCTCTCTTTTCATAACAATAATACAAATTAAAATAAACTAATTGATAAATCTTACTTATTGATAATGAAACCAATAAAGGCTATATTTATTTATTTGGAGGTAAGATTACATTTTTATTTTGCATTCCATAGGTTTTATTTTGTCTTTAAAGGGAGAACTTTGTATGCACCCATGCCAAACAATAAATAACGCAAAATAAAATGAATAAATAAACCTTATCAACAAAACATATTGTGAAAACATTTACCCTTCTCTTTTTCACCCCACCAGCAGCCCTTCATCCAAAATAAGAAAATCCCTGATAACAGAATGAGTGAGGAAAGTTTCTGTTAGAAACTGAAAACAGTGAGGGGGTGTCTCATTGGGTATTCTGGTGAGGTTGTCATGCTGCTAGGGGTGGAGGGGGCAGATTTAGCTGGGGCTTATCAGGTTCTGCCGCTCTCAATAACTTACAGTAGAGCACCATGCCCATAGCAATATCAGCCACAAACCCTACCAACTGGAGAGCGAAATTTGGGGCTAAATTGTCCCCACTGACCGTATTCGAACTGAAATACATTCTTAGACAAAAAAGTTGTCGGTGAATTGTTATATGCTTTCCCGGCACAAATTAATCAATGGGCTAAAACTCAATATTTGAATTGGGAATAAAATAAAAAACTTCATGTCGATATATCGCATTAAATCGGCAGTTATTGGGATTTTTGAGTTAAGCCCCCTCAAATCCCCAATTTCCCTTTGGCGGATTCCGCTGAAAATGAATAAATATCGTCCTTGTCGGGTTTAGAATTTGAATATAAAATTTTATGTCGATACATGCATTACATCGGCAGTTATTGGTATTTTTGAGTTAAGCCCCTTTCATTCCCTTTTCCCTTTGGCAGATTCCGCTGAAAATTAATAAGTATCGTCCTTGTTGGGTTTAGAATTTGAATATAAAATTTTATGTCGATACATGCATTACATCGGCAGTTATTGGTATTTTTGAGTTAAGCCCCTTTCATTCCCTTTGGCAGATTCCGCTGAAAATTAATAAGTATCGTCCTTGTCGGGTTTAGAATTTGAATATAAAATTTTATGTCGATACATGCATTACATCGGCAGTTATTGGGATTTTTGAGTTAAGCCCCTTTCATTCCCTTTTCCTTATGGCAGATTCCGCTGAAAATTAATAAGTATCGTCCTTGCAGGGTTTATAATTTAAATATAAAATTTCATGTCGATACATTCATTTCATTAGCAGTTATTAGAGTTTTAATGTCAAGCCTCTCCCCTAATCCCCCCCTCCCCTTTGGTCGATTTAGGTGAAAATCGATAGGTGACGTCCATAGAGGGTTCTGAATACACATATACAATTTTGTGTCGATACATTCATTATATCGGGAGTTATCGTATACTGAGATATACACAACCATTTTTTTTTTCATTTTTGCATAACATATAATATATTCCTATATTAGGAATACAATATTCCTACAATAACATATAACGTTCACTTTTTGTCAGTTTCATGAAATTACTACAGTACATTTTTTTTTTTTTGGGGGGGGTGGAGACACCAAAAATTGGTCTTTAAAAAATACATCTTTTAGGGAAGGAGTTCGGCCGGATATTCACAATCTTTAAATTAAAAAAGAAGGAAAATATAAAAAATTCCAAATTATCATCTTTATTTTTTGTATTTTATTATTATATAATATCTAACATAATAAACAAATAAATATAGTTCTTCCAGTAAAATTTGATTTAATGTATTTTTATTGTCCTCTAATTCTTAATACCATTATTATGTACAAAATAATACTATATTGTAGTCTGTGTTTTCCTAGGTTAGTTCTTTCATAGATGGCTGGTGTCTGGAAGCTCAAGAAGTGGTGGATGTCGTCAGGACCGTTTTCATTACAGCTATCCTCCCTGCTGAAGAGGATCTTGTGATGTGGGCTGACATGTTTCTCCCAGACACTTTCTTCTCAGTTGGCTGCAGGACCGACATCAGGTACTCGTTAAAGACCCCTATCCTAGGTGAATAAACCCGGGTAAACCAAATTTAGGACTCTCACTGTAGATCGACGAGAGATCACTCTGATAGTAGACGACATGAACTCATAGTTAAAGCCCGGGCATGAGTCACAATAACTAACTACAAAGAACATGTGGCTCCGAAATTAGTCACAGAAATGTCCATCATTGTGGATGATTTCGGAATCATAACTTATTCATAATAGTCATAAAGATTGTGTTTTTTATTTTTTGAGATCACCTTGAAAGAGATGGACCTTGTAGAGACTTGGCCAAATGAACTCACCTGAAACAGACAAAACAAAATCGATTAGATGCAGGACAATTTTATCGAGAACAACACCCTGATAAATCGATAGTTTCAATCGATTTGAATAGTTGATTGCACTTCTTCCAATATGATTTTAAAAAAAATTAGGTGCTTCTCCGGAAATATACTTCCCCAGAGCGAATAAATGAACTAACCCTCAGAATCAAAATTAACGATATGGTCAAAAATCTTCGGGAGGGCTTCTGTTGATACCGTCAGTTTTTATGGTTTTTGAGTTAGGCTCCCTCCTCTGTCCCCCACTTCCCTTCGGAAAATTGTTGTCATCCTTAAAGGGTTTTTGAATTTACATATGAAATTGTGTGTCAATACATTCATTACATCGACAACTATTAAAGAGGAGTTTTAGTGTTAACCTCCTCACTTCTTGACATTTTGACATTACTATTCTATCTCCCTCAGCACATTTGCTTGTTGTATATCATCGGTCTAACCGTGACCGTGTGCAAAAAGCCAACTCTAAAGGAGAGACAAAAAACTGATTAAAAAAATATTGTTTATAGAAAACTTCAATTTTTTCGACATTTGTATTAAGTGAGCCTATGCATGCCATGAATTGTTTTTAAGCTAGTTTGCAAATCCAAGTAAACAATTAATGTCCACTAGAATTTCGTTCCAATTTCTTTTGCAAGGCATCACTTCAAACCGTATTTCATGGTTTTTTCGTTTTATGTCGTATACGAGGTCTTACTAGATCAATAGGCTTAAATACGCCAAAACTGACTTTACAACGGAGTCTAAAATGGCAACTTTACAGAAATCAGCGCCTTTTTTTTTTTAATAGGAAACAAACTCATCGGTGAATCACCCAGAATGAATAAATTAACTTTTCGCAACCCCTCCAAAATATAGTTGACTCACAAAGGGGCTCTATATACTAAATTTTGTGTCGATACATTCATTACACCGGTAGTTATTGGGGTTTTTGATTTCAGCACCCTCTGATCCCGCCTTTCCTTCTGGTGATCCAATTGATAAGTGTCGTCCTTATGGGGTTTTTAAATTCAAATTTGATATTTTGTGACGATATATTCATTGCAACGGTAGTTATTAAAGTTTTTGTGTTAAGCCTCTAATCCCCCTTCCCTTTGAACGATTTGGCTGAAAAACAATCGGGAGTAATCGTGTTCACAGAAATTCTACAGATTTGTTTTTCGAATATTTTACCGATTACATAACTTCCCCTATACTTCGTATAGCTGTAGAAGGAATAAACCATACTGTTTTTGGTCCAATTTAATGCACTTCAGCGTGCAACGGATCTTTGAGGCAGTTTTTAAAAATAATAGATGACATTTGTGCCTCTAATAACGCTTTTCTTCCACCCTCCTGCCATTGAGAACTTTACCTCTTTTTAAATAAAAGAAAAAGGGGGAAAATAAGCGAGACTTGAAAACAAAGAGAAACTCTTGTAATAATTTATATGGAATATTGCCTCCCTCCTTAGGGATCGAAGCGGATAAGGCAACAGGAAAAGCTGAAGAGACAAGAACAAGGAGAGTTTTCCGAAAGGAAGAAAAGCCTTGTTAAATGAGGCTGATTCAGGAAACTGAGGGTAATTAGCCGAAAAGGGAAAAACCAACACTTCCTTTCTTGTTGAAGTTTTCTTAATTGGGAGCTTAATTTCCTTAGGAAACTATATCGCTGCACACAACGAGATCATAAACATATTAATGCGCAGAAAAAATCAAAAGTAATCTCATGTGATAAACCCTTGAAAAATCTTTACACGTAAGTAGAGAAAAAATACTTCTGAATCCTGAAAACTAAATTTTGCCTCGATATATTCATAATAAAGGTTTTTTTTAGAGGGCGCAAGTGGCTCAGTGGTATGCGTGCTTGCTTGCTGAGCTCAAGATCGTGGGTTAGAAACCCGACCGAGCCCCTTAGTTTTTTTTTATCTGGGAGGTAAAATAAACTTAAGCACGCCGTACTTTTGAAACGATAGTCCTGAGCCCGGACGATGTCAGATACTCGTTAAAATTCCTTACTCTAGGTGAATGAAAATACTCCCCCATTGGGTTTCTCTATATCAGGAGAACTTGGACTGAGGACGCCGGTAGCTCAGTGGTATGCGTGCTTGTCTTCTGAGCTCAAGGTCGTGGGTTCGAAACCCGACCGAGGCCCTTAGTTTATTTTATCTGGGATTAAAGCTGCCGTTGTTCGGATGGGACATTAAGCGGTCCCGAGCCTGTACCGTACTCGTTAAAGACCCATGCCCTAGGTGAATAAAAATTAATGGGGGCAAAATTTGTACATTTTGACCACAGTAGAGTCGGGCTCATGTCCACCAGAGTGACGAAAGAGCGCTCTGGTAGTAATCGATATGACCTCGTAGTTAAAGCCCGGGCATAAGTCATAAAACCTAACCTATATATATTTTTTCCTTCCTCTCCGACTTAACATTAGTGTTTTCAAGTTGTTGGTTATGCGAATTACTAAAAAAAAATTGCGCGTGATTTAGGGTGGGAGCGAGATTTAGGGTGGAGGCCCGATTGGAATAATTACCGGAAGCGGATATGGGAGGAAGAAAAAGCTGAAAAGACAAGTGAAAAGTAAAGTTTTCCAAGGAAAAGCAGGAGAAAAGCCATGTTAAATGAGGCTGATTCAGGAAACTCTGGGTAATTAGCCAAGACTGGAAAAACCAAAGCTCACCTCTGAAGTTACTTTAATTGGGGAAGTATGATTTTGTAGAGAATCCACAAAGCAGTGTAGGATCTCATAATAATATGAGGCAACTTGTAATAGCCACTAATCGTTTGTGAAAGAAATGGCAGAGTTGTGCCGATATAAGCCCTGGGATAATCTTGGCACTCCTCTCTTTCTGTTTCATCTCGTATACACAAGTTTCTGACGATGGCAACACCAAGTTTACTTTCTTGTACTCATGCGCAAATCCGAGATAGATTTTTCAACGAAACTACACATTTCAAGGTCCTCTGAACAAGTTTTAACAATTTCGCAATGATGTTTGAGCGTGATTGAAGTTCTGTGAGCGCTCTAACTCAAAAACGACTTTAACAATTAAAATGAAATTTGAGATGAATGTCAATTAGATTTTGACCGAAATTAGACGAAAATTTATTAAGATACCGCTTATATTTATGGCATAATAAAAAATTTCTTCAAATAGAAGTTGTAGAAAACATTGATAAACAAAAATTTTTATGAAATACGATTTTTCGCCCGGTTTGTATGATTAATGCCAAACAACGGTGCTGAAATGTCGTTTTAAACCCACTTTTTTAGACGTTTGCTTGATTTACTCGAAAACGATTAGCCCTATCGAAAAATGTATTCGGCTAATTCAAGGCTCCCTCTTCCTTTTGAATAGAGAAATTCTCAAATAAATTTAATTTTGCTGGAGCTTCCTAACTATAATAATAATATTACTGAGAACAATGTAAAAAAAAAAAATAATATACCTATTATATGAAAAAAAATATATATATATATATATGTATATTCAACATGGCCCCCACAAGGGTGGGGCTGGTGCAACTTTGGTTGCAGGGCCCGGGCCCAAGGGGGTCCGGCTCCAGTCCTTTTTATTTTTTTATTTTAGTAGATTTTGCAAGGGATCATAGCTTAAAAAGGCAAAATACATAATTATAAGACAATTTAGTATAATAGATACATATTCTAGTTGTGCGAGTTATTAAGTTATTATTTAATTAGTTGCGTGCATGGATAGTTACTCTTGTTTGCAAATTACTAGTATAAAACAGTGCGCACGAGACAGGTAAAGACGGGCCCCACGCACTCCCTCAACCCTCCCCCACTCCTATTTCCCAGGCTATTGTCCAGCTGTTTCCCTCAGAGCAGTGTTCTAAAAATAGACGCATCGACGCATAGTATCAGTTTGACTGATTGAAAATGAATTGGCCAAAACTATTGACTTTTCAGATGTTATTGATAAATTTAGTCAAAAGAAAGCTAGGAAAGCTATGATAATTTAGGGCAGTTAGGCTATAAGTAAGCTTTTGTTGTAGCCAGTGTATTAAACACACACAAACATCGTAATTTTTAGAGCTCTTAATGTTATTTTTTTTTAGATCGTAATACTAGTTTTTGTCAATTTTTATTTTAATGTTAGTGAGTCAAAGAAATCTAAAAATTTAAACGTTAATTTCAGTAAAATAAAAGTAAATGATATAATCACGGTAGCAATTGATGTGTGAAATAATTTAATCAATAAAGTTTGGTTTTAAAATCTAACTGATACTGTAACATTAATTATACCTTACAATCTATTTTCAGTTTAAATAAAATTGTAAAAGGGTTAAAAAATAACCATGTAATTATAATATAGCACATGACTATGAGATGGGGGGCCCGACCCTGATCCTGGTTACAGGGCCCGCAATCCAATGTGGGGGCCATGATATTCAATGACGCAAAAAAGAATAAATCTTGTTAAAATAAAATGAAAAATTAACTTGAGCTTAAAAAGAAATTCTTATCAAAATATGTCAAAATGATGATTGGGTAAATAATTATTATATATTATCGGACATATCGGATCTATAATAAAAACAAACAGAATATCAATTCTTAAAACAAGAAGAAAGGTATATATATATATATATTTATTTTATTATATTTATATAAATGTATAATCGACTATGGACTACGTACAACGAAAGTAATTCCGTAAGAAACAATGTTTGAATACCCCATATGTAATTAAAACTGGAAATATTTACGTGAGCTCACGATGAAAATAAAAATAAAATGATAAATATATTTATGTTGACAACCACAGTGTGGTGAAAATAGTGAAATTGAAATACAAACAAAAATGATGATCTTCAGAGGGTGATGGAACCGGAAGAACGGTGAGATCAGAAGAACGAAGCTCATCGGTCGAACGGAGACAAAGCTGAACGGGGACACTGGCAGATAGCAAGTCCAAAAAGAAGTTCAAGAAAACCAAAAAAGGAGGGAGGGCCGTAATAAAATAGGGCAATAAATAAAAACATAAAATAGGTCCACTCTCGGGCAACTATAGCATGGGACTGACTGGGGCTGTGTATGTATCAGACTCAGAGAAGGATTAGCCGTGTGTTTACATTATGAACGTTGTTGACTAAACTTATTTAGTGAGTATACTATACATGTTTAGGGTGTCCGCTAATTTGAAAAAGTCCGTTTTCTCAAGGTCCCTTTCCAAAATCGTGTGTAGTTTGGTGAAAAAAAATTTTGTGAATTTTTTCAGATTTTTCAAAATGAATTTAAAGGTGCCTGTGAGAGGTCAAAGTTTTACATGCAGTTTAAATGGGGTTTTGGAGCTGTTTGAGACTTTTCAGCGTAGTTTCCGGTATTTTAATCGAAAAAACCTGAAAATATGTACATTGGGGTTTTGAAGGTCGCTGATTTCAAATTTCATGTCAAAAATGCACGTTGAAAAGTTGTAGTCGTCAAAAAAACGGTATAAAAAACGTAAATTATCATTTTTATGGAAATATCAATCAAATATATCAATTTATATGTTTTCAAGGTCTCTAAACTCAAATTCAATGTCAGATTCAACATTTGACAATTACAGCTGTGAGAAACAGTCATTAATTAGATAAATTAGATTTTTACATCTGTAATTTTGACAAATTAATGACTGTTTCTCACAGCTGTAATTGTCAAATGTTGAATCTGACATTGAATTTGAGTTTAGAGACCTTAAAAACATATAAATTGATATATTTGATTGATATTTCCATAAAAATGATAATTTACGTTTTTTATACCGTTTTTTTGACGACTACAACTTTTCAACGTGCATTTTTGACATGAAATTTGAAATCAGCGACCTTCAAAACCCCAATGTACATATTTTCAGGTTTTTTCGATTGAAATACCGGGAACTATGCTGAAAAGTCTCAAACAGCTCCAAAACCCCATTTAAACTGCATGTAAAACTTTGACCTCTCACAGGCACCTTTAAATTCATTTTGAAAAATCTGAAAAAATTCACAAAATTTTTCTTCACCAAACTACACACGATTTTGGGAAGGGACCTCGAAAAAACGGACTTTTTCAAATTAGCGGACACCCTAATACTCTTCCACCTGAGCTACCGGCGCCCTCTTTCCTTGCTACTATATTTTTTAAATAACTGTAGAATAATAAATAAACAAATAAAACCTTGAAAAATATAAAAATATAATTAAGTTAAATATAATCAAGTGACAAATACAGAATAATTTTACATATAAATATAAGAATAAATAAAATGTATCCCGGAAGTTTTTTATTAAATTTAAAATATTCTAAAAGTCTTTCTCTATATTGCAAGGCACATTTAACTTAGAGATATAATGCGTCCCAGGTTTCCCCATTCAACAGAGCTGCCTGCATTCATTGTAATTCAGAATTTCCTTGTTCAAGAATTTAATACGGAATTCCTGGATGAGTGAGGCATTCATCCAAGAAGTCGTTTCCTCCTCGGTTAGATACAACGCCATGTTTGGTAATTAAGGTAAAACCTGGACTTTAATATTGTTCTTATTTTCTCAATTTTATTTTCATCCTGCAGTCTGCCCTTGTGCAAAAGACCCCTGTCACGACTAGCTATCCAAGTGAGTAAAGTTGTTAGCCTGTCTAACTAAACCTTCTAATCCTATATCCTACTTTCCAGAAGGCTATCCTTCTGCACATCCCCTATCCTACATCGTTATGGAATGTTCCTCTCCCCACCTGGGTCACTCTGCAAACCTCCTTATCCTTAGACTAGTCTGTTCATCAGTGAGCCGGTTGCTGTCTATCTTCAATGTATGTAATACAATTGAAAGCGTTAAGAAATATGGAGCATAGAGTTTTGGTAAGAAAGACCCTTGATAGTCCCAAAACCCAGACCCTTCACACGGATCGCCTGCGGAATCTCATGAGACCATTCGGGACTTTCTTATACCATCAACTCATACTGGCATAAGAAAGTTATTCTCATACTCTGTACAATGAAACAAAAAAAAATAGCTGACTCAACACCTTGTGAATATTTGAGGGAAAATTAATTTTGTTGCCCTCTTTAGTTCTACTATTTATTTATTTCATTATTCTGACGTTTCGGCTTCTATGAGCCATTTTCATCACAGAAACGATCGTCAGTAATTAATCATAATTGTTGTGAAAAGTCATTTTTCAGTAGTAGTTAGTTATTACTTATTTCGACTCATGCCCGGACTTTAACTAAGAGGTCATATCGCCTACTAACAGAGCGCTCATGCATCAAGAGCAGGGGTCTTTAACGAGTACGTGACATCGTACAGGCTCGGGACCATCGCTTAACGTCCCAGCCGAAGAATGGCGTGCTTGAGTTTATTTTACCTCCCAGATAAAATAAACTAAGGGTCTCGGTCGGGTTTCGAACCCACGATGTTGAGCTCAGAAGTCAAGCACGCATATCAATGAGCTAACGGCGCCCTTATTTTTCAACTGTAAATAGGTCATCTATTAACACGTACATTTGGCCATGTCCATATTATACTACAGTATAATGTAAATGTAAGTGTTAATAGATGGCCTATTTACAGTTGAAAAATGACTTTTACCAACAGTTATGAATAATTATAATTATTGATGATCGTTTCTGTGATATATGAAAATGGCTCATAGAAGCCGAAACGTCACAATGATGAAATAAATAAAATATAGTAGACCTAAAGAGGTCAACAAAATGAATTTTCCTTCAACACCTTACTTTCATACACGCAGCAATACCAGTATGAAATGATTTTGGGAGAGGGAGAGGGTGAGGAAGAGGGAGAGAGAGGGAGAGAGACAGAGAGAGAGAGAGAGAGAGAGAGATCTGTACAAAAGTAGTTGGTATAAGAAAGTTATGACTGACGTCACATATTTTACTACATCGCATATCAGAGGCTACATTGCACTCATTTTACAGACAATTTTAATTGTACCGTAGGATCGTTTAAATTAGTTTTTAATTTTCGTTTAGAAAAATCTTTATATGTATGTATGTATTACAGTTTTAAAGAAAGAGGAGAAAAAAAGGGGGTCGCGAATGTTGAATTCGCTAAAATTGAACTCGCAGCGATGCTTCCTTACTGAGCTCAACGCTAGGTGAACCTAAAGTAGGAAGAATTTAGGACTCCCATAAGAGTTGGGCACATCTACAACAGAGCGATGAAAAAGAGCTCTGGTAGTAGGCGATATGACCTCATACTTAAAGCCCGGGCATGAGTCACAATAAGTAAGATATTTTATAGTATACTTTTATTTAGCATTAGAGGCACAGAATCCTAGTCGTAAAACGGAGTCCCTACTTCAATTCGAAAAGGTCATTTCTATGACAAGGACGCAGTTGACGGTAGGGTTCTGGGAGAGGCAGGAACCCGGGTTCTGGGATGGAGACACCAGGAGCTGTGTAGACAGTAATAAAATTAGAATTGATATGGCAATTAAAGAGGTGGGGTGAGTGTTCACTTTTATAGGAGACAGTCCGGCTCGGATAGGATCGTAAAGCTCCATTTTCACTTTCCTCTGTACTCGTGTTCAGTCCGCCTATTTACGGGCCTCTGCGTCTCTCTCTGACGGAGACTATGGACACAGACAGGATGGATGCTTCAGTGACCACTATCGTTTCCTCTCTGTACTCGTGTTCAGTCCGCCTATTTACGGACCTCTGCGTCTCTCTCTGACGGAGACTATGGACACTGACAGGATGGATGCTGCAGTGACCACTACCGTTTTCTCTCTGTTGTGGCCATAACAGAACTTTCCTATACCATCCACTTTTGTACACACCATTCTCCCTCTACCTCCCAACTCATGGGTTGGCGCTATCTGTTGATTTTTGACGAAACTAATTCAATTAGTTTACCCATTACCTAGAGGATGAACCTACTATCTAGATTAGTACAACTGTTCTTCTAAAATTCCAGGAGTAAGTTAGCGCATCCACATTTCTCGCTCCCGATGTACACCTATTGCAGATCAAGGTAAGTGTGTTTGTCCGGTTAACAATAACCATTGACTAGTGTTTGGTTTTAACCGGAGAACTTTCCTGAACTGCAACCAAGAATTATAGAAAGCAAGCAGCTCCCTTCCTGGTAAATTTTTTTTTTTTTTTTCGAGTATTCAGAGCCCTGTGGGGCCACACCACTCGTCCGCCGGCTAGAGGGGAAATAGGTCTGATTTTTAATTTGTATTTATTAAGCGATAATCTTGGTGCTATGGCCGGTTGTAGGGCCCCACCACTAGCCGGAAGATCGGTTGGGTCCTCCAACCTACCTTATCGGCGTTTGCCAAGAGAGCACCCATGGTTTATGACTATGTTGCGCCGAGGATGGAACCACGTTAGACTGCCTTCTTTACCCTCCGCCAGGAGGCGCCGAATCGACTGAACTCCGGGTAATCAGCCTCACTCATCAGCTTCCGAGGGTTCAGTCCGATTTCAGCCAAAATCTAATCAGATCTAAGTTACCACATGTGACTTCATCATTTCAAATATCAAGTTGATAGCTAACAATTGTTTCTCATCACATACACAGATCATCACGAATACGATAAAAAAGTACTCAGGGGACTTTGAATAGTAAAAATCGATCCAGAATTTTCGCACGATTACAATACTTCCTTATACTAAAGGTTCGTTTAAATATGTAAGAATAACGTCTTGGCGCCGAAATGACCCGCGTCTAAACGTCCTGTTAGCACTTTGAGAACGAGAAGAGTGCTATTCTACAGAAGATGAAGAATGATTACATTTTCTACAGGAACAGGTATAAGATCCAGGAAAAAATATATACTATCAACATTGAAGGTTATGCTTTATGTATTTGTGATATATTAAATACAGGAGGAGATTCCCAATAGAGAAGGGTGGGACGAAGTGTATCCAACACTGGAGTGTATCCAACGTTTTTACAAAAGCCACCTCATCAATCTTTCAACCAACCCCTACACTTTTTTGTGTGAGTCTGTGTTCCAGACAGGAAAGGGGGGGCGGGCGCGGGAGGGGAGACGAATTTTTTATTCAAATACTGAATCAAATATTCACCGCTAAGACCATTTTTCAGGACGGTTCCTCTTATACTCAGATCTAAGCTCTAAGAACTAGGCACCAAGTTTGGATGGAGGCTATTTGTTCGAACCAGCTCCTTCCTCAAACACACGGGTGAAGACTTAATACAATATTTATATGCTAAACTTAGGGGTCAAGACGTGGGTTTCTCCAGACCGTCCTGTGAAAGATAACATGTCATTTATTCAACAAAAAAAATTGTTGAGGAACCCTAGTGATTTTTACTTTCTTATACTGAAGGTATATACTATATTGTAATCGTGCGAAAATTCGATATCAAATTTTCAACGAATTTCAAATCCCCCAGAACACGTTTTGATCATCGTAGTCGTGTGTGTATGTGATTGGAACACAATATTTAGAATGAAGATTTAGGAGCTCCTATGTAAGTCAACTATTGAATATTAGCGCAAAAGGTCGACTGGTTCTGAAGGGGGAGCGAAAAGTTAAAAGTGTATCACCAACGTAATTCCATATGTAAATTCAAAACCCCATAAGGACGACACTTATCAATTTTCAGCGGAGGGAAGATCAGAGGGGGCTCAACTCATACAACCATAATAACTGCCGATGTAATGAATGTATCGTCATGAAATTTGATATTTGAAGTCAAAACCCAATGAGCCTATCAAATTTCAGCGATATCGGCCGAAGGGAAGATGGATTCAAGGGAGGGGGCTAAATTAAAAAACCGTCAGAACTGTTGATGTAATGAATTTATGGACACAACATTTAGTATGAGGATTTAGGAGACTCTATGTAAGTCAACTAAGTTATAAGCAGAGCTGTTCCAAATACAATTAAGAGTATTTAAATACTAAATAAATGTATTTAAATAAGATAAATACTTGTATTTAAGTTTGAGTATTTATTAGTTGGTGTTTTTCCAAAAACAAATACTTGTAATTATATTTGTATTTTTAATTATTAAATAAATAAATACATTACCGTAAAGTCAAAAATGAACTGGACGAGATTGTGCTACTTACGTTCAAGGAAGAAAAAACTAAAAAAGGGAAAAAAAAGTTCAACCAAAGTGAAATTCAACCTAACTATGTACTTCGATATTTGTTTACAATTAATGCAGCCTTTGATATCTAGCACAACAAAGAATAGGGAAAAGTTACATTTCAAAACAACAACTTAATGTTATTTGAACCTAAATGGTTTGGCCTCTTTTTAATGAATACATTGAAAATGAAACATTGTCATATTTTAATAAGATTTATACTGTTTAAAAACATAAGTATAATTGATATCATATCGTAAGGTTGGCATATTCTATTTTTACGCAGTAGTTTTCTTCTAAATGCAAGGATTTGTTAAATACTAAATACAAAATATAATTATAAGTATTTAAATACTCTTAATTAAATAAATGTATTTAAGAAGTTAAGTGTTTAAATACATGTATTTAATTATAAGTATTTATTTAAACGTCTAAATAAATAATTTATTTAAATAAAGTCCCAGCTTTGGTTACAAGTAAACAAGTTAAAAGTCGTATCTCCGACGACTTTCTTTCTTTCTCCATGACATTCATGTAACTTTTTACTCCCTAGGTATAGGAAGTATTAAGAAAGTTTAGTTATCAGTCAGAAATTCGATATTGAATTTTCAACGGAATTCCGTGTTTTTCAAAACTCGGATACCATACATCAAAAAAAAAAGTCCTGTGTGTGTGTCTTTGAACACGATAACTCCCGAAATATTGTATGTGTATCCAGAAACTTTTAAAGACGACACCCGGATTAGAGGGGTAGCTGACAAGAAACCCTAATAGCTCCGGGATGAATCGATAGATTGCTTTGAGAGAGAGAGAGAGAGAGAGTGAGACAACTTAATTATTAATTTGTACTGGGGAAGTACATCGCCGGTAATTCAAGTTCCCAAGTGATTCAAGTGCCCAGTCTCTTGGAAGTGGAACATTGATATAAAGTGACACAAAAAATATCTGATATGATCTGTTTATTACTGGTTGAGTGAGGACGCCAACTTTATTGGTTTCTGACTGAGAGAGGTCCTCACAAGACTGACGCTTGGATAAAAGTGGGCTATATTGGTTGAGGAGGCGAGGCTGTATCAGCTATTCCGGCAGCCCTCCAAGGTTCATATACCAGGGATCAGCCTGTCTCCTCTCGCCTATCGATAAACATATATTCTGACAAGACGGGGTCGAGGTTGGCCAACCTCAAATGTATTTTCTAAAAAAATATACCCAAAAAAAAATTGTCGGTTATGTACTTCTCCAGTAAGAACTAATCAATTACTTTTTCGGTTCATTACGGTCGTTATTAGGATATTTGAGTCGAGTTCTCCCTTCCCTACGGCCGATTTCGGGAAAATTTAATAAGTGCCATCCTTAAGGGGTTTAATTTTTTTTTTTTTTCACCTTTATTATGTAATTTTTAACTATGAAATACATCACAACTAGGAAATATGTGAACACCACTTGAGACTCTTAATGAGACGGCTGGTGAACACCACCGCCTCCTCAGGGGTCACGCAGCCAACAACGATTCAGTCGCCGAGAAGGTCCTTCCGGGAAGGACCTGACCGATATGGCTTCGAAGATTCCGCTGAAAACTCAATATCGAATTTCTGTTAGAACAACTAAACTTACTTTATACTTCCTATACTTGGGTTGGTAAAAACGTATAAGTCATGGATGAAGAAAAAAAGTCGTCGGTGATACACTTTTAATTTTTCGCTCTCCCTCCAATAACAGTCGACCGTTTGCGCTAATATTCAATAGTTGACTTACTTAGGGGCTCCTAAATTGTTGAAATTTGACAGGTTTTGACCTCATTTCGAATTCAAATATCAAATTTCATGTCGATACACTAATCACATCAGCATTTATTAGGATTAATGAGTTGAGCCACCTCGTCCTTATTTTTTGAATTCACATATGAAATTTTTTGTCTATACATTCATTATTATAACGGCAGTTATTAGAGTTTTCGACTTTTTTTTCTTCCCTAATCCCCCTTCTCCTTTACTCAATCTATCTGAAAAACAATAGTGTTTGCGCCAGCAAATTATATTCTTTTAATTTAAATTTAGTGTATTGTTTTGTTTTTATATTTTGTAAACTCGAAATGAGTATTTTTATTTATAAAAAAAAAAGCCCCACCGCCTAGGAGCCATCTCTGTAAACATAGGAGAGGATTACCTATGATAAGCCTAGAGAGGGCAGTATTCCTCCTGACCAGTGAGCTGCACCCTACACTGCACACACGCATCTACATAGATCCAGTATGGTCCATGCACCTCTACGCCGCCACTACCACGACTGTCCCCTGTCTCTACATCGAGACCCTCAGAACATTTGCTGAGAATTTTGGACGAAACTGTCCAGAACTGCCCCCACCTTTAGTATAGTTTATTATTGGCCAATAATTGCTAGTACACTTGAGCAGTATAATTTTTATTTTATGTACTTAATTTTTCCATAAACATTCTAAGGTTATTTATGTTCTTTCTTTATGTTTCTTATATACAAATATATATTGTTTATTTCCATTTAATTTGTTTTTCTTTCTTTATTATTTTTGAATTATGGGACCGGACATTTAAGCTCCTCCCAGGTTCAACAAATAGTGTCGTCGTTAGAGGATTCTGGATTGCCATTCAGAATTTCATATCGATACATTTTAACAGACAAACTTTATTATTTTTCATATTTGGAAGCTAGAGAAGCTCGAATTTTTGACCAATTACATAACTTCGCCTATACTTTGTAAAGCTAAGACCTTTTAGTAACTGATTATGCAAAGCACCAGTTAAAAGTGTTGCAAGCTTTTTACATACATCCTTAACTCTAACAAAAAAAAACCTCAAAGCACAGGAAATAATTAGGGGATGCACAGACTCGTCTCCTAAACAAGAAATTTCATTAATGACTATTCCACCCCACTGTCAAGAAAAAAAAAAAACGGGGTTCATCAAAAGAGAGTTGGGTGGTGAATCCTCCCCTTGTGAAGTATCAACTGAATACGGAATTAATTGCTATGCAGATCTCCTGGAACAAAGTTTAGCTTCAAACTTACGTTGTATTAATATTAATCTCTTCCTTAATATTAAGCTCTACCACCACATCGAGGAATAAAAATAAAAGAATTTGCATGTCAAATGTAAATAGAAAATGATACAAAGATCTTAATTAAAAATATTAACGAAATAAAAAAAAGTTTTTTTTAAATTTCTTATACCTGTAGTATAAGGAAATATTGTAATCGTGCAAAAATTTGAGATCGAGTTTCAAAAGAATTATCAAGTTCCCCTGTTATGACAATTTTCGCAATAATGTCCGTCTGAGAATATGTGATTGGAACTTATGAGCGCTACAACTCAGATGACTGTAGCAATGAACTTTATTTGGGACCCTAAGAACATTTTACAACATACCACATATGACGGGATTAGAATCAAAATGGTCCAAGTGACATTTTTAAAATTTTTTCGTTAAGTGCATAATCGGATACAAAAATGTTAGTTCTGTTCAGGAAAAAAGTTGTACAAGTGAAATCCTAGCCAGTGTTGAGATCTAGAGGCAAATCACTTATACGATTTTGGTGACATGAACAAGTAACTTAAACATATGAGTAGTGACCTTGAAATTAAGATTTGTATCCAATTTTATGGTTTGCTTCACCATAAAATCAGAAGACAAAATATTTCCGGTTTCTATAAATTATAGATTTTTTAAATCGGTTAAGAACTTATTGCACAGTTTCTTCAAAGTTTTAAAAATGTCACTTAAAACATTTTGATGTTTAACCCCTGTAAAGATAATTAATGTTGTTTGTAAAATAAAATCTTGTTCTGTATAAAATTATGATAATTCTTACCTATTTCGGTTCGTTGCGTGGGTACGCCAAGACTCAACAGTTTTGAAAAATCAAGATGACATGAGGTGCAAAATACATAAAAGGCAAACTTACTCCATGCTCATTTGACTAAATATATTTGTGAAAAACATTATTAAACTTTATAATTATTTATGTCTCAGAATCCTTTCTAAAATTTACTAGTATCCTAAAATATATTATTGCTTATGGTCTAAAGGTATCTTGTTGCTTTTCGTTGTCTGTCGCGATTTCTGCTGGTCTTCGGATTTCTTCACTGTTCAACCTCTGCTGTCTGTCTCAAAATAATAGGGAGCATCTTCTTCTCTAGTAAGGTGACCGGCTGAGTCCTAGCTCTGGGATGTTGAAGGACCAAGGGCTGATAGAAATAAAAGACGTTGTCTTCCCACTGTTTTATTTTATACCAGAACCGGTTTTCGACGCAACAGCGTCATCATCAGTGGTTCATCTATCATAGAATAACAAAATATACAAATAATAAAAAGTATAAATAATTCCTTAAGGCATCAGGGTACAGAGTAAAATTATAAAATTAACTTACCCACCCACACAGCACAGCGGTTGGAAGATAACTGGCATAGCTCTAAGGGGTGGGGGTAGCTAGGTTCACTCAGTGAGTGAACCTAGCTACCCCCACCCCTTAGAGCTATGCCAGTTATCTTCCAACCGCTGTGCTGTGTGGGTGGGTAAGTTAATTTTATAATTTTACTCTGTACCCTGATGCCTTAAGGAATTATTTATACTTTTTATTATTTGTATATTTTGTTATTCTATGATAGATGAACCACTGATGATGACGCTGTTGCGTCGAAAACCGGTTCTGGTATAAAATAAAACAGTGGGAAGACAACGTCTTTTATTTCTATTAGAAATCTCGTCCCACAACATCTTACTATCACATATGACCAAGGGCTGGTTCTAGAGTGTGAATCTCCCTCCTCGATGGTGACTGGCACAGTGCTGCCTAGCTGGGTGCGGCTCGCTCGCATTCATTTTTTCCCGCCGGAACTTTCCTGTACAGCTATTGGCTGCCCAGGCCACACCCTTTCATACTTGGGACTACTGATGGTTTTCTCCCGACTTCCTCCTAAGACCTTGCCTTCCAATACTGATATTTCCATTTTGATGATTATATTTATTTAAATATATTAAAGCAATTAATAATCCATATTTTGGGATATTATACCCCGTCATATATTAATGACCTAATCAAAGATTTCTTCAAACAAAACTTGTAGAGAAAACTGAAGAATCATTTCTTGTGAAATAAGATTTTATGAAGACACCTGGTTTTGAGAAACATGAAACCTTCTTAAAATTACGAATCTTCCTGATTTGAGATAGGAACAATACGACCAAATAACGTGTACGATAAATTACCGTAGGAAATATTTGAAGATATCGTTTTGTTCAAATCAATTTGACTTTACTTGGTATAAGAAATTCACTCTCAGAAACAAAGAAAACCACTAACGCCAATACATTACTTTCGTATTGCCAGTTATGTCAGTATGATAGAAGGGAGGGGGAAGGAGAGTGTACAAAATTGGTTGGTATAAGAAAGACCTGTAATGACCACAACACATATATACATTAAGATAGCTTGAAAACCTTCTTAAAATGATATCTCAGAACCCATTTTTAAGACGTTTATTTAATTTATGCGAAAACTCCTATCGAAAATTTGGTTCTAACAAAAAATGTTACTTAATTAAACCTCGGGAAACGCATGGCAAATTTTAATTTTGATTTGGCTGAAAATCAGTAAGTATCGTTCTTACGGGGTTCTGGATACACAAATACAATTTTCTTTCTATCAGAAGTTATTGCATTCATAGATAAACAGAAAATTCCTGTGAATTTATGATCGATTAAATAATTGTCTTTATATATATATTCTTATATGTGTAGAAGTAAAAATTGAATTAAAAAGACAATTTTCTTCTATAACGGCAAATAGTAAAGAATTGAGACAGATGTTTTCAGGAAACTGGTATCAACAGCATGCTCGTGTTTAGCTGCAGTTGTTCGGACGAGTGCTGCTATTGATTACTACTGGTTCTAGTAACAACCATTTCAAGATAGTACTCAATTGAGAGACATAAGATATTTAGACGTTGTTAGTAGTTAGGGGTTCCAGGGTTGAGGGGATGTTAGGTTCAATTCCCAATTAACCTCTTTATGGATAGGAGGAGCAGAGGAAGCAAGGAAGCACATACGGAGGGACTTAGGAGGGAACTTAGGAGGAAGGAGCTTATGTCATGGGGACTTTAACCTTAGGATATTGGGGGCTTAGTCCCCCATCCCCCTATCTCTCACTCAAATTGGAAACGGAGATCAGCTTTCCGTTACAACTTGAGTGATTAAAACCTTGTCAATGCTTCCTTGTTGCGAAAACATCTTCGTCTTCTATACTATTGAGGTCCTTATGTTTTTTATCTGGGTGGTGGAAAAATGTTGAGCAAGTACGTTAAGCGATGCTTCCGAGCTTGTGCGATGTCAGGTACTCATTAAAAAACCTATAGGTGTATAAACTTAGTTAGGCAAAATTTAGGACTCCAACAGTAGAGCACTTTAGTAGGTAATATGACCTCGACTTTAATGCCCGGGCTTGAGGCACAATAACTAAGTAACTAGTAATTCAAAGAAGCTTTGAAGGGAGGACTGAAAAATTCATTATACAGGATTAGGATTTCATATTTTCTCATTCAAAAGAGAAAAAAATGATTAACACTATTTCGTTTTCACTGATAGTTATTACAATAATTACATCGGCAGTTATTTTAGTTTTTGTGTATAGCCCTCTTTTTCCTTTGCCCGATTCGGCTGAAAATCAATATGTTTTATCCTTATGGGGTTCTGGATATACGTATAAAGTTTTGTGTCGATATATTCGATATTTTTCATTTTTTTATTAATTTTTGCGTGCACCTTGCACATCTGCGACATCACACGTTTATCGGTTATCCCCAACCCGTCACACTGTTTTTTTCCGGTCCCGCCAAGAGCCGTCAAATCGGCGGAACATTGGGATTACTGGTCTCTGTTCCATGGAATTGCAGTCAAGGAATACCCGGATGTCCGAATGCGTCTATTTTTGGACTATCCCTGGACATTGTGCAACGATCTAGTCCGGGACCTGCTCATCTCTTCTTCCAGGGCTAGGTGTAAGGGCTAATCAATATCTGTTGTTAAATGCATATTGCATCTACAGAAGTAAAAGGCAACAGCACCATCCAAGACCATGTCTATGAAGGAGTCTCCTCCTAGACGCATATAGCGCAATTGTTGAGACAGTTCGATAGGCCTCAACTAGTCACATAAAGACAGGGAGATTTTTTGAAGTGAAACTTATTTACGCGCACTGGGCAACTTGGGGACTAAGCTCGTAAATGAGTTACGGAATTATGTGACGCGCTGACGAGATCGGGCCGGGCCTCAACGTGAAGCCCCACGTTGTTGCCATTAAAGAAAGGACTACCGTCACTTTCAACGCTTTGAGCTGCCTAGCCCGCGCGACGTGGGGCCTCGGCTATTCTGCGTGTAGAATCATCTACACTGGAGTATTCGAGGCTGTAGCAAGGTACGCCGCTGCTGGGTGGTGGCATCGTCCCACGAAGCGGCGACGCGCTATCCTTGTGCAAGCCCAGAGAGCAGCCCTTTTAAGGGTTACAAAGGCCTATCGTACTGTCTCTACGGCTGCGCTACAGGTGCTGGCAGGAGCTCCGCCCATAGACTTAATCTTGAACGGGGCTGTCGCCTCGTACTATTGTAGACGCAATTTGCCCTTAGGAGCAGATATAGATGAGCCTTTACGTCTAGCCCTGGAGGAAGAGATGCGCGGACAGTCCAGACCGGAGCGTTGCAGGGACATAGTCCAGGAATGGATAGTGGAGAAATGGCAACAGCGGTGGTCACGATCATCGGATGGCCGAACGACCTCCGCATATTTACCGGAAATCCGGGTACGTCTGGACTCTACTTGGATACTGCCTGACCACTGGATGTCCCAGATGCTATCAGGTCACGGAGATTTCAACTCCAAGCTGTTCTTCTTTAAGAGGAAGAACAACCCGAACTGCTCGTGCGGCGGGGTCGAGACTGCGGAGCACGTGGTCCTCGAATGTCCGCTGTACGACGGGCCTAGGGTGGAGTTGATACGCGGGACAGGATCGTATCTGGGACTCGACCTGCGGCAGCTGATGACGGAAACCGGCTACCCAATGTTCAGCCGATTTGTCGCCTCCTGGCAGAGAAAGAAGCAAGCATTTTGACCCTGCGCCGGGGAGGCCTGCAGTCGTCCCCGGCGCCCTAACGAACCACAATTAGCGATCGCCCTACATTTATCCCGAGCTCTCTCGGCCCGCCAAGAAGTTCAGGTGGGCTGGGAGTGACCGCTGATCGTCGCAGATGATCGGCAGCGGTCGCTCCTAGCCTACCACAGCATCATATGTTCTGCATTTTTAATTATGTACTTTAGTATTTTAATTTTGTAAATAAATTTGTTAGGTCTCCCTTTTTCCCCGACGATTCGGCGATGGTGTCGTGGCCTCCACCGGAGGTCGGCAACCCAAAAAAAAAAAAAAAAAAAAAAAAAGATGTAAGAGGCAACAGCACCATCCAAGACCATGTCTATGAAGGAGTCTCCTCCTAGACGCATATAGCGCAATTGTTGAGACAGTTCGATAGGCCTCAACTAGTCACATAAAGACAGGGAGGATTTTTGAAGTGAAACTTATTTACGCGCACTGGGCAACTTGGGGACTAAGCTCGTAAATGAGTTACGGAATTATGTGACGCGCTGACGAGAGAGGGAGAGAGTTACAAAGAGAGAGAGCTTGCGTGCGCATACGCCGGAAGCATTAAGCAACAGAAGCAGAGCCTTCCACCCCCACCACACTACACTACTCCAACCGATCAGAATAAATCCTTAATGATTTCTTTATTTTTTTTCTTGTTGTTTGTTTTATAACTTTATTTATCAAGTATGAATTTCTGGCAAAACTGATCGTGGCAATGATGATTACAATTGTATTACCGAAATTCGTTTATTTATTTTTATATTATTTGGCGGAGGATCAGCGCTACTTTTCAATACGAAACCTGAATATAGTGCAGGTGTTTAAAAATATGCATAATGATTAGAATTATACTGCTTTCGTTTTAACCTTTCTTCGTTGTTTCTCACAACAGATTTCTCTTACCATAGGCCTATTGTCCCTACTTCGGAATCAAAAGTAGAAGTTTCACTTCTGGCGTATGTTCCAAGCACACACTATTTTTAATGATATAAGACAACTCGTATGAACGAGAAAAAAATATTGAACTAAATTTTTTGAAGTGAAAACTTCTTTAGCACCGTTGTGATTTGAAACTCGATGAAACGAAAAAGCGACACTATTGCCTTATATATATTTAGTCATCTGTTTGAATTACTAACATAAGGACTTCTTGTAACTGAAAGTGAAGAGAAAAAAAGTTGCCGATAACGCTTCTTCTCTAGTCTTGCGACACAAAAAAGATAATCATGAAAAATTCCATCGCCTCCACCTCTCCCTTCAAAAAGTTTGGAATTGTGAATTTTTTTTAGACTTTTAAGAACTTATTAAGGAAACTTTTATTTCATACTTTAGTTTACATAAGCCACTAGTGTCATTTGTTGAAATTAAAAACATGGAGTTTGAATAATAAAATATAAAATAATTTTTAAACTTGTTTTTTTTTTTTGTGGAATCAGGGGGTCGCAAAACATGAAATTCAGGTGAAAACTGAACATTGAATTTCTTACTTATCCCATAACTTCCCCTATACGTCTAGCTAGGGAAGTGAGGAAGTAAAAGCAAATGGAACATATAATATATGTAAGTTATATCAGGATGCGATACAAATGAAGGGTTGAGTTCAGAGCTTTGATGCTGTGAAAAGCTGAGTTTCCCTGAGGATCCTAATGAGGAGGAATCCTGCCTCCAGTATATCGTCTTCACTTTGTCTTATAAGACATTAGTCCTCACTCCCTCTAACTATATCAACATTGAGTGCTTCCTTCAATTATTTATTGAGATTCCAACCACTCTCTCGGCTCTCATCCTCAACCATACTCAATTGATATTACAGTTTAATATCAACTTAATACTCCATTAACTGCAACCTTAATTGTCCCAATTAGCATATTTGTTAATAAACATTACTTGGAGTCACATGAACACTTTCTTTGAGGGAGTCTATTATTTTTTTTAAATGAATAAATTGATGATTTAAAATGAAGTACAATATTAACAGTGGGTCGAAGATGTCTTCACATCGGATGCGCTCGCCCACAGTACTCGACCAGCAGCCAGCGACGACGCTTTCCATCGAAAGGTATGACAACAGTTTAAATTGAGTTTGGAAGTTTGTCTATTGGATCAAGTATATATTTTTAAACAAAAAAAACAAACATCGGGTGCGTGCAACTCCGATGCGTGGCGAAATGAGCGTGACAACGTCTGAGTTGCGAGATAGCGAAAGTGTCAAGAATCAAATATAACAAAGGGAGAGCGGACACTTATTGAGGTTTAGTAGGAGAGCGGACACTTATTGAGGTTTAGAGGGAGGGCGGACACTTATTGATGTTTAGAGGGAGAGCGGACACTTATTGATGTTTAGAGGGAGAGCGGACACTTATTGAGGTTTAGAGGGAGAGCGGACACTTATTGAGGTTTAGAGGGAGAGCGGACACTTATTGAGGTTTAGAGGGAGAGCGGACACTTATTGAGGTTTAGAGGGAGAGCGGACACTTATTGAGGTTTAGAGGGAGAGCGGACACTTATTGAGGTTTAGAGGGAGAGCGGACACTTATTGAGGTTTAGAGGGAGAGCGGACACTTATTGAGGTTTAGTAGGAGAGCGGACACTTATTGAGGTTTAGTAGGAGAGCGGACACTTATTGAGGTTTAGAGGGAGAGCGGACACTTATTGAGGTTTAGAGGGAGAGCGGACACTTATTGAGGTTTAGAGGGAGAGCGGACACTTATTGAGGTTTAGAGTGAGAGCGGACAGTTATTGAGGTTTAGAGGGAGGGCGGACACTTATTGATGTTTAGAGGGAGAGCGGACACTTATTGATGTTTAGAGGGAGAGCGGACACTTATTGATGTTTAGAGGGAGAGCGGACACTTATTGAGGTTTAGAGGGAAAGCGGACACTTATTGAGGTTTAGAGGGAGAGCGGACACTTATTGAGGTTTAGTAGGAGAGCGGAAACTTATTGAGGTTTAGAGGGAGAGCGGACACTTATTGATGTTTAGAGGGAGAGCGGACACTTATTGAGGTTTAGAGGGAGAGCGGACACTTATTGAGGTTTAGAGGGAGAGCGGAAACTTATTGATGTTAAGAGGGAGAACAGACACTTATTGAGGTTTGGAGGGAGAGCGGAAACAGATGTCTCTCTCGGCGCATGCGCGATACGTGTGTTCCGCGTTCCCAGTGACTTTCGTTAGGTACGGGACATCGTTTTCCTGCATGAGGGCCCGGCCTACCAAATTGTCACGTCAAAAACTTTCTATATACTTTTCGGAAACTACTGTAGAAAGCAAAATTTAGTAGAAGACCAGTAAACAATTTCTACAGGAAGTGTGATAATTTTATTATTTGTTTATTATATTTTTTTAATTAATTTAATTTTATATACCTACATTTTTTTATTATCACATTTTATTACTATATTTATTGTCATATTTTTGTATTTTATTTAAATGTAATTTAAATAACTCATTTTTTATTTAAAATATTACTTCCTAATGTCTTAATTTTTTGTTATTTGAATCATAGCAAGAAGAAAAGAAAATTGATTTATATCCCACCAAGCGAAGTATGAATGAGGTGGCTGAAAGCACAAGATACTGCGGGTGATGGGGAACGGCAATGAAAGATGGGAGAGGGATAAAAGGGCGTAAGGAAAATTCCCTTTTGCAGACACCCAGAGAGCCACTAAAACATCCCTTTCTTCCTAGGGAATAATATATATGGAAATATGAATACGAAACTGCTCCTGAGGGACCTTGACCGGGAGTATTGGGAGGAAAAGTCCGTGAATTCAACGGTCAGTATTTTTAATATCTAGTGTTTTATTAAAGAGATCCAACCGCCAAAGTGAATGGGGAAAAAGGTTCGGGAAAAAAGTGCCTTGTGAGCGGAACAGGGTAAAAAAATGGACCAGACCTCGTTCTCCCTTCAAGATAGATGGCTCATCCATTGGCATATATATTTCTTCTTTATTTCAATAATATCAATCCCATATTTTTACTTTCTTATATCTTTAGTTTAAGGAAGTATTGAAATCGTGCGAAAATTCGAGGTCGCTTTTCAACGGATTTCAAGGTATTTTGAATACGTTTTGATCATCATATTCATGTGTGTTCATAAGCACTACAACTCAATGACTAGCAATGAACTTCAGGGCCTAAGCACATTCTAGAAGATACCGCTTATATTTGTGACCTAATCAAAAATTTCTCAAAATAAAATATGTAGAGAAAATAAGAAAACATATTTTATATAGAGTACAAATTTTTGAAGGTCGCTCGGTTTGCGAGAAAAATACCGAAAAGTATCGTTCAGTATCTAACTTTTTTTAGATATTTCTTGATTTACGCGATAACGATTAACCTACTAGTTAATATATTTTTATTAAATAGTTATTTTTATTTTTTTTTTTAAATTTTATTGAGAAAAACAAGTTTTTTAAAATGTATACTTCAGTTACCAGTTCATGTAAAATGAACAAGTACTTAAACCAAAAATCTTGACTGAAAAAAAGGTTGTGTTAAAAATATCTTTATTTTAATAAAATTTAGCATTATATATGCTGTTTTATTTTTTGACTAGGATTATCTGCTTGTGGTAAGACGGAAAATGAATAAATTAGGTGCCTACCTTATTCAAAAAGAATTTACAGTTCCTCTTTACAAGTCATGTTTTTGTCATCCCAGGAAAAAATTGTCAAAGAAGTGTAAACATTCAGTAAACTTATCATGAAATATAGAGAATATAGGTGGGATATTAAATATAACAGATATATAATCCATATTAAATATAACTATCGATAATAGTCGATGGTCAAATCCAACCCATTAATAGATAGTACTATCGATGATAGTTCTACATCACCAATCTGATAGAATCGGTTGCCTGAACTAGCGTTATACACACAATATCTATCTATGTAATTTACGCTTTGAAATTTTCACCTGAGTAATTATCATTTATCTTTTCCTCAAATATTATGTTACCATTCATTAAACTGTGAGATGAGTATTTCTTTGTCTCATATTTTAATCCTGTTCCGAGAAACCCGTAAGATTAAAAACGAATGAAATTAAGATTAAAACAGGCTCTCCATAAAAACGAAATTTAAAAAAAATATATGCTCTGTATGCTTGTACAATGATAATTAATGCTTTGGCGTTGTATGCTTGGAAGCAACTGTTTTGATTAATTAATTACTTTTTTATTAAATTATGTTTTTTTTTTTATTCTGCGCTTTGGCCATATAAACGTTTTTCATGTCGATAAAAAAAATGTGAAGTGACCAGGACCTTCTTATACCAACCCCTTTTTTCCCTCCACTCTCCCAAATTCATTTCAAACTAGCCTGGGTAAACAAAAAGTACGAAATCTGTGTAATCAAAACATGGGGACATGGCACGCTAAGAAAAAAAAAATTGCAGAATTAAATGCACTATTCAGATTCCGCCCGCGACAATTAAAACATCTCTTTAATCACAAGTCGAAACACACAATTTGTACATGACCTTGAACAACACGGTCGCTGTTATTCTATTATGAAAACCGGCAAGTTTCGTTGATATCGTATTTTTCTGACAGCCAAAAATATTCATCATTTATGTGAAAAATTGGTTGAATCCAGAAAATTTATATTACACTAAGTAACAAAATTTGACCAAGTTTTTGTATATCTTAGTTTTTTAGTGTTTATTGCTTAATTTGAAGATGCAGATTATGAATATACAAGTAGTTTTTCTTGAGTGTCAATATTTTGGCTGTGATAATAAATTTTTCAATTTTCTTAAAAGCTACTAATATTAAATGTTTATTTAATATAACTAGAGTCCTATAGAAGAAATCTAAAGCAAGCCCTACACTATCAATCCGCTTGATGAAAACAGCGCATCCAGCTGATTGACACGCGCTTCAAGCAGCCTTGGAGAGCATCAAGCATCCCATCATTCTTTTCATCAACTCATTTGTAGAGGAGTTTTCGACTACTGCTCCTCCTGGACTGTGAATTGGTGTTGTGTAGATACCAAGGTTTCGAATCAGGATTTGGGGTTTCTCATCTTGACACTTGTTGCTCTCAAGCGGAAAAAAAGATCCAGAGGTCGAAGGAGTGGTATAAATTGAGGAACCGCTTCACTCACGAAAATTTACTGACAGTTCTGCGTGAAACTGAGCCGGAAGACTTTAAAAACTTTATCAGAATGGACCAAGAGAGTTAAGATCATTTATTGGAGTTGGTACGGCCCAAAATAGAGAAAGTGGATACAAAACTGCGTGAAGCGATTCCTGCAACTCAGAGACTGTCCATCACAATGAGGTACCTAGCTTCTGGAGTGGATTTGGAAGACCTGAAATTTTTGTGCGCTATTGCTCGAACCTTCGGAAGCGAGCGGACGACCCTCCATCGTTGGTGTTGAGCAGGTGACTGATGCAATGCTTGATCGAAATTGCTCTAGACTAACAAGCGCTCCGCCCAGTCGCTTGAGTCATTCAAACTTTCCATCAATGACCGTCAAGGCTTGACTCAAGCGTCAAACGGGTTCCTAGACTATCAATCACGCTTGACACCATCGCATGACGCGCTGTTTTGATCAAGCAGATTGATAGTGTAGGGCCTGCTTAACATACAGTATCTCAAGAATTGGTAGGAATAAGAGCAAAAATATTGAATAACATTGAATCTGCATACAGCAATAGTGTCTTTTAAAAATGTTCAACTGAACGGCGATCTACTGGTGATTAGTTTGAACAACTACATTGCTAGAAAAAGCGGTAAATTTGAAATTAATAAACAATCGTTAAAATAACGAAAATAATCGACATCTGTAAAAAATGAATGGCATTTTCGCGTTCAGCACATTACTTTCATACACTAGACACAAAGAAATAAACATAAATAATTTTTTGTAATAATTTTGTTATCGGTGGTGCTGCGTCTCGTTTTTTTTTTTTTGATTTTTTTGTGAATACAATAGTACATACAATTTTTTACTCTACATTTTGGATTGACTGATATTATATAAAACCATTTCCTAAAATCAAAATAAGGCATTTTTGTAACTATAAAAATAAATGTCTCTATCCTATGTCTCTTTCGCACAGTTGGCGTCCCATTTAGCCTTAAAATTCTACCTAAGAATGTTTTGATATAAAAAAAATGTATATATATGCGGGTCATCCCTTATCAACTCTCAATAAAGGGAGAAAGGTTATTGCGAAAGGAAGGGCTGTCAAAGGGAGGAATCCTTACAATGCCATATTCAACTAAAAATGACTCAATATTACCTGGGCCGATATATTACACATACTTTATTTTGAAAATTTAATATGCGTCACAAATGGAGAAAAAGGAATCTATACAATGCAATAAAACCCTTCAGAGATTCTATTCAGAAGGTTAATAATTTTAAATCAAACAGCCTTTAGGGGAATTTCTATGAAAAAATATATTAAAAACATTCTTATTATAGCAAAAAAAAAAAAAAGAATCTTATATATTTACATTTGTATTAATAAAGCCTCTTGCAGCATTTCTCAAGTTTAATATGATATAGTATTTGATGAAATTCAAATATGAATTTGTGTGATTAAATTTGCACACACAGACTGGGAGATAACTTTTGAAGACTGTTAATTCCATGTCTGTTTTGAACCGGAGGGATAATTAAAATATAAAAAATGTGGGTGAATCACATATAATATTCATCAGCAATATAATTCCCCATATAATTCACCATATAATATACCAGCAGTATAATTCACCATATAACATTCACCAGCAATATAATTCACCATACGAATTGACTGGTTGGACTAAAAATCAATAGTTGACTTACATAGGGGCTTCTGAATCATTACACCAAATTTTGTGTCGATACATTCATTACATTGAGATTTTTGAGTTGAGCCCCACCTCTGTTTCCACCCTTTCAATGGACCGTTCGGGAGTAGTTCTTTGGTTGCAGGGACTCATCATGGGCACGGGTTCAAATTCCAATCGGAGGAGAATATTATTTCATAGAAATTCTCGCCCCTGTGGTGTCTAACACCCCAAAGAATGAAATTTTGACGTTGTTTTCAGTGCCTTAGAAAACGTTTCCCCGTTCCCTTTGGCCGATTTGGCTGAAAATTAAGAGATGTCGTTCTTATTAGGTTCTGTATATACACATAAAACATCGTGTCGATACATTATATCGGTAGTTATCGTGTTCACAAACAAACACACATACACAGACCAGAAATTTTGTTATTCTTCTAAATGGTCCTCACCTCGCAAATCCTTATACTAAAGAATAAAACGTTATTTCAGAACGACTTTAGTGAACTGACCGCATGGGTTTATCATCGAAATAAGAACAGTTTTTGATCCCCAAGAACATCAACTAATGAAATTTAAATATTCAATTATTGTATTTTTTGTTGCTTTTTTTTTCCTACTTTATTTAAAATGTTTGATACGGGCATACGTCTGCACGGAGTGGATTCCTAGATGCAGAAGAAGAGGAAAAGGAAGACCTGGACTGCGGTGGAGAGAGTAGGGGATGGATGCTGCACAATGGCCAGAACAGAGATATGGAACAAATGTGTTACAGTGCTATTTAAGAAATAACCCTCATTTTTACACTTTTACTTTTTGCTTTTGTTTTGTTTTATCTTGTTTTATTTTTTATCAAGAAGTAACAGTTTTACTTAAGAAATAATTTAATTTAATTTAGGAACAATCGTTAAATTCTTTTTTTAATTCTTCTGTTGAAAGAGCAGTAGACTCAAAACCTCCAAAAGGAGATACTTTTGTTCTAAAAGAATGTCAATAAAGCTATTTTATTTTATTTTTGATACGGGCATAACAGTCATATAAGGTACACCAACGTTTCAGGCATATAACATATACCAACCACCTCTACGCACTCCCTCCCTCTCCCTTCTCTCAAATCCATTTTCTTCTCAAAAAAAGATTTAATATAAAATAGGTCTTGAAGTAAATAGGTGTCAATTTTCGTTCGATTTCGGCCAAAATCTAATCGAAAATAAGGTAACATTTGTGATTTCTTCATTACAAATTTGAGTTTCAGAGCTACAACCGTTTTTTCGTGGAAAAAAAATGATCTGCCATAAAACATACATTATCAGAAGTCACCTTAAACATCGAAAAATAGAACTTAAATATACAACTATTTATTTATATATTTTATGACAAGTAATACAATTTCGCAAACTTAAACAGAAGGAATTGACGGTTCGGAGTTGGTAGTGGATGATAATTAATGGTGTGTGAAAATTAAGATAAAACAAGAAGCTGAATGGACGAGGTCTCCCTAATCACCACACAAACTCATTCATCTTATTTAATACCTAACTATACCTAATCACTATTAATGAAGTGTTTACATTTTCTTTTTAATATAAAAAAAATCTGTTTAAAACGTTAAGTTAATTACAATTTCAGTCATCTGAGATTTGGCTTACAGGGTGAATTATACTGCGTTAATCATCTCTGGTGACAACTCACGGATGGAAGAATAAGGCTAAGGAACAGCAGTTATTTGGGTTTTTGACTTAAGCCCCTCACTAATATTTAACAGTTCTACATAACCTTGTAGCATATGAAATTCAGTATGAATAAGAAAAAGTCACGTAATGGAATGATTTTTTCTTGTGGCACAGATAAATGTTGAAATTAATATGTCACATGTGCTAACTTACAACTTAGACTTTGGCCGAAATCAGACGAAAATTAAAACTACAGTGTAAACTCTATACAGCGACACTTAAGGGACTGCTCATTTTATAGCGTTATTGAGAGTTGTCGTTAAATGAAGAGAAGAAAAATCAATACATATTACATTACATTTAATAGTATTTTACTATTATAATATGTATTTACTAATAAAGTATACAATTTACAAACAAGAAACATTAATATTGATACAAATAACAACGCTTGGTGCGTATAGTCTGTTATCTTCGTCTGACGTTTTTTGCTGCTCCAGTATTTTAGTTGTATTTTCTTATGTATTTTATTCATATCTTGGGATACTGTGGGATCAACTTGGTTATACAAAAAGTATTTTTCTAATAATTTCGCTGCATCGAGTGCTTGTTTAATGCTTGGTGGAGGCTCAGCATCATCCGTCTCATCTTATTCATCCCCTTGTTGTTGTTCCTCAGTCTTTCTCACCGAACCCAGAATTTCTTCATCTGTAAGTGAAGCTGTCGAACGAATTTCTTAGAATCTTCGGTACGTATGATGCCAACAGTCGAGGTAAATACGTGCTAGAGAATAAAGCAACAAAATAACAAACAAAAGACCGTACACAGCTGCAGTTGTTATTAATTTCGGCAACTTGAAAGTACTGTTTATTGCTTAGTAATGCCGTATTGTTGTCGTTATTTAGAGTGGGTGTGATGCTACATAGAGTGTATCATTGTATGGACAACAAGGTAAACCAACCAGATTCAAGTAATTTCGATGGTTTAGAGAGTTTGTCGTTAAATCGAGTGGCGTTAAATAGAGTTTACACTGTATATTACTTCGGAGTCTAAATACATTTCACAAGACAAAGCTCATATTTATGACCTAAGAAAAGTTATTTTCAAATGAAATAGAGAGAGCCTGGTTTCCGAGGCACAAGCCCAACCAAAACCCTCCCCTAAAACATCGTTTTTAAACCCTTTGTTTTCGATGTTTGCGTGATTTACGCGAAAGTGGTTAGTCCTTTCAAAAACTTGATCTTGAACTTATATCAAATGTGATATATAATAAATAAATGGGATATATAGAAATACAATTAGTCATAAGGCCAAAAAAAAAAACAGGCTGTATCGGGGACGCGGCCGCAGTGGAGTATGTGAAACGTCTTGTTCGTGCTGCAGAGGGTGTAGAGCACTAGGGTACAGAAATGACATAACCAAGCGCGATACTAATCATGCGTGATCGCGTAATGGCTTCTTTTCTCTATACGATACCAAAGTAAGGCACGCGGGTAGTACGGTTGAAAGATATAAACCATATTAGTGTTACATGCGGTTTTAGCAAGCGACTTCCTACTGACCAAAATGAAAGACGTTTCACGTCAAAAAATTAATACAGCTGACGCCAATACATTACCATGTAATGCTAGTATGAAATGATTTGAGAGGAAGGGAGAGTGATCTGTAAAAACAGGGTTGGAATAAAAAAAAGTCCTGTTATTCCCACATCACATTTTTGAGTGTGTTCCATTTTTTTGAGACAGGGGTTCAGTGCAGGTGTCACTGGATGTAGAGGACACTGGTTGGAAAAACGACTGAGTTTCCTTTCCTCGTTTCCTTTCTGCTTGTTGATTGGAAAAAGGGGGAAAAGCTTTCCTCTGGGAATCCTTTTGTTTCCCTCCTCCCCCCCCCCCTCCCCCCATCTAGGGGTCCAGGAACACTACACAGGGAATAGGTTAGGACGAGGTAAGGACAAAGGGACGGTCCTATACGAGGAATTACAAGTGGATTCCCCGGAGAAAAACAACAATTTATTGCTACTCTTTTACAAAGGTTGTACCATTCAAGATTTACATCAGAGTCCGTCCCCCTTTTTTTCCCCCCCTATTCCCATAGGAAAAGTGTAAAATATATTTCAAAGAATTGTGTACAGATAGTACATCGAAATAGTAGTTAATATAACGATTTTAGCCGAACTACTGACACACCAATTTTCGATACAGATCAAAACATTTTTGTCTTACACAACTCTATATTTTTTCGGAACCAAGCCGAGGCGCTTAGTTTTTTATCTGAAAAGTGATAAAAACCTGGAGCACGCCGATCTTCGGATGGAACGTTAAGCGACAGTCCCGAGCCTATACGATGTCAGGTTAAAGAGCCCTACGCTTGATGATACCTGGGTAGGTAAAATTTAAGACTCTCACTATAGAATCGGGCTCATGTCCAAAGCGCTCTGGTAATAGGTGATATGACCATAGTTGAAGCCCGGGCACGAGTCATAATAACTAACACATACCATCTTCACCACATCCACTTAAGTCAATATAAGGTAGCCTTTCGGCAGGGTTTCGAACCCACGATCTTGAGCTGAGTAAGCAAGCACGCTTAGCTACCTCTGAGCTATAGACGCTATTATTTTTTATTTATATTATTATTATTATTTTTTATATATGTATATTACTATTTTTAATAAGAGTATTTAATACAAAACCAACTAATTTGTTTGTTATATTCTGTTAGACCCTGAAGATGAAAATTAACAGTTTCCGAAACGTTGGCCAAATATTGAGTTTTTACTTCTCCATCTATACAAAGTATAGGAGAAGTTATGTAATCGATCGAAAATTTTATGCGGAGTTTCCCATGGAATTTTATGTTTTCCAACCCCAAATTCCAAATAAGAAAAAAAAATGTATATGTGAATCCAAAATCTCTAACGTTAAATTTCAGCGATATTGGCCGAAGGAAAGGGGGTTGAGGGAAGGGTTCAGACCAAATGTACAATTTCGTGTCGATACATTTTAGTTAGTTCTTCATTCTATCGGCAGTTATTAGAGTTTTTGTGTTTATCCCCCCTTTCTTTTGATCGAGTTGGCTGAAAATTAATAGGTGTCATCGCTAGAGGGTTCTGAATTCACATATAAAATTTCGTGTCGGTACATTCATTCTGTTGGGTGTTATCGTTTTCACAGATAGATAGAAATATTTTTTTTTCACATTTGGAATCTGGAGATTGGAAAACATCAAATTCCGTTGAAAACTTCACATAGATTTTTTTACCGATTACATAACTTCTCCTATACTTTGTGTATAGTTTGAGAAGTAAAAAATTAACTAAAATTTGACCTGTGTACATGCAATAGTTTTTCCAATGACAGAAACAGTAAGTTGAACTTCTTATTCTCGT
Organism: Aradus depressus; assembly: GCA_963662175.1. Taxonomy (NCBI): domain Eukaryota; kingdom Metazoa; phylum Arthropoda; class Insecta; order Hemiptera; family Aradidae; genus Aradus; species Aradus depressus. The sequence goes on along the minus strand of OY759220.1, from coordinate 20,164,760 downwards.
ACCTCTAAACCAAGGTTTGGTTTTTCTAAAATAAAAGACCCCGTCAGTCCCTTTAATCCACTCCCCTTCCATCCCATCCCCTCTTTATTACTCAGTTAAAGTGGATTTATTGCCCTTAATCCTCCCTTCCTCTATATCCACTATTTATACCTTATTTTACGTGTCCCTATATTTTTCCCCCCTAGTCTGCCAGCTTTTATAATTACCTTCAAGAATGAACTACGACTATAGAGATTACAACTGTAATGTTAATATAACTGAGTTTTTGGATGGCAGAATAAAAGGGAATGATAATGTAAATAAAGTAAGGGATACATTTATTAATGAATATAAATTAAAATCAATAAATAGTACCAAGCATACTTTATATAAACAGTTAGTTACAGATCATAAAGTTATTTTCTCGGAGATGGATGCGAATTCGATAAGCTGGATGCTGAAGGTACGAGGTGAACTTCTTTATTTAAAAAGTATTCTTACACTAAGGAGGTCAAGCTTTGCTCTATGTGTAATAACAAGCAAGATGATGTGTTTCACTTCATTGCCGTATGCCCCATCTTAAGGGAATTTCGTCTTATCTATTTTGGTGAAGCAGAGTTGAGCTATGTTCAGTATATTGAATATGTAAATGGACGAAATTACAAAACTTTAATTAACTATTGCAAAGCCGCCTGGAATTATAGATTTGAGCTGGTTTCAGAGTTTAATTATTAGTGATATATAAACAGCAAGATGTTTTTTATTTTAATTTTTTGTTAGTTTCTTTAAAGGATCATTTAAGTTAATTTTGTAAATTACTGCATTTGTATTTGTATTTGAATTTTTTTTTTTGTTTTGTCACTTTTATATATGTGTGAGTAGAAATAGAAGAGATAACCCCTCAGACGGTCAATCTGACCATGAGTATTGTCGGTCAATATTATTAATGTACATTTGTAAAAAAAAATAAAAATAAATAAAGACTATTATTATTATTATTATTATTACAGCGTAATTCTGAGAATGGCTTTCTTATAGTTAGTAACGCCAGTATAGAAAAGGGAGGGGGAGAAAGAGTGATCTGTAATCGTAGTGGGTATAAGAAAGTTTTTTAATTGTCACGTCACATATATTATATTTTTTCTTCGTTTTTGAAATTTTTCATTAAAACTAACAATAATAAAAAAATATTTTATAATTGAGGGCGCCGGTAGCTCAGTGGTATGCGTGCTTGCCTTCTGAGTTCAAGGTCGTTGGTTCGAAACCCGACCGAGGCCCTTAGTTTATTTTATCTGGGAGGTAAAATAAACTTAAGCACGCCGTCCTACAGATGGGACGTTAAGCGATGGTCCCGAGCCTGTACGATGTCAGGTACTCGTAATAAATAAAAATTATTTATTATTATAAAAATAAAAATTTAGGGTAGGCAAAATTTAGGACTCCTACAGTAGGGTCGGGCTCATGTCCACCAGAGTGACAAAAGAGCGCTCTGGTAGTAGGCGATATGACCTCGTAGTTAAAGCTCGGGCATGAGTCATAATAACTAAACTTTGGAATATTTCCAACGGTGCAATAACATTAGTCACATTGATCCTATCTCGAATTTGAAGACATAGAATGGAAATTTAATAAACAAAATATTTTTGGTAGGAACCAACTTTTGGATAGGACTAACCATTTTGGGGTAAATCAAGGAAACGTCTAAAAATATGTGTTTTAAAACTACACTTCAGGATTTTTTTCGGCATATATTTCGAAAATCGAACTACCTGCGAAAAATCAGACCTAAGTTGGCATACGAGTATGCGACTTCCTTTCAAATATCATGTTCATAGCTACAATCGTTTTTGCGCTGCCGCACACAACTTTTCAGTCACATAGACACACAGATATCATCGCGAAAATTGTCTTGAAAAGTCAAATTCTATTGAAACCTCGTTCTCGAATTTTCGCTCGATTACAATATTTCCTTATATTATAGGTATAAAAAAGTAAAAATCTGATGAAGCAATTATTTTATATTTCAGCACTCCCACAACAGACTCCCACTTTCAGTATTTTGAGATGGAACATAGCCTGCAGCGTAAGTGCAGGCCATCTCCTTGAGACATCCAACACGCTATCTGAATATACGATCAACCGTTTAAGAGATACTATTCGTTTTATGTTTCGCCACTCCCCTCCACCCCTACGACGCCACACATTTCTGTTCAAAATGTTTCGTATATTTGAACTGGACTTATAAGGAACGTAAAATTTCATGAAAATCTGATCATCCATTAAAAAGCCAGCACTCAATTTATGTTTCGGAGATTTTATATTTAAATTCAAATCCTCTTAAGGACGTATTAATTTTCTTCGGCATTGGCCCAAGGGAAGTCAACACAAACAATCCAATATCTGCCGATACAGATATATTGAAAGGGCTGGGTACACCTAGGGACCTAAGCATTCAATATAAGCATCCTTCCCTGTTAGCACTACTGTGGGAGTCCTTAGTGTTTGGATTGACTGACATCGCACGGGATCATCGTTTAACATGAACTCAAGGTTTTTTCACCTTCCAGATAAAAAACCAAAGAGCCTTGGCCGGGTTTCGAACCCACGTTTTGAGCTTACATTGTTATTTGGACAAAAGAAATATAATTATTAGTAAAATTCCGATAAGACGCAGCTTTTCGCGATCTGAAAATGGAATTTTGAGAATATATATTTTGAAGGATAATCGAATAAAGCTTCAAAATATCAATAAATGTATCCTTCACATCCCTTAAAGACGACACCTATTAATTTTCCGTGAAATCGGCCAAAGGAAAGGAGCAAAACACACAAACATTATAACTGCCAATGTAATGAATGTGTCGACATGAAATTTTATATTTAAATTCAAAAACCAATAAGGACGATTATAATAATTATTAATTGATTAATTAGTGATGGAGTAATAGATCACTGGTGATTCACCGACGATTTTCTTTACATGGCATTGTTGTCATCGCAAACTAAAGCTACCATCAGAAGTATTTCACACTGAATCTCTCTCGTCAATCTTAAAGCTTAATGATTCAGTATAACGCCCCATTATATTTAACAGCTGAATTATGAGATTTGATGGAAGTCCCACATGCTACCACGATGTTCATTGGAAACTTACTTCACATGTATTAAACTGCAATGGGACTTAATAATATACATCTATAAAGTAGTTTATTTATTATCTGCACAAAAGTGGTCACACGACATATTCTATTTATTTCACATAAATTATTTTTGCTTTAAAAAATAATAATTTAAAACACACAAAAAAACAAAAATCAGAGTGTAGAATGGGGTAAGCTGGCCGGGAGAACTTTGTCTTTTTTTTTTGTCTTTTTCTAGAGGTTTTTCCATGAAGGAGAGAAAGACAATATTTCAGAGGAGAGACAAAACGAAGGAGGTTTTAAATCTTTGTGGAGGCGGGGGCGGAGGCGGGGTGAGCCGCCAAGATCTGGCTCGGCCCCCAGCTTCCACTATGACAAAGAGATGAACTTTGGGATTAACCCAGTGCCAGCCTGTCACATTCATTTGCCTGCGCCAGCACAGTTCTCCACCCAGAAGACAAAAAAAAAGGGAACATTTTCCTTACCTCAGTTTTTTCTTTGAAAATTTTGAAAATTAATAATAAAACATATAATTCATTTTTTCGTATACCAGGCAAACGTTTTTAGGTGCGGTAAAAAATTCAAACACCAAGAAAGACACTGACTTTTTTAACGTTGTATACGGAAATTTGTGAGCGCTCCAACTCAAAACAAGCAGTGAACTTGAAATTTGAATTTGATGTCATATGTGTTAACTTACATCTGATTAGACTTTGTCCGAAGTTGAGATCACATTACTTCGCGGTAAGTACAATTTACAAAATATCCGCTTATTTATGGACTAATCAAAAACTCTTCTTTTCGGTATGAAGAAATCACTCCTATTATTTTAATTAATGTTATCTGCAACATTTTATTTTAGTTTAGTCTTTATTAATCAGAAATTGTTTTTATTTATGAATATGTATCGATCTCCTTATTGTATGATAATTATTTATTCTTTCAGTTGGGGTTGAAGGTGAGCTGTACTAGGAGATCTTCCAAGTCTTCAGATTGAAGGAAGGTCAGAGTAGAGGAAACGTTGCAGTCCCCGCAGCGACCACACTTGTGATTTCTGTGTGGAAGTGCAGTTCCCCGGACCCCCGGAAGACTACCTTGGAGGTTGCCAACAAAACAGTCAGGTTAGTCGTTGCTTTGTTTTCAGGACTATACAATGGCAGCTTTGTCTCGGGTCTCCATGACGACCCCCATTGTCGGTCATGTCTCTAATTACCAAACCACCCTCCACTGTACCTCTCTCTCTTCGAAACCTCACCCCTCTCCTCTTCCACACTAAACAGTCGAGTGTATGTAGGTCCTCTACATACGTACAAGTTGCCGGAAGAACGAATACAGTAAGGTCCTCCCATGACTTCTTTCTGCCACTCCGCCTGGTGGCGTGAAGACGAGAAGATACCTTTAATCCCGGTCCTGCTATGCGAGTAGGAACCGACTAAGAGTAGGGAGAGACGTCAGCTGATCCCAGAAGCTCCCCTATCACGGATTCCCGACTACTCAAAAACCCGCAACCCCAGGGGCTTAACAAGATTTGAGAAGAGGGGCGTGATGATAGTGCCTCTTAGTAATCTCTATTCTTCGCCTAAAATATTCCTCTTCCTTACAAGAGACTTAGGCGCTTATTTGTACCCAAATCTAAATTATCATTAAAAAACAAATTAACTATTTTTAAAAGTATTATACGACCCATTTGGACATACGGACTAGTCCTCCGACGCTCATCGCAGCAAACTCTCATTTCTATGTCCCGAACAAAATTCTTCATAAAGATCTCAACTTTTACCTGGGAGGTAAAATAAAAACCTTGAGCATGCCTTCCTTCGGGTGGTCCCGAGCCTCTATGATTTCAGATACTCGTTAAAGACAGGTGAATAAAAATTTAGGGTAGACAAAATTTAGGACACCTACAGTAGAATCAGGCTCATGTCCATCAGAGTGACAAAAGATCGCTCTGATAGTAAGTGTATGACCTCGTAGTTAAAGCCCGGGCATCCTAATACTCTCACATAATCATCCTGACAACCCCCACGTCACATAAGACGACGTTGGCAGCCATTGCTATGAAATGGATGCTCCTAAGGAATGTCGGCACTGGCTGGCTTCTCCCATCTCTAATGTATTCTTGTTTTATATTGTATATCACATCTTATATTATATTGTCACATCTACCTATTGTATATATTGAACAGATTGTAGACCAATAAAAAATAAAGTCATCAGACATCAAGCAGGCACTCAAATTGGCCATAAAAAATAAATGGCAAAAGCAATGGGAGCAGTGAAATACTTTTCTGAGGTCGGTTAAACCTGCTGATGTGACGCCTCTTTTCCGGAAAGAAAGAATGGTCCTGACGAGGCTAAGAATCGGACACACGTGGCTCACTTTGTTGCGGAGACGCCCACCGAGATGTCCACTATGCAAGGAAGAACTAACTGTTTTCCACATTCTTCGGTCCTGTGAAGCTCTCAAACCCTACCGAGAAACAGATGGATTGCCTCACGATGCTCGGAGCAGTGCTGAAAGATAACTCGGCCTACACATCTCAGTTGCTGCAATTCTTGTAAAACACTGAACTATATCACCAAAAAATTATATGGTGCCACTCATGGAGGAATAGCTAATATTCAGAGAGATAGCCTTATCCGCATGTTGTCACTATTATAATAATAGTTGTGCTGGCGCTAATGGCCTCTGCAGTCGATGCGCCTGATAAAAAATAAAAAATTAAAAAAATTGTTCCCAGGCCGTTTTTTACTGCCATCAGGCTGAAGGACCTTAGCCACCAACGCTAAACTACCCCAGACTCAACTTAGAGGTTGCTTTGTTTACTAGACTGAACAATGGCAGCTTTATGTCGGGTCTCCATGACGACCAGCACTGTTGGTTATGCCTCTAATTACCAGGCAACCCGTCTCAATGACACCCCTCACCCTCCCCTCATTCCCTCGGTCTTTCCTTATTAATTTGTTAACCCACCCTGACCCCGTGAAAGATGCTGTTGATGGCTTACCTTCTTGTGGAAAGTACACAAAGACAGGTCTTTAAGAAAGTTGCTAACAATTAAGGGGTTAACTTTCACTCGAGGGCTTCTCTTAAGGCTGTCTGCCACTACTTTGTTCAGGTAACAATAATAATTAATACTATTAAATGGTGGTTCCTCCCCTCATGTCCACAATCTCAGACTATTGAAACTAGGAGATAGACAGGAGATTTTGTTTTCATTTTTGGAATCAGGGAGTGAGAAAACTTGAAATTCTGGTGAAAACTAAACATCGGATTTCTGACCGATTACATAACTTCCCCTATACTTTGTATGATAACTTCTGATAGAATAAATATATCGACATGAAATGTATCCCAAGATACTTGAAATGAAAAGAAATTTTATTATTCTGGGACCGAGGTCCCCGAAGAATAAATACATCTAGAGTAAAGGACAGAAAACAATGAAATATAGTATCAGAAGAAATAAATAGATAGGTTAATAAAGTGCTACATTGGAGAAAAACTATACAATTAAAAATATAGATAAACAAAAGATTAACAGGAAAAAACATAAAATTAACGGCTTAATTATGATGAAAAAATAAATTAAATAAAAGTATCTATATAAATAAAAGAGAAAATGTAAAAAAAAAAAAAAAATCTATATAACTAAGAAAAAAATAAAATTGATAATAAAATTGACAGAGCATAATATTATGATGGTTGATTAAAAGAGAAGGGAGGATGCCCAGCCAAGGTTTGAAATAAAATTAATTTTAGAAAGTAGGGGCTAGATAGAGAAGTGTGAGGAGAGAGAAGAAAAAGGAAAATAGTCAAAATAAAATAAGATAAAATAAAAAATTAATAAATGCACGATAAAAATATGTGTAAAATGAACAAAAAAGGAATAATAGGTTGGGTTAGGTTTTATGACTCATGCCTGGGCTTTAACTACGAGGTCATATCGCCTACTACCAGAGCGCTCTTTCTTCACTCTGGTGGACATGAGCCCGACTCTACTGTGGGGGTCCTAAATTTTGCCTACCCTAAATTTTTATTCACTTAGGGCAGGGGCCTTTAACGAGTACCTGACATCGTACAGGCTTGGGACCATCGCTTAACGTCCCATCCGAAGGACGGCGTGCTCATGTTTATTTTACCTCCCTCATAAAATAAACTAAAGGTCTCGGTCGGGTTTCGAACCCACGTTCTTGAGCTCAGAAGACAAGCACGCATACCTACTGAGCTACGGGCGCCCTCAAAAGGAATAATATTGATTATGATCGAATAATTTAGGAAATATCATTTTTCTTTCTCTTTTTTGTTTTTGTTATTCTCTGTTTTTACTATATTTCTTTTATTATAAGTGCATAATTTAAATGATTAGGTTATTGAGGTTGACGAATTAGAGAATACGGGGGAGAGATGAAAGGGGAGTAGAGTACTAGATAGGTGTCCAGGGTGTGACGTCATTGTTGATCCGAATCTGAGTGTGTTCAAGTTCGTCCAATGTTTATTTACAAGATTCCACCTGCTGAATCAGAATGTCACTTAGAACAAAATAAATTAATGTCACGAATCAACGTTTACTGGAAACATAACACATAATTACCGGTCAAAATTGCGTAGTGCAACTACAAAGTGTGGCAAAGTTTTAAAAATATCTCCGAACACCTCGAATCTAAAATGTCATCTCGAGTGTTAACATCACCGCGAATGTAAGCAACGAAGCTGAATCTATGGCCACATCACATATACTTTACTTTCTCTTTATAAAATAAATATTGTTTGATTCTTCACGTCATGTCATTCAAACTGAACCATCCGAGCAGAACAATAAAACAATAGGAGAGATTTCTTCGTACTGAAATAATAAAATATACATCATAACAGAACTTTTCTACACCAACCCCTTTTTTACAGATCACTGTCCCTCCTCCCAAAATCACTTTCTACTGGTGTTTATCAGTATATGAAATTAATATGTTGGCATCAGCGGTTTTCTTTGTCTCTTTGTACTGCGTAGTTCTGAGAGTGGCCAGTAATGCCAGTAAGAAATAAAGTTGAAAGGAGAGGGGGTAGCTGTAAAAAAAAAAGGGGTTGGTATATGAAGTCCTGTTTCGAAAATTGTGATGCAACAAATTGATCTACCTTAAAAATAAAATTTGTATAAATAAAAAATTACGATTTATTTTTGATCTGAATACTATTAGTAATATTTTTTTTTTACATTGTTATTATTATTTACTATAATTTATTTATAGTTATAATAAAAGTTATTTTCAAAATGTTAGATATTCTGAAATACAGGAAACATCACTATTCAAAACATATCTTTTTTGTGATATATATATATAAAAGTAAATAATTTTATAATGAAATTTAAATGCACATTTTATAAATATAAATAATACTTTTAATAATAAAAATAAATATAAATAATACTTTTAATAATAAATATTGTATTATTAGTTGAGCACATTGCCCTTTTTAAACCCTGAAACTAGATTGTGTGTAGTTTCCAGTAAAAAAAATAAATGAATAAAAAATGGGGTAAGGGAATATTTAAAAAAATGTATTTGTATAAAGATAAAATTATTTCTGTGATGAAAAATTAAAAAAAAAAATGTTTGTTGTCCTTGTCTTTATTTATATCCTTTTTCAAAAAAAACTACCAATGATGTAGATAAATAAAAATATGTTTTAAATTTGTTGCTATGGGTTACAATTTACATATTACGGAAATTTATCTGACTAATAATAGATTTTATATGTCATGCCGAACATTGGTACTATTTCCCTAATCGCTACTGACAGAAAATTTCAAAATGTATTGTTGAGAATTATTATAGACATGTATACTTGGAGAACTTTCGTGTAGCAAGAGCAAAAACACGTTTTACACGAAGGATTAGACCTCCAGAAATTATAGGAGTGGTTATTGGCCTTACCTGAAGATAACTTTATTAAATGGGTAAACCTTGAGTTCTAAACCATGTTGGGAGGCAACTATAACGGGATAAATAAGGAGGTAATCCGATGAAGTTGGGATATTAGACGGGGCTTAGATTGTGTAAACTTGGGTGGATGAAGCGGAGCTAGGAAGGTGAGGAGGCTGGGTGTAACTTAATAAAGTGTGAGAATGTATAGCAGGGGGAGGGTCGACTACTCCAGCACAGCAGGTGCATAGAGCGGGTTGTCGGAGCCCCACATTTGAAGGGGCACACTCTTAAAATGGCTTCCCTCATGATTTTCTATTGTAATTGTATATTGGTTTATTGAGTTCCATTATTGGCCCTGAGGCCATTTTAAGATTTAAAAAAATAGGAGTCAGTTGGGCTTTTTGTCCAAGGAAGGATGTACCTCAAGGGTGCAAATTTGATCCTAAAACCTCCCAGTTAGAGTTAGAAGGTTCAGTAAAAAACCCTTTTTGACTTTCCAGTGTGCACTAGAGCCAGTAAAGATACTTCGAAATGGGTTAAAGGTCACATATTTATTTTTGGTTATCAACATACTTACATTTAACAAAAACCTTTTTAAATCCCAGATGGAGGAGGGGTAGCATCTTCAAACAACTAACCCCTAATTTTTTACATTAGATTTCTAAGAAACTGCTGGTCTTTAGTTGATTTTTCTAAACCTAATTTAAATCATTAAATTCATTTATAATTTTTTAATTTATAATCTTTATTTATAGCAAACTTTATTGAATATTTTGCTCTCTTTTTCTTTTTTCTTTCTATATTTTGCACTTTGAGGGAAAGGCCCGTGATCGTCCCGAAGTATCGTCATCAAAGAAGATTTATCTATAGAAATATGGTATATAATAATAAATATTTTAATTAAAATAGAAATAGTACCTATAATACTACCTATATGCCATTATTTCGAATTATATTATATCTCTTACATAATATCGATTGTTGTAAATATTTGATAAGCTATTTTGATGTAGAAAATCATATAACATATCTAATCACCATTTAATGGAAATAAATATTATTATAGAATAAAAATGGAATTGTGTATTTTTATTCATATATTTGTTATTGTCATCATTTATTTATTTCATATTTTGTCAGCACATATTATTTAAAAATTCTTCTTTTATTATTAAGATTTGAATTCGAGTCGAAATTTTATTTTTAATGTTTTCCATGTTATTAAGACTACTGTACAGGAGGGACAGGGAAAATCCCCGTGAGGGCTGGAAAAGGGACAGTTCTGAATGTTGAACTTCCACTTAGTATTTGTTAAGTCGTGGTTGAAGATGGTAACAATATTGAAATTATTCCCATATTTTATATATATTTTGTGAAATATACAATATTTAAAAAACAAACGTTTTTCTTCTTCTTCGTCAAGGGTTTCGTTGAGAATATGTTAAGTATTTTAAATATATGTTTTTATAAAATTAGATAGTAAGCCGAAGGACCTCGAGGTTCTATAAATGTTAAATACAGGATGTTTCCATTATTAAAGTAACTTAGCTAGTTATTTGGCACCCGCCTCGTGCTTTAGAGGGTATTATTTCGTTCGTAAGAGGGTTCCGAGTATATATGATCAGGTGTTGTTATAAAAAAAAAATAATAATAATTACTTTTGGAGAACTGGCCTAAATCTAGGGCCGGTGTAAATCAAGCTGTGAACCCATAAATAGTGATAACAAAAACCTGCTCAACTTGGCACAAGCCCTGGTTTTTGCTTATATTGCCCGCCACCATCCTACCCCATATTTTTGCTGCTAAACAAGAAAATCTCCCCTCAGTTTCCATGGAAACTGTAATTAGCTCATATTGTTCAGTCTGGCTCGCTAAGCCCCTTAGTTTCAAAAAGGCTTCACCACAAAGCCGAGAGAGGGGGAGAGTGCAATAATTAAATTGTTCTTTTGCTCTTTGATTCAACTGTTTCACCCCAAATACATGATATATTTTGTTCAACTTATCGGTTGAATGTATTTAATTTTTTCTCTTTAAAATGTTCCTTCGCCAAAAATAGTTCCACCAACTGTCAGTGAGGAGTAAATTTTCAGATTTCTTCCGATATTTCTTCAATTATTAAAGATTATTAGGAAAAATAAAATAAAAATTAAATTAAAAAAACATTAATTACCTACACTATATTAAATAGTGTTTAATTGTTAGTTATTGTGACTCATGCCCGGGCTTTACGAGTTCAGATCGCCTACTATCAGAGCGCTCTTTCGTCACTCTGGTGGACATGAGTCCGACTCTACTGTGGGGCAACTAGGTTTATTCACCTAAGGTACGAGTACCTGACGTCGCACAGGCTCGGGACCTTAACGTTCCATCCGAAGGACGGCGTGTTCAATATTTGTTTACCTCCTAGATAAAAAAAAAAAAAACATGTGCTCAAGAGATGTGTAAACAAATGTTTCAGTTTCAAAAATTTGGTGACATGACTGATTTTGATTAATATGTGTTTTATAATGTTACAATAAGAAAAATAGTATGAGGAATTAAACTTTCGAATTTATTGTGGATGTTGTAAATAACTAGATAGTACCGTTATAAGAGACATGGCTAATATGCATCTTACATAAGGCCAATAAAAATTAAAAAGGTTTGTGATAGCTAAAATAATCATATTTTTATTGATTTACACTGCTGTATTATTTTCTTTTACCGCAAATTGTATTTATTGTGACAAATTAAGCTATCAAAGCATTTTAACCTACACGTTTCTTACCGAAAGATCATTTTATAGTTCGCAATATTGATACAACGGTAAATATTATCAATAATGTTATAAAAATACAATGTTACCTATATCTAATTAAGTTTTTTAGAGTTGTTTTATTGTTATTGGTTTTATTATATATTTACTTTTACATGGTATGCATGCTTGTCTTCTAAGCTCAAGATCGTGGGTTCGATATCCGACCGAGACCCTTACATTATTTTATCTGGGAAGTAAAATTAACTTAAGCACGCCGGACTTCGGATGTGACGTTAAGCGATGGTCCCGAGCCTGTACGATGTCAGGTACTCGTTACTCTATACTCGTTGGGGTACTCCCACAGTAAAGTCGGGCTCATGTCCAACAGAGTGACGAAACAGCGCTCTGGTAGTAGGCGATATGACCTCATAGTTAAAGCCTAACCTAACCTATTACATTTTCTTCGATGATTACAACATTGAAAGTACAATATAAGTCAAATGCAGTCGAAATGTATCACACACTTTCTTAAATGCTTCAAAACAGCTGACATCACAGATATAGAAGTGTGTAGTTGTGTGTGTGCGCTGCGCAAGCAACTGTCCGACACACAAACGCTTGCACCTCAACGCGAATTGCGCTCTGACGGTCTGACCTAGCCCCTACCTGAGAGCTAAGAGGGGGGGGGGGGGTTAGGGTTTATGACTCATGCCCGGGCTTTAAGTACGAGGTCATATCGCCTACTACCAGAGCGCTCTTTTGTCACTCTGGTGGACATGAGCCCGACTCTACTGTGGGAGTCCTAAATTTTGCCTACCCTAAATTTTTTATTCACCTAGGGTAGGGGTCTTTAACGAGTACCTGACATCGTACAGGCTCGGGACCATCGCTTAACGTCCCATCAAAAGGACGGCGTGCTTAAGTTTATTTTACCTCCCAGATAAAATAAACTAAGGACCTCGGTCGGGTTACGAACCCACGTTCTTGAGCTCAGAAGTCGAGCACGCATACCACTGAGCTACCGGCGCCCTCAAGATGTTTACACATCAAAAACCTAATGGCCTCGGATCTCGCGATCTCTTTTGGAATAGACATTATTTCAAAAATACGTTTTTTTGTATACTCCTGGAAAACCGCAACCCTCAGCTGTTATCCCATCTAGTCAACTGATCAAGTCTGCATAATGATCAGCAAGTATAAAGCAATCGACCCTGATTAGGTCACTAGCAAAGCGCTGATAGTGTGTAGATCCGTTTAGCCTCGGCTCTTCCCTTTCCTTAAATGAACCTCTGTTTAAGACCTATCTTCCTTATCTGACCTGAATACCGAGCCCTACCCTCTTCATGACCCTTTTCAGTTAAAACGAACCTTTCATTACAGCTAAGTCTATAATCCGTTAATCGACGCCATGAAACTCAAAAGATTAGGAATAATATAGCATTTAGATAATGATTAAAGTTTCTTCCTTTTTCAAATAATGACTGACGGCTTAACTTGAAGAAAATCTGAACTTCGTCAAGTTCTTGTTCTTCGTCAATGTTCTTCCTTATTGTATTCCAAAAATTGTATTTCTAGATCCAAGATATCATGTCTAAATGATTAGAATAATGATCAGAATAATCATCGAAGTATAAATCATAATGCTGAAGTAATTCGAGGTTCTGTCGTGTAAATAAAAACTCAATATTTGGCCAACGTTTCGGAAACTATTTGTTTCCTTCTACAGGGCCTTATAATGACGAGTGGATGTGTGTGGTGAACGTGTTGAAAGTTTGTGTCCAGTGTAGAGTTATGGTGATCACCGCACACATCCACTCAAGTCATTATAAGGCCCTGAAGAAGGAAATAAATAGTTTCCGAAACTTTGGCCAAATATATAATTCCTTCTACATGGAAAAGATACTGTTGACTCTATTAATCATTATAAATCATAAAGTAATTAATTTTTTAATACCTCTCCCCACTTCTTAAAAGCAATAGGTACAATGAAAAATAAATCAACTGAAAATGTTTCTAGAGAAGAAACCCCTCTATTCGGAATAAAATAAACCATAATCGTGTTTCGCGTTGAAAAACATTATTTCATACTTTAAGTTTTTTTCCTTTTCTTCTCTCTTTTTTCTTGGCAGAGTTCCTGCAATAAGATCTGTCGAATCTACTTTTTGTTTAATATTTTAATTACTAATATAATTATTTTTTATTAATTATTTTATTTCATTTCTATTGGTTTATTTGTTATGTATTTTTTCCCTGTTTTTTTTCTATAGTTCGCATATTGTGACCAGAGTACGAAAAAACATCTTAAAATATCGTTGAGAAAAAGACACTTCTGGAAAAATTATAAAAAATATTTATCAAAATTTAAATTATAATTAAAAAACAATATCTGCTGTATTTTATTTTATTTATTTTTTAAACAAAAAAAATATATGTAGGTAACAAAAATGTTTCTAAAAAATGCTTGAAAAAGTATTGGTTGTTGGTTCGAAACACTACTAGTTGGACCGTAGTGGGGAGCATTATGAGAACACTTAATATATTTTCGCGAATATCAGCCATCTTCATATTAACCCATAATGGATTCAACAGCTAAGCACTGCAATTCATTCATTGGTAATTATGAACTCATTAATGTGTTTTCTCTAGATGCGGTAGTTCGCTTTTAGAGAACTGAGATAAATTGTGATTTAATCTTCAAACTTTCGACGATTGGAGTTAATGGAAGTCAAACAACAGATGTACTCATTAGGTACAATGATTTACGAGGTTTGGAATGCAAGAAGCACTGACCCGAGGTACCTCAAATTTACAACTCTTGGAAAAGAGAACCTGCCCACATTTGACTCCCTGTTCTAGGTAGATATCCTTACCAACTTCCTTATACACTGTAGTTATAAGAATGTACAATCTAAATTAGTTTCATTTATTTAATACATTTTACACTCTTTATACAAATACAATACAATACAAAAAAACAATTTTATAAATGTTTTAGATAAATAAAATATGGTTAGCTATATTATTATTTTATCGTACATTTTGTTGCCAAACAAAAAAGAATTTGTTCTGGATTTCTGCCAAGGGAGTCAAACTGAGTTGATGGAGACTATTTTTCTTGACGTGAATTCTGAATGTCTTTGATTGTTTTGGAACTTTGACAATACAAAACGCTCAGTCAGACATTTTCTCCCCCAGTTATATATTATCTCTAGAAATGGTTGTTTCTAAAAACTCATACATTTTTAAATATATTCACGATTCAAAGTTATTTTCAAAGTAGCTTCATTATTCACATTATGAAACTGAGAACAATCACTGTGGGGTCCCTTTAACATTAACATTTCTTTATTTATTAAAAATCCTTTGTAAACAATTGAAAAACTCATTAAAAAAACTTCCTTTTTTTTTCTGTGCATCTGAGTTTTTTGTGTCCTTAACGACTACGTAAACTAAACTTATCTGAAAGTCTTGCCTCGGTAAGTTTAATGATTATTAATTAGATAAATAATTATTGTAGGAATATTGAGGGTCAGTCAAAGATGAAAGAGAACAGGCAACACTATTCAAACGCCAACGTTTCGATATATTTTATATCATCATCAGGCCCTACAAACATGGGGGGGGGGGGGGGGGGGGGGGGGAATCTAGATTAGAATCACACTTAAACAACATTAGTGTGTTGATAAACATTACTGAACGTTAAAATAGACATTGTAACAAGTTAAAAATTGAACCTGACTTACTATGAATACATTACTAAAAATTAAATATAGATACATTGTTGTTTTCAACATTTCTGGCTGGAATGTGACATTTATGACGGGGTTTTCCTAGCTCCCTGTATCAGGTTCCTTCAGCACCCCTGTATTATTGTTCCATTTCATTGCCATGAAAGACTCCATCCAGTGTACATGCCTTCTCCCCAACCCTGCTTATTCATAGTAAGTCAGTTTAATTTTTACTCTTTATTATGTTCCACCTATTTGTCTATTTTCATGATTATTAATGTTTATGTTTAATAATGTATTCATAGTTAATTTTAATTTGTATTAATGTTCGTTCATGTTTATGGTTAACAATGTATCTATATTTAATTTTAATGTTTAGTTGTTTAAATGTGATTTTAATCTAGATTCCCCCCCCCCCCCCCCCCCCCCCCATTGTTTGTAATGCCTGATGATGATATAAAATATATCGAAACGTTGGCGTTTGAATAGTGTTGCCTGTTTTCTTCCATCTTTGACTGACCCTCAATATTCCTACAATTAGAATCTACAGTCGCTAATTAATAATTATAATATTAACGTATTACTTTTTCTTCTTAGAAACTTCTTTTGCGTGAAGAAAATACTAGTGTGTGTGTGTCTACCAAAGTGCCAAAGTGACGAAAGAGCGCTCTGGTAGTAGGCGATATGACCTCGTAGTTAAGCATGAGTCATAAAACCTAACATAACCTATATCAATATAAAAGTTCTTTGTTTTTATTTATTTTGATAGAAGATTACTTGAATTTCACCAATAATTTTCCTAATAACAAACCGGCTCACATCTCTAATACTTGGTAAACTCGGCTGATACTCGCGTTCATAAGTAGGGATAATCCGATGCAAAACACAGCTTTCAACCTTTTCTGTTTCGTTTTTTTTGGCGAAGCAATACGACGAAACCAACTTTTTCATTGCACAAGGATGTTATAATTGAATTAAATTTTACTTTCAGGACAGGGACTTAGGGGTCTAAGTACATATGACAGGATACTGCTTATATTTATGACTTAATTAAAAATCTCTTAAATAAAAGTTGTAGATAAAATTGAAAATATAATTTTTCGAAGTCCGCCCGAAGTCGGTTTGCGAGTAAACTGTAAAAACGTGGATGGTATAAGAAAGTTCCCTTGTAATTAAGGGTAGGCAAAATTTTGTTCTCCCATAATAGAGTCGGGCTCATGTCAAACAGAGCGACGAAAGAGTACTCTGGTAGTAGGCGATATGACCTCGTAGTTAAAAGCCCCTAGCATGAGTCACAATATCTAACAATAATAAAAACATATTTGAAAATTTGTTGCTATGCGTTAAAATTTATTTTTTTATATAGCTACATCGAAACAGCACAAAAATGTACAATAAATATAAGTTGGAATTAGCTACATACATAATATTAGAGTAATACATACAGTAATATTATTACTTTAAATATATATAATAATGTTATTATTTTCATAACATCACTGCGTAGTATTCAATTCAATAACTGCCTTCTTCCAAGAACAATACATTTCACAGAATGATTGGCTACAATAACAAAACATGAATAACTTAATTGCTTATAAAGAATTATCTTACAGCATGAAGTTCGATACAGAATTGTAAATACATAGATTCAATAACTGATAACAAAAAGGACACACAAAATTAAAAAAAAAACAATACTTATAATAATAAAAAGGCTAAATTAAAATAAAAATAAAGCCATAGGTAACATTAAGTCTTTTAGAATTTTTCTTAAGCTTGTTAGTACAAACAAATAAATATGATGAAGCTTCTGTTCATCTGAAACTAATAGTAAGTTGTGGAGATGATAATATAATTGTATAAAATAATAATTCTAATGATTCAAAATGAAGATAACTTAAAATAATCTTTAGAAGACTTATTCTGTTTTAATTCTGAAATAAACCATAACTGAACTGAAGAGATTGAGAACGTGACGAACTTTTCTGTAGGAATCAAGAACTTCTTTGCAGGGATGAAGAATAACACTTCTTGGGGAATGAAGAATAACTTTTCTGCAGAAATGAGGAATAACTGAACAAACTTAAACAAGAAGAAGATGAAGAAAAACACAAGAGTAATTAGCCTCAACACTGTTTAACAAGAGAATTAACTGACAAGGAAACAACCCTTCTAGAAAAAATGACGGATTTGCTTTTTACTTAATATTTTTTTAATTTAGGATTTGATGAATTCAGATCTGATGAATTCATGTGTAAAAAATACGTGAAAAGCTTTAGTTAGAAAAAGTTGAACAGAAATCTTTTGAAAATATTTGACTTGGAGAAAATCAACTTACATTTTATTTAATAATACCGTTTTTATGTGAGCTAGAGAAAAAGAGTACAGAATTACATAAAGAAATAAAATATTTCCCATAGTTTTTTTATCTGGGAATTAAAAAAACGAGCACCCCGTCCTTTGGACGGGACGTTAACGATAGCCCCGAAAAAAGACCCCAAAGGTGTTTCTTAATTTTTTTTTGTCCATCAGAGATAGCGTGCCTTCCTACTGTGCTCAAGATCGCGGGTTTGAGCTCGACCGAGGCTCATGTCCAAGGAAAGAGCGCTGTAGTGACCATAGTTAAAGCCCGGGCATGAGTCACAACTCTACTGTCCCTCCTCCTCCCCCCATTTCTTTCATACTGGCCTTTATCGGTAAAAAAGTAGTGCATTGGAAATAGCTCTTCCATTGTACAGCGTAGTTCTGAGAGTGTGACTCCTCCTTTCAAATTAATTTCAAACTGGTATTACTAAGTACTGCATGACTTTCTTATAACAAGTAATGCCAGTTATGAAATGAATTTGCGAGAGGGGAGGGAAAGTGATCACAAAAGTGGTTGGTTATATTTTCCATATTTTTTTCTTATTATTTTTTGTACTTTGTTCTATAATATAACCACCAGTATTTGGGAGAATATCCTCTTGGTGGGAGACTGTAAAAAATAAATAAATAAATTAATCTTACTCTATAAAATTATTCAATCAAATCTTACCGGATCTTTGGATATAGGTACCTAAAAGAATCATCTATTGAGAAAATTTTTGGGGACAGTGAAAATATAGAGGTCAGGAGAAGCGGAAAATCGTCTCTAATGGAAACTGAAACCGAGGGGTTAGTCGGAGGGGGGAACGACTGGAAAGAGGCGAGCATTTGGCGGGAGAGGGGGGATGGGCTGAGTGGGTTTTGGCGGGATCGGGAAGAAAGAAGAGTAAAGAATGGTGGCAATTACCCGGGAGCGGCCCAACCGGAAACCCAATCCCATGAATTCTACCGTTGTATAGGAAAAGGGGGCTCCACTGGAGAAGATACCTTTGTGAGCTCGAAAGGAAGGCAAGATTCATACAATATGAGAAGATGGTTCCTTCAGCTGTAAAGCGGCCTTCTGTAGCTCCAGTAGAGTACCTGGTATTAAGGTCTCAATAATAATTGTATTCTTCACGAAACTGGACAAAACTTTCTCAATACAACCAATTAATATAGGAAACTCAAAATAAGTTTTGACAATTTTAGAGATGGTTTCTGTATTAACTTTGTGAGCGCTCTAACTCAGAAGATTGTTTGCGTATTGAACTCCGTCGTTTAAAAACATATTAATAGAGCACACCTCCTTCAGATGGGACGTTAAGCGATTGTACCGAGCCTGTGCGATGTTAGGTACTCATGACCCCTAAAATAGGTGAATAAACCTAGATAGGCAAAATTTAGGACTCCCAGAGTAGAATCGGGCTCATGACCACCAGTGTGACGGAAGAGCGCTCTGGTAGTAGGTGATATGCCCTCGTAGTTAAATCCCGGGCATGAGTCCACTACAACTAAGTAATAGAAACCCTACCAATAATAAAAATATATATCTTAAAATTGAGGGCGCCGGTAGCTCAGTGGTATGCGTGCTAGCCTTCTGAGCTCAAGAACGTGGGTTCGAAACCCGACCGAGGCCCTTAGTTTATTTTATCTGGGAGGTAAAATAAACTTAAGCACGCCGTCCTTAGGATGGGACGTTAAGCGATGGTCCCGAGCCTGTACGATGTCAGGTACTCGTTAAAGACCCCTACCCTAGATGAATAAAAATTTAGGGTAGGTAAAATTTAGGACTCCCACAGTAGAGTCGGGCTCATGACCACCAGTGTGACGGAAGAGCGCTCTGGTAGTAGACGATATGACCTCGTAGTTAAAGCCCGGGCATGAGTCATAAAACCTAACCTAACCTATGTTAAAATTAAGAGCAATGTATTGAAAATTTATTGAACATTCTTTGGGACGCTATAACTTTGTTGTTATTGGTCCTACCTCAAAATTGAGGACACTTGGGCATTGGAAATTTAATAAGGTACATTTTAGCTAAGAACCAAATTTGCGATAGGACTAACCGTTTCCGCACAAATCAAATGTCTAAGAATAATGTATTTCGAGATGTCATTTCAGGACTAGACATGTTGAGAAGACCTTGAAAAGTGAAATTCCATTGAAAATTCAATTTCTGAATTCCTCATACTAAAGGTATAAAAAAAGTAAAATTACTACAAAAATTATTATCTTAAAAAAAAAAAAATGTTTATGAATAGGGAGAAAAAAATTATAATAACTTTTTTTTTGAGAGACAAAATGGGTTTAGAACGCTTTTGTTTGCTAGCTAACGGGGCGATCCTTTGTTGGCGCGTGGGACTTTTGTGAGGGGGACGAAGGAAGAACGACATTGTTGAAACTTTTGAAAGGGTTACGGAAGCCTTCAGCTGCAGGTGGAATTGTTAAAATGAAAATCCGGCTCCCCTGCAGACAACAGGGAGAACTTTATTATGACCTAACGAGAACTTGTAAGTTTTACGAAATAGGTATTTAATGAAAGGGATGAAGAGGCGCCCCCAACTTTTGTGGTTTGCCTCCCCAATGAAAAGTGATACAATAATTTTGTAATAAAATAACTTTACTCAGCGTTAGCTCAGCAAGTAGCAAATTATAAATACCATAATATTATAGATTTGCTTGTAACGAAATCAGATCACATAGGTGTTGTCCTTATGGGATTTTGTTGTCCTTATGGAATTTTGTTGTCCTTATGAGATTTTGGTCCCACACATAAAATTTCATGTAGATATATTCGTTCTATCGGCAGTTATTAGAGATTTTAAGTAATGCTCCCCTGTAATCCCCCCTTGTCATTGGTCGATTTGACTGAAAAATCAGACTTCGTCGTTAAAGGGATTTGAAATGAAAATGAAATGAAATGAAAATAAATTTTATTATTCTGGGACCGAGGTCCCCTAAGAATAAATACATACAGAGAGTAATGAAAATGAAACAATGAAATATAGTATCAGAACAAAGAAATAAAAAGATAGGTAGGTAAATAAAAATTAGTGCTACATTGGAGAAAAACTATACAACTAAAAAATAGATATACAGGAAATAAAAAAACAAGAAAAAACATAAAATTAACAACTTCAATATGATGAAACAAAATAAATAAAAGTATCTACAAAAATAAAAGAGAATAAGTAAAAAGAAAAAAAGCAAATCCATACAACTAAGAAAGAGATAAAATTGATAATATAGGTTAGGTTAGGTTAGGTTTTATGACTCATGCCCGGGCTTTAACTACGAGGTCATATCGCCTACTACCAGAGCGCTCTTTCGTCACTCTGGGGGACATGAGCCCGAATCTACTGTGGGAGTCCTAAATTTTGCCTACCCTAAATTTTTATTCACCTAGGGTAGGGGTCTTTAACAAGTACCTGACATCGGACAGGCTCGGGACCATCGCTTAACGTCCCATCCGAAGGACGGCGTGCTTATGTTTATTTTACCTCCCAGATAAAATAAACTAAGGGCCTCGGTCGGGCTACGAACCCACAACCTTGAGCTCAGAAGTCAAGCACGCATACCACTGAGCTACCGGCGCCCTCATTGATAATATATATAAATATAAATATAAATCGATCGAGCATAGTACTATGATGGTTGATTATAAAAGAGAAGGAAGGATGCCCAGCCAAGGTTAAAAATAAAATTAATTTAGAAAGCAGAAAATAAGATAAATAAAAAATAAATAAATGCATAATAAAAATATATTAATGTGTAAATGAGCCAAAAATGAATATTATTGATTATGAACGAATAATTTAGAAAATATGATTAAAAAATATAATAAAACTAGAGAATGACAAAGACAAAAAAAAGAGAGAAAAAAAAAAAAAAAGGGGGAAAAGTAATTTGAATGATTAGATAATTAAGGTTGACGAATTAGAGAATACGGGATTTGGATTCACATATAAAATTTCGTGTCGATACATTCATTCTATTGGGAGTTATCATGTTCGCAGACAAATACAGTAAAAATCATTTATAAGAACACCGGTTATAACAACGTATCGCCTAAAAGAACGGAGTCACGAGTTCCCAGCTGGTTTTCATATAATTTAATGTATAAAAAATCTGGTTATAAGAACATCGTTAATAAGGATATATCGCTTTTAGTGACTGAAATTTAATTGATTTCTGGGAAAATAAATCGTTTATAAGAACGTATTGAAACAGGAATATTCCACGAAAATTAATTTAACCAACATATTCTAGCGGAGAAAATGATATTGACGACAGTGCCAGGGCTGAAGATCTTTCAATTAAATTTTCATGCCCGAGTTTAAAAGAAATGTTTACAGCGATCAATATTGTTAATACATTTTTGACTAGCAATATCGATTTCGTGGAGGATTCAGTTAAATGCACGGTAAAAGAACTTGTCACGAAAACAAAAAATGCATTTTATTTACTAAAAAAAAACTAAACACACGAATATTACCGAATATTTTTCGGTACAAAATCAATAATTAATTTCCATTAGATTTTTTATGTGTGTAATATACAATTGTAAAAATTAATTTATTAAATATATATGTACATATGTATATTGTACATACATATTTTTTTTTCTTGTTTGATCTTTAACCTTAAACATTGTTTGAACACTGAAATCATTATTTTTCAGTTGTAAATAGTAAATACATAATTATGTACATGAAATCGGGGTTCCTAGCATTTTTAAGTAGGTTAAGTTAGGTTTTATGACTCATGCCCGGGCTTTAACTACGAGGTCATATCGCCTACCACCAGAGCGCTTTTTCGTCACTCCGGTGGGCATGAGCCCGACTCTACTGTGGGAGTCCTAAATATTGCCTACCCTAAATTTTTATTCACCTGGGTAGGGGTCTTTAACGAATACCTGACATCGTACAGGCTCGGGACCATCGCTTAACGTCCCATCCGAAGGACGGCGTGCTTAAGTTTATTTTACCTCCCAAATAAAATAAACTAAGGGCCTCGGTCGGCTTTCGAACCCACGATCTTGAGCTCAGAAGGCAAGCATGCATACCACTGAGCTACCGGCGCCCTCTATTTTGAAGTACACTACCAGATATAAAAACTACCAGTAGTAAGAACCAAGTTTTTAAGGTCCCATAGATGTTCTTATAAACGATATTTACTGTAGACTGAATTTTTTTTTTTTTTCAAATATGGGATCAAGAGGTCGGAAAACATAAAATTCCGCAGAACACTCCACATCGAATTTTCTTTTTTTCTTGGTACACATGGGGAAGTAAAATTAATTTTGAGAATTTTAGAAATTTGTAAACAAATGACGAGTGTATATTTTTACCTGTTTATGAAGAATACGAAGTATAGGGGAAGTTATGTAACGGTAATAAATTTGATTCGGAGTTTTCAACGAAATATCATGTTTTCCGTACTCAAGATTCCAAAAAAGAAAAAAAATTCTGTATGTGTGTACGTGAAGCCGGGGCATGAATGACAATAACTCTGATTTATGTATATGTATTCCCAGAACCCCCTAAGTCGACACATATTGATTTTTAGCCAAATTAGTCAAAGAGAAGAAGGATATTATTGGGTTATCTAGTTAACCTCTAACAGTTTCATTCATGAATTCATTAAAACAATTTATTTATTTATTTATTTCATTATTTTCGAAAAAAAAAATTAATAAGAATAGAAGTTCACGAAAATACTCCAGAACTTGGGTTATTTTGGGTTACATGCAGTGTTCAAATTGGTTGGGGGATGCAGGGAACTCCCCCTTTCTAAATTTATTTATCACGGTTGTAAAATCGAACGAGGTATGCCCTGGAGAGTCAGGAATTCCCAGGATCCCTATTTGGTGTTTAATTAACCCTGGAACTTATACAGTTTCGAATACCCAGAATGGAAGAACATTGGAAATATTGGATACATTCCAGACAGATCTTTTTTTCAGAATGATATACCAAAGAATACACTTACCAGTTACTAACCTATATTATCAATATATTGGCCAGTGATACATAATATGTAGAGCACAGATTTCGTACAATAAAAAGGCCAAAACGTGCAAAAATGGGCAACTAAATTACCAAAAATAAAATCCTGCCATTAACTGTTTTTCTGCGAAAAAAAAAAAAAAAAAAATGGATCTAATTTGTAAATTAAATAACTCCTTTTTTCAGCATAAAATTGGGTAGGATATAAAAATAAATCTATATAATAAAAAGCCTAAAGGAATTTATTTATACAATTTATAAAAAATATTTACTGACAACACAAGTTTTTTTATACCTCCATGTTTTAATTGCAAAAGCATATATGACAAATTTTTGTTCAAAACAATACTAGAGATATGTAAAATACAAATCAGTTCACCACATTACTCAAGACCGAGAATTGACTTCAATTAAATTGATATATATATTTTTTACTTAAAAATTTGATGCGTTAAAGTTTACTACTAACAACATTTCAAAATTCTTGTTTAAAAATTGTGCCATATTATGTGTTTTAGCTGGGAAAATTATCTCTCGACACTGACGCTTGTGATAGGACATTTTTTGTAGCTGGTTATAATGTCAGGTTGTAGATCCAATCCAATATCTTCCCCATCCGGTATCAAGGGATGAGCTTGATAAATGAAAAAAATTAAGTAGGTCCCGAGGCCAACGCCACCTCAGCCATCTCGGAGGATTGTGCGGATGGATCTGTGACGACGGACTTGGCAAAAGGATCATTGTGGAAGGTGAGATTTGATGAGGTCTTGAAGAAAACAAACTTTGAGGTCGTTGTGGAGTGTGAGGTTGAAAACAAAAAAGAGAGTATCTACAATTGTTCTAAGGACATAGGATGGGATCTGCTTGATGTTTGATGTTTTGGTAAATACAACTTTAAAAAAAAAAAACTTTAAAAAAAAAAAAAAACGGAAAACCAACAAAATAAAATGTTATCCGACTAGCGGAGAGTTCTCATATTAAGGCGCCCTCTGCTCTATCTCTCGTTTCCTCTTTGATAATAGACACTGCTTTCACAAACTCAAACCGGTGTTTGTTCCCAGATTCAAACCCTTCTCTCTACACTCTTTTCTCTCATTCTGAGGGGAAAAAAACTCTTCCCAGATTTTAAAAGTTAGCTTTTTACAGTGTATTAAAGTAAAAGTATATTGATGTGACCATAACAGGACTTTCTTATGTCAAGCACTTTTTTACAGATCACCCGCTCTCGTCTATCAAATTCATTTCATACTGACATTATTGAGTAAACCGGGTGGTCCATAAACCCGTAAAAAACTTTGGGTAAAACTACATCAAAAAAGGAATGAAACGCCACCAACCGCAGCTCTCTATCTCAAACCTTCCAGAAATGATTGCTTAATGTTTTTTTCAGAATTAACACGACTTGATACCGAAATAAGCATTTTTCTCAGCTTCTGGGGCTACAACCAGCCTTTTGTCTTGCTTGAAAGAGTATTTTTTAACTGTTCAAACATCAAAATTGCAGAAAACATAAATTTGTCCACAATTTCTATTTGTCACTGCCCTACACAATGATCTAGAAGTTGTCAAATTTCACAAAAACTTCCACATTTAATTCGCTTTCCAACGGTAGGTCAAATGATGCGATTCCTCAAATACTTTTGGAGAAATTGCATTTTAAAGATAGAAAAATGTCGGATTGTTCTTCCTCGAAAAAATATCTGGCACATCCAATGGTCAGGCTGTACCTACGTGGAGTAGACGTACCCGGACGTCCGGAAATTATGCATGCGTCGTTCAGCCATCTTCGCAACTAGCGTTGTTGCAATTTTACCACTACCCAATCTAGGCAGCAATGTTCTTGCAACTCTCTGATCCAGATTTTACGCGCATCTCTTCTTCCAACGGCGTATGGGCATCAATATCTGCTTTTAAAGACATAATGCGTCTACAGAAGTACAAGGCAACAGCAATCCAAGACCAAGTCTACATGGGGTACAGTTCCAAAACTGATCTTCGGATAATCGACTGTATTGTCGACCATGGAGCCCTCTTCAAAACTCGACCTCTCTCAATGAGTTCCACTCCGACTCCAGTCCCTTGCTAATGGTCTCCCAGAATCATGGATTAGAATTCCAGACTCCCCTCTTTTTTAATCACTCCTTACATACAACACCGTTCTTTTGTTCCATTCTTTGTTCTTGCTCTTCAGGAAAAAAAAAAAAAAAAAAATCTTAATGATTTTCCTCGATAAAAAATTAATAATTTCTCCCCTGTAGTCATTGTAGGTCATTCTTCTTTGACGTTTTTAATAATTAATCTTACAGCTGCAGACAATAATTGTCTAAGTTTCTTTAATGATGCCACGGATATCTAGGTTTGTTGTGACCGTGTAATTGAAATTAATAAGATGTGAGGGTGGTCTTTCAGTTAAGGTCAAGTTAATTCTGGATAGTTACGTTACCACCCGGATATTTAGAAGAACTTGAGGAAACTTGGGATATGCTCAGACGTTACCTCTTGTAGAGAAACTTAATCTTAAGGTAAATCCATTTCAGTAAATTCCGCCGTCTTGGCAGAAAAGCGATCTGAGATATTTCTTTATTTTACTTTACGAGTTATCCTAAGTATAGATAATATTTTATAATCGGTCAGAATTTCGAAGTTGAGTTTTCAACAGAAATTGTCCGATTCCCTGATTGCAAAAATGTCTGTCTATGTGTCTGTGGACACGATAATTCTCGATTGAAGAATTGAATGAATGTATCGACACAAAATTATTTACCCTAATCGGGGGGGGGGGGGGGGGGGGGGGGGGGTAGAGGGGTTCAACAAGAATATACAAATAACTGCTAACTGCCACCCATTAAGGACAATACCTGACAATTTTCAGGAATGGGACAGAGGAAAGTGAGCAATTAGAGGAGAGGGCCTAACTTAAAAGCCCTAATAACTTACGATGCAACACGAAATTTAGTATAAGTAAGAGAGTAAGAGATCATGATTAAGATATTTTCTCTCTTTTTTTAGGATGGGCCAGCCTCCGGTGGCGGCATTATATCACCCGTTTAATTATATTTAAAATTAATATTTTTTTTTTTTTTAATAAAAAATTGGTTGCTGCGATCGGCTGAGAGCGAACACAGGCGACGAAGGGTTCTAGTTGGTGGCACGCCGAGAGAGCTCGAGAACAACGCTGACTGGTTGTACAACGGCACAGGACACTACGTCTTTATTTCTCCACCAGGTAGCTCCGCAACTCTACCCTAAGCATCCGATCTCCCACTTTTTTTTAACGCCAACCTTTATGGAAATTTCTTCCTTTGACCTTTTAGAGAGCAGGAGGTGTGTTCCATTTTTGTTTTGGCACAACATGGCTCTACGTTCCCGGGGTTACTTAAAAATATCCATTGTCCAAGGAGAATGCTAACAATCTAACACTAAAGGCAATTCTTCTCACGATTGCAATACTTCTTAACCTAAAGATAAAAAAAAAAAAGACAAACTTATGTTTAAAAAAAAAAAAAATTATTTCACAAAATATATAGGTATAATATGAGAGTATATTTCTTGGTGGTAGGCGGATTTAGTGTTCTTACTTGTTAAATAAGTAAATATCAGTCCAAAAAATTTATTGTTAATGATTGACATGATCTGTAAAAGCTTGTAAATTCTAGTCTAATTTTTGGTTTATGTTCGTTCAGTTTCACCACCTGAAGATGGCAAATTGCTGAAACTGCTTGTGATAAAAAGAAAATATATAGTTGGACTAGAGGGCGCCGGTAGCTCAGTGGTATGCATGCTTGCCTTCTGAGCTCAAGATCGTGGGTTCGAAACCCGACCGAGGCTCTTAGTTTATTTTATCTCGGAAGTAAAATAAACATTGCACGTCGACCTTCGGATGGGACATTCAGCGATGGTCCCAAGCTTGTGCGATGTCAGGTACTAGTTAAAGACCGCTGCCCTAGGTGAATAAAAATTTAGGGAAGGCAAAATTTAGGACTGTAGATGATCGAATACATTTTTGCAATCTGTGTTGATATAGTGTAAGGCTAATAAAAATAAGATATATTTAATGTGTCCTTTTTTCGCAGGTCGTCCGATTTTTGAGATACATGTCGAAAACCGTACTGGAATGTAGTTTTTAAACACCTACCTTTTACGACTCACACAGTAGATTTGGACTCATGTCCACCAGAGTTACGAAAGAGCGCTCTGGTAGTAGGAGATACGACCTTGTAGTTAAAGCCCGGGCAGAGTCATAATAACTAACTATAGTTGGACTGATACATCTGTATTACTTATTTAATATGGTAGCAATACCGAAAGTTAATTTATAGGTTAGGTTAGGTTTTATGACTCATGCCCGGGCTTTAACAACGAGGTCATATCGCCTACTACCAAAGCGCTCTTTTGTAACTCTGGTGGACATGAGCCCGACTCTATTGTGGGAGTCCTAAATTTTGCCTACCCTAAATTTTTATTCACCTAGGGTAAGGGGTCTTTAACGAGTACCTGACATCGTACAGGCTCGGGACCATCGCTGAACACCCCATCCGAAGGACGGCGTGCTTAAGTTTATTTTACCTCCGAGATAAAATAAACTAAGGGCCTCGGTCGGGTTACGAACCCACGACCTTGAGCTCAGAAGTCAAGCACGCATACCACTGAGCTATCGGCGCCCTCTGGTTAATTTATATAAATACTATTTATATTCTGTGAAATAGACAATATATTTATTAAAACATACATTTTTCTTTATTTTTCATTAAATATTTCACATTATCTCTACAAAAAATGTTAAGTATCATAAAGGAATAAGAAAGTACAAATGGTGAATAAAGTAAATTCAGAATCGGACCTGCTCAACAACACTTCGAGTAGTTTAAGTAGTTGAAATTGGTAGTTGAGCCTCCAAAAAGAAGTTTGGTTGACTTATCTTGAGATATCGTTGGTTGCTATGTATTATCCAACTACCTTTTGTTGACCGTTACTACACCAAGTCTCCGAAACAAACCCAATATCCATCCCTTCTCCAAACTTGAGACTTCCCCTCCCTTAACTTCTCCAACAAGTTAACCACTTCAACTTTATATCCCCTTCTCATAGCCTAGCTATAGAGCCCTTCAAGGACACAACAAATCACAAGCTTCAACGTAAAATCTATTCTTTTTAATTTACCCCTTAAAAAGTTTCCAAATAACGAGCCCAAGGGGGTTATAAATTCTGTTTCTATAAAAAAAGTAGTGAAATGCATTAATTTGAGAAACGCATGTTGAAGCGATTTTAACTAAAATATACCTATTTTTACTTCTTCTGCTATACGAAGTAAATGAAAAAAAATTTTATTATTCTGGGACCGAGGTCCCCTAAGAATAAATATATATAGAGTAAAGAACAGGAACAAAGAAATATAGTATCAGTACGACGTACAAATAAATAAATAGATAAACAAAAGTGTCTATATAAATAAAAGAGAATATGTAAAAAAAAATCTGTATAAATAAGAAAAAAATAAAATACAAAATAGAAATCGACAGAGCATAATACTATGACGGTTGATTATAAAAGAGAAGGAAGGATGCCCAGCCAAGGTTTGAAATAAAATTAATTTTAGAAAGTAGGGGCTGGATAGAAAAGTGTGAGGAGAAAGAAGAAAAAGAAAAATAGTCAAAATAAAATAAGATAAGATAAAAAATAAATAAATGCACGATAAAAATATATAAATGTGTAAAATGAACAAAAAAGGAATAATATTGATTATGATAGAATAATTTAGGAAACATGATAAAAGAAATATAATAAAAATAGAGAATAACAAAAACAAAAAGAGAGAAAAAAAAAGGATAAGTTATTAATTATAATTTAAATGATTAGGTTATTGAGGTTGACGAATTAGAGAATACGGGGGAGAGATGAAAGGGGAGTAGAGTACTAGATAGGTGTCCAGGGTGTGACGTCATTGTTGATCCGAATCTGAGTCGTCCAGTGTTTATTTACAAGATTCCACCTGCTGAACCAGAACGTCACTTAGAACAAAATAAATTAATGTCACGAATCAGCGTTTATTGGAAACAAAACACTAAATTACCGGTCAAAGTTGCGTAGTGCAACTACAAAGTGTGGCAAAGTTTTGAAAATAACTGCTAACACTTCGAATCTAAAATGTCATCTCGAGTGTTTACATCACCGCGAAGGTAAGCCACGAAGCAGAATCTATGGCCACATCACATATACTTTACTATGTGATTATGTGTAAAATGAACAAAAAAGGAATAACATTGATTACAAGTTAGGTATTCAATCAAAAATTCAATGCGAAATTTTCAACAAAGTGTTGACCAATCTCCTGTTTCCAAAAATGAAAACAAAATTTCTGTCTATGTATGTTTATGCACACGATAATCCCGATAGAATGAATTTATCGACAACATTTTATAAGTGTATCCAGAACTCTTTAAGGACGACACCTATTGATTTTCAACCAAATCGTCCAAAGGAAGCTCAATTCAAAACGTGCAACGAATCATATATTGGACAGACAGGCCGATATTTTCTAGAGAGGGGATAAACTTATCTGTCCTCCCGCATGTTGACAGTTATGACTAAGATGTAATTTTAGTAATTAAATTATTACGAACCGACATTGTTGAGCTCAGAAGTCAAGTACGCATACCACTGAGCTACCGGCGCCCTCATCCCTGATATCAGGTAGGTACGTTAATTTTTGAAGCATTTTATATAACTTTATTTAACTGTACATGTTTATTGAATTTATTTATTTTCATGAACAGTTCATTATAGCGCATATAGTCCATATTACTTTTAGCACATTTGTAGGAAGCAGCCTAGAAACCGGCTAGATATAATCTGAGAGAGTTCACACGTTTTTATTTACCTAGGTTCACTTCATCATCTCAACAACACACACACAATTTAAAAATAAAATTGTACATTTCGCATTGCCATTCTCTTCTATGTAAACCCCAGCTTAAATGAAGCCATTGTGAAGACAAAATTGAGTTTCATCTGGAATGTGGCTATTGGACTGGAACCACTGTGGGTCCAGGAGAGAGGACAGACCGATGGAAGAGAAGAGCTTTAATAGATGCAAATGGTTCCGAAGGTTGCAATTAACCGGAGCCAACTCAGATGAAACCCAGGGCTATTGTCCAACTTGCAACACCAACTGTTACCCACTTCTCTACTTTATCAACTTCACTACCACAACTATTAGTCCGATAGAAATTATTCTACAACAGATGTTCCTGTTCCAAAGTTGTACTTTTGACGTGAAAACGTCTATATGCTCGTTAAGCACAGTGATAGCCGGTCAAACTTTCTTGTGTTACAAAATACCGTCAGATTTCAATCGATAATAACTACGAGACTAATAATGCGATAACAACGGTTGAGGTCACAATGGATACAGCATGTCTGTACGTGTTTGTTTTGCTTGTGACGTTATCGGGCTAATGTGCGCGCCGGCGGATGATTGTTGCGAATTAGCGTTGTGTAAAATTAGAAATTAGTTTAGCGTGATAATGCGTTTAGATAGGACATTGATTCGAGTGTCATTGTAAAGAGCTTGAGGAGCACTACTAGGACTCAAAGTGAAACAATAAATTGCGTTAACGAACCGATCTGAAGGACGTATTGTTGTTGAGCTTTTTTGCTACTAAAATAAATTTAGGTACCTCCTTACACTACGAAATCTTGTTTATTTGTCTCCCTCAAATTACTTACATGGTACATGCGTGCATATACAAGAGCATAGAGTGACTGGATGTCACTTCTGCTAGAAAAAATATTTCAATAGTACTATCGATAGTTTCAAAAACAATCGATAACCTTGATATTTCCAAACTATATATACTATCGATATCTCCATCGATAGTTTTACACCCCTACTGTACATCCCTTAACGTCCCACATTATTTACCTCAAAGAAAACATAGGCCCTGTACCTAATGAAGCCGTAGCTCAGTGGTATGCGTGCTTGACTTCTGAGCTCAAGGTTGTGGGTTCGTAGCCCGACCGAGGCCCTTAGTTTATTTTATCTGGGAGGTAAAATAAACTTAAGCACGCCGTCCTTCGGATGGACGTTAAGTGATGGTCCCGAGCCTGTACGATGTCCGGTACTCGTTAAAGACCCCTACCCTAGATGAATAAAAATTTAGGGTAGGCAAAATTTAGGACTCCCACAGTAGAGTCGGGCTCATGTCCACCAGAGTGACGAAAGAGCGCTCTGGTAGTAGGCGATATGACCTCGTAGTTAAAGCCCGGACATGAGTCATAAAACCTAACCTAATGAAGCCGCTATATGATGGTATGTCCTATTTCCAATGACCTTGTTATCTTCACTGTATCCAGATAGTGACAACTTCACTCCACGATTCTATTTACTACCCTTGCACGTTCACCTCTAACGGAACTACTAACAAAGCAGAAACTCTCGTGCAGACAACCTCCGTCCGGGTGCCGGCATCACTGTCAACTCACAAACTAGATATAAGTGGCTGTTTAAAGAGAAATTAAATTAATTCAATTGTAATTACAATTCGGTGAATGAACATGACGACATCTCAAAGCAAAAAAGCCACGAGATTTTCCAGCTCTCTAAAGCTATTGGCAAACAATAATCGCATAGAAGATATACATATACCGTAAAGACCGGTAGTGGTATCCATAATAAGAGTTTCCAAATAACCGGCTACAAAACCTGTGGCGGTTCTGGAGGACCTCTCCAAAATATTGGAGAATAGATAAGGGTGAATAATAAGATTGATGAAGTTTATATATAAAGGAATGTAATAAAGAAAAGAAAACCTGGGGGAAATGGAGTTGGCCAACTGAAAAATAATAAGAGATAACAAACATAAGATAAATATAACTAAAACTGAACTTGGAATATAACGTTTAACATAAACATAAAGGTTCAAAAAATTGGTAAAATAATAATGTTCTTATCGGTTACAATGCCTTCTACGCCGCTCAGATGAGGAGGGAGGCTGACTGTTGAAATGGTGTACGTTGAGACGATGTGTTGATGGGACGATGAGGTGATGGTTGAACAGGTAGACAGATAAAAGTACGGTGAGGTTTTGGTGACTCCTGGCAAGGTACTGAGAGGATTAAGGCCTACTTTAGTAAACATTGGAGAATGAGTAGGATTAGTGGGGAGGAGTCTTTTGGCGGGTCCGGCTCCAATCCAAAACAAACAATGTAATAAATATTGAAATGTCGAAATTTAAAAAAAATGCCGAAACATATACTAAGATATGTTAATCACAGATTCCCTGTATTATACAGTTAGTTATTATGACTCATGCCCGGGCTTTAACTATGAGGTCATTTCGCCTACTACCAGAGCGCTCTTTCGTCACTGGTGGACATGAGCCCGACTCTACTATGGGTGTCCTAAATTTTGCCTACCCTAAATTTATATTCACCTAGGATAGGGGTCTTTAATGAGAATAATCGTACAGGCTCGGGACCATCGCTTAACGTCCCATCCGAAGAACGGCGTGCTTAAGTTTATTTTACCTCCCAGATAATGTTTGTTAATTTGTATAATTTTATCTCCATTCATAAGGATATAAGCAGCAGAATGCAGTATTATACATGTCACGGCTGGTGTAAACATGTATAGTTTACGAACTAACTTAATTCTTGGTTCTTTCAATACAAAGCACGTTTAGAGACTCTTCTCACAAAATCGGAGAACCTGTACTGCTTCACTAAACGGACCGATGGGACAGCCAACATTTAATTCGTCCAGACAAATCCTGCTTTTTCATGTGTTATATATTTTATTTATTTATTTATTTTACATAGAGTTATCATTAATTGTCTTAATGCCCCTTGCACGTGTGAAAAACACCCATCCGTGAAATGTCGAGTGAGCTCGGTATGAATATACATACAATTCCGAATATAATAGGTACTATTTATATTTTTAATAAAAAATAATTTATATTCATATTTTTTTTAAGATAAACCTTATTTCAGGACGATATTTCTGTGAGGTCACAGGCCCAAAGATTGAAATGCAGAAAAAAATCACGAAAACAGAATAAAATATACAAAAAAAATGTAAATAAATTAACAAATACCAGTAAAAGAAATAGTATATAAACAAAAAAATTATAGGATTTTGGTGGAGGAGCTCTGCCAAGAAAATAAAAAAGAAAGCAAGAATTAAAGCTTTTGTATACTTTTAAATTATGGTTATTTTTTCTCTTTTTTGAACAATGAAAAAAAAAATCTCTACAAATAGAGGGTTTCCTCTAACTTAAACATTTTTAATTCAATTTAATTCTTTTTATTGTATCTATTCCTTTCAAGATGTGGAAAAGGGCATTAAAGAAGATGATTCCTTTATGAGTTATACTCCTTTCAAAATGAGAGAAATAATGTTTAGATATTCAAAATTCTTCTATCTTCCTGGCTAGTATTGTTGAGATGGAAAATATTAATATATTTTTTTAAACTTTGTTTATTAAATATCTTTCTACAGTTTGTTCTTTGATTAATAGGTTAGGTTAGGTTTTATGACTCATGCCCGGGCTTTAACTACGAGGTCATATCGCCTACTACCAGAGTGCTCTTTAGTCACTCTGGTGGACATGAGCCCGACTCTACTGTGGGAGTCCTAAATTTTGCCTACCATAAATGTTTATTCATCTAGGGTAGGGGTCTTTAACGAGTACCTGATATTGTACAGGCTCGGGACCATCGCTTAACGTCCCATCCGAAGGACGGCGTGCTTAAGTTTATTTTACCTCCCAGATAAAATAAACTAAGGGCCTCGGTCGGGCTACGAACCCACAACCTTGAGCTCAGAAGTCAAGCACGCTTACCACTGAGCTACCGGCGCCCTCTCTCTCTCATTTAGGACTCCCTCAGTAGAGTCGGGCTGTCCACCACAGAGTGCTCTGGTAGTAGGCGATACGACCTTTAAGTTAAAGCCCGGGTTCGACTCACAATAACTATTATTCAAACACTTAGTATTAATCATAATCAAAAACTAGTAAGAAACTTGGCGCCCTAGGCGAATGTCCCGCCAATATTCCTTTAGTCTCTACACTATACGGGTGGAATGTGTCACTGATTAAGACGTTGAAAACCGTTTCTGGTCGCAAATAAAACAGTGGTAAGACAACAACGTCTTAATTCACTTTGTGGCTTTACTCAAAAAAATTATTGAATATTAAACATTGAAAATAAAATTAAAGTTACCTCTTTGATTTATATATTATTTATTATTCTTAGTGCTTCTGCGATGATGATAATGAATATTGTCAGATGTGTGGTCTGCAAGTAATGGACAGTACATACCATTTTCTCGCTATTTGTCCAAGACTCAGTGAAATTAGGTTGGATTGGTTTGCAAGAGAACAACTAACGGGGGATGAAATGACGAGGTACTTGAATGGAAAATGTTGGACGTCTCTTGCTAATTATTGTAGACGAGCTAAAAATATCATAGTATAAACAGAATACAATCTAAATCATTATTGTGATCTAATGCTATTCTATTTTTCCTAATATTATATATAATATTACTTATTACTATTTAATCATATTATTATTTACTATTTATTAATTTTTTTAAGTAGTATTAATTTTTATTATAATTTTATAACATTCATTATAACTAGGCTCAAATCTTATGATTCACAATTAATATCTGAAATTAATATTAGTATACCGAACCAGAAGATAATGATTATTTTGATTTAAATTTTAATGGTCAAAGATATAAATTTATATTGAAAATATCTTTTCTTGTTCGTAAATAAAATTTATTATGTACTTAGGCGAAGGTATAATTTTATTTTTAAACAAGTTGTAATTGTATTTTGTTTTTTCTTCATTCTATACTTCATTCTATACTTGCTAAGTGATAGATGTACTTAATTTCTTCTTTATTTGTAAATTATGACGACTTTTATGACGACTACACTCTGACGGTCATGTGACCAAGAGGTCGTCTTTGGTATAAGATTTTTGATTTTCGAATTATTTGTATATGTGTATCATATTTATAAATAAATAAAGACTTAATAATAATAATTATTCTTAGTGCTATCTTTTGATGTCTGAAAATATTAGTACTAGAGCTAGAAGCTTCCCATTAGTTTCCATTGGTGTTTTTATGTAAGAAAGAGACAAACATTGAGGTTAAGGAGCGAAGTGTAATGGCTGCTATCCAGGAGTCCTGAACAATGCAAGCCTCCATTATAGAGACTAGTTTCTCTCTAATCTAATCGGCCGTGCATTATTGAAGATTTCAATTCACTAAACAGCTCCCACATAGTCACCTCTTCATCAGCCTACTTGTGAAATGTTAACAGGAAACCACTAAGGTGTCTGTAAGGATACAGGACAGAAGCAGGAGGCCAAATAAATTGCAAGGATATATGACAGAGGCAAGAGGTCAAATAGACTGTAAGGATACAGAACAGAAGCAGGAGGTCAAACATATTGGAAGGATACAGGACAGAGGCAGGTCAAATAGACTGTAAGGATATAGGACAGAAGCAGGAGGTCAAATAGACTGTAAGGATACAGGACAGAAGCAGGAGGTCAAATAGAATGTAAGAGTAGAAAAAGTCGAGGTTCCAGTAAATAAAAATGAATGAAAAAAAAAAAAAATGTAAATTGACTTTTATTCAAAACACTAAAGATCGGACTTTTTTTTATTATTTAAATAAATAAAATCAGTATTTTCGCAGGGGGTGTGTCGTCGTCGTCCTGCCCCCAAATTTTATTGTGTCAGGGGTTTTTTAAATGTTTAATAACATAGATAACATAACAGACCCGGTAGATTGAGGAGACTCTCCTTAGACTTGAGATAATAAACCTTGGATTTGGTGAGAGATAGAGGTTTCAGACCACAGTTAATAATATACAGAAACAATTAACCAAAGGGCTAAGACAGACAGAGAGACAGAGAGAGAGCGTGGAGGAAGGTGTCGAGAAGAGAGTTGTGCAGGTTATTAATGTGGCTGCTCTGACCACTGATTAATACCTCTGATAGTTGTGGTCAGCGCCGAGCTACTCTCAACATCCATCACACTTAATCCCAGTCCTCTATCTCTCCTGTCCCGAATCCAATTCTCCATACGTCAATACTCTCCAACTCTACCCCAACTGATCCAATATGGCTTACCGGAATAAATTGCTTACCTCTATTAGTCAAAGCGAAATTGAATCGCGGTGAAAGAGGACAGTCCTAGGTCTCTCAATGTTTCATCCGGTTTAATCCTTTGGAGCGTGTGTTTTTGGAATTAAAAATTTCCAAATGCAAAAGCTATCCAGTAAATCCGAGTACGGATTCCACTGTAACATTTAGGAACCAATTTTTCGATAAGACTAACCTTTACCCTTAATTTTCCGAGAACAATTGTCGATGCACCCTTCTATGTGTCCAACCTTACCCTCCATAATGATTTGCAAATTATTTTTGTTAATGATCCTCATCAAGTCCCGCTTCTCCAAATTTCACTCTAACCTTTCTTAATTCTTGTCATCCCATTCCCATCCAGATAATCCCCCTCGATCTTACCTTCAACTCTCCTTTCCTTTCCTGGGGAGGCGGGAAGGCAGGGGATCACTCGAGCCCCCGTGGCCTCTTCTGCTTCCATTAAGTTGAAGGGATGGGGATCGAGAACCGGGGATGTTTCGAGGAGTTATTTATTTCATATTCTTTATCTTTATTATTACTTAAATTTAATATTTTGACTTTGTTTTGTATATATTACATATATTGTTTTTATATAGACCATTATTATTTTATTATAATATAATAATATATTATATTATATAAATATATTTTAAATTGTTTTGTACATAATGTTATTGATGTATATACTTTTTTATTATTTTAATTTTTTTAAATTATATAGGTTAGGTTTTATGACTCATGCCCGGGCTTTAACTACGAGGTCATATTGAGTTCTTTCGTCACTCTGATGGAAATGAGCCCGACTCTACTATGGGAGTCCTAAATTTTGCCTACCCTAAATTTTTATTCACTTAGGTAGGGGTCTTTAACGAGTACCTGACATCGTACAGGCTCGAGACCATCGCTTAACGTCCCATCCAAAGGACGGCGTGCTTAAGTTTATTTTAACTCCCAGATAAAATAAACGTAGGGCCTCGGTCGGGTTTCGAACCCACGTTCTTGAGCTCAGAAGACAAGCACGCATACGACGGAGCTACCGGAGCCCTGTTTAATTATATATATAATCAAAATAAAGAATTTAAAAAAAATTTTTGTGTCGTCCCTGATCTTTTGGTGGGTCGGCTCTGCGAATTAGGGGCCCAAGGTCAAAAAAAAAATTAATAAAAAATTGTTTGAAGATGATATTTTAGGATGATATTCGCATTTATATCGCAAACCGAGCGACCTTTGTAAAAAATATTCAATATAAAATGAGTATTTTAGTTTTTCCTACAACTTTCATCTGAAGAGACTTTCACCTTCAATTTCCTCATCCCTAAATTTCATTATTAAATTCAAAACCCCCCCATGAGGAAAATTCCTCTCAAATTTCAGAGAAATCGTCCAGAGGAAGGGGAATTCAGGGATGAAGCTCATGTGGATGTAGGAGCCCTAATAAGTAAGTTACTATTGATGGTGGACCAAAATGGTGGACTGGTTTTGGAGGGGGACCGAAAAGTAAATTGATTAATTTGTTCTGGGGAAGTACATAACCGGCGATTTATCGACGACTTTTTTTATCCGGCCGATGGAAAAAATATTGAGTACGCCCTCCTTCGGAGTCGTATATATATAAAGATAAATATAGAAGCAAGCGTACTGGGGTATGTATGGAAAGATGAAGTATATGTAGATATTGTATTCAGGGGCGGAAGGTTTAATGAGAGAGGCAGTGTCAGACGCCAAAGACTAGGGAATCATTAATCTAGACTAAAATGCAGGGTCGATATAGAGTAACGTGGGGTCCTGCCACTCGGCTATTCTCTGTAACGTACCTCAAATATATGAGCCTGGGCAATGTTCAGCCCGGGCTTTAACTACTAGGTCATATTGCCTACTACCAGAGCGCTCTTTCATAGCTCTGATGAACAGGATACATAGGTGATCATTGACGAAATATAACCAGTAGTCCTTTAGCCTCTACGCTGTATGGGTGGGGTGTGCCACTGATGATGAAGCTGTTGCGTTGAAAACCGGTTACTTATTCCAATCACGTTTTACAGATCACTCTCCCTCCCCCCTCTTGAATTCATTTTATACCGGCAATACTAGGCATGGTGTCAGTGGATTTTCTTGTATCATGGCACAGCCTACATGTGAATGACTTTCTTATGCCCGTATTGCCAGTATGAAATCTATTTAAAAGGAGTGGGGAGGGTGGGTGATCTGTAAAAACATGGTTGGAACAAAAAAAGTTATATTATGGCCATGTCATATATGTATATACAGGTTCATTTTATCTTGACCCAGGTAAATAACTCGAAAAATAATGATTTTCTCAAAAAAAGCTTGAGCCAAAAAATATAGAGTAGAATTGACCACATTATTTGCTATAATATAATTTTTAAACAAATGAAAATTTGTAACGTTTTTTATGAATTAAAAAAATACATTTTTTTAAACTGTCAACTTATTTTTTTTTTTTGCATATTTAGATTCCTGGTGAAAAATTAAGGGGTCGTTAAATGAGACATTTTTTTGTTAGACAAATATTAAAGCTAATAAATGAATTTTATTGTAGTAAATGTTGGAACTGATGCAACTTCAATACATTTGTCGAAGTTGTTCCGGACAATTGCTCAAGGTAATTAAGAAAGTCTTGATATTTCTGAACATTTAAATTTCCATCGATAAAAAAGGGACCACTTACTTTGTCATTGATGATTCCAGCCCATACATTAACTGACCATGGATGTTGTTTATTCATTTGACGAAACCAACAGAAATCCTAGAACCTTGAAAAATTTTCCGGAACAACTTCGATAAATGTATTGAAGTTGCAGTTCGAACATTTACTACAATAAAATTCATTAATATTGGTCTAACAAAAAAGTGTCCCCTTAATTTTTTCCCAGGAATCTAAATATGCAAAAAAAATTGGTTGACGGTCAAACTTTTTTTTTTTTTTAATTCTTAAAAAACGTTGAAAATTTTCATTTGTTTAAAAATTAGAGTATAGCAAATAATGCGGTCAATTCTATCTACATTTTTGAGAAAATCATTATTTTCCGAGTTTTTTACTTGGGTCAAGATAAAATGAAACCCTGTATATACTTTACTAACATTACTTTGAACAAATTCCGCTAAAATAACCACTTACAAAACAGTCCTGAGACCGGTTGTCAAGTATGCAGGTGAAATCAGGGTCCTGAATAGGAGGAACAAACTCTTCCTCAATATGTGGGAGAGAAAAATATTGAGGAAGATATACGGCCCTACTCCAGAGGGGGATAGACGGAGGATATGGACCAATAGGGAGCTGAGGGACCTGTACAAGAGACCGGACCTGGTGGCCTTAGTGAAGCAAGACGGGGGCTGGAACACCGACAGATGATGGACACAAGAGGAGCACCCGAGAGGGCAGAGAAGAGCTCCGCTTACGTTGGCTCTACGACCCCAGGATGATGGGTTTGACAAGATGAAGACGACAGGCGGAAGATACGAGGGGAAAAGCGTTGCGGAGGTCTAGTTTCTATAAGAACTATAGCGCCAGGGAAAGGTAAAATTTGCACTATTTCTTATAGACATTTATTGCAAATTTTTGGAGTGCTATAACCTTGTTCTTTTTGTTCTATCACAAATCTAAGTGCAGTGTGGTAATTGGAACTTTAATAAGCAACATTTTTGATAAGAACCACTGTTCGTGCAAACCAAGCAAACGTCTAAAACAATAGGTTTCGAGATGTAATTTTGAGATGGTTTTCGGCAGGTAACTCGTAAACCCAGCAACCTGCGAAAAAAATAGTTCCTATAAAATGTGCCTTTTAGTTTTCTCCAAAACTTTTAATTGGAACGATATTTAGTTAAAAATTAGCAGTATACTGAGGCTCCGAGTTAGAGCCAAATTTCCAATCACATAAAGTATGCTCGAATTTATTGAAAATTCGTTGAAAACTCGATTTCGGTTTTTCGCTCGACTACAACACTTCGCTATACTAAAAGGTATAAAAAAGTAAAAATCGATTGAATCGTATCGGCCAGTGAGGTAACTGACAGACAAACATTTGCCGAGTACGATTTCAATTGGATTCAATTTGCCAGTTCATTGACAAAACGAAGAACGACCAGGAGCCCAAACAGAATGCATTAATAATGAAGAAGGCTTGTCAGAGGGTGAACCTAAATCCACCTGGGAGGAATTTCAGATCTAAGCCTACACAAACAGGAGACTAGTTCAAACATTCAGGCCATTGAAGGAAGTTCATAAAGACAGGAGTTCAGGTCAATATGGAGTCACGGTAGAATGGGAGAAAGAAATCACAAAGAAACAAACATAAACAGGAGATCAACAAACAGATGGTGCACGTACGTTCCTCATTCAGTCACAAATAACCATTACATGAAACATTTCCGCAAATCTATCCATAACTTCAACCGAACTATAAAAACAAATGTTTTATATGTGATAGCAAGATGTTGTGGGACGAGATTTCTAATAGATGTTTTACTCCCATTTTCAGATAAGCTGAGTCAACCAGTTATACTCGTATTGATCTATCA
Organism: Aradus depressus; assembly: GCA_963662175.1. Taxonomy (NCBI): domain Eukaryota; kingdom Metazoa; phylum Arthropoda; class Insecta; order Hemiptera; family Aradidae; genus Aradus; species Aradus depressus. The sequence goes on along the minus strand of OY759220.1, from coordinate 20,123,187 downwards.
GTTATACTGATCAGTCAAATGGCATGGTTTGTTGTATATATGTAAAAAATATAAAGAAAAACTAATGTTTTTTAAAAAATATTGTCTATTTCACAACATAAGATATATGGGAGTACTTTCGGTACAGCTACCGTTTCAGCACATCTTCAACCACGTTTAAACAAATACTAAATGGAAGTTCAACTATGTAGTTTACAATCCAAACGGTATCCTTCCTTCAGCCCCCGTGGGGTTTTTCCGTTTCTTCTGTACAGTTATGTCTTAAAATATGGAAAACATTAAAAATAAAATTTCTAATATTGAAATGTTAATAATAATTTTTTTTTTTTTTGTCTTATTTATAAAGATGCAACTGTTGCTAGGGTGCAACAACCAGCATCGATGATGGTAGGTATTGATATTTTGGCGTGAATGGCATGTGAGAGGAAGGCCACCCAGTGGTAGGTCCTCGGGACGAAAATTTATCTTAATTATTAGGACAAGAACAGAAAAAAATAAAATAAATAAAATAATAAATAAAAAGGAATTGAAAGAGAATTTTGATGGATGGGTAAGAGAGATGAGAAAAGTAAAGGAAAATAATGTAAACAAAATATGTTAAGAACGAATAGGATTTAAGGTGGCAGTAAGTCGCGGTTCCATCTTCTCTTCAACCTTCGTGGGGGGTTTTGTGGTAAGTGTTGTGAAGATAAAGTACGTATTTCTGGGTTTGTATGTGTGTAAAGTTTTCTAAAAAAACGTATGTAAGTAGTTTGTATTGTGTCGGGTACTGTGTGTACCATAAGATCGTTATGAAGTGTTCTGTTGTTTATGTATGGGGGGCACTGTGTTATCCATCTGAGGGTTTTTGACTGAAACGCCTGAATTCGTTTTTTTTGATGTTAAAATAAAGTTGAAATTTTTCTTTTATTATTAAGATTTTAATATGAGACAACATTTTATTTTTAAGGTTTTCCATATTTTAAGACATAACTGTACAGGAGAGATGGAAAAACCTCGTGGGGGCTGAAGGAAGAGTGCCGTTTGGTAAACTGGTTGAACTTCCATTTATTATTTGTTATGACGTTTTTTATTGTTTCATAATATCTCTAAGAAAAATGTTAACTATCATTGTATATATGTCTCTGCATTTATACATTTTGTATACACGATACTCTTCCAAAGACGTATGGAAAAACTCAGAAAGGCGGGATAGGCAGAAGAAGGTTGGCCTAAGAGGGAGGGGACGAGGGAGGGTGATCTGTACAAAAGTGGTTGGTATAAGAAACTCCGACAAGTGTACACACATTTGAAAATAATAATAATAATATTATACTGTATTTTTCTCTTTTCGTTTCGACATTCTGAATCTTATCTATGGAGTCGAGCCAATCAAAGTTTTTGAATGAGGAACATAAATTTAAGTAAAACTCAGAAGTTAGTGGTGTCTTCATGACGGCTTTAAAGTCTTTATCTCGCCCCCTTGTCATAAAGTACCTTCTCATTTGGGAGATAGTTCAGACCCATCTGTTACCAAGAAAAGGGAATCATTTAAAATACTTGCCAATCTCTCTGGAACCGTGAAGGATATATAAAAAGGCATATCAGCCCATATCCTTTCAAAAAATTAATAAAATTAATATACTAAGTTTTCCCTCAACGGTGAACAAAATTTCCCTCGTTTTCCCACTCACTCAAGATCAGTGAGATTTTCCACTATTTTTCCCATTTTTTCAAATTGAAGATTTTCATCAAAAATCGCTTTATTGTAGTTTTATGTATATGTATATATCGATACTCAAAAAACGTCATGGCTTTAAATTTGGGTTTTTGTTAATATTAAAAATTGAATTATAAAAAATATGGTAAGCACATGGAAATGTTCGTATATTAAGCGTATATTACATGTTCGAACGTCTGGCAACACTGTTCCTACCCAATCACGATTCCCGACGCCCGAGTGATCACCGAGGTACATCGGTCTTCATAGTTCGTTGCTTCAATTTGATTCCCAGATACAACTTTTGATAATTGTCCATGCAATGGACAGATAAAATCAATTTTTGCTTCTCTTAATCTTAACAGATGATATTATATCTTATCCAAAATGCCCAAGTCTGAAGAATAAAAACATTCCCTTTCTTCAGTTTTCCTTTTTTTTTCCCCCTCAGCATTTTCCCCACAAAATGGGAAATTTCCTACAATGTCGAAACCTGCTTCTGAATCCCCATAATACATTTTGTGTCTTTCAGTTTTTTTCTACAATTTGTGTTTGAAGAGATTTCGCTACTAGACCATACTCGACTAACGACTAACTTGGAATCCTCACGCGAAACTGAAAAGACAAAAAATCAAACAGACGTTATAAACTTTTACTAGGACTACTAGACAAAAGATCCAAAAAACAAAACGACTTATACACAACGCAGTACTCAAACCTACATGGACTTTACGGACTTGAACTCTGGGGTTCTGCCAAAGCTTCCAATCTCCAGCGCATTCAATTTTTTCAATCCAAAATCCTTGGTAAAATAGCCAATGCTCCTTATTACGAAAAGCTTAACGTACCTTTTGTCACCGAAGCCGCTAAATCCAAATATAAAAAAATGTTTTCCCTTCTTAGTTCCCACAATAATCCTCTAGTCCGTGCCCTCCATTCTGCCACACTTCCCCAACGATGACTTAAGCGTCAATGGCCTAGAGACCTCCTTAGCAGCAGAAAAGACAGTCACAGTGACACATGAGACGAAATCAGTGACTAGGAAGATCACCACTGGGTGATATTTTGACATTGCCATCATCTCTCTATTAGCATATTTGCTTGTTAACTTCCCAGCATATAGGAGAAGTTATTGTAATGGGTCCGAAAATCCAAATCAAAATTTCATAATATTTTTTTTTATATTACAGTATTTTTACACTATTTTTGGAAAGAAGTATGTGCTTGTGTGTACGTATGTAAAAATACTGCTAAAAAAGTGGATTTTAGGAATTCTTGAAAAATATTTATCCGATCTAATATGTTCTGGTGGCAATGTAGCATCCTTTAGAGTAGGGGTCTTCAACCTTTCACGCCCGAGGGTCACCTCAATAAATTCACAAAGATCCGCGGGCCACACGTCTGTCAAAAAAATAGTGTAGTCAGAAAATTTATATAAAAAAGGAAGGTTTGTTTTACATTTTACAAGACTACAATTGATTCTAAGCCTTAGATTCTAAGGGAAGAGATGGTGTTACAGATTTGCCTTGTGGGTATTATCAATGTAATTTAATATGTATTTTCTACTTTTATATTGATATATATATTTTTTATTTCATATTTTTTTCTTTTTATATATTTAGTTATATAGTTTAAGTTTAAAGTTTAAGTTTTATGTTACCCCTACTTTTAATTACTTATAAATTTTCTTTTGTTTTTTTTGTGTATTAATTTTCCTATTTGTAAACATTGATAATAAATGGTTTAAATTAAAAAAAAGAAACATGTCATGACATGTCACATGAAACACGAAATGTTTTAAATATCTATAGTAATAGAAAAAAAGTTTTTTTACGACAAAAAGCTGACAAGGCAATTTTTCTTGAAATTGCCTCAAATTCAAATGTGGGGGCCACTAAAATGCCGGCGGGCCATTAAAATTCCTTCAGCGGTCCACTCGTGGCCCGCGGGCCGCAGGTTGAAGACGCCTACTTTAGAGCCAGATTGAAAAATAGGCTATATGGCGTCTGAAAATGTTGAACGGCAGGGGGTTATGAGAGGGGTTAAGCATAAAAATTGTTCTACCTCATTAACGGATGGTCGAATTGTGATGAAATTTCCCTTGTAGTATTCTTAATAGCCAATTGAAAAAAAGGATGTGAGGTCTCAAACTTCATAAGGGGATTGTTGTATTTATTTTTATACAGTTGTAAATATCTGTTTGTAAATAAAATAAATAAGGAATCAATGTGGTCGGAAAACATGAAATTTGGGTAATAACTTCCCCTATACATCTTATAGAGGGGGAAGTAAACTTCTTCAGAGCAGTGTCGGTGGGGTCCAATCTACTTTCATAATTTTTTCATCTTAATATTATTAACGTCATCCTATTGTACACACTTCCTTGTTTACCAGAAGAAAATTGCTTGCTTACGAGGGGGAGGAAATGAACAGTTCCCCCACTGCCTCAGATTTGTATTTTTTATTATTATTATTTTTTTTTTTTTTCATTTTCTAGCTAAGAAGATTTTATGAAAATATTACTTTCTTATACTATCACCTCATAAATTTATTATTCATCTCATTCGGCTAGGGGTGGTGAATATACTCATAGACTTCCAACTTCTAAGTGTGTGGGTGAGTCTATTTGTGACAATAAATAATTTTAAATTATACAAATGTGTCATTCTCGGTGGTGTACCAATGAAGGTGACATAATAGTCGAAAAAAGTTAACGTATAAAAAAAGGTGGGAAAACAAACCCATATTCTATTCGTACATAAATAATATGGCGAGTAACTATTCACTATTTACTAAAACCAACAAAAAAAAATTTGTCAAAAGATTAAGTAATCACTATTTAGAAAGTTAATTTACAGGTTGTTAATTACCAGCTACAACTTTTATCCGAAGAGACTTTCACCTTCAATTTCCTCATCCCTCAATTTAATATTTAAATTCAAAACCTAATGAGGAAAATACCTGTCAAATTTCAGCAAAATCGGCCAAAGAAGGGGAGGTTCAGGTGAATGAGGTTCAGCTCAAAAACGCTAATAACTACCGATGTAATACATTTATCGACACAACATTTAGTATATAGCCCAAATGGTCTACTAGTTTTTGGGAGGGGGGGGGGGGGGGGGGGGGGGAGCAAAAGGTTAATTTTTTTTTTTTTGTTATTGATGCTTGCCTGTTCAAATCAGTATGAGATCCCGAAGAGAAACCAGGGGGCTACCGGAGGGGACCCTGCACAAGACCCCGGGGCACCCAGTGAGCGTCCCAACCAGGCCAGGGGACAATCAACGGCACAACCGGGCGTCTCTCTTTAGGCTTAGGCCCCGGTGTAGCTAGGCCTGTTAGGGAGGGTATGCTTGTATGTATCGATTCACCGACGACTTTTTTATCTGCCAGTTGAAAAAACATTGAGCACACCTTCCTTCGGATGAGATGTTGAGCGATGATCCCAAGTGATGCCTTAACAAAACATTTACAAATATTTGAGAATACATAGTTTATAGTATAACAAATGAGGGCGCCGATAGCTCAATGGTATGTGCGCTTGCATAGCTCAAGATGGCGGGTTCGAAATCCGGGCCTGTACGATGTAGGTACTCTTTAAAGAGTACCAGAGAAGGACTCAGGTCCACCAGAGCTGGTAGGAAGCGATGTGACCTCATAGTTAAAGAACAGATGTAAACTAATACACTTTATATGTGGTCAGTAAAGCTTTAAACCTTTGCTTTATTTGTAATCCAGTTTAAACCTTTCTCAAATACAAAAGCAAAAATCCTTTTTGAAACAGATACATTTACACCGAGATAGAACCCAGCTTTAATTAAAGTTTATCTAATCAGGTTACCATAGGAACCAGTCAAAGAAGACTGGTGAGGGGTAAATACATACCTATATGGAAACCAATCTTGTTACAAATTTACTGACTAGATTATATTTGCCCGTTTGATATGCTGTTAGATAGAAAATCCTCATGGCTTAATGGAAATAAGCTTTCATTGGTTCATGCTTTGATGAAGAGTAAACCCAAGATATTGACGAGAGTATGGTTAATTCGAACAGGCTACAGTCTCAAAAGAAAATAAAAATATGTAGCCATAACATTCTTATACTAACCACTAAAGAAAGCTCTGTTTTCGCCATATCACATATTTTTAATTATGTGTGGAAAAATACTAGATATCTGCACAGCTGAACTCGCCCTAAAGTAAAGAGGATATAATATTGTTTAAACTTTTCTTGCCAACATATTTATTTATGAATGATACATGAATTTGAATAAATTGTACTTCTACAAAATGTTATCACGAAAAAGTGCACTCCCAGAAAAAGTAAAAAAAAAAAATCCAATACAGAAGGATTTGATAAATGAGCTTAGCAGTAATGAATTGGCCAAAAAAAAGGCCCGAAAAAGAAAAAGAGATAGGATAGTGATTGATCTGGTGGCTAAGGAGGGGAAGAAACTGAAGAAAAAGGGACAGAAGGATGTTGTAAGGGATGAGGGATAAGACGTGAAGCAATCAGGAGCGGTCTGAGGGACCGTCACTCGGGGGCCCATTGTCTGGAGGCAAGGTAGTGAATACAGACAAGGTTATCTAGTTGGCAGTTCATCCCAGACTCCGTGTGACAGCCACTTGGTTATGGAGACGTCAAGGTTTCATACCGGATAACCAGACGACCTGGATCTGGATCCAATACTGTATGAACAAGAAGCAGATCTACTTTCTGTAACATGATGATCCACAGATTCCTTTCCCAGAAGGCGATAAGGGATGAGGGATAAGACATGAAGCAATGAGGACCGATCTAGCAGTCTGAAGAGCTATTGTCTGCAGACGAAGTTGACACTTGATCCCAGCTTCTGGAGACGTCAAGTTTCATACCGGTAGGCATTTCTGTAATGGTGATAGAGTGGACAGTATCTTTAAAATTTAAGAAAGTCGAGATTCTGTCATGTAAATAAAAAACTTAGTATTTGGCCAACGTTTCGGAAACTATTTATATCCTTCTTCACGGCCTTATAATGACTTGAGTAGATGTGACACAAACACTTACTACCTTCACAACACACACGTCCACACGCCGTCATTATAAGACGTAATTCAATACCGGCTGCCACAGCTAGTTGGCCGATATGTCTCAGCATAAGGTCATAACTCGAAAAAAAAAAAAAAAAGTTAATGAAATTTCAATCATTGGGGAAGCAAGAAAATAACTGACTCAGCAAGAAATTCTAAATACGAACCTTCTACTAAATGACTTCTACTAATTAAAAGATAAATCAGGGCTGGGGGGGGGGGGGGGGGGGGCATGAAGTTATCTCAAACAGAAAAGTTAAAACAATGGTCATAAAATGGACCAATAATGGTAGTTACACTTTTCGATTCTCATTAAAACAGTGACTAAGTAGAAAGTTGGAAATCAAAGTTCGCCAATTAAATGAACTTTATCTTCGGTCTTATACTTGACTGCATTCCAAGCTTGAATTAGGTTGCAGTTTGGGTATTTCGTGTAGGACAAAGATGTAGATAGTAGAATACAGGGAAAATGCATAACAAGTCAACCTCTAGCAGTGGGAGAATCAAAAGATGTTTCACCATTATTTTTGAATTACATATATACATTTCGTTTTAGTATTTTTAGTTGCATTGTTTGTTGACCCAAAGTCGAACTTGTTAATAGACTCCTCCCTCCTAGGCCTGTATTTTATAATGGCTAGAATTTAAACGCACAGTAAACAAAAAAACAGAATAAGAAAGGTCAATTACACAGTACAAAATGATAAATGTAACACTGTAAATAAAATTTTAACCCAATAACTAAAAATGTATTGCCTAGTAAGTTAATCAAATAACACGGTTAATAAGGCGCAGACACTCGGTAAAAAATTTGAATTCCCAGTAAAAAAATATGAAGACTAAGATTTAAAATGCACAGTTGACTAAGTAAATCCAGTTGATGTATCCGAAGAAATAAAATGTTGACCCTCCCGTCGGTCTTCTTAGTGAAACAGTCCAGGTTCACCTGATATAGAGAAACCCCATGGAGGAGCATAACAAAAATATCTAATTGCGAACAGAGTAATTTATTTATCATGAGTATGTCCTTTTTACTCTGTCTTTAAACACAACTCCCACACCTTTGCAGATGATACTGCTATTCTCTCTCATAGCGACCCAGTCCTATCATCTAGACACCTCCAAGAACACCTGATATCCCTGAGACTGAAAATGCAAGAAATGATCAGGCAATATAAACTTTTACTAAGACTACTAGACAAAAGATCCAAATTAACTTTGAAAACAAAACGACTTAAATGCAACGCAGAACTCAAACCTAAAGAACTCAAGACGTTACTTGAATGAAAATAAACAGACGTATGAGTAAAATCAATATATGAAAAATGTAAGTTCGAAGCTTTGATCTTACCGTGGTTGCAGGTTCGAATCCCCACCGGAAGAGTTCGATTTCATAGAGAGAGAACTCCCTCCCGGCACCATGGATGTTTTGTAAAATACCAATACCGTTTTAGAGACTTACATTAGCAAAATTAATATACACTAGCAAAATTAATATACATTAACATCGTACATATGGCCAATAAAAAAAAAATATATAAAAATAATAAAAACTATAAAAAATTAAGGGTGAATAAGTTCTTTTGATTTCAACTTAATGTATTGGCAAAAAATTAAATATTTATAATGTAAGAAGTTTTAATACATTTAGTGTCAGCGAAGCGTTCAGTTACGTACTTACCCTCATTCTCACCATGAAATATGTACTTACGTTCACCTGAAGCGGAAGACTAATAATTTACATGAAATAGTTCAGAAAGCTTGCAGTAAAGTTAACAAACTTCCAGGGAAGTTACGAACAAGGAATATATAATAAGTTGTTCGAACTTCAAAATTAGATTAAATGCTTCGGTTGGAGCCAGCTGTTCTAACTTTGCACAGTAACACAGAGCTCAAATAATTCGACTAACAAAACAAACAAACGAGGTGAAAAGAGATGCAACCTGGAGCTTAGTGGGTTTGTAAAGCGAATTTAAACCGGGCTTTAAACATCAGATGTGAGTTACCTATCAATGTACTTCCCCAGAACGAATGTAATAAAAAATAATAATAATAAAAATAAAAATAATGGAAATAATAAATTTATCATATTTCCTTTAGAAATTGTTTGCTGGTCTTCTACTGAATTTTGCTTTCTACATAGTTTCCGAAAAGGGTTCTAATAAAAATATATAGAAAGTTTATAACGTGCAATTTTGAAGAAAGTGCACGTATAAAAAAAAAATTCAATTAACAATTACTTCATTTGGATTCTTCTAAACATATAATTCTAAGATGCCATCAAATTTTTCTTTTGCAAAAAATGTTCAATCTAATCCAAAGATATTTTCTTATTTGGTTAACAAGGAAAATGAATAGCATAGAATCGAGAACAAAACATTGGGTTTATTAATATTTAATCTACATAATAAAAATTAAAAAAATAAATTTGGAAAATAAAGAAATTAAGTTATTTACAAAAATTCTTACTAACTAATTTTCTAAAACTACATCAGTTTTTTTTCTGGGGCCACTTTTTAAATTTTTTATACAGCGTATATATATATATACCAAAATATATATATATATCAATAAATAAATAGTACCTTCTTTTGTAACTCACTCTTTACTTGTCCTTGGCTTATCTACGAACTTCAACTGTGTTAACCCTAACACTCCTCTCACTTGACTGTTTTAGTACTACACTTTGCTACATACTTCATCTATCTCACTCGAACTGTCTTAACCCTACACCACTCTCCTTCAACTGTCCTTGTCTATATAAAACAGCTGATCGCCGGCATTTGTTTCGATTGTTTGTTGTTATCCATTCATTTTTTAAACAAAAGCACAAGGGTTACCCTAGTATATTTATATTCATTAATTTATTTATTACTTAACTCCAAACAGGTGTTTTCAAGAAAGATTCAACATTGCAGCTGTTTTTATACAAAATTCAACAATTTAACGATTTTCTTCATTAAAATAATAAGAATTGAGGTTAGGTTAGGTTTTATGACTCATGCCCGGGCTTTAACAACGAAGTCATATCGCCTACTACCAAAGCGCTCTTTCGTCACTCTGGTGGACATGAGCCCGACTCTACTGTGGGAGTCCTAAATTTTGCCTACCCTAAATTTTTATTCACCTAGGATAGGGGTCTTTAACGAGTATCTGACATCGCACAGGCTCGGGACCATCGCTTAACGTCCCATCCGAAGGACGGCGGGCTTAAGTTTATTTTACCTCCCAGATAAAATAAACTAAGGGCCTCGGTCGGGTTACGAACCCAGGACCATGAGCTCAGAAGTCAAGCACGCATACCACTGAGCTACCGGCGCCCTCAATATAAGAATTGATTTTGTAATTTTGGAATACTTATAATGTGTTTACACTATAAAGAACACCCATATAACATAAATATTCCCTTAAATCCTATTTTTCACAATTATATATTATATTATTTATTTATATGTATAATTCTTCAAGATAAATCTGATATATAAGGATAGAAGATATAAGGACAGGATTACTCGCCGCTTCCTCAAGTGTAGAGAACGTTGTTTTGGTACTTTTCCGAATGAGCTTACCGAGTAGAGCGAGCATGTTAGAACATTGCTTCGACAGAGGAACAAGGAATGGTGGAATTGTCTGTTGGCACTAGATTCATTGAGTGGTAACGAAATGGGCGGAGTTAGGTTGAGGCTTGGACACCCTCCGGATGTACGAGTAGGGCCTGAGAGGAAGCTAGTAGAAGAGGACTGGACAAGAGTTATAGCCGGTGGGTAATGGATGGGACCACTGGGAGATATAGACAATAGAACGAGCCCAAGTGTCTCGGACAGGAGGCCATCCCTGGTGTTCATCAGACCTGGGTTGTACCATGTCCCACCACAACTTCAAGAGAGAACTCTCTCGTATTGTCCAACGGGTCCATGTTCTATTCACAACCTTAACCAACTCAATATACACTGGATTCCCCACGAAAATGAAGACCACTTTACTTGAAATCCTAGAGGGGGTGTATACATATATTTTATCTGAGTAAAATAAACTAAAGCACGCCGTCCATAGAGTGGGACGGAAGTTAAGCGATGGTCCCCGAGAGGAGGCTCCGAACTTTGTGTATATTTGAGAAGCACAGTTCAATGCACAAAACGTCCGAATAACAAGACATAATTTGTATTCAATGCATTTTTTCGAAAGCCGCACCCGGTTTGCGCAATGTATGCTGGAAACAGACGATGTCAGGTACTCATATGTGATAGTTGTGGTAGTTGTGGGACGAGATTTCTCATAGAAATAAAAGACATTGTCTTCCCACTGTTTCATTTTGTTTTACAGCGTCGCCAGTGGCACCCACTCAGCGTTGAGGTTTAAGGACAACTGTCAGGAAGACAACATAAAAGGACAATATAGCAGAGTCGGGTTCATGTCCACCAGAGTGACGAAAGAGCGCTCTGGTAGTAGGCGATATGAATTTGTAGTCAAATCGCGGGCATGAGTCATAATAACTAACTAATTAACTTCAAATCCCAAGTACATTTTACAAGATACCTCTTATATTTACAACCAAAAGTTTGTTCAAATAAAATTTAAAAAGAATAACAAGAGACATAATTTGTATTCAATACATTTTTTCGAAGGTCTCAAAAAGTGTTACTTTCACTTTTAATTAAAAAGTGAAAAAGGACAAAAGCCGGCCGTACCAGATTGTGCAGTTTGGAGAGGAGTATTTACACATGACAATGGTGTTGGAGACATGAGTCAAGACATATCGTGTAAATATAACTATGATTTAAATGCATTTTTCTATGAAGTAAACATCAAATATTGTGTATAATAAGAAATGGCATGATTAGATGAAAGAAAGACACGAGTGAGTGAGTTACAGACAAAGTTTTTTTTTTTTTTTTTTTACATTTAAATGATGTATGCCCAAAGAAGAGTAGTCACAGAACAAAAACTTATATACATTTGGGAATTATTAGTACATAGTATAATTTTTGTTTATAACTGATTTTTTGTAGTTTAAGTGTAATAAACTTAATATTTTGTTCTAATAATAATATTTTCCCTGTCAACAAATAAAAGTATCTTTGGATTAGATAATTCAACTATTTGCAAATTTAGAAAATTTGCTGGCATCTCAGAATTACATTTTAGATGAAATCCAAATGAAGTAATTACAAATTGGAATTTTTTGAATATATGTGCACTTTCTTCAAAATTGCATGTCGTAAAGTTTATATTTTTTTATTCAATCTCTTTTCGGAAACAAAATTCTACAGGAAGTGTGATATTTTTATTATTATTTATTATTTTTATTAATATTTCATTTTTTTAAATTATCACAGTATATGAAAGTTACTCTTAAAAATACATTGTACAATGAAATGCTGATGCCATCACATTACATTTATATACCCAGTAAGCCAGTATCAAATTGAATTTGAGAGAGAAGAGTGATCTGTAAAAATATGGTTGGTATAAGAGATTATTAGTCGTTATTATACTTTTCAACTTTTTTATTCAAAAATTTGGTGAGAATAATTTAAAATCATAGGTAAAATCTATTTATTGTCACAATCTATATAATAAAAATGAATGGCTAAATTTGCTAAGCGCAAAACTCGAGAACGGCTGGACCAATTCGGCTAATTTTTTTTTTCAAATATTTGTTGAAGTCCGAGGTTCTTATGAAGAGAGTTCCTAGCTGTCAACTGGAGGGGGGGGAGTTGTAAAGGGAGCCTAAGCATAAAAATTGCTCTAGCGCATTAACGGATGGACGGATTAACATGAAATTTCACATGTAGTATTCTTAAAAGCCAATTTGAAAAATAGGCGATGTGACATTTCAAAATTTTGAACGGGAGGGGCGTTGTGGGGGTAGGCCTAAATATAAAGATAGTGCTAAGTCATTAACGAATAATCGGATTGTCATGGAATTTCATATGTAGTATTCCTAGAGGGCAAATTGAAAAATACGCTATGTGACATCTCAAAATTTTGAAAGGGAGGGGGGGTTGTGGGGGTAGGCCTAAATATAAAGATAGTGCTGTCATTAACGAATAATCGGATTGCCATGGAATTTCATATGTAGTATTCTTAGAAGGCAAATTGAAAAATATGCTATGTGGCATCTCAAAATTTTGAAAGGCAGTGGGGGTAGGCCTAAATATGAAGACAGTGATTGGTCATTAATAGATGATCCAATTGTCATGGAATTTCACATGTAGTATTTTTAAAGGCGAAATAGAAAAATAAACTATATCAAAAATTTGAACGGGAGGTGTGGAGGGGCTAAGCAAAAAAATAATACTGACTCATTAAAGGTATTCGGATTCTCATGAAATCTCACATGTAGTAGTAGTAACTACGCACTAGCTGTGGTGCCCAGCGTTTCTAACTACGTACTAGCTGTGGGGTCCGCCGTTGCAAAGCACATACCAGCTGTGGTCACAAGCATTCTTAAGTACGGACTGGCTAGGACGTCCAGTGATGCTAAGTATTCACTAGCTGTGGTTTCCGCCATTGAATGACGCGTACTAGCTATGCTGCCCAGGGGTCCTAAAAACTTACTAGCTGGGATGTCTGCCGTTGAAGGACTATAAGCGATATTCCGTATGAATAATTGAAAATTATAACATCATGAATGTACTGTTGAAGAATTGAGGATTTGAATGAGAAATATTAGGAGAAAAGTCAAAGTTCCCCGTGCAACGCCGGGTATTACTGCTAGTTATATATAAAGATAATGGTTCAAACTGAGTTTAATTTGTGGGATTCCTTTGTTATCTGTATCCTGAAAAAGCGACTCTTTCCTCTAGTTGTTGGGCAGTCTCCCTCTCTGAAACTTTGCTAAGCTCCACATCCCAATCCTCCTACTAACCCCCCACCCCTCCTCTCCAGTTTCCAACCTATATTGAAATTGTTTCATCAGCTTTGTATTACCCTCTCCTTGCTCTCAGTCAAATACAATAAAGTTTCTACAATCAGAGAGAGGAAAAATAAATAAATAAATAAAAAAGTTAGCGGGAAATCACCGGCTATGTAGTTCCCCAGCACGAATTAAACTATCAATTTTTCGTTCTCATTTCAAAGCGGCAATTTATAGATGACATCCTTATGAGTTTTGAATTTGAATATGAAATTTCATGGTACATTCATTACATCGGCAGTTATTCAGGTTTTTTAGTTAAGCCCTCCTCTGACCCTCACTTCCCTTTGGCCGACTTGGCTGAAAATCAATATGTGTTTGCCAAGAGAATTCAACATTTCAGCTTTCATTAAAAAATTCAACATTTTGGCGATTCTCTTCTTTAAAAAAAAATTAATTTTAGAGTATTTTAATTAGTGACCGACCGAAGATTCGGTTTCGGTTTCGGACAAAAATCAACCGAAACTTCGGCCACGCCGAAACTCAGTTTTCGTGACTTGTCGTACGTAGTTCGACTAACTTCGGATGAGTTCGTGATTTGTGAGTCGTGTGTGGTTGACATACGAATACTAAAAGTAATTAGTAATCTAATAATAATATTTCGTTTTTTTATTTTGATTTTATAACTGTTTTTTTTAAATTAAGTAATTACTTGATAGTCGTACAAATTATTGTATTCTTTGTTAAGACTGATAATTAGGTAACTCTTCAATCACCAAGAGCTAAATACAAGATCTCAGTAAAGAATAAATTAATCTTAAGAATATTGTGAACACAATTAAAATAGATACTTACTTAATTAAGGAGTCTGTACTTTATATCTAATCTAAGTGTTGATTTTGACAAAGTTTACTTACAAGGCAGGTCTTACTTTAACATGTTTATTATTTTTGTTCATGTTAAATTGTTAACGTAACATAAATAAATAACTATTTTGTTACATACTTCAATTATTGTTTTTTATTTCATTTAATTTGTCTGTAGGTAGGTGTATGAGTAAAAAATACACTAAATTTCAGTATAGAATGGAAATTTTAACATGTCTAAATAAGTTTCGGTTTCGGCCGAAACTGAGACCGAAGCCGAAGATTCGATTTCTGTTTCGGCTGAAAATCTTGTTTCGGTCGGCCACTAATTTTAATATTTACAATGTGTGGGTATCACACTGTATACCCAGAAGCTGTAACATAAACTGCATCCAGTGTAAAGTGCAGCAGCCTGTATGATTGGCAGTCTTCTGGTTGAGATGCATGAAGGATGCCCTCCCCTGCCTCAGATCAAGTAGAATTGCACCCTATACTATAAAGATATACCTGGCTTTACGTCCTCATCGTGTGCCCTTCGTCCTACCTAGTTCTACTTCACTCCGACCCTATAAAAAGTCACTTTTTACGAGGCTCCTACTGTAAAAGTGTCAGAAGACGTGACCCAACTTTAACACCCTGTTTCTACTACGTCCTGGAAGATCCTTCAGAAAAGATTTCTTAACTCAGTTTACTGGTGCTCAAAGTTTTTCTTGATTACATTGAGTTATCTAATTTGTAATAAATATGTTGTAAGTAGAAGGCAAGAGTTTGGGCACCATAGACCTGATGTCTCAGAGGTAGCGTTCTAGCATATTGAGCTCAAGATCGCAAGTTCAAAAGAAAGGTTTTTTATCTGGAAGTTGGAAAAACCATGAACACGTTGTCCTTCGGATGTTAAGCGATGGTCCCGAGCCTGTACGATGTCAGATACTCGTTAAACTCTCACAGTAGCGTAGGACTCATGTCCACCAGAGTAACGACAGGGGATAAGACATAGTAGTTAAAGCCCGGGCATGAATCACAATAACAAACTAACCAAAGACCACTAAACATATTATAGTCAATTGCTCGGATAGAGTAGCAGGATTCACTTTTTACGGACGAAGTTTAATTTATGAAATTTTAAAAATATAGGTACTGAAAATTCAATTATTGTGACTTTGAAGCGCAGCAATTTGAGATCAAGATGTCATACGTGTTTTGGCCGAAATCAGACAAAAATTATGACCTCTTTATATCAAGGCCTAAGTACATTTCATAAAATACCGCTTATAATTATGACCTAATCAAAAATCTTTGAAAATAAAACAATTTATATGGAATACGCCCGGTTTGCGCGATGCATGCCGAAAACGTTCTAAAATCTTGAAAACATTTATTTTTTTAGACGTTTTCTAGATTTACGCAAAAACGGTAAGTCCTATCGAAGAATTGGTAATCAAAAAAAATGTTCCTTATTAAATATTCAATCGATTTATTTTCTCAGATTTGAGATAAGACCAATATAAATATAGTTATAGCTGCCCAAATATGTATAATAAATTAGCGGAAGAAATATTTCAAATTGTTTAATTTGTAACGCGTAATATATTGCTACATTTTAAAATACTTTTATATTAAAGCATAAAAATAAAGAAAGAAAAAATTATATGATGTGGCCATAAGAGGACTTTCTTATACAAACCATCCCTCTCTCACATTTATTTATTTTTATTACTGGCATTACTGGGTAAATGAAAGTAATTTGAGTATTTTGTATTTATTTAAAATAACAAAAACGGAAATAAATATTATTATTATTATCTGCTAACAACAGCACAGTAAAAGTGTCAGAAGAATTGACTTAATTTAAACAGATTGTTTCTAGTACGTCCTGGATGATCCTTCAGAAACGATTTCTTATCTCAGTTTACTGGTGCTCAAAGTTTTTCTTGGTTACATTATACAATTTGTACTAAATATGTTGTAATTACGTAGAAGACATGAGCTTTGGCTAGACAATAAAATATATTATTGTAAATTGCACGGACAGAGTCAAGTATATATTCTAAATATACTTATATATCGTTTAATACTTTACTCAATAAATGATAAAAGAACATCACACATTTATAAACATCTTACCTCACAATGAAATGGAACTCTTAATTCGAAATGACCGTTGACACTCACCTGAAACAGAGAGACATAAATATTATATTAAATAAATAAATAAAATATCATTCAAAAAGTCGTTGGTGAATCACAAGATATGAACTTCCCCAGCACGAATTAATCAATTACGCTCTCCCTCCAAAGCCAATCGACCGTTTGGGCTAAAACTTAATATTTAATTTACATAGTGGCTTCTGAATCCTCATACTAAATAAGGTCGATATATTCATTCATTATATTGGCAGTTATTAGAATATTTTAGTAGACTGATTTCGAAGAAATATATTAGGTGCCATCTTTACTGGGTTTTGAATTTAAGTATAAAATTTCATCTCGATACATTCATTACATCGATTATTGGGATTTTTGAGTTGGGCCCCCTCTAATCCCTCTCTCCTTCGGAAGATTCCGCTGAAAATCAATAGATGTTGTTCTTATTAAGCTTTGAATTTACAAATCAATTTTCGAGTCGATACGTTCATTATAATGGCAGTTATCAGAGTTTCTGTGTCCCCTTCCTCCTCTTCTCTTTGGCTGAAAATCAGTAGGTGCCGTCCTTAAAGGTTTCTGGATACACATATCAAATTTCATGTCGATACATTCAATCGGGAGTTATCGTGTTCACAGACAAACACAGAGAGAATTTTTTTTTTGGAATAAGAAGCAGAATGCATGATATATTGTTGAAAAATCTGCATCGAATTTTTGCCCAACTGCATAACTTTACCTGTACTTGGTATACCTGGGGTCAATTTTCAAACTGAGAAAGTACATAACTATTGTGCCTCACAGACAATTTGTTTTGTTATTTTTATTGTTTTTCATTAGTTTTATTGTCTTCAGAGAGAAGTTTGACATAAGAATGTCCTGTCAAGTCCTCTCGAGTAAAGTCCTTTCTTCAATTTATTATAGACCTAAGCCCTTTGTCCCTTCTCCAAGCTGCTGGGGTTCTTTTGACCTCTTCAATCTTTTTTTTTTTTTAACAATAGAGATCAGTCTAGAAGAGGGATCAGTAAGAAAAAATTTTGAACTGTATCGCCTTTTATTTTTCAATACTACGAAGAAATGAACAGTTAGCTTACTACTAGGATACATGACTTTCTTATGCTTTTAAAAATTTAAGACGATACATTCATTACATTGACAGTTATTAAGAGTTTCTGCTTTAAGCCCCACCCCCTCCCACCCTTCCGTTTGGCCGATTTGACTGTAAATCAATGGTAAATAAACCTCCCAGGTAAATAAACCTGGGTAGACAAAATGTATGACTCCCATAATCTGGTTCATGTCACCAGAGGGACGAAAGAGCTCTCTGGTAGTAGGGGATGTGGCCTCATAGCTAACGTCCGGGGATGAGTCACAAACAAAGGTACTGAAGTTGAGTTTTGAACAAATTCTTTTAAAAAATAGTAATAAGTAAAATTAAATATGAACTCTCAAAATTCCTGTTTACCATACCCCTAATTTGGAGTATGGAAATATGAAATTCAGTTGAAAACTTCACATGGAATTTTTTACCGACTACATAACTTCCCCCATACTTCCTATAGCTGGTTGTACACATTACATTCTACACATGATTCTACATATTACATTCTACACATGATTCTACATATTACATTCTACACATGATTCTACATATTACATTCTACACATGATTCTACACATTACATTCTACACATGATTCTACATATTACATTCTACACATGGTTCTACATATTACATTCTACACATGATTCTATACATTACATTCTACACATGATTCTACACATTACCTTCTACATATGATTCTACATATTACATTCTACACATGATTCTACATATTACATTCTACACATGATTCTACATATTACATTCTACACATTACATTCTACATATGATTCTACATATTACATACGCTACATCTATTTATATAAATATATATGAGTGAATATTCAATCACTTTCGGAAGTGTTTGAGAATGGATTGAAAGAATCATGAAACAGAAAGTCTGATTTAGAGAAACAGCATCAATCTTTCTTAAGAAAACGAGCCCCTAGTTAATCCAAGGGAGTGCTCCTTGGTTTAAACGTACTTGATTGTGTATAGAGGTTCTATCTACAGACACAGGTCAGGCACAGCTAACTCAGAGTAGTGCAGGGTTAACTCTAAAGTCCTCTTTGGTTAATCCAACAAAGGCTTAGCCAGACTTGAGGCTAACTTTGTTTCTCGGGCTTAATCGCTAAAGGGCTCCTCTCCCATGGGGACAATTGCTACAATAATGTCAAGTCCCTAGGCTAAATATTGCTACTTCTAGGTTGCTCTTAATTAGTTAATTGATATCAAGAGTCGTCGCCAGTAGAGGGAATACCCTTTCAGCGCAGTGGCTAATGAGCAAGAGAATCCTTAGGAAGGGAAGTGTGCGGGCCCTTCCCAACGAAGTCATCCCACCTACTAAGGATGGGCGATAGTCGATAGTTGGCCACTATCGATAGTCCGATACTTTGGGTGAAAACTATCGATAGTATCAATAATTTAGTAAGATGCCGCTTTTCATGCAAAACACTTTCCAATTCCATATATTATAATATGATTATTTTATTTTTATTTTTTTCACGTACATCTACCCAATTTAAATTATTCTATGAAAGGGGAATAAAAATATCAATCGAATAAGTAATTGTTTTTTCAAATCGAACTTTTATTTTATGGAAATAACATTTTTTGTCGAAAATTATCACATTAAGTATAACACTTGGCAAGGATATTAAGACATTTATTAAAGTTCAAAAACACTTATTGTGGATAATCAAAAAACAATCAAGTAGGTACAATGGCGTAAGATTCAACAATTTTTATTTCAATCAATAATTTTTATCTTTTTTTCAAATAACTTTCTTCAAAACGTATCCCCTTTAATGAAGAAAAAATCGAATCGATAGTTACTTAGATATCGATATGACTATCAACTATCGCCCATCCTTACCACCTACCCACCTCCTTCCCCTATGATGTCACCCCCGGTCAGAGACCTCATTCCCTTATCCTTTCCCTGAAAGCACTGGGCATCGTCCTTATATTATTACCTGTATGTTTATACTACCTGAACCAAGTGCTTCAGGAAGTACTCAGTCTCCCAGTTTCCTTAATGAACCTGAGAATGGTATCCGAATGGTCATAGGAACCCTTACACCGTACCTCCCACTATTGGAGTCTTACTGTGAACACGATAACTCCCGATAGAATGAATGTGTAGACATGAAATTTTATTTATGAATTCATAACCCTCTTACGACGTCAACTATTGTTTTTCAGCCAAATCAACCCAAAGGAACGGGAGGATTAGGAAATAGGCTCAAAAATTCTATTAACTACCGTTGTAATGAATTATCAACATAACATTTCTTCATATGTGAATTTAACTGCCGATTTAATATGAAATGATCTCTTGCATAACTTCCCCTATGCTTCGTATACCTGGGGAAGTAAAAAATCCCTGACTGAATAGGTCTCAGATGCAGATTGGATGTTGTAATTCTGAAAGTCGCCATGGTTACTCCAAGCTTATTCACAGTTAGGATGAGAAGGGTCTATATTTTCCATCCATCAGGTTCTTTAATAATGTTATCCAGACATTCCGGGGGGAGCCAAGAAGAATTGAGGGGCGTCAAGAAAACTTAGGGGACACCCACGAAAAAATACCTTAGGATAACAAGTTATATAATAAGCAAGTAAATTCTGTTCCCTTCTTTACTTTTTTTTTTTCTTTGAAGGGTGAAAGAAAATATATTTACATTTCGTTAAGAAGCATTCCCCATTCATTTTACATTAGTTTTTTTTTTTTACTTTTCAGCCTTGAGTTTCAGTTTAAAGTAATTTCTATTTTTCATCCATTCAGTCCTGTGGATTAGACAACTTCTAGGCAAATATCAGTTGTAAATTCATTTTAGAGCAATCTTAAGAAAAAACCAGCGAATCGTAGAAAGTGGATGAACGATTATTTCAAAAAGAGTTAGTTGTGACTCATGCCAGGGCATTAACTAAGAGGTGAAATCGCCCACTACCAGAGAGGTATTTAGTCGCTCTGGTGGACAAGATCCCGGATCCCAATGCGCTTGGTTAGATTGGGTGGATCGATATGTTCTCTAGTTAACTATTAATATAACAGATAGCGCTGGTCCCATTTTTCTAGCTATCGTGTGCTGGTCACAAGTCAGTTGCGAAGTTTACCATCTCCGACAACATTGATCACGGCGAAGCAAGTGGCGCCTTGCGATTAGTATTGTCGCCATTGTGAAAAAAATGTAAGTATATTTTTTTCGTATTTTTGTTCTATGTACGTTCTATAGTTTTTACTGAACACTTTCTTTTCATTTATTCATTGTTTGTATGATTATTATATTTTTTTGCTGTTTACCTTCAACTATATTTTTTTCAAATCTTTCTGGTATGCCGACCCAGCCACAGACTTACCCGCTATCATTTTATCATTTCGAGCCAGAAGTAACTGAAAAAGATGATCATGACAGTGAATCAGAAGAGGAAATGGAAAGTGCTGATGAAGAGAACCTATGCTTATAAGAAATTTTTATTTTGTATTTTGATAAGTCAAATTTGATGTTATTCTATTTGCGTTTTAATAAATAAAATTTGGTGGTAAAGTTCAATGATTTATTTGATGTGTTTTCCACGTTTTAATGACTAATATGAATGATCTCATTGCTTGGAAAAAACGGGTATTCAATGCCTTAATAAAGGTTTTAAATGTGTTTAACAGCTGTTTTGGCTATAAAGTGCGTAACACGTTTTAAAGTTTGTTAACATTTATTATTAATATTGTGACGGTGTTATAAGTTTTTTTAATTACCAAACAGTGACAAAGACACTCAGAAGTTCCCCCTCTGTTTGGGTGAGAATGAAACCCGGCGTTTCGAAACGTGAACAATCTAATAATTTAAATAATCAAAATTCTAACCTTGCCAAGCAAATAAACAATGTAGCCGGAACAGGTGAGATGATATCCACTTCTTTACCTGCTAAGAGGCAGCTCACTTCAAGCTGTGAGGACTCTGGGATATCAATGGCAGTAGATGGAGGCCAAGTAGTCCCTGATAGCAGAGCCATCTCCCAGGAGCCTCAGCTGAAGAGGAACCGATATACTCTACATATAACACCCACACCAACGCCAACACAGAACAGATATGAGCCACTTCTCACTCTCCAAGACGGACAGGAGACAACCCAACCGACAAAGCCGGACGGACAGCCTACCCCTAACAGACAGACCAAGATCCCTCCCATCTTTCTTTGTGAGGCTGATAATTATCAACTGGTTATTACCGAGTTGAAAAGTTTGATTTGTTCGCCGTTTGAAACCAAACAGTGCAACAAAAAAATAAAGATCAGCCTCACAACGACTGATGACTACCGCAAAGTGACGAAATTTTATGACGACAATAAGGTGAAATGCTACACCTTCGTCAACCCCGAGGACAGGAAACTCTCCGTAATTATACGGGGAGTTCCTTACTCACTGACCGACACAGAAATAACAGACGAACTGACCCCGACATACCCTGTTATAAAAGTGACCCGGATCCTGAACCACGATAGACGCCCCACACCCCTCTGTGCAGTTGAGCTGGATAACACCCCATCTGGAGAGGCCATCTTCCAACTGACGCGGCTCTACTATACAGTTGTCAAAGTGGAGCCACGCCGACGTTCCAACCGTGTCGTGCAGTGCACAAACTGCCAATCTTTTGGTCATACCAAAAACTTTTGCCGACTGGACCCCAAATGTGTGAAGTGCGGGGAGGACCACCACTTCACAGCATGCCCCTCCAGACAGAAGAAGGTAGACTCTCCCAAGTGTGCCAACTGCCAGGGCAATCATCCAGCCAGCTACAGAGGGTGTGCTTCCTATAAGACATACGTAGACAGGACTACCAGACAGACCCAACCTAAACGACAAGATCCCCCCAATGCACCACCCAAAGGACAACCTCCAAGACAGACCCCGGACCGACCGAACAGCTGGTTCGACCAAAGTAGACCCCGACCCTTCCAACCTCGACCTCAACCTAACTTACCCAGCAGCCAAGACAACCAACCAGCTAACGACATGACTGACCTCACCAATACACTAATCACCTTTCTCAAACCATTCATCCCTATCATAAAATCATTTTTATCTAATCTCCTCACCCAAGTATTTTCATTTAACAATGGTGGACCCTAATTTAAATATTTTTCTTAATTTATCCATTCTTAACTGGAACGCTGACGGTATAAAAAACAGACGAACAATACTCTCGGACTTTTTAACTCGCTACGACATCGACATCATTTGTATCACAGAAACTCACCTCTATAATACCGACAGATTCAAGTTGAAAGGGTACACCATATACAGACAAGACAGACAAACCAGATTTGGAGGCGTCGCTGTTTGTATAAAAAGGAACCTCGCACACTCTCAGCTTCTCTTACCCACACTTCAACAGCTGGAAGCCGTTGGGGCCACACTCACACTCGACAACAACAGAACACTTAACATAATCTCAGCATATCACCGACCAGGCATCAGAATTCACCAGACAGATTTTGAACACATTTTCACTGGGGGGCCGACCATATTACTAGGTGACCTAAATAGTAAAAACACAATTTGGGGATGTAGACGGACAAACAACAACGGGACAAGACTATTAAACATAATTAATAACCTGGGCGTACAGATATCAGCACCGGACGAACCGACATTTTATCCTACACAACAGAGATACCTCCCAGACATCCTGGACATTGGACTAGTACAAAATTTTACTTTGCCCCTTTATCACGAACCACTGACAGAACTCGACTCAGACCATCTTCCAGTCGTGTGTACCTTCAAAGTGAACCCGAAACAGGCAGAACATCTGCCAAGACTGATACAGGGGAAAATAGATTGGGACGCGTTTAGATGGGAGATGGACAAAAACATAGACATCCCTTTGCATTACGACAATACTGAAGACATAGACGACTCACTGAAATCTTTCACTCAAGCTATTTACACCTCGATACACAATTCAACATATAACCACTACAAGGACCAACGCAACATCCAACAAAACAAGACCCCTACACGCATACTTAACATGATACACGACAAAAATTCACTCCGTAAACACTGGCAACGAACACGCGATCCACAAGAGAAACGAGAGCTGAACCGACTGACGAGAGTAATACGATGGGAATTGGACAATGACAGAATCAACAGATACCGACAATACACCAGCGACTTCACACCTGGAGACAGCAACCTTTGGAAGGAAACACGACGCCTCCTCCGACAAGACCCCGGCCTCCCGCCCCTGACAGACGGACAGACTACTGTAACAACGGACAAAGACAAGAGTGAGCTAGTGGCTCAACACCTTGAACAGAAATTCAGAACTCATGACACACAAGATCACGAAATACTCCACACAGTCCACGAATTTCTTTCCACTCCACTCCACACCGCAGAACCACACATACAGTACACGAACCCATCCGAAATCACACTGTACATTCAGAGACTCCCCAACAAGAAGGCCCCTGGTGAAGACCTCATCCCCAACATCGTCCTGAAAAACCTGCCTCCAAAAAGCATCGCATATCTGACAGGGCTGTTCAATGGCTGTTTAAGGAGGGGATACTTTCCTGACACGTGGAAAAATGCATTCGTGGTTGTATTTCATAAGCAAGGCAGGCCGAAACAAGACCCCGAAAGCTATAGGCCAATAAGTCTTTTAAACTCAATGTCTAAACTTTTCGAAAAGATAATTTATAAAAGACTTCTTCAATGTTTAGAAGGCACCATACCGTCCCACCAGTTTGGGTTCAAAGCCAAGCACTCGGCGGTTCAGCAGCTCCAACGGGTGACCGAAATGATCGTCCATGGCTTTGAGGCGAAGACATACACTGCCGCCGTATTTTTGGACGTAGCCGCAGCCTTCGACACCGTTTGGCATGAGGGGCTGATATATAAACTGAAGAAAAGCCTGGCACCCAGATACATTGTTCAACTTATTAAGTCTTTTCTCCACGGCAGAACATTTCAAGTTAAAGTGGGCAACGCAATGAGCACTCAGAAAAGAATAAGAGCCGGGGTCCCTCAAGGTGCTATTTTGAGCCCTCTACTTTTCAATTTGTTCATGCAAGACATCCCCGAAATTCCCACGGCAACATTAGCCACCTATGCCGATGACACAATGATCGCCTGTCAGCATGGTGTCCTCTCCGTCGCCATTGAACAGCTCCAGGAAGCCCTGACAGAAGTTTCTCACTGGTTTTCAAAATGGAGGCTCAAACTGAACGCAGGGAAGACCGAAGCCAAAATTTTCACTCTTCGCAGATTCTCCATAGAAGAACAAATCAAGCTGCAAATTGATGACCTCCCGATTCTCTGGAATCCTAAGGACCAGGGTGTGCGCTATCTTGGAGTACTTTTAGATACACGACTCACATGGAAACTACACGTTAACAGAAAACTACAGCTAGCATATTCACGACTTAACACCCTCTACCCTCTCATAAACAGAAACACGCCACTTAAACACACGTGTACTATTCTGCTATACAAGACACTCCTACTTCCACTTCTAACATATGCCTGCCCAGTCTGGATCGGTACCAGCAACACTAACATGAAACGACTACAAACATTCCAGAATAAAGTACTCCGAATAGCAACAAACGCACCCTGGTTTGTCAGGAATCACAAAATCCACGAAGAATTGGGTGTTCCTCTTTTTGCAGCTCACATCGAGAAACTAGTGAAGAACCACCACGAAGCCCTTGTGCATTGTTCCGGGGCTGTACACTACAGTCTAGGAGCGCCTACTCCTGGGAGGCGACTCAAACAAAGACTGTACCAGGACTTCCTATTTTAAACCCTTAATTTTCTTATATATTTGTGTATAGCACCTTTTTTTGCTGGTCCAAATACATTTTGTTGTTGTTGTTGTTTTTTGTAAATGTGTTTAGTTGAAATTTGTGTACGTGTGGTTTTTCATCGAAATACCAGTGATTTGTGAAGGCCGCCATGCGAGCGCTGGTGTAACGGTTAGGTTAGGTTAGGTTTTATGACTCATGCCCGGGCTTTAACTACGAGGTCATATCGCCTACTACCAGAGCGCTCTTTCGTCACTCTGGTGGACATGAGCCCGACTCTACTGTGGGAGTCCTAAATTTTGCCTACTCTAAATTTTTATTCATCTAGGGTAGGGGTCTTTAACGAGAACCTGACATCGTACAGGCTCGGGACCATCGCTTAACGTCCCATCCGAAGGACGGCGTGCTTAAGTTTATTTTACCTCCCATATAAAATAAACTAAGGGCCTCGGTCGGGCTACGAACCCACGACCTTGGCTGGTGTAACGTCACTACATGCGAGAGCCCGAAGGTTAACTAGATTAAGTTAATTAATTTTAAGTAAATTATGTGCATTTCTTGGCTGTATAGATTTTAGCAGTTAGTTCTTTACATATATTTTTTGTATGGTGTGTACACCTAGGGACCTAAGCATCAAATGCTTTTCTCTTTTCTCTTAGCTAACCTGTTCAAGTCCTAACTTTTGCCTACCCATATTTACTTACATAAGTTAGGGGTCTTTTAACGAGTACCTAACCGTAAAGGCTCAGAACCATCGCTTAACGTCTCATCCGAAGGACGGCGTTCTCAATTCTATTTCATCTCCCAGATAAAAAAAACCAAGAGAACAAAAGCTGATGTATTATTTGTATATTTTATTGACTAGCACTTTTTCTTATTTTTTGTCTATATTTTTATTATAATGTATTTATTTTATCATTAAAGCCTATTTTTCTACATTTCTTTATTACTTTCTTACCTCTAGTATAATTTACGTAATCGTGCAAAAATCGAGATTGAGTTTTCAACGGATTCTGAGATTTCAAGGTTCCCTGAATACGTATTGAATATTTTCGCGATGTCTGTCTGCGTGTATGTCATTGCAACTTTGTGAACGCTCCAACTCAAAAACGATTGAAGCAACAATGAACATGAAATCTGAAATGAAAATGTCACATGTGCTAACTTAGATTTTGCCCAAAATCGGACGAAAACTAAGCACACCTAAAAAATAAGAAGTAGTTGGCGCCTATTTATTTTATTCTTTTTTTTTCATTTCTGTTCTTGCACTAATAATTAAGATACCTACCTTCCTCTCACATGCCCTTCACGCCAACATATCAATACCATCATAGATGCTGGTTGTTGCACCCTAGCAACAGTTGTATCTTTATAAATAATAGAAAAAAAAAAAAAAAAAAAAAAAATTCATTTCCAATCGCTATTGTGTCCTCAGAGATAATATCAATATGGCATGCTGTAACGCCTCAAAGATTGGAAATGGTATTTTTTTAATTAAAAAAGATAACAAATAAATAAAAAAAAGATTCATGTGATGTGTCCTAGACATTCTTATACCAATCATCAATCACTCACCTTCCACCTTATTTCCCCTCTCAAAGTACAACCAACACATTAAGTACTTTCATATACCCAGTAACGCCAGTATAAAATGAATTTGAGAAGGAGAGTGATCTGTAAAAAAGTAGTGGTTATAATGTTTTTTTGCTTTACTTTATTATTTTATGATTTTTAAATTATTCGCAACTCCGGGCAACACAGCTTTGGTACCACAGAAATTTAAGGAAATTAAGAAATGTTATCAAGACAGTTAATTTCGGAGAATTCTATATCTAAGGCTCATAAATTTCTTTAATTTTTATTACTATTTATTTTCTTTATTATTTACTTTCTCTACCCTTTTTATGTATTCAGGAACAGGATACACCACTTTTATCAGCTCCGTCAGATAAGAGAAAGGCCGACCCCAACGGAGTTGTGCGGTTTAGTATCATTGTGTTCTCTCGGGGGATGTTTTAATTTCCCACAGCCTTATAAATCAGTAGGCTCCCCTAGGTTCCCCCTCCCCCTGAAAAGGAATTGTCCAGGTGTGTGTATCCAGTGTGCACATGTATGCATGTGTACGTGGCCAGAGACCCCCCCCCCCTCCCACTACCAGGGCTAAATACCAATTAAAATCTTCCCCTTCACCCAGCCCGCCATTTATATCCCGCCAGGACCATGGATTATCGCGGAAGGACAGGCCCTCTTCCCGCCCTTTTGTAACCATTCTATCGAGAAACCTACCACAGTGTTTTGGTGGTATCTCTGGCTGGTTAACCCAGAGTATTTCCCACATCTGACACCCTTTACATCGGCCGATTCGAAAACCACAGAAAATACCACAAAAATATATATGTTATGTGATGGAGCTATAACAGGACTTTCTTATACCAATAAGTTTTGCACAAATCACTCTCTTCTCTTCTCTTCACTCAAATTCATTTCATACTGGAGTTACCAGAACCGGCTTTCAACTCAAATGCGTCAACATCAGTGGCACATCCCACCCGTAGTCCTTTAAATTACACTCTGTACGGATGGGATGTGCCATTGACGATAACGCATTTGCGTTGGAAACCAGTTCTCATTAACATCATAAAACAGTAGGAATACAACATGTTCTATTTCTACGTAACGTCGTCAGGGATATTTCATTGTGGTTTCATTTTACAGCGTGATATTACGCATGACTCATATACCCAATAATGCCCGTAGGTTATGAATTTTAGAGGAGACAGGGAGATTGAGAGTGATCTGTACAAAAGTGGTTGGTATAAAAATATTCCTGTTAAGGCCACATCACTTATATTTCATTTTTACTTTATTCATTATTAATTATTATTATTGTAATCGTGCGAAAATCTGACGAATTTTCACGCTTCAAAGTCCCCTGAATTGGTATCACGATGATGTCTGTGCGTACTTATATGTGTGTATGTGAAGAAGTCACATGTGCTACAGTGGAAGAAGCTGTGTTGTGATTGTCCAGTTGGACAATTTTGTTTATTATAAAGAACATGCGCGAAATTTACAAGGCTAGCGAGCGAAAGTTCCGAACTTATCCGTCATATTCTAAACTATTGTCCTCTCGCGTATATATCTGTAAAAAAAATTTTAGACACCCCTAGGAGAAAAACTGGTAACTTACATGAATGTGTAGCAGTTCATGGCCCATGGAATCATTAAAATAAGCGAAGATGCTGAAACCTTCTTTCAGTTACTCTGTTAGCGAAGGACCCTGAAGATCCTTAGTCGTTCACACCAGCCTCCTCCGCCGCGATCTGTCGTGCACCACCGGTCGCCAGTTCACGACGGCATTCTTCTTCACCAGGTCAGTCCATCTCAGTCGTGGTCTTCCGCGAGATATGGCTCCTTGGATCTGAGCATCCAAAACGCGTCCTATGGCTTTCTAGAGTCCGCTCCTCTCCATATAGCCAGACCACCGTAAGCACCGTGAAATCATGTTTGCTCATATGATCAGGTAGAGCCATAAGCCCCTCAGTCATAAATACCCCCTAACTTTTGCCTACCCAAGTTACAAGTACCTGACCGCGCAAAGGTTCGGGACAATAGCGTAAACTCCCATCCAAAGGACGACGTACTCACGGATTTTCGACCTACCAGATAAAAAAATTAAGAGCCTCGACCGGTCTTAGCTTACAAGAACACAATTTTCCAATTTTTATCCTAACACAAATATTTTACTTTTCCTGACACAGGGGAAGAAACTGTTCCTGATAGCTTCTTTTCCCCTCAGCTTTACGTTTCTTATCATTTTCCCGTGTCGAAAGGGACTTTTCCCGGCCATTACCCTCAAATACGACCAAACGAGATTTGTCCTTTTTCCACTTGAGATAGCAGCACGGAGTACTCCTGTTATTTTATTTTTATTTTTTTTTCTGGAATTGTCCCAAGAATACATTAGATCGACTCGTTTGGGTCCCCTTCCCTGGAGTTGGCTGTGGCAAGAACAAGAGAGTGTCCGAAGAAGCATTTAGAACATTCCGAACCTGATGGTCGAATTCACGAATGCCCCTGTCATGGCAATAAACTCTGCAAGCTCCTTCAATATGACTAACAGCTTTTCCCCTTCACAATATGCCTTTTTATTGCCTTTTAGGATCCATTGGTCCTTGGACGTCAACTAAAACTCTTATTACGAATATAGGATCGTCTGCCAAGTAATATCGACATTTTTCCAAAATAGTGTTTTTTCTTATAACATTTTTTTATTTACCAGATCAACATGAATTTGTATTGCATTATATAATTACATAATGAAAATCTATGCGTTAGTAACATTTGGCAAATGAAAAATAACTTTTGGGAGACATTTACCCCATAAAGTTTGTTTAAGCAAACAATCTTACAGAAACCGAAAAAGTAGAAAGTGTACAGCATTTAGAACATACAGATGGCTGAAATAACATTAACTAGTCAAAATTTAAGGGGAGGGGGGAGGACACTGATAGTAAAAGTTCATAATATAATGTCCTGAATGAGACGCGGTTTTAAACGAAGTGTTACGAAACTCACCCCTAACTTAAACCTTCTAGCACCTTTAACTGATGGTAAGTTATCGTGATATTTCCTGAATTTCCTCCTGATGAAGTCGTTTATGGTCTCAAGTTGTAGGTAGCTCCCTGTGTAACTGAGAGTTTCGAACGAACCAGGGGACGTCCACCGCCATCCTCGTCACCCTATTTTGGAAGTTTTCTATTCTTTTCATTGAGCGAAAATTCAAAATCGAGTTTTCAACCGTTTTTCACATTTCAATGTCCCCCTAACACGTTTTGACCATTTCGCGATAGGGTCAATTGTCACTTGGGGTCGATTTTCACTTAGATCTGATTAGACTTTGGGAAAAACTGGACGAAAATTGAGACAACTGTGTGCAATTATGCTCTGTCGATTTTTAATGTTTTTTTTTTATTTTTATTTTCTTCATATTTATATATATTCCTTATTATATACATTCTCCTATCTAAATCCAATCAGAATAAAATGTTGACGCTCCCGTCGTTTCGTTTAGTTACAGGTTCTCCGGTTCTCCGAAATGGGTCTGCACACAAAAATTACATATATACAAGAGAACCTGCACTGCTTTACTAAAAGGACCAACAAGAAGGTGAACATTTTATTCTTATATGCTAGACGGCTTTCGAGGTTGCCCTCACCATCATAATATGATATATTATATCCTCGAAAGCCGGCTTACATACAACAATAAAATCACTGAGAGTTCAGGCTACATGTTGATGAAGCCAAATTATGGTTTTCCAATTTTTCAATTTTCTTCTTTTATGAATAAAGCATGTCGAGGAACATATGTGAGTATAATTTTTTTTTTTTTTTTTGTCTTTATAATGTTGGTTGGAACGGTTGTCATGACGCAACAACCAGCTACCAAGAGGACTTCATTGAAAGTGGAAGTCTTGATTAGCGTGAGAGAGGAAGGCCACCTAGCGGTAGCTCCTCTGGACGAAATTAAAAACAATGAATATTAAGGTTATTATCAATGAATGGGGATATTATGATTTTGTTTCAAGTGGGGGGTTGCAATTTGGGATTATAGTCACGGTTCCACCTCCTCTTCAATCTCCCGGGAGGATTGTGTGGCAAGTGTGGTGAAGAAAGTGAGTGGATGTATGGATTTGGGTGTGAATGCAATTTGCTGTGGAAACGTCTGTAAATGTCCTGAATTGTGTCGTGTACTGTGTTTATCATGAGGTCATTGTGGAGTGTTCTGTTACTTACGTATAGTGGGCATTGTGTAATGAGTCTGAGTGTCTTTGACAAGAAAACTTGGATACGTTTCAGGTTAGATATTTTAGCCGAACCGTAGATTTGTGAGCCATACATCCAGAGTGACTTTATTAGAAATGTGTAGCACTTACGCTTTTGTGTTAAGGGTAATTTTGAATGTCTGTGCTGAAGAGAATAAAGCATTTTAAATCGTTTGTTTAGTGTACTACGTATAAGGGTTCCATGTCAGTCGTCTGTCCAGAGTAAGTCCGAAATATCTTACTGTGTTAGTCTGAGGGAGGGGCTTGTTGTAGATGAAAACGGCGGAACATTTATCTCGTCTTAGTGTAAATGTTATGATTTGTACATGTTGAGTTTAATTTTCCAAATGTTACACCAGTTCTCAATTTGAGTAACATGGTGGTGTACTTCGTTCACATAAAAACTTTGAAACTATTTTTAAATGGTAAAAATGTTAATGGCAAGTAAATACTGGAAAAGTACCAAAAACCTAAGTGCCTCGACCGGTTTTTCGATCCCAGGTTCTTGAGGAAAGTGGGCAAGCTACCTCTGTGCTACCGGCGCTCCTTCTGATTATGTTTTATATGAATTATTGTATTATTTAAATTAATTTAAAAAAAAAATGGTGAGTGAAAAAAATCTGTTTTTGGGTGAAAGAAGTTAGTAAAAAACTAAGTGAAATATTGCTGAGGTGAAAAGTGTTGTCTCCTAAATCCTAATTGTGAACCCAGTAGGAACCCTTATACATTACCCTGCCTATCCTCCTGGTTCCCTCAGGACTCGGAAGATATAAAACATGGTTAGTGCAGGTACAATGGTCCCCGGTCCCCATCCAGCCAGGCTAACCAGCAAAACACACTTGTAGAAAGTAGTCGGTGAATCATCGGCAATGTCCTTCCCCAGCACGATTAATCAACAAAGTTTTCTCTCTTTGTTTAGATAGGCAGTTATTACATTGGCAGTTATTAGGATTTTGAAGTTGAGACCCCCTCCTCTGATCTTCTTATATATATAACGGAAACAAGGGTATTTATGAAGTTTTGAATTCGATGTCATGGCTGATTCTCAAATAAAATATACAATTTGTAGGTGAGGGATTGACGATTGTGTGAGGGAATGACGAAATGAAACATTATTGCGCAAAAGTATAAAACATAATAGTAAACTTTTTCAGGCGATTTTACGATACATTATTACTCCTAGAAACCCAAACACATATATCATAAAAGTGTATAAATAAAGCCTTACCTTTTTACAACACGGTGTGAGGAAATGACAGCCGAAAATGTAAATTTGAAAAAGTTTTCCTTTAAAATAGCTTCAACAAAATATCTCATCTCTCACAATCCGGTCTGCCATATTTTTTTAAAAATCAATATTGCCAACTTATAAAAAAATAAGGCTGCGTCCAATATTATTCAAAATTATGCTCCAACTCTCCTGTTAGGGAATGACTCGTTTTTTAAAGACAAATTTAAAAATATAAATTGTGATTTTTCCGTTTGCCGTTTTTTAACTATATACACATTTATAATACAGCTTGCCACTATTATATATGAATAAATAATAAGATAGCAGATAGTTTTTAAGAAACTTTTCTAATTAGATGCTTGAATCTATTCGAATTTGTCGGTAGAGACACAATGAGGGAATGATTTTTAGGGTATCTACTTAAACATATATAATTTTTATTTATGATAAAAGAGATTAATTTTTTTCATAATTTAGTACGTCTAGTGATGTAGTTTCGTAAAAAAAATTAACTTAATGATAACTTACGATTCCGTTTGACAAGAATCATCAAAGACATAAATTTCGAGGTTTTTTGAGAATCAGCTATATACGCACAGACATCAGATTTTCTTTTTTAATTTTTGTAATCAAAGGGTCGGATTTTCCTGTGAAAACCCAACATCAAATTTCTGACCGATTACTTAACTTCCCTCCCCCCCCCCACTTCCCTTTTTATGATTTGGCTGAAAATTGAAAGTTATCTTTTGGGGTTTTGGACGTTCAAATAAACTTTCGTGTCAATACATTCATTACTTCAGCAGTTATTGTCGTTACAGTATCCAGTGAATTCTACCAATTTCGTGTCTACATATTCATCATAGCACACACATACATATACAGTCTCCAAGACAGAATTATTATTTTTCTCTCAGAAAATGAGCATCGAATATCTGACCAATTACATAACTTCCCCTATACTTGTAAAAGTTGAATAAGGAAAATGATATAAGGAAAATGTAGGAAAGCTTACCATAGTCGGCCAAGATTCGCTAATTATCCTGCACCAGTTTTTCATCTCAAAACGAAATGTTTTCATAAATGAGGAAAATAATCCTTAAGGTAATTTCCCAAAATAAATTCACAATTTCCATCTTCCTACTCCATTTTTTTCTCTCTATTTTTCAACCCCATTCATTTACACAGTGAACAAGAAGAAAATCGATATTTTTTAATATCCCCTCTAAAATGGAGGCAGCAGGAGGGGTAAACCAATAAACCCAGTGAACAATTAACCTTGTTTGGCTGTGTGGAGGGTGGCCTGGAGGGGGGGTGTATTTCTGCTGTGGGCGGAGGGGAGGGGTGGGGAAATTCTGTTAATTTCTTTTTCTCCATGACTGCGGTTTGAATGCCTGTTATAACTGAAGCAGCCTCGTTCTTCTATTGACTGTGCACTCAGCAAATTGTGACAAAAAACAAAGAAATTACTATAAGAAAGGAAAATATAACAGAGAATTGTAGACAGAACAGACAAGAAGAGGGGGGATGGAGGGGAAGGTATATTAATTACCTTTCCTGGATGATCGCGGTTTGAAGGCCTGTTATAACTGAAGCAGCCTCGTTCTTCTATTGACTGTGCACTCAGCAAATTGTGACAAAAAACAAAGAAATTACTATAAGAAAGGAAAATATAACAGAGAATTGTAGACAGAACAGACAAGAAGAGGGGGGATGGAGGGGAAATTATATTAATTATCTTTCCTGGATGATCGCGGTTTGAAGGCCTGTTATAACTGAAGCAGTCTCGTTCTTCTATTGACTGTGCACTCAGCAAATTGTGACAAAAAACAAAGAAATTACTATAAGAAAGGAAAATATAACAGAGAATTGTAGACAGAACAGACAAGAAGAGGGGGGATGGAGGGGAAATTATATTAATTATCTTTCCTGGATGACCGCGGTTTGAAGGCCTGTTATAACTGAAGCAGCCTCGTTCTTCTATTGACTGTGCACTCAGCAAATTGTGACAAAAAACAAAGAAATTACTATAAGAAAGGAAAATATAACAGAGAATTGTAGACAGAACAGACAAGAAGAGGGGGGATGGAGGGGAAGGTATATTAATTACCTTTCCTGGATGATCGCGGTTTGAAGGCCTGTTATAACTGAAGCAGTCTCGTTCTTCTATTGACTGTGCACTCAGCAAATTGTGACAAAAAACAAAGAAATTACTTTAAAAAAGGAAAATATAACGAAGAATTGTAAACAGAAGTGACAAGAAGAGGGGGGATGGAGGGGAAATTATATTAATTATCTTTCCTGGATGACCGCGGTTTGAAGGCCTGTTATAACTGAAGCAGTCTAGTTTTATATTGACTGTGCACTCTAATTCTGACAATAAGAGAGGAATTATGATAAATTATTGAAATACGGTACCTCTCGATGTGTGACCCTATCACAGTTTTATCTAATCTTTTTTTCTAATTGCTACCTACTTCTCTCAAAAATTTATATTTTGAGTTCCTCCATAGAAAATAAAAACAAATATAGAATCCTGGATCCTGCGGTTTTTGACCGGGATTATCTTGATGAAATCTGAGCTGAAATATGAAGGTTACATTTTTATTAAAACTTCTTTCTTTTATCTGAATAAATTATTTGTTTTTTGTTTTTTTTGTGTGTGTCCTTTGTAACAAGAACTATGAACTTGGGATTTTATGTCGATTTCTACAAAAAATAATCTAATAAAATTGTCATTATATAATAAAAGATATTCCGCCCCTTTACGATTTTAAAAATATATTTATTATTGATACTTTACTACATATATATATATATATATGTACATATTAGGGTGGGTCGAAATCTGGAAAATTTTGAGCCTATACGAAATTTAAAAAGTTTGTTGAAAAAAAAAATTTTTGGACTTTATTAGAAGTTTTTGTCATCGTACTTTTAGCCCCCACAAGAGGCTTGAAAACAGCTATTTTTTGATATTTTTGACATTTTTCATGTAAAAATGGTATGTTATGTTTTTAAAAAAATCACGTGTGTGGCAAATGAAAGGTCAGTCGAAAATCTTTTAAAATGATGTTTTGCGAATGTTTTTCGGAATAAATACTGCATTTTTATTTAAATTTAAAAATAGCTTTTTTTGGCGTTTTAATAATATTATATCAAAAAATAAATATTCTTTGGAATATTGATTTATTTTAAATTATTAATCGTGAATAACATCAAATAAAATAAGTAATTCGTAATTACGAATACAAAATCAACAAGTAGAATAAAAAATTATAATTAATAGTCATTAACATAAGTCAAATGTTACATATGCGAACATGACTCGAATATCAGTCGGAATCTGACTAGCTGTCGACAGGAAAGTTTATTTGAAGAATCGCAATAATTTGGGCACTGTGAGTAAAAAACAGTAATAAACAGATGTTTCATATTTTCGTAGTTTTTTTACTTTTATCAAGTAATATAGTATTATACATTATTTTGAAAGGTTTTTGACTGACCTTTCATTTGCCACACACGTGAATTTTTTTAAAATCATAACATACCATTTTTACATGAAAAATGTCAAAAATATCAAAAAATAGCTGTTTTCAAGCCTCTTGTGGGGGCCAAAAGTACGATGACAAAAACTTCTAATAAAGTTCAAAAATGTTTTTTTTTCAACAAACTTTTTAAATTTCGTATAGGCTCAAAATTTTCCGGATTTCGACCCACCCTAATATGTACATATATATTATAACCATTTCCCTCCCTGCGTGAGTGCAAATCACGTAATTAATAAAATAAATAAAATTGAGATCGAAAAATTATTAAAATTGAAAATTATTTAAATCGCGACTTTAATTAAACAATGCCTGAATAGCTGAAAGCACTCCCACGGGAAGAACGGTTACAAGTTCCTAACGGTTAGTTGACATCAGTAATTAACAATAATTAATTACTGTTGTCAACCAGAAGAAGCATGAGTGGGGGGGGGGAATGAAATGAATCAAACCTATAACTTTAACATATTTATTTTAATGAGAACATATTTACAAAACAACAATTGAATAGATATATAGTTTGGCCGTGTGTCTGAAGGACTGAATTATAACTTAATTACGAGGTACCTCGATACGATATCCATGGCGAATGACGGCGTGATCACCCTTTCTGGACTTCCCGTAGAAATCGTCTATTCACATAGTCCCTGAAGATCTGCGTAGTTTCGAGGGCACACCAGAAATTACACCCCCACTGACTTTGCACCGTCCAAAATCAAAGTGTGTCTCTACGACTAATTCACATATTCAAACTAAACTTTACAAAGAAAAGAACGTGGTGATCCACCAAGACATGAGCAAAGACTGGTAATTTCACATATTCAAACTAAACTTTACAAAGAAAGGAACGTGGTGATCCACCAAGGCATGAGCGAAGACTGTTAATTTCACATATTCAAACTAAACTTTACAAAGAAAGGAACGTGGTGATCCACCAAGACATGAGCAAAGACTGTAATTTCACATATTCAAACTGATATTACTTATAGAAAAGATACGTGGTGATCCACCAAGACATGAGCAAAGACTGTGCCAAAACGGGGAGTGACTTCCGTGCCTCATCGTGGTGTGGGAACGGATCCCGAGGTCTGATTGGTCGTCGGACTCCGCCCATTTTATTTCCAGCCAATCGCATATTACCAATTAACATCTGCCTCTAGTTGTGTGAAAACCTGGAGTAAAAAAAAAAAAAAACCCTTACTGCTTATTCATTATACACCGGATGTAGACAATTATCTTGGCTTCCTTTCCATTGTGTCTCTATTATTCTTTATTTTCGCTCCCAGCGATCGCGATTCTCTCGCAGGCATCATTGGTTCCGAGCATGCTCTTCCAAATGCAATTCTCGTTTATTCAACACCACACAACCCATACTTTGCTCCTAGCGATCGCGATCCTCTCGTAGACATCGCCAGTTCTGAGCATTATCTATAGGGTAGACATGCTACAATATCCCCCGTTCCCATTAAAATAAAATATGTCGGCTAAATGACCATTGGAAGTCACATATTTTATTAGTTTCACTTAACACTTGCTCGTTCACTGAGCATATACACTTAACCAATATTCATTAAACGAAGACTTGCCCAAAGTCATAATAAAATAATTATACATTACAAATACTCAGGTATCGACCTCATTATCATGCGTGACCAAAACATGATTTTAAATTTCCTTTCGAATCGGCATGGCTTGCCTATGCATGCGTGACCAAGGCATGAGTCTACTTTACACTGTACTTCTTGGAGTTAACCCTCTCCATTGGCAAATAACGATTCTATTCCTTGCATACATTCCTTGACTGCTTAAAATATCCAAAAAGGCCCCACGCCTCGACAATGTTTCAACTGAATTCCCATATACCTAATCCGCTTCAACAAAAATTTGGGTTGACCAGACCCTAACCATATGCCTCCTTAGGCCTTCGACAGGTATTTACCTTCTGCCGGAACGACGACGAAATATAAAATAGAAAAATAAGCCCACTCAAATCCCATCTCAGTTTCATAAACATATGTAAATTCCGGCATCCACATTAATCAAGTAGCGAAACTCTTTCTTCAGTTCAAACAGTCAGTTCATGGCATAAAAAATAATTAAACAACTCCCGACCCTTTAAATGGATTCTACAAGCATCAATGGAGTGACCCTTCTCCGTGTGTACGATAATTAAATATTCAATTCTGGGTATCCCCTCCAGTTTATAATATATCTCCCCCTCCAGTCATGTATGCTTCGGCTCCTTGCCTTAGGATTTCTTAACTAAAATAAAAAAATTGACCTTTTGACCTACCGTGGTCGACACTCTATCATAATAAGTAAGGTCCATACCTGGATATATGTGACAAATATATTTACAAGGCTCTCATTGGGTTAACATAGCCCATCATGGTCACTAGATAAAATATGGGTCAATGTGACATTTTCAATAGATACACACGGTCGGATACTAATACAAATATTATTTAAAAATACAAAACAAAATAGACAAATACAATTGGAAGTACATTTACCATACCTGACTACCTACAAATGTGTGTGCCATCGCCTCGCTGTCATCCTACTCAGATCCGCGTCTCCTAATCAAATTTAAATACGTAGGAATATTCCCATGGATGGCCAATCCATATACCGTCTGCCCCGTCCTACAATTATGTCAATTTCAAATGAAGCCACAAACCTATCTAAACTAAATTATCCCAACATCATAAACAAATTGCTAATACTATTTAAAAAATACTCTTACTAAATATATGAACAAAAAATTATCCTAACTTAATATCTAGAATTAAAAAAAAACTAACCCTAACTTATTATCTAAAATTACTATTTACAACCTGGCGATTCACTTTGGAATCTTTGAGCTCGACTAAGGGGGGTATGCTCGATGTTAAGCCCCAGGGGAGTGCCAGAATGTCCCCGTCTGCCTTATCCTATTTACAAAAAAAAATAACTAAATAATAAATCCCGTGTCCCCAATAAATGTGTATGTGTGATTCTTTGTGTGTTGTTGTATAATGAGGTGTTGGCCGTTAGTGTAAAATAATAAATAATTCCCAAATAATAAAGAATAGTGTCTGTTTTATGTGTGTGTGACTTTGTCTAACTGTTCCTGGGATAGCTGGGGATGGACACCCATAGAGACGTCACAAATCTCTTCCCTGACTCTAGGGCCGCGATCTCGTCTGCAATAATCGCCCCCCTAACTCGGCTGAAGTAAGATCGTTAATCTCAAAGAGAGCCCTAGCGCTTCTCTAGCCTGCTTGTGAATTTATCCGCTAATATACGGCTTCTGTGAGGTCATATAAAAGATTCCTCCTTCCGCTACGTCGCTGCCGAGATGTCCTAAAATAAAAATTTGAGGACTTTCCTTGTCTAAAATCTGGTAAGGTCCTTCCCAGAATAGTAAGAATTTAAATACAAAATGGTTGGGCAAATCCAAAACGCTATTACGTAACGCCACCTCACCACGTTCGTAATTTTTCACGTAGACATCTTGGAAGGTGACATTGCTAGGCTGTTCGCGAGCAAAAGTCTGGTTCGTAGGCCAATTCCTATGTCCTTCGGGTACGGTAAATGTCATTCGGTCATCTTGTTTTGGGGTTGAGATCTGAGTTTGACCCGAAACAGTATCTATTCTCTTCGAGATATCGGCGAATCTCTTCTCACAATCGGTACTAATAATATTTTGGTTCGAATTTATTTCTTCGACCTCCTTATCTAGATGCTGTGTTTCTGACACGATCCCACCTGTAATTTCATGATAACAGACATCTACCATGTCCCTAACTTCAGAAACATGTTTGTCATATCTCCCTTCTAAATTGTCCTGTCTAGTTCTCAATTCTCCGGACTCAGATCGTAGAGTGCCCATCTCGCGATTAATGGATTCGATATTATTTGCCATTGCCGAAATTTGTTCCTTTATCTCCGAAGTCTGCTGTCCTATCTGTTCCTGCATGGCCTTTCCCTGTTGTCCTAGTCCCGAAATCTGTTCCTGCATGGCCTTTCCCTGCTGTCCTATCTGTTCCTGCATGGCCTTAAACATCGCCTCTAGGTCAAATTTAGGCTTTTCTACCGGGGACTCCGGGGGAGTGCGAATGGTTTTCCCAGATCGTGTCTGCATCGGTTCTATCTCCGACTTCTCTTTCCCTTCCATTCTGATAAGAAATATATATCAAAACAATTAAATGAATTATACGGGAGGTCTGGTGCTAACCTAATTTCTATGGTGACCTGTCAGATGGCATCACAATACAACAATAGTTATAATATGTAAAATAAATGCCTACTAAATCTACATAAGAGAAAAAAAAAAAAAATCAAAAACAAAAAAAAAAAAAAAATTATTTCAATAAATGATGTCATTCATTGTCCCTACCCTCACCCATCCTTCTTCAGTTTTGATTTTAAATACCGACTTTAAGTGAAAATATAACATTTTAGCCCAATAGGCTGGAATTTACGTTAAAAAGCAAAAAAAAAAATTTTTTTTTTTTAATTAAAAAAATTAATTAATTAATAAGGGACCGATTAGTGGGGTTCATTAATTATACTAATTGGCATAATTAATAAACAAATCAAGTCCCTGTTCGGGCGCCAATTATAACCATTTCCCTCCCTGCGTGAGTGCAAATCACGTAATTAATAAAATAAATAAAATTGAGATCGAAAAATTATTAAAATTGAAAATTATTTAAATCGCGACTTTAATTAAACAATGCCTGAATAGCTGAAAGCACTCCCACGGGAAGAACGGTTACAAGTTCCTAACGGTTAGTTGACATCAGTAATTAACAATAATTAATTACTGTTGTCAACCAGAAGAAGCATGAGTGGGGGGGGGGGGGGGGGAATGAAATGAATCAAACCTATAACTTTAACATATTTATTTTAATGAGAACATATTTACAAAACAACAATTGAATAGATATATAGTTTGGCCGTGTGTCTGAAGGACTGAATTATAACTTAATTACGAGGTACCTCGATACGATATCCATGGCGAATGACGGCGTGATCACCCTTTCTGGACTTCCCGTAGAAATCGTCTATTCACATAGTCCCTGAAGATCTGCGTAGTTTCGAGGGCACACCAGAAGTTACACCCCCACTGACTTTGCACCGTCCAAAATCAAAGTGTGTCTCTACGACTAATTCACATATTCAAACTAAACTTTACAAAGAAAAGAACGTGGTGATCCACCAAGACATGAGCAAAGACTGGTAATTTCACATATTCAAACTAAACTTTACAAAGAAAGGAACGTGGTGATCCACCAAGGCATGAGCGAAGACTGTTAATTTCACATATTCAAACTAAACTTTACAAAGAAAGGAACGTGGTGATCCACCAAGACATGAGCAAAGACTGTAATTTCACATATTCAAACTGATATTACTTATAGAAAAGATACGTGGTGATCCACCAAGACATGAGCAAAGACTGTGCCAAAACGGGGAGTGACTTCCGTGCCTCATCGTGGTGTGGGAACGGATCCCGAGGTCTGATTGGTCGTCGGACTCCGCCCATTTTATTTCCAGCCAATCGCATATTACCAATTAACATCTGCCTCTAGTTGTGTGAAAACCTGGAGTAAAAAAAAAAAAAAACCCTTACTGCTTATTCATTATACACCGGATGTAGACAATTATCTTGGCTTCCTTTCCATTGTGTCTCTATTATTCTTTATTTTCGCTCCCAGCGATCGCGATTCTCTCGCAGGCATCATTGGTTCCGAGCATGCTCTTCCAAATGCAATTCTCGTTTATTCAACACCACACAACCCATACTTTGCTCCTAGCGATCGCGATCCTCTCGTAGACATCGCCAGTTCTGAGCATTATCTATAGGGTAGACATGCTACAATATATATTTATTATGATATATATGATGATGTGTAATATAATACTTATTACAAATCAATTTTTTTTTTTTTTTTTTCTTGGGCGCCGTCTCTCGATAAAGGCTTTATTTATATCAACTGTTCGCCAAGTCATTGAAAATTATACCGGCCAACAAGCTTGATTTTATATGCTTACATTTATGACCCAATCAAAAATCTTTACGAGTAGTAGTTGTAGAAAATATTGGAATACATAATTTATATGAAATACAATTTCTACAGGTCATCCCGTTTTCGAGATACATGCCAAAAACCATCTTGAAATGTAGTATTGAAACACGTAATATGTTATATTTAGACGTTTCCTTGATTTATCAGAAAACGGTTAGTCCTATCGAAACATTGATTCTTGGCAAAATTGTTCCTTATAAAATTTCCAATCGCTGTAAGTCCTCAGATTTGAGATAGGATCAATATGACAAAAGTTATAGCGCCCCGAAGAATAGTAACTAAATGTTTATTTGGAATTTATTCAAGTAATTTTTAAATCGTAACTAGGAAGCCAACGAACATTAAAATATGGTTTATGTGTTACTAGTTATTTTTTTTAAATTAAGAAAAATGTGACATGGCCATTACAAGATTTTCTTATACCAACGCTTATAGATCACTCTCTGTCTCCTTCCCCTTCTCGAAATCATTTCATTTTGTCTCTTTGAACAGAGTTTTCTTGAGAATAGACATTCTTACACCCAGTAATGCCAGTATGAAATAATTTTGAGAAGGGGGAAAGGAAGTGTAAGGGTTGGGTGAAAACTCAACACAACAACATCCAATTTATGACCGCTTACATAACTTCCCCTATGCTTCGAATTGCTGGGGAAGTAAAAAAGAACAATATTTTCCTTGGCACCCAAAATATGTGGAGAAGTGGAGTTTGTTTATAGGTACGTTAGGTTGAAAGTGCCCATCATCCCTCTGGCCAATGTTAGGATGAAAGCCAACAGCTGTTTGTTTATCCCGGGGATCTGCATCCGAAATCAGGCAAAGAGGGGATAAGAGATGGGATCTTAAGTGGTACGGGGGGATATCTGGGTGGTTAGCAGGGAGGAAATGAGAAATGGAACACCAGCAACGAGTCTAAGGGAGAGACCGGAGCTGAGAAAATACCTCACATCACATACTATAGGGTTAAAACACTATATATACAAAAAAAAAAAACATAACATCACTAGTTATGTACTTCCCCTTTAAATATATCAACTAAGTTTTCGCTCTTCCTCCAAAACGTAGGTTAAGCCCTTCTCCTTTGATCCCCTCTCTTCTCTTCGGCCGATTTGACTGAAATGTGTTATTAT
Organism: Aradus depressus; assembly: GCA_963662175.1. Taxonomy (NCBI): domain Eukaryota; kingdom Metazoa; phylum Arthropoda; class Insecta; order Hemiptera; family Aradidae; genus Aradus; species Aradus depressus. The sequence goes on along the minus strand of OY759220.1, from coordinate 20,079,825 downwards.
TATGAAAATTTACATTTAAATATATAGTCCACCTCCTAATTTTTGAAATCAGAGGTCGGAAAACATGAAATTCCGCTAAAAACTTAACATCGAATTTCTGACCAGTTACACAATTTTCCCTATGCTTCGTATAACTAGGGAAGTAAAATCTATACCTACAATCAAGTGGGTTTGAATATTCAGAGATATATAGTTGTGAAAAAAATTTTATATACAGTATAAATATATACATTGAGTAAATAAACCTCGTATCTCCTCCTGTTTGAGCTATAAGCCAATATTTCATTAGACTCCACACTGTACGGATGAGGTAAGTTTTATTTGATTTCATTTCTCTGTAATCTGATGCTTAAGTTAATTTTCCATATTTATATTTTATATGTAGGTATTCATATATATGCAACTGGTTCTGGTTGGAAGAAATACAGTGGGAAAGCAACATATTTTATTTCTATGCGAAATCTCGTCCCACAGCATCTTACTTTCACATGATTATAATTTATATTCTATTCAGTGCCACGGCCTTTGGACGAGACATCGAGCGATGGTCCCGAGCTTGTGCGATGTCAAGTATTCGTTAAAGACCCCTTCCCTAGGTAAATAAACCTGAGTACAAAATTTGGGACTCTCACAATAGAGTCAGGCTTATGTCGACCAGAGCAACGAAAGAGCTCTCTGGTAGTAGGCGATTTGACCTCGCAGTTAAAAGCCCGGGCATATAGTGAGCTGGTGATTTATACCTAGGGACCTAAGCATCCAATGCTCTTAAACCTTTTCTGGAAGCGCTGAGCTTTCACATTTTGTTACTTGTATGTTTATACTACCTAAACCAAGTCCTTCATGAAGTACCCAGTCTCCCAGTTTCCTTGATGAACCTGAGAATGCTCCCGTGGTCCAATCTGCTATCATCCCCTGTGATTACATCTTTGCCAAAGATGTGGAATCTCGTCCGCGCGTATCCCGAGCCTTTACGCAAGAAGTGTGCCGCCGTCTCGTCTTCTTCCCCACGTCAGTCACATGTGGAACTGTCCTTGACTCCTGCAGTGTGTGTCTCTACTAATCGGACCGCGTCCAGTGAGAATATCACAATAACCAACTAACCTTCTTAGGTAACAAAGAAAAGAGCATAGTCACCGAAGAATGTGTAATAGCCTCGAAATATCGTCGTAAAAAAAGACTTATATTTATATTTCTCGAAGCTAATTTAAATATACGATATAATGTCGATACATTCTTTACATTGGGCGATTGCGCTGAAAATTATAGCGTTTTGAATAAGTCCTGCTTAAACGGAAAATTCTGACTGTGTAGAAAACATGATATCAACGAATTGAAAAATGGCTCATGTCGACCAGAGTTACTTAAAAAATGTGGGGTCGTTACGATCTCAGAAATTATTAAGAGGGTTTCGACAGGTTTTGCAGTAAGAAGAGTAGTTTCGGCTGACATTCGACATATTCCATATCCAGGAAGATCCTAAGTAGGCTCCTGAATTGATTATACGGACTAGTGTTTATCTTCCAATAGCCATCTTCAAGGGCAGTTTTTCTCCCTTCATCCCCCATCTAATCCATTAGTCCAGATGAAGTCAGCGCAGCACAATCTGCCCTGAATCCCGTTACCTTGGCTTCTACACAATCCAAACCCTTCATTCTTTTCCCCCAATTTTTTCCCCTTATTTTTCCCCTTTAATCCCATTTGTTAGATTATATTTTTTTTTCACATAACTCCCATGGTTTTTCATCATTTTTTTCACATGCCCTCCCTGTAGATTGTACACATACCTGACATTTATGTTACAACAGAGATATGTTTAAACGTCTCTTTTTGATGACATTATTCCTAGCGTTCTTTTATGAATTCTTTACGTTTGCTTAAATACAGAAAATTCGATAATACATTTCACAGATTGTAGAATAAAATATAATCTGACCTCTCATATAATTTATTTCCTGAGTGTGTTTTTAAATTAGTTAGTACATGAAATGGACAACATGAAAACGCGAAAATACAATTTATCCCCAATGTAGAGGGACCACCATGTCTAAATTTCGTGTACCCCTCAGACTCCAGGAAAATTGATAAGTATCGATCTTATAAGGTTTTGGATTTAGACACCTTATTTTTGGATTTATTAGGATTTTTCTATTAACCAAAATTCGGTTTAAATTAATTCAGCCGTTTGAGCCGACTCACATTGACATAGAAACAGACTTTTCACAAAAACACTTTTCTTTGAATTCCGAGCGCTCTGATAGTATGCGATATAACCTCGAAGTTAAAGCCCGGGCATGAGTCATAATAACTAACTTATGAAATTTAGAAAAGTGAATCTGTCGATACATTAGTTAGGCCCTCCTCTGATCCCCCACTTTCCTTTGTCCGATTTGGCTGAAAATTCATAAGTATCGATCTTATGAGGTTTTGAATTTAGACACCATATTTTTGGATTGACATAGCCTGTTTACAAAAACAGTTTTCTTTGAATTCCGAGCGCTCTGGTAATATGCGATATAACCTCGAAGTGAAAGCCGATAGTCATTGTCTTTATAAAATTTTAGATTCATATATAACATTTTGTGTTTCAAATTAATTCGGAAGTTATTGGGGTTTTTGTGTTAAGTCCTCTCTAATCGCCCCCTTCCCTGAGACCGATTTAGCTGAAATTCAATAGGTGTGTTCCCTCTGGGTATCTGGATACATATATAAAATGTCGTGTCAATCTATTTTTTCTATCGGGAGTTACTTCACAGACAAAGGAACATTTGATTTGGTTACTTATAAATGCGTTCGGAAAAACTTTTCAATTTTAATAACTCACTTTTTCATACTTTTTCCATAAACTGTATTTAATCATTTCAATATAGATGATAAAAGTTTGATTTAAACTTCACGTTAAACCCGGCTCCCTAAAACGCACAGATGGTAGATATATTACGTTTTTTCTTATTAAGACAGTTGGTTGTTTTAACTTGAGAAATACTTAAGACGCTTTATCTTTACTACTAAACATAACGATCCAATTCGTATGGAAATTTTAAAATTTGCGTTTGAGGAAACGCCTGCTTGAAAATATTATCTGATGACTTAGGGTCGGTAAAACATAGAAGTTCTCCCTTTCTTGTTAACTTTCAAAGGGTGCTTCTATATATTACTTCACCAACTGTACCAAGTATAGGGGAAGTTGTGTAATAGGTCCAAAATTCGATGTCAAGTTTTCAACGGAATTCATGTTTTCCGACCTCCAGATTCCAATTATAAAGAAAAAAATAATGTCTGGTGTAACTGTGCACACGATAACTCCCGATGGTATGAATCAACACGAAATTTATATGTGAGACGCTGAATTCCAAAAGTCGTTCTTTCCAAAATGAGTGGTTCTTCAGAAAATGCAAAAAATTGATTAAAACCAACCGAAATGGTTTTATTATTAACTCTTATTTTTATTGTGTGTGATTGGCAATACTGATGTTTCGTGCCAGGGGAAAAATAACGTGGATCACATGGAAAGGAGCAGGAACACTTTTAAATTTGTAAAGAAGCAGTTTTGCCACCATCCGCCTTAAAGAAACAGTTTTGGAACTATCGGTCCAGTAAAGAACCAGTTTTGACACTCATTTCAAATCACCTGGCTTGTTGATGAATTTCACTATCGAGGAAGAAAACATTTTACCAGTAAACAAAAACTTTATTTAATAAAGAAAAAATTCAGTAAACAAATTAAGCTACATGAATATTTTTATATCTTTATACCTTTGGATTAGATTTAACATTTTTGAAAAGAATCAAGATGGTAACTCTTTAGTAAATTTAGAACAAATGCAAATGCAAAATTTGTTAATTTAATTTTTTTTAAATACGTGCACTTTCTTCTTGATATTTTTTAAGGCCCTTTTCGGAAATCATTGTAAAAATCAAAATTTTGTAGAAGTCCAGCTACAATTTCTACAGGAAATGTTGTAATTTTATTATTTAATTATATTTAATATTTATTATTACTATTATTATTTAATTATTTTCATTTTTATTTTACAGGACTTTATTTAATTATCACATTGTATTCATATTTATACAATAGCCCTCGAATTGTATACCATTTTTGGAATTATTGGATTAAAATAAACTAGCGTTGCTCAAACATTTTAAATGGCTTCATCAAGAAAAAATACATAAAAAACTCGTCGGGGTATCACCGGCTATGAACGTTTTTGCGTCCCCCCTCCTATTAATCCATCCCTTCCTTTCGGCCGATTTCACTGAAAATTAATAGGTCAATTCACCAAAGGCAAGGGAGAGATTATGGAGGGGATTACGTCAAAAACTCTATTAACTGCATAAGTGATAAATGCATTGACACGAAATTTAGTATGAGAATTCAGAAGTCCTATGAGAGTCAATTGGTATTGACGGAGAGTGCGAAAACTTACTTTATTAGTTTAGTTTCATGCCTCTACAACCTTTGAGGCTGAATTGTCCGATAAAGATTTTCAACGTCCGATCCCTTCCATTCCAATGATATTTTTCAAGCCCTAAAAAATCTCAGCACTGGTTAATATCAGGTCTGAAAAAAGCAAAAGGAATTTCGGTATGAAGGGGTTCAGAGAAGGGGCGGAGAGTGTAATGGTGAAGTGGTCCTCGAAAAGGGGAAAATACTCCAGAGGGGGGGAAAATACTCGAGAGCGGGGGAAAATACTCGAGAGGGGGGAAAATAATCCCTTCTCTTCAATACAGAGCCACTGGACTGTTGCCAACATCTGAATATTGTCAATTTAAAAAAATATATCTTTTATAAAAAATATGTGATATGGTCATAACAGGCCTTTTGTATACCAACCATGTTTTTACAGACCACTCTCCCTACCCCTCCCTCCTTTCATATTAATTTCGAACTGACATTACTGGGTATGTGAAAGTAATGTGTTGACGTCATCCGTTTTCCTTCTTTCACTAAAGTGTATACAGCGTAATCATTATTAAATCCAGTAATGCTAGTTCGAATAGAATTTGAAAAGGGTGAAGGGGGATCTGTAAAAACGTTGCTATAAATAGTTTTTAATAAAAAAAACTTTTAATAATAAAAAGATATTTTGAAAATTTTAAACTATTTCCTATAGAAATGTACATTCTTCAGGGCGGCATAACTTTGTTCTTAGAAATTCTATTTCAAATCTGAGGGCAAACTGACGTTGGAAATATAATAAAGAACCAATTTTTCGATCCGTTTTCAGTTAAATTAAGGAAGTTTCAAAACGGAATTTCAAGCACGTATCTCGAAAACCGGGCGACTTGCAAAAAATGGCATTTAATATATCATTTGTCTTTCAGTTTTCTCTACTTTTATTTGAAAAGGGTATTGATTAGATCATAATTATAGATCCAAATTTCATGTTCATAGATAGCTACAGACAGTCATCTTCGCAAAATTGGTGAAAACTTATTCATAGAACCTTTAAATGTGAAAATCTGTTAAAAACTAGATCTTGGATTTTCGTTTGATTATAAATTTCCTTATAAAATAGTTATAAGAAAGCAAAAATATCAGAAATTAATTATTATAAGATGAAGTGGGGGAAGGGGGTACCTTTAGGCGCAGGTCTTACCATCATGGTTGCAGGTTCGAATCCCGTTAAATAACTAAATAACACTGTTATAGAGATATTGTTAATGTGCATTGTAAGTAGGAGGGGGTGGAGACTTCTCCCCCAGAGGAGGAGGACAGAGAAATCTCCACCAGGGTAGAGGAGGAGGATGACGTCATATTGAAGTGGGTATGTACGACTATTGATGATTCGGGGTTAAGGAGGAGGGTGACGTCATATTGGGTTGGGGATGTACGGCGGAGGAGTGATTCAGAGCTGTGGAGGAGGGTGCGATCACTCCTCCCCGCGGAGGGTATGACCACTCCTCCCCGCGGAGGTTATGACCACTCCTCCCCTTACCATTCCTATCCTCCTCCGCCCCTATTCCTCCTCAGGCCTCCTCCTCCACCTCTACACCGATGGAGATTTCTCTGTCCTCCTACTATTGTACATAAAGCAAAAAAAAATTTTTTTTTAATGAAATACGGTACTAACCTGCAACTTGAAGTGTGGCGTTGCGACTAGTGGCCGTGCCAGCCTGGTTGGTAGCCACACACCAGTAGACCCCATCGTCCTGTTCCTTCTTGCCATGAGCCACCCTCAGGAAGAACAGAGAGCCCTCCATGTTGATGACCCGGTGGTTCTTGGAGTCCTGGCTGGTCAAGTCCAGTCGCTCACCATCCTTGTACCACTCGATCCTCGGTTCTGGCTTCCCCTCCGCCTTACAGTTGAGGGTGGTCGGTTCATTCTTGGGTACCGTCACGTCCGCAGGGTGTTCCGTGATCCGAGGAGACCGAAATTGACCTAAAACACGAATACAAATACAATGAACCTACACATTCCGTATTCATTCAATCCTTCATTATTCCAATATTAAGGCACTTTCAGTATTCATTATGACTCTAAGAGGTTGAACTGCCTTTCATTTATTATTTTTATTTTTCTATTTTTACAAATTTATATTCATAACTGGATAAAACAATATATACAACAAGCAAATATGCCCTGTGATGACACTCTATTTCCATACAAAAAAACCAAAAATGCACCACATGGTCCATAAACCAGAAAACTTCCACAGTTTATTTTTAATTTTCTTCTTTTTAGTGAGTAAACATCTTAGCTCTCAGGTAGGGGCTATATCAGACCGTTAGAACGTAAGTCTCATTGAAGTGCATATGTGAGCGTCGGACGTTTGCGTGCGCAGAGCACATACAACGACACACTTCTTTATCTGTGATGTCAGTTGTTTTTGAGCATTTGTACGTTCATGGAATAAGAAAGTGTGGAATACTGATTTTTGCCTACCCAGGTTTAGTTACCTACCGTAGCGGGTCGTTATCCTACCAAAGATCATCGCTTAAGGTCCCATCCGAAGTTCAACCTGCAGATCCATCGCTTAAGGTCCCATCCGAAGTTCAACCTGCAGATCCATCGCTTAAGGTCCCATCCGAAGTTCAACCTGCTCAATGTTTGAATGAAAAACTAACTTCCTCAATACTTTGTATAGGTGGGAGAGTAAAATAGATTTTTGGAAACAATTTTCGCAACAAATCTCCTCTAATCTCTTGGTCGGTTTTGTTCCAGAGAAGATACACAATCTCTCTCTCAGACCTGAGGCAAACTGTTGACTCTCATCTCGTACCGTATTTTCAGAAGATTACCTTGGCAAACACCAAGGGTCAACATTCGCTCCAAACTTCTCATCCAACGGATATGCCATATATTTTGACTTTTCTTCCCATTTATTGATAGATTACTTCCCCTTCTATACGATTTCCAAAATTGAAAAAAAATATTTCCTGTCTCTCTTTGTGTGTATGTGAAATCGATAACTCCGGATATAATGAAACCATCAATACGTATATCGTATTTGTAGATTGAGTTTGTCATTTAAAAATGAAATAAGTTGTTCGGGATCTCCTGAAATGGGTAAAAACATTATATTATTTGTTGTGACAATATGAAAACAAATAGATTATTTATGATTGATATTTTCAGCAATTATTATTATATATTAATAACAATAGTATATATTATATTTTTAGAATTATACTGCTATATTATTTTCTTTTACCACAAATTTTATTTATTGTTTTAAATTGAAGCTATCCAAGCAATCTTAATCTAAAAGTTTCTAAGTTACAACAGTAAAAAAGATCAAAAATCAACTTTTGAGGGCGGAATTTCTGGAAGCCAGCCAAAAATGGCTTAATCTATCTTAGATTCTTACTACTTTTAATGCACGCTTATTTCAAGTTTCTAGCCAATTATAATTACTAGCAAGATATATTATAATTTTTATGATATTCGATAAAATAAAAACAACGACGAAAAATATATTACAGAAATATGTAATGGATGAAAAATGTATTAAAGTTACCAACTTTTATAAAATTTTGAATATTGAACTCAATTTTTAACCCTTCGAAAAAAATATTGCATAACACTCTCATTCAATTATGATACTTGTCAAAGATAAATGTTTATTTTAATTAAAAATGAAGTAATTTACTGAAATAATAAATATAAAATTAAAATATCAAAATAAAAACATGTGAGGGTTATATTAACCTGAGGTGACTTCAAGTGTAACAAAAACCCAGGTGACTGCTCGAGGGTTAACCTATCGAAGCATCTTGCGTGTGTGCACTGCGCGCGCAACCGTCCAACACACACACTTAGGGTCCATTCATAGTAGACTTTTTAAAGCTAATTTGACCCTCCCCCCCCTTATGAATGATGAATCATATTTTAAATGACAAACTCAATCTACAAATACGAATCGAAGCGTTTCAACAACAAATTCGAAAACTACCATCGATGCTGTATTCTCGCGGTATTTAGAGACACTACAATCACAGTTGTATATATCTTATTTTAGCTAACACAAACAAGAACAATTTTGGAAGTTCCTCATACTACTTTTCTTATTGTAACATTATAAAACAAATTTTAATCAAAATCAGTGCACGACACAAGTTTTTGGTACTAAAGCAGATGTTTACACATCAATTCTCCTGAGTACTGCGTCACTCACACATTTTGTTTTTTTTGTTATTTTTTGGGTTTCAGGGAGACGGGAAACATAAACTTAAATTCGTGTGAAAATTCATCATGTAATTTTTCACGGATTACACATTTTCCCCTAGGCTATGGTAGAGTAAGGAATGTAAAAATAAAATTTTCCTAACCTTCTTTATAAAATCCAATTGGTAGGGGGCGAGACGATGAACCACTCTCAGAGGTATTGGGAACAGCCGGTCCCTTAGAGAACAGAAAATTGCTTCGATAAAACAACACAATGGGATTACAGCTCCAACCCTCATTTGTCAACTTTTATTAACCTTATTCCTAATTGGAGTTTTGACGCTAATATTTCTACCCTCACAGGACAACCTGCCCCCTCTAGAAACACTTTTTTTCCCCTAACCTTCCTGCCCATCTTTGCCTCTAGGAACCCTCCTAATTAGAAAATAATTCAGGAAAACTCTTCGCACCCCTAATTTCATCCCCTCACTTTTATTTTATTTCTTTTTTACTTCTCCAGCTATACAAAGTATAAGGGAAGTTATGTAATCGGTCCAAAATTCGATGAGGAGTTTTTCGACCTCCAGATTCCAAATATGGAAAAAAGTGTGTGAACACTGTAACTCCCGACAGAATGAATGTATCAACACGAAATTTTATATGTGAAACCAGAACCATCTAACGACGGACACATATTATTTTCAGCCAAATCGACTAGAGGGAAGAGGGGGATTAGCGGGAGGCTTAACACAAAAACTCTAATATCTGCCCCTTATGTATCGACACAATACTTCATATTTAAAGTCAAAACCTTCCTAGAACAATACATTTTAATTTTCAACGAAATCGGCGGAAGGGAAGTGGGGTTCAGTAGTGGAAGCACTTCAAAAACCATAATAACTGCCGACACGAAATTTAGTATAAGAATTTAGGAGCCTCTATGCAAATCACCTATTGAATATTAGCGCAAACGGTCGACTGGTTTTGGAGGGGGAGCTAAAAGTTAATTGATCAAATTGTTCTGGGGAAGTACATTGCAGGGGATTCACCGACGCAATTTTTTTTTTTCTTATACCGAAATCGAGTTTTCAACGGAATTTCACATTTCAAGATCCCCTGAAGAAGTTTCCACGATGTTCTTTGAAACGATTGTAGCTATGAACTTCAAATTTGAAAATAAATGTCAACACTTTACTAAAGAGCCTAAGGATATTTTACAAGATACCGCTTAAAATAATGACCTAATCAAACTGTTAAGGCCGAAAGTGTAATAAACTGTATAAAGACAATGGGGTATATGTGGAGGGGGTGACGCCATTTGTAAAGTGCATGTACTTTGTATAGTGGCCACTAGAGGTCACGGTGGCCATTGTAGTTGAGTTAACCTGACCGGGCAGTCGAGTCAAGTGCAGTCTGACTGTCTGAAGAGAAGTGGCCTCAGCCCTTTGCTGCACAACTCTTCACCACCTCGACCAGTACCTGCCCTCAGCCCTTTGCTGCAAGTATTGGTCGTAGAAGACCTAGAAGACGGACCCTCAGCCCAGCCGCACTGACGAGACATCACCTTGGCGTCTCCACATCACGACCGCCCACCTACCCCGGACATTCATAATATCATTTATTTTTCCATTTCTTAAATTTAATTAATTGTTTCGTTTTGTTTCCATTAGTTTATTATTTTTTTTCCATTATTATAATTTTTTTGTTAACCTATATACAGTCCTCATTTTTTTTTTTTTTTTTCAATTTACCTTTTATTAACTATATTATTTATTTGCTTTAGGTATTAACACAAACATAATTATCAAATAAAATTGTAGAGAAAACTAGATTTTTTTTACAATTTTTTCAGGTTGTATCGTTAGTTTTATTGGTCCTATTTCACATCTAAGACACCAGCGATTGTAAATTCAATAAGGAACATATTTTGTGGGAACCAATTTTTCGATAGAACTAACTCTTTTCGAGTAAATAGACCAAATGTCTAAAACAACTGGCTTTCTTAACGACATTTCAGACGGTTTTCGGCATGTATCTCGCAAACCGGACGACCTGCCAAAAATCATATTTTATGAATAATGTACCTGTCAGTTTTCTCTTCAATTTTTATTTGAGGAAATGTTTGATTAATTTTCTTCTCTGAGTAGAACGCTCACAAGTTCATACACACACACACACACTCACACAGACATCTATCTGTCATCGCGGGAATGGTCAAAACGTATTTAGGGAATCCTGAAACGTGAAATTCCGTTGAAAAATCTATCTCGGACATTCGCACGATAAGGATACAAAAAGTGTAAGAAAGCAAAAAAGCCGTCGGTGAATCATCGGCCGAGTACATCCCCAGAACAATTATTGAATCTATAATTGACTTATACAGAGACTATTGAATTATAAGTCGAAACATCTTCATCAGGACTTCTTAGGGTTTTTGTCTCGAACTCTCTCTCACGCGGAAAGCAGTTATTGGAGTTTTTGTATTAAACCCCTCCTCCTTCCGCCCTTTGGCCAATGTGGCTGAAAATCAATAGGTGTCGTCGTTATGCGATTCTGGATACACATATAAAATTTCGTGTCGATACATTCATTTTATCGAGAGTTACCCTGTTCATACAGAATTTTATTTCTTTCATTTTTGGAGTTTCTGACCGAGTAAAAGAAAGAAATTGAAAAAAGAGTGAAGGGCGAGGTTTCACTTTCCAAGGCCCTTAACTGGAAAACATCGAACTGCAAATCGATGAAAAACACTTAAGGGCCGGTTGACTCTGGAGTAGGAACTCCTTCACTTTCCTGATAAATGAATATGAACCTAAAACTTACCATACTCGAGACAAAAATATTGCTCCTCTTAAAACAGAAATACACCACTTGAACACACGTATACCATTTTCTTCATAAAACACTTCTGCAACTGACGTGATCTCAGTGCTTACTTGGATCGGAGCCAGATACAAAACACTTACTGACTTCTAAGAAAGAGAAAGTTCTTGGAATTCCTTTTTAAAATTATATGGAAGAGAGATTCCAATACGGAAATTAAGGAATAAATTTATTTTTATTATTTCTCCAGCTATACGAAGCATAGGGAAAAAACAAAAAAAATCGTCTGTCCCTATGTTAATCCAATAACTCCCGATAGAATAAATGCATCGACATTTTAAATGTGTTCCCAGAACCCTATAAAATAACCTATTATTTTTTTGTTAAATCCGCCGAAGTGAAGGTTGGGGACTCAACTCAAAAACTCTAATAATAATAATAATAATAATAATAATAAAAAATGTATTATAAATTTAAATTTCCATTAAATCAATACATGGTAATAAGATACGTCCAAAGAATTTATAAGATAGCTTATAAATTAGATTTACCTATAACTATTTGAGTCTAACAAAGGTATGATTAGTAGTAATAAAAAAACTATTAAAAAAAAAAAATCTTTATTCGGTTCAGCGCAAGGGGCGCTATACACAATTAAAAAAGAAAATATATATATATATACATACATATTGTTAAAATATGATGTCTTGTAGAAGCCGGGGCTTCAGACGACGGTGTAGCAGAGGTTCCCCAATGCCAAAAGTAGCTCCAGAAACACTCTGCAGCCCAGTTCTGAACCTTGTCGCTAACTCCAAAATCAAGTCTCTAACGTCGGGAACACCCAGCTCCCTGCGAATCTGAGAATTCCTTACCATCCAAGGAGCGTTTACGGCAAGGCGGAGAACTTTGTTTTCGAACCTGACCAGTTTCTTAATGTTGGTCTGGCTTGTGCCGAGCCAAACCGGACAGACATATGTGATGAGTGGCCGTATGAGTGCGGTGTAGAGTAGTGTGGCACATTCGTGTCGGAGTGTAGTGTTCTTGTTGAGAAGTGGGTAGTGAGGAGAGTCTAGTGTAGGCAATTTGGAGTTAATGTGTTGTCCCCAGGTCAGTTTGGTGTCTAGGAGCACCCCTAGATACTTCACCGCCTGGTGTGTTGGTATAAAAAAAACTATTAAAAAAAGTAAAATGAAATTAATAAAAACTGAATAAACAAATACTTAAAAATATGAGAATAAAAAAAAAATTAATACATAGATAAGATAGCAGTTATTATTATTATTATATATTATATTTGTTTTTAGATTTACACTGCTATATTTATATTCTTTTACTACAAATATTATTCATTGTTACAAATTTAAGCTATCGAAGCATCTTAACCTAAAAGTTTCTTACCGAAAGATCATTTTATAGTTCGTAATTTTTAAATTTTAGTGAATTTACACAGTGAATTATATCTAATCATGATTTATAGAGTTGTTTTATTGTTATTGGTTTTATTATATATTTACGTTAGAGAATGAACGTAGTATAGCTCAAAAACAGCTGACATCACAGATAAAGAAGTGTGTAGTTGTGTATGTGCGCTGCGCGCGCAACCGTCCAACACACACACTTACGCATGCACATCAACGAGACTTACGCTCTGACTGACTGATCTGGCCCCTACCGACAGCTAATTTGTTTATACATCAAAAATTATTATTATTATTACCTATTATTATTATTACATATTATGTTACTAGATTGAGAGTATTAATAAAGCAGACCTGGGGATGGACAACCTTATCAGAGGCTATAGCCCTGCCCTGTACGCTCATCCATCACTTTAACTGTCCCTCATGATCAATGGGAGCCATATCTGACCCGGAGTAGCTGTGTCGGATATGAACCCAAAACCATTACACCGCTTTATTAAATCTCTTTCTTGACACGTTTCAACCATGAGAGTGGAGACGGAAGTGCTACGAATTTTCGCAGTACAGTTAAACCCCTAATACCGGACAATTTTTGATGAACCACCATTAGAACCTCTATTTAGCGCACTTCCACAGAAATAAAGATTGAAAATAGATGAACTTAACCTCCAAACAACGAACAGCATGGCTTCCTTCCTCTACTTTTCTCGTGAAGATTCCGATTATACGAAATCTCAGAAAATTGCTCAAAACTTAAGTTTATATTTGAATGTTGTTTCTTTAAACGCTACACGCCTTTTCAGACAAATCAGTTCTAGGCGAAAATGTCTTTTTCGTTTATTAAAGTCACTTTAGAGCAAAAAATGGATTTGATAAATATTTACGAATGGGAAAAGTCAAATGTGCAAGATTTGGTAGCAAAGCTGAATATTGAGAAAACTCAAAATTCTGAAATCTTGAAGAACAGTTTTCAAAATTGTGGAATGAAAATAAAAACAAAATAATTGATTTTGCCATATCAGGATTTTCTTATACCAACCATGATTTTACAAACCACTCGTCTCTCTCTCTCCTCTTCCCAACATCATTTCATACTGGCGTTCATGGGTCTATGATTATAATGTTTCGGCATCAGCGGTTTTCTTTGTTTCATTACACAGCATAATTCTGAGAGAGACTTTCTTATAGCCAAAATGAAATGATTTTGAGACGAGAGTGGGGGAGAGAGTGTGATCTGTAAAAGCGTGATTGGTATAAGAAAGTCCTGTTATGCTCACTTCACATATATTTTGTTTTTTTCTTTATTTTTATCATTATTAATTTAAAAAATACTAATAATAAAAATATATTTATAATTCGTTGATATCAACAGGCACAATAAAAAGATTATCAGTCGCTTTGAAGAAAGGAGCCGCGATAGAGACATTCAGCACATCCTGGAATCTGACTATAACCTCACATACAAAGATATTTACTGCTACAACGTCTACCTGAAGCTGAGGACAAATATCGACAGGACGAGAGTGTTGGCTCAGATACGGCTGTGCAGAGAAAGCCTGGCTAGAGTGACGTTGGGAGGAGTGACCTACCTCTTCAACAGGGAAAACAGCTGTAGTGTCTGCAACGAAGACCGACCGGACGACATCCACCACTTCTTCATGGAGTGTCCAGCCTTCAGCCAATTAAGAAAAAAGTACCTGGTGGGAGCACTGAGGAGCCCGCAACCTCACAAGACCCTTTTCAACATTACAAACAACCAAAACCTCAATAATACCATACTATACATAGTAAGGGCGCTAGAAATTAGAGGACATTGAAGTATTTAAATAAAATACCATTTCACTAGAAGTTTTTTCACTTTTATTTCTCATTTGTTTATTAACAGTTAGGTTCTATTACTTTGTATTTTATTATTATTATTATTTTCTATTTTCATTTATTTACTTTTTTTAAAAGTGAATAATGTATACATCAGGCTGAACCCTGAGCCTAAAAGATGTATTTCCTAACGGCTAATAAAGAATTATGGACTTGAAAAAATAAAATAAAACTTGTTTATTTAAGATATTGTCTAATTTCACTAACTATATATACATGGGAGTACTTTCGGTATTTCTACCATCCTCAGCCAAAAGCATAAGAGATAAGACTATCTCTTATGCTTTTGGCTGAGAATAGTAGAAATACCGAAAGTACTCCCATGTATATATACCTAGTTAGTGAAATTAGACAATATCTTAAATAAACAAGTTTTATTTTATTTTTTCAAGTCCATTTGAATTATTTCACAATATCTCTGCAATAATGTCTGTTTTCATTAATAAAGAATTGATTGATAATTCGTTGATAAGCGATACAATTCAGATGTTACTTTTAAATATTTCCCACGGAAATTTATTTTGCATTTTTGGGGGTGCAACAACTTTGGTCGTATTAGTCAAATCTAAAATCTCAGGAAGAATCAGCTATTGCAAATTTAATAACAAAAATTTTTGGTATGAACCAATTTTTTGATCGGACAAACCGTATTCTGGTATATCAAGGATACGACTAAAAGTATCTGTTTCAAGATTGAGGATGATTTTCGACATGCATTTCGCAAATGGAGAATTATTTTAAATTATTAATGAAATATTGACGAACATCATATGATGATGGGAGTTTTTCCGAAACATCTATTTGATAGGTTGTAAAAACCAAAAAATAAAGCTGTGAAAAAATAAATAAATTATGATATATCTGCTTTACGTTTTGAGGGTAGTTCAATCAGAATCTGACATTCGGACACGATTTTTCCATTATAAAAGGATCATCACTACTCTGATATGTATTCTAGAGAGGTATGAAGAATGTACGTAACTTCTACGTATTTATGAAAAAGTAAGCGACTCTTGAGAACATAAAAAAACTTTGTGCATAACCGCCCCCTACATGAGGCGGAGAAATAATGAAATGTACAGGGGAGAAACGTGTTGTCTTCTTGAATAAACTTATTTGAAGAAGAGTTTGAAGCCAGAATCTCACGTTATTCCTGCCTAGGTAAATAGTAGTTTTTTTTCCACGGGTTTCCTTCGGTGAAGGCCGTGTCGTCGGGGAAGTGGACCTAACAATTTTTATTTATCCATCTGCGACGTTGGCGGTCCCTTCCAACCCACCTTAGTTTCGAGAGAACTCGGGATCAATGGGAGGCGCTCGCTGGCTACAGTACGGTGGGGCGCCGGGGGCCTAGGTTCATAATGACCAGAAGAAGGGACATGTAAGTTCGAAATATTGTCAGAGAAAAGAAGACACCTCTGGAAGAAATGAAGGAAAAAACCAACAATTCAACATCCAAGAGAACTTTAAGAAACACAGTATGTGTTATACTACAACCCAAGTATGTTTGTATACGTTATATTACATCCCCAGTATGTGAATATATGTTATATTACATCCTTGGAATGTGTGTATATGTTATACGACATCCCCAGTTATACGAAGAATGGAAGAGGATGTTATGTAATCGATCAGAAATTCCATGTACAGTTTTCACCAAAATTTCATATTTCCACATCTCCTGAGTTCAAAAAAGAAAAAATAATCCTGTGTATGTGTATGCTTCTGTGAACACGATAACATCCGATAGAATAAATATAAATAAATAAGAAATTTTGTATGTGTGTCGCATAAGGTCAAAACGGCCAAACGTAGTTTTAATCGACATAATATTAACATAAAAAAAACCCTAACAAAATAACTGCCGAAGTGAAGAGGAACATATTGACACGAAATTTTATATGTATATCCTAAACCCAATCGGGATGATACATAACATTGTCGAAATACATTATGTAACGACATAATGGAAAACTAATAAAAAAACAAACAACTTGTTTAACTTTAAGTTAGTTACTGTGACTCATGCCCGGGCTATGAGGTCATATCGCCTACCAGCAGAGCGCTCTTTCGTCGTTCTGGTCAACATAAGCTCGACTCTACCAGTGGGAGTCCTAAATTTTGCCATCCCAGGTTTCTTCACCTAGAGTTGAGGTCTGACATTGTACAGGTTCGGGACCATCGCCTAACGTCCCATGCGAAGGCCGGCGAACTCAAGGCTTTTTACCTTCCAGATAAAAAAAAACCTAATTTTATATAGCCTATTTCACAAAAATATATACCGGTTTTACAGTCAGGTAGACCATAAGGAAGGGGAGAATAAAAATGTAGAAAAAAAAACCGTTGTAATGTATTGGGAGCCATGAATGTATTGACATGAAATTTCATAAGTAAATTCAAAACTCCATGAAGACAACCCATTTTTTGAAAACAAAAAAAAAAATGTCTGAAAACATAAAATTCCAGAGAAAACTCAACGTCAAATTTCGTCGATTACATAACTTCCCTAATACTTACGAATAGCAGAGGAAGTAAAAACTTTAGACAACCACAATAAATATTGTTTAGAGAAGACAAGGAAGATCAATAGTACTCCATTACATCAATAGACGGCACACAATGGCAAATACACAATAAAATAGCCTGGATACAGTAGTGACGACTCAAACTATGTCGTTATAGGTTACCTTTAGAATTCGAACAGACTATTGTATTGTATCTAATCTCTGTTGGGAACCAATCCAATACAGTACCTTGATTGAAATTCCTGGACCAAAAGGGAATCTCCAATTTTCTGATTAATACGGTCACAAACTTCCTTAGGGATGTACTTGAGACTTATAATAATCCACACTACAATGAGTATTTTTTTTTATTTACAATTTTTCCAATTCCAACACATTTGTCTTCATGGGGTTTCACATTATCATATAAAATTTCGTGTCGATACACTCATTAAATAAGGAATGTAGAGGTATCCAACAATATATAATGTTATTTATTCCACAACTAGTGCAATTTACTGCCATCATGTAGTGAATCTGTATATCTCTATCAAAAAAGTCTGTGAACACTCACCTGGGTTTCCTTCAATTGACAAGGACAATAATCAATAAACACTTAATTTCCTAAAAGATAACACAAAATATTATTCAACTATATAGTATGAAAAAATTTTAATTGAAAAAATCGTCCCTTAAATGCAAAAAGAAGTCTGTGAACATTTGTATAAACAGAGCCAAACAACAAGAACGGATTAGCTTCAATAACAATTGAAGACGATAGGTCCTATCCATATATAGCCAGAAGGAATATCCGGTTGTAGTAATTTCGATACATCGTAAAAAAAATGGAAAATAAGAAAATACATACACAATACTCAAATAGACTCTTAATAACAAAAAGAGCATGAAAAACATACTTATAAAAAAAAATTATTACAATAGCTAAGGAGCAAAAGAGATAAAAGTGTCTACATAAAAAATAACTCAAAAAATAAGAAAAAGATAAGTAAATGAAAAACTTAATAAAAATATATAAATATAATAAAAATAAATAGATAAAATAAAATAATAAAAATAAATAAATAATCAATATCGACGACATTATTTCCCCAATTTAGCAATATCCCTCGATATTCCGATATGAGACCTCAGCTGCTGTGATCAGGGCGGCGAATCTACTCATGCATTTATCATGAGGGAAATTCAGATGTATTGAAATATAATGGAAAAACAGATTCACTCCAAATACAATTTTCTTCAACATTGTGTCTTCTTTAATATTCACCTTTCCTTCTTCTTTTTTTTTTTTTTTTGTTTTTGTTTTTCTTCATCTTCTTCACCCCATCCAAAGAAGAAGATGGTCTCCAACAAGAAGACAAGATTTTCCCTTCCATTGATTTATATATACTATATACTAGCAGTAATACCCGGCGTTGCCCGGGGAACTTTGACTTTTCTCCCAATATCTCCTATAAGGCTATTCAGTTCCTCGACAGTACATTCATGATGTTATAATTTTCAATAAATAAGGAATAAGGCTTATAGTCCTTCAACTGTAGTAACGCTAGCTTTGGAGCTAAAACTAATTTATTCAAAAAGACTTCTCATTAATCGTTGCAATGGTTTTCGAGTTACAAAGATTGCGTGAGTGGATGCTGGGATGGACCAGGGGTTGATTAAAAAATAGACCTTAACCTTCCGGTAGATAAAACTTATCTATTCAAAAAGATTCCTCATTAATCATTGCAGTGGTTTTTGAGTTACAAAGATTGCGTAGGTGGATGCTGGGATGGACCAGATAACGAGGTACTAATACGCCTATAACCTTCCACAGACGATGACGAACAAATTAAAAAAAAAATGAATCAAATCCATCAAGCCGTTCGTGAGTTATAGCGGTACAACGCACAGACATTTTCATATATATATATATATATATATATATATATATATATATAAATGTTATAGTTATTATGACTCATGCCCGGATTTAACTAAGAGGCTATAGCGTCTACATATGCGTCTGAAACGCTCCCTTTCGTCAATCTCGTGGAGTACCCGATTTCTACTGTGGGAGACCTAAATTTGGCCTACTTAGATTAATTCACCTAGAGTAGGGGTCAGTGTACCTCATACAGGGTACATCGCACAGACTCGGGACCATCGCTTAACGTCCTATCCAAAGAACCCACGTTCTTGACCTAAGTAGGCTAGCATGCAACCCCTGAGCTCCCGTTGCTCTCAGGATACAGTCATAATCGCTTCGAATTTACGATCAGAAATTCGACGTTGAGTTTTCAAGGGAATTTCATTTTTTCTGACCTCGGTGGATCACTCTCGCTGGTCATTAATAGGTGTCCTTATTGGGTTTTGAATGTACATATGAAATTTCGTGTCAACACATACATAATAACGACAGTTATTTGAGTTTTTGTGTTAAACCTACCCCTAATCTCCTCCTTCCCTTTATCCAATTTGGCTGAAAAATAAATGTCGTCCATAGGGTTCTGGATATACATACATATAACATTTTGTGTCGATTTCTATTGGGAGTTATCGTTTATACAGACACGAAAACAGTGACAAACTTTTTTTTCATTTTTGGAATTATGGGGTCGGAAAACTCCGCTTCCATTTTCAGGCCGATTACATAACTTCCCCTCTACCTCGTAAAAAAAAAAGTAAAAAAAATTTACATAGTCGTAGGTAACTAATGTAAAAAAAAAAATGTTAATTGTGGTGACTGATTAGTTCATGGTTAAGGTTGTCGTTTTGTACTACCAGTTTAGTAAAATTTTAAACAGAAACCTAAAACAAGGTAAATAAACAAGAATGGTAATTAGTTAACTATGTTATACTAACGAGTCCTAGTTTTATTTTATTTTTATCAATTAGTCTTGGGATCCTTGGACTTTTTTCATTGGTTATTTGTTTTGATTATAATTAAATGAATTGGGTTACTTCAAAAGACAAATAACACACGAAACCAAAATTAGTATAATGAATATCTAGCAGTAGTATTAATGTATGTGCCACTGTAATTAATTGAGAAAAATATATATTGAGTTTTGTATGAATAAATATGTCATTAAAACTTTACAAAATACATGTATTTCGTGTCTAAAAACGCATATTATTTATATATTTCTACCAGATTGAGGACGTTTTTAGCAAAGGCCAGCTTAGCAGTACCCTAAATAAGTTAATAACAATGTACCTACTACCTATATAGTTTAAGTTTAAAAAATGTTGCTCTATTGGCTAATGAGTTTGCCTAGGTCTAGGCCAAAAGGTTTCATTTTTAACAAAATATTGCATATTGCACAGAATATTGCGAATAAAATATTTTTGAAATATGATTAAGATTCAAAAGAAAATAAATCTGAAAAGAGATAATAAAAGTAATAGACGTACATAAATTATTAATGAAAAAAAAAAGTTAGTGACCCGACCCCAAAGCCACAAATCAAGTTCCCAAGTTCGGCTCAACTCTTTTGAAGTCCAGCCTCCCCGCTTTATCAATAATTCATTTGATATACCTACCTACGTTTTTCAGATACAAATGTTATCCTCTCAAGTTGAAGAAATAAAGTTATTAATTTTGATTAAGTTTAGAGCAACAAATTGCAAATGTAATCATTGTTGATTTTTGATTTGACCTTTCTGATTCCCCTTCCCTTCTGTGGATCCCGCTGAAAATAAATACGTGTCGTCCTTACGGGGTTTTGAATTCACATATGAAATTTTGTGACGACACAATCATTACAATGGCAGTTATTGGAGTTTTTGAGTTAAGTCTCTCCCCAAATCCGAACCCCCAATCGATTTGGCTGAAAATCAATTCGTGTCGTCGTTAGATAGGTTCCAGATTCACATATAAAATTTCGTGTCGATTCATTCTATTGGGAGTTATCGCATTCACAGACGCACACACACTCCAGGCTATATTTTTTTCATATTTGGAAACTAGAGGTCGGAAAACATAAAAATTGCTTTGAAAACTACGCAATTGTATTATAAAATTTCGAGTCGATGCGTTCATTCTATCGGGAGTCCTCCCGCCCCCGCGCTTTCCATCACCTCTGTATGCCCATCTCTTTGGTTACCAGCACTTCTCTTAAA
Organism: Aradus depressus; assembly: GCA_963662175.1. Classification (NCBI taxonomy): domain Eukaryota; kingdom Metazoa; phylum Arthropoda; class Insecta; order Hemiptera; family Aradidae; genus Aradus; species Aradus depressus. The sequence goes on along the minus strand of OY759220.1, from coordinate 20,058,471 downwards.
CCTTCCATTAGCTTGTACTATATTTTCATTTACAGGATAAAACCCATATACATACAGAAACCACTCCCCTTAAACCATCCATTATTTTTCTATATTTAAAACACAAAAACTATAAAAATGTCGATACCCCCTGCTCACTTTTACAAGGATTTTTACCCCCTGCTCACTTTTACCCCCTGCTCACTTTTTACCCCCTGCTCACTTTTACCTATTATGTTCAAAGTCATACAAAACTTTAGTTTCTTCATTTTTGAAATCAGAGACTGGAAAACATTAAATTCAGGTGAACACTCAATATCGATTATCCGTCCGATTGCATAACTTTCCCTATACTTCGGATAGTCGTGGAAGTAAAACAATGAGATGTTAGAAGAAAATCCGAACATTTGGCTTTGAGATTACCGTTTCCAAATGATTTAAAAGCACAAAAAAAGGGAAAACGAGGGCGAAAAAATAGGGGAAGTTGAGAGTGGATTTTTGAGGTGTGTTCGTAAACCTTCCTAATCTTTTGTGGTTTTTTGTACATCATGGAGTTGGCTTAGGGTATAACCCAAACTCCCGCCCCCGCGCTTTCCATCACCTCTGTATGCCCATCTCTTTGGTTACCAGCACTTCTCTTAAACCTTCCATTAGCTTGTACTATATTTTCATTTACAGGATAACATACATATACATACAGAAACCACTTCCCTTAAACCATCCATTATTTTTCTATATTTAAAACACAAAAACTATAAAAATGTCGATATAATGAATAAAAAGCATGTACTGCAACACGAAATTTATATGTAGATTCAAAACACCGTAAGGACACGAATTAATTTTCAGCCAAATCGGTCGAAGGGAAGGGAATTCAGAGGTAAGGGGCTCAACTGAAATACCCTAATAAATTTTGCGAACTTAAATTTGTTGCAGCTGAAGTGCAACACAATATATAAATTTAAAATACATTTATATATACCTATATATCAATTTATTTTCTATAACATAATTTCTTTTTTGTTGTTGTTTGTTGTCCCCAAACTTAGTTGGTATGGGGGAAGTAGCCAAACCAATCAACTACATGCCTCTCCAAAAGTGACAACAATTATTGGACAAACTTTTTTTTTTTTTGTGGGTTGGTTGGAGGAAATCTGTACCAACTTCTTAAAAGAAAGTTGTATCGCGTGGTTTGAAAGACACTTACTGGCACACCCTGGGGACCAGAAAAAGATCTTTGACAGTTTAATTTAATTAAGAACACAGATTTCAGTGCAGTTAACTCAACAAAAATAGAGTATATACTTCAGTCAATAATTAATACGGACGAAGCTAATTATCCAAGCTTCGTACACGTTTCTCTAACCTATAGTTAGTTATTGTGACGCATGGTCATATCGCCTACTATCAGAGCGCTCTTTCTCCATTCTGGTGGACATGAGTCCGACTCTACTGTGGGAGTCCTAAATTTTGTATACCTTTATTCACCTAGGGTAGGTCTTTAACGAGTACCTGATTTCTCACTGGCTTGTATGGTACAACAATATATTTTTTATAAACAATCGGACCTCACTGTAAGGATAACCAATAAAAAAGAAAATAAACACCTTCCTTACAAAATATACTTTATTAATTAATGCATTTCGAACGCAGAAGCGTTCATCATCAGAGCTACTTATACGGAATTCCGAACTATTGTTTACAGTTTATAAGTAGCTCTGATGATGAACGCTTCTGCGTTCGAAATGCATTAATTAATAAAGTATATTTTGTAAGGAAGGTGCTTATTTTCTTTTTTATTATTATATTTTTTGTTTACTCCACAACGAGTTTCAACAATTATCTCCCTCAGGTGACAAATCTATACAAACACGAACTTTTTTTTTTTTGAAATATATTTAGATCTGATCATGGAAGACATTTGCCGAAACAAGTAGTATATTAAATAAAAAATATATTGTTGGATTGATATATCTGCTATACTTATTTAGTAAGTCCACTACATCCGCCTATCAGTAAAAAAAAATTTGGTGAAAACTGTCGGTGAATCACCGGCTATGTATTAAAATTAATCAAGTACGTTTTCGCTCTCCCACCGAAGCCAATTAACCGTTTGGGCTAAAACTCAATATTACACTCATGTCTTCTGAATTCTTGTACTAAATTTTGTGTCGATACGTTCAATACATCGGTAGTTACTGAACATTTTGAATTGACCCCCCTGATCCTCCCCGTCCATTTGGCTGATTCCGATGAAAAATGATAGACGCCGTCTTTATAGGGCTTGGAATTTACATATGAAATTTAGTGTCACTATATTCATTCACTTCCTTTCCTTCAAGCCGATTTGGCTGAAAATCAATAGGTGTTGTCCTTAGAGGGTTGTGAATACACATATAAAATTTCGTATCGATACATTCATTCTATCGGGAGATATCGAGTACACAGACAAAGAATTTTTGTATTTAATTTCTGGAATAAGGAGATCAGAAAACATGAAATTCCGCTGAAAACTCTGCATCGAATTTTTGACGAATTTCATAACTTCCCTTATACAAAAATTCTAATAACTACCGTTTTAATTAATATATACTCCCCCATTAGAAGCCACTTCTTGCCTAGGAGTATCAGTATAGACCGATCCAACTTTCATACATTACTCTTGACCCATAATAAGAATGATATCTCAAACATTTTCTATTATTTGATCAGCGCTCTGAAACTTAGAGCATTCATTGTTAACGAATAATGTATTCCAACTTACATATTATATTGATATTCAATACCTAAATCTCCACTCGTTAAAGAATTGTCTATGTTACATTATTATTATTAATTTGTAATTACTTATTTTATTTCTATTTTGTTAAAGGTTCCTTTATATATGTAATTATTGTTTTATATGTGTATTCTTTTATATGAGTCATTATTATGTTAATATTGTAAATGTAATTGTCACTGACTCCATTGTATAGGGGTGATCCCTTTAAACAATAAAAATTATTATTATTATTATTAACTAATATATGGACACATATTGATTTTCAGCCATATTGGCAAAAGGGAGGGCTGGCTCAACTAAAAAAAAACCAATAACTGCTGATATAATGAATGTATAAACATTTATATTATCGATGCCTCAGGAACTACTGAGGATGAAACAATAGTGTCGAAAAACCTGTTTTGGGAAAAAGAAAATAAAGGAAAACACATAACTTTTCCTATCTTTGTATAGGTGGGTAAGGGTGGGTAATATTACAACATAAAAATTGTCTAAATTTTTTTTTTTTTTTTTTGGCTTTTATTCATAAAGATGCAACTGTTGCTAGGGGGCAACAACCAGCATCTATGTTGGTAGGTATGGAGACGTTGGCGTGAATGGCATGTGAGAGGAAGGCCACCCAGTGGTAGGTCCTCGGGACGAAAATTTATATTAATTATAAGGACAAGGGAAAAAAATAAATAAAATAATAAAAATAATAATAATTAAAAAAAAATAAATAAATAAATAAAAAGGAATTGAAAGACAACTTTGATGGAATGGGTAAGAGAGATGATAAAAGTGAAGGAAAATAATGTAAAAGAATAAAAAAAAATAAAAATATTAAGAACGAATAGGAATTAAGGTGGCAGTAAGTCGCGGTTCCACCTCCTCTTCAACCTTCGTGGGGGGGTTTGTGGTAAGTGTTGTGAAGATAAAGTACGTATTTCTGGATTTGTATGCGTGTAAAGTTTTCTAAAAAAACGTATGTAAATAGTTTGTATTGTGTCGGGTACTGTGTGTATCATAAGATCGTTATGAAGTGTTCTGTTGTTTATGTATGGGGGGCATTGTGTTATCAGTCTGAGGGTTTTTGACTGAAATGCCTGAATTCGTTTGATGTTGGATGTTTTTGCTGAACCGTATATCTGTGATCCGTATGTCCATAATGGTCTAAGTAAGTAAGTATAACAGTTCCGTTTTTGTGTCATGTCTAATTTTGATCGTCTATTTAGAAGTCCGTAGAGTATTTTGAGTCGACGGTTCAGCGTGTTTCGTGTGAGACGTGTGTGAGGATTCCATGTCAGTCTTCGATCCAATGTCAGTCCTAGGTATCGTACAGTATTAGTTTGAGGGAGGGGCTTGTCGTATATGAAAACGGGGGGGCATGTTTCCCGTCGAAGTGTAAATGTGATGTGCTGTGATTTTTCTGTATTTAGTTTGATTTTCCATGTGTTGCACCAGTTTTCAATTTGTGTGAGATGGTGTTGTAGTGTAAATGAGGCGTGTATGTGAAGGTCAGCAGCAGCTAAGATGGCGGTGTCATCGGCGTATGTAGCTGTCATTGTGTGGATGGAGGTGGGCATGTCAGATGTGTATATTGTATATAATAAAGGAGCTAAGACAGAACCCTGCGGTACACCCGCCAATATGGGTCTTATTGAGGAGATAGCAGAGCCCTGACGGACGGCGAAGTATCTGTTTGTTAGATATGAATGAATGATTAAATAATATGTGTGAGGAAGCAACGGTCTCAATTTATAAAGAAGTCCCGCGTGCCAAACTCGGTCAAAAGCCTGACTTACATCAAGAAACGCCCCCGTTGCATAAAACTTTCTTTCTAGGGCAGACGCCACGTAATCCACAACCCTGTGTAACTGGTGTATTGTGGAGTGTTCTGAGCGGAAGCCAAACTGATGATGAGGAAGTGTTTGCTGACTGGAAAGAATAGTTATGAGCCTTTTGTATAGTAATTTTTCGAAGAGTTTAGAACATAGTGGAAGAAGACTGATAGGTCGGTAGGAGGAAGGAGAGTGTTCTGGCTTCTTTGATTTTAGTATCATAAGAATGTGTGAGAGTTTCCATTGAATTGGAAAGCGTGTTGTGCGTAGTATGCAGTTAAACAGGGTTGTCAGGAACACGACAGCTTTCCGAGGTAATTCCTTGAGAACTTCAGCCGTAATGAGGTCATACCCTGGGGACTTCTTTTTGGGGAGGTGTTGAATTTCAAATGCGACTTCAGAAGGTGTGAATGATTTGGGAGGGAGTGAAAGGGGTAATGGGATATGTAGTGTTTGTGAGACATGTGTTTCATGTGTTAAATCATGCATGTCTGGATGAGGTGTGAAGGTTTGTGTGAGATGGGAGGCGAAGCGCTCTGCTTTCTCCTCGTCTGTTATGGCCCATGAGTCATTGTCATATCGCAGAGGTACTGACGTTGCTGGTTGACGCAGCACCCGACGAGTTTTTCGCCAGAGACTGCCATTTTCAGCATTCAAGTTGGAGAAGTAAGTATCAAATTTAGCTTTTCGAAATAGTTCAATTTCCGTCTTCAGTTTGTTATTCAGTCGATTGTATATCTGTTTGTCAGTCGGTAGTCTGGAGGATTGCCATATCTGCCGTGCTCTCCGCTTCTCCCTGATCAATCTGCGAATGTACTCTGGGTAAGCCGGTAGATCTTGCCTGGAAGCCAGCTTTGAGGGAAATGATGAAGACCATGCGGCTTCCTGAACACTACATGTGTAGAACTCCACTGCCTGCTCTAGCTCCTCCTCTGTCTTTAGGGAATATGGTACAGAGAGCTTAGCGTTTAAGGTTTCCCTGAATAACTCCCAGTCCATCAGTCCTGGAGTTAGCGTCGGTTTACTCTCCTTTTGAGACGGCTCCGCCCAGACGTTTAAAAACACCGGTGAATGATCCGAAGAGAGGTCGGTCGTGGTGCTGACAGATGATGGCATACCTCTTAAACCGTAAGTCCGTTCGCATTCCACAGAAGAACTGACAAGGAACCAATGGTGAGTGAATTAGTGTGCATACTGTGTGAAGAGTTGTGTCATTTGTGATAACTGTGAAAGGAGGGTGACAAGGGGCTGGATGATAGTTTGTAGACTTGATAAAAAGTTATTAAAATGTGGAGGGATACCATTATTAGGAGGTGACCACTGGGACCCTTCCTCTCCCATGGCCCCTGACGGAGGATCGGATCTGTCCAGTCCAGAAGTTCTCTGACGTCGAAGGGAATCTGCGTAGCTGGATTTCCTTTCTGTAGCGGGTGGTGGACGGAAGGCACTGACATGTGGCCGCCCAGTCGCTGCAGGATGAGTCGCCGGAGTTGGTTGAGTCCTTTGAGGCATGACGGGAAAAGCTGTTGAATTCATCGGCGGCGTAAACCTCTTGTTGTCTACTGAAGTAGAAGAAATTGTCCGTCGATTTCGAAGTTCTTGGTAGACAATGCACCCCCTGTAGTTGGCAGGGTGAGAGCCCTTGCAGTTGGCACATGTGGCTGCAGTGGTTCTTGGTTTCTGGCATGTACCAGAGACATGGTCCTGACCGCACCGCACGCACTTATGGCGCAGTCTGCAAAATGATTGGGTGTGTCCGTACGACTGACATCTTTTGCACTGGACTATAGACCTTGTTCTATAGGGTTCCTCTACTGTCACTTTGCAGTACAGTAAAGATTTAATATCAAAGATATTTTCGTTAAATGTATTCGGTTCTATGTCGATAAAAAATAGTGGGAGGGGGACATTGATTGGAGCGGAGTCGGGCACACTGGGGTCTTGTTGGAGCCATGATTTCTTGTAGACATTCATGACTCCTTTCACCTGATAACCCTTCTCACTGAAGGCTGCGATGATCTCCTCCTTGTCGGACGAAGGATGAAGGCCACGAACTACCACCCTCGGCACCTTTTCCGACTTCAGTTGATAAGTGTGATACTCAACTTTATGGTTATCGAGAAGATGGATGAATGCCCTATAGTGTTCGGGCTTCGTGGGATATAAGGTAATCCCTCTTGTCGTGGCTTTCAATATGAAGGAATCGGGCCCAGAAGTTTTAATTAATTCTTCAATGAAGTGCTTGCAACTGGTCACTTCATCTTTAATGAAAATAGGAGGAGGTTTCTCGAAAGTTTCCTTTACTGTCTCCATGTTGTCATCTTTTGTTGCTAATGGAGTGTAAGGGTTACTTACAGGAATGGTGTCTGCAGGACGAGCGATTTTCCTTGGGTCTCTATTTTCTATAGCGGACCTCTTTCTGGAAAATGCTTTTTGCCACGGTGTGATTACTGGCACAGCATTGTTGACTTCTTTCTTTTCCTCAATGGTTGCCATTAAATGAAATAAAAGAAAATAATAATAAAAAAAAAAATAATAAAAAAAAAAATAAATTAAAAAAAAATAAATAAATAGGTAAATAAAAATCAGCTAGCTTAGGATGTTTTGACTTGCATTATGAAAAAGTTCTTAAACAAAACAAAACAACTCAAACCAAAAATAAGATAAGATTTTAAACAAATTTAACAGAATATACTTTTTTAACAAAAATATTGAAGAGCACAAAAAAAATGATGTTTACTATATCAATATCAAAATTGTCTAAATAAAAAAAAAACATTCAAGAGTGGAGAAAAAAGTAATCAGGAAAATAATAATCTAAAGAGGAACAAACAAGAAAAAGAAAAGATATAAAGCTAATTTAAAAGAAATCAGGTGAGTTGAGGGAGCTGTAAAAATTGTGGTTTATCTTTAAAGGAAGAGGTAAATAAAATAAAGAAAATAAAATGATTTATCACTGTGTCACATTTCATCACGTCCGTTTTGTCTTGTCTATCTAACAACTGGGAAAACACACAAAGGAAAGCGATTTTCCCAAAGGACATCATTTAAGAAATGACGGGGGGAAAAAAATGGGAAAACTTCTACCTTAGGGAGAGAGATGAATCTTTTCTTTCAATAATCACCGATAAAAAACAAACTTTTTTTTTGTATTTTTTATTTATTTGTTCTTTTTACTTTATTATATTTTATATTTTTTAATTTTTACTTTCTTATATCTAAACAGTTGAACCTCTCTCAACCGATTTGGGCGGTTAATCCGAGGTTCCCGTGAAAAATCTATATTCGTTCAAAAAGAACCTACATATGTACATATTTCATCAGGTATCATGAATAAACAAGCAAATAAGACGTTGCAACTCATTTTATTGTACATTGCAACACATTATAATACATATGTACATATAGATATAAAAGAACACGAACAAATTAAACATTATGAACTTGCATAAACTTTGAAAACTTAATGTACATTGTACATATGTACATGTTGTTTGAAAAAAATCAGTTATTTTTTTCTGTATTTTACCTTTCAAAGATTTTTTTGAAAGCTGAGTCTCTCCATTTTCGTACGTTGATTACGTCGTTGAATCTTGTTGCTGCTCAACATATTGCAATAAAATTTCTGCAGCTTTCAAGAAATTTGCTCCATTGAAGGGAATCAAACTGGCGAAGTCCCTCCCCCTCCCCCGTTCTGCCCGCCACAACACAAACACATTGCACATCTAAACGTAGCGTCACCCCGTTTTATTTTCCATTTCCAGGAACTTTCCAGGAAAGGCACGTCAAATCAATGTTTGAGTCACTTGCCAGCTAGTATACGCTGAAAGAGAGAAAAAAAAACTCTGTTGGGATAGGCCGGTTAATGCGAGGCCGGTTAAGAGGGGTTATACTGTAGTATAAAGGAAGTTAGTTGTTGGAAATCAGTCATCAGCGGTACTGAGGCTCTCGCCCATACCCCGCAGAGGATAGAAATCAACCTAAATTAGTGATGACATCATACTGGGTTGGAGGTTGGTCTAAGACGAAGTTAGTTCCTTGGAATAGGGGAGGAATTGGGACACCTACTACTTCGCTCTGGTCCCAGCATCAGAATCTATCAGGGACTGGCTTCCGGTGCTGATGCCAATAACCACAGCCACTACGAATCCAACCTCAGTTGGTGGTGCCGCTTGGAAGCAGCCTCCCCCGTAGTACCATTTTAGCTAAGGCTTTGGTGACTGACCCAGGCAAGCAGTATAGAAGAAATATTTTAATTGTGTGAAAATTCGAAATCGAGGTTTCAACGGATATTCACGTTTAAACATCCCCTGAATACGTTTAGATCATGTACGCGATGATGTATGTTCATATGTGATTGGAAAGTTGTGGGCGCTCTATCGTGAAAACGATTGTAGGTAAGAACGTGAAATTTGGAATGAAGGGATCACATGTGATAACTTAGATCTGATTTTGCTGAAATCACACGAAAATTAAAACAACTTTACTTGTGGGCATAAGTAAATTTAACAAGATACCGTCTTATATTGACCTAATCAATACTTTCTACAAATAAAAGTTCTAGAGAAAACGAGATGGCTCCTTTTATGAAATATACGTTTTTTCGAAGGTCGCTCTGCAGAATTTATGGCGAAAACTGTCGTGAAATGTCGTTTTGGAACCCATATTTTTAGCATATTTCCTTGAATTACGCAAAAACTAACTGTGATAGTCCTAAGGAAAAATTGTTTTTTACTAAAAGTCCTCAGATTTGATATATGACGAATACGAACAAAGTTATAGCGCTCCCTTAAAAAATTGTAGCTACGAAATTCAAATTTAAAATGAAGATGTTACATTTGCTAACTTAGATTGCGAAGGTCGAATAGAGATAACTTGATTTCAAACAATCTTTAAGATGAATAACAGTGTGAAAATTAACTTAAAAACTTCAATAAAACTACTTTTAAACACAGAATGGGATGGGACGTTGAGCGATGGCCCCGAGCCTATGCGATGTCAGGTACTCGTTAAAGACTCCTATCCTAGCTGAATGAACCGTAAGTAGGCAAAACTCTCACAGTAGAGTCGGGCTCATGTCCACCAGAGTTACGAAAGAGCGCTTTGGTCGTAGACGATATGAACTCGTAGTTAAAGCCCTGGCTGGCATGAATCATAATAACTAACTAAAATAAAAAATATATTATGAAAGGAACAATAACGTCAAATATTAAGGTTACAAATTGAAACTTGGTCCCGAAGCATTCTAGATCAACAATGAATACATAAAATGACCTACTGGCAAACATAAATGATTCAATTCGTATTAATATTCTGAACAGTTGCCATCTGGAAAAGGACAGTCATAAACTATAAATGACGTCATAATCATCTTGTTTACAGAAAAGAAACAAAAAATCCCAACCATTTTAGAGACAGTTAAATGTTTTATGCCCTCCAGGAATCTTCCTCTCTTCCTCCTTCTGTTTGTCTTTATATTTGATTCTTCTGTTCCACGTGGCAGAGGCAGAGCGTCTTGTTTGGACAACGGAAATAGGAACAGTTATGGGATATAATAAACCTGGAGTACACCAGGGATCCCTTCTCAGTCCTCTGCTATTCACTCTTTTTAAAATGATTTTCAGAAAACTAATAAAGAACTTTGTTTCTTTTTTTTATGTAAATGATTCTGAACATTTGAATATTCTTTTCTTATTTATTTTTATTTCCCCAGCATTATTATTATGTAATCGGTCCAAAATTCGATGCAAAGTTATCAACGGAATTTCATATTTTCCACCTTCATATCCCAAATATGAAAAAAAAAAAGTCTGTCTGTGTTTTTAAATAAATGCACTTTCTTCAAAATTGCACGTCATGAAGTTTCTATTTTTTTTTATTAGGACCCTTCTCGGAAACTACTGTAGAAATCAAAATTTAGTAGGCCAGGCAATATTTCTCTACAGGAAGTGTGATAATGTTATTATTTATTTATTATTATTATTAATTATATTAATATTATTTTTTTATTATGACAATACATAATTCTTTGAAGCAATAAGATATGAAATGAAATCTACAACACAAGCACAAGTTCAGTCTCCCTAATTTCCTCCCTTCACCCCACAAGTTAAGAAGGCAGAAAACTTAGTTATAAATAAGATAAACTAACTTAAAAGCTATAAAAAAGTCATAACTCAATTCTCGATGGAAGGGAAGAAAATTTTCTTTAACCGAAAGCGAGTTCTTCAATTTACATCTTAAAGTAGGCCTTTGTGGAAGATCCGCGCTGTCATGACATCAGACATCAGGAACTCTCACTGTTTTTGATTCTTCTGATCAACATTTCGAACAACTTTACATTAAGTAAGATTCAAGACATTTTGAGTGCACATTAATATATGCAAAATATAATACATGATCAACTTTTTAAAAAAAGTATGTCTCATTAACTTCAGCGTCTATATATTCGAAAATGTTACAGCTACACGGAGTCTAGGAAAAGTTATGGAAGAAGGCGAGACCAGCGACTAGGGGACTCGACTCAAATACCCTTTTGAATAAGCAAATATTCGGACTACGTAAGTCAAATATTGAATTTTAGCCCAAACGGTCGATTGGCTTTGGAGGCAGAGCGAAAACATAAGTAATTGGTCATCCTGCTTTATTCGCGACTACGAAGTTTTTACTTTCGTATCTATACGGAGTATAGGGGAAAAAAAGAAAGAAGAAAACGCCTTAAGGACCAACATCTCTCATCCACCGATTTTCAGACAAATTGGCCAAAGGGGAGGGGGGATTAGGGGAGAGGTTTAACACAAAAACCCCAATAATTGCCAATGTAATGAATATATCGACATGAAATTTCATATTTATAGTCGAAACCCAATGAGAACATAACCTGTCAAACAGCGATGTCGGCTGAAGAGGAGGTTGAAATGACGAGCCTCATTTCAAAAACCCTAATAACTGGCGAGTTTGAATAGATCGACACTCAAGTTAGTGTGAGGATTTAGGAGCCCCTATATGTCAAATGTTGAATATTAGCGAAAACTATAGACTAGTTTTGGAGGGGAAGCGAAAAGTTAATTGATTAATTCGTTCTGGGAAACTATAAAAATATATGAATTTACCGCATATAAAATATGACTGTCAGTTTTAGCTCAATTACAACTTTTATTTAAAGAGATTTTTGTATAGGTCATAAGTCATGAAAATGAAATGAAAAGAAAATGAAATGAAAAGAAAATGAAATGAAAAGAAATTTTATTATTCTGGGACCGAGGTCCCCTAAGAATAAATACATAAAGAGTAAAGGAAATGAAACAATGAAATATAGTATCAGTACAAAGAAATAAAAAGATAGGTAGGTAAATAAAAATTAGTGCTACATTGGAGAAAAACTATACAACTAAAAAAATAGATAAACAGGAAATAAAAAAACAGGAAAAAATATAAAACTAACAACTTCAATATGATGAAAAAAATATGTTTCTACAAAAATAAAAGAGAATAAGTAAAAAAGAAAAAGAAGCAAATCTAAACAACTAAGAAAGAAATAAAATTGATAATATAAATATAAATCGACCGAGCATACTACTATGATGATTAATTATAAAAGAGAAGGAAGGATGCCCAGCCAAGGTTTGAAATAAAATTAATTTAGAAAGTAAATGAGCCAAAAATGAATACTATTGATTATGATCGAATAATTTAGAAAATATGATAAAATAGGGAATGACAAAGACAAAAAAGAGAGAGAGAAAAAAAAGGCAACATTGGAGGGTATTATATGTCATGAGAGGTGATGAGGAAGGACACAAAGTAGAGGGAGGGGTCATTAACGGTATCCTGTAAAAAGTACTTAGGCTCTGAAGTAAAATGGTCTCCGCTTTTCGCCAAAATCTAATCAGAACCAAGTTAGCACATGTGACATCTTCATTTCAAATTTCAAGTTCGTTGATGAGTAAGATCGCTCACAAAGTTTCATTCATACACACCGTTAGACATCCAACGCGACAAAACAAATTCAGAATGGCTTCAAACGTGAAAATTTGTTGAAAACTTGATCTTGGCTTTTCGCACGATTACAATACTTCGTTATTCTACATTGATCCACCAACGACGTTTTTCTATTGATTTGGGCTGTGGTCGGAATGAACTTGATCCCATTTGAAAGTTAGTTTGCACCATGATGTGGATCCGTGAGATGAACTTATTATTGAAGTTGTGCTTTGATGGGCGAACCATCACAAAGAGGATTATACATTGACGATAAGCCCCCCCTAACTAGCTGACTCAAATTTGAAAACTAATTTAGCCAGGATAGGACCGTAGCTAGAAGGAGTGAATTTGAATATTCATTTCTTGTGATTGATGTTGACATATCCACTTCCTTAGCTTCATCAGGTATGAGGTCTAGTTGGAACAGATTGAAAACCGACAAAGTGGATATGATACAATTTTGGAAAATGGGTTAAAGCAATCTCAAGTGCAGAGAGCATTCAATTGGTAACTGCAAGAATGGCAGACAGGATCCTCAAGATCCCCGCGATGAACGATGTAAAAGAAGAAATCAAAGAGAGAATAGATACCATAGATCTCTGAAAAAGGTGATCCCACAATTTCCTTTATAAACAAACCAGGTTTTCGACACTATTGTTTCATCCTCGGTGGTACATCTACAATATAAATGTCGATATATACATTATATGGGCAGATATTTAGGTTTTTGAGTCTCTGATAGCTCTTTCCCTTAGGCATCTTTGGCTGAAAATCATTTTGAGCCTCCTCCCTAATCCACTATTTTTTAATTTGGCCGATTTGGCTGGCAAATAATAGTTGTCTTATGGGTTTCATGATACACATATAAAATGTTTTGTCGATACGTTCATTCTATCCTGAGCTCATTTTAGCGTATTCACAGACAGAGTTCAGCTACACAAAGTATAGGGGAAGTTATGTAATCTGTCAACAATTAAATGCTGTTTACAACGGAATTGCATTTTTCCGATCTCCTGATTCCAGAAATGAAAAAAAAAAAAAAACTCTGTCTCTGTGAACACGATATCTCCCGATAGAATGAATGTATCAACATGAAATTTTGTATGTGCATCCAGAAACCTCTAAGGACGGCACCTGTTGATTTTCAACGAAATCGGCCAAAAAGAAGGAGGAATTAAGGAGAAGTTTTAACACAAATACTGTAATAACTGTCTTTTTTCTTATTTACATTCAAAGCCCTATAAGGACCACACCTATCAATTTTCAGCAGAATCGATCGAAGAGGAGGGCGATTCGATTCAAATTATAACTGCTCTCGTAATGAATGTATTGATACAAAATTGAGAATTCAGAAACTTTGGAGGGAGAGCGAAAAAATAATCGATTAATTCGTGCTAGGGACGTACATAGCCGGTGATACATCGACTTCTTAATGAAATTCCTATGAAAACGCAACTTCGAATTTCTGACCGATTACATAACTTCCTATTCGTATATCTTTTTAATGGTTGTTAGAAGTTACAATAAAAATAAATAAATTCCTTTATTTATATTCTAATTTAAAGAATGCTCATCGACATACTGACGCTGGGGTCACTAAAATTGTATTGTCCTTGGAATGTGAGATGTTAGTTAAGTCTTAGCAAAGTCACGAAGTTGTGAGTGTTCAATAAGAAGACTTTATAAGGTACCCAATCCAAAGTGATATATTCACACTGGTCCCCCCCATATAATTTAATGATTGAATAATTTTAAGTATTTATTTTGCAATGGTTTCTCAAGTAAATGAATTATTTATAAGTTGGGTGTCTCACGAAAAATGTATTTCTCCAGAAAAGTTTCGCTCTCATCCCAAAGCCAAATGACCCTTTGGGCAAAAAGAAGGAAAAAAAGGGAGCTTCTGAATCCTAATATGAAGGTCCGGTACATGTACCATGTCAGGTACTCGTTAAAGAGCCCCTCAATAAACCTAGTTAGGCAAAAGTTAGTACTTCTCGAGCTCATGGCCCCAGAGCGACGAAAGATCTGGTAATAATAATAATTTTAATTCCGTTAAACCATAACGTGGTAATAGGAATCGTCATAAGAATATTTACATCATGTTAGCTTATAATTTAGATACTTTAACAGATATTAACTCTTAGTGTCTGACACATATGGGTTAGAGTTAACAATACTACTAAAAATTAAAAAGAAATTAATAAATAAATACTTGAAAATATGAGTACTAAAATAATAATTTTATACAGTAGATAAAGTATTTATGTAATAAATACAGTAGATATATTTTTTTAATAAAATTAAAAATAAGACAATATTTTTTGATAACTTTTCCGTAAGTGTCTTTTCACGACGACATTACGGGGCGTTCTCACATCGCATTCTCAGGTAACAATGTGCGAAATAAAAAAAGGACAGAAAGAAAACAAAATAACTATGACAATTATAATATATATAAATAAATGAAGTAAATAAATAAAATAAATTCTAATATAAATAATAAAAAATAATGATTAAAACGTTGATTCGATATGAAAACTGACATTATTGCAGAGATATTGTGAAATAATTCAAATGAACTTGAAAGAAATAGTCTTATCTCTTATGCTTTTGGCTGAGGATTGTAGAAATACCGAAAGTACTCCCATGTAAATATAGTTGGTGAAATTAGACAATATCATAAATAAACAAGTTTTATTTCTTTCAAGTTCAGTTGATTCGATAGGATTAGGAGGCTGAACCAGTAAGAAAATGGGATAAATTTCGTCTCTCATTTTACTATCACATATGATATTGAGGTTGGGTTAGCTAGTCAGTAAGGCCGGGGAGAGATCTGTAAAGGGCCCTCGTCAGCACTCTTAAGTAAATGAATACCGAAAAGTTTCAAACAAACAAAATACAAAGAACTGTATACAATATCTTCATGAGGAGCCAACCAACTTTCCTGGTCTCTTGTATAATGCATATTGTAATAACACTAAACAAAGGAGTCAAGTTATAAACGTCGACTATCCTTAAGGACCTCCAGTTAAGGAGCACAAGAGTTACAGCTGGTAGGAAGATTTAAGTTATTGAACTCACAGCCTTTACTTCCCCAACTACATAGTATAGGTTTAGAGGGCGCCAGTGGTATGCGTCCTGGTCTTCTGAGCTCAAGATCGTGGGTTCGAAACCCGACTGAGGCCCTTAGTTTATTTTATCTGGGAGGTAAAATAAACTTAAGCACGCCGTCCTTCGGATGGGACGTTAAGCGATGGTCCCGAGTCTGTACGATGTCAGGTACTCGTTAAAGACCCCTCTAGGTGAATAAAAATTTAGGATAGGCAAAATTTAGAACTCCCACAGTAGAGTCGGGCTCATGTCCACCAGAGTGACGAAAGAGCGCTCTGGAAGTAGGCGATATGATCTCATAGTTGAAGCCCGGGCATGAGTCATAAAACCTAACCTAACCTACATAGTATAGGGGAAGTTATGTAATCGTTCAGAACGACTTTTAGACAATAGATTGAAAATTGTATCAAGTTTCTAAGGAGAACTGGAATGAGTTTAGCAGATTGATTGCAGCTTTCGGTATAGCCTCATTGTACTGCCAACATTCCGTCCCAAAATACCTTACTGTGCAACTTCTGCCATTCTTTCCTCAGACATTAACCCAAAAGAAGCTTCCGATTGCCTTCAGGAGAATCTTTCATTCTTCCGAGACATGGTTCCGCAGGTGGAGGATCAAGGTTAACGATAAGAAATGTACACACCTCATCTCCACCCTGCGTCGTGCAACATGTCCTCCTATCACTTTTTATAACACATTTCTTCCCATTACGAATCGGGTCCGCTACCTTGTGTTATTTATTTACAGACGCCTGACACAGGATCCTCATACTAGACTTAGAAGACAAGAACTTAATCGACAATAAAAACTCTTATTAAGTAATAAAAGAATCATTTACAACCAATTACTGAAGCCAATATGGGCTAATGGAGGTGGACTTAACCTTCGAATTCCTATAGAATATCCAAACCAGTATCCTTCGTAAAATCACAAATGCTCCATTCGACGTCTCTAATGCTATCCTTCACAATGCCCTGCAGATAAGGGATGTAATTAAATTTCGCTACAGAAAATTCCATTCTACCCTTTCCTTTCACCCTAATCCTTCAGTCCGCAGACTTGCGACATGAGCCCGACTTCAATGTGGGAGTCCTAAATTTTGTCTACCTAGGTTTATTCACCAACAAGTACTTGACATCGCACTGGCTCGGGACCATCGCGAGTACATTATAGATTTGTGATAGCCTAAAATAAGATATATACAACTGTGATTGTAGTGTCTCTAAATACCGCGAAAATACAGCGTCGATGGTAGTTTTCGAATTTGTTGTTGAAATGCTTCAATTCGAATTAATTTGTAGATTAAGTTTGTCATTTAAAAATGAAATAAGCTGTTCGATATCTCCTGAAATAGGTAAAAACATTATATTATTTCTTGTGACAATATGACAACAAATATCTGTACCTTGGAGGTAAACTGCACTATGAGATATAAACCCAATTTTACAGCAAAGCGCTTCCAAATTTTGAAATGTCAATTTCACCACAATGGCATTAAATTTCCATTCTTTCATAACTACAGTTATTATACCATTCATTTAAATACTCTGGCCGCATTAAGAGATAAATATTTGTATATTTTTATTGCCTCAAAATAAAAAAGCATCCGGTCAACTTAGTTCTGTTTCTCCCCAAATTGACATTAGGGTTAGTGCAGTTTACCAACCTGTTATTTTGTAATGACTTTAATAAGGTCATAATGCAGTATATCACTGAATAGAGCTCATACAGATGTAAAACTTAGTGCAAGAAACTGATTTTAGAAAACAACTGACATAGTGCAGTTTACCTCTGAGGTACAGATATATTATTTATTGATCGATATTTTCAGCAGTTATTATAAATTAGGAACAATATTATATAATGTCATATAATAAAATATCTTAACCTACAGGTTTCTTACGAAAGATTATTTTATAGTTCGTAATATTGGTTTTTTAGATAAATTCACTACAACGGTAAATATGATCTACAATGTTATATCTAATCACTGTTAAATGTATACATCTGTTCAATCTAATCATTCCATGAACGTAGAAATGCTCAAAAACAGCTGAAATCACAGATAAAAGAAGTGTGCGGGCAGTGCGCGCAACCGTCCGACACACACACTTACGCACTTCAACGAGACTTACGCTCTGACGGTCTGACATAGCCCCTACCGAGAGCTGTTTAAACATCAAAAGTAACTAAGAAATTATATGAATTCCAATGATTTTCTTCGTCAGATATAAGGAAGGTGAACCGCAACGGTAGTTGGCCGCAAAGAACAAGGCTCCAGAGAGAATCTAATCCGAGTTGAGGCCTTTAATTGACCTTTTTCCCCTTCAAGCTTGGGATCATATTCTGTGCAAGTCGAGATGATCATTAAATTTTAATATTTTCAACCCTCCCATCCTCTCTTCTCGACTTCCCCAAAAGGATAATGTTACACGGTAGCTAACTTTGGGGTTTCCGTGGTTTACAATAATTGTCAGCATCAAATCCCAAAATTAAATGTAATGGATACAGAAATTTGATATAAGGTGTATCTAAACAGAAGCTTGTATTGGAGAACTAAATTCGACAAATTTACCTCAGGTTACAGTAAAACATGCTTATAATGCTTCCGCTTATAACACTTTCCCGGTTATAGCGTTCTTTTTTATCATACCGGAGTCTTTTGTATGATTTGTGTATATTGTTTCCTCCATATAACGCTTCGATTCCCAGCTATAGTCCTCTTTTATTCATACCCGAGTCCTTTGTATGATTTGTGTATATTGTTTCCTCCATATAACGCTTCGATTCCCAGCTATAGTCCTCTTTTATTCATACCCGAGTCTTTTGTATGATTTGTGTACATTGTTTCCTCCATATAACGCTTCGATTCCCAGCTATAGTCCTCTTTTATTCATACCCGAGTCTTTTGTATGATTTGTGTATATTGTTTCCTCCATATAACGCTTCGATTCCCAGCTATAGTCCTCTTTTATTCATACCCGAGTCTTTTATATGATTTGTGTATATTGTTTCCTCTATATAACGCTTCGATTCCCAGCTATAGCCCTCTTTTTTATCATACCCGAGTCCTTTGTATGATTTGTGTATATTTTTTCCTCCATATAACGCTTTGATTCCCAGCTATAACGCTTATTTTTTTTCAAATCAAGATGCGTAACATTGGATTAAGGAAGAAATTTATGCTTTAGGTTAGACCTTTTCACGAACTCTCAAACTTCTGTTGTTTTTTAAAACATATTTATGTATAGACTCCACTTTTATCTCGTTACACGTATTTTTAATTAAGAAAAAAATAATGACGAATTCAATAAAATCCTTTTCCGTGGGAGAAAAAAAAAACAGATTCATTGGGATTTCAAAAAAACCTTGATGAATAAAAAATTTTCTGTCTCCTCCGAAAACATTAGCTCGTCTACATTGTGGTCAATTTTAAATCGTAGACATGGGGATATTTTTGATAAGATTAATAGCTTGAAAAGCTTTCTTAATTATGTACATTGTAATTTTATACACACATCTAAATTATTATCTGTAAAGTGGAATAACCTTGAGCACGCCGTCCTTCGGATGGGACGTTAAGCGATGGTACCGAGCCTGTACGATGTCAGGTACTCAGGCAAAATTTAGGACACCCAAAGTATCGGGCAGAATCACAAGACTAAAAAAGACGTAGCAGTGAGTAACGCACGATACAGTGGCTGTTATGTATCATTGTATATCATTTTTTATTATCAAGTTCATGAACCTTCGGGTTGGAGCTATCAACTTCAAGCTCGATAAAACTTTCGTCAATTGCAAAAAATCCATTATGTATCCAATAGCTATTGTATTTTCTAAGACACTGTATCTCGCGCCTGATACATTCTTCGCGTGTGTCAAAGAGATGTCCTGGAGATAGGCCTTATAGGTAGGTTACAAGGAGCTTATTTTGTGCCATTATCCTCTTTCAATAAACAGAAAAATAAAACATTAAAAAAGAACGTAATAACACAACATTTTTTCATATTACTAAACATTTTTGCAGAGATATTGTGAAACACTTAATAAAAAGTAAATAAAAAACGTATATTTTTTAAAAAATATTGTCTATTTCACAAAATATATGGGAGTACTTTCGGTATTGCTACCACCTTCAGTCACGACTTAACAAATACTAAATGGAAGTTAAACCAGTTTACAATCCGAACGGTATCTTTTTTCCCCTATGGGGATTTTCCCCTGGATTGAAATCTTAATAATAAAAGAATAGAAAAGAAAAAATTTTAAATACTATTTCAAAATTTTTCTTTTATTCTAAAGATTTCAATTTGAGACGAAATTTTATTTTTAATGTTTTCCATATTTTAAGACTTAACTGTACAGAAGGGACAGGAAAAACCCCGTGGGTCTGAAGGAAGGGTACAGTTTGGATTGTAAACTGGTTGAACTTCCATTTAGTATTTGTTAAGTCGTGGCTGAAGATGGTAGCAATACCGAAAGTACTTCCCATATTATATACCTATATTTTGTGAAATAGACAATATTTTTTTAAAAACATACTTTTTTTTATCTGGGAGGTACAAAAAACTTGAGAATACCATCTTTCGTTAAGCGATGAACGTTAAAACTCGTTAAAAACCCCTACCTTACGTAACTAAAAGCAACATTTAGGACTCCCACAGTTGAGCCAACAGAAAAGAGATAAAGCATTGGATGATTAGGTCCCTAGGTAAATCTAATCAGAATAAAGTTAGCACATGTAACATTTCCAATGAACTTTCAAGTTCACCTATAATCGTTTCTGAATTAGTGCGCTCACAAAGTTCGGATCAAGTGGAAAGTGCAAGCCGTGATGGCAAATTAAGCGGTTCAAAGTCTGCAGAGACGGGCTTATGTCCATCAGAGCGACGGCTGTCTGCTATCCGCTTCTCTCCACATGTCCAGCCCATCTTAAGCGCCGTGATTTCATATCTGCAACTACGGTCGGGTGTTGCCAGAAGATGTCCCTCAGCTCCCTGTTGGTTCTGATCCTCCACTCTTGGGTTTCTCTACCCTTGACCGGACCTGCTATTTTCCTCAGCACTTTATTTTCAAACGTCTGGAAACGTTACTCCAGATGTGAGGTCAGGGTCCAGGTTTCACACCCATAGATCAGAACGGGCTTTACCATGGAGCTGTAGATCCTATACTTCAGGTTCATTGACAAGGCTCTGGACCGTAGCAGCTTGATGACAGAGAAATACGCTCTTTGGGCCTGCAGAAGTCTTCTGTCCACCTCCTCCAGCATCGAGTTGATGCTAGTTACCGTGGACCCGAGATACCTGAAGTTCTCAACTCTTGGGAAGGAGAAGGTCTCCACATTTAATTCCTGGTCCAGATGGATATTCTTTGCGATATGACTTTCTAGTTAAATCTCGGGTATAAGACACAATAACTAAAAAATTAAAAAGCTAATGTTTAAAAGTAGTAGTAGTTAGTATTAACTGACTAATGTAGTTTATTTATCTTAGAATGTAAGTAGTTAGTAAATACTAACTAATGTAGTTTATTTATCTTAAAATTTAGTGTTGCATAAGGAAGAGAGATGTCTAATTATATTAAGCTATTGTAATACAAAACGGTACTGATTCCAAAGAGACTGTACAATCAGTCGACCAATCAATCTGGCTAAACTCATCTCAGTCGTCCCTCTATTTCTGATGTGATTGAACCCGATACAAGGTTTGATCTGTTCATCGTCGCATGTTTCCATTTCTTCCTATTTGTCCTGTAACTCTGTGAAACTCAATTACTTTCTCCATGTAGGTGGAGTGTAGGACTCATATCCAAAATAAACAACAGACGTTAGGCGACATGGAACGGTCAGATCTTATTGAAGAGTCCGGTTGGTGAAAATAGAGAAAGAAGTCGTCAGTGAATCACCGCCAATGTACTTCCCCAGAACAAATTAATCAATTAACTTTTCGCTCCCCCTCCAAAACCAGTCGACTGTTTGAGCTAATATTCAACAGTTGACTTACATAGGACCCTGCAGGGCAGTGTGGGGGGATCTTCCGAGGCCACCTTCTCCATTGTGGAGGCGAACAAGGGTGCGTTGCGGAGGAGGGCCCAGGTGAAGCCTGACTAGCCGAATTACCCAATTATACCTACACATTCCTCAATGGGCCACGATAATCGCGACCAAACTACCTTTCTATCCCCTCCTCTCCCAAATGAACTTTCTTTTCCTTCCTCATTCAATGAACACTAAATACACGCGATTAAAACCAAAGTTAAAATGAGTAACGCCAATGACAAAAAAGGAGATAACGTGCCATCTCCACTCGAGCCTCCCAGCTTAGAACAGCACACCCTGCCTATGGAAGTTTTAAGCCCAGAAGGACCCTAGCCAGGTCCCCACTCAGGAGCGCCAGTACTCTGGGCCTCAGAGGAGCAGCAGAAAAACTGGGAGAGGACAATGCTCCAAAAAGCGCCCAGGCCACCATTGTTGGGGGAGAAGTTTTCGACATAATCGGAAACGAAACCCCCAAAAAATGGGACACGGTAGACCTCCTCCTGGACGATCCACCGCATGGCTTTGCAGTGCTAATGCGGGCAGGTGCTCCAAAACCCAAGAGGTCCCGAGATTCTGGTTTATTCCCAGAAGCTGAAAAAATCGACCATCTGGCTGCCGGGAAGAAGGCAACTATTATAGAAATGTTTTAACACCAGAACCCTTCAATATGCACACATATACATTTCTCTCAAGTCTAAAAACATTTCTTCAGGAGTAAATTTAGAATAGAATTATTTAAATTTTTCGTATTATATATTATATTAATTTTTCTAGTAAATAACCTTTATTGTTCCAGATAACATCGGATTAGAACTGGATTACGTTGACCTCTATATATCAACGTAGAGACAAGACTTCGATTTGATGATTATCGTTCTGATAAATCGGACAGGTGAAGAAATGGTGCCAAATTGTACATCGGTCAAATAGAAAACACGATTGTTTAATTATATTTTAAGTTAGGAATTATATATATATATATATGTATATTATTTGTTTTGGTATATGATGTATGGGCACAGTGCATTATTATTTATTTTCATTGAGTTAAGAAAACAAAAAAGTTATTTAAAAACTAAATTTTCATTACGTCAGCAGTTTAATAAATGAGTATTTAATTGGTCTTTCTTTATTAGTTTTTTAGCATTGGTATTCATTTTTCACAGACAGATTTTTTCTCAATTGTCGTAATCCGAGTGTTCGAAAAGATGAAAATTTCATTTATTTAATACCGGACATCTGGAGATCAGCTGTTCACGTTAAACAAAAATAGTGTTATAAAATTGCTCTTCAAAAAAATAATTAATAGTGCGGTTTTTACTGTGTTTGTAAAAACGTGAAACAGTGAAAAGTATCAGGGAGAGGACCTTTTCACCAAACGGAATGAGTTGCAGCGGGGCGCGCTCTTCCTGGGTTGAAGAGAGTGCACCAGTGCCCACGGCCAGCCACAGCCAGCCAAGTAACATCAAACAGGTACCACACCAGCCCCTGGCCACAGCATCGATGGCCGTTGACCATCCAGGCCTTAGCAGCAAGAAGAGGACCCTAGACCAGCCTGACCAGGAGACACCCGCCTCACACCTCGCCGTCACCAAGAGGTATAAATCTTACAACTCACCAGTCATAGTTTCTAACAGGTATTCCGCTCTAACCAATTTAGACACTTCCAAGCCCCAAACGGCCGATTCAAATTCCGAAAATAGTAAAAAAATTAAAATACCTCCAATTTTTATTGTAGGTTACAATAACCTAAAAGAAATAACAGCTGACATATTAAAGGTGGCTACATCACCGTTTGAAACCAAACAATGCCTAAAAGAAAAAATTAAAATTCAAGCGACCTCGTCAGACGATTTTAGGGCCCTGACAAAATTCTACGATACGCATAAAATTAACTATTATACTTATGTTAATCCAGAAATTAAAAATGTATCGGTGATTCTCCGAGGTGTGCCATACGCGTTCAGTGAAGAAGACGTCAAAAATGAATTGCTCCCTCACTACCCAGTTATTTCGGTCACCAGGTTGCACAATAGAGACAAAATGCCCACGCCATTGTGCGCAGTCGAACTGACTAATAACGATCAGGGAAAAGCCATATTTTCACTTACAAAACTATATTACAGTCGGATCCACGTGGAGGAAAGACGCCGGTCCCTGCACGTTCCTCAATGCATGAACTGTCAAAAATTCGGGCACACCAAGAACTACTGCCGCCTTGAGTCGACCTGCGTTAAGTGTGCAGGGAATCACCATTATAAAGTTTGCCCTTTCCAAAAAACTGACAAACCGAAGTGCGCCAACTGTGGGGGCGACCATACCGCCAACTTTGGAGGCTGTCTGAAACGACCACCGAAACGGCAACTACAGTCAGCTTCCGCAGGCACCACCGCAAGCCAAACATTTCACACTAATACTAATCAACCTCCGCAACACACACACGCACATTCAGCCAACACACCCAATACACCACCATACGCACCTACCTCCCCGGAGCCCAAACCACCTACGAACTTTTGGTTTGACAAAAATCGAAGTAGGCCAACACCACCGCAACCTAATACTGCAAACAATGGAATTAGCTCTGAGGCAACGACTGACCTGACTGGACTCATCATGAACCTCATCAAACCATTCATCCCCCACATCCAAGCTTTCTTATCCAATTTATTCACTAACCTTTTTTCGATGAATCATGGCAAACCCTAATCTGGGAACTTTTCAAAATTTAACTATATTAAACTGGAATGCGGACGGCTTAAAGATAAGGCAACCGTCATTAACCAACTTTTTATCACGATATAATGTCGACATTGCATGCATAACTGAGACCCACCTCAAACCGACAGACAAACTCAAACTCTCTGGCTACTGTTCATATAGACTGGACCGACCGACACGTTTCGGTGGTGTTGGCATTTTCATCAAACGACACCTGAAACATTCACAGATTAACATTCCCCCTCTCCAGAACTTGGAGGCAGTTGGAGTCACCCTCACCACACTCTCCGGCACACTCAACATCATATCAGCATACCATCGACCGAACACAAGACTGGTACAGACTGACTTCGAACATATTTTCACAGGACTACCGACTATAATGATCGGGGACTTCAACAGCAAACACACGCTATGGGGATGCAGAAGACAGAATAACAACGGGACTAGACTACAATCCATCTCAGAAAACCTGGGGATACAAATATCGACACCTGACGAACCGACATTCTACCCAACTCAACGAACATACCAACCCGACATACTGGACATAGGACTGATACACAACTTTAACTTGCCCCTGTTTCACGAGACACTGACCGACTTAGACTCAGACCATCTCCCAGTTATCTGCACCTTCCTAGCACGGCCACAGAAGGAGGAATATCTTCCAAGGTTGATCACGGGGAAGATCGACTGGGCCACGTTTGAAGACGGAATGAACTGTCTCGGGGTCCCCCATCATTATAGCACGACGGACGACATTGACAATGCAGTTAGGACGTTCACACAAACCATACATACCTCAGTACATGAAGCAACATACCGACATTTCACTGACAAACGACACCTATTCCACAACAAGACACCAACACACATAATGGATATGATCCGTACAAAGAACACACTACGACAACACTGGCAAAGAACAAGAGATCCCCTTGAGAAACGAGAACTGAATCGCCTGACCCGACGCATACGATGGGAACTTGACAAAGACAGAATCGCGAACTATCGAAAATACTTGACTGATATGACTCCGGGCGACAACAACTTATGGAAAGAGACACGACGACTTCTAAACCAAAGGACACCCCTACCCATCTTAACTGACGGACAAATGACTGCCACAACTGACAAAGAGAAAACCGAATTACTGGCGACCCATTTGGAAAATAAATTCACAACGACAGACGCTGACGATCATGAAACACTCATCACAGTTGAATCATACCTCTCAAATACACTTCACACAGTCGAAGCACCCATTCAGCATACCACACCATCAGAAATACACGCCCACATTACACGACTACACATCAAGAAGGCCCCCGGTGAAGACATCATCCCCAACCTGGTGCTGAAGAAGCTTCCTCCGAAGAGCATAGCCTACCTGGCAAGTGTGTTCAACGCCTGTCTTCGCCACGGCTACTTTCCTGCAGACTGGAAAAACGCCGTTGTTCTAACATTTCACAAGCCAGGTAGGCAAAAAACGATCCAGGCAGCCATAGACCAATAAGCCTTTTAAATAGCCTCTCAAAACTTCTTGAGAAAATAATTCACAAGAGGCTCCTCCGTCATCTGGAGACTGCAGGGACCATCCCTGCCAACCAGTTTGGGTTTAAATCAAACTACTCAGCCGTCCATCAGCTACAGAGAGTTGCTGAGACCATTGTGGGGGGCTTTGAGCGGAAGCAGTACACAGTAGCAGCCTTCTTGGACGTCGCAGCTGCCTTCGACACCGTCTGGCACGAGGGCTTGCTCTTCAAATTAAAACAGACCTGGCCTCCGCAATACATCCAGAACATCATTAGCTCTTTTCTTCGTGACAGAACATTCCAAATAAGGGTGAACAACACACTGAGCTCCAGAAAGAAGATATCAGCGGGAGTCCCACAAGGTGCGATCCTCAGTCCACTCTTGTTTGATCTGTTCTGTCACGACATGCCAGAACCAGTCTCTGCAACCCTGGCGACTTACGCTGACGACACGTTGATCCTCAGCCAAAACATAGATCTGGAAGCGGCCATCGACTCCCTACAAATCCAGGTGGATGAGATCGGCCAGTGGTTTGGAAAATGGAAGCTTAAGTTGAACAGTGGGAAGACGGAGGCGAAGGTGTTCGCTTTACGCCGCTTCTCGATAGAACACCTCAGAAGGCTGCAAATCGATCAACTCCCAATTCCATGGAATCCTAAAGACCAGGGTGTGCGCTATCTTGGAGTGCACCTTGACACAAGACTAACATGGCGCCTACATATCAACATAAAACTCCAACAAGCACACACACGACTCAGGCTCATCTACCCACTCATAAACAGGAATACACCACTCAGACACACATGCACATCCTTACTTTACAAAACACTAATACTTCCACTCTTAACCTACGCTTGCCCCGTATGGTTCTGCACTAGCCACACTAACATAACACGATTACAAACATTCCAAAACAAAGTCCTCCGGATAGCGGTGAACGCACCTTGGTTTATCAGGAACACCCAAATCCATCGGGAACTGGGAGTTGCTCCTTTTGCAGCCCACATTGAGAAACTCACCCGAGGCTTCCATGAAGGTCTGCCAACCTGCTCTGGTGCGGTTCACTACAGTCTCGGCCAGCCTGTAGCTCGCAGGCTGCAACCAAGACTGTACCAAGACTTTTTGTTTTAATTATAATTTTCCTGTTTATTTGCTCATTTTGTGTAAAGTACATACTTAGTACTGGTCCAAATAAAATGTTTTTCTTCTTCAAAAAATTTAATACCGATGAAAACACAACTTCGAATTTCTGATCGATTATATAACTTCCCCAATACTTCATATAGCTGAGGGAGGTAAAAATTTGGGAAATATATGTACATACTTTCTCAATTCTTTATACAATAGAAATTTTATACTAAAAGCTTTTCCATTACATTTTTTTTTATTTGAATTACCTTTTGTGGTTGCTCTGGCAGACATTTTTGGCCGACTTCCAGTCACACCCACTTCAGGCAACATTACCCATTCTCTGAAAAGGCCCCAAACTTTCTGTCCCCATCGTATTTTGTCTGTTTTAATGAAAATTTTTAATAAAAGGGAAATTTTCAAAAAAAAGAATATATATATATGTTTGTTATATAAGATAATCTATTCAATAAAATAGATGGCCTATTCAAAGTGTAACCGCCAAAGAATAAGTAATAATATATTAAACACAGTTAGTTATTATGACTCATGCCCGGGAATACACTATAAGGTCATATCGCCTACTACCAGAGCGCTCTTTCACTCTGGTAGACATGAGTCACACTCTACTATGGGAGTCCTAAATTTTGCCTACCCTAAATTTTTGTTCACCTAGGGTAGGGGTCTTAAATTGGACCTGGCATATTACAGGCTCAGGACCATCGCTTAACGTCCCATCCGAAAGACGGCGTGCTTAAGTTTATTTTACCTCCCAGATAAAATAAACTAAGGGCCTCGGCTGGGTTTCGAACCCCGGATCTTGAGCGTAGTTATCAAGCATGCTACTAGGGTCCTCCTGAATCACTGTTGAAAAACAATCTTCTTCCTAAAGCGCTTCTGTATCACTCTCCAGGAAATAAGGCGGATGTGTTCCGCAATATATTTGTTGGGGCATGTTGCCAGAGAGTCTCTTTCCCATAGCAAAAAACGGTAACATGGGCTAGCAGTTCTATTCGCTTTAGTGGGGCCCATAGAACGGGTACCATCCTCCGTCTCATCTTCTAGGTGGAAACCCGTAGGGATGATAGGCCGTACCGGATCAGTCATTCTGGACGTTGAGGTGGGCAGTTCTCACAGCTTTAGCTAAAATGGAAATACGAGGGTGGTTGTTTCCAAGCTGCACCACCAACTGAGGTTGGATTCGTAGTGGCTGTAGTTGTTGGCATCAGCATCGGAAGCCAGTCCCTGATAGATTCTGATGCTGGGACCAGAGCGAAGTAGTAGGTGTCCCAATTCCTCCCCTATTCCAAGAAACTAACTCCACCCTAAACCAATTTCCACCCCAGTAGGATGTCCTAAATATTTTTAGAAGGTTGGATACTATCCTCGGCGGGGTATGGGCGAGAGCCTTACCAACTAAAAAAAAAAAATCTGTCTGTCTGTGTCCATTTGGACACTATAAATCCCGAAAGAATGATCATATCGACAAGAAATGTGTATCCAGTACCCCATAAGTAATCTAATCCACCCCCCCCCCCCCACCCCCAACCGACCATAGGGAAGAGGAAAAGGATTAGAGGAGGGCTTAACACAAACAAATCCAAAACCCAATCAATAGAAAATATAAAGAAAAACATATGTTTTTTTTCTCAATATAGTCTATTTCACAAAATATATGAGGTACTTTTCGGTATTGCTACCATCTTCAGTCAGGACTTAACAAATACTAATAAATAAATAAATAAAATAAAAAACATTTTTTCAGTATCTGTTTAGCATGGCTGAAGATGGTAGCAATACCGAAAGTATTCCCATATATTTTGTGAAATAGACAATTTTTTTTGAAACATTCGTTTTTCTTTATATTTTTTATTGTTTCACAATATCTCTGCAAAGTATCATCAAACCCTAATGTTGATGAAACGGATTATCAACACGAATGTTAGTATGATGATTCAGATGTGACTGAGTAAAACAGACATTGATTTTCAACCAAATCAGTAAAATTGTTTCCAAAGGGAGCAAAAATTTAGTCGATTAATTAACAATCGCATGAAGTCCGAGCCAACGATAGGTTCGGTACCTCCGAATTATTAAATAAAACAATCTTTTTTCACTAATTCTCCGCCGCATTCAAACTTCCACTATCCGCGCCTTCCAACCAATTTACTTCGAGGGCAGTTCATGAATAAATTTCAATATATAATTTTATTAGAGGGCGCCGGTAGCTCAGTGGTATGCGTGCTTGACTTCTGAGCTCAAGGTTGTGGGTTCGTAGCCCGACCGAGGCCCTTAGTTTATTTTATCTGGGAGGTAAAATAAACTTAAGCACGCCGTCCTTCGGATGGGACGTTAAGCGATGGTCCCGAGCCTGTACGATGTCAGGTACTCGTTAAAGACCACTACCCTAGATGAATAAAAATTTAGGGTAGGCAAAATTTAGGACTCCCACAGTAGAGTCGGGCTCATGTCCACCAGAGTGACGAATGAGCGCTCTGGTAGTAGGCGATATGACCTCGTAGTTAAAGCCCGGGCATGAGTCATAAAACCTAACCTAACCTATAATTTTATTATGTTCTGGATTAAAGTATAATCCTAATTGCACCCAATTCTGTAATCAACAATCCCAGCGGGGAAACTTGAAGACACCAAGTTGGGAAGTTCAAGTGTCAAACTACAATAGATCCAAATGGCCAAATAATAATTCACTTAAAAACGTAGAAAAGTCGTCGGTGCATCACATCCCCAGCACAAATAAATCAATTAATTGTCAAAAAACAGTGTGCAGTTAGTACACAAGTTTGAAGTGTAACTTCCGTACCTAACTCTTCTAGTTTCAGTTTCTCTTTGTGCTAATAGACTATATTTTTATTTTAACTATTGTTATTAACATTGATGCAGGTTAGGAAATAATTTAATTCAGGAAATTTTTTAAATCAAAGTTAGTTATTATGACTCATGCCCGGGCTTTAGCTGCATATAACACCTACTACCAGAGCGCTCTTTCGTCACTCTGGTAGACATTTATGAGCCCGACTCTACTGTGGGAGTCCTAAATTTTGCCTACCCCGAATTTGTATTCACCTAGGGCAGGAGTACCTGACATCGTACAGACCATCGCTTAACGTCCCATCCGAAAAATGACGTGATTAAGTTTATTTTACCTCCGAGATAAAATAAACAAAGGGCCTCGTCCGGCCGGGTTTCGAACCCTCGATCTTGAACTTAGAAGGCAAGCACGCATACCACTCAGCTACCGGCGCCCTCCTTTTTTAATCATATAATAATATGTTGGTAACCATTTTTTTACAGTTAAGGTTACATTAATTTATTAACGATTAAGATATTATTATGAATACGAAATCGTTTAACTTACTGATAAATTAAGTGTTTTGTACATTTGTTTGTTTTTTAATTGTGTTGTGTACATTTTATACGATATACAATAAATTTAACACGATATATACTCTTATACGAAGCACAATAAGTAAATGTGAAGCGGTGCAGACTCAAAAAAAAAAAAAAAATTTTGAAAAAGATAAAAAGTTTTTATCGTAAACAAGAGCTGAGGATGAAATAAACTGAGTAGTTCAGAATTTTGCCGCTGGAGTTTCTCAGGCACAACATGCCTAAGTCTAGAAACCAAAGTACTCATATAACACATAGTCTCTAACCCCTCGCAGTTTTTCATATTTTATTAATTTTCAACGCAAAATAAAAGAATATTTTATCATAGTATTCATTTTTTATCACTAACTACTGATACATATATAGTGATATATTAAAAATATATATTAAGCATCAAAAGTGAAAGGTCAGAATGTTACGAATGTTTTCGTTTGCGTTTTGGAGGGGGTAAACGCTGCAACTACCTACATTACAGAGGCGTACTTTTCACGCCATTCGAACCTCCAAAATTTTCATTTTCTCTTGACAGTCGGTAGTAGACTTTCCTCTCTTGTTTAGTTGCCTTTCCAGAACAAACAACCAGGCTGCACAGTGAACTTTATACAATTAGAGGTTCAAAGAACACACACCAGAGGAAGGGAAAAAGGGACGGGTAAATTGAATTTGAGAACAAAGCAAGTGAGACAGTCACCTAACAACGAGCCACTTTAATCAATCAACCGTTTTGAGCTTTTGGGCTTCTCAAAAAAAAAAAAAATAAAAAATAGGAAAAGCACCGAAAAGCATTTGCTTGAGTCTGTCAGTAAGAGAAAACACCAAGAACTCAGTTCTTCATGAAGTAGGTTTTCAACTAGAAGAAGGCCCTGCAGAAATTTGTTGAATACCAAAACAATTTTGGATGAGACTAAATGGAGTAGGAGAAGATGTAAATAAATATTTAAAAAATATGTAATGTGTGTTCATTATAGGACATTCTTATACGAATCACGCTTACAGATCACTCTCTCCCTCCTCATCTCAAAATCCATTCATTATTGAGTAACTATATGAAAGTAAAGGCTTCAGCGATATTTTTTTGTTTCATTGTTCAGCGCAATCCTGGGAGTGACATTCTTATACACAGTAATGCTAGCATGAAATCATTTTGAGAAGGGGAAGGAGAGAGAAAGTGATCTGCTGGTATGGTAGTTATAAAAAAGTTCTGTGATGGCCACATCACATATATTTTTCATAATTTTTCAAAAAAACTGCCAATGCAAAAACCATTTTTTAAAGTTTGTTGCTACTACCAGAGCGCTCTTTCGTCACTCTGGTGGACATGAGACCGACTCTACTATGGGAGTCCTAAATTTTGCCTACCCTAAATTTTTATTCTCCTAGGGTAGGGGTCTTTAACGAGTACCTGACATTGTACAGGCTCGGGACCATCACTTAACGTCCTATCCGAAGGACGGCGTGCTTAAGTTTATTTTATCTGGGAGGTAAAATTTATTTTACCTCCCAGATAAAATAAACTAAGGGACTCGGTCGGGTTTCGCGCCCTCTCTTAGTTTACATTCTTCGGAGCGCTATATAACTTTTGTCGTATTGATTCGACCTCCCTAGTTAGTTTGTAAATGCTGTATGAATACCTCAAATGTGAACTTTTTCTTGTCAACACCGGACACCACAGCTAGTAGTAAATTTCATTATGACTGAGCCTATAATCGCGGTGAGCCATCCTATAACCGAGGTCTCTGGTCCTATAACCGTGGTCAGAATGTATGAAGCCACTAACTCAATTAAGCAGCACTCTGTAATCCAGATCCTAGCCTATATTAGCTCAGCAATCCTTAATTAAACAAGATGAAATACCTTTACAGTGGAAATTAGCAAGACCAAACCACTCCCCATATGACACTTTACAAAATACAATATTCATTTATTTTTAATTTTTTATTTATATATTAACAAAAAAAAAAAAAACGTCGTCGGTGATTCACCGGCAATGTACTTCCCCAGAAGGAATTAATTAACTTTTCGCTCCACTTCCAAAACCAGTCGAATTACATAGGAGCTCCGAAATCCATACTAAATTTCGTGTGGATAAATTCATTACATCGGCAGTTATTAGGGTTTTTGAATTGAGCCCCCTCCCCTGAACACTCCTTCCCTTCAGCCGAGATAGCTGAAATTTGGCAGGTTATGTCAATGTAATTAACATTAAATTTAAATTTGATTACATTACTAAACATAAACATTAATAATGGAAATAGACAAATAGGTGGAACATAATAAAGAGTAAACTTTTAATGACTTACAATGAATAAGCAGGGTTGAAATTTAATTTTTTTTTTTTTGTTTATTTTTGATTCTAATCTTTATTTCCCCCTCCCATGTTTGTAGGCCCTGATGATGATATAAAATATATCGAAACGTTGGCATCTGAATAGTGTTTTTTTTTCCATCTTTGACTGACCCTCAATATTCCTAAAATTATTTTTTTCACCGAACTGTTGAGACGATTAGTCAACTCATTTTCTGGGAACTAATATAAAAAAAAAAGAACTTTTCTGTCCACAATCGGATGCTTAAACAAGCTTGCGGGGCTCAAGTTCTCAAGTTTTTGGCTGGGACCAAGATAAATTCGTCAGTTAAGATAAGTTTCATTGTATATGACTGAAAAGGAAATATACAAAACAAATGTTCCAGAGCTCCCAACAACTGTACTACTCGTACTGAAAACATGCCGTTGAAAAGAAGAGACGAGCCAGTTGTCGACATGTTCTCTTCAACAGAGTGTCCCTCCCCTAAATGCACCTTTTCTTCTGTCTCTGACAGAATTTAGATCGATCTTGGTCAAATCCAATTTACTCTTTTGGAACCCTACTTCACTCTTGTACTAGTGACTGTCACTGACAACTTTCTTGAAAATAGTCTTTTTAACAAAGTATTTTTATATTTTTAAATTTTAAACAGCACAATTTGCTTGACTTCTTTTGTTCAAGTTGTTGAAATTCCAGTAGTTATCCTCTTTTTCTTTACTTCCTTAGATGAACATGGTATAGAGGAAGGAATGGTCGAAAATTAAATTTTTGTTTGCTCTCCCTTCAAAAGCAATCGACATTTTGGGATACAAATCTATAGTTATCAGGATAAAGGAATATACACACACTAAAGGAATATAAACTTCAAACACTACTTGTCAATATTTTCGCTATATTAGTCAAAATTACACGACTATAATTTCGCCTCTTACGGCACTATCAAGTGAACCAAACAGAGAGTACTAAGAGAGAGTACTCTCTGTTTAGTTCACTTGATAGTGCCGTAAGAGGCGAAACTATAGTCGTGTAATTTTGACCAATATAGTGAAAATATTGACAAGTAGTGTGTGGAGTTTATATTCCTTTAGTGTGTGTATATTCCTTTAACCTTTAAGTAGTGTGTGGAGTTTAGTAGTAGTAGTATTTGGGTTTTTGTTTGGCACGCAACAGCCAGGGTCATAGCGCCAATCTAGCGTATTTTACAGTATCGCTCACTATATATATATATATATATATATATATATATATATATATATATATATATATATATATATATATATATATATACATATATATATATATATATATACATATATATATATATATATATATATTGATGTCGGAGGGGGATGTAGAGTGATGTATTGGCCAGCAGAGCCGGCCGCCCAAAAATACCCCGGAAGGCGTGGGGGAATGTGGAGATGACTCCCTTGGCTTCACAGCTGGATAGAATATACTGGAGACTGGTTTACTTCAACTGGCTTTGTCCTCTGCACTCTGCTCCTGCTTGATTTCTTGAATATATGTCGAACCCAGAGCGAGCTGGGCAGGGCACACTAGTTGGACCAATGGTATCAAAAGTTCCGACTAGCGGCCCCTTAATCCAGAGCTGCTGAGGGAGCGGGAGCCGATCAGGGGTAGGGTCAGGCGTCAGCTGACCCTAGGGGCCCTCTAGCACGGATTCCCAACCGCTCAACAGCCCCGGACCGCACCCGCGCTCGCCAGGGGCCTAAAAGGTTTGGGGACAGTGGCGTGATGGTAGTTCCACCTAGTAGCTTAAAGGTGAACTACTATCATGGGCCAATCATATTAAATTGGGGAAGTTTTTATAGTGGTTCTCGGCTCGTGCGAGAATGTCACGGGAAGAGAGTTGGTATCAATATATATATATTATATATATATATATTTTTTTTTTTTAAGAAAATAATAAAAAATAAGAAAAATAGGTGGTCATAATATGCAGTCATATAATTGGAGGCAGATCAGAGCGGACCAGAGAGACAACATGATGACGGACCGACTATCCCGGGGCCCAGCTAAGTGACTCCAGGAGAACGGCACATTCCTGCTGCGATCTGGGAGCAGTCACAGTGGGGTCTATGTAAGGAGGCCAAACACACAGCTATTACAGTGTAGTTGAATTTTTTGAATTTTTACGGCAGAGCTGCAAAGCATATCTTATAAGTCTATAGTCCTATGTACTAGCTGACAATGCATGATAGATGATAAAGAATAAAATTACACATACCTACTTTTTTTTTTTTTTTTTTTTCATTACCATTTTTTTTACTCATTTTTTATATATATTCTTCCTTGTTTTGTAACTTTTTTTTTTTTTTTTTTTTTTCATTAATATGCTTTTCACTAATTTTTTATATATATATTCTTCCTTGCTGTATTGTAACTTTTTTATTTTATTTATTTTTATTTTTATTTTTTTTTTTTTCATTACCATTTTTTTTACTCATTTTTTATATATATTCTTCCTTGTTTTGTAACTTTTTTTTTTTTTTTTTTTTTTTCATTAATATTCTTTTCACTAATTTTTTATATATATATTCTTCCTTGCTGTATTGTAACTTTTTTATTTTATTTTATTTTATTTTATTTTTTTTTTTTTTCATTACCATTTTTTTTACTCATTTTTTATATATATTCTTCCTTGTTTTGTAACTTTTTTTTTTTTTTTTCATTAATATTCTTTTCACTAATTTTTTATATATATATTCTTCCTTGCTGTATTGTAACTTTTTTATTTTATTTTATTTTATTTTTTATTTTTTTTTTCATTAGGTACCTATATATTTTGATTTTTTTTTTTTTTTTTTCATAATTTAAATGATATTTGTTATCTTATGCATACATATGTACACATACGTTTGAAGTTTATATTCCATTAGTGTGTGTATATTCCTTTATCCTGTTCATTATGAATTTTCACAAAGTAGACCTGGAATCAGTTCAATACTTAACATTTATAGTTGACTTACATAAAGACTTCTGAATATTCTTACTAAATGTTGTGTCGATACATTCATTACATCGGCAGTTATTAGGGTCTTTGTGTCCCTTCGTTTCATCCCCTCTTTCCTTCCGCCGATTTCGCGGAAAATTGATAGATGATGTTATTGAGTTGAACCCCCTTTGATTCACCCATTTCTTTCAGCTGATTCAGCTGATGTAGTCCTATAGGCTTATGAATGAATGAATGAAAAATAATCTTTATTCTGGGACATACGTCTCCTAAGAATAATAACATAAAGAATAAACAAGAGTATACAAGTATCAACCAGTTGAGAAGAATAAAAATAAAATAAAAGAGGTCTCTAGGAATAAATGATAAATGTTAAAAACAGGCAATGAGTAAAACAATATAATAAACTAGTGAAAAATGATAAAGAGAAATAAAAGAATAAAAATTAGAAAAACAAGTAAGAATAATATTGTGAAACATGGTAACAGTAATAACTTGTATATGAATGAATTGTAAAGAACTGGTCTGATGAAACAGAAGAGTAACAATCGGTCCAGTGGAGTGAGAGACTTATATATATATATATATATATTATAGGAAGACGAGAACTATCTCATAATTTGGGAAGATATGGTTTGATAGAGAAAGGAGCTTAGGAAATATTGTCGACGAGAGGAAGGGAAGAGCCATTTTAAGTCTGTATACGAACTAGTAATAGAAGAGTGTCTGGGGAGGCCGAAAATGAATCTTAGATAGGAATTCATGACTCAGGTTATGAATTTAGGTATGAAATATCGTGTCAATACATTCATTATAACGGCAGTTATTATCTTCCTTCTCTTTTGCCTATTTGCCTGAAAATCAATAATTGTCACTCTTAGAGATTTCTGAATACTCATAAAATTCGTGTTCACAAACACACACACACCGACAAAAAATAGTTTTTTTTTTATTTTCGGGATTGAATTTCTGACCAATCAAATGACTTCCCCTATACTATTACAAAACTTTCTCTTTTAACTAAAAACATAAGAAGAAAATAGGGCGCCGGTAGCTCAGTGGTATGCGTGCTTGACTTCTGAGCTCAAGGTCGTGGGTTCGTAACCCGACCGAGGCCCTTAGTTTATTTTATCTGGGAGGTAAAATAAACTTAAGCACGCCGTCCTTCGGATGGGACGTTAAGCGATGGTCCCGAGCCTGTACGATGTCAGGTTAAAGACCCCTACCCTAGGTGAATATAAATTTAGGGTAGGCAAAATTTAGGACTCCCACAGTAGAGTCGGGCTCATGTCCACCAGAGTGACGAAAGAGCGCTCTGGTAGTAGGCGATATGACCTCGTTGCTAAAGCCCGGGCATGAGTCATAAAACCTAACCTAACCAAAGTTTTTGTGTTAAGTCTTTCCTAATTCTTCCTTCTCTTTTGCCTATTTGCCAGAAAATCAATAATTGTCACTCTTAGAGAGTTCTGAATATGCATAAAATTCGTGTTCACTAACACACACACACCGAAAAAAAATAGGTTTTTTTAAAATTTTTGGGATTGAATTTCTGACCAATTAAATGACTTCCCCTATACTATTACAAAATTTTCTCTTTTAACTAAAAACATAAGAAGAAAAAAATAAATAAATATTTAGATCAATTTTGATGGAAGGTTTTCGAATGTCATGATTTATTTATTAAGAAAACTTTTCAACAGAATTAAGCACAAGGAACAAAAACATTTTATGAGGCTATAAAAAAGACATGAAGAGCTATAACTCAATTATGAGTGGTCTTCTATCAATTAAGATATTAGGTGAGCATAAAAGAGCGAGACTTGAAGTCGACCGTAAACATGAGGCAATCAAGCGAGGCAACTTTCAACGGTTTTATGAACGAAAACCCAATAAAAAACAATAAAACCAATCATTATTTTTTCTAATCCTGCATTTTATTGATCATGCAAGGGGGGAAAGAGTAATAAATCTTGGTCATTGGAACAAGTGATATTAAATCAGTTGATATTAAATATTTAATTCTAGATTCTACAAGAAAACAATACATTGTTTATGGATTATATTATTATCATGTTTTTCTTAGTCAATATTTGAATTTTTCTTCAGTTTCACGCATTGTAAATCGAACACATTACCATACACTAGGCTACTATATATTTATATATATTATGTTCACAAAGAAGAGAGAGAGAGACTGTTATAGTTGCCGAAGAAAGGGAGAGAGGCAGACATAGTTGCCAAAGAGGAGAGAGACTGAACTAGTCCCCAAACAAAGAGGAGATAGAAACTGATCTAATACTCACAGAAGAGAGAGAGACTCATCTAGTTCCCAAAGAGGAAGAAGAGAGGGAGATCTAGTTGTCGAAGATAAGAGAGAGACTGATAGTGTAAAGAGGAGAGAGTGACTGTTATCGTTACGAAAGGACAGAAAGAGAGAGACTGATCTAGTATCCACAGAGGAGAGAGAGACTGATCTAGTATCCACAGAGGAGAGAGAGAGAGAGAATGACTGGTCTAGTTCCCAAAGTGGAGAGAGAGAGAGAGAGACTGATCTAGTATCCACAGAGGAGAGAGAAACTGATCTAGTTCTCAAAGAGGAGAGAGAGGCTTGTCCGGTTCCCGAGAGAAGATGGAAAGACATCTTTAGTTCCCAAAGAGAAGAGAGATACATGTTTAGTTCCCAATGTGGAGAGAGAGAGACTGATCTAGTTCCCAAAGAGGAGAGAGAGGCTTGTCCGGTTCCCGAGAGAAGATGGAAAGACATCTTTAGTTCCCAAAGAGAAGAGAGAGACATGTCTAGTTCCCAATGTGGAGAGAGAGACTGATCTAGTATCCACAGAGGAGAGAGAGACTGATCTAGTATCCACAGAAGAGAGAGAGAGACTGATCTAGTATCCACAAAGGAGAGAGAGACTGATCTAGTTCCCAAAGTGGAGAGAGAGAGAGACTGATCTAGTATCCACAGAGGAGAGAGAGAGACTGATCTAGTATCCAGAGAGGAGAGAGAGACTGATCTAGTTCCCAAAGGAGAGAGAGAGAGAGAGAGAGACTGGTCTAGTTCTCAAAGAGGCCATTAGTGGTGGAGAAGCTTTAGATGGGCTTTAAGTGGCACTAAATAAACTCGGGAGCACACCCCACAAATTACCTCCCTCCTCCCTCTTTTAGCATCTACCCCCGGGACCTTTGTCCAACTTAAACTGCCCTTTCCCTATCCCAGAGGCCTGTAAAAACCAACAAATCTTGCCTACCCTAAATTTTTATTCACCAAGAAGGGATCTTTAACGAGTAGCTGACATTATACAGGCGCGGGACTATCCCCGAAGGATGACGTGCTCAAGGTTTCATCACTTCACAAATAAAAAGTCCAAGAGAGGGCCTAAAAATGATCTAATGAGTCGGAATGTCCCCTTAAATACTATTGAATAAAATTTCTAAGTAAAGTCGAATATTAAGGTTATTGGTCCCATGCGAATACATGAATTGATCTACTGCAAACATAAATGATCGTAATAATATTATACTAATATATAATTAACAACTAACATTATATAATATAATATATTCTACTAATGGAATAATATATTATACTAATGAAGAGGAGCAAAGTATTAAAAAGAATGGTTTTTCAACAAGAAAAAAAGGTACTGTATGTAATGAAATTTTAAACTGAATTTTTTCGTTATGAATGAGTAACCCAACTCAGTGAGGGGCTCCAGTCTGTTCTTTTTTCAACTGGAGCTATTCAATGAAGGGCATTAGTCTTTCATAAGCTTTCAAAAAAAGGGAGTGGATTTTTCAAACTGCTAAAAAAAAGACTTCTAAAGACATTATGAAGCTTTGTGGTATGAAAAGG
The DNA here is from genome assembly GCA_963662175.1 of Aradus depressus. Lineage (NCBI taxonomy): Eukaryota > Metazoa > Arthropoda > Insecta > Hemiptera > Aradidae > Aradus > Aradus depressus. The sequence continues at coordinate 20,018,832 of OY759220.1, read as the reverse complement.
GCATAGAAATAAAAAGAAAAGAGAGGCATTGTAAATGAAAAAATAAGGAGTGTTGTTTAAATCTTCATATTCATCAGTCAATGTTACTTCCCCAGCTCGATGAGGTACAAGGGAAGTTATGTTATCGGTCTAAAATTAGATGTTTGATTCAAAGAATAAAGAAAGAAAAAATCGTCTTTACCTGTCTATCTGTGACACCTTTGAATAATCATATTTCATATAGAATGTTTTTATAATTTTTCTGGGGCCGACCTATGGTGGAGGCCACAACAACCGTTCACCGAGTCGTAGGAGTAAAGGGCCTAAATGGTCGGCTAGGATCGACCACAGGCGAGCATTGCCGTTGGTCGCCCCCAGCACACAGTTAGAGTGCTTTATTCTTTCTCCTTCAGGAGGCGAAAATCGGTAGTCGGTCTCCGTCACCAGCTGTCATAGTTCGAGTCTCAGGTAAGATCCTGTCCCGCGTATCGATACCCACCCTATTTGCGTATACCCACTATGCGTACATACCCACTATGCGTATACTTTTTTTTTTCTGGGGGGGGGGGGATTACCTGAACTAAAAGGGTTCGACAACTTTTGTTACCTGACTGCGACTCCATCTTGCGTACGGAAAAAAAAAAATCATGCAGATATACATCATTTATGCAGATTTGGGTAGTACACATGAGGAGACCAACATTGTTCCAGTAGTATTTGCACTTTTGCCAAACAAGTTGCTAGTAACTTACGAGAGGATGTTCCGCCTGATTAAAGCTCAGGTGCCTGATTGGAGCCCTGAAAAAGAGAATATTGACTTCGAACCGGCTGCAATATCGGCTCTGAAAAAAATCGTCCCTACCCCTCAGGTGATAAAAAGGGTGTACGCATAGTAGGTATATTTAGTAGGTGTACGCATTCTGGGTATACGCAAATAGGGAGACACCCTGCGTATCAACTTCACTCTAGGCCCATCATATAGCGGACATTGTTCTTCCTCTTAAAGAAGTTGAAATCTCCGTGACCTGATAGTGTATGGGACATCCAGTGATCAGGCAATAGCCACGTAGAGTCAATACGTACTCGGATATCCGGGAAATATGTATAGGTCGTTTGGCCATCCGATGACTGTGACCACCGCATATAAAAATATACGAACGTCCAACGCGAAAATGGTCAAAACGAATTTAGAAGAGCTTCAAACGTGAAAATTCATTGAAAACCTAATCTTGAATTACAATATAACAGTGGAGGACTCGAAAATCCCAGGAACTGCCTATATAATGAATCGACATGAAATTTTATATTTAAATCAGATGGATCAGGAGATGAGTTAAACTCCAAAACCTCAATAACTGCCGATGTAATGAATGTAGACACAAAATTTGGTGTCTGAATACATTTCTGTTATTTGTTTAGAAATAGTGGAAAGCTAATAAAATAAATAAAAGAAAGAACTTGTTATAAGCTGATAACCAGCTAACAAATAATAAGTTTAGTTTGTATTTAATGAAACCTTCAGGATCAGTAATTTAATCCTTTAAAAATAAAATAAAATCCAAAAATATTAAAATTGTTCCAAGAAATATTTAAAAGGGGAGGAGACATGCTCTAAAGCGGAGACTGGCTCTAAAGCGGAGACTGGCTAGAGGGAGCTCTTCCACTACCCTTCTCCCCACAAGAATTAGGAAAGCCTGAGCTAACCTTTCTGGGTAATTACCCCTTCGGATCCTCCAGGAAGAAGCCTTCATGTAAAATACATAAACCTTCTCTCTCCCTCTTGCGGGGCTCAAAATAAAACTAAAAAAAAAAGTATGATCCTTCGTCGAGCTCAGCCTAGCGGAGTTCTCTTCAGCTCAAAAGGTCCCCAGAGCTCTATTAATGCACCCCCCTGGCTGCCTCTCTAAAGAGAAGAGGATGGGGAGGGGGGGGGGGGGGGGGGAAGAGAGAAACCCCAAGTCCTCCCGATATGATATATGGCACTGGAAAAGACTTTAAGGATCCCTCGATTTACATAATGCACAAGGTGAAATTCAGCCGAATTTGTAGACTGTAGAGTTCCATATCAATCGTACTTATTTTTAGTCATTAGGCATAAGTCGAAACTTTATTATCAGACTAGCAGTGTTGCCCAGCGTTGCCCAGGGAACTTTGACTTTCACTCGTAATACCTCATTCAACAAAAGTCCAAGAATGCTTCGAGAGTGCATAACATTGCAATTTTCAATCTAATAGGTGCTGGGCAACGCTGCTTGGTACATAGCTATTTTTCTATGGAACTTCTAAGAATGCTACATTTGCATGAAGATCCGAACTGCTGTTAATAAGCTAGCACTAATTATATACTCTCTCGGTCAAAATTATGAGACGCTATTTTTTCAATCGGACTCAAAAGGGATGCTATAGGTTAGGTTAGGTTTTATGACTCATGCCCGGGCTTTAACAACTAGGTCATATCACCTACTACCAGAGCGCTCTTTCGTCACTCTGGTGGACATGAGCCCGATTCTACCGTGGGAGTCCTAAATTTTGCCTACCCTAAACTTTTATTCACTTAGGGCAGGGGTATTTAACGAGTACCTGACATCGTACAGGCTCGGGACCATCGCTTAACGTCCCATCCGAAGGACGGCGTGCTTAAGTTTATTTTACCTCCCAGATAAAATAAACTAAAAGCCTCGGTCGGGTTTCGAACCAACGTTCTTGAGCTCAGAAGACAAGCACGCATACCACTGAGCTACCGGCGCCCTCAAGGGATGCTATATATATACATAATCCCATTTTTTACAACAGAATATATCCTCATTTAGAAATCTATACAAATTTATAAAAAGAGATAGTTCTTTTGCTTATTTGGGGTAATCTCGAAAGTCTATGATTTGGATAAATCTTTCACCGAAGCTTATTACTTTCCGGTGGAGATAGACTTCAGGCTTTATCTTCAGACTTTATTTATCAAAAGGGATCTGCGCAGTGATGGGAAAAGTAAAATGGGAGGAGAAACAACCGTCCGGGCTCTGTTTATTGCATAATATCTAAACCGTTGAAGATATATCAAAATGATGTATCAAGGAATTGTTGGCAATACAAAGTTCTACAAAAAAGTCTGCGACACCATATACCTATCTATAATAGATAGCCATCAATGAGAGTTTTTATTTCTATATATGAATCTGTAGTTTTGTCTGTCCATGTGTTTTTAAGAAGTTGGAAAAAAAAACGACTGAATCTATTTTGATAAAATTTCATACGTGGCATCCCATATAAGCCCTTTATCTCCCTCTTGTGGGGCTCGAAATGAAACTAAAAAAGTATGAAGGTAGTCCATGTCTCCAGCACCGGTCATAGTACTGTTTCACCTTGGTCCTAGTGCCTTCCATGACTCCCCGAACATCCTGAGGAATCTGGAACTTTGGTTCGAAAAAGTCGGAGTGTAGCCTGTCCTTCCAACCACTGTGTTTCTGTTCTTTAGCAGCAGAAGGAACAGATCCTTCTGATCTTCACTAGTTTTCCTCAGCATATTTATCGCTATCTGCACTGTCCTTTCAGCGAGACCATCTGACCTGGGATAATGCAGACTACTCGTGACTACTTCGATGTTTCAACTCTTCAACAAATTCATGACATTGACAGGAGTTAAATGGAATATTATCTGCTATCATGGTAGTCAGTATTCCATGGACTGCAAAGATATCTTTAAAGGCTCTCATTACAAACTCTGACATCTTGCTGTATAACAAGCTCAAACCAATTTGAGTAGTAGTCCAAAATCTAGAAGATCCACCCATACCTTTTGAAAAGGCAAACTAGGTACCTCATTAGGTAACAGAGGTTCTCTCGTCATATCCTTGACTTTTAAGGACCATATTCTCCATATCTTGGTCCATATTAGGCTAATACATCATTTGTTCTCTTCAAGTTCTTTGAGTTCCACAGCGCCATGTTATGTTTTCTATATTAAAACACACTTATTAGTTGTTGATCATCGTTTTACCTATTATATTATATTAATTATTATAAAACAGATTTTAACAATTGGAAGAGGAAGGAACCTAGGAGGTAATTTCGGCGGTAGAAGGATTTGAGCCATTTCAACTCTGAGTACCAGGACGAGATGTGAGCGTCATCGAAAACAAGTCTCGTCCATTATAGACCAGGCACACATAGACAAAATGGAGAAAGACTAGAGTGACGAGAATGTTTAAATTGTGAAAATTCTTTAATAAATTTCCAGTGATGTTTGTTGTCCAATGAAAGCCATTCTTGTCGTGACAAAGAACAGGACAAGAACCATAGCATTGCCTATCAAAGAACACCCACTCGGATGACTGTCGGACAAGAAGGACAAAAGAGTGAAACAGTTGCCACCTACTTACTACCTGTAACAGAAAGTAAGTCACGAGTTAGCTGACTAATATCACGTCAATAAGTCATTCAAAAGTTATATTTATCTGAGGGAGGTTGTCGATAAAGAAGGGGGTTTATTTATGTTGAATTGAAGCCTGTTGATTTATCGACAAGACACTTAAATACCACTTAACCCGTGAAATAACACTTGGAACTTGTTATTCTAATCTCAAGAGCCTGTTTGGATCAACAGGTAAGAGAACTATGAGATCGTCCTTCTCCATATATACAATTAAAATGGACAGATATTAACGGTACAATTAACACAATAACATCATATAGAGATGAAACTGAAGGAGATTGAAGAATTGATGTAGAGAGAGAAAAAACAGATCGAGAAGAAAGGAAAGTTGGAGAGGCAAAGCAGGCAGGAAGAAGTGCAGAAGAGAAAATAATAGAGAAATAGGAGAGGAAAGAAATTAAAAAAAATTATCGTCGGGGTATCACCAGCGTTAGGCTAAGAGGGTGGGTGGTATAGACTCCCGGGGGCACAGCCCGCAGTTTCCATGGTTAGCATTGTCGACTTTTTGTTAGTAATTTGGGAGACTCGGACCTCTAGAAGCTCCCCCTGAGATAAAGACTGACTGTAATACTTAAGCTGCTTTACATGAACAGCAAAAATGCAAAGCGCAGCAGCAGCAAATGCACGCTGTGGTTTCTGTGCTTTTAGAATTAAATGACTCACATCCAATAGCGTGCATTTGCTGCTGCTGCGCTTTGCATTTTATATATTTAAACAAATGTAATATGACTTCTTTTGTACATGTACATTTATGTAACAGCTGATTGCTGATTTAGGAATCAGACACACGAGAATTTTGAAGATCCTATTGGTAACTTGCAAACAATCCATTTTTAATAAAAACTATTTTTTTAGTTTATTTAATTGTTATCGAAATTGCGTATTGAGTAAGATTCGGAAGTCAACTACTAATTTTTGTCAATTATTTAGTTGGAGTAACTTAGTTAATTAATTCATGGTTGGGAAATGTGCCAGAGATTTACCGACTTTTTTTTAGTCGACTTGTTAAAAACTTCATACAATAACTTATACCACTTGAAAAAGTTTTATTAAAAAAAAAAGGAAAATATAAAAAAAATGATGGCACTTTTTTTTAACAGTAATGGTATTTTTCTGAAAAACAAAGAGACAAGTTCAAAGTATAATATTAATCAAAGGCTGACAGTGAACCATAAAATATTTCTATAATAATTACTTGGAACCTCTGCATCTAACCTTCATATCTTCGACATGGATATTAAATTTTGTCCCTTTGACAGAGATTCTCTTGTCCCTTCAGCCGTCTCCTCTGATTCTCTTGTCCCTCCGCCGTCTCCTCTGATTTCAAACGATCCAAAACCCTCCCCATGGAATTTCATTCTACAAAAGCCAAGGTTCCTGTAATTATGTCTTTTCTCCTCCTCTTGTTAAAATTTAAATTTAATGAACTTCTCATTTTCAATTTTAGTAAAATTCCAGTTTTACTTAATTTTGTTTATATCTCATTTTAGTTTTCCGTATACTTAAGATTATTTACAATATCACACAATCAACACAAAAAAATTGTTAAATCGCCGGCTATGTACTTCCCCAGCACGAACTAATTAATTACCTTTTCGCTTTCCCGTCTAATGCCAATGTTTGGGATAAAACTTAATACTTGACTAATTGAGTGGTTGACACGAAAAAGGTTTTAAGCGCCACTTTAGTCGAAAATGAGATTTCTGTGGAATAAGGTTCTATAAGGTCTCTAGGGACTGTGTAGGGAAGTTTTTTTTTGCCGTTACAGCAGCAGTTGGTAGTATTGAGCCCACGTCAGCTTTGAGCCTCATGGAAGAAGGTTCTAACAGCCACGAGTAGTTCTCAACATGGCAGAGGAAGGATGTGTTATTTTGGCGTTTAGAACCTTTTTCGCATCAACCACTCAATTATTGAAGGTATTATATAAAATGATATTAAAAGCCTTATTAGTCTCAAAATATTTCATATTTTCTTTCATTTTTATTTTCACCAATATTTCGTCAATTACAGACATTATCAAGTTCACATACATCTGAAAATTATATTATGATACAATTACTTAACTGTTCAACCTTTCTTTATTATTCTCATTACAATCAATTCAGGTTAATAACTAATTGTATATATACTATTATAATTAGATACATTAATATCTCTTTGCCTTACATATATAATATATATATGATGATATTATCATCATTGTTATAAAACGAAAATCTACTTTAGTAAGTAAAGTACGTCACATTCTTAAAATTTTTTTCATAAATTCAACACAGTTTCTTAGAACAATTAGATCAATGCATCTTCTATAAATACTCACTATCAACCATAATCCCAAACCTATTTGCGATCTATATTAATTTTTGACTTGAATAATATCTTCTGAATCCTCATACTAAATTTTGTATCGATACATTCATTACATCGATAGGATTTTTGAGTTCATCCCTTCTCTGGCTCCCCCTTTCCTTCGACCGATTTCGTACAAAATTACATATATTTCCCTGTGTCAATCTTATAGGATTTTGAATGTAAATATAAAATTTCGTGTCGATAAATTCATCAGCAGTTATTAGGCTATTTGAGTTGGGCCAACTCTGATCCCCCTCTTCACCTCTGCTGTTTCCGCTGAAAATTAATAGGTGTCGTCCTTATATGGCTTTGAATGTTCATATGAAACGTGTCAGAGGGCGCCGGTAGCTCAGTGGTATGCGTGCTTGACTTCTGAGCTCAAGGTCGTGGGTTCGTAGCCCGACCGAGGCCCTTAGTTTATTTTATCTGGGAGGTAAAATAAACTTAAGCACGCCGTCCTTCGGATGGGACGTTAAGCGATGGTCCCGAGCCTGTACGATGTCAGGTACTCGTTAAAGACCCCTACCCTAGATGAATAAAAATTTAGGGTAGGCAAAATTTAGGACTCCCACAGTAGAGTCGGGCTCATGTCCACCAGAGTGACGAAAGAGCGCTCTGGTAGTAGGCGATATGACCTCGTAGTTAAAGCCCGGGCATGAGTCACAAAACCTAAACCTAACCTGAAACGTGTCAATACATTCATTACAACGGTAGTTATTATAACTATAATGTTGGCCTTAACTCTATTTCCATTATCATTAATTTTGAATCAACTTCTCCATTTTCGCTATTTAATGAAGATATTAATATTATTAATGAAGTAAATTCTTTGATATAACTTTAATTCAATTAATTTATGTAATTAATTCATTCATTAATTATTTAATATAATTAGATAATTATTTATTGATTATTTGATTTATAATAATTAATTTCGAACATATTTGGTAATCTAGGTTTAAATTATATTAAGTGAAATTGCATTAATAATAATGTTGACCCCGAACCAGTCCCCGACAGGAGGCGTCACATTCCCGGCTCATTCAGGGCTCTCTTCGTCCACCGCCTCCAGTCTGTCAGACCTGGGCCTGCGCAATTTTCCACCATTCTTATCTATCAATTTTGGGATGGATTGTCCAACGATGAAATAAGAAGGAGAAGAGATCAGGTTTGTGATCGATGAAAACATTTCCGCATTGAGAATTTTCGTATGACGTTTTCTTTTGTTTAATTATTATATTTTAAAACTTTTGTTCGCTCATAATGTTAGTTAGTAATTAACGAGCATTAACTTTAAGGTCATATCGCCTACTACCAGAGCATTCTTTCGTCATTCCGGTGGACATGGGCCCGACTCTGCTATAGGAGTTCTAAATTTTGCCTTCCTAGGTTTATTCACCTAGGGTAGGGGTCTTTACCGAGTATCTGACATCATAGGCTCAAGGCAATCGCTTAACATCCCATCCGAAGAACGGAGTGCTTAAGTTTTTTTACCTCATAGAAAAAAAAAAACTAAGGGCATCGGGGGTTTCGAACCGCGATCTTGAGCTCAGTAAGCAAGCACGCATACCACTGAGCTACCAACGCCCCTATAACTGAAACGTGTTGCATTTGTTTTGTATCTACTTTTCAAATAATTAGAAAACCCAAAATATTAAAAGTGTGCTTACGACTACAATCCCCGGTCTCCTCAAGATTTTATTCCATGGGACAGTCGATAGAACATCAGAAAAAACACTTGAGCCTTTATGTTCTCTAACTTATGGCAGGAATTGCAGGCTGTTTGATTTGAGTTTCTTTTGGTCGCCACCCCATTACAGTATATTATTATTATTATATAACAGAGGACTAATAACACATGGGAAGTTAATTAGACAGAGGTATGCCTGTGCTCAGAGTGATGTGTTATACATTTAAATGAGAAAACGTGATAAGACTGTTCTCGTCTAAAGTGTTATCCAACTGAACTCAGGGTTTCCTCCGGGGGCGGGGGGGGGGGGGGGGGGGGGCTTTGTCTCGGAGCTACTTCCCTTCTCTAAATGGCGGTGGCGCTATTGTTTGCAAGTCTCGGAAGGCGGCACATCCAGGAGAATTTACTCAAAACTTGGCTTCCCCTTTCATGTTTAATAACACGTGCTCTTCAACTATTCATCTCACTTTAATATACTCATTCTGTTTTTCTCCTGCCTCCTAAAGAGACTCCAGACAGAAGGAGAAACTCTAAAAAAATTGTCAGCAAATCAACGACAATATACCTTATCAGAGAGAGTCGTCTGTGAGAGTTAGTAGAGTGAATTTCGTCTCTCGTAGTTTTCTTAATGAAATAGTGTTCTAGACTGATTTGAAACTCAATTTTTGCATTATATCTTGTGAATAGTAGTTTAATACAGTGAAATTACAAAAAAATTCACCGAGCCGTTTACCAAAATTTTAAAGTGGAAAATGTGGTTTTATTGAAGGAGCGAGGCTTGGATACAGTAGCGCTGAGTGTAGGGGATTACACCGGTCCGGTAATACAGCTGTTGTTTACCAATTGTAAGTCATCTGTTAATTGTTTACTAAGGAACTCTTTGTAATTCTCTGGTTTATTTATTGCATTTGCAGTCACGATGCTTATGTAACATCCTCCATGTAAATAAATAAATAAAATAAATTTATAAGAAACAATGAGTTTTGATTTATAGCAAATTTCCGTTTCTCAAATAAAGAAGAGTTAATTATATTAATATATGTTTTTTGTTTTTTTCTTGGCCTTATGTACGATGCATATTAGCCATGACTCTTATAATGGTAGTTTTATCTAGTTATTTCGACATCCATGGCCCCGGGAGGAAGTTTTATCTACGAAATAAAACTAACTCCCAGAGGGGATTCGAACCCGCAAACCATAGTGAGACCATGCGACCAAAGCCCTACACTCTAGCCCGCACGGCCACCATGGCTCCCATTAATATATGTTAACAAGTACAATACTAATTCAATAGTTTTTAGTCATTTACTATAGTAAAAAAATAGAAGAACGAGTAGAATAATGATAGATAGATATTACCAGAAAAAATTAATCAGAGATAGCATGCATGTCAACTGAGCTAAAGATTGGTGGTTCGAAACCCGGCCGAGGTCCTTAGGTTTTTATTTCCCCAGCAGTATAGGGGAAGTTATGTAATCGGTCAAAAACTCGAGTTTTCAACGGAATTTCATGTTTTCCGACTTTTTGATTATAAAAGTGAAAAAAAAAGTAGGTGAATCACCGGCAAAGTACTTCCCCAGAACGAATAAATCAATTAACTTTTCCCTCCCCCTCCAAAACCAGTCGACCATTTGCGCAAATATTCAATAGTTGATTTAGATGAACGTCCACAATACACAGACAGTTATACATTTATGTTTGTTTCCATACTATAGATAGTATCTGAATTTCAGCCATTTATTTCTATTAGTTGTGACTGAAAAAGTCATCGGGCAGCTTTCATTTTCCCAAACCAGATTAATATAAGATAGATAAAAAGAGGTTCCCATGATTTAAACTAAACAGTAGAGTCTGTGTGTTGGTAGTGACATGGTGGGGGTCGGACAACTCTTGATGGTTGGCCGCTCCTGAAAATTAGCATACTTCTTGTTTGAGGCCAAACCAAGCTTCAATCTTCCGGAAATCCTGCCTCCGCCATTGTTTGGCTCCAACTAGCAACAACACAAATCCTACCTACAATTCCGGACACGACATTTTCAAATTTATTTTCTCATGTTTCCGGATGGTTTTTTTTTTTTGTCTTTATATAAAGTTTGAAATGAATTTTAGAGATGGGAAAGTGATCTGTAAAACAGTGGTTGGTATAACAAAGTCATGTTATGGCCACATCACATATATTCAATAGTTTATTTATTTTATATAATTTTTAATTTAAAAAAAACTACCAATAAAAACATATGTTTATATTATAACAAAATTCATAGCCATGTTTTACGATTTAAATATTACATTGAACTATTGTCTACAGAAATTTATTATATATTCTTCGCAGAGCTATGTCAAATTTGAGGACACATAGGCGTTTAGAAATTTAACAAGGAACATTTATGGTAAGAACTTATTTTTCGTCTAAACAAATGGGTTTCAAGGCGTTGTTTTAAGATGGTTTTTGACATGTAGGTATCTCATAAATCTGAAAGCCTTCGAAAAATCGTATTTCATAAAAATTTGCCTTTTATTTGTAGAGATATCTGTTATGTTAGTAAAGTGGTCTCAATTTTCGTCTGATTTCGGCCAAAATCTAATCAGATCTAAATTAGCAAGAGTGACAGGGGATCTATGTACCGAACTCTCAAAAAATGTTGCGAACTTCCATATCGGTGTGTAAATAAACATTGGTATAGAAACGTTGGTATAAATGTTTGTATGGGTGTGATGTTCAAGTCGCAGTTTGGTTTCTGTCAAGTCGACAATTTAGAACGCCCGGTCAAAATGATGTACAATATGTCTTAAGTTGTCGGTCTAGTGTGAGGCGTGTCGTCCGTGTGTGAGAGTTCTAAGTGTCCTAAATCCTAAACATTCACTGAACCTAAATCCTAAACATTCACTGAACCTAAATCAATAGATTGAAGTGGCGTCCCTCTTATAAACAGTTTGTTTCAGTTTTCCATAACACCAAAAATGCATTCATGAGACGAAAATAAGGAACATTTTCACATAAACATGGATCCAGAAATACTTTAGAATTAAAGAGAAAAAACACAAAAAATCAAGTATTTTTCAAACATTTTGGGAGCTCGCCACAATAAAATACACGTAAATAAGCATTTTGGAAAAGGCTGGGGAGGCGCTGTAACAGTCAATGTTCACATGATCAGTCCTGTATTATTTTGAAAAAGTAAATATGGCGCGTATATTTATGATCTAATCAAAAGTTCTTTCATATAAAAATTATAGAGAAAACTGATAGGCACACTTTATATGAAATATGTTTTTAGAAGGTCGCTTGATTTGTGAGATAAATATCGGAAAACGTTCTAAAATGTCGTTTTGAAACCAATTTTTTTAGACATTTACAGAATTTACACGAAAACTATTACTTTTATCGAAACGTCAATTACTATCACAAAGTTTCCTGAGTAATTCCTTACAACAAAATGACCTCGGAATTGCGATAGAAGTAATACAAATGAAGTTACAGCGCCTCAAAACGAGCAATGAATTTCCTGTAAAAAAATTGTTCTAAGTAACGTTTAAATTGTAACGCACGGCAACAAATTTTAAAATATATTTTTAATATCGAGTATCTAGAACCCTCTAAGGACGACACCTATTGATTTTCAGCCAAATCGGTCCAAAGAGAAGAGGGGATTACGGAGGAGACTTGACTCAGAAACTAAATAGTTAACGATCTTGCTAAGATTTTAGTTTTGCCAGAATACATATTATAAGGCAGATATAAGTTTTGTAAAATAAAGTTAAAGATGTATGTATATGTGATAATAATTTAAATATAGAACAAAACCATTGTAAATATATATAGAAATATCCAATTTTCTATGATGTAAGGTTCTAGAACGACAGTCTAGGCTGTCCTATGGCATAATAAATACCCAGGCCGGCAGAGCGACCGACACACTCACTTTTGTATTAGGATACTAACTATCTTTCTAAGCACGATTCTAACTATTTCACTTATATCTGCCGAGCCATGCCTGGACCCCAATTGTAAGTACAATATATATTTATCTGTTTCTCTTGTGTCTCTTTTATTACGACATCCCTACCCCTTTTTAGATATCACTTCCACTGCGTACTCGTATTCGAGAGAATAATCATAATTAACTGGTTATAATCGTAATAAACTGGTAGCCGTAATAATAATACTGATAACAGGGTAGTCATCGTAATATTTGAAATTTTATATTTAAATTCATAACCTCACAGGGATGGCACCATTAGTTTTCCATGGAATAGGTCAAAGGGAAGCGAAGGACCAGAGAAGAAGGGCTTGGACTCAAATACGCCAAAAACTGCCGATGTAATGAATGTAGCCACATTTAGTAATGGGGACTCAGAAGCCAAATATTGAGTTTCGGTCCAAACCTTCGACTGCTTTGGAGAGAGAGTTTTTTTTTTTTTTTTTTTTTTTTTTTTTTTTTTTTTTTTTTTTTTTTTTTTTTTTTTTTTATTCTACAATCTGTACAAACAATAACAATAAGCAGAAGTGATGACTAAGATGACATGATAAAATAATAAATAATACAATAAGCAAACATATACAAAAATAATAAACAGAATACATAATAAAATGAAAGATAAAATAAAGAAAATAAAAATAAAATAAAGTAAAAATAACTAAATAAAATAACTAAAAATATAAGAAAATCGACGAGGACAGCACCAGTAGGACTCCCGCACACTGCCATATACCACTCTGCAACTAGTGGAGAGGGGAGGAGGCGGCGGGAGACCAGCGCTGACCCTCCCACCACACTGGCCAACCATCCACTGTCCAGCAGTGGAGGAAGACCAGGAGGTGGGGCGTCGAAAGGACAGAGAGGCGTGAGGGGAGAATCCGGTCATCACCAGCACTCCCTTAAAAATGGCGTGTGAAGAAGAAAAAATAAAAAATAATAATAATAATAAATATCAAAAATTAAAAGAATAAATTAATAAACGCAAAAAAAAAAAAAAAAATAATAATAATAATAAATAAAAAATAGATAAAAAAAAATATTAAAATTAAAAAAAAATATATATATATAATACAAATTAAAGAAGATCGCGAGGCCAACGCCGCCTCAGCCTTCTTGGAGGATTATGCGGATGAGATTGTGATGATAAGGATTTGGCAAGAGGATTATGGTGGAAGGAGAGGTTGGCGTGGAACTTGGAAAAACGGGATTTGATGAGGTCTTGGACAAAAGGAACTTTGAGGTCGTTATGGAGTGTAAGGTTGGAAACAAAAAAGGGAGCATCTACAATGATTCTAAGGACTTTGGATTGGAAGGATTGGATCCGCTTGATGTTTGATGACTTGGCTGAGCCCCATAGCTCAAGTCCATACGTCCATATCGGTCGTATAATTGTCTTGTATATAGTAAGTTTGTTCTCTGTAGACAGTTTGGATTTTCTGTTAAGAAGTCTGTATAGTTGTCCAAATCGTCTGTGGACGATTTGGAGAGAGAGTAGAAACATAATTGAATTATTCAAAGTAAATAGGCGGTTTTTCATATATGTATTCCATACAGCAAAGCAATCCTTGAGTTAAGGACATGACTCAAACTCCTTATATACCCCGGGAATTATGGCCTTTCGCCTCCCATCCTTGTTTCCAGCAGGCGCCTCATCTTCCACTCCCTGCTAAAATTTAATAAGAACCCAAATTTTTTTACAAAAAAAAATAACAAAATATCGTTAATTTATGCATCACGAGAAAAAAAATAAAAGGAAAAGTGACAATTGAAAGGCATAAAATTCCCATTCAAACAAGAATATAAAGTTTATGGAGCTCCTAAATGTTGAGTGGTATTGAGACAAGACAGTATTAAAAGAAGATGTAGTGTTGGAGCCCTTAAAAGAAAAAACAAATTTGGAGTGGACTTCAGAGGAGGATGTTCCGACCGAGACCCGCCACGACTCTCTATTATTGTGACTTGATTTACCTAATGATTTAGAGGGTAGTAAACCACCCAAGTGAACGATTAACACTTTTTATTGAGATTAAACATCTAACGAATACTCACTGACAGCTATATTTTAAAATGACAGCAAGAAATTAATGTGCCTCAATTGTTCAGTTATTGTGATAATGAATATTTTTAATTAATAGTTTATGTATTTTAATTGAGGAAAAATTAGATACATAAACGATAGGCTACTTTTCATCAGACATCAGTAATAAATAAATAAATAAAACGAACTTCACTATTATGTACGATAAGGGTCGTAAAAGATGAAATCCTGGTGGAATCTCGAACTTCTGGCAGAATGCTGATTTAAATAATAATAACAGGTTATGAAAACATGGCATAATGGAATATTATTTCTAGTTAGTTATTGTGACTCATGCCCGAGCTCTAACGATGCAGTCATATCGCATACTACCCGAGCGCTCTTTCGATGGGAGTCCTAAATTTTGACAAATAAAATAAAATAGCTTCATTGACATTATTTTAGAACAAAAGCATCTCCTTTTGGAGATTTTGAGTCTACTGCTCTTTCAACAGAAGAAATAGGAAATGAATTTAACGATTGTTCTTAAATTATATTAAATTATTTCTTAAGTAAAACCGTTACTTCTTGATTAAAAATAAAATAATAATAAAACAAGATAGAACAAAACAAAATCTAAAAGTAAAAATGAGGGTTATTTCTTAAATAATACTGTAACACATTTGTGCCATCTTTCTCTGTTGCTGGCCACTGTGCACCATCCATCCCCTATTCTCTCCACTATCTCGTCCCTCCACCGCAGTCCAGGTCTTCCTTTTCCTCTTCTTCTGTCTCTAGGAATCCATTCCGTGCAGACTTTAGCCCATTGTCACATGCCCGTCCATCTCCACTTCATCAAGTGTGCTTCTTTCTGGAGGCTTCTTAGCCTCACCTTCCGTAGAACCTCGCTGTTTCTTATCTTGTCACTTATCTTTATTCCAAGCATGCTCCTCATCATTCTAAATTGGGTTACTTCCAGACGACGATCCAGCTTCTGTGTTAGCGACCAGGTCTGTGCGCCATATAGGATGGATAGATAGATGCAGCTCATCAGGATTTTGGCTTTCAGGTCAACTGCAATATCTCCCTTGAATATTTTTCAGAGACCAGTATTTTCTCCATCCTGCTCTAATTCTGACCTGACATCGTACAGACTCGGGACCATCGTTTAACTTTCTTTCCGAAGGATCGCGTGCTCAACATAAGGTGTTCAGTCGGTGACATTTCATTATTTTATAATTAGCCTATAGGTTGTGGGAGTCCTAAATTTTCCCTATCCAGGTTTAGTTACTTATGGTAAGGGATCTTTAACGAGTAAAGTCTTTAGATATAAAAACCTAAAGGCTTCAGTCGGGTTACGAACCCGCGATTTTGAGCTAAGTAGAGAAGCATGCTACCTCTAAGCTACCCGCTCCCTCATATATTCCTTGTAGTTAACGCACATATTTTACGTAGGCTACGTCATATAGATTATTCAGTTACATAAGTTCTGCCTTTAAAGCTGTTTTCCTGATTAATGATTAACTGTTTAATTCCTGATTAAATTCATCCCTTGAAGCCCTCAATATTGTTTTACATTTCTGCTTTCGGTTCCATGTTCAATATTTTAGTTAGAAATGGATTTAAGCTAGTCTGGGTAAAGTTTAGTAAGCTCTTATCTCAAACGAAATTGTCGGGAAGGCAACGGAAATGAACGAACCCTCTGAAATTGCTTTGAACGATCAGATTATAAGTTTTAACTCTAATTATTTCTCTTATTTTAATTAGTACAGACCCTAAATTAGTAATTATTATTTTAATTAAACTTTATTTATAAATGTAATATATAAACCTTATTTATAGTAATTAAACATCTAACGAATGAGGATGCCGATAACTCCTAGCATGTTAGCCCCGGCCGAGGTCTTTAGATTTTCATCTGTGAGATAAAAAAAAATTTTGAGCATGTTAAGCAATGTTTTCGAGCCTGTACGATGTCAGATACTCCTGGATAGGCAACATTTAGGACTCCCACAATAGTCAGGCTCATGTCCACCAGAGCAACGAGAGCTCTGGTAGTAGGAGGTAAGGTAATTATAAAATAATAAAACTCAACACTTATAATTACTTAAATATTCTAAGATGTTTACTGATGGAGAAAGTTAATATTCTGTGCGTACTCAAAATATAAGAAAAGGATGTTCGAAATAATAGCCTGCCAGCAGACTAACCCGCACGACCTCTCAGCTCTTATGTCCCGAACTGAATTACAAGTTTATCTATTTTCTGGACTCAATTAAATTGTATATTTGTTAATATTCTAATCTTAAAATATTATTTATTTATTTTTAGGGTTCGGTAGGTCGAAGACATTATACAAAACCCTATTAACGAATGTTTGAGGTCCGTTCCCCGCAGAAATCTTAGAAACGAAGTTCGAACATATCTTATAAAAACAGCTAAAATGTAGAAGTTTTCATGAAAACACCTGTTAGGACCTTAATAAATAAATTAGTGAATATAAATATACAAAGACTGGACCATTCGATATTGTTTAAAAATGAATGGATAACAACCAACGATGGAAACAAATGTCGGCGATCAGCTGTTTTATATAGAGAAGGACAGTTGAAGGAGAGTGGTGTTAGGGTTAAGACAGTTCGAGTGAGAGAGACGAAGCGAGCAGTTCCAGTTTTAACAGTCAAGTGAGAGTGGTGTTAGAATTAATACAATGGATGTAGTAGATGAGCCAAGGACAAGTAAACCAGTGAGCTACAAAAGAAGGTACTTTTTAATTATTTATATATATAAATATAATAAATAAATAAATATATATATATATATATATATATATGTATAAAAACCATGAACAGAAAAAATACTGATGTAGTTTAAGAAAATTAGTTAGTAAGAATTTTTATAAATAATTTAATTTTTTTATATTTCAAATTTATATTTTTGATTTTTATTATGTAGATTAAATATTAATAAACCCAATGTTTTGTTCTTGATTATTTACTATTCATTTTCCCTTTCAACCAAATAAGAAAATACCTTTGGATTAAATTGAACATTTTTTTGTAAATTTAAAAAAATTTGATGGCATCTCAGAATTATATGTTTAGAAAAATCCAAATGAAGTAATTGTTAATTGATTTTTTTTTTTTATACATGTACTTTCTTCAAAATTGAATTTCGTCAATAATTTTCTATATATTTTTATTAGGGCCCTTTTCGGAACAAAATTTAGTAGAAGACCAGCAAACAATTTCTACAGGAAATGTGATAATATTATTTGTTTAAATTTATTATTAGAAACGGAAAGAGGGTGGGCAGCGCATCATCTTTAAAAGACTCGAATTATGTTCCCCTTCTCCGGAAAATCTGCTCTGCTGGCCTGGGTCAGTGTTCTTCTAGTTTTGGGTCAGCCGTCTGTTTCTCAATTGCTTCCGCTTACTATTAATGATAACCAAGCCGTTGAACCAGAGCTCCATTGTTTAGGATTATTGACAAATTAATTAATTTTCTCTCTAGTCGATTTCATTTCACATCAAAGTCCTGACACGAGTGTCTCGGTTCCTTATTTCAGTCGCATGTTCTTTAATAATTCAACCAATCTGTCCAATATATAATTGGTATATAACATATATCATAACAAATCAGCATATTCTTAGCTGACATTTTACTTCTAGCTGTCCACAGAACATGGTCAATTTATAAATAATCAGATCCTGAGTGCAATAAGGAGAATCGTAAAGAGTTGATGAGAGGATAAAGAATAAAAGTGAGAGCTGGGAAAGTAAGAGAGACTGAGAAGAAGTGGATCCTTTACTAGGGTGGCCTGTCTTTTATAGGAGGAGTTTATGACTTTACAAGAGGCAAAGACGAGGGCAAGGAGGCTGTAACGTCTTGGAGAGTGTGACCTCCGCAGTAAAGACAGAGCGCCGGGGTAGGTCTTTCATCTGTCTCTCCACTCTCAGATCCTTATTTCAATTTAATTGGCAAATCATAATTTTTTTTTTTATTTGTTCTACAATTTGTGCAAAAACAATAAATAGAAGGGATTTCAATACGAATAAATGATAAAAAAATAAAATATTTAAGAAGTAAGAAGCAAGAAAGCAATGAATAATAACAATACAATATATGAATAATAAACAAAATAATAGTAAATATATATAAAAAAAAAATGTACAAAATAAATAGTGGTAAATTAATAATAAAAAAAAAAAGAGCTATCATCAGCTGATCTGTACAAACCTAGCGACACAAAGCGGATTCCCTTGGAACCAACTGGAGCCACGCAATTCAAACCGTCCGCGTATTAATTGAACAGACCTCGTTTTTATCTCTTTCTTTTCTATGATTCATTTTTATTAATTTACCACCATTTGTTTTGTACATTTTATTTGTTTTTCTATATTTTTACTATTATTTTGTTTATTATTCATAAAAAAATAAAATAGCTTTAATGATATTCTATTAGAACAAAAGCCTCTATTTTTGGAGGTTTGGAGTCTACTGCTCTTTCAACAGAAGAAATCAGAAAAGCAAACCGAAAGGAAATCAGAAAATAAATTATAAAATAAATGAAAAAAAAAATACATTATATTATTATAATATATATTATATATTATTCATATATTGTATTATTATTATTCATTGCTTTCTTGTCTCTTACTTCTTTTTGTCGTAAATATTTTCTGTTTATCGTTAATTGTATATATTCTCCGAGGACAGCACAATAGGACTCCCGCACACTGTCCCTCCCACCAATCTCCAATTAGTTGAGCCGCGGGAGATCAGCACTGTCCCTCCCACCATTCTGCCCAACCAACCACTGTTCAGCAGTAGAAGAAGACCAGAGAGACTGAGAGGCGTAAGGGGAAAATCCAGACAGCACCCCCCATCGCTTAACGTCCCATCCGAAGAACGGCGTGCTTGGATTTTTTTTGACTTCCCATATAAAATAAACTAAGGGTCTTGCCCGGGTTTCCAACCAGCAACCTTGAGCTCAGTAAGTTAGCACTCTATATCTGAGCTACTGGCGCCCTCGCCTTTGGCCCTTTTGTAACGAGGTTTGCAATAAATATATAATACTTAGTTCTTTAATGTATTTCATGTCTGCAGGGTTTTCATTATTAATTTATATTTTAAATCGGCTTACACAAAGCCTTCTAAGACTTATATATTTGTAAGAATTAACAGCGAAAGCGGTATCAGTTCCAAGTCAGTGCTCTCTCAACCTCATGTTCTCATTTAACTCTCATATGTATACAATTTATATTTCTCTATTCTATGTAAATTTTTTTCTTTTTTTACACATTATTTTTACTTCCCTATCTATACGAAATATAGGGGAAGTTATGTAACTAGTTAGAAATTAGATGCTGAGTTTTTAACAGAATTTCATCTTTTCCGACCTCCTAATTCCAAAAATGAAAAAACGAATTTCTTCAAAATCCCAATAGAGTGAATGTATCGATACATGTGAATCCGGAACCCTCAAAGGACGACACATCGATTTTTACCCAAATCGGGCAAAGGGAAGGAGGAATTGTGGGGAAGCTTAACAAAAAAACTCCAATGACTGCAGTTGTAATGAACGTAATTAATGGACGCAGGCAGAACAGAACCGCCGACATGATCCCGAATTCACTCGGTGTAAAGCTCCGGAAACCAAGGACGACTATGGACCGTAGCCGGTCAGGAGCACCCAAAAAAAAAATAAATAAATAAGTTGTAATGAACGTATTGACGAAATTTCATATGGGTATCCAGAACCCTCTGAAGACAAACTATATTAATTTTCAGTGGAATCAGCCGAAGGGGCGGGGGGCTCAATTCAAAATCCCAATAACTTCTGATGTAACGCACGATTACAATACTTCCTTTGACTAGAGGTATAAGAAAGTCAAAATTGGATTTTTATTGAACAAAAGATAGGGACAGGTACATAGAATCTGGACAGGTAAAGAGGCTTTATATATAATATAGATATACATATGTAAATCTTAAGGTTAGTGGGCACTGGTAGCTCGTAGGTGATTCGTCGTCTCCTGGCGGAGAGAAAAGAAACCAATATAACCAAGCGCCGGAGATGACCGCAGAGCGCCGGAGATGAACGAGGCCCACCTGGGACCTTCCCCGGCGCAACAGCCATAAAATGTAATAATTAATATAAATGCCCCGATCCCGATCTCTCTCGGGAGGCGCCAATAAAGAATCGCTCCGGCGAGTGGCGGGGTCCTACAACCGGTCATAGATAGCCACAATAATAAAATCTATGAGCACGACGCGGCGGACGTAGTATGAAGCCCCCACAGGAGGCCGGGACAAGCGAAAAAAAAAGACTTGAGCACGTTGACCTTCGGGTAAGACGTTAAGCGATGGTCCAGAGCCTGACCCCTATCCTAGATGGATAAACTTAGGTAGGCAAAATTTAGGACTCCCACAATAGAGTCCACCAGATCGACGACAGAGCGCTCTGGTAATAGGCAATATGACCTCATAGATAAAAGCCCAAGCATGAGTCACAATACTAACTTAATGGTTATTTCGCATATTTTATTGTGATATGCGACCTGCAATTGAAAACCCAGGGCACAATGCCGGAGGTTCAAAAAGTTTGCTTATCTCCGCTGTTTCATGAAATACGTGAATAGCTACAATATTATTAATTAATTTCAGGAAATGTCCACAATTTCAACTTTTCTAGTTGCAACTGAAATTGCCAACTGAATTCAGGTGAAAGGTGTGGCGTCTCTATCTTTCGGATATAGAGAGAGGCCGCCCACGACGTATATATCGCCTGCAATGGTACATAAATTGTCTCTTTATCAGTAAGCCAAGCAGGGCTACTTACGTGAGATAAGCTAAACCTCCACCAACCACCCTATAGATTATATTGTAACTCTAATCTCTTTGTAGTAACTCGTATTATTTAAATATATTGGGACAACTCTTAACTCAGAAAAGATATACTTTCAAAATGTTCAGTTGTTATTTGACAGCGACCCCTGAGTGTTGTAATATACCCAAGTTCTCCAATGATTTTTTTATTTTGTCAGCTATACCTACATACGTTGTATAGTGGAACGTGCTTGTCTTCTGAGCTCAAGATCGTGGGTTCGAAACCCGACCGAGGCCCTTAGTTTATTTTATCTGGGAGGTAGAATAAACTTAAGCACGCCGTCCTTCGGATAGGACGTTAAGTGATGGTCCCGAGCCTGTACGATGTCAGGTACTCGTTAAAGACCCCTGCCCTAGGTGAATAAAAATTTAGGGTAGGTAAAATTTAGGACTCCCACAGTAGAGTCGGGCTCATGTCCACCAGAGTGACGAAAGAGCGCTCTGGTAGTAGGTGATATGACCTCGTAGTTGAAGCCCGGGCATGAGTCACAATAACTAGCAGTATATTGTTGTCTCCAAAATGTCTTTGCAGCAACCATCCTCGCTAATTGAAGAGATAGACAACAAAACGTAAATTGCAATTTATGTTTTCCAATTTACTTATTTTATTTTATTTTGCAATTTATGTATTTTAGCAATTAGAATATTATATATATTTTAACTTTTGACTAAATGAAGGGTTTTTTGTAGATTGCCTGTGATGAGGGCAACCTCGAAAGCCGGCTAGCATATAATAATAAGATCTGTGAGAAGTCAGACTATATATTTATTTTGAAATAATCACTTCTCACAATATGAGCCATCTTCCATAGTATTAACGCGATGTACAACAGACTGGACCCGTGCCACATTCTCCTTAGAACAAGGCTATGTGAAGCATGCCTGACTGCTTTAATCGTCCAAGGGTCCCATTAACCCTCCTTGCCCCAACGCCTTATACGAAGACTGCCCTATAAGGAGCCTCCCTGCTAAACTCTCCCTATGAGGGCTGCCCTTACATCGCCCCTTTATTGCCTCCTTTGGACATTCAAGGCCTCCCTTGATGACCACACATAAACTAACAATGACACTCGGGACAAGTTACGTTAAAATCCCTTCCTTCAATCCATGGTTTGGGAGCTCCACTAAACCAAGAGCGACACGGACTTGAACGTTAATAAAAGAACTACTAAGTTGAGAATTGTGGACATATAGTGGAAACTTTAAATAAATAAATAAGGCCAACTTCGTGTTGTTTTCAAATATTTTCTATTCCACAAGAAATGTGTACGAAAACTAAAGGTTACGACATTACACCATCGTGAGGGCGCCTGTATCTCAAAGTTAGCATGCTTGCTTACTGGGACGTTGTTAAATGATCGTCCCGAGCCTGTACATGTTAGGCACTCCTTGAAGACCCCTACCCTAGGTGAATAAAAATTTAGGATAGGTAAAATTTAGGATTCTCAGTAGAGTCGGACTCATGTCCACCAGTGACGAAAGAGCTCTGATAGTAGGCGATATGACCGTACAGTTAAAGCCTGGGCATGAGTCATAATAACTAACTATTACTGGTCGTTTTTTATTCAAACTAATAAAAATAAAGAAAAAATTAAATATAAGAGATGAGGTCATTACAGGATTTTCTTATACCAACCACGCACAGATCACTTTCCTTCCCCTTACGCCCTCTCAAACAAATTTCATACTTTCGTTACTAGGTATAAGGAAGTCACACTCATAATTGCGCTGTACAATCAAACAAAAAAACATTATAATTAATTAATAATACTGAAATAATAATTAAAACAAAAATAATAATTAAATAAACAATAAATTACCACATTTCCTGTAGAAATTTGATCTCATCTTTTACTAAATTTTGATTTCTACAATAATTTTCGATAAGGGTCCTACAAAATATCCAAAGTTTAAGACGTGCAATTTTTAAGAAAGTGCACATATATTTAAAAAAATTCCAATTAACAAACTTTTCTGTTGGATTTCTAAAGAGATGCCATTTTTAATTTTTTTCAATAATATTAAATCTAATCCAGGTTTTTAAATTATCTTTACTGGGCCAACAGGGAAAATTAATAGAATAGAATTTACAAGAAGAAATATTGGGTTTATTTTCTTAAATCTACATTATTAAAATTAAAAACTAAACATTGAAACAAACAAAAATGTAAAGAAAAATCTTAAAAACTAAATTCTTAAAATTAATTCAATCTTTTTTTGTTTTATATTTTGGCCATTTTTTAAATTTAAGTTATATATTTCAGGGCATATATCCTATTCATATAAACAAACAACAGTACCTTCTTTGCGGATCAATTTCACCGTCAATTCACTTCTATTTAGTTCATTACCTACAATGTAAGCCTGAACACCACTTTCCACACACTCAGACCGTCTCCATTGAACCCAGGCCCCGACTCGTCTCCACTAAAAAACAGCTGATGGCCGCGTTTTGTTTTTTTACTCATTTGTTTTAAAAGAAATGTCTTTCTTATTATTTATTTATTAATTCAGTTTATTTTTATAGAAAAATAAATATAATTAATTGTTTTATATTGTGTGTATTCTTTTTATACATCACAATACATTCCTTTCATACATTACTTTCACAAGTTTTCGGGGTCGCAGATCTGATAAATAGTAAGATTCTTCTTAACATTGCTACATTTCTTATATCCACTTTTTTTTTTTTTAACTCAGGTTAATGTTGACTTGGGTTGTTGTGGTGGCTCATAAATTTTCAATGATAAGGGCAGATGGCCGGAAGAGGGTTAAGGTAAATAAAGTGTCGTAATATGAACAGGATACTCCTCTGAGGGCTATCTATTAGAGACGAAACTCTCATTGTACCGTCTACAACTCCTTGGTAAAGATCTTCTAGAAAGCTGATGAGGGAGCCGATAGCTCAGAGGTAGCTTGCTTACTGAGCCCAAGATTGCGGGTTCCAATCCCGGCCGAGGCCTAGGTTTCTTTATCTGAGAGATGGACCGAGGCCTAGGTTTTTTTATCTGAGAGATGAAACTACCTTGAGCACGTTAAGCGATGGTCCCGAGCCTGTACAATGGTAGGTACTCGTTAAAGACCCCTAGCCAAGGATAATAAACCGAAGTAGGCATAATTTAGGACTCCCGAAAAAGAGCTCTGGTAGTAGGCGATACAACCTCATAGTTAAAGCCCGGGCATGAGTGGGCACTAACTAACTAGAAGGAAATGTTCTTTGTTCATACAACTTAATTTAATAAACATAGACATTAGAGGCCCATTAAGTATGTATTGTGTGGATTGAACATAAATATAATATATTTATGTTCAATCCACACAATACATACATACAATATATATCTATGTTCGATCATACTATATATTATATAGTATGATCGAACATAGATACATATTGTATTGAATTCTGTATTAGTGCATTTTAAAAATGTATTTATTTGTTTATTTATTTATTTCTCATTTTTACGACAATCGTTTCAGTATTAGTCCATTTTGTGGTAAGTAATTTTTTAGAGATTTAAGATACTTCAATTATTTCATTATTTATATTATATGTATTCATTCATAGATGTGCCTCTGATGATGACGCTGTTGCGTTGAAAACAGGTTCTGGTCACTAATAAAACAGTTGGAAGACAACTTTTATTCCTAAGAATAATTAAGTTAAATAGAATACAATTTTACTAGGAGGAGAATTGTATTTATTTGTTTATTAGGAGCTATATTTCATTTTCTTGTATTTTATTATTCTAGGATTTTTATCTTTTCCTTCTTATTAATATTCAAGAATTTAAATATATGTATGAACCCCTTGCCTAAAAGATATATTTCTTAAGGGCCAATAAAGAAATGGAATTGGATTCTGATTATTAATAAATATTGTTAAAAACATTTAAAGATATTGGCTATTAACAATTATTACATTCAAAATCAGGAAGCCCGGGCAAGAGTCACAAAACAAACAAATAATAATAATAAATGTAAAATAAAAATAAAAATAGTGATAAATAAAATGAATGTCAATAAAATAAATAAGTAAAAGGTATGGTCATATTTATTGACCTTTTTATTGTGAAATATTTAAAATTTCAAGCCGATATTTCCTTCACGAAATGGTTTATGACCTGCTCTGAAATATTTTCAAAACATTAAAATCATACGAACGAGGCTTCAAGGACTGATGTAAATTTTATGGACATGGTATATCGTAAGATCCCTAATCCAGTTAAAATTCGTTTTTGATGTTGACTCTCGTAAAAGTTTTATGTCTGTTGTTATGAGGTATTTTATGTTTTGAAGGACGTTAAAAATAGGCAAAGGGTTCCACCAAAGGTTTTGAAATATGGAACCAATCCAATCAGAAGCTCGCTACTCGCTACTGCACATCCTAGCGATTTTCTATATCTAAGAATATTCCAAAGATATGTTCTTGACGGGAAAGGCAATGTACTTTCTAAGAACGAATTAATCGAAAACCAGTCGACTCTTTGTGCTAATCTTGTTGACTTATACAGGGGCTCCTAAATCCTCACACTAAATTTTGTGTCGATAAATTCATTACGTTGGCAATTACCCATAAATGTGGGTAAAGCAAGCCAATTCAGAATATTAAACAAATGTAGATATCGGCAAAAAATTTAAAAAAATAATAATTTTTGCGAGTCATGTGTCGATTAAAGAAAAGTAGAGGTTTGCACAAATTCGATGAATTATTAAAATATATGACAACTACCTAAAATTGTAGTTTTATCATTAAAATAATATTTAAAAGTAACACCAAATTCTCATTATTATTATCTTAATAACCCGCATTTAATCATATTATTTTTGTTTTAAT
The DNA here is from genome assembly GCA_963662175.1 of Aradus depressus. Classification (NCBI taxonomy): domain Eukaryota; kingdom Metazoa; phylum Arthropoda; class Insecta; order Hemiptera; family Aradidae; genus Aradus; species Aradus depressus. Next base: position 19,992,657 of record OY759220.1, on the reverse strand, counting down.
GGTAGGAGGTTGAAGAGAAGATGGAACCGCGACTTACTGCCACCTTGAATCATATTCGTTCTTAATTTTCTTTTTTTTTTTTTTTTTTTACATAATTTTTCTTTACTTTTATCATCTCTCTTACCCATCCATCAAAATTGCCTTTCGATTTCTTTTTATTTATTTTATTTTCTTTATTTACTTATTTATTTTATTATATATATAGTTTTTTTTCTGTTCTTGTTCTAATAATTAAGTTAAATTTTCGACCCGAGCACCTACCACTAGGGTGGCCTTCCTCTCACATGCCCTTCACGCCAACATATCAATATCATCATAGATGCTGGTTGTTGCACCCTAGCAACAGTTGTATCTTTATAAATAAAAGACAAAAAAAAATAATGAGAGGAGTACGATAGCGAAATGTACCGATAATATATTTATATTATATTAGAGTAGAGCAATATTTATATTATATTAGAGTAGAGCTATATTTATATTATATTAGAGTAGAGTTATATTTATATTATATTAAAGTAGAGCTATATTTATATTATATTAGAGTAGAGCTATATTTATATTATATTAGAGTAGAGCTATATTTATATTATATTAGAGTAGAGCTATATTTATATTATATTAGAGTAGAGTTATATTTATATTATATTAAAGTAGAGCTATATTTATACTAGAGTAGAGCTATATTTATATTATATTAGAGTAGAGTTATATTTATATTATATTAGAGTAGAACTATATTTATATTATATTAGAGTAGAGCTATATTTATATTATATTAAAGTAGAGCTATATTTATATTATATTAAAGTAGAGCTATATTTATATTATATTAGAGTAGAGCTATATTTATATTATATTAGAGTAGAGAAATATTTATATTATATTAGAGTAGAGCTATATTTATATTATATTAGAGTAGAGTTATATTTATATTATATTAAAGTAGAGCTATATTTATATTATATTAGAGTAGAGCTATATTTATATTATATTCGAGTAGAGCTATATTTATATTACATTAGAGTAGAGCTATATTTATATTTATATCAGTCAAAATATGTACTTACCTTTCAATGAAGAAATCGATGAGTAAACATAATGAAAACGAACTCACCTGAAAAGAAAAATGTATAATATAATAATATATAAATATAAACTGAATCATTTATAATTGGTAATGGTCATTTCATATATTCATTGTTGATCTTGAATAGCCCAAGAAATGTTCTATTTTGTAACCTTGATATTCCAACTTATTCATCGTTTATTGTTGATCGATTGAGTTCACTATTTTCATATGTTTACTTTCATTCAAATATCCTGTTTCGTTCGTGTTGTATTTATAAGTATTATTGTTATTAAGTTAGTTATTATGATATATGCCCGGGCTTTTAACTTCCGAGGTCATATCGCCTACTACCGGAGCGCTCTTTCGTCCCTCTTTTGGACATGAGCCCGCTCACTATAAGAGTCCTAAGTTTTGCCTACCCTCAATTTTTATTCTCCTAGGAAGGGGTCTTTAACGAGTACCTGACATCGTACATGCTCGGGACCATCGCTTAACATCCCATTTGAAGGTCGGCGTGCTCAAGGTTTTTTCACTTTCCAGATAAATAACGTAAGAAAGTATGTGACAACAAACATGTAGCAGTGACAACCTGCTATATATATTTTTTTTATAATGTAAATTATAACCTATGTTTTATTACGTTCAAGCAGTTAGTTATTGTGAATCATGCCCGGGCTTTAACTATCTCTTATCGCCAACTACCAGAACGCTCTTTTTTCGCTCTGTTGAACATGACCTTGAGCATGCCGTCCTTCGGATGGAAGTTTATGCTTTGGTCCCGATTCTGAACGATGTCAGGGTACTCGTTAAAAATCCTTGGTGAATAAACCTAGGTAGGCAACATTTAGGATACCCACAGGAGGAACTCATGTCCATCAGTGCGATGAAAGTAGGCGATATGATCTCATAGTTAAAGCCCGGGCATGAGTCACAATAGCTGGCAATATATTGTTGCCTCCAAAATTTCTTTGCAACAACCATCCTCGCTGATGGAAGAGGTAGACAACAAAATGTAAATTGCAATTTATGTTTTCCACTAAATGTTTACCATATTACAAACAATGATGACTGGTGGGCAGAAATGAACATTTTATGATATTATACATTGGCTAATGTTATTTTATTTCTGTTGGGCAGTATTGTTCAAATTGACAAACATGAATGGCGGGCGGTGTAGCTTGCTATTAATGAGAACCAAAGGTAGTGAATATTTCATGTGGGTGTAGCTGTCATGGGATCGATTTATCATCGACTGTAATTAATCGAGATAGCGAGGCCAGTAGGAAGGTTCAATAGAAGAGTCTCTGGCCGAAGTACCTTTCATTAGGTAACTTGAAAATAAATGGAAACAATAGCAGAAATGGTGCGAGCATTTATCAAGTGGCAAGGAAATGTTCAACTGATATCATTAGAATAGGTCCTGACCTTTAGTTCCTTCCACTACGATGATATCATAACATCAGGGCTCAGGCAATTTCCTGACTTTTAGTTCCTTCTGGTACGATCAAAACAACAGTATTCAGACATATTCCTGATCTTTAGATCCTTCTGCTATTCATAACAACAGGGCTCTGACATATTCCTGACCTTTAGCTTCTTCTACTACGATCAAAACAACAGTGCTCAGACATATTCCTGAACTTTAGTTTCTTCTCCTACGATCATAACAATAATGTTCTGACATAAATCTCTCTATTATTGTAGTTAGTCCTAGTAAATAACAACCGTACTGACATATGTCTCTCTATTATTATAAGTTAGTTCAAGTACATAACTATAGTATCAAAGTTCATAAAATTTACAATATAAAATTTCGAATAAAATTTATAAGATATGTTTATATTTTCATTCTATAGGCAGTTATCGTGTTCACAAACAGGATTTTTTTTTCATTTTTGGTATCAGAAAACATGAAATTTCGCCCAAATCTCAACATCAAATGTCTGACCGATTACATAACTTCCCCCAATATACGCTATATGTACACCTGTGAAAGTATACTGAAGATCGGCTAAGAAACCAGACAGTAGAATGTTAAATGAATTTAAGCCAGTCGAGAAGATGAAAGAAATGACCTGCGTATCGAGGAACAAATGGGCCAAGAGTTAAGTCCCCAATTAAACAAGAGTAACGTAGAATGACTTATGTATGGTGGAAGGAAGTCTTGTAAGACAAGCTAAGTATCATATCTCATGAGGCTGAACACGTTTTGAAGTACTATAATAAGTCTTAAAGTTGTTCCTCAAGTGCCAAAACAAAGACACTCAAATCCTTCTAGACCTTATTTTGTTAGAGAAAATGTGCGCTGGTGTGTACACCTAGGGACCTAAGCATAAAATGCTCTTATCACTCCCCTGTTAACTCTAATGTGGAAAATATAAAAAGTTACTTAGGGTAGGGATCTTTAACGAGTAAAAATTAGAAACAACATTTAACGTCCCATTTGAAGGACGGTGTGCTCGTCTTGTTAACTCCCAGATAAAAACCTAAGCCCTTAGGCCGGTTAGATCTCTCGATATTAAACTCAGTAGACAAGCTCACTACCCCTATGGTTAGTGCCCTCAATATTCTGATAAAAAGTTAGTTTAAAAGATTGAGCTAAAACATCAAGCTACTACACGTTCAGTATAAGCACACATTATATATTGAAATTGTACGAAAATCTGAGATCGAGTTTTCAGCGGAATTTCACGATTCAAGCCCCTGAACACGTTTTGTGCGTGACTGGAAATTTGTGTGCGCTCTAACTCACATTAAACTTGAAATTTGAGATGAAGAACATATGACTATACCTCGGCAGAAAATTGAGACCACTTATTTCGTGACCTGAGACCACTTATTTCATGACCTGAGCACAATTTATATGATACCTCTTAAATTTAAATAGACAATATTGGAAGGCTCAATTTATATTAAACATATTATTTCAATGGCCCATTTTGAGAGGAGGGAGGGGGAGAAAGTGATCTGTAAAAACGTGGTTGGTGTAAGAAATGATATATAAAAAAATATAAACGTTATGCAGAGTAGAAAGAATATTTTGACTGAGGAGGAAAGAATGTTGACATAAAGAACGTTATAACTAATAGAAATAAAAGAGAAGTTGTCTTCCCACTGTTTTATTTACACCAGAACCGGTTTTCAACGCAACAGCGTCATCATCAGTGGTTCATCCCACCCACACAGCACAGTGGTTGGAAGATAACTGGCTCCAACCGCTGTGCTGTGTGGGTGGGATGAACCACTGATGATGACGCTGTTGCGTTGAAAACCGGTTCTGGTGTAAATAAAACAGTGAGAAGACAACGTCTCTTTTATTTCTATTAGAAATCTAGTCCCACAACATCTTACTATCACATATGAACGTTATAACTTTTTTCATTGTTCGACAGAAATATAATTTATGATTACTGTCGAACATTTTCCGAAGTTATTTTTGTTCATTGTAAGATGGTTACTTATTGTGACTCATGCCCAATATTTGTTCTCTAATTCTACGCTATTCATTTTCCCTGTGAACCCAGTAAGATAATTTATACCTTTGGATTGAAGATTGAAAAACTTAGAAAAACAATATGGCATCTCTTTAGTATCTAGAAGAAATCCAAATAAAAAATTTGTTAAATTTGTCTTGAAATTTCGATATTTTTTAGGGCCCTTTTCGGAAATTAATGTAGAAATCAAAATTTAGTAGAAGACCAACTATAATTTTACAGGAAATATGGTAATATTTCTTATTATTATTATTTATGATTTATTTTATTTTACATAATTTTGTTTATCACAAGGGCTTGGATGTCCTGATTTTAGCGGTTTTAAATGTTTCTTTAAGTGTCCATTTACGGCAAATTACACATAGAACAGTTGAAAGCTACTTTGGAATTTTGGCCGCCATCTTGAAGCCAAATAGGTGAAATAGATTTCATGATTCCAAAGTCAGCTATTCAGAATGTTTCCTCTTAAATCTTTGTTGAAACCAAAGCCATCAAAGACAGAAAGAGGTCAAATTTTATTCCATTTGAGTTCTTGAGTGTTCTTTCTATGTGCCGACTTGTACCCAGAATGGGAAGTCTATATCAGTTGAATTAGAAGTCCACCCACGAAATTTAACAGAATTGATGGTCGTAAATATGCTTTCAAGAAGTAGGTAGGAACTCCAGAACGCGTGGGAGGATAGTTAAAGAGGATACGTAAAGAAGCCGACAGAAGGAAATTCGTAGACCTCATTTCGTATGAGTTGGGTTCCTTAGGTCTGTCCTCAGGTCATCAAAGGTGAGGTTGAGTTTCTTATTCTACCCTTCTCATAGACAGAGAGCCTCGTGTTTTCAGAGGCCATTGAAAAGGAAAAATAAAACAAAATGTCATTCATTCATTTACTTTCTTAGCTATACGAAGTATAGGGCAAGTTATGTAATCGGTCCAAAATTTCATTCATTCATTATAAACAGAACTGTTAAGAGGAATAACATTTATAATAATAATAATAAATTTATTTCCGTTAGACCAATTCATGATAATAGGATACGTCAAAAGAATATATACATTAAGATAGCTTATAAATTAGATATATAACTACTTGAGTCTAATACATCTATGATTAGTATTAATAACAAAACTATTAAAAAAAGTAAAATGAAATTAATAAAAACTCAACAAATAAATACTTAAAAATATATGAGTACATAAAAAAAATTAATATAAGATACGTTTATAATAAGTAGAGACATTTTTCAATTTAATAAAAATTAAGATAACTATTTTTCAAAAAAAACTCTTTGGAAGTGTCTTTATCCCAACGATGTTTCGGGACGTTCTTACGTCCCATCATCAGGTCCCAATGTGCGAGATATAGAAAAGAAAGAAAACAATGTAACTATAACAATATATGAAAAATAATATATATATATATATATATATATATATATAGGTATATATTATTTTAATATATATTCATTAATGAATTATAAATGAATGTATGAAAGTCTAAATAAATAAAAAATTATAAATGAATAAATAAAACAATAACGTACATTGGACTAACCTTTAAGGTGTGGAGGAACTCTGCCCAAAAAATAAAAATGAAAGCTTAGTATCAAATAATGTTTTTGGATATTAAATTTTTTTTTTTTTCTAACACAGATCGAAGAAATGTATACGGAGACATGTTTTTTATAAGGAACATTCATTATAAATATTTAAATTGTTCAATTGTCCTGGTGGCTGTAAAGAGGACCTGACATGCGGAAAGGTTCCCTCGAGAGTACATTGCTGAGAGAACCAAGTCAATCCTAGCATTTTACGATCCTCGTAAACATCTTTAATACAGTAAACGTGGAGCGAGGATCCTCTACCTTAAATTAATAATAAATTGTAAAAGATGGTCCGGCTACTGCAATCACCTGTAAGACCTTTACCGCTTCCATTGAACAAGGGTCGTTCCAGACCCGAGACCTCTTCACCCTTAGACCCACTGAAGGGCATAAATTGTTTAAGTTCACGATTAAATTTCTTCTTCAAAGAGGCCCACTTAATTTTACGTTCATAATAAAAGATACGTTAGAAGTGTACTTCTGCTAAAGAACCAGTAAAAATAAAGGACGAAACTTAAAATTAAGATCAAAAACGAAGAGTACGTCGAAGTACTAAAAAAAACACAGGCTGTAACGGTGACGCAGCAGCAATGGGGTACGTGCCACGTCTTGTGCGAGCTGCAGAAGGGGTATGGGCACTAGGGTACAGAAATTACGTAACCAAATACACAAGGTCGAACGCGAGGGCGCTATAGCTAAGTAACCTTCAAATTACTGCAACAAATTACACACTTGTAAAGCCTTATAACTCCTGAAGAGGACCGGTTTCTATGCTCCGGAGTTCGATGGATTTACCCACTACAGCAGAGTGAGACCTCTCAAACGCAATTACTCCCGCTCGGATCGACGTACTGTCGAGATACGTCTCTGTGAACGCCGCGCGCGAGGCTCAATTTAGCTCCGATTGCGTCATGCGTGATCGAGTGATGGCTTCTTTCCTCTACACAACGGGTAGTAAGGTAGAAAGATATAATCGATTATAGTGTTACATGTTGTCGTTACATGCGGTTTTTGCAAGCGACATCCTATTGACCGAAATGAAAGACGTCCCACGTTGAAAAAATGGGATGTAGTAAAACAGGACTTTTTTATACCAACCACGCTTTACAGATCACTTACTAGTTATATGACAGTAATGTGTTGATGTCAGCGGTTTTCTTTGTTCCTGTGTACAGCGTAATTCTGAGAGTGACTTTCTTATACCCAGTTTAACATTTATATGATAAGTATAAAAGCGTATTAAAAAAAAATAAAAAATAAAAATAAAAATAAAAAATTTATTCACAGAATGAAAAAATGTTCGTAATTACACATCGACACTTGGACACTAACTGACCGAATGGATTATTAATTTTGTATAAATTGTATGTATAGGTTAGGTTAAGTTTTATGACTCATGCCCGGGCTTTAACTACGAGATCATATCGCCTACTACCAGAGAGCTCTTTTGGCACTCTGGTGGACATGAACCCGACTCTAAAATGGGAGTCCTAAATTTTTTATTCACCTAGGGCAGAGGTGTTTAACGAGTACCTGACATCATACAGGCTCGGGACCCCATCCGAAGGACGGCGTACTTAAGTTTATTTTAAGGGCCTCAGTCGGGTTTCGAACACACGATCTTGAGCACAGAAGGCAAGCACGCATACAACTGAGCCACCGGCGCCCTAAATTGTATGTATATTATAAAGATACGATTTATAATATACAATCATATGTTCTGTACTTATTGAATTATCTGACAGGCTGGCAATATTGTTGTTGTGTTTGTCCGCTTAGTGACACCGTCGTTGTTCGGCTACAATCGCTACACCAGTAACGTCAGTATAAGATGATTTTGGGAAGGAGATGGAGAGAGAGTGATCTGTAATAGCGTGGTTGGTATAAGAATGTTCTGAACATTTTTTGTAAAAATACATTTTTTGATAACGTGGAATGAGCGCTCTGGTAGTAGGCGACCTCATAGTTAACCGGGCACCAGTCACAATAACTAACTGCTCATAGTACATCTTCGAACCTTTGAAAACCCACAGTAGCATCTTTCCAAGACATCCAATGAAGTGTAAATCCCAATTATCACACCTCATATATTTGATTGGAATCTTGTCGTAAACTGGAATAGAGGGGTGTTGTACACAGATCCACCGTCACGATTGTCGTTAACTTTTCATTATAACAACAAACATTAATAGAAAAAAAAACGGGAGGAGTGTCCGGGACTCCGTGACTGACGATCTCCACATATGGGAGTTGTTTCTTCTAATGCTAACCACCTGGAGGGTTTTTTTATCCTACGTTTATCTATTGTCGATCGTGCACGGCCCTACCTCTCTGTTCTTAAGGAGATATCAGAATGACCATTGTACAAAAACAATATTGTCCCTTTGAAAGGGAAAAAAAAGGGTCTTTGTTGTCCTAAAAAGTAATCAATGAATCTCTACTAATGTACTTCCACAGTGCGAATTAATTAAGTAAGTTTTCTCTCTCCATTTGGAACCAATTTACAAAACCAATAGTCGACTTACTCAGAGAATTCTGAATCAGCATATTAAACTTTTTGTTGATTCATTCCTTATATCAACAGTTATTGAGTTTTTGAATTTGGTCCCATCCTCTGCTCCTCCAATTCCCTTGGGCCGATTAGCATGTAAGTCGATAGGTGTCCTTATGAGGTTCTGAATACATGAGGGATATATGAATGAATAACTTTATTGCTCATAAAAAATTATCTTACAGCAAGGAGATCGACACATAATACATAATAACCTGATTCTAAAAACGTCATGGAAGTCAAAATTTTCCTGTTCGCAGAAGTTGAGGACATCAACTGGTTCCATTGCTTGATTTGTCTCAATGTTTTCTTCTTTAGCAACAAAACTGTCGTTATTGTCACTCTCATCGTCTTCTGAATCAGCCTCGCAAGTTAGCCGAGACTTACTGCTTACACACCAGGATTAATCGCGAACACGGATAATCGAGGTTCTACTGTACAATTTAGTGTTTGTAATTTTTTTGTTCATTTAATTAATTTATTTCATTAAAGAATAGACAATTTATTTAATTTAAGAATAGACAATATTTCAAAAATAAATTTGTTTTATTTATTTAATATTTTATTATTACAATAGTTTATGTATTTTTAACATACGTAACTTTATAATCGTTTCTTTGTTACTAAATTATGTTTTTTTTTGTAGACTGCATGATGATGAGAGCTACCTCGAAAGCTGGCTACCAAAAATTAATAACATCTGTGAGAGCTCAGACTGTATTTCTATTTTGCTACCTGTGAAACTAAGTACAACCATCTTAGTGCTCATTTCACTTAAAACTTTATCAATATATAAATTCTTCATGTATTATCTAAGAACTTTGTGTTAGTTAAACATATAACAGAATCACCAGCCCTCTTTTTTACGACCAATAACATATTGGTATTGGCATAATCAGGTTGCTCCACAGAAAACACATATCCACCTACGGAGAAATGAAAAGGTCAATAAATATATATATCAAGATATATAAGTACATAAATCAGTCATATATTTGTCAGTTATGTAGGGTCCGTGTGGGCAGTGAGGTCGGCAGTTCCTCCTAGCTTCTGTATATAATTTGACACTCCCACACCCACCTACCTCTTGGTACCTTCTTCGTTTTGTCGCTCTTCTCCTTCTGTCTCCTTTATCCTGCTTCCTCAAGATTGATGTTCACTTCAGGACATTGTGGGCTCTCCCTTCTTCTTGTTGAGGTTCACACAACCGGATAACTTTCTTCAGTACGCCCCTCCACTTACTGTCGCTGATTTTTCAATGCTTCCTTATTGATTGATTGCTTAGAAATATGTGAGGGGAAAAATGTTGTGATCACTCATCTTTTCCGCTATCCTCCTCTCAAATTCGTTTCATACTGTGTGATGTATAAAATTACACACATTGTAATTATTAATAATATATTATAAAATTAATTATGTTTATTTGTATAAAAAAACAGCTGCTAGAAATGAAGTAACTTAATTAGTGAATAAATATATGAGTGGAGAAGAAAAATACGACCATCAGCTGTTCTAATAGAGTGGAGCAGTCTAAGTTGTGTTGTGGAGGTGAGAAGTCTGAGGAGAGATGTGCAGTGTTTTTAGGATTAAGGTGTGGTGAACGAAAAACGTGTGAAATAACAGTGATATAGATGCGCAAAAGTGCTTTTATTCATTTATAATAAATATATATTATGTTTATATGCCCAAAAATAACATTCGATTTAAAGAATGGCTGCAATATTTAAAAAGAAAAGAGACTAAAGTAGATGTAGAAATTAGTTTATAAGATTTTTTTTTAATGTAAATTATTCGATTTTTTATAGGTATAATATAGGTTTAGGTATATTTATACCTTTGGATTAGATTTAACATTTTTGCAAAATATAGAAAAACAATATGGTATTAGTAAATTTTGAAGAAAACCAAATGAAATGTCTGTTAATTGAAGCTTTTTAAAAATACATGCACTTTCTTCAAAATGTATGAACTTGTTTGAAGTGTCACATGTTCTAACTTACTTCTGATTACATTTTGCCAGAAATCAAACGAAAATTGAGACCACTTTCCTGAGGGACCTTCCTAAATTATGCAAGATACAGCTCTTATGTTTATGACCTTATTAAAAATCTTTTCAAGTAATAATTGTAGAGAATATTGAAATACATAATTTATATGAAATATGATTTTTTACAGGTGGTCCGGTTTTTGAGAAAAAAACGTTTTGAAACACATATGTTTATACATTCCCTTGATTTACCCGAAAACGGTTAGTCCTATCGAAAAATTGATTTCTACCAAAATTGTTTCTTATGAAATTTCAAATGCGAAGTCCTCAGATTTGATATAGGATCAAAATCACAAAAGTTATGGCGCCCTGAAGAATGAAAATTAAATGTCTATAAGGAATATATCTAAGGAATTTTTAAATCGTCACTCAGTAACGAACTTTATGAATTGGTAGTTTTTTTGAAAAATTAAGAAAAATATATGAGATGTGGCCATTACAGGATTTTCTTATACCAACAACGCTTACAGATCTCTCTCCCCCTCTCCTTCTCAAAATCATTTCATTTTGTCTCATTGTACAGCGTTACCTTAAGAGTAGTGTTTGATGAAACATTAATGCCCAATTAGATGGAATATGAGACATTACAATGGGCAGTTTGGTTTAGCTTGGGATCAGGCCATACTGCGAACTCTAAAGGAAGGTTTTATTATTTAAAGAACAATTAATCTCATCCCCCTCAACCTTAGATCAGACTGGGGGAATTTAACCCAAACCGTAGTAAAATATGATCTCAATATTATGAATAATATTTTTTTATTAGGTTTTTTCACGAACCTACTAGTAAATAGACACAATTTATTATTCTAAATATAATGAATAAGTAAGACAAATTCAAAAAAGTCGTCGGTGAATCATGACAATGTACATCCCCATAACAAATTAATCTATTATATTTTCGCTTTAATTTATTATCATGTTCACTTATTTTGTTTTTCATTTTTGTAATCAGGAGTTCGGAAAACATGTAAACGCTGCTAAATGCAAGACTACAATATATAATGTATGTATATATCGGTATGTATACCTGCATATCCAACAATTCGTTCATAAACATTGATGTAACATTAATGCCCAATTAGATGGAATATGAGACATTACAATGGGCAGTTTGGATTAGCTTGGGATCAGGCCATACTGCGAACTCTAAAGGAGGGTTTTAATATTTAAAGAACAATTAATCTCTCCCTTAACCTTAGACCAGACTGGGGGAATTTAACCCAAACAGCACTGATATAATTACAAATTATGAAATATACTTTTTTTTTTTAATTTGTCTTCATTATTCTTATAATAATTTATTTTCTGAAATTAATGAATAAGTAAAACAGGTTGAAATAAATTGTTGGTGAATCCACGTCAATGTACTTCCTCTGAAGGAAATTAACCTATTATATTTTCGCTCTCCCTTCAAATCCAATCGACCGTTAGGCTAATTAACAGTTGACTTATGGTTCTGAATCCTCATACACATAATTCACGTTGAAACATTCATTATATCGGCAGTTTTTGTGCTAAGTCTCACCCCTAATCCCCCTATCCCTTTTACCGATTTGGCTGAAAATTTGGTTGGGGAGGGAGAACGTACTTCCACAGTATAAATTAATCAATTAAGTTTTCGCTCTCCCTCCAAAACCAATTAGCCGTTCAGGCTAAAAATCAATAGGATTTTCTGAATCCTCATACTAAATTTCGTGTCGACAAATTCGTTACATCGATCGTTATTAGAGTTTTGTGTTAGTACCTAATCTAATGTGAGATAGTGGTTTATTGTCCACATCCATGACCCCGGTTTTCCGTGGTACCTCCCCTCATCCATGACCCCGGTTAATTGGGAGTAGAGTGTATTTAATATCACCATTTAAAGTTGCAGTAGAAATAATAACAATTCCATGACAGTCGGGAAATTAAATAAATTAATCATGAAGAATTAATGTGGCTAATAAAGTGGACAGTCCGGACAAATTAATGCGGGTCTACAAGACCTGTTTAGGGTCACGGTCTATTTATCACAATCTTACTTTAGAACTTGTGGTCGGCTCCTGATGACAACCCAAATATTACTTGATGACAACCCCCAAAAAAAAGTCGTCGGTGAATCATCGGCCCCATGGCAGGTCCAAACCTCCCCAGAACAAATTACCCCGCCCTTCTGATCCTACTTTCCCTTCGGCCGATATGACTGAAAATTAACGAGTGCCGTCCTTATGGGGTACTGGACACACATATATTTTCGCAATTTCCACACATCTGCACACAATTTCGTGTCGATATATTCATTTCATCAAGAGTTATTAAGGAGATTTGGTGGGGGGGGAGGGGGGAGCTTAACCCCCCTCTCCCCCCACCAACAAATCTCCTTTTTGTCTTTGACTAATTTGGCTGAAAATCAGTAGGTGTCGTCCTTATGGGGTATTGGACACATATATAATTTCGTGTCGATACATTATACAAAACAAATTATAAAAAAATTGTTAATAATAAAAAATAATAATAACTAATATTAAATAAAAATAATAAATTATCAGGTTAGGTTAGGTTTTATGACTCATGCCCGGGCTTTCACTATGAGGTCATATCGCCTACTACCATAGCACTCTTTCGTCACTCTGGTGGACATGAGCCCGACTCTACTGTGGGAGTCCAAAATTTTGCCTACCCTAAATTTGTATTCACCTAGAGCAAGGGTCTTTAACGAGTACCTGACATCGAACAGGCTCGGCATCGCTTAACGTCCAACCCGAAGGACGGCGTGCTTAATTTTATTCTACCTCCCAGATAAAATAAACTAAGGGCCTCGGTCGGTTTTCGAACCCACGTTCTTCAGCTCAGAAGAACCGCATACCACTGAGCTACTGGAGCCCTCAATAAATTATCATAAAAATAACAAATTATCATTTTCACAGTAGAATTGGCTGGTCTTATATTAAATTTTGATTTCTACAGTAGTTTTCTTTTTATTAATAGCGTTTTGTGTTACACCTCCTCGCTAATCCCCCCCTTTGCTTTAGTCGATTTGGATGAATAACACTAGGAGTTGCCCCTACAGAGTTTTGAATGCACATAAAAAATTTTGTGTCGATATATTCATTCCATCGGGAGTTATCGTATACATGGACAAACAAGTACACTTTTTTTTTTTCATTTTTGGAATCTGGAGGTCGGGAAAAATGAAGTTTAGTTGAAAATTCCACATCGAATTTCTGACAGATTACTTAATTTCCTCTGTACTTCGTATACCTGGGGATGTATAAGACCTTATTAGCAGAAGAGATTCTACCATGAGGCATGTTCAGGATCCTACGAGAAAAAAATCGTTGATATAACAAAGTCCTGTTTTGGTCACATTAAAGATACATTTTTATAAATATATATATATATAAATATATATATATAATATAAGACATCATTTCATGTAAAGGTAATATTTTCATCTTAAAACTCTTCCAAGATTTCTATAAGAGAACAGATTTACTTCCAATTAACGAGCAATCCAAGACTCAAGAGAACAGCAAAATGAAGAGAAGGTGGTTTCGACCAGGACTATATCGGAAGAAAAAAAAAAAAAAAAACGAGAAAGAAAGGCAATCAGAGACGTCCTCTTATCCTTAAGGTTAGAGAAAGGGACGGGGCAGAAGGACGAAGGAAATCTATTACCAGGAATAATTTCCCTTTTGAAGGCTTCTCTTCTCTTCTTCCTGGAGGAGGTCTGCCCCTCGAAAAGTAGAGAAAAACCATTTTCCAGCTCTCTGAACAGAAATAATAGAGATGGGGCAAGCTGAGTTTGGTTTGAAGGAGAGTTGACAAGCGTTGTGGGGGCAACCTTGTATCTAGTTTATTGTAATTCTGTTCATGTCATCAACTGTGCACAGAATAGGGGAGATACGAGAAGAAAATAATAATTTCTGGAGAAAGAATGAGTTATTGATTTCCCATGAGAGAATGATCTACCTGAATGCTACAGGAATATATAAGAGGAAATCTTTATATGTAGTATCAAATTTCGTGGCTTGGGATGTAAGCAATTGAATTGTTACGACCAAAATCACAACAACAACAAAAAACAAAATGCGTTGGTGAATCACCGGCAATGTATTTTCCGAGTAAGAAGTGATCTTCCCGAGTAAGAAGTGATATTCCCGAATAAGAAGTGATCAACTGTTTCGTCTACTAATCAATAGTTGTTAAATAGCGACTTCTCAACCCTCTTATTACATTCTGTGTCGATACATCCATTAATTCGGCAGTTATTAGCGTTTTTGAGCTCAGTCCGCTCACTGATACTATATTTTCTTTGACTGATTTGGCTGAAAATGAATAGGTGTTGTCCTTATAAGTTTCTAAATAAACATATACAATTTTGTGGCGATATATTCAGTCTTTTGGGAGTTATCGTGTTCACAGACACAGAAAGAGCGAGACAGGCTTTTTTTTTTCTTCATTTTGGAATCGGAGGGTCGGAAAACATGAAACTTCGGTTGAAAACTTGACAAGAAATTTTTAATCAAGTATATAAGTTCGTATATTTGAGGAAGTAAAAAGATATCCAAAGAAAGGCCAGATCTTAAGTACAGCTTATTGTACTTCCTCTGTTATGAGAGGTATTAGGGAAGCTACGAAATTTTATGTGAATCGTGAATACGTTAACTCACAACAGAGTGAATATATCTACACGAGAGGACCCCGGTAGGTCCGAAGTAGCGTTCTTGGCTACTGCTTAAAATCGCGGGTTCGAAACCCAGCCGAGACCCATAGGTTTTTTATCCGAAAGGAAAAAAAGCCTTGAGCAAGCCGTCCTACGGATGGGACGTTAAACCATGAACCTGTACGGTAACTAAACCTTGACATACGATAGGACTCTCACCGTAGAGTCGGGCTCATGTCCACCAGAGTGATGAAAGAGCGCTCTGGTAGTAGTCGATATGACCTCGTAGTTAAAGCTTGGGGATGAGTCACAATAACTAAATATATCGACATGAAATTATGAACGAAGATCCAGAAGTCAATATGTCCAAATCCTTTTGATTTTCAGTCAAATCAGTCAAAAAGAGAAAGGGGGGGGGGATCAGAGAGGGAGGGGGGCTCTACTCAAAAACCCTAATTGCCAGATGTCCTCACTTTTGGGTTCGTCTATCCTTGACCTGCTTTTTACCTCAATACTTTATTTTGAAAAGTCTGTCTGGAAACACTTCTCCCGACATAATGTCACAGGGTCCAGGTCTTCAGGATGCTCTACTTCAAGTTCCTCGAGAGGACTCTGGACCACAGTACCTTCATAACACCGAAGTGTGTATTTGTGTTTGCAGAAGTCTCCCGTACAACGTATCGACCTGTAGTAGGAGTTAAATTTACTAAATCCTTCCTAACTATAAAGCAATCGCTCCTAAAATGTCAGAATCAAAATGAGAACGGTCTTACAGAGCATACATGTGTTCACGTCTGTCTGTCCCCGAGTGTAGAGGTCTGTCTGTCCCCAAGTATTCATGTCTGCCACGTATGTTCAGAAGTATGTCCCCATTCTTAGAACGATCCAGGAAGACCTCGAAGAAGGAGGAAATCGCAGGACATCAGATCCAGTCGCGTAAGTTGCCAACATAGTCTCAGGATGGCGAATTCATAAATCATCGACTCACGTGGTCCATAAGAAAAAAAGAATATGTATCATAAAAAATTTACATGATACTCTCAATTTATTAAGACCCCCAAACTAACAACTATTACAAATGGCGTGAGTCCGTCGTATCTCATATCCCACAAAACAAATATATCGATTCCACCCGGAAACAATTAGCCAATGTTGACTACAGATACAAAGGGTGTTAAGTAAATAGAGTAGAGGTCTGAGATGGATCCTTGAGGGACTCCGCATCTTATTGATTCTACAGGTTTCCCCACCCCGACACCTGTTGTTACCACAGATCAATCAGACCACTTTGTCTGTCTCCAAAGGATACTCCTACTAAGCACAGACTGCCTCCGTCTTGTCTTTCATTTCACTTGATCACTCGGGGAGGATCTTCTTCAACAGATTGCGAGTATTTTCTTCAGGATTCAAGGATCCATTGATAATTGAATATTCATAATTAACTGAAGCCACCATATATTATAGTAAAATGTAGTAAGAAGAGAAATCTCATAGACATAAAATACGATCTCTTCCCAGTGTTTTATTAGCGACTAGAACAACGCATGTGCGTCATCTTCAGTGGCACATCTATGTGGAAACATATAAAATAAAAATATGGAAAAGTAACTGAAATAAATATATATATATATATATAATAAAGGCTATAACAAGCTCAGAGGTAGCGTGCTAGCCTACTGAGCTCAAGATCACAAGATAGAAACCCTCTTGAGCACGCCGTCCTTCGGATGGGAAGTTAAGCGATGGTCCCGAGCCGCTGTATATATCAGCTACTCGATAAAAACCCAGATGAATAAAAAATTAGGGTACGTAAAATTTAGGACACCCATAGTAGACTCGGGCACATGTCTACGGGAGTGACGAAAGTGCGCTCTGGTAGTAGGCGATATGACCTCGTATTTAAAGCTCGGACATAAGTCACAATAACTAACTCTATGTAATAATAAAATAATTACTATACAACTGCGTCATTGAATTTTTGACCGAATATATAACTTCTCCTGGGTTCGAACCCGGCCGGGGCCTTTAGTTTATTTTATTTGAGAAGTAAAATAAACTTAAGCACGCCGTCCTTCGGATGGGACGTTAAGCGATGGTCCCGAGACTGTGCGATGTCAGGTACTCGTTAAAGACACTTGGATGAATAAAAAATTTAGGGTAAGCAAAATTTAGGACTCCCATAATAGAGTCGGGCTCATGTCCACCAGTGACGAAAGAGCACTCTGATAGTAGACGAAATGACCTCGCAGTTAAAGTCCGGGCATGAGTTATAATAACTAACTAACAAGAAGGAGAGATCAGGCTTGTGGTCGAATAAAAACTTGTAGAATTTCTGCCAATTTTTGGTTTTTAGTTTTTATTCGACCACAAGCCTCATCTCATTTCTTATTACATCGTTAGTCAATCCTTGCCTAATTGATAACTAACTATAACTTCAATTATATTTCATTGGGATGTAAAAAAAGTATTTCCATAGGAATCTTGACGAAGCGATCATTTTGTACGTTTTATCGAATGATTAGCAGCTATGGAGCGAAGGATTTGATTGGAAAATGAAGAAAAATAATAACATTTCAAAGAACTTTTTTATAATTTTTTTTATTTTTGAAATAATATAGAATTTTTTTTCATTATTCCCATGAAAAATATCTTTCTATCAATCAGTTTAGAAGAGCTGGTTCGTTAAAAGTTTTGTTGGTCTGGCCGTCCAATGCAGATACCATTTTTAAATTTAATTGGAGTGGAGCTGATGTATCGTTAAGTTGAGTCTTAGCTTTCATCCCTTCTATTCCTCTGACAATTCCGATTATTTTTCCAACTTTTCATAAGTTTTAATAATACATCGAGATAAAAAAAAAAAATTAAAATTAAATTAAATTTAATGATGGTTTTGAAACTTGGAGGAGAATAACTCTTATACAAAAAACTTTGAGAATAAATGAAAAATAAATCGGTGAATCACAGCTAATGTACTTCCACAACACGAATTTATCAATTATGTGACGCTATATTCCATGTATCGATAGAAAATTTTATATGTAAATTCAAATCCCCAAAATTAAATTTTCCACAAAATCGGTCGAAGAGAAGGGGAGATCAGAGAAGGAGGACACGACACAAAGACACTAATAACTGCTGTGATGAATGTGTCGACACAAAAATTAATATGATGATTCAGAAGCCACTATGTAAATCAAATATCGATTCTTATGCCAAATGGTCGATTGGCTTTGGAGCGAGAGCGAAAACATAATGGATTAATCGGTGATTCACTGACGACTTTTTTCAACCATATTTATTCATTAATTTCGAAAAATAAATTGTATTTATTCTTTATAAGGTATTAATTATGGTTTCATTTTTGTGTTTAAAAAAATTGTCGAATAGATTATTAACTTTATATTATTGGATAGATATTTATTTTGTACATCATATTATTTATAGAATAGAATAGTTGTATTTGTCGGCGTTCATATTACTCAGAAACATTTGTGCATATTTTAAATAATTTAGAAGTTAGAAAAATCAACAATTTATTTTTATATTTTACTGTTGCCTTGAAAATAAAGAATAACATAATTTAATTTGTTGCATGTAAGATGGATATATATATTTTTTATTATTAGTTTTTTTTTAATTATTCATGTTATTGTTATATCTTGTTTTATATAATTTTTGAATTTTATTGTCCATGTTTCTTTTATTGTCCATTTTTACTATTTCAATATTAGTGCTACCTTCTTTTTTAGTTGTTATATAGCTTGTTATTTACAATTCTTTAGATATTTTTTTCTTTTATTTTATCTTATATACTTAACTATAAAAGTATGTATTTTGTAAAAAAAAAAAAAAAAAATACCCACGCATTGCCATAGAGTTTGTAATCTTTTGTGCAATAAAATTTATCTATCTATCCATTTGTCGGCGTTCAATGTCCTAGATTTTTTACGCCGTACAAGTGATTAGATTAATTCGATGAGGTGACTTGTCTTCATTGAGGATAGGACGGATTCGATAGACGAGTTGTCATCTCCGAGCATCTCATGTAGGTTTCCTGTACGTTAAGCCATGGTCATTAGTATTTCCTCATATCTCCAGGATGTGGCTTACTGTGAGAGGCCAGGCCCCACACTTGCCACAGCCCGGGGCCGTCTCCCTCTTGATGAGGTGGCCATGGGTTAGACGAGTGTGGTCTACACGGAGCTGCATCAGACATACCCTGCCTATTCTGCCTTTCGGAGCCTTGCCATTTATCTATATTTGTTTTGATGGACCTAAGTTTATATGTTAGGTCCATGTTAATCCACACAGAGGCCCAGCTCTCTTTTATTTTGCGATGCAGGCAGTTCTTCAGGTCTGGTATTGTCGTCACTACCTTTTCTTCTCCAGGCAACGTTGCTGCTTCCTTTGCCACTTTACCTGCTGCATATTTCTTCCTTGAATGATTTATATAATACATATAGAGTGAATATCGTAGTATAATATCATAGTATAATAGCATATATAATAGCACCTCTCCTCTACTGCAGGTGACTGGAGACTGGAAGAGAGGTGCGGTGGACAGGAAGCTCCCCACTCTGCCACTCTGCCAGTTGGAGCCACCTAGAGAGGTAGCCTTAGCCACATTATGTCACCCTACCTACTATAATAATAGTTGTGCTGGCGCTAATGGCCTCTCCAGTCAATGCGCCTAATAAAAAAATAAAATAAAATATTGCAATTATTAGCCATTGTTTCTTTAGACACAATGCTACAGCCTGATGCTTTAATGTTTTAGCTAGTTACTTCACTATATTTTACATAGAAGGATGTACCACTGATGATGATGCAGCTTCGATGAAAATAGGTTCTGGTCGGAAATAAAAGTGTGGGAAAACAACTTTTTTATTTATAAGAAAAATCTCGTCCCATAATATCTTACTATCATATATGAATCCTTTATTATTATAATTATAATCTAGACTAATATATTGTTCTAGAGTAACAGGGGAAAGGTTGCAATCTGGAAGATCAAACAAGAGCCTCCAGACAGAAACGAGCTCACTAGCTGGAACTAATGATACTAGTAGTTGAGGACAGTCACATACAGAAATAGACGACTGAGGAACTGTTAGGGTGGGAGCTCGCCTCAAGACGATATGTATGGAAAAAAAGATGTACAATGGAACCATGGAGGACCAAAAAACATTTATTTACTCCAAAATTTCGAAATTTGTCCAATTTTAATTCGACATTTAATTATATTATATTTAATTTGTCTTTTTTTATTATAAGTTTTATGAATAAAGAGACCGCTGGTAGCTCGAATGTAACGTGCTAGTCTACTGAGCTCAAGATCGTTGGTTCGAGACACAGAGTACCTTAGGTTTTTTACATAAGAAGTGAAAAAAAACTTGAGCACGCAGTCCTTCGGATAGAACGTTAAGCGATTGTATCGAAAGTACTCGTTAAAGACTACTGGAGAGTTGGGCTCATGTCCACTAGAGCGATGAAATAGCGTTCTAGAATTAGGCGATATCACCTCGTAGTTAGAGCCCTGGCATGAGTCATAATAACTAACTCGAAGGCTGATTTTCACGATTCCTCACTGTGAAATCTGAGAAATAACGCCTCCTCCTTCGTCACGATGCATCACATTTTTTTCAACCGCCTACCTAATAACTATTGCTTAAATTATAAAATCAAAAGCAGTCAGCAATTATATTTTTCTCAGTAATAAAAGTCAATAATTTTGAATAAAATTGATGTAGGTATTTCAAACGTCTCAACACGTCACGTTCGATTGACCCCCTCCCCCCTCCTCGTCACGCTAGGCAATTACCCCCTTCTCTTTTTGCATACGAATTTTATGGATGGCCCCTAAGGCTCGTGTCCAGAGTAACGAAAGAGCGCTCTCGCAGTAGGCGATATGACCTTGTAGTTAAAGCCCGGGCATGAATCATAACCCTGATAACTGTGTTGAAGCCTCTCAAGACAAACAGTTGACTTTAGCTTCGTTATTTTTATCATCTTGTCATCTACAATTACTCGACAAAGAGCAGACAGCTACGGATTGATTTATGAAGTATCAAGTGACATATTATTTTTAATGTTCTTGTGTTGTTTTTTTTCAGTGCTCTTCCCGTAAAAAAGCGTGAACGGAAGACAGGAAGCCGGAAGCTAACCTCCCAATTAGACAATTTGAGGTAGGAGGCAAGGAGAGAGGTCTGTCCCGCCTATATTTAGGCGGGTGAGGACCATAAAGGCGGGATATTTACTGGCTAGGCTGAGGAGGTTGGATTTACGGTCTGAGGACCTCACACAACATCTTGCCGCGCTCAGCCTCTCAGCCCTCTTTAACTTATCCACTAACTAAATGGCTGACTCAAGTCACTACACCGATAAATAACCGACAGACACTCCATCAGCCAACCTAACTCTAAATAATCAAAAAACATCATCATCTGTATTTTTCATTATTCAGATCAATTTTCAGCTTGTATAAGAATAATACACGTCATTTATAAATATAATATACATATACAAATACGAGAATTGTCAAGTATAAGATTTATAATTAAACTTAGAGGTGAACTGCTGCATCTAAGCTATACACCTATCAATCAATATACCTCCGAAGATATGGACTTTGTATGCCCAATGTGTTACAGCCCCTGTAAAGAAGATCTACATCACTTCCTAACTACCTGTCCCAAATATGGTGATTTAAAAAATAAAATAATAAAAACACCATATATACTTCATTTATGTTGGAATTATTAAATGGTAAAGACTGGCAACTACTGGTAAAATATTGCAAAAAGGCATACAATCTCAGAAACTGTCAATTAAATAAATAAAGAAATAGGAACAAATTTATATATATATATATATATAATTTTATTTTTATTTGATTTTAGGAAGAAAAATTTGTTGTGATTAAGTTTATAAGAGTATAAGTTTATAAGATAACATTTTGTAAATCTAGACTCCTCAAGACGTCTTAGGCCATTGAGTTTGTCTTCATAAAAGATCTCATTAATGTATATACATATGTTTTGTATGAAATATTCTATTATGTTAATAAAGACTTTACTACTACTACCACTACAAATACGAGAATTCGAACATCAAAAATCTTATACCAAAGACGACCTCTTGGTGAGATGATCGTCAGAGTGTAGTCGTCATAATTTACAAATAAAGAAGAAATTAAGAACATCTATTACTTAGCGTTCAAGTATAGAACAACAAAATACACAGCTTGTTTAAAAATCCAATTATACCTTCCCTTAAGTATATAATAAATGTTATTTACGAACAAGGAAGGATCTTATCAATATAAATATATAACTTTGACCTTTAAAATTTAAATCAAAATAATCATAATCTTCTGGTTCGGTATAAAAATATTAATTTCAGATAATAATTTTGAATCATAATATTTGAACCTAAATATAATAAATGTTATAAAATGATAATAAAAATTAATACGACTTAAAAAGATAATAAATGGTAAATAATAATAGGATTAAATAGTAATAAGTAATATTATATATCGTGGGCTTACTGCAAGAACCCATTAAGTCATTTTTTTGCTGATTTGAGATAATAGTTGTTTCTTATAGAAAAAAATGCGCTCGATCCAATGAAAGAACAAACAAAGAACAAAGCTGTTGTAGTAAACAGGACAAAATCTTGCAAATGTAGGCTGCAAAATACAACTAAGTAAAGATGACTTAATGGGTTCTTGCAGTAAGCCCACGATATAATATTAGGAAAAATAGAATAGCATTAGCTCACAATAATGATTTAAACTTTATTCTGGTTAAATTCTGGTTATTTTCGGCTCGTCTACTATAATTAGCAAGAGAGGTCCAACATTTTCCATTCAAAGACCTCATCATTTCATCCCCGGTTAGTTTTTACTTGCAAACCATTTCAGCTAAACGAAGTTTAGGGAAAGATATGTAATCGATCAGAAATTCGATTCTATTTCCCACGGAATTTCAACTTTTCCTTCTGATTCCAAAAATGAAGAAAACAAAATTCTGTGTTTTTATGAGTGTGTGTGAACATAATTCCCGATAGAATGAATGTATCGACACGAAGTTTTATATGTGAGACCAGAACTCTCTAACAACGTTACCGATTGATTTTCAGCCAAATCGGGCAAAAGAAAGGAGAGATTAAGGGGGAGACTTAACATAAAAAGTCTAAAGGCGCAATTCCACTGAGGCAACACTGAACGACATGAGGCATGATACTTGTTTCCTAGTGTTGCCTGATTCAAACATTCAAAAATGTCGCATGCGGCATTTGTCTCCCCACGTCGCATGCGCTTTGTCGTCTATGCTTGTAGCATGCGTCTAAAACGATTCCATTCAGGCAACTTCAGTTTGGTGCATCATGTCTTTACAAACAGTCGCGGCAGCATCTTATTTGGTAATAGCTTTGAATCGTAAAAAGAAAAGAAGAAGGCCACAGTGGTGGAGAAGAGAACTATATGTTGGTGATCAAGAAACTCCGCATAATTTATACAAGGACTTGGTTGCTCATGATGAAGCTCTATTTCGAAATTTTACACGAATGAGTAAAGAAGATTTTGAGTACTTGCTCAAAGTCCTCTTCATCACTGCCTGCAGGTGACAATGATGATTTAGGTACATAGACGTCGAATAAAAAACTTAAAAGCTCAAAAGCAAACCATTTTCCTTTTTTGCTAGGAGATGAGCCAGTTTTTTTGGATTGTAGTTTTTTCCCTTACGATGGAATGCTGAACGCAAGTTCTTGATTTTCTTTTTTAACTCAGCCACAGTACAATTATATTTATTAGCTAACTTTTTTAACTTTTTATTCGAATGTCTTTATTATAATCACTAATTTTGTTGTACCATAATTCGGGTGAATTATGGTAATCATCAATAAATGATGTGATTCTTTCATTATTCCAATCCATGTCGCACGATACAAGCCGCACCGATCCGCTGACTGTTGGATAACGACGACACTGTTCGACACGTTGAATCCTGTCGGGAGGTGACGCATGAGGCCTGGCAACAACAGTCAACTTGTAGCATGCGGCAAGGAGACTTGTTTCTTGTCGCTTCGTGTTCCTTCAATGGAAAGATGTGTGTCAATGCCGCATACTACATGTTGCCCTAAAAGTTGCCTCAGTGGAATTGCGCCTTAATAACTGCCGATGTTGACATGATATTTAGTATGAGGATTCGGGAACCATATTAATTTTTAGCGCCAACGGTCGATTGGCATTGAAAGGAGATTCACCGACAACTTTTTTTTATAGAAAGAAGAAAGTTATCCCTACAACCAAAAGGAGGCTATGGTATGAAGAAAGTTGTAAAAAGAGGATAAAGAATGGACAATGGTAAACTCCAACGGGAGAATGAAGCCATCCCAAACACCGGACTGTCAGATTAGACAATGATAACAATAAACACTCCCATTTCCTGGAGTTTGTAGTCAGGGCATCGGGCATGTTGACTCTCATAGTGTGCATTTCATTCTCTACTTCACTAACAGAGGAATTAAGTTTTCACTCTCCCTCTGTACCAAATTTATCGGTACAGTTGAAATTAAATAGGTGTCTTAGGGGCTACATTCTGAGTTGAGACATATTGTTATATCGACAGCTGAGAGAAGTAACGTCAGAAGTAATTGGGGTTTTTTGTTGCGAGCCCCTCAATCAGCCTTTTCACTTTGGCCGATTTGACTGAAAATAAATAGGTATCCTTATGGGGTTCTGGGCACACCTATAAAATTTTGTGTCGAAATATTCATCCTTTCGGGAGTTATCGTGTTCACAATTACTTCCTCCGCAATACGAATTATAAACGAAATTATGTAAACAATCAGAATTTGGATGTTCCGTTTTCACAGGAATTTCATGTTTTCCAACCCTCTGATTCCAAAAATGTGTGTGCGTTCCAGAACTCCATAAGGACGACACCTATTCATTTGCCGATGTAATATGTATTGACACCAGAAGTTAGAATGAAGATACAATACCCTTTTTATTATTGCTCTATATTATTTCGAGTGCAGGTTGCTTTAATGCAATATCCCCCGTCAATGTTTGTAGAGGGAGCTCGGGATCTGAGTAGTGCTCAAGTGAGGTTATGGCGGCCCGGGGGCCACCAACGGGTAGCGATCGGTGGTCTATTCAGCCCGTCACACTGCTTTTTTCTGAAACTGGGTAGCCGGTCTCCGTCATCAGCTGCCGCAGATTCAGTCCCATGTATGATCCGATCCCGCGAATCAACTCAGAAGATACAATACCCAATACAGTAGACTCTCCCTTATCCGGCGTTGCCGGGACCGATGTGACGCCGGATAACGGAAATAATCAATTAATGAGAAAAAATATATCAATTAAAGCATAAAAAAAAGTGTTTTTAGGTGAGCTAAGGAATAAAACAGGTTTGTATTTTGTTGATAACATTTATTAAATTGACAAATATGTACATACTTTACTAGTTAAGTGTTCATTTCCTAATAAGACGATATTGCTGTGCCTCTGACGGGACGGTACCTTTGTTTTTTCTATCCTAGGAAACATTTTTTATAAATTTTCAACTATGTATTTATTATAATTTATTTATAGGATATTAGTGAAGTAATAAAATATTGTATTAGCGTTCCCGTCATTATAAATACAATGTACATACAGTATGTACAATAAAAATACATAAAAGATTCGTGAGTTACGGAATTATTATGTGCTCGTAAATACACGTGGCTCATATAATTGATAATCTAATAATTGAATGTTAATTTTAGTTTAACAAATTTGATAATATTTTGCGAGCGCCGGATAAGGGAGCGCGCCGGTTAACAGAACGCCGGATAAGGGACAGTCTACTGTAATTGATTTTTGAAACGCTCGATTGGTTTTAGAGGGAGAGTGAAAACTTATTTGATTAATTTCTCTCGGTTTTTTAATCATCGCTGACACACTTTCTCATTCATCAACTTGCAAAAGTTGAACCCTCTCTCTGGTTGTGCCATTGTACAGAATGATGAAGAGTTGTTGTTGGATATAAGAACAGCCCCCAAGAGCAGTGAGCCATGTGAACAGAAAGGGTGGTGGGTGGGAGGTGATAGGTAAGTTTCCAATCATTGGATGTATCACCATCACCTTGTCACCATGGCAACACCCCTCACACTGGCTGTCTGTCTGTCCAAGGGGCCTAAGTGAAAAATATACTTGCCTTGATCCAAACCCAAGATGGCAGAGACAGAGCAGGAGAGGCAACTTAACTCATCAGTTATCCATCCCAGCTAGCATCATCACTTATCCTTAATAATTATTGTTAGAGGGCTGGCTATATTATATATACTATATGTACTTACATATATATATACTACGACATATATACATATACAGTAGAACCTCTATAAGTCGAACATCAAGGGAGACGCCAAAATATTCTAGTTATAGAGTTTTCGACTTATGGAGAATTTCGACAGGCGGATTTTGATTCGACTTGTAGAGGTTAAGATTCATTCTAACTAATTTTGAGTTAGAGAGGTGAAATAAATAAAAATTCAAGTTACAGAGGTAACAAACATATGTATATTTATTATAAATCAACATTATTTCAAAACATCCTTAAAATAAAAAAATACGTAGTATATGTAGGTATTAAAAAAAGTCAGTAATTTTTTTTTGCTTTAGATAATTGGTAATCCTATTTATTGTATACTCCTAAATTGTTTTCTAAAAAACAATGGTGTACATTGTCGGCAAATTCTTAAAGTCGGTAACTTATTTTTCTTCGCGCTATAGAGGTAATAAGTTTCAAATAATCGAGTTGTAAAGGTTGTAAAATAAAACATTACTATGTTCGAGATACAGAGGTCCAATTTATTTTTTTCGAGTTATGGAAGGAAAATATGTACCAAAATGACTCACTGATTATTTCGACTAATAGAGGGTTGAGATTTCGAGTAATGGAGGTTTTGGGGCTTGAAGGGAAAGGAACAAAACTTTTTTTTCGAGTTTTGGAGTTTTTCGACTTATCGAGGTTCGACTTAAAGAGGTTCTACTGTATAATATTTGTTCAAAATGTATTATGCATATTTAAATTGGTACAAACCATTAGTAAATTTGTTGTCAATTATGTGATAATAGGATAACTAAATATGCCTAAAAAATTAATTAAAAAAATCGTCGGTGAATGTTCCGACAATATACTCATAAGAACGATTAATCAATTAACTTTTCGCCCCCCCTTCAAAAACAGTCGAACGTTTGCGCCAATATTTATAATAGTTGACTTACATAGGGACTCGTACATCCTCATATTAAATTTAGTGTTGATAAATTTATTACTTCCGCAGTTATTAGGGTTTTTGAATTCAACCCCCTTCCCTTCGACATTCAACACAACGGTAGTTAACAGGATAAAGGAATATACACACACTAAGGAATATAAACTCCACACACTACTTGTCAATATTTTCACTATATTGGTCAAAATTACACGACTATAGTTTCGCCTATTACGGCATTATCAAGTGAACTAAACAGAGATTACTACTGAACTAACACAAGGCAGGACAAACAATGTCATAAATTAGACATGTGACAAGAAACGTTTTTAGACTCCACTGACAAGAAAGTTAACAATAATGTGCAAAATGGAGACATTACAACATTCAAGTCTAACAGAAATATAAAACAAAACATAATTGAATAGTTAACAATATAATCTTAATCTATTGATGTATGTATAAAACATTCTTATATGTAAAAATCTCTCTTTAAATAAAGTTTGACTGAATGTTATATTCCTTTATCCTGTTCATTATGAATTTTCACAAAGTTGACCTGGAATCAGTTCAATACAACGGTAGTTATTAATGTTTTTATGTTAAACCTCCCCTCTTTGGCGGATTTGGCTGGATATCAATAGGTGTCGTTCTTAGAGGGTTCTGGACACATAAAATTTCTTGTCGACTCATTTATTTTATCGGAAGCTATTACGTTCGCAAACAGACATAGTTTTTTTTACATTTTTGGAATCAGAAACATGAAATTCTGTTGAAAATTCTGCATCGAATTTTTGAGCGATTACATAACATCCCCTCTGCTTTGTATAGCTGGGGAAGAATAAAAAAAGTCGATGGATCACAGTGCTTCCCCAGCGCGAATGTTGCTCTCCCCTTTCGTTCAGGATACATGGAAAATTTCATGATATATTCATTCGTGTTCAAAAATAATTTCTGAATAACATAACTTCTCATTTACATCATATAGCTTGGAAAGCGAAATTCCTATTATGGAAAAAAAAAAAAATCTCATCTGTACACCAGGATGCATTTGGTGACAACATTTTCAGGTAACATCTAAGCTATTGTCCATGTTTATATGATGTGGCTGAAGACACAGCAGTACAAAGATGAAGAGAAGACAATGGAAGGAAAGATGTGAGACTTGAATCTGGACTAGGTATGGTTGCTATTGACAAAACATGGTGTTGACAGAGTGTAGTGTAGTAGGGCCACAGACTGGGAAGGACAAACAGAAGGCAGGACGAGTGAGAAGAAGGGACTTCTGTTGTGACAAGTGGTGAGGGGAGGAAGGACAAAGACGTGGGATAGGCCTACTTGGAGGATCCAGCCTTAGAGTGCACCTTGGCAAATATCAATAGAAAATACATGAGCAGATCGGAGCTGCACGGAACAATCCAATAGGGCTGTCAATAGCCTTTGGAAACTATTGGCAATGTCTCTGACTTATATATGTTACGGGTAAAGTTAGATTAACGGTTAAACCTAGGATTACCCGGGTAAACTGCATAGTACCCGCTGCCGCTTGGTTAAAGTTGGGTATACTAATAATGACAAGGCCATTAGTGGACGTATATTCCACTATAAAGATTAGGTACTTATTAATTAGCTCGACCACACCTCAATTTCCATTGTTGTAAGCTGTCTAACAGCGATAATCATTCATCTGGGTACATAAATTCCTAGAACAAACATAAATCGAAATATTACAAAATTTTGGGGCGTATTTGCCGGCGTTCCGCCGGCGGGACGATATATCTGCCCCTCCCGTCGTTCCTATATTAGAAGTAGTACAGGTTCTAGCTTTAACATATACTTTACCCGGGTAAAGCCCGAAACGTGAACTATTTCAATTATATTTCGGACTTTAACCAAGCGGCAGCGGGTACTACTAGGTTTACCCGGGTAATCCTAGGTTTAACCGTTAATCTAACTTTACCCGTAGCATATATATGTGATGTGGGTAACATCAGATATCTTTATTACTTTATAATACGTATAGTACAAGTAAGTATTGTAATCGTGCGAAAATCCGAGATCGTGTTTTCAATGGATTTTCACATTTCAACATCCTCTGGAATACCTTTTGACTATTTTCGCGATGATTTCTGTGTATGTGATAGTAGCCAGTTCTGTCCTATTATAATCATGCCCGGGCTTCAGGGGTCTTTAACGAGTACCTGACATTGTACAGGCTCGGAACAATCGTTTGACTCGACAAGGCAGCCACAGCCTAGCACCCATTGTTGGGATAGCATTCGTGATAGCAACCGCTGTCGGGCACCTGACAGACTCTACACACTTGAGGGCGCCGGTAGCTCAGTGGTATGCGTGCTTGCCATCTGAGCTCAAGATCGTGGGTTCAAAACCCGACCGAGGCCCTTAGTTTATTTTATCTGGGAGGTAAAATAAACTTAAGCACGCCGTCCTTCGGATGGGACGTTAAGCGATGGCCCCGAGCCTATACGATGTCAGGTACTCGTTAAAGACCCCTGCCCTAGGTGAATAAAAATTTAGGGTAGGCAAAATTTAGGACTCCCATAGTAGAGTCGGACTTACGTCCACCAGAGTGGACGAATGAGCGCTCTGGTAGTAGGCGATATGACCTCGTAGTTAAAGCCCGAGCATGAGTCATAAAACCTAAACCTAACCTACACACTTCAGGACAGCCTACCCAGTGTTCAGTCGGTTTGTCGCCTCCTGGCGAGAGCAGAAAAAAACGGTGTGTCAGGCTGGGGCGACCACCGATCGCCACACCTGGCCCGACATAACCTCACTTAAGCACTACCCAGATCCCGAGCTCCCATTACAAACACGACAGCTGATGTACACAAGCAAAATGCACCCGAAATAATAAAGAGTAATAATAAAATGTTTTAAAAAAAGTATAAGAAATTAAAAATTAAATAATAATAATAATAATTGTAAAATTAAATTAATTAAAACCATAATGATATAAAAGAGAGTAACATTTGTAAGAATAATTTTATTAATGATATAACCCAATTTCTCAATATCACTAATTGGGCGGTATAACTTCTATTTTTGTCACAAATCTGCGACTATCACAATATAATATATGTTGAATATATTAGCTTAAATATATACTCACGTGTGTGTCTTGTCGCACAGTTCGCGCATTCTACTTAACTATGGAAGAATTTACCTGAAAAAAAAATATATATATATATAAATTAATTATTATTGAAAATTAAACTCAATTTCAGAGTTAGATTAGAAAAGGATAGCTTATTTTATTCTGGGGAAGTATTTATACTTTTTTTTATATTTTTAAGAAAATGTTTTCATCATAAAATTTCTTAGGTAAGAGGAAGAAAAAAGATGATATGGAGAGGGACAAGACATGAATGATCCTGGGATAGAGAAGGGGTGGAGAGGGGATGACAAGTAGAGAGAGATATGCGAAGGACAGGGGAGCTACAGGATGATCCAGGGTTAATGGGCCGAGTGACTATAGGGTAAGGTTCTCAAGGAGCGAAGGTCCCAAAAGAATCCTAGAGTAGCCATCTATCTATCTATAGGACCATGTCAAAGGAACCCTTCTCACTGTTATTTCTCAGGGGTGCCCTATATCCAGCCATTTTCCTTTAGTCCTTCAGAATAAATAAACTTTTATAGAAACCCAAAAGGAAAAGTACAACATTCATCCATTATTTTTTGTATTTATTGGTATTTTATTTATTTGTACCATTTGTACCTGAGGAAGGGCGACATCGCAGAATCGGACAGAAACACAACACGAAACACTACTTTTTATTAATCTAGGGGGTCTTTAAAGAGTACCTGATATCGTACAGGCTCGGGACCATCGATATCCGAAGGACGGCGTGCTTAAGTGTATTCTACTTCCCAGATAAAATAAACTAAGGACCTCGACCGGGTTTCGAACCTGCGATCTTAAGCTCAGTAAGCAAGCACGCATCCACAGAGCTACTGGAGCTCTCCATATTTTTATATATACACGTTTTCGAATAAAATTAGATATTATTTTTAGTAAAAAAATATAATAAATCGCAGGTGATTTAAAAATATATTGAGTTAAAAAGAATTTTGAGAGTGACAGTGTTCAAAAAGTTATGAAGGCTCAAAATGTGACTTAAATTTTGTAAATGATTACAAATAAAAGATTATCAATTATTTATTGGAATAAATACTCTTTTTTTGGTATATGTTCACTATTACTATCAAAAATGTAATTCAATTTCTTTATTAGTCTTCAGAAAATACATCTTATAGGCAAGGAGTTTGGCCTGATATATACATTTTTGAAAATTAAAAAGAAGATCATACTATTGGGAAAAATAATATTCTGAACGTAACAATACCGAGAAATTAATAAAGAAAATTTACGACTAAATGTGTTAGTAAGATGTAGTAGGACGAGACTTCTCATAGAAACACTCATCCATTATTTTATCGTACCCGAGCAAGGGCGACATCACAGAATCGGACAGAAACACAACACGAAACAATACTTACATAACCTTGGTCACACTACACAATTCCCATATAACCCAACAGCTTCCAGCCTCCCATCTGACATTTTTGCTTAAAATTGAATATTTTTAGTTAGTTTAACTACAAGGTCTTATCGCCTACTACCAGAGAGCTCTTACGACACTCTGGTGTCTTACCACCGTTTTATATTTGACCATAAAATGTTTTCAACGCAACAGCATCATCAGTGCCACATCCCACCCGTACAGTGAGAGGCTAAAGGACATCTGGCCAATAGTCCTTTAATCTCTACACTTAAAGGTTGGGAAGTGCTATTGATGATGACGCTGTCATGTTGAAACCCGATTCTGGTAAAAAAAAAATAAAAAAAAACAGTGGGAAGACATATTTTGTTTCTATGAGAATATTGATGACC
The DNA here is from genome assembly GCA_963662175.1 of Aradus depressus. Lineage (NCBI taxonomy): Eukaryota > Metazoa > Arthropoda > Insecta > Hemiptera > Aradidae > Aradus > Aradus depressus. The sequence continues at coordinate 19,960,067 of OY759220.1, read as the reverse complement.
TTATGGGGTCTTTAATTTACAAATAGGTATTTATATATCCACTCATTTATAAGTCTATGTTACTGCTGCTACTAAGGAGGTCTCTAGGCCATTGGCGCTTAAGGCGTCGTTGGGGAAGTGTGGCAGACAGACTGATATGTGAATATAAATATAAAATTCCATGTTGATACATAACTACCTGATACATTCATTACATAACTTCCCCTATACTTCGTATAGCTTGAGAAGTAAAAAGAAATCCGAATCCAACCCAGGACTTATCGATATTTGAATCTTATTTGATATCATAGATCCTGAAAGTTAATTTAAAAACCATTCTACCCGATACAAATGGCGTATATCAAGATAGATATCTGAGGAATCCTTAATGAATTTTCCAGTCGACCGAATCTTACAGACAAAACCGCTCCTCTTATCACGGCATCTAGTCTCGTCTATTTAATTCACTTGGCACTTCAAGACAGCTGTAAAACGGTACTTGTAAATGAATTTCCGTTCTTTGTTAACCAGGGAACAGAAAAAAAAAAAAAAAACTTTTTTTTTAAAGTTAAAGAAATCTTGAGAAGTTGTTTTTAATTACAATTAACAGCTTTCCCAGGAAAATGTTCGAACTTAGTTTACTTTTAGTCGAGTCTTGTTTTGATGTTTTACTTGTTCTTTTCGAATTGTTTTGCCCCTTTGTTTTTTTTTCATTTTGGAAAAATAAATAAATTAACAAAATTGAACGTTGCTCCAGGAGTCCCAACAAATTAATTAAAATAAGTACCAGTAGGAAAAGAAAAATAAGAAAAAATTAAGGTCAAATAGGGTCTGTCTCATCTTTTTTCTTTTTGCTTTCGCCCCTGAATTTGAAATTCCATCTTTCCTATTTGGAACAAAGGAAACTTCCATATTTCAATTTTGAATTCCAATGATTCATTTAAATGCATGTAACATTAATAGTTTACTTCAGAGAATGAAGCACATATTTTCTGAACCCTCAACGGAAATGCATCGAGCCTCCCCTCCTATGTAGGATTCCAGCGAGCCTCCCCTCCTATGAAGGAATCCAGCGAGCCTCCCCTCCTATGAAAGAATCCAGCGAGCCTCCCCTCCTATGTAGGGATCCAGCGAGACTCCTCTCCTATAAAGGAATCCAGCGAGCCTCCCCTCCTATGTAGGGATCCAGCGAGACTCCCCTCCTATGCAGTCTTCCAGTGAGACGCGACTTCTGTGTAGGAATCCAGCGAGCCTCCCCTCCTATGTAGGAAACCAGGAAGCCTCCCCTCCTATGTAGGAATCCAGCGAGCCTCCCCTCCTATGTAGGAAACCAGCAAGCCTCCCCTCCTATGCAGTCATCCAGTGAGACGCGCCTTCTATGTAGTAATTCAGCAAGCCCCCCCTCCTATGTAGTAAACCAGCAAACTTCCCCTCCTATGTAGGAATCCAGCGAGCCTCCCCTCCTATGTAGGGATCCAGCGAGACTGCCCTCCTATGTAGGAATCCAGCGAGCCTCCCCTCCTATGTAGGGATCCAGCGAGACTCCCCTCCTATGCAGTCTTCCAGTGAGACGCGACTTCTGTGTAGGAATCCAGCGAGCCTCCCCTCCTATGTTGGAAACCAGCAAGCCTCCCCTCCTATGTAGGAATCCAGCGAGCCTCCCCTCCTATGTAGGAAACCAGCAAGCCTCCCCTCCTATGCAGTCATCCAGTGAGACGCGCCTTCTATGTAGTAATTCAGCAAGCCCCCCCTCCGATGTAGTAAACCAGCAAACCTCCCCTCCTATGTAGGAATCCAGCAAGACTCCCTGATATCTTAGTTTTCCCTTTCGAACCATACTATCCATCCCATTTTTTATGTAAACAAACGAGTTGATTTCAGAATTTGTTATATTGTCTCTAGATAAATCTCGTTTTTTTAAGTAAATATAACAGATACAATTTTCTATTTAACATTTTGTATAGGAGACACCGTAGAAGAAAGAAAACCATCGACCCGAGAATTCTGTTTAAGTATTTAAATTAAACCATTTTTCCAATCCAAAATAGAATCATTTTTGTGGCATTGAGAAGGGGGATACATTTGTGTACCTTCTCACTCGCACATTTGGGCATCCTATTAAACCTTTAAAAAAAAAAAAGACATTTTTCAATATCTTCTGCAAACATTTTAAATTCATTAACTTAAAATAAACGTTACTTTATTTTTGACTTTCAAGCAAATCAAAAAGTAACAATTTACTTCTTCCTTTACACAAAAGTATAAAAGAAAACCAAACTTAAGAAGCTTTTCAGACTTTTCCAAGCCCTGAAAGAGAATGAAGGTCATCCTTCCAAGAGTGTAGAAGCCTTTTGAGTCTACAAGAACTTACAACACGATAGAGGAAAGATGGGAAGCTCTAAAAGCTTCAAGTCAAAAGTCCAACTTCTAAAGGGGAAAAGTTTTTCCATTGCCGACGGAATTGCTGTGTAGTTCTTGTCCAAGAGTCGTTTGAGATGGAAGGAATAGACCAGAATCTTTACTTTGACAAATTATAAACTATGGACAAAGACAGTACTTAAACAAGAGGAGAAAACAGATACAACATATAAGCATTTAGTACTTGAGTTCCTTAGCTCGAACATCGTGAACTTAATAGCACTAACAGTATGACGTATAACTAATTGTGACTCATGCCTGGGTTGTAACTACGAGATCATATCGCGCTCCTCGTCACTCTGGTGGCCATGAGCCCGACTCTACTATGGGAGACCTAAATTTTGCCTACCCAAGTTTATTCAACTATAGTAGGGGGGTTTTAACGAGTACTTTGCATCATATAGACTCGACCATTGCTTTATGTCCCCTTCGAAGTATTTTGCGGGTGTTTCACACCCCTCTGGGGCCACACCACCCGTCCGCCGCGTGAAGGGGAAATAGGATTTGTATTTATTTACGGTGCCGGATATAGGATCCCGCCACTCGCCGGAGAGTTCTTATGTATCATGGCTGCGTTGCGCCGAGAATGGTCGCAGGTGGGCCGTGTTACCAGCACCCAGTGCTCATCCCCAGAACCACGTTATACTGCCTTCTTTACTGCTAAGAGCCGACGAATCACCGAATTCTGGGTAATCAGCCTCACTCATCAGCTTCCGAGGGTTCAGTCCCAGGTACGATCCTGTCCTAGGCCCTTCGTACAGCGGGCATTTAAGAGTTCTGCAGTCTTGACGCCACCTCAGTTTTAGAACCTGCGATCTTGAGTTCAGTAAGCAAACATGCTACCGTTGTTCACTCCAGCACTCTACTGTTCATCCATTTCTTCTCCTCAACTCCCGCCGGTATTTTTCATTCTAAAATTAGCTGCTTGGGTATGCTTTTAAATATTTATAAAATAATGATAATTTACTGCGGAGGAAGTGGAAGGGGTGCCATCAGGGTATTGTGAAACATAAATTTAATGAGCCTCATCTTGTTTTTTTGATGAGTTATTGTCCTTCCTAATGAGTATTTCCCTCAAAGAAAAGGTAATCATTTATATTTCAAAACAGATTTTCATCGTCGGAAGAAACAGTGAAACCTTGTTTTTGATGTTAATCCTTGTTTTTTGTGAAGGTTCATTACTTTAGATTTTTCATTTTTTGCCCCTTATAAGTTTCTGTTCATTAGATCTACTATTAGCAAGTTATTATGAATAAGAAAGAGACTCATGCATATTCATTAAACATCTCATTAAAGTTTTCTTATGTTTGACAATTCCAAGTAATGAATTAGAGATCTCAGAATGTATAATAATATACTTTTCACTACTATATTTTTCTCCTATTTACTTTTCATTTTTTTGCAAATTAGCAAGTATAGATGTTTCGGGAAGAGCTCTCGTCGAATCACCACCTGCGAACTTCGCGTCGTGTCGATATACTCATTATTATTATAGTATTTGAGTCGAGCAGTTATTATAGTATTTGAGTCGAGCCCTCCTTTCTCTGGTTTCCCTTCCTTTAGCCGATTTGGCAGAAAATCAATATTTTTTTTTGAGGAGGGGCGACTCTGAATTTTTCCAACACCTCCAGAAAACAGGACATGAGGCCGGTTCAGTCTCGTTACTGCATCATATCCAAAAAAGTAGAAAGATGGATACATTTGAAAGTATAGAAATCAAATTGGAAAGGAGGAAGAGAGAGTCCCCCCCCCTCCTCAACTCTAGAGAGGGGATGGGAGGTTTGTCCAGTCTCATGTACACCGTTCTCCCAGTTGTGACTCAGATGGTGGACAGGAATAACTCGTCTGTCCCCAATCATGATATTTTTAATTGTTAATGTTTTAGATTGTTATTTATTTATTTTTATTATATTATTGTTTTATTCAAATTTTTTTTAAAATTTTTGATCAGGTATGTTTAATCAAAAATTGTGTTTTCTATTTAATTATTTATCTTTGCTATTTATATTACATATTATATTAAGGATGGTTTCTTTTGTAGACTGCCTGATGATGAAGGAAACCTCGAAAGCCGGCTAGCTATTACTACCAATAAAAGTCTGTGAGAGGTCAGACTATCTTATATTTGACATCCTGTGAAAATCAATATGTGCCATCCTTATAGGGCTCTGAATTTACATATGAAATTTCGTGTCAATACATTCATTATAATGGCAGTTATTGTGTTAATCCTACCCCTAATTCTCAATTCTCATTTCGACCAATTTGGCTGAAAATCAATACGTATCGATCAAAGAGGGATCTTGATACACATATAAAATTTTGTGACGATTCATTCTACCGGGAGTTATCGTGTTCACAGACAGACAGACAGAAAGACTTTTTTTTTTCATTTTTTGTAAGCAGGAAGTTGGAAAACTCCGTTGAAGACACCGCATCGAACTTCTGACCGATTACATAACTTACCCAGGACTTCGTTTAGCTGAGAAGTAGCTTATTTACATAAAGATCAGCAAAGTAATTTGAGGTTGGTTTGTATATAAGTAGTAGTATGATATTGGTATATTGAAATAATGACGAACATCATATTGCGTTATTCATTAGTTAGTTGATGTGACTCCATGTCCGGGCTTTAACAGACTGACTCTACAGTGGTCCCTGTAACATCACATCGGAAGGACGGCGTGCTTTCTTTCCACCTGCCACATAAAAAGCTTTGATTCAGTTTCAAACCCGCCATCTATGTTATTTATTGATTTTATAAAAATATATGTTTTAGATACTCATGATGGGAGTTCTTCCAAAACATCTATATTTGCTAGATTGTAAAAACACAAAAAAATAAATGGGAAAAGTTATTGTAAAATAAAAAGCTTTAATACTGCCGTGCTGTATGAAGTCAGGTACTCGTTAAACAACCTATACCCTAAGTGAATAAACCTAAGAAGGGCAAATTTAGGACTCCCACAGTAGAGTCGGGCTTATGTTCATCAGAGTGAACAAAGAGCGCCACCCGATGTACCTATAAGAACGACTCGTACTTAGCAAACTTAGTCATAGTTTATGAGGACTTTGTAATACCTGAAAACTCTAGTTTCTGAATTCTACTTCCCCAGCTAAACGAAGGTGTGTAATGGGTCAGGAATTCCTTCCTTTATACCAGGGGAGACCAACCCAAATGATCTTGCGGGCCACTTTGGAAATGCATTATAATCCCGCGGGCCGCGTATAAAATTGTATATCCCCATATTAGATTTGACCCACTACAAAAATTTTTTGGAGTGCAAATTTAAAACAGAATGAACTATTATTATAGTTCCTATTATTATTCATACATATAAACATAGAAAATATCGATGCATTCCAGGCAAAAGGCCCTAACCCACATAAGGTTAACTTTACAGGAGAAAGAAAAAACTGTTTCATTATTAAACAAACCAAGTTGGCTTTCCACATTAGTTTAATTGTAATTTTTAAGAATCTTTTCTGTTACATAGAACAATTATTTTTCATCAATACTTGCATCTCTTTACAAGAAATAACATTAAAGTGAACGTGGACGACGTTCCCATCCTAATACCTTGCTGAGCACTATTGCGGATAAAACCACCATCCTGTCCTCGGACAATGATCCACAAAACCCCTTCAAGAAGATCTATCATCCCTTGAGACATGGTTCCGCAGGTGGAGGATCAAGGTGAACTATAAGAAATGTATGCACATCACCAACGAATCTGGTCCGCTACCTTGTGTTATTTATTGACAGACGCCTGACATGGGATCCTTAGAAGACAAGAACTTAATCGACAATAAAAACTCTTATTACGACTTCTAGGAGCTCAATTAAACCTTGGAAATCAACAGAAAATTCCATTCTACACTTTCCTTTCACCCTAATCCTTTAGTCCGCTTAAAACGTAATCATCCATACATTTATTACGCGATAGCTTTCTTCAAGTTTCCACAATATGTTGTAATGATTTCGGGCATGAATTAGCCTATTAAAGTGTAATTCCAGCTTCATAAAAACTTCAATTTAACTATTTGCAATAAACTAAATAAAACTTTTCAAATAAACGTAGAGGAAAAAGGGGTTGAATACCCCCCCACCAATCGATTCACTATGGAAATTTCACTTTGAAGATAAAAGGAAAGGGCTGAATTTCATTTTGTGCATCAAATGTCAATAACAGAGCAGCCCTTAAATATTTTTCATTCTTTTATATGACGATCCAAGTTATAACGTTTACTTTTTGCTTTTATCTGCAGTATTTCAGACATATGGTTACTTCAAAAACTTGTATGTCGTGAAATATAAGGACATATGTAATATTTAGTTATTATGACTGATGCCCGGGATTTAAATACAATGTCATATCGCTTACTACCAGTGCGCTCTTTCGTCAACTACGGTGAACATGAGCCCGAATGTACTATGGGAGTCCTAAATGTTGCATACTCAGGTTTATCCAAGTAGGGGGACCTGCCATTGTACAGGCTCGGGACCATCGCTTATCGCCCCATCCGAAGTAAGATAAGAATTCTAAAGGCCTCAGCTGGGTTTCGAACCCTCGATGTTGAGCTCAATAAGCAAGCAAGCATACCACTGCGCCCTCTATGTATTATTTATCTCACTTCAGTTGAAATTAACACGTTAATGTATTTATTATTTTTTTGATAATTGAATAGAGTAAAAAATTAATAAAATAGAGGAAGCAGAAAAATGAATAGTTTAATTTATCATATGGAACAATACGTAGATGACGTACTCTAACGAGAAGAAAACTTTTAGCTTTCAAATTGCAATTGAGGAAAAAGTCAGTTTTCACCGTCAAGCTACTTCTCCAGGATGAAATGATCAACTAAGTTTTCGCGCTCCCTCTGAAATCAATACACAGATTTGACTGAAAAGAGATGTCTAGATATCTTACACAAGAAGGTTATTAGAATTTATGAGTTAAACCAAATCTCTGTCCCTCCATTTTCCTTTCCTTCTGTGTCGTCCTTAAGCGATTTTGGATGTACATATCTTATATATCGTGTTGATACATGCTTTACGTCGGTAGTTATTGAGTTAATCCCCCTCCCCCCTCTAATCCCCCAAATTCCTTTGTCCAATTTCGACATAGGAGCCGTCCAGGAGGTTCTGGATATACAGCTATATTATACTTGGGATAATAAAATGTTGTGGGACAAGATTTCTCATAGAGATAAAAGATGTATTATTTTTGACCAGAACCGGTTTTCAACGCAACAGCGTCATCATCAGTGGCAAATCCCGCCGGTCCAGTGAGAGGCACATCCCAAACTTTAAGTGTAGAGGCTAAAGGAGTACTGGTCAGACGTCCTTTAGCCACTACACTTAAAGTTTGGGATGTACCACTGATGATGACGCTGTCGCGTTGAAACCCGATTCTGTGTGGACACTCCCTAGGGACTAAGCTGCACTCATTTATAACTCACTGTCACTGCTGCTACCAACGTTTTTATTTCTATGCTAAAATATAATATTGATATATTGATTCTATTGGGAATTATCGTGTTCACACAGCACTGATAGGTCATTTTTTTTTTTCGTTTTTGGAATCAGGGGTCGGGTAACATGTAATTTTGGTGAAAACGCTTCATTTCTGACCGTTTTTATGATAACCGCCTCTACTTTGTATAGCTGAGGAAGTAAAAAGAGAACGCCAGTGGTCGTACAATGTAAATAAGAGACAGCAAGAGGGAGGGAGGATGAGAGAGAGAGAAAAGAGAGAGAGAGAGAGCGAGAGAGAGAATGAGTGAGTGAGAGAAAGGAGGGGAGAGGGGGGAGAGAGAGTGAGAGAGAAGACTAGAACTAATGAAGGAAGAGATGCAGCAGATATATAGAAGACATCACCTGGTAGAGTTCATCAGCTTTATCGGAGATCTTGTTCAAGAGGTGCAACATCAAAGCGGCCCATGAACATCATCACATGATGACTCAGTTCTAATCGAAGCTAATGATGCAGGAACTGTCATCCCAGACGGCCCGTGTCCATCTCATGTCATGTTTGTCCAATCAACATATACCTCATCTGATGTTAACTAGCTTTTTTTAGATGAAGAAATTGGACTCTTGTTTTGTAACGTAAGAAAAGTTGCAGCGGCCGTGTAAGTAAGCCCGTCGGGGTCAGATCCAGTGCTCGGAATGTCTAAGGAGGCAAACACAACCAGTATATAAAAGTCGTCAGTGGACCACTGGCCATGTACTTCCCCATAACTTTATTAATCAATTAATTTTTCACCTCACCAAAATCAGTCGACCGTTTGGGCTAAAATCCAATAGTAGGCGTACATAGAGGCTTCTGAATCCTCAAACACGATTTCGCAGAAAATTAATAATTGTCCTCTTGGGGTCTTGAATTCAAATATGAAATTTCATGTCGCTATATTCACTACATCGGCATTTATTAGCGTTTTTAAGTGTTTTTTTGATCCCCCTTCCCTTCGGCCGATTCCGCAGAAAAATTGATGTGTAGTCTTTATGAGGTTTTGAATTTACATATTAAATTTTGTGTCGATATATTTATTTCGTGAGATATACACGAATACATACAAATATACACACATTAATTTTTTTTTTTTTATTTATCAATACCTGAGTTTGAAAACATGATATTCCGGCGAAAACTCAACTTCGAATTTCTAACCTAATATAGTACTCCTACGTACGTCATGCAAGTCATCATAAATGTACCTCATACAAGTGCTTATACCTCTACATTATACAAGTCCTCCTTGTACCAAAGAGAAGAGACCTTTCATTCGTTCAATGACGAAATTAAATATATTTCAAAAAGTAGATAGTAAACGTTAATTTACAATTGGTGTTACGGGATTCGAACCCGCAAACCATGGTGATACCATGCGACCAAAGCCCTACGCTCTAGCCCGCACGGCCACCATGGCTCCCCCAATTGGTGGTTGGTAAAGGGCAATAAGCATATGAACTAGCTATGAAACATGAAGATAAGGTAGGCAGAACATTGGTATAAATAATGTGTGTGTGAGTTTGGTGTGTGTCTGGTAATAGGAGGAACACAGAGCAGCCGACGGAGGAATGCTTTATGGAGCTATGTGTAAGGAGTTCGAGTCCAGGAGAGTGGGTGGTAACACGCAACCTCAACGTTATATCCCTATTTTACAGGTCTTCTGTCTCATTAACGGTGGCGGACCTATCCGTTCAGGCCCTCAAATCCCTCTCCTCTGATCTTCCTTCTCTTCGGCAGGTTCCGCTGAACAATTATAACTTTCGTCCTTATGAGATTTTGAAACTACCCATGAAATTTCGTATCGATACATTCATTCTATCCGGAGTTATCGTGTTCACAGACACACATAAAAGTGTTTACTTTCTCAGCTATAAAAAGTATAGGAGAAGTTACGTAATCCGAAATTCGATGAGGAGTTTTTAACAGAATTTCATGTTTTCTGACCTCCAGATTCCAAAAATGAAAAAAAAAAACATGTGTGCAGTTCACACGCGGTAGAAGTGAAACCTTCAGGAAACGAAACTGCGAGAGAATGAGACGAATGTATTATCAGGAGTGGGATAATTATAGGGTTTATTTATTATAATAGTGGTACCAAGTTTAAAAATTATTTTATATTTTATTATTCAAACTCCATGTTTTTAATTTCAACAAATGACACGACTGGCTTATGGTAACTAAAATATGAAATAAATGTTTCCTTAATAAGTTCTTAAAAGTCTAAAAAAATTCACAATTCCAAACTTTTTGGAGGGAGAGGAGGAGGCGATGGAATTTTTCATGATTATCTTTTTTGTGTCGCAAGACTAGAGAAGAAGCATTATCGGCAACTTTTTTTCTCTTCACTTTCAGTTACAAGAAGTCTATATATATATAGATAAGGCAATAGTGTCGCTTTTTCGTTTCATCGAGTTTCAAATCACAACGGTGCTAAAGAAGTTTTCACTTCAAAAAACAGTTGTCTGTCTGTAAGTGGGTGAGGTGTGTCTGTGAAGACAATAGCTCCCGAAACAATGAATGTACCGACACGAAATTTAATATTAGGATTTAGAAGCCACTATGTAAGGCAATAACTGAGTTTTAGCCCATCGGTCCATTGACTTTGGAGAGAAATTGAAAACATAATTAATTAATTCGTGCTGGGGAAGTACCGACATATTCTTTTTTATATAACATTCTGATCGATAACATAACTTCCCCTATACTTCATATAGCAGGGGAAACGAAACTAAAAAATATAGGGAAGAGTACATATATTACGGTAAGAAATAAGATGCAATACATATTTTTAAATATGTATTTACTTCTTGCCCTACCCCACGTAATCTCAAGCAATATTTTTCCTCAACACATTTTTGTGCCTACTTGAAAAGCCACAGGGCACCCCAAATGTTAGATCAGCTATTGGGAGGCGGTAATGTCAACACACAGAGCCGGCGGAGCAATGTTTTATGGAGGTATGTAGTATGTGGGTGGAAACACGCAACCATCGCAGCTATATCCGTCTTTACCGATCTTCTGTCTCATTAACAGATACTAAACAGTATGTCTGTCTGTCTGACTATATATCCACCAATCAATAGAATCTGTTGGACATAGGTTACTATAAAAGATCAGATCCGTCGTTTCTTATGACCAGAAGTCCAAGATATTATAACTCCGATAAATTAGCGTTCTGTCTCTTCAGTGTGTATCATTTTTATCATTTTTTTTTTTTTTTTTGTTAAATAATAAGTAATTTATAATATTTAAAACAAATAACAAAGTAAGAAGCAATAAAGAAAAGAATATGTACAAAATAATAGTGAATATATACAAAAATAAATATATAAATAAAATATGTACAAAATAAATGGTGCTAAGTGGATAAAAATAATCCATTAAATAAAAAAAAATAAAAAAAATAAAAAACATGACACTCCACGAGGACAGAATCAGTACTACCGCACACAGATAGACATCCACCATTCTCCAACTAGTGGAGAAGGGGGAGGTCACGGGAGTCCAGCGCTGTCTCTCCTGCTCCACTCTGCTCAACCAGCCACTGTCCAGCAGTGGAGAAAGACCAGGAGGCGGGGCGTCGAGAGGACTGAGAGGCCATTTCTTCAGATATATATATTTTTTAAATTTTTACTTATTATACTACTATATTACCTAGTTATAATGGTTTGTGTTTAGATGTAATATATTAGTTTGTTTTGGTGTAAGTAATTGAAATATATCTTTACTCAAATCTAGCATACTCATTAATAATATATATATGTTAATACAGGCCCTAAAGAAGGCACACGGTATCGAAAGCTTGGCAGAAATTCTACAAGTTTGTTTTTATCGACTACAAGTCTCATCTCTCTTCAATCCTACTACATCGTTGGATCAATCCTTTCCTAATTTTATTTACATAGGCCAAGAAGACATACTGAAACTGATTTTCTGATATGTTTTTTAAATTATTTAAAAATGGAAATATAATTAAGATAAAAATAGTTAATAAATAAATTCATAAAAAAGGGGAGGGGAGTACATGCAAAAATGCAACAATGATAGCTGATAAACGACACTACTATAACGAAAGTTATGAGTCAGTGTCTCTATTCTGTCATAGGCGTCCTGTTATGCATTATACAGGCACTAAATGCCATACATGAATTTATAGCGCTATCTGTAAAACCAGAGTGTACTATAAAATTTTATAAAACCCAATTATTCGAAACCCCTTATCTGGGAGGTGAAAGAACCTTGAGCGTGTCGTCCTTCGGTCCCGACCCTGCATGGTTCCATTAAAGACCCCTACTACCCTAGGTGAATAAAAATTTAGGGTAGGCAATATTAAAGACTCGAAGTTAAAGCCCGGGCATGAGTTATAATAACTAACTCCAATTATTCTAATTTTTGCATGAGTTTCGTTCAACCAATGATTTGGATTTCCAGAAGATTATATTAAAACATTATGCATTTCATTTACCCATTATAATAATAGTTATATAAGGAAATGAACCTAACAAAAGTTTTAGGATCTATAAACATTAAATACATTTATAATTTGATATGTAATAAGTGGTGTGATGTACAAAAAGTACATAAAATTAAATTTTTTGAAAAGAAGAGGGGTGGCGAAATAAATTTTTATGGGAACAATAGTATTCAAGAAAGTGACAACACTGTTTATTTATGAACTCAACCCAGCAACAAATGTATATTTTATTATAAACTATTTTTATAATTACAAATAAAAACTGATAAATTAAAAGAAGAACGAAATTAAATAAGAAACATCAAATATAAGAATAAACAAGTGAAAATGTACTATAATCTTTAAACAGAATTTATAACATAAAAACAATAATAGATGCACTTTTGTTTATAGTGAAAAAAGACAATAGCCGGTCGAAGCAGACATTGTAGATAGAGACATGGCCTTGTTAGGATGGAAGAGCCATCAAACATATATTGTGTAGTGAGTTATGGCATGCTTTAGATGAGAAAGAATTAAAATAGATGGTTTAGTCATGGCGTGATATGGATGAGAGAGATCATCAAGACAAGTTGAGTGAGCATACAAAAGGAAAATGTTAGTTTTTTTTTCTTTCTTTTTTTAACTTTTTACTACTTATATATAAAAGTGGCCACGAAAACCAAAGATTAAAGTAATTTTAAGAGATAATTATTAATATAATTTTTTTTTTTTATTGATTTTTTTATATCATTATAATGATATAAAAAATGGATGGACCTCAGGAAAGCTATCTTTCAATAAACTGCCATATTGAAAAACTCCGACTTCTAGCTCAAATCCGTCTCCACAATACCAATAAAAATTTTAGAATATTACTTGGAGGGCTTAGGTATGAGTTTTGTCCTGAAAGTGTCTGCAGGCTCTGTACCTTAGATGAGAAGGATGATCTCATACACTTTTTGCTCAATTGTCCCTCCTTGTGTATCCCCAGGCAAGCATTTCTCCACAATAATCTCACCAATAGACCAGAATATAACTCAGAAACATTTGTACATATTTTAAATAATTTAAAAGTTAGAGAAATTAACGATTTATTTTTATTTTTTTCGGTTGCTTTAAAAATAAAGAATAATCTAATTTAAATTGTGCTTGTAAGATGGAGATATATATTTTTTGTTTTTATTATTATTACTTTATTTATTTATACATGTAGTATTTTTTTTTTTTATTTATTCATGTGTTTTTTAGTTTTATATAATTTTCGAATTGTTTCATTTACACTTCTTTTGTTATTTATTTTGTGAAAAAAAAAACCCACTCATTGCCATGAGGATTGTAATCTTTTGTGCAATAAAAAAGTTTATCTATCTTTTTTATAGGTTAGGTTAGGTTAGGTTTTATGACTCATGCCCGGGCTTTTAACTACGAGGTCATATCGCCTACTACCAGAGCGCTCTTTCGTCACTCTGGTGGACATGAGCCCGACTCTACTGTGGGAGTCCTAAATTTTGCCTACCCTAAATTTTTTATTCATCTAGGGTAGGGGTCTTTAACGAGTACCTGACATCGTACAGGCTCGGGACCATCGCTTAACGTCCCATCCGAAGGACGGCGTGCTTAAGTTTATTTTACCTCCCAGATAAAATAAACTAAGGGCCTCGGTCGGGCTACGAACCCACAACCTTGAGCTCAGAAGTCAAGCACGCATACCACTGAGCTACCGGCGCCCTGATCTTTTTTATATATCTATCTATATCATTATAATGTACTTTAAGAGAAAATATACCTAATATTTTGTTATTAAATTCTTCATAATATTCATTTTTGTAGTCAACCAAATAAAAAATTCCTTTGGATTAGATTATTGAACATTTTGCAAATCAAGAACATTTGCTGGAATCCTAGAATTACATTTTTTAATAGAAACTCCAAGTAATCACTTTTTTTTTTATAATACATATATATTGTGACGTGTAGAATGGGGGGGTCACAAAGAATAAAAGAAATGGTTATTCTTTATAAAAATAGTAAAAAAAAAAAAATAGTAAGTACAAATAAATAAAAATGTAGGTACGTCTTGGCAAAAGATATTATAAGTAGGAAAAAAGAATATGATTAATTGTAAAAGAAAAGACTAACCTGATGACATTGGGTGGGGGAAAATATGGCGACAAGGGCAGAAGGAGCCGACTCGTGGTAGTAGGGTTTTGTAGGATCTTGGAGGAGGTGTAGTCTGTTTTTGGAGGAACTTGGAGGAGGTGTCGGGTGTTTTGAAGAGCGTCGAAGGAGCGTAGAAGATGGAAGGTAGCACATTTATATAAAGGAGTGTCGTGGAAGAAGAAGAAAGAAAAATCCCGAGAAGTTAAATTTTATATATGGAAGAAAGAAAAGGCTGAGAAGAAAGTGACGAAGGAGGAAAGATGCAAACGAGGATATAGTATGCCGTGAGTTGCCAGAAATTTCTAATCCATATTTATAATCATCTATTTTGTTGTCATTTGCCAAGAGTACATTTTTTTTTGTCTAAATTAACTCATAAGAGGTTTATTTCATCTATTGTCAAAAAATTATAATAGTTCACTAACCCAGTAACCTTTTTTTTTTATACCATTTACAAAAAGAAATTAAAATATACAACTTATAAAACATTATGATTTAAAAATGTAGTTATCATTTTTTTCCTTTATTTTCACCTTAGCACTCTAAATAAGAAAAGGATGCCACCCCTGTTTTTTTTTATAGATTTATGAATTAAAGAGGGAATAATTTAAATCAAAGTAAATAAGAATCTTCTCAATATATATAAAGCGAGCTATTTCCTCAAACGAGCTATTTCCTCAAAATTGCACGTCGCAAGGTCTATATTTTTTATTATTAAGACCCTTTTCGGAAACTACGTGTGATAACTAAAATAAATTTTATTATTTTAATTTTTATTTTATGGTGGATTCAGTCAGATCAAGTAGGGGACGAAAAAGGTTTAGAAAGAGAGCGGACACTTATTTTATTACAAATAAAGGGAAGTAGAATGCCGATGATTCATATATTGTCGTTTCCTTGGCAACTCGTGCAAGGATGTCGAGCACTGTAACCTCACTGCTACTTGCTACTTACCTCTATCAAAACTCCTGGGAGTAAGTGATCAATACTTCGGATGACCAATCTCCAAATTATAGTGCTATCCATTACATGATTAGGTCCATTACTGGGACAAGGGGTACGTCACCATAGATAGTCACAGCAAGGATCCTACAGTTTCAGCAGAGCCCTGGGAGGTTTACAATATGACATAAGGTACCTTAAAGGAAGAAGATCATCCTCGTAATCACAGTCTTGAGGATCCTGAGGCTTTTCCTTACGGTTGAGGAAAGAATTTTGGATGAGGTTAGAAGACAGCCTCACTTCAGTAAACTCTTCCTCTTTAAGAGGGAGAACCCGAACTATTCAAGCGGGGGTCTCGAGACTGCATTTGAATCGTGGGAACGGATCATACATAGGACAGGACCTGCGGCAGCTCCCTAGAGTTCCGCCCGTTTGTCGGCTCCTGACGGAAGCAGAAAAAAAAGTCGTCGGTGAATCGCCGACAATGTACTTCCCCAGAACGAATTAATTCATTTTCGCCCTCCCTCCAAAACCAGTCGACCGTTTGCGCTAATATTCTATATTTGATTGACATAGGGGCTCCTAAATCCTTAAACTAAATCAGTCCAACATAGATTTACTTAACCACAACTAGTTTCATCAATCAAACTGACATCTTCAGGTGGTGAATCTTATTGGAGAAGGAGTCAAAGGACTGGACATCTATCAGGGACCAGATGGATACTAGTTGTGATTAAAATAAATTCTATCTTGAACTGATACATCTTATTACTTATCTAAAAAGTAAGTCCACTACATCTGTCTACCACCAAGAAATATAAACTAAAGTAACGATAAATTCATTACATCGGCAGTTATTGGGGTTTTTGAGTTAAACCCCCTCTGATCCCTCCCTTCTCTTCTGCCGATTCCGCTGAAAATTAAACTGTCGTCCTTATGAGATTTTGAATTCGCATATAAAATTTCATGTCGATACATTTTTTTTTTTTTTTTTCTAAGCTTGAGTCTTGTGTTAAGCCTTGCCCCTAATCTCCCTCGTCCCTTTGGTCGATTCGGCTAAAAATCAATAGTTGCTGTCCTTATGAAGTTCAGGTCACACATAAAATTTGTGCAAAATTGGTAAATAAACAGTTACAGAGTATTGTGGATTATTTTAAGTCACAAGTTGACACAGAAGGAAGTCTTACAATACCATATGTAAGTACCGCAACCATAATTACATTGAATTTTCAAAACTAACACAGACATATATAAAACAAGATGAAACTAATTTAAATACAGAATCAACCCAACCTAAGGGTAAATTAAATTAGCAATTCTAAAATTCACATTATCTTCCAACCTTCTCAGAAAAAAAAAAAAAAAACAATTTAGCAACATAAGTAATGGTATGTTCCAAGTTTAGTCCACTTGTTAAGCAGAATCGATTGTAAGTGTATTTTTTTTTAAACTTCACTTTATTCTCTGATTGAATCTCCAGCGGTCGAGTGCATTACAGAACTCTAACCAATTTCATGTACCTCAGCAGTACAGCCACGCACTTGACACTGCACTAGTTATCGCAATTGCTAATGGCAAATGCTATGCCATTGTAAATATATTTAAAAAAATAAAGATAAAAATAAATGTCATGTTCACTGCTATTAGTCGCTTATATATGCGTTTATACCATCGCGAAAATGGTCACAAAGTATTGAGGGGACCTTGAAACATGAAGCTTCGTTGAAAACTACTCTATCTGGTATTTTAAGTTGTAATATTTCCTAATACTCAGAGGTACCGTGCTAGTTTATTGAGATCAAGATCGCGGGTTCGAAACTCGGCCGAGACCCTCTGGTTAAAAAAAAAAATCATAAGCACGCCACCCTTCGGATGGGATACTAAGCGATGATCCCGAACTTGTTAACAAACCCTACCTTAGGCGAATAAAGATTTAGAACTTCCATAGAGTCGGGCTTATGTCGAGCGCTCTGGTAGTAGGCGATATGACCTCGTAGTTAAAAGCTGGACATGAATCACAATAACTAAAAGGTATAAGAAAGCAAGAATACTCTTAAAGTTCCTAAAATTATTTTTTAATAACTCATTAAGGGTAGACAATTAGAGTAAAATCTGGCCCTTTTTTGAATGAATGTTATTATAACTTCTTGTTAAAAAAGCTAATTGTTTGACGAGCTGTTGACTCTTTTGAATGAAACATTAATTGCCCTCCACCCCCTCCACTGTCTTTGAAAGAGCTCGCTGCGTCGCCATGATTGGTGGATCCTAGGTCCAACTTTGGACCAATGAACATCCAGCTTTTTACTATAATTCCTTCTAATTGGCTGACTCATCAGAAGGTAGACAAACCAAGTGTTCCTATTGGTTCTACTTCCTCAGCTATATGAAATATAGGCCAAGTTATGTAATCGGTTGTTGAGTTTTCACTGGAATTTTATGTTTTTCGACATATATTTTCAGTCAAATCGGCCAAAGGGAATGCGGGGATTGGAGGGAGACTCAGCGGTGATGACAAAAATGAATAAAAAAAAAAAAAAAAAAAAAAAATGTGAGTATGTGGGTAAATAAAATGTAAAATCAAAAAAATTAAAATCGAAAGAGTTAGAAAATTGTAATTAAAAGAATCGACCTCTAGGGTTATCACAAATAAAAAATAAAGCTTTACGCGGATGACCTCGTTATCTTGTCTTCTTCCTGGAGCGAAGCCCAGCGTAATTTAGATCTTCTGAACGAGTACTGTCAGATCAACTCTCTTACTGTTAACACCGACAAAACTTTCTTGGTTCCTTTTCGTAAAGCTGGAAGGTTGGCCAGGATGAGGGGGCTCTATTACCAACAGACTAAGCTGGTCCTGGTAAATAGTTTCACATATCTGGGTGTGCCATTCTCTTCCTCCGGCAAATTTCGCGCCGCCTCCAATCATTTTTTGGGAAAATTGGCAGCGGGAAATTCGGCAGTAATGAACCTGTTAAGATCCACGAGATCTGATTCCTGGGAGGCGAAATGCTACCTTTTCGACTCGATAGCTGAGAGTGTACTTCTATACTTGTCCGAGGTTTGGGGATGTGAGTACGTGGAGGTAGTTGAGCGGGGTCAGCTGGGCTTCTTTAAGTCAGTTCTAGGGCTTCCAGTGAGCACCCCCAGCGCCTATGTTAGAATGGAAACAGGCCGGGTTCACACTAAAGTGAAGATATTCAGCAGGATGTTGGGCTGGTGGCAGAAACTCCTGGCCATGTCGGAGGACCGTCTCCCAAGACTCTGTTACCTTCGCCTTGCCCAACTCAGCCGAAACTTTGTTTTGCCCTTCAACTGGGTCACCCAACTCAGGTGTTACCTGGCCTTGATCGGGGCTGACCACCTTCTGGACGGCCCCTATATTTCTGATATCCGGCCCCTCCGTGGTGATTTGGTAGCAGCTATGAGGAATCATCTGGTCTGTCTCGATATAAATTCAATAGTAAATTCTAAATACAACTCCCTCTACCGATTGGTCAGTGCTTTAGGACCTCAGGAAAGCTATCTTTCAATAAACTGCCATATTGAAAAACTCCGACTTCTAGCTCAAATCCGTCTCCACAATACCAATAAAAATTTTAGAATATTACTTGGAGGGCTTAGGTATGAGTTTTGTCCTGAAAGTGTCTGCAGGCTCTGTACCTTAGATGAGAAGGATGATCTCATACACTTTTTGCTCAATTGTCCCGCCTTGTGTATCCCCAGGCAAGCATTTCTCCATAATCATCTCACCAATAGACCAGAATATAACTCAGAAACATTTGTACATATTTTAAATAATTTAAAAGTTAGAGAAATTAACGATTTATTTTTATTTTTTTCGGTTGCTTTAAAAATAAAGAATAATCTAATTTAATTTGTGCTTGTAAGATGGAGATATATATTTTTTGTTTTTATTATTATTACTTTATTTATTTATACATGTAGTATTTTTTTTTTTTTATTTATTCATGTGTTTTTTTGTTTTATATAATTTTCGAATTGTTTCATTTACACTTCTTTTGTTATTTATTTTGTGAAAAAAAACCCACTCATTGCCATGAGGATTGTAATCTTTTGTGCAATAAAAAAAAAAAAATATAAAAAAAATAAAGAAAAAAACAATGCAACAAATTACCACCAATGAGTAGATAAAGATAGGTATGTTATACATATAAATAAAATAACTTCATAGAATTAAAAGATTTTTAAAAAAGAAAAAAAATATAGATTAATTAATTAAGAATTGTTTTTTCCAGATGCACAATATTAAAAATGACACGATATATTAGAATATATTATAAGGAAAAAAAAGGAGTCTTAACATGTATGTAATGAAAAAAATAAAAATGTAAGTAAAAGATACAAAATAATTTTTGTTTAGATTGTGAACGTTATTGTGAATGTAATATTTTTTCAGTGATGTACTTGAAAATGTCCTGGTAGGACGAAATATGGTTGTTGTATGGAAATGAAGAAGAAGAAAATAAAGAAAAAGAATAAATGAGACCAAAAAAGGGCTATAAGATGGTAATTATTGAAATACCTACATAAAAATAAAAAAAATATGAGTTTATTTGTGAGTATCGGCACGAAATGTGTCCAGAACACCATAAGAAGAAGAAGACCTACTGGTTTTCAGCCAAATTGACCAGGGGAGGCTCAACATAAAAACAGTAATAAGGGTCGTAAAAGTAATCCTGGTGTTAAATGTGTAAATAAATTCAGTTTATAGGAAAATCATTTATTCTTTAGTCGCGTCCATTAATCTATATTAATAAAGCTGAAACGGGGTTTGATAAAATAATTTTCAATTAGGTTCGAACTAAAATTGTCAAGAAAGAAATATTGAATACTAGCAGTAATACCCGGCGTTGCCCGGGGAACTTTGACTTTTCTCCCAATATCTCCTATAAGGCTATTCAGTTCCTCGACAGTACATTCATGATGTTATAATTTTCAATTATTCATACGGAATAAGGCTTATAGTCCTTCAACTGTAGTAACGCTAGCTTTGGAGCTAAACCTAATTTATTCAAAAAGATTTCTCATTAATCGTTGCAATGGTTTTTGAGTTACAAAGATTGCGTGGGTGGATGCTGGGATGGACCAGATATTGAGGTACTAATACGACTATAACCTTCCACAGACGATGACGAACAAATTTTAAAAAAAATTAATCAAATCCATCAAGCCGTTTGTGAGTTATAGCGGTACAACGCACAGACATTTCAACTTTATATATATATGATAGGTGGGCTTTGTGGTGCCGTTTTACATATTTTCTGAAAATCACATTAGGACCGCAACCAGAAATGATGGTAGTCAACCATAGACAGATTTGTATTGGGAGGGTTGTTGTATACGCCTAGGGACCTAAGCATCGAGTGTTCTTATTACTTCTCTGGTTGCTCAACAGCGGGAGTCTGAAATTTTGCTTACCCAGGTTTAGAAACATAACATAGTACGACTCATTAACGAGTACCTGACATTCGAAAAGGCCCGGGAACAACGCTTAATATTCCATCCGAGGGACGACGTGCTCAAAGTTTTTTTTTTCACTTCCCATTTAAAGGGGCAATTAAAAGCCTCGGCTAAATTTCGAACTCGCGATCTTGAGCTCTTTAGACACCATATTTAAAGATAAAATAAATATACTGGTAGGATTTGATTAAAACTGTCGAAGAAGAAATAAAGAATATATGTGGTACCGTTTGTAATCAATGTATTAACAGGACATTCATATGTAAATTCAAAGCCCTATAAGGACGAGAGCTATTCATTTTCAGTGGAATCAGCAAAAAGGGAGGGATCAGAGGGGGCTTAACTCAAAAAAACCAACAACAGCCAATGTAATGAATGTATCGACATGAAATTTTATATTCAAATTCAAAACTTTAACAGGACATTCATATGTAAATTCAAAGCCCTATAAGGACGAGAGCTATTCATTTTCAGTGGAATCAGCAAAAAGGGAGGGATCAGAGGGGGCTTAACTCAAAAAAACCAACAACAGCCAATGTAATGAATGTATCGACATGAAATTTTATATTCAAATTCAAAACTTCATGATGTTAATTTCCGCGAAATGAGTTGACCAGAGAAGAGGGACTAGACTCAAATACCCTGATAACTGCCGATGTAATGCATTTATCGACATAAAATTAAATATGTGAATTCAGTATGACTATGAAAGTCAAATATTGAGTTTTAGCACAAACGGTCCATTGGCTTTGGAGGGAGAGCGAAAACGCAGTGCTGAGGAAGTATATAGAAGGTGATTCACCGACGACTTTCCTTTACTTTCTTATACTTTTTTACCATTTCTGCGGGGATGTATTTCTGTGTATAAGTGACTGGAGCTGGTTTTTGGAGGGAAGCGAAATTATTATTATTATTTTTTTAAATATATAGCTACCTCTTCCCAGAAGACTGAGTCTGAGTGTGGGAGGGGGAGCAGTCAGCTACATCGCTTAATAATTAAACATATTGTTACATATTATTCTATCCTTTAATATATCAATAGTAATAATATATCAATAGAAAAGCAAATATATATACCTAGATATAGTAATAATATATCAATAGAACCCCTATAAGTCAAACATCAAGGGAGACGCCAAAAAATTCGAGTTATAGAGTTTTCGACTTATGGAGGATTTCGACTTAGGCGGATTTTGATTCGACTTGTAGAGGTTAAGATCCATTCTAACTAATTTTGCGTTGGAGAGGTGAAATAAATAAAAATTCAAAAGTTCGAGGTAACAAACATTATTTCAAAACATCCTTAAAATAAAAAATACGTACTTAGTATATGTAGGTATTAAAAAAAGTCAGTAATTTTTTTTTGCTTTAGATAATTGGTAATCCTATTTATTGTATACTCCTAAATTGTTTTCTAAGCAATGGTGTACATTGTCGGCAAATTCTTGAAGTCGGTAACTTATTTTTCTTCGAGCTATAGAGGTAATAAGTTTCAAATAATCGAGTTGTGAAGGTTGTAAAATAAAACATTGCTACGTTCGAGATATAGAGGTCCAATTTATTTTTTCGAGTTATAGAGGGAAAATATGAACCAAAATGGCTTGTAGGGACTCACTGATTGTTTCGACTAATAGAGGGTTGAGATTTCGAGTAATGGAGGTTTTGGGGCTTGAAGGGAAAGGAACAAAACTTTTTTTCGAGGTTTGGAGGTTTTCGACTTATCGAGGTTCGACTTAAAGAGGTTCTACTGTACTTAGATATAGTAATAATATATCAATAGAAAAGCAAATATATATACTTAGCAGACCTGGGCAAATATTATTTGAAATAAAAATAAAAAATAATCATTTGAAGTAACGTTATTTGAAGCAATCTTATTTGAAATAAACATTTATACAAATCATTATAGTTTATTTCAAATAATGATGAAATGAAATAATTATTTCGGTTATTTGAAATAATCCCTTTGAAATAAAAACAAAATAACCGTATATTTCAAATATTATTTCAATTCAATTTAATATATGTAGGTTATTTCAATAATGCCCAGCTCTGATACTCAGGTGTAGTAATAATATATCAAGGGAAAAGCAAATATACCTATATACTTAGATATAATGAACAATAGTATTAGGGCTTGCATAAATTAATAATTGGAAAATTGTTTAACATAACTGTTCTGTGTATTTTTAACTTCTGATTCAAAACATATACATATGCTACTAATAATTATTATTAATAGCATATGGGTATTAAACATAACAATCCTTCCCCCCTAGGGAGGGGTGGGGTAGGTGAGGCGGGATGGTGCCCGTCTCAGCCTGGCAGACCTCCTCAGTGCAGGTCCCACAGCGGCAGGTTCCGGCACGTTGTAGCTGCAGGTGGCGGGAGGCCCCATCCATGTTGATATCCAGCTTCTCTCTTGATTAGCTTTGGCATCCTGGCCCCGCTCCGGTGTCCTCTGCTTCTCATCCTGACTGCTTCCGTCTTCAACCTCTCTCATAGCTACTAATTGGTTTGCGTGCCTTCTCCATGGTGTGGTGTCACCTACGTCAACATGGTATGATCTCGGACCCAGCACTTGGACAACCTTCCCCCTTCGCCATTTGTTCCCTGATCGGTAGTCCCGAGCTAGCACCGCACACCCTACCTGGAGGTAACCATCTTGTTGGGATCGTTGCGCCACTTTTTCCTGGTTTTCCCTAACCCGCTGCCGCACGCTAGGTCTCAGCAAATCCAGTCTCGTGCGAAGTAGACGCCCCATTAGCAGAACACACGGTGGTTGCCCGGTCGTACTATGTGGGGTGATCCTGTATTTGAACAGCAGTCGGTCAAGTTTCTTTTGTAATTCCATATTTTCTCCCCCAGCAGCCAGTAGCCCCTTTTTCAGCGTCTGTACGAACCGCTCCACCTGCCCATTAGTTGCGGGGTGGTAAGGTGCACTCCGAATATGCTGGACATTGTTGCTTTTCAGAAAATTGCTGAATTCCGCTGACGTAAACTGTGGCCCATTGTCGGTAATCAACTGTTCCGGAATACCAAATTGGCTAAATAGGGTTCTTAAACAGGCTATAGTATTATCAGCTGAAGTACTCTTCATGATTTTAACTTCTGGCCACTTTGAAAAGCTATCTATAGTGATCAAGAAGTTAAACCCCAAAAATGGACCTGCAAAATCCACATGCAACCGCTGCCATGGATGCTCGGGGTACTCCCATGGATGGATTCTAACCTTCACTGGGTTGTTTCTCACATCTTGGCACCCCTCACAACCTTTTGCCCTGTCTTCAATGCTTTTGTCCAGCCCGGGCCACCATACATATGACCGCGCCAGCTCTTTCATCCTACTTTCTCCCACATGTCCGGAATGTAGTTCGTCCAAAATTTCTTTGCGAAACTTGTTCGGTATAATTACTCTCCTACCCCACAATAATATACCCTCTTCGCTTGTTAACTCATTCTTCTTCGAAGCATATGGTGTTAACAGTGGGTCTTCTGTTTTCTCCCAGCCCCTGAGAGTAAATTCCAGCACCCTAGAAAGTACTGGGTCATTCCTCACGGCCTGACGTACCAACCTGCTGGTGATTACGCCATCCTCTTCTAATTTGTAAACAGTAAAACAACTGCCAGTGTCCTCGTTTTCTTCTTGAAGCCCCTTATCCACGGGCAGTCTAGATAAGGCATCAACGTTCCCATGGAGGTGGCTCTTCCTATGGGCTATCTCATAGCGGTGTGCTCCTAGCAATATCCCCCATCGCTGTAGACGGTCCGCCGCTGTCGATGGTATACCCCTTTTTGGATCAAAAATTGATCTCAGAGGTTTATTATCTGTTATTATTTTAAATTTTCTTCCCCTGAGATAATGGTCGAATTTCTTCACTCCCCACAAATAGTAATGAGGATGGACATGACAGTAACTAGATAAATTAATAAAGTAGGTACATACTAAGATAGAAGAATCGCTAAGAATAAAGTAAACTAATATAGAGAAGCAATACAAAAACAAAGAAAGAGAAAAAATAAAATAAAATAAATAAATAAAAATAGAATCTTTAGTAAAAAGAAAAAATGAGAAAAGAAAAAGTGACTAAAATAAGAAATATTCTCGTAATATAGAAGAAAAATAAAATAAAATTAATTCATTCTGAGGAAGTACTTTGCGGGTGATTCACCGACGACTTTTGTTCTTTCAAAATGAAAACAATTTTCCGTTTTTCTGAATGAGCCAATAACAACAAAAAATAAGTACTCAGAACTTCAATATTCTTTAAAATAATATTAATAAAAAGTTCAATTAATAATCTCCCAATTAGTGCTAATTGTTGTTAATTTCTTAGAATAAAAAGGCAATTGTCTGAAGGGCTGTCGACTCTTTTGTAGGTAGGTATGAAACAATAATTGGTTTGTTGGCTTGTGTCGCTCTCCCAATTAATACGGTTGGTGGATCGTTGGACCAATGAACAGCCGGCTTTCTACTGTAATCCTTTCTAATTGGCAGAACGGTCAGGGGGAGGGGGCGGCAAAGCGAGTGTTCCTATTGGTCGCCTCATTATCCCCAACAACCCTTTGTCCGTCATTAGTGCTTTTCAGTCGGCTACAAAGAGGACCCCCACCTTCAGAGATATACATCCCATCCCTTCTCTAACTATCCCAACGTTAGTTAAAAGAAAAATAACTAAGTCCATAAAAAAGGGTATACATATCAAAAGGTTTATGTATACATATATACAGGGTGAGGCGACGTCCAGAGGGGTGGCAATTTACGCCAGGTCCCAGAGATCTGGGGCCTCCCACGTTTCCTTCTTGTCCTGATATTTAGTACTATAATGATAATAATAATATAAAAATATAAAATAAAATATTTACAAAAATAAAAAAATAAAAAGAAGAAAATAAATACAAGAAGCAAATGTGCTAATAGAGAGATAATGTCAAAATGTCAAGAGGGGAGAAATCACCCAGTGGTGACACTCCCTAGTCACTGATTTTCTCTCGTTTGTAACTAATCACTGTCACTGCTGCTGGTAAGGAGGTCTCTAGGCCTTGGACGCTTAATCCGTCGTTGGGGAAGTATGGCAGAATGTAGGGCACACCACACATTGTAGGATTATTGTGGGAACTAAGAAGTACAATATAATTTTTTAAACTTGGATTTAGCAACTTCGGTGACATAAGGTACGTTAAGGTCAGTGTGAAGAGGATGCACTGTAGATTGGAAGCGTTGGCAGAACCCCAGAGTTCAAGTCCGTAAGTCCACATAGGTTTCAGTACCCCGTTGTATATAAGTCGTTTTGTTTTTAAAGTTAATTTGGATCTTTTGTCTAAGTCTTAGTAAAAGTTTATAACGTCTTTTCATTTCTTGTCTTTTCAGTCTCATGTGAGGATTCCAAGTTAGTCGTTTGTCGAGTATGAGGCCTAGAGAGCAGACTTTGTTTTTTAAAGGGATATATTTTTGTTGAGTTACACTGGAGAGCAGGTATATTTTCGACGAAGGGTAAAGACGATGTAAACTGATTTCAGGCCATTAATGAAAACAAATATGTGATGTGGCCTTTAGAGGACTTTCTTATACCAACTACGCTTTTACAGACCACTTTCACTCTCCCTCCCTCTTCTCAAAACTTTTTTTCTTGTTTCACTGTACAGCGTAATTCTAAGAGTGACTTTCTTATACACAGTAATACCACAGAGAAGTGGGAGAAGTGGTCTGTAAAACCGTGGTATAATGTCTTGTATTCGTCGTATCACGTTTATTTTATTCATTTTCTATTCTTGGATGCGCTGTAACTTTATCGATTCTTATTGATCCTATCTCAAATCTGAAGAGATATAAGAATTGAGGACTAACTGTTTTAAGATAAATCAGGAAAACATCTAAAAATAAATGTTTCAAAACAATATTTCAGAACGGTTTTCGGCATATATCTTGAAAACCGGTCAACCGCCGAAAGACAGTACTTCATACAAAATATGTATTTCAGTTTCTTTTATAATTATTACTTTAGAAGAGTTTTGATTAGGTCATAAATATAAGCGATATCTTGTAAAATGTGCTATGGTCACGAAGTAAAGATTTTCGTCGACACAATTTTCGTCCGATTTCGGTCAAGTTAGCACATGTGACTTCTTCAAACCTTCCAATCACATACACACATACACATATAGCCAAAAATGTGAAAATTCGTGGAAAAAATCTCGGATTTTTGCACGATTGCAATACATTCTTATACCATAGTTTGTATATAGTTTTTAAGAATGTAAAAATATATAAGTGGGCCAAACCATATAAATTTTTTTATAACGGGATGTTTTGTACCAACCACTTTTATACAGATAAGTCATGATAACTCTTCCTCCCCCTCTCAAAATAATTATCTCAAAATCATTAGTGGGCATGAGGGCGCCGACTGAGCTCAAGGGCGTGAATTCCAAGATGGCCGAGACTCTAAAGGAATTTTATCCGAAAACACCAACAGCACACCGTCCTTCTGATGGGACGTTAAGTGATGATCCCGAGCCTGTACGATGTCAGGTACTGCAAGTTTGAAATGAAAATGCCACGCTAGATCTGATCTAATTTTACGAAAAATAAAACAACTTAACTTCAGGGGCCTAAGTACATTTCTCAAGATACCGCCTCATAGGCTAGCATCCTATGGGATAGTTCTCGTCTTCCCATGAGTCTCTCAGTCTACAGCTGGACTGATGTTCCTCTACAGTTTCTTCCCAGTTGGATCACATGTTCTTTTATAGTCACTACATATTTTTATTTTATAAGTATTCATTCCTTTTCTTTTCTTTTTATTTATTTATTTCAGTTCCATACCAAATAACTGTAGATGTGTGTTATTTTGGATATACATATAACTGTAAATAAATGTATGTATGAGGGTGTGTGACACATATTATTTATTTATTTTATTTTATTAATTTTTTTATTGTTCCTCATTTACTTTAATATGATTTGTTTATCCTTAGTTCTAACTATTTTTGTTTCTTTAGTTGCTATAGGTGTAAAATCTTGGTTGGTATAAGAAAGACTTGTTATATTTAATTTTTTTTTTAAATCCAAATCTTGTATGTTTATATGTGTAACTGTGAACACGGTAGAATATATCGACACGAAATTTTATATGTACATTCATTCAGAACCCCTAAAGAACTACAATTTTGAAAATTTAACCAATTCGGCGTAAGAACAATGGGGAACCGAGGTCTCTATGTTTCTCAACTATTGTTTTTTACCCTTTGGTTCTAGGAGGGACAACGTTGGTTAGTTGACTATTCCGCGCTGGGGAAGTACATTCACCGACGAATTTTTTTTAATCTCCGGAATAACGACGAGTATTAACCAAAATAATTAAAGTTTTAACCAACCACGAATGAATTCTCTCCAACTTGAGAACTTTGATAGAATTCACAGATCTGTTTTCTCTCATATCAGAGAGGAGGATCTTGAAATTTGATTAGAATACCGGGTTCGTGTCTTGGGGTGTTATGACTAAATTTACTAAATTTAGATGAAGCCACTCGGTAAAATATACAATTACGTGACTGGGTTCAGCGTCAAGTCGACCGGCGAAGAACATTACCAACGGTTATAATCCAATTTCCGTGAATCGATCCACCAACCCGGAACCAACCTGTCAAATAAGCCAATGGGTTACCAGGCAATTACTCAAACAGAACTTGATTAAGAGTCGACTTCTATCAAAATCGAAATTAGACTGGAGCCTACTTTGAATTTGCATTTAGTATATTCCAATCAGATTCCATTATCCAGGCAACCGACATAAGTTGTTTTGTCAGACTGTTTGAGAAGGGACTTAATTTTCGGAAGTTCAATCTTATATGCTTGATGGAACATTGATTTGAAATTTTAAAAAAATCTTCCCCAGCACGATTTAATCAATTAAGTTTTGCTCTCTCTCCACCAATCGATCGTTTGACTAAAAATCAATAGTATTTTGAATCTTTATACTAAACATTGTGTAGATCAACCATCGTTAAATATAGAAGTTTTATTTATTTTACGTTTCCACAATATGTCCCTACCGAGAAAGAGATGGATTGCCTCACGATTCTCGAGCAGTGCTGAAAGATGGATCGGCCTACACATCTCTGCTGCTGCTGCAATTCTTGCAAAACACCAGACTATATCACCAACAAATTATATGGTGCCATTCGTGGAGGAATAGCTAACGCCGGGATAGAGCCTCTCCCCTGAAGGCTGGAAAAGAGCCACACTACCAGGAGGACAGAGGTGCGGTGGACAGGAAGCTCCCCACTCTGCCAGTTGGAGCCACCCAGAGAGATAGCCTTAGCCACATTATGTCATGTCACCCTATCTACTATAATAGTTGTGCTGGCGCTAATGGCCTCTGCTATAAAAAATATGTCCGCGTTTCTGAACTAAAAAACAAAAAAGTTGGAGTTAGTTATTATGACTCAAGCCCGGGCATTAACTAAGTCATATCGTCTACTACCAGATCGCTCTTTTGTCACTCTGGTGGACATGAGCCTTACTCTACAGCGGAAGTCCTACATTTTGCCTACCTACGTTTTTATTCACAGTGGGTAGGGGTCTTTAACGTGTATCTGACATCGACCGGGATTCGAACCCGCGATCTTGAGATCAGTAGACTAGCATGCTACCTCTGAGCTATCGGCGGGATGAGCTTTCATAGAAATATATTATGATAAGAAAATATGTTATGATAAAATATACTAAAGCATCAAAGTATAGAACAACAAAAAATAAAATGCAATTGTCTTCTTCCTCCCGTACAGTGTAGAGTCTAATGAAAGGTTTTTAATGTTTTAAATGATTCTGTTTGCAACAATATCAATTAACATGTAATAATTACACTATCATCTTTTTTTTTTTTTTTTTTTTGAGAAGGAGCATGTTTGTATTTAACCGTAGTATTCGTATTCCTCGTTTTCTCATCAATTGAAACATAGGAACAAAAGCTGGAACAGATTTTCAGTCATTACTGCCCAGATAATTTGAAGCAAGTGCCATTGTCATGATTGTAGAGAGCTGAGTTCTATGCAATTGTTCAGTTCGTCAGGTACGTGGGCCATTTTGCAACATTACCGAAGGACTGACTCGAATGAACAATGACTAGGTGTGGTGTCCGTACCTCACAATATCCAGCAACATTCATTTCAATCTGCATTGTGACATAAAATTACATGAGAAATGACTTTTCGAAGAGGTATTAGTCATTTCATAAATTTTTATGGAGGGCCTAAATAACTTGAGGAGATTTGAAGTTTTTTATTTTTTTTATTAAATAAAACAAGTCTTTTTTATACTAGCCAAGACTTTATATAGCACTCTCCCACCTTCCTAACCCCTCTCTAGCATTTGGATCTAGAGCACCCCCTCCCATCGTCAGTCGTCCACTAGGCACCAACCCTCCTGTGTTTTGCTTTCGCCTGAAGGACAAGGAATGGTCCAATACAACAAACTCTTTGTGCATGGACGAGTCTCCATCCGGAAAATTGTTTTTTTCGAAGGTGGGTGGGGGATGTCATAAGATTTCTCGCTTCAGGGCCCCAATATCCTAGAGACGGCACTGATTGAAAAGCTGTTGACCACCGACAGAAACTGTTATTCGACTATAAGAAATTCTTGGATTAGTGGTCATTTTGCTTTTGTAGAAGAAAAATGTATCCATGCCTAATTCTGGTTCTAGAATGCGTAGCTTCTTTCTATATGATGACGTCATATTCGAAACCACGACCCCAGCTATACAAAGTAATAGGGAAAGTTATGTAATCGGTCAGCAATTCGAAGATGAGTTTTCTCCGGAATTTCATGTTTTCCAACCCCCTAAACAGAAATCGGCTGAAGGGAAAGGGGGGTTAAAATGGGAGCAGTTCAACTAAAAAACCAGTATAACTAGTATATGTCTAGTTGAATACAAAAATAGGGTACGCAAAATTGAGGACGCCCAGAGTAAGGACGATATGATCCTGTTGTTAAAGCCCAGGAAATTGTTGTTATACCATTTATTGTTATAAATAAATAACATAACTTTCAAAAAATCCCGAGCCCCTAAGGTTTTACTTCTTTAGCTATAGAAAGTATGCGAGAAGTTATGTAAGCGGTCAGAAATTCGATGTTGAGTTTTATCCAGAATTTCCGATGCCCCGATTCCAAAATTGAAAAAACTTATTTCCTTTTTTTATTTAATAATATAATATTATAAAAATATATTATGTGGGACATATAACATTATATTTATGGAACAAATAATCTGACCTAATTTAGATCCAGATGGAATAAATAGGCCTTATAGGCTGATATAAGTTTTGTAAAATAAAGTTAAAGATGTAATAATAATTTAAATATAGAACAAAATCATTGTAAATACCTTATATATAGAAATATCCAATTTTCCATAATGGAAGGTTCTAGAACGACAGTCTAGGCCAGTGGTTCCCAATCTTTTGTGGCCCATCTCCCCTTTCTGGAGGTTGACTAACACCTATCGCCCCCTTCTCATTTTCATTGTATGCCTAATTTTAATTTGAAGTAAAGTGTAAATAATAAAGCAGTTTTATTATTTTAAACAATTTTATTACAGTATATAAAAACAACCTAAACAGTTTTATCCGGTCACTCTTAAATAAAATAGAAAAAAAATTAAAATGTACATTTTTTACAGATTTTTTTTAAGAACGAAGAAGTGAAATAATTAACTAAGATCCATTGACATACATTTAAAAAACAGGAGTACATGTTTTCATTTTTAAATAGGAATCTGGAAAAATTAAGAAAGTTTACAGTTAAAATTTGACTCGTACTACCCGGCAACTTCTACTGTAGAGTACTATTTTAATTTTTCCCCCTTTGAATACTCATCGCCCCTCACTTATTTACTGCCCCCCTGATAACCCAAATCGCCCACTTGGGGGCGATCGCCCCCAGGTTGGGAACCATTGGTCTAGGCTGTTCTATGGCATAATACCCAGGTCGGCAGAGCGACACACTCACTTTTGTACTACCACACATTCACTATCTTGTATTTGTATTCTTGTCTTCAATTTTTCATTGTGGGTCTATTGTATTGTACTTATTAAGTGTATCTAGTTATTTCACTTATCTTTGCCGAGCCGTGCCTGGACCCCAATTGTAAGTACAATATATATTTAAAATAAAATGATAGATAAAACACTTTTTTGAACACTTATATTGTCTAATTCCACAAACATATACTTAAATGTGTACCGGTTTTGTTTTACGCCATCGTCAGCACAATGTTCAGCAATTGTGCTGACGATGGCGTAAGCCGAAACCGGTAAGTATATGTTTGTGGAATTAGACAATATAAGTGTTCAAAAAAGTGTTTTATCTATCATTTTATTTTATTCATTAGTATTTCCACTATATCAACACAGAACGCAAAAAATGTATTCGGACAATATATATTTATCTGCTTCTCTTGTGTCTCTTTGATTACACCACTACCCCTTTTTAGATATCACTTCCACTGCGTACACCCTCGAGAGAATAATCATAATTAACTGGTTATAATCTTAATAAACTGGTAGCCGTAATAATAATACTGGTAACAGGGTAGCTATTGTAATAAACTGGTAGCCGTAATAATAATACTGGTAACAGGGTAGCTATTGTAATAAAGTGGTAGCCGTAATAATAATACTGGTAACAGGGTAGCTATTGTAATAAACTGGTAGCCGTAATAATAATACTGGTAACAGGGTAGCTATTGTAATTAACTGGTAGCCGTAATAATAATACTGGTAACAGGGTAGCTATTGTAATAAAGTGGTAGCCGTAATAATAATACTGGTAACAGGGTAGCTATTGTAATAAACTGGTACCCGTAATAATAATACTGGTAACAGTGTAGCTATTGTAATAAAGTGGTAGCAGTCCGTGGTCATCGTAATAATTCGTAAGTCCCTGTGTAAGTCAACTATTGATTTTTCGCCGAAAAGGTCGATTGATGTTAGAGGGAGAGAGGAAACATTAATTCGTGTCGGAGATTCTTTCCTATTCAGTAAATTGCGTCACATTGTTAATACCTGGCGTTTCCTCATGCGCTTCATAGTGAAATATAATTATGCATTGACAACTTATGAAATGGGATATGGAAGTTGTAGCAATTTCTTGCTGAAGCAATAAAAGATAGGATATAGCATAGAAAAGTAGAAATAAAACAGTACAGCACAGAGACAGAGGGAGAGAAAAACGCCCACAGGACACAAGGATGCCTTCTTAACGGCCCTAAACACACCTTAGAGTCAGAGTATTAACATGGGATTAGCATAATGCACACGGTGTGGTAGTGGGACGCAGATACATATCTAGGAGAGAAGTGGAGGTGGCGATGGATTTGGAACCAATTATCGCCTGTTAGACCGTCTATTTCAGATATGATCGGACTTTGGAGGATTTGCGACCACCAAAGTTGCAAGCAACACCCACGACACCATGACCATAAATAGACTTACAGAACTTTGACATACAACCACCTAATGGATTATTAGTGGAAAACAATACTATCTATAAACATTTATTTCCAATTCGTAACCCATAACGATTGAAGGGACAAGCATTAAATCACTGACAGTGAAAGATGGAGAAAATTTCATAAGGATATTTATTTGATATGACCAAAACAAGAGTTGTAGCAATGAACTTGGAGTTTCAAACGAAGATATGTCATGTGCTTAAATAGTTCTGATTAGATTTTGGACGAAATCGGACGAATAATATGACCATTTTACTTCGGGGCCTAAGTGTTTCTTAAACTTCTCTGGGATGTTACATTGTTGGTTAATTCCGGCATTTCTTCCAGAGGTGTCTTCATATTTTTTCCGACAATATTTCGGGACTCTTACAAGTCGCTTCTTCCGGTCACTATGAACGAGGTTCATAGTGACCGGAAGAAGGGACTTGTAAGAGTCCCGAAATATTGTCGGAAAAAATAAGAAGAAACCTATGGAAGAAATTCGGGGCCTAAGTACATTTTTCAAGATGTTAGTTACTATGACTCTTTAACTACGAGGTCATATCGCCTACTACCAGAGCGCTCTTTCAACACTCTAGTGGACATGAACCCTACTCTAATGTGTAAGTCCTAAATTTTAACTACCCAGGTTTAGTTACCTAAGATAGGGGATCTTTAAAGAATATCTAACATCACGATGATCTATCCGAAGGACGGCGTGCTCAAGTTTTTTTTTTTACCTCCCAAATAAAATAAAGTAAAGGCCTCGGCCGGGTTTCGAACCCGCGATCTTGAGCTCAGTAGGCTAGCACGCTGAGCTTTATGGCTCTAGAGAACATCTCTTCAAACAAAAGTTGTAAAGAACAATAAACGGCACTTTTTATATTAAATATTTTTGTGTTTGATTACATACTTCATATAGCTGGGGAAGTGATACATACAACAAATTAAAAATAATTATGTAATAATAAATTAATAATGAAACAATTTTTTTTTTTTTGGCTTTATGAACGATGCATACTAGCCATGTCAATGTGTATCTTCTAGTTATTTACGACGTCCATGGCTCCGGAATGGAGTTCTATCTACCAAATAAAACTCACTCCCGTACGGGATTCGAACCCGTAAACCATGGTGAAACCTTGCGACCAAAGCCTTACGCTCTAGCCCGCACAGTCACCATGGCTCCCCGTTAAAGTTATTAAATATGTTACTGAATGGACCAAAATGCGAAAAAAAATAGTTATCCATTCAGTTAGCCCTTTGATAAACTAAAAAAAAACATTTCTCTCAGCTGTTCGAAAGACATAACAAAACAATAAGAAATGTTCTTCTTCGATCAGACTTGATATCACATGAACAGGTGAAACTGAAGAGGTAAGATTAAGAAAACATAATAAAATGCGGACGGGACAAAAACCTCGTGTCCTGCTTTATTATCTTAAAGTGGATAAAAAAACATGCTGCCAGCTTCATTTCACCTCTAATGAAGATATCTTGGTTTAATTTGAGACCGAGATTAATTTTCGTGCTCAAAGAACTTTTATATTCAGGGAATTAATAGAGGGGAAATTAATTTTTTCATCCAAGAGAAATATTAAAAAAACTCTCGGGGAGGCAAAAGTATTATTTTTGACATAACATGAGAAGGCGCCGGTAGCTCTTGTCTTCTGAACTCAAGAAGACGGGTTCGAAGAACGACCGAGGCCCTTAGATTTTTTATTTGGGAGGTGAAAAAACCATGAGCACGCCGTCCTTCGAATGGGAGTTTGAACGATGGTACCGAGCCTGTACGATGTCAGGTACTAATAGAAATAAAAGACCTCTTCTCACTGTTTTATTTGACACCAGAACCGGTTTTCGACGCAACAATCAACTCAAAAACCGTAATATCTGTCGACCTAATGGATGTATCTACACGAAATTTAGTATGAGAATTAAGAAGTCCCTGTGTAAGTCAAATATTGATTTTTAGTCAAAACTGAGTTCAAAGAAAGAGCGAAAACGTAGTTGAATAATTCGTGATTAATTCACCGACGACTGAGAAGCAAGAACATCTTGATTACGCCGTTTCTCCGATAGTTCGTTAAGGTATAGTCCCGAGCCTATGTCAGATGCTAGCGAAAGACTCCTACCCCAAAGTAACTAAGAGTGGGTAGAGAAAATTAAGGTGTAGCACTGTCCACGTGAGCGACGAAAGAGCGCTCTGTTAGTAGGCGATATGACCTAGTTAAAGCGCGGGCATGAGTCACAAAATTAACGAAGGAATACATCTTTTTTTTTTAAAGTTAATAGAAAATTTTTAACTGTGAGAACATATAATTTATAAGCTTAATGTATAAATTTGTATGAAATATCTTATTAGCATGTTATGGTTTAACGCAAATTTAGTTAACGGCAATCGCTTAACCCGTCGGAAAAGTGTGCTCAAGGCTTGTCTCCTCTCACATAAAAAATATAAGTGCTTCGGCCGGGAGCAGGATCTTAAGCCTGCTACCACTGAGCTACAGGCGCTTTCCGGTGTATAATATGTGCCTTGGGTTAAAATCCCTAAAATAATTGAAATCTATTGATATATTAATTTTATTTTATAAAAAAAATGTAAAGTACCACTCCAAATCAACAATAACTCCAAATCAACAATAACTTTTAAAACAAATTAAAAGTTAAGTAATTCTTATGAAAAACTTTTTATTTCGTTTTTTAACATTTACATTTCTAAACCAAACCAACCCCACTTCAAAATTAATTATAAATTTTCTTATTTTTTTCAAAAACTTTCTTGAAAGTATAAAAAAACCATTCAGGTCAAAGTTCAGTTTATTAAAAACAAACTTTTTCTGTACAGAAACGAACATTTTATGCATAGATTTTTTTTTAAATTTCGAATAATAATAAATAACGAGCAAGCCGACTGGGGATATTTTTACCAAATATTTGTGAATTTTATTTTCCTATATCTAAATTACGTTGAATCACCGGATCGTACTGTCAGTGTTCATTTAGACTCCATACTATGAGAGATGACGAAGTTGCTTCTGTTCGAAAAAAAAAAACAGTGGGAAGACAATCTCTTTTTTCATACACTTAAATTTAGGCCAGCTACAAAAATTTTCTTCTTTGATGGATGTACTGACTCCTCCGTCACATAAACTTATGGAGTTGGAGAGTGATAGATCAGGAGGAGGGGATGTCATAAGAAGATGTACGAGGATCCTCTGGCTAAATATTTACAAAAAACAATACATTATTATAGATATATTACAGTCTTATGATGCTAAATTATATAATTTTAATATTATAATTTTTATAGCGGAAAAGTTGAAAAATGCGCATAAAATGTTTGACCTATTATAATATACCGTAGAGCGTCGATTATCCGAACTAATGTTGTGTTGGGTGGTTCGGATAATCGAAATTTTTCAGCCACTCAGAACTTGCGATGAATGAAGAGTCACCACCAAACTTCATGTATAATTCCACTGCTTTTTCACACAAAATGGGCTGCCTAGAAGCCCGTTTTTGCAAAAACCAAGTGAATGCACCATCTTCCAACAATTTGGATTTCGGTTTTTTCATAGTTTATGATATGAACTGCCCTCCTCACTGTCAAGATTAAGTACATACCTAGTGATTGAATCAGAATTATTTTTTATTCCCAATATCGTTGATTTACCAACACCGAACTTGATAGCTATTGCCTGACCCGTTTCACCTTTCTTCAGCCGCGTAATAATTTCCATTTTATCTTTTAATGAAAGCACTACTATTCGTTTCCTTTTTGTTGACATGTTGTACGTTTTACTTAAAATTTGTGATCACTAACTAATTCAATGTACACCTCACAATGAATGATTTTTAAAACTGAGAGCATTGACTGGTAACCGACCATAAGAATGGAAAGGGATTCAGTGGAAAAATCTAATAACAAATTACATACATAGACATACCTTATACAATTAACAAAGCTCTTTCTAAGAATTAATGAGGCTTCCCTCATGGAAGTTCATGGAAAAACTAATTTGATTTTTTGTTTCATGAAGCCAGTTCGAATAATTGAACGTTCAGATAACGGACGTTCGGATAATCGACGCTCTACTGTACTTCGTATAGCTGAGGAAGTGTGTCGAATCTAGGGTTGGAAAGCACAAAACTCCGGTCAAAACTCAACTTCGAATTTCTGACATATTACATAACTTCCTCTATACAAGGTATACCCAGGGAAGACATATTATTGTAGACAGATGAGATTGATGTTAAGAAAAGAGCGAAAAATTAGTTGATTAATTTTTGTTGGGGAAGTATTTTACCGCTGATTCGCCTGTACGATGTCAGGTACTCGCTAAAAACCTTTACCCCTAGGTAACTAAACCTGGAAGGCAACATTTTTGGTCTAGCGTTGTTGAGTCGGGCTCATGTCCTCCAGAGAGACGAAGTAGGTAGTTAAAGCCCGGGCATGTGTCACAATAAGCAGCAGTAGAATTCTTGAGTAGTCTTAATGCTAAATAATCGTTTTATGAAGCAAGAAGTATATTTTTATTTTGAAAGAAAGCACCGAATCAATGCTGATTTGATTTCCTTACTTTTCACGTAAACGGGAAAAAATGACAAAAATACCAATCTTCTAGTTTGGAACAGCCAAAATAGTGAAGGGAGTTGTCATGAGAAGCAAGCATGAGTCACATAATGCATAATTCAACACTTTACATTTCTTTAATACTTGTCAGCGTTATCAAGCGGATCGTTACCCTAGGGCAAACTGACGAAATTAGTGGACAAGATAAGTTGCTGGCAGGTTCTGGACATGTGAGCAGGACCCTATAATTACATGTAATTAGTCATATGTAGAGAGAACTCTAGAGTTCATATGCAAATACCTCTAGTTAGCATAGAGTGTTAGGTTTCGTTGCCATTCTAACAGACACATTAACACTCAAATATGGTTATATTCACTGAGAAAGGCACTATAATATAACACAATCCTCACAACTTTTAAACAATTCCAACTTTTCCTTTGGTTTTTATTCATCTGGAGTGAGAGACTGTTTTACAAGATACTTCTGACAGGAGTTGCGGAATATTTTCACTGGTGTCATCTTTCTTGAGGGACCGCTCCTTGCAGGCCAGGATCAACGCAGAAGACAGTAGTCGGAGGGCGACAGGTGCAGGTGGACCTCCATGAAGCTATTCCGGTTCTTTCATAAGATGTCAGCGTCGCAGACAACTGCGCTTGCCACCTATGCGGACAACACTTCAATAATAAAATTGTTTTCTGTTAACTTTGTTGTTAACTAGAATCATAAGTATCTATAGATTATGGTACCTTATAAATAAGGTAGGTACATAAACAGTTATTAACTCTTAGAGTCGGTCACCATGTGATACGAGTTAGTTTGATATTGTAACTCATGGCAATCCTAATTTTTTATTCATCTAGTACGAGTACCTGACAGGTTCGGGACCATCGCTCAACGTTCCATCCGAAGGACGGCGTTTTCAAGTTTTTTTACCTCCCAGATAAATACCTGGCAGAGTTTCGAACCCGCAATCTTCAGCTCATATAGCATGACCTGAGAGTAGATACAATTTTTAATTTCATTAAAATTATGATAAATATTTTTTTATAATTCTTCTGGAAGTGTCTTTTTCACGACGATATTTCAGGACATAAGTGCCTCCATCAGGTCATGTGCGAAATATAAAAAAGGAGGTAGGAAATAATAATAAAAAAAATAGTACTAAAATAAAAAAAAAAACAATTTTTTAAAGTAAATAAAAACAAAAAATAATAAAAATACAGTAAAGAATAAACCAAAATAAATTTGTACATAAGTAATAAAAAATAATTATTAAACAAAACGTAGATTCGACAGACCGACAGGATATCTGTAATTCTTGCTTAACTTTCCGACATTCACACAGCCAAACATATTTTACAGTTGAATTGTATCCCTCGAAATAGTCGACCAACATCTTTTTCCGCCTGTCGAACCAACAACGCATTGGTAACACCGATATTCCCATTTTATATATTTATTAGATAATTTTGTTTTATTTATTTACTTACTTAAAAAAAATATATATTTTTTAAAAATTATTTTATCAGGTATTTTTAGTTAAAAAAAAGCTTTTTTTTAATCAATTTAATATTATCAAAAATGAGGGCGCAGGTAGCTCAGAATTAACGTGGTTGTCTACTGAGCTCAAGATCGCGGGTTGAGGGCCGTGGTGGATGTACGAGCTAGAACATAGGGCTTTAGTCGCATAGTCCCGCCACGGTTTGCGGGTTCGAATCCCGTCCGGGAGTGTTTTATTTCACTAACTCTCTTCCGAGCCCATGGATGCTGTGTAAATAACCAATAACACCATTATATAGAAGCATGTATGTCTAATATGCACAGTTGATAAAAATAAAATTTAAAAAAACAACCCAGAGACACAAAACTTTCATGGCACACTGCAAAATGGAATCAACCAAGAAGCGATAGACTTTGCATCGTCAGTAGAAAGGAAAAACAACTGTATCTAGCCAACCTTCGGGAGACTTCTCCCTGTTTAGCACTGGAAAAGCGTTGAACAGAATAAAGTAGAAAAAAGACGTCTGAATACGTGATGATTATGTTACTGAATGTGAGATAGGTAGACATCCTTCTCTGAATCCCAAACAGATGAGCTGCACCACGACCCGGGATCAAATCTTTCTATTGGTCCGAACGAGACCGTACCTGTACGCTGGTTGCATTTCTCCATCTGGACATATATAATATTTATATACTTTCATTCTATCGATAGAAAGGACATTTTAACCTGCCCAGGTGTATAGGGTAAATTATGTAATCGATCAAAAATTTGATGAAGTTTTCAACGGAATTTCATATTTTGCAATCTTCAGATTCCAAATATGAAAAAAAGTCTGTATCTGTGTGTTTGTCTGTGAACATAACTACCGATAGAATGAATGTATCGACATGAATTTTACACTTGAATCCACAAATCTCTAACAACACTTATTCATTTTTTTTTATTTTTTTTTATTTCTACAGATGAAGCCTATTAATACACAAAATAAAATGGTTTACAAATAACCACATAAAATACATCATAATAAAACTAAAGGTAAAATAAATTATTTTGATATGTACAAATATAACAATTATTTAAAATTTACTCTAATTAACAAACACTTAAATATTACTACAATTTGGTTATAAAATTAACATTTTATTAATAATAATTATGGGTACAATAAAAGAAAAACTGGTAAGTAATAGCTAGAAATAATAATAAATCCAGAATGCAAAAAACAAAAACATCTAGAGTGTAAAAAACAAAACAACATAAATATATGAGTTGAAGACAACTATTGCATAATTTAAAAAGAACTATTATGCTTTATACATATATCCATTTATAAACAATTGATTTAATAGTATTAATATTGTCTGTGAAAAAGTCAAATTTTTCAGAAATACTATTAGCAAGTCTTTGAAATCGATCTATGGGAGAATAGAACCCATAATCAGTAGGTATAATGAAAATTATATTTTCAGTCAAATCCGCCAAAGGGAAGGGTGGGATTAGTGGGGAGGCTAACACAAAAACTGTAATAACTGCCGAAAGAATGAATGTATCGACACGAAAGTTTATATGTTTGACCTGAACCCTATAAGGATAACACCTATAGATTTTCAGCCAAATCCACCAAAGGGGAGGAGGGGATTAGGGGAGGAGGGCTTAAAATCATTAATAAAGAAATAAAGAGTTATTTGAATTTGAGACCTCCACTCAGGGTCTAGCATTGTGTGGGACTCCACTCAAAAACCCCATTTGCTGACGATGTAATGAATATATCGACATGAATTTTTATATTTGAAGTCAAAATCCATTGAGGACATAATCTATCAAATTTCAGTGATATCGGCTGAAGGGAATGAGTAGAGGGGTTCAAAAATCTAAAAATTCAAAAACCCTAATAACTGCCAATGTAATGAATTTATCGACACACAATTTAGTCTGAGAATTTAGTCTCTATGTATGTAGAATACATTGCTGATGATTCACCGACGATTTTTTTTGAGAATCAGGGGGTCGGAAAACTCAATATCGAATTTGGGAATCAGGGGGTCGGAAAACTCAATATCGAATTTGGGAATCAGGGAGTCGGAAAACTAAATATCAAATTTGGGAATCAGGGGGTCGGAAAACTGAATATCGAATTTGGGAATCAGGGGGTCGGAAAACTCAATATCGAATTTCTAATCGATTACATAACTTGCCATATACTAGGGGGGAAGTAGACACATACGGAATAGTGTGTTGACCTGGATGGATGTTGTTCCTTTAGGATCATTTGTCATTGTTCTCTCAAATCATTAGCAGTGGAAAACAATGGTACACATTCCGTATTCGTAGACAGTCGAGTCGACTATTAAACGCTAATGGTAGTAACGGCTTCTGATGAATTGGATCATTCTTTTGAGGAATATGCAAGCAATTCTAAAGCACTTTATAGAGTGGCCGATGATTCATGTCCCTCAGGAAATGTCCAAAAATATGTGTTTCAAAACAACATATATCTCACCGGGCGTCCTTCAAAAAAAATTTATTTAATATAAAATGTGCCTTTTTGTTTATGTGCTAAAAATGGTCAAAATGCATTCATTTTCGCACGATTGGAATACTTCCTTATACTTCTAGAGATATAAAAAAGTAAAAATTGTAAAAAAACTTTTGTTATAATATTTAAGAGAAAAAAAGGAAGAAAGAGCATATTGACTGATAGATGTCAGTTGAAAGGATTAAAAATGTTAGAAATAGAATCCGGTAGGATTAATGAATAAAGCCTTCGTTTGACAGGGATATTATTATTTTATATTGGCTTTATTCAAGGATTCATTTTTGTTAATATTTTAATTTTACTTTCGTATACACTTTTAGTAGATATGAGAAAGTATTCGTTCAGAAATACTAACAACTTTTCAACAGTAGTTATTAGTTTTTGTGTTAAGCCTTCCTCTAATCCCCCCTTCCCTTTGGCAGAAAATAAGTGTCGTTCTTAGAGGGTTTTAAATATACATATCTAGAGAGCGCCGGTAGCTCAGTGGCATGCGTGCTTGACTTCTGAGCTCAAGAACATGAGTTCGTAACCCAACCGAGGCCCTTAGTTAATTTTATCTGGGAGGTAAAATAAACTTAAGCACGCCGTCCTTCGAATGGGACGTTAAGCGATGGTCCCGAGCCTGTACGATGTCAGGTACTCGTTAAAGATCCCTAGCCTAGGTGAATAAAACTTTAGGGTAGGCAAAATTTAGGATTCCCACACTACAGTCGGGCTCATAGTCCACCAGAGTGACGAAAAAGCGCTCTGGTAGTAGGCGATATGACCTAGTAGTTAATGCCCGGGCTTGAGTCATAAAAACTAACTTAACCTAAATATACACATACAATTTTTTGATGATAAAATCGGGAGTTATTCTGTTAACTCACGCACATAGACATTCATGTTTACTTCCCCAGCTATACAAAGTATATACATAAGTATATATTATGTAATCAGTCGGAAATTCGAAACTGAGTTTTCAACGAAAATTCATGTTTTTCGACCTCTAGATTCTAAATAAGAAAAAAAAGTCTGTCTGTATGAAAATATAATATTCAGAAGTCCCTATGTAAGACAACTACAGATTTTTATCCCAAACAGTCGACTTGTTTTGGAGGGAGAGCAAAAACTTAATTGATTAATTCGTGCTGGGGAAGTACATAGCCATTGATTCACCAACATTTTTTACTTCCCTCGCTATACGGAGTATAGGGGAAGTTCATCGGTCAAAAATTCGATGCGGAGTTTTGAACAGATATATAGATAGAGATAGATAAAACTTTATTGCACAAAAGATTACAACCCCTAGGGCAACAAGTGTTTTTTTTTTTTTTTTCACAAAATAAATATTCTTATAGTTATATAAAAAAAAAATAAAAGAAAAAATATCTATACAAAGAATTGTAAAGAATAAGCAATATGACAACTAAATAAAAAGGTACCAATAATAATGAAATAGTAAAAATGGACAAGCTCTTTAAGTATGAATAGTGCAAGGAACCAGGATAAAAGAAACAATTCAAAAATTATATAAAACCAGATATGACGTGAACATGAATAAATAAATTTAAAAAAATAATAATAATAAAAAATATATACATCCATCTTACAGGCAACAAATTAAATTATGTTATTCTTTAATTTCAAGGCAACATTAAAAAATAAAAATAAATTGTAAATTCTAAATTATGTAAAATTTGCACAAATGTTTCTGAATAATATTCTGATTTTATTGGTGAGATAGTTGTGGAGAAATGCTTGCCTGAGTATACACAAAGAGGGACAATGGTAAAAAAAGTTTATGAGGTCGTCCTTTTCGTCTAAGGTGCAGAACTTTTTTTAAACAGAATTTCGTGTATTCCGACCTCTAGATTCCTAATATAAAAAAAAAAAAAATTCTGTGTCTGTGATGACGATAACTCCCGATAGAATGAATATATCGACACTAAACTTAATATGCAAATCCAGAACCTTCCAAAGACGACACCTAGTGTTTTTCAGCCAAATCGACCAAAGGAAAGAGGGGATTATAGAGAAAGATTAATAAAAACTATCATAACTGCCGATGTAATATATGTATCGACATGAAATTTCATATTTAAAGTCAAAACCCAATGAGGACATAACTTTACAAATTTCAATGATATCGTCTAAAGGGATGGGGGTTCAGGGGAGGGGGCTCAAAAACTAATAACTGTCGATGTAATGAATTATCGAATACAAAATTTAGTATAACGTTTAGGAGTCCATATGAAGAAGGCTGATGTAGTGAAAAGTGATTATTTCACAGTAGCTAGCCGTCTTTCGAGATTTCCCTCATCATCAGGCAGT
This sequence comes from Aradus depressus, assembly GCA_963662175.1. Classification (NCBI taxonomy): domain Eukaryota; kingdom Metazoa; phylum Arthropoda; class Insecta; order Hemiptera; family Aradidae; genus Aradus; species Aradus depressus. Next base: position 19,915,697 of record OY759220.1, on the reverse strand, counting down.
CTGATAAAAAATTTAAAAAATGTTTTGAATGATAACTAAATAATTTTTAATAAAAATAAATAAATAAAACAATCTAAAACTTTAACAATTTAAAATATCATGGATCGGGACAGACGAGTTATTCCTGTCCCCCATCTGAGTCACAACTGGGAGAACGGAGTACGTGAAACTGCCTGATGATGAGGGAGACCTCGAAAGTCGGCTAGCTACTTCTAATAAAAATCTGTGAGAGGTCATACTATATTTTATTTGATAACCTGTGTTTAGGAGTCCCTATATAAGTCAAATGTTGAATATTAGTCCAAATGGTCGTCTCTTATTGGATGGGAAGTGAAAGATTGATAAATTCGCGCTGGGGAAGTACTTTACTGGCGATTTTTATTTACCTTTGGTCGTGTTTAATGTAATTTTTTCGCTGATGAAGTTTGAGGGCAACGCATTTGAACAGATGAGTATTCTCTTAAATGTGTTGGCCTTGAAACGTCGACTAATTCTAGTTCCAAGGCAAACAAAGATTTGGAAGATAAGATTGGAAAAGAGGAAAGGTTGTAAGGATCAGGATGACTTCTGGCAAGTAAACAGGATGTCTCTTTCTTTAATGGCCGACGACACAAGTTTCCAGGAAGACAGAATTCTCCCCTTGTTTTGTTGGACAATGTTGACATATTGTAGAAGAACAGGACAGGGTTTTTGTCCATATCATAAAAAAACAGTCCCCCTCTTGCGAATGGCTACCAACACGATACTCCACCGGAGATTGAACTGTCATAACTATAAAATGTTTATTACAAACATACTCAGTTTCAATATGTTGAAGTCATATATACTTAACACCTTATCGTAAACAAGAAAGTACCCTATATGTAAGGTCGATATTACTGCCAGGGACGAAAAACACTTGCATTGGGAACCCTGCAGAATGTGAGTACAGTAGAACCTCTATTATCTGCACTCCTTGGTTCCAGAGGAAGTGCGGATAATGCCTAAGTGCGGATAACCGAGGGTTTTAAGTTTTGGGCAATAAATATCTAAGGATGAGGTAAAAAAAAAAAAGTAATTGTAGCGCCCCCCACATGTTTTATTTATTTGTTTTATTTAAAATTTTTTTTTTTTTTTGGCCTTATGTTCGATGCATATTAGCGATGTCACTGTATTATCTAATTATTTGACATCCATGGCCCCAGGAGGGAGTTCTATCTACGAAATAAAACTCACTCCCGGACGGGATTCGAACCCGCAAACCATGGTAAGACCATGCGACCAAAGCCCGACATGATGCCGTGAAAGCACCGCTCCAGGCCTCATACGACGGTCCTACTTCGCCGGAGGAACACATACACCATGAGCCGAGTGGGGAAAGCGGTGACGGTGGCCATCGATAGTCTCAAACCGGCCTACCTCTACCAGGTCGACCATCGCTAACGCTGGAGGGGGAGTGGTGTGGCGCCATGTTTTATATAGGTTAGGTTTTATGACTCATGCCCGGGCTTTAACTACGAGGTCATATCGCCTACTACCAGAACGCTCTTTCGTCACTCTGGTGGACATGAGCCCGACTCTACTGTGGGAGTCCTAAATTTTGCCTACCCTAAATTTTTATTCACCTAGCGTAGGGTCTTTAACGAGTACCTGAAATCGTACAGGCTCGGGACCATCGCTTAACGTCCCATTCGAAGGACGGCGTGCTTAAGTTTATTTTACCTACCAGATAAAATAAACTAAGGGCCTCGGCCGGGATTCGAACCTACGATCTTGAGCTCAGGAAACAAGCATTTCCATTCTCGTCGTAAGTGAGTTGTTTCTCGTCAATAAAAAATATTTTAAAAACTCAAATTGATTAGCTTTTGGAATCCCTAAATAAAATATTGATGAATAAAAAAAATATAATAAAAAAGAAAACATGAAAATGTGTATTAACATGTGTATAGTAGAGAAAAAGACTAAATCGAATCAAATGAACAAAAATATGAACATTTCTACAAAGAATTTTATGGAAAATTTCGCGGAAAACTGTTTATTATAACCATTTAAGTATAGTAATATTTAAAAAATGTTCTTTTTTTTTTTGTCTTTTATTTATAAAGATACAACTGTTGCTAGGGTGCAACAACCAGCATCTATGATATGTTGGCGTGAAGGGCATGTGAGAGGAAGGCCACCCAGTGGTAGGTCCTCGGGACGAAAATTTATCTTAATTATTAGGACAAGAACAGGAAAATAATAAAATAAATCGATAAATAAAATAAATAAGTAAATAAAGAAATAAAAAAAATAAAGATATAAAAACGAATTGATAGACAATTTTGATGAATGGGTAAGAGAGAAGTAAAGGAAAATTATGTAAAAAAAAAATTATAGAACGAATATGATTCAAGGTGGCAGTAAGATAAGTGAAGATAAAGTACGTATTTCTGGGTTTGTATGTGTGTAAAGTTTTCTAAAAAACCGTATGTAAGTAGTTTGAATTGTGTCGGGTACTGTGTGTATCATGAGATTGTTATGACGTGTTCTGTTGTTTATTTATGGGGGGCACTGTGTTATCAGTCTGAGGGTTTTTGACTGAAACGCCTGAATTCGTTTGATGTTGGATGTTTTTGCTGAACCGTATATCTGTGATCCGTATGTCCATAATGGTCTCAGTAACAGTGTTGGCAAAAATTTAGTTTGATTGACGATTAAAAACTAAAACAAACGTAATTAGTTTAACTGACGATTGACGATTGAATTAGTTTTAGTCGTATAAAAAATTGAAATAATGATTGAATCAATTTTAGTTTTCAATGTTGATTAATAATTTGATTTCAATACTAATGTCGAGGAAATTGTAAAGTAAACGAATTATTTAATTAGACAAATGGTTTATTCTTTTATTCGTCATTCATACATGGTATGCAAATAACAATATTTTCATATTTTTTATTTATTTATTCTTTTACTAGTACAGCGCATATAATCAAACCGTCAATGTTTTCGATTCATTATATTTAAATTGCTTTTCATGACGACTCTTTTCTCCAACATCTCATCATCAGATAGTTTGTGATTTCGGTGAGTTGGTCATAGTAGCATAGGAAAACATTTTTTCAACTGGTCCCGATGACGGCATAGGCTATGTAGCTAACAATGCTTTGTATCAATACAATAGACCCTTTCCAGGTAGTGACACAAACAGCGATGCAATGTGCTAATAAACAGAAAAGTATCTAATTATCATATATACAAAGCTGAAAATGCGTTGTACCGCTATAACTCACGAACGGCTTGATGGATTTGATTAATTTTTTTTTTAATTTGTTCGTCATCGTCTGTGGAAGGTTATAGGCGTATTAGTATCTCAATATCTGGTCCATCCCAGCATCCACCCACGCAATCTTTGTAACTCGAAAACCATTGCAACGATTAATGAGAAATCTTTTTGAATAAATTAGTTTTAGCTCCAAAGCTAGCGTTACTACAGTTGAAGGACTATAAGCCTTATTCCGTATGAATAATTGAAAATTATAACATCATGAATGTACTGTCGAGGAACTGAAAAGCCTTATAGGAGATATTGGGAGAAAAGTCAAAGTTCCCCCGGCAACGCCGGGTATTACTGCTAGTTACCTATAAGATAAGGCTTATTTTGAATTGAAAGAACTTGAGTAATTTTTAAGAGTTTAAAATTTTATTGCGTTGTGTCAGGTCAGTAGTTACTAGAAGGTACAAGGTCGGTTCATTTTCTGCATAATATTTTATTGCCTCGTTTTCAAATACGAAAAATATCTTTTTAGTTAAAAAATTAATCCAAACTAAAACTAATAACTAATGATTACTCAATTTTAGTAGTGACTAAAACTAAATTATCAATCGTGATTGATTTAGTCATAACTAAAATAATCACTAACTTTTTAGTTTGATTCGTCAATCGATTGAAAATATTAATGACTAAGCCCAACTCTGCTCAGTAAGTAAGTGTAATAGTTCCGTTTTTGTGTCATGTCTAATTTTGATCGTCTATTTAGAAGTCCGTAGAGTATTTTGAGTCAACGGTTCAGCGTGTTTCGTGTGAGACGTGTGTAAGGGTTCCATGACAGTCCAATTAACTTTTATTTATTGTTCGGTAGTTTTTCTTACCAAATGAAAATTTTATAAAAAGGAAGCAAAATCTGGTATTGCAATTTGAATAGGATCTGATAGGAGGGAGTTGATCATGTGGTATTAAGCAGGACTGGAGGCAACATGAAAGGAACGATTGTGGCTGAATTATGGGAGGATGGTAGGAGAGTTAATGGGATGACCAGACGATACAAATATAACATGGGTCAGCGGTCTTTAGATATGATCCGACATGAGAGGATAGGGACACGGGAAGAGATCAAGGAGGGAGCGTCGACCTGGTCAACAGGGACGAAATAGGCTTCCACTGGTACAAGGATGGCAATATACAAAAAACATGCTGGCCATATACTTTGTATATTTACAAACAGATATTTACAACTGTATAAAAATAAATACAACAAGCAAATGTGCTAATAGAGAGATAATGGCAATGTCAAAATGTCAAGAGGGGAGTAATCACCCAGTGGTGACACTCCCTAGTCACTGATTTCCTCTCATTTGTAACTAATCACTGTCACTGTTGCTGGTCTCTAGGCCATTGACACTTAATCCGTCGTTGGGGAAGTATGGAAGAATGGAGGGCACGGACTAGAGGATTATTGTGGGAACTAAGAAGGGAAAATATTTTTTTATATTTGGATTTAGCGACTTCAGTGATGAAAGGTACGTTAAGGTCAGTGTGTAGGGTTTTGTTGGAGACGTAATAAGGAGCATTGGCTATTTTACAAAGGACTTTGGATTGAAAGGATTGGATGCGTTGTAGATTGGAAGCCTTGGCAGAATCCCAGAGTTCAAGTCCGTTCAAGAACTTAATTCTGGTCGGAAATATTTGTCATTCTGGTGGGAATAAGAGATTCTACTTTTGCCAACCCAGGTTAATGTAGTTTTATATAGACAGGTCTGATGATGTGGGCAACCCGGAAAGCCAACTGTAGGATTATTGTGGGAATTAAGAAGGGAAAATAATTTTTTATACTTGGATTTAGCGACTTCGGTGAAAAAAGGTACCTTAAGGTCAGTGTGAAGAGTTTTGTTGGAGACGTAATAAGGAGCATTGGCTATTTTATGAAGGACTTTGGATTGAAAGGATTGGATGCGTTGAAGATTGGAAGCGTTGGCAGAACCTCAGAGTTCAAGTCCGTAAGTCCACATAGGTTTCTGTACTCCGTTGTATATAAATCGTTTTGTTTATAAAGTTAATTTGGATCTTTTGTCTAGTAGTCTTAGTAAAAGTTTATAACGTCTGTTCATTTCTCGTCTTTTCAGTTTCATGTGGGGATTCCAAGTTAACCGTTTGTCGAGTATGAGGCCTAGATAGCGGACTTCGTTTTTTAAAGGGATGGGATTTTTGTTAAAGTACACTGGAGAGCAGGTATATTTTCGAGGGGTAAAGACGATGTGAACTGATTTCAGACCATTAATGAAAACAAATATGTGATGTGGCCATTACAATTCATTCTTATACAAACTACGCTTTCACAGATCACTCTTTCTTCCCTTCCCCTTCTCAAAATCATTGCACACAGGCATTACTGGATATAAGGACGATACTTATTAAATTTTCACCGAAATCGGCCGAAGGGAAGGTGGTTCGACTCAAAAACTCTATTAACAACCGATGTAATGAATGTATCGACAGAAAATTTAGTATGAGGATTCAGAAGCCTATATGTACGCTAACAATAACTAACAGAAGTTAACAGATACAATAAAGAAATCTTTCTGAGAAAGGTTGTATCGAAGATTGAATAACAAGTTTGCTAATAAAGAACCCTTTGAATCTAACTTTTATTTATCCAAATTCTAAATCTAATACTTAAATATTAGCATAGAAAAAAATAAATAATCGAATAAATAAATTAAAAAATTTGAAAAAGCGTCGGGTTAATTTCCAACTGTCTTAGCAAATCATTCCACCTGATATCCTATTCGCTGGTCTCGAATTCCTGAACCTGTCTTTTTCAAACCAGAGGAGAATAAAGAAAAATAAAAAATAAGGAGAAATTCAGGTCACCAATAAAAAAAATTATAAAGCATCAAAAAATTGACACTGGCTATTATAGACACCTCCTATTTAAAATGCATTGAATGGTTGTCCTGGAAGCGGAACGGTTTATAATTCAACTTAATGCATACATTATGCATAAATCTTCTTTCTTCACTGATTATTATTCAATAATTCTTTCCGGAGCTTCTGTTCCAATCGACGACAGGTTTCATCGTTAATACTCAAATTATATTCATGACCAACACCTCCATAATGGCGTCACAATTTCATTTTTTTTTTTTTTTTGACGCCTACTTTTTGATACAATTCTATTACCCTATTACATAGGAATGTAATAGGATTGGGTGGAAAACCCAAGCCCAGGAAAAAAGAAGAAGAAAAAATGCTCAGCAGATTATGGGCTAAAATTTAGCATATGTCAACTGGTCTTGCATCCACATTAAACTGTCAGCACGAATTAGTTGTTATAAATCAATAGTTGACCTACACACGAACTACTAAGACATTGTCATATGAACAAACAGCTACACAATATGGGCATCGCTAGAAGCCCTATGTGCAGGAGAAAATGAGATTCCATTCATATTCTAAGCCAGTGTAAGGCACTAGACAGCAGGAAATTTTACTGCTTCAGATCTGCCTTAACGGAACCGAAGCAGATAATCGAGGGAACCTGCAGCAGAATCCTGGACTTCATTAAAGATAATAGGGGGACCAACACACATAGGGCACACAATAGGTCTAATCCGGCCGCAATGATACAATCAGCCCTCGGAAAAAAAAAAAAAAATACATACGAACTAAATTTTGTGACCATACATTCTTTATATCGGCTATCATTTCGAATAATTAATATGTGTCGTCCTATGTGTGTTTGAATTTACTTTTTGTATCGTTACATTCATTACAACGGCAGATATTAGAGTTTTTGTGTTATTTATTCCCCTTTGGCCAATTTGGCTGAAAATCAATACACACAATATATATGTTACGGGTAAAGTTAGATTAACGGTTAAACCTAGGATTACCCGGGTAAACTGCGTAGTACCCGCTGCCGCTTGGTTAAGGTTGGGTATACTAATAATGACAAGGCCATTAGTGGACGTATGTTCCACTATAAAGATTAGGTACTTATTAATTAGCTCGACCACACCTCAATTTCCATTGTTGTAAGCTGTCTAACAGCGATAATCATTCATCTGGGTACATAAATTCCTAGAACAAACATAAATCGAAATATTACAAAATTTGGGGGCGTATTTGCCGGCGTTCCGATATATCTGCCCCTCCCATCGTTCCTATATTTGAAGTACAGGTTCTAGCTTTAACATATACTTTACCCAGGTAAAGCCCGAACTATTTCAATTATATTTCGGACTCTAACCAAGCGGCAGCGGGTACTACTAGGTTTACCCGGGTAATCCTAGGTTTAACCGTTAATCTAACTTTACCCGTAGCATATACAATTTCTTGTCGATGAATACATTCTATCAGGAGTTATCGTGTTGGCACACATATTGTAGCGGTCTGTTTGACTCTACATAAACTGCTCGTGTGGAGAGAGAGTAATACTGCCGAAACAGACCACGCCTACTAGAGTGATAGTAAGGTTGCATGGAGGTTATTTGGATTGCATAGAAGTAATAACGTTAATTATATTTATTGATGATTGGTACGTATAAAACAATATACTGTATTATTGTAGTTTGGATGGATGTATCAGAAAAGTGATTAAAAAAATATATATCTGTAGTGTTTAAAGAATATAAAAACATAAGGCCATGAAAATGGTAGCCAATCAAATGCAGAGATGGAAGGAGGAGGCAGTCCCTAGAAGGCAGACTTGGATGTCGTAGATGAGAACTGTTCAGAGGAGGGTGCCTAGTCTGTGTCGGTGGTTCAGAGTGGTATATGTGCGAGGATGTCTGTAGATAGAGAGGTAGAAATTATGCAGTGAAGTGATTCGCCGTGTCTTGGGGCTTATAGCCGGTACAAGTAGGTGTTTCAGCATCATGAAGATCCGAAGGTAGACACCAAGAAGCAACGAGTGCAGAAGTAACCTATGGCCATTGTTGAAGTTACTGCTCATAAAGAAAAATCAGCTAAAAGAAAACATCTGAAGTGGAATATGAGTCATCCCATCCCCTAAATGATACAACATGAATACAGCGTTCATCATTCATCAATACAGCTTATAGGCCTATAAAATACGGGGGTAATTTTATGTGTGTAAATGTGACTAACCCGTTTTAAATTAAATGTTTACTTAAACATAAAAAAATATATCAGTCAAAAAATTAATATGTACGTCTTATTTTCTATTTATTTTTTTACACCAATTATCAATTATTTTAATTAATTATAAATGTAAGCTAGTATAACTACCGTTATATAAGTGGCTCCCGAAATAGGGACTTTGAAAATTTAAATTAGAATTAAAAGTGTAAGATAAAACTACCGTTACAATATACACCGACATTTTTACTTAACATTAGTTATGTAATCGCACAAAAATTTGATACAGCGTTTTCAACGGAATTTCATTGGAACAGTCTGTCTTTGTGTGTCTGCTAACACAATAATTCCCGATAGAATGAATTTATCGACACAAAATTTACTATGTAATCAACAATTGACTTGGATGAAGAGGAAAAGCTTAATTGATTAGTTTTGACAATACCATATTCTTTTAACACATTTTTTTGTGTAATATATTATTTATAAAGTTGTAAATACCTCGCAAATTTAAATTAACAAACAAAACTCCTAAAAATATTACATACCATATACTCGTTTTGAACTTTCAGATTTCCTTATTGCAGTTTAAACACCTACCTGTAAACAATGAAACAAAAGAAAACTATTAAATTGATAACATACATTTTATAAATAAACAAAGTTTAGGACAGTAAATAATAATAAAATGTATATTATGAAGGTAGATGAAGGGCAGGGGGAGAGACAGTGATCTGTAAAAAAAGGGTTGGTAAATCTAAGTCCTGTTATGGATACATATTTTTAGATATAATAACATGAAGGTATCATAAACATCCCTATTTTGCTTTAATTACTTGATGCCAACCTGGCCAATAACTCTCTTCAATTCTACGAGTCTATCGGCAGGTAAAATCCAATTTTGTTTCAATTTCCCTTCAACGTTTTTCCTATTATTTCATGAATAATGTATCACAGAGAAATGAACTTTTTTTTTTTTTTTTTTTTTTTTTAAATCCTTTTTATAGCCAGAGAATACATTCATGAAGGTAATTTCGTAGCCAATTCCATGCCTGAATCAGTCATTATAATTGCTTGAATACTAAAATGTATTACAGTGTACTCAAGATAGACTTTTACTTCCCTCTGTTAAACGAAGTATAGGGAAAGTTATGCAATCGGTCAAAGATTCGATGCGGATTTTCTATAGAATTTCATGTTTCATGAAGAAAAATATATATTTCTGTCTGTGAACACCCAAAAGAATGAATGTATCGACACGAAATTTTATATGTGCATCCAAAACCCTCAAAGGACGACACCTATTGGTTTTCAGCCAAATCAGTGGAAAGGAAGGAAGGGATGGTTAGGGAGACAGCTTAATAAAAACTATCATAACTGCCGATATAATGTACTATGTATCGACATGAAATTTCATATTTAGAATAAAAAAACCAAATGAGGACATAACCTGTCAAATTTCAGCGTTCTCCGCTGAAGGAAAGGGATGGTTCAGGGAAGGGGCACAATTTAAATACCCTAATAGCTGATGTAATAAATTTATCGAAACAAAATTAAGTATGAGGATTTAGGAGCCCCTATGTAAGTCAACTGCTGAATATTAGTGTAAACAGTCGACTGGTTTTGGAAAGGGAGCGAAAAGTTAATTGATTAATTCGTCCTGGGGAAGTACTGGGGGTGTAAAACTATCGATGGCAATATTGATAGTATCGAGAATATCGAAGAAACTATCGATAGTACTATCGAAATATCTTTTTAGGAGAATGACATCCAGTGACTCTATGCTCATGTATATGCACACATGTACCATGTAAGTAATTTAAGGAAGACAAATATACAAGATGTACAGTGTAAGTAGCTATATTTATTTTAGTAGCAAAAAAGCACAACAATACGTTCTTCAACTGATCAGATCAGTTCGTTAACGCAATCAGGAACTAAACTACAAACTTCAATTGCACTTAAAAATATGATATCAAAACACGTATCTATATATATATATATATATATATATATATATATATATATATATATATATGATATATTGACCAGATGAGTTTCCATTGTTAGGGACTACCAAAAAATATCACATCAAAAACGAACAACTAAAATCAAACACTAGAACATCAGAAACCTCATCAAAATAAAATAAAACAAAAAATCAACAAGCGATCCAACAAATTGGAAGTGTTCCCGGAAGTTCTGTATTTGGCACTGCAAAAACAACATTTAGCCATTTTTTTTTGGCCCCACATCCTTATCGAAGTAACTCCACACATCGGACTTCCGTTTGCGACTCATTTTTCAGTTCAAAACAACAAAGCACTCTACAAGAATAGTAAATTTTCAGTTTAAAACAACGAAACACTCTACAAGAACAGTAAATGTAACCTACCTTCGATACAGTGGATCCCAGAAATACAAAGTACTTCAACTATCGATATTATCGATAGTTTAACGCCGATAGTATCGAAACTATCGTTAACGACAACTATCGATAGTTTTACATCCCTAGGAAGTACATTGCCGGTGATTTACCGAGGATGTTTTTTTACCTTTTTTTTTATGACTATATTGTTAATATAAATAAATACGAGGGTCCCCAGAAGAAATATGTTCAAAATTTCAACATCCCAGACAAGTTTAAAAAACATGTGATTGGCCCAAAATTCGATGCGGAGTTTTCAACGGAATTTCATATTTACCGACCTCCAAATTTCAAATATGAAAACATTTCTGTCTGTGAACACGATATCTCCCTATAGAATGAGTGTATAGACACAAAACTTTATATGTGAATCTATAACCCTCTAACGACGACTGTTTTTCAGCCAAATCAACGAAAATTAACGGGAGGATTAGGAAACTAACTTAACTCAAAAACTCTAATAATTGCCATTTGTATTGAATTCAAAATCCCATAAGGACGACATCATAGCAGAATGGAAAAAAGGTATCACGGAGGGGTTCAACTCAAAAACCTCAAACTGCCGATGAATTTATCGACACAGAATTTAGTTTGAGAATTTATGTAAGTCAACGATATTAGCGCAAACGAACTGGTTTAAAGGGGGGGGGGGGGGGGGGGGCGAAAAGTTAATTCTTTCTGGGGGTGATTCCCCGACCTCTTTTTTTATTTTATTTGAGCCATTGGAGTTCTTTTGAACAGTTTAATAAAAGAGCTCCCCTTACGGATAGTGACACCTTTTTGTCCCTTCTTTGGGACTGTCTGGTAAGGGCAGGTCCTGCCCTAAACTAAACTTTGATTAAAGTCCTTCCTGTTTGTCTTGGCCCGACATGGGACAAGAAACATCTCATTATGACCCTTCTGGTTTTGTCCCTAGATAAAACTCTTCTCCCATCTCTAAAATGTTACAACAATCCTCTTTTTAAATTTATAACATTCTTATACCTATAAAAAAAGGAAGTATTGTAATCGTGCGAAAATCCGAGATCGAGATTTGATAGGATTTTCACGTTTCAAGGTCCCCTGACTAGATTTTCGCGATGATGTCTGTCTGTGCGTGGGTGTGTACGTTCCCCAGGAACCTTAATAAATTTTGCAAGATACAGCTTGTGTTTATGACCTAATCAAAATTCTATTGAAATACATAATTTATATGAAATACCGTTTTTATAGGTCGTCCGGTTTCCGAGATACATACCGAAAACCATCTTGAAATGTAGTTTTGAAACATATATTTTTAGACGTTTCCTTGATTTACGCGAAAACTGTTAGTCCTATCGAAAAATTGATTCCTACCAAACTTGTTACATAAAATTTCATCCAATAGGTCCTCAGATTTCAGATAGGATCAATACCACAAAAGTTGAATACGTTTGACCATTTCCGTGATGATGTCTGTCTATACTCGCCCATTAGGTATTACTAGAACGCGAATCGGACTTACTGGGACGTCACCGGCTTAGTGATACTTACACATGGCCCAATAAGGATTTTTTTTAAATTTATTGCTCAAAATGTTCTGAAACGGATTTTGACAACATTTGAGGGGGTGTTAAAAAAGTACCAGTAAGACGGTATGTTTTCTTGTCCTGAAGTTTATAGGGACGAAAAAACAGGGTTAACACACGGTACACGCTTGGTACAGACTTACAGGGACGGCGGCCCAATAGGAGTCCCCCTGCGTGTATGTGTGTCATTTCGTCGGAAAAAACGATGAACTTGAAATTTAGAACAAAGGGGTCATATGTGCTAACTTAGATCTGATTAGATTTTGAACGAAAGTTGAGACCATTTTACTTCGGGGCCAGAGTACATTTTTACAAGAAAACCGTCCTGAAAGGTAGTTTTGAAACACATATTTTTAGACGCTTCCTTAATTTGAACTGCAAATGTTCCTTATTAAATTTCCAAACCCTAATAAGTTCTGAGATTTGAGATAGGATCCATACGACAAATGTTACAGTCAAGCACAAAAAAATAAATTTGCTTAAAAAGTAGTTCAAAATAATATTGTGTCGCGAACCAACGAATTATAAAATATTTTTTTATTGTTTGTAGTTAGAAAAGTCAAAAAAATTTAAAAAAAAAAAAAAATATGTGAGTTTTGGTACTAATCCCCCCTACCCTTTAGCTGATTCGGCTGAAAAACAATAGATATCGTCATTATGAAGTTTTGAATACACGTACTAAATGTCGAGTCAATATTTTCAAAGAATTGAGTTTTTTTTTTTTTGTCCAAATAAATGTAGAAGGAATTCGAGGTTCTGTCGTGTAAAAGAAAATTCAAAATTTGGCCAACGTTTTCCTCAATTATACTAACTTTTGACTAATTTAGGACTTTTTTTAAAATATTTAAGACTGGCGCTAGTTTTATGGAAATGAAAACCAATAATCCCGCTGTTGTGCTTAAATAAATAAATTCCCTTTGAAATAAAATATGAAAAATGATATCTATTCATTATTCATGGTCGTGACTAATAACTAAATTGTGTTTCTTTATTTTTTCATTCAAAATAATTTATTTATTTAGGAGCCTTTTAATTTAAACATCAGGATTACTTTCTTCCCATTTTTCTATGATCATATAATATTTTTCAGTAAAAAAATCAGTCAGAGATCTATGTTTTCCGACCCCCGGATCCATGTTTGTGTATACAAAACTATTTGTCACCTATTTTCAGTCCAATTGGTCAAAGGAAAGAGAGAGATTGGTGTTGAAGGAAGAGCGAAATCTTATTTGATTCGGAGGAAGGAACGAAACATAATGTAGCACCTTAACGGTTGACATTACTAGATTAATGTATTTACGCCAGCAATGTATTTTTTCTCCTCTTTAATTTTTATTTTTATTTTGGCAGGTCAAGGAAATATTAATTTCGAATATTGGATGAAATTCAATTAATTAACCTTATTGAAATGACAACATGTTTAATTCAAAATGACAAATTTTAACAAATTTTCACAATTAATTTCCTGTTTAATTGGACACCTATTTGATTTTTATATATTCCTATTTTTAGATTCCCCAACTATAGGAAGTATACAAAATGTATGCCAAATGATGACAAACCAATATTTATTGCTTAGCGAAAAGTGTATTGCCTATTTATTTGAAATGATGGCCTAATAGTTAGGGTTCTATCGATACCACAAGGTATCGATACTTTTACTCATAAATAATATCGAATAAAACTTTCGATACTACTCAAGTATCGAATAAAAAGTATCGATACCTACTCGTATCGATTGAATCTAGTACTTCGTTATAATTATTTTAAACCATGTATAATATATTTATACCTATATAATAATAATAAAAAACACAATACAATTTGAAAGATATAGGTAAATAAGATATTGTAGTGGGCATAAGAAACAAATAAATCAAATCGAATAAGATAAAAGTATATTATTAAAAACATACTGAATGTAATAAAAAAACCTTATAAAATAAACATACAATTTATTTTTACTAAGGATATAAAACTACTGGAGACTATTCGTATTTCGACAATATTTCACTATTTTAAAACACTTTTTGCAAGTCGCTCAGATCGAAACGTTCTTAGTGTAATAAATCCACACTTTCGCCGTAGGACGCGACATTATAATATGTAATTGACAAAATGGAATGTAAAAATAAAATAAAATAATGAAATCGTAATCATGTTCACGGTTCTCTTCAAAATTAAACAAACGTATACCTTCATAAACGATAAACCATTTAATGTAAATAAGGTAAGAAATAAAGACGCATCATGCAGACTGCGTCATCACATCACACATGAGGTTATCACCATCGATATATGTCATTTGTCCATGGACCGGAATTTGAGTTCAGTATTTTACTGCAACAACAAATGAAAGAAAATTGTAAGAAATTAAACGGTGAACGATTTTGACGAATTGAAAAATTTATATAATTTGTTTTAATTGTTGAAATTTGAAACGAGTACTTTGAATCGAACAAGTAATATCTATTCGATATCGAAATAAAAGTATCGATACCAAAAGTACTTGGTATCGAATGAAAGTATCGATACTTTACTTGTATTTACTTGTATCGATAGATTCCTACTAATAGTCACTTAGTTATGTAAAACTAGTATTGTCTAGTATGTGAAACATTGCCTACTAATGATCTGTTGTATTTTTTTCTCTAATAGAGTTTATTCTTATTTTAAAAACCCTTTCGAGTCTAGAGTTGCCCCCATTCTCGTGAGTGTTTTCTTTCATACTGAAATAATCCGACAATAAACGGGATTGTGAGGGGCTGAAATCGGCTTAGAAAGGGCTGCTTATTGTGTTTACTACATCTGAAATAGGCTCTATACACAGTAATAGAGCTGTGGATCGACCCGGGTCCCATGTTCTTACTACAAAGGTACGTTATTATAAATGTAATGCGAAAATCATTTTATATTTCAAAAGATATTATCACTTTCCCTTAGGGAAAGCTACGTTTTCATTAAAATAATCGTAATTGATTTTTTGTAATGATTAATAGAGTCGACAGTATCTTTTCAATGTAGAAGGAAAATTTGACCGTTTCGGAAACTATTTATTTTCTTCTTCAGGGCCTTCTAATGACTTGAGTGGATGTATGGTGAAGGTGTTGAGAGTTTGTGTGAACCTTCACCACACATGCTAGTAGTAGCGATATAATGAAAATAATATACCGGACTTCATTGATAATCAATAGGTTACAATTGTTACATTGACATTTATTATGGTTTTCGAGTTGGACTCCCACTTTTGATCCCCTACATCCCTTTGGCCAATTTGTCTTAAAATCAATAGATGTCCTTAGAATACATAAATGTAAATTTTGCATACATTGTGACGGTCGTCAAACCGCACATACAATTTTGTAAGAAACTGTAAAGGAGGTACTGTTGGTCTTGTGCCACGCCCCACACGTCCAAACATAGACGTAGAGAAACGGAGAGGTTATACAAAGGTTACAGATTGAATTCTTTGAATTAGAATTAAATTGTATAATTATATTAAATAACAGAATTATTGTTGAAGTTGGTATGGAGAAGATGTATAAAAAAAATAGAATTATAATAATAGGCCTAAATATGGAAAGAGGCGATATAATGGGCATAATTGCTATTTTTAGCCAATAAGATTGGCGAATTGTAACAAGTTGGTGAGGGGTGTTTTGCCCACGAGGAAAGAGGGTTGTCGAAGTTGGACCGTTGTCGAAGTTGGACCGTTGTCGAGGTTGGACCGTTGTCGAAGTTGGATCGTTGACGAGATTGGACCGTTGATAGAAAATGAGTGTGTGGTGGTGAGGAGAGAGTAAAAATTAAAAAGTAATTAGTAGATGTGAAGTGAAAAGAGTGAAAAAGTGGTCCAGTGGTAAGAGAGAAAAAGACATGTGAGGAATTAAAACTATACAATGAGAAATAACCCAAGAAGAGAAGTAACGGAGGAGAAGTCGCACATGCCAGGAGCCATCCCCCTAAGACGAGATATAATCGTAGGATCGCACCAGATGATCTGATACGGCATGCAGGTTTTCATTATGTATTAATAATATAACTTTTTTGTATCAATATACACTAAAAAAAAAGATCAATTTTTGAATGAATAAAAAATTATTAAATGTGACACCCTTATTTATTGAATTTTTTATCAAATAAGTCTTGCTCTGTAATTTTAAGTAAATTTAATATTTATCCATGCAAGCGTGGCCACTATATATATATATATATATATATATATATATATATATATAGAGAGAGAGAGAGAGAGTGAGAGAGAGAGAGAAACTGACGCATACAGACAGGAATCTCTGTACAAATACCTCATGTTTTCTAAAAAGTATAAACAAAACGACTGAATTACATTATTTCGAATGTATGTAGGTTAGGTTAGGTTAGGTTTTATGACACATGCCCGGGCTTTAACTACGAGGTCATATCGCGTACTACCAGAGCGCTCTTTCGTCACTCTGGTGGACATGAGCCCGACTCTACTGTGGGAGTCCTAAATTTTGCCTACCCTAAATTTTTATTCACCTAGGGTAGGGGTCTTTAACGAGTACCTGACATCGTACAGGCTCGGGACCATCGCTTAACGTCCCATCCGAAGGACGGCGTGCTTAAGTTTATTTTACCTCCCAGATAAAATAAACTAAGGGCCTCGGTCGGGTTACGAACCCACGTTCTTGAGCTCAGAAGTCAAGCACGCATACCACTGAGCTACCGGCGCCCTCTCGAATGTATGTAAATAAACAGATTGAACAAAACTCAATACATGAATCGATTATTATAAATGAACAAGGGTATGTTCGAAGATTAATGTTACTAAATGGAACTTGTCCCAGGCCATATTAGGTTCTTAATGAATACAAACATATAACCTACTCATACAAATAAATGATTCAGTTCGTAATAGTATGTATGTCACTTAGAGAATTATTTGGTGTTTGACATATATAGAATTTATGGTAGTTAAAATGGTTCATAGAATCGGACGCTGATTATCTTTGAGGTTTAGCGTCTTTAGTACCTAATCCAGACGTCTGGATGACTCAAGGCGTCTAACAAGACTGGAGGAACGGAAGGATTTTTTCGTGTCAGCTTCACTAAGTATGAGAAAGTAGCATTTAATATTGGTAAATGAGGAGATGTCATAACGACTGTGGGTAGTAACGATAGTCAACCATGTCACTATTAGTCAACAAGTCACCTTGGATTAGTCACTTTTAAAATTGGATCTCGCACTTAAATAGGTCGTTAAGTATAATTAAAGTTACTGTCACTGAAATATTATTAAAAATAATTAACTGAAATACATTTCAGGTCAGACGAGATTCCAAGAATAATAATATTATACAGTTAAACCATAACATTGTAATTGGAGTCATGTAGTTGTGTACATCAAAATAAAAAGTGGACTTGAAAAATAAAATAAAACTTGTTTATTTAATATATTGTCTAATTTCACTAACTATATATACATGGGAGTACTTTCGGTATTTCTACCATCCTCAGCCAAAAGCATAGGAGATAAGATTGTCTTATCTCTTAGTCTTATCTCTTATGCTTTTGGCTGAGGATGGTAGAAATACCGAAAGTACTCCCATGTATATATAGTTAGTGAAATTAGACAATATATTAAATAAACAAGTTTTATTTTATTTTTCAAGTCCATTTGAATTATTTCACAATATCTCTGCAATAATGTCAGTTTTCAAAATAAAAAGTATATACATCAACTGATAATAAATCGTACAATACAAATACCTACAGTTAATTATTGTCTCATGCTCGGGGTTTAACTCATATATACTGCCTTCTACCACAATGCACTTTCGTCGCTCTGGTGGACATTTTTTTAAATTTTTTTATTAGGGTTGTCGACCTCAGGTGGAGGCCACGACACCCGTTCACCCGAATCGTCGGGGAGGGCTTAACAAGTTTAATGAAAGCAAAAAAATATAATAATTCTGTTACTGCGGTCGGCTAGGAGCGACCACCGCCGTCCATCTGCGACAATCGGCGGTCACTCCCAGCCCACCTTAATTTCTTCGGCGCCCCGAGATAGTTTAGGATAAAAGGGGCAGTGCCTGCAGCTCTGGTGGACTCTACTGTGGGAGTCCAAAATTGTGTGATGCTCGAGATCATCGCTTAACGTCCCATCCGAAGGACGGCGTGCTCAAGACCTCCCAGAGAAAAAAACATAAGGATCAGGGCCGGGTTGCGAACCCGCGATCTTGAACTCGGCAAGCACACTACCTCTGAGTTACCGGTGCCCTCATGTTTAGTAGGCGATATGACCTCGTAGTTAAAGCCCGGGCATGAGTCATAAAACCTAAACCTAAACCTATATATATTTTTTTTTTTATAATTATTGTAAACTTTATTATTCTATACATGAATATTATAGTTGGGCTGTCTATAACAATAATACCTAGGCCAATGGCCTAATTAACATGAGATATGAACTCAGGTACAATTCATTAATTGCCCTAAACAAGTAACTTTAAGGTAGATAAATTTAACATAATATAGGGGAAGAAAAAAATACGTTTTCTTTATTTTTAAATACATATAAAATGGATAACAATATGTCTTTTAAAATAAATTATTGAAGATTATGAATATCAAATTCCTAATACAATATATGAGGAGTTTGGAGCCAGAGCGGACCAACCCACAATTTTTCGGAAAATGAGTTATTTCCATCCTGATGTTGGCATAGGTTCCCTTTTTTCAAAACCAGTGTGGATCACTTAGTTTTTTCACTTGAGTGATAGATAGCAGCACTTTAAGTTTAGTCCACAAATATTTTGTGCATATATTTTCAAAGTCACAATGGATCATACGGCCTTCAAAAACTTTATAGAACACAAAAAGGGATCACTCATCCAATACTATTCTAAAATTTCAAATATAAATAAATATTTGGGGCCCATTTATGGAGATAAACAAAATGTACTCAATTTTTAATTGTCATTTTCTTCCTGTTCAGTTTAAACCAGTTGGTCCGCTCTGGCTCCAAACTCCTCATATAATATTTATATTTTTAATTAATAATACATTATATTTATATTTCTCTGAATGCATATTCTTTCAGGAATATATTTCAGTGCGATCACAGGCCCTTTCTTAGGTCACAACGAAGGAAATATTGAGAAAAAATAAAGAAATTTACATAAATAAATTGACAAATATCAGTAAAGTAAAGAAAGAAGAAAATAAAAATGAATATAAAAATTAAAGCTTTTATAGACAAAACACGACTTTGAAATTATAGTTCTTTTTTTTTCCTGAACAACGAGAAAAAAAATTCTGTTTTTTCTAACTAACTCATTTTTATGAGATTTTTAATTAACGAAAGGGAGATCTGGGAGCTTTCCAAAAAACTGCCGGTGTAATTTATATTTTATTTATGGATTTAGGAGCCCCTATGTAAGTGAACTATTGAATATTAGCGCAAACGGTAGACTGGTTTTGGAAGAGGGGCGGAAAAGTTTGATTAACGCATTCTGGGGAAGTACAATGCTGGTGATTCACCATTTTTTTA
The DNA here is from genome assembly GCA_963662175.1 of Aradus depressus. Taxonomy (NCBI): domain Eukaryota; kingdom Metazoa; phylum Arthropoda; class Insecta; order Hemiptera; family Aradidae; genus Aradus; species Aradus depressus. The sequence goes on along the minus strand of OY759220.1, from coordinate 19,895,847 downwards.
TTTTTTAAAAATTGTCTTTTAAATGATACTTAACATTCTGCAATATTGTGAAACATTTAATAAAAAATAAAGAAAGCCCTAAGGTTTTTAAAAATATTGGCTATTATTAAGTATTATCGGTATTGCTGGCTATCATCTACCCTGCGACTTACAAATACTCAGTACTTGTTAAATCGTGGCAGAAAATGATAGCAATACCGAAAATACTACCGTATTTGATATATATTGAGACAGTCGGTGCTCCTGTCTCATGTTCACATTAATACAAAGATTCGGTAATTGAAAATATATTTTAAAAAGAAAAAGAAAGATAAACAATAATAAAAATAATTGAACGAAGGATTGTTGAGTGGGAGAGAGAGAAATATTGCAGATCATGGAAGCAGAGGTTCAAATATCTCGGGGCTCTGATCACAGAAGATAATGACGTTAGCCACGAAATAAGAGCACGCATTGCTGCAGGGAACAGATGTCTATTTGCGGTTCAAAGAATACTCAAATTCCGCACATTAACGAGGAGGGTCAAGCAAATAGTCTATAAAACCATTGTCCGTCCAATTGTAACTTACACTGGTGAAACTTGGGCGTTGACAAAAGAAAATGAAGATACTCTGCTACTGTGGGAACGCAAAATACTCAGAAAGATTTATGGACCTGTTTCCGAGAACGGCAGATGGCGTATCCGGAAGGACAGAGAGTTGAGAGACCTCTACGGGAATCCCGACCTGGTGTCCGTGATCAAGCAGGCGAGATTACGTTGGTTGGGCCACGTAGAGAGAATGGAAGGAGGAAGACTCCCTAAACAGGCCCTCTACGGTAGGCCAGGCGGTGCCAGGAGAAGAGGAAGACCGAGACTCCGTTGGCTGGACGACGTCGAGGCGGACCTCCGAGTATTGGGCATCAGAGGATGGAGGGAGAAGGTTTTAGATCGAGACGAATGGAGGAGGATTGTGACGGAGGCCCGGGTTCTTTCAGGACCGTAGCGCCGCAGGAAGAAGAAGAAGAAGATGGAAGCAGAGGTAATAATAAATTAAGTACCTGTAATATAACTAGAATGATGATGTAATCATTCATTAAATTATAATAAATAATTAATAATCAAATAAATAAAAAATACATAAAAAAAAGAAAATAATTAATAAATATAAATCATTTTAAAGTGGTATGGTCGAAGAAAGCTGGACTGCTCTACGAAGAAACGAACTGGCAGTCTAGTCTTGAGTCTTTGGTCGAACGTCAAGCCCGACTCCTGGATTTGTGGATTGTCTGCTGCATAGCAGATTCAACTTTGAATTTTTGAATGTTACAGTAATTCTGCATTGACCCCAATTTCAGCTTTAAGACCGCAGCAGCATATATGGTTTAAACACACCATATGATTGGCTGAGGGAACCACGATGCACGAGATATGATGGGATTGAAAGCATGGTGTTGCAATCACGATGGCTTGGAGAGACCACGTTTTACGCGAAGACTATCCTATCCTCATGGATTCTAAACTAAGGATGAGTAACCTGTTTTCAACCATACCATTATAACTTTAGAAAAATTATAAACAAAAATTTAAATTTAATGCCTAAAATTAAAATAAATGAACAAGTGTTTAAAATTTAAAAAAATTAAATTCAATAAAACTTTTTTTTATATGTAGATGGACAATTTCTCTTAATATCCATTTTTTTTCTCTGTGTAATAATTTTAAATTCAAAATAAAATTGTTATTACTTTTTGCCCAAACTAATCAGTCTTGTGAACAATAATTATTATTTATGATGTTTTATTACCGGTTTGCCTCTCCCTACTGAAATTTGCGACTATGTAAAATAGACAATATTATAAAAATTTTACGTTTTTCTTTAGTCTTTTAAATATTATTCATTTATTTCTTTTAACGGACTTTGACTCGTCAATCCGGAATATTGATTGACGCTGAGATAGGAGAAAAAAAATACAACTTGATGACAATAAAAGCCAAGGTTAAACTTGAGATAAGTTGCCATATAAGACCTAGACCAGAATAGAACATTTCTAGGGTCCCATAACATTAGCATACAAGGGCTTTCCTAGCGTTATTCACATCAGAAAATAGATAAAACCAAATGAAAAATAAATAAAAGACTTTTTCATTGGCTCTCCAGATAGAGCAGAACAGAACTTGGAGAGAGTGACGTGGGGCACGTCCCCCATGCACACAAATTTTAAAAAATATGAAGAAAAATGAATGTTTTTTAAAAAATATTGAAATATATAATAGACAATATTTTTAAAAAACAATCGTTTTTCTTTAATTTTTTTATTATGTGTTTCACAATATCTCTGCGAAAATGTTAAGTAGCATACAGAAAGTTTAACTTAAACAAATATTTTTAAAAATAAAGTCTTGTTATGGCGACAGAACGTATAGTTACTTTCTTACCAACAGTATAAAAAAGTATTGTAATCGTGGAAAACCTGAGATTTCAACGGATTTTCAAGTTTCTCTGAATATGCTTTGACCATTTTCGAAAAGTCTGTCTGTATGTCAGGTGTGTGTGTTTGGACCAATCTCTCACACCAGGTAGGTCAGGCAGCAGAAGGGAGTTCTTAACCTCTATTTTTTTGTTAAGACTTTTGGAATCCTCATATAAAGAAAGTCGGATCTCCAAGCCTTCTAAGATATCCATACGTCTTCCCTTGGTACCCTCGTGCAACAGTGCCACTCTATGGGTACCAGTATGGCCCTCATTTTGACAATGAATAAAGAACTCGGAATCCCTTCTTCGTAGATGTTCCTTAGTCCGTATGTGTAATTTCCTTCCAGTCTGTCCAATATATGTTGCATTACAATCACCACATGTCAGTTTGTAAACACCGGATTTGTCCCTGAAAGGTACTCTGTCCTTCAGACTGGGGAAACAATTCCTTAAAGTGTTGTCATTTCTGTAGGCCACCCTGACTCCGTCTCTAGTAATAGTACGACCCATGTTTATATTTATAATCTAATCAAAAATGTTTTCAAATAAAAGTTGTAGACAAAACTAACTAACACATTATTATATAAAATATGATCTTTTGCAGGTTGCTTCCAAGACCAAACAATCCACTGCTGACGGTGAATCACCACTGCCTAAGTTTTACGAACATATTTTTCGTCAATTGCTAATTAATTTTTTGATATTGTTTTATAAAGGTTGTTGATTGAAATAAAAATTCTTGAATCTAATGCCATTGTATCTAGTTGATTGTTTTTTGATTATCTACAATAAGTATTTTTGAACTATTATTCTTGCCAAATGTTATACCTAATGCGATTATTTTCGACCGAAAATGTTGTTTCCATAAAATATAAGTTCGATTTGAAAGAACAATTACTTATCAGATTGATATTTTTATTCCCCTTCCATCCATTTATTCCCCTCCATAACATAGAATAATTTAAATTAGGTAGATGTACATGAAAAAATAAAAATAAAATTATCATATTTTAATATAATATTGGAATTGGAAAGTATTTTGCATGAAAAGAGGCAACTTACTGCATAATAATTACTATCGATAGTTTTCCACCGATAGTACGGACTATCGATAGTGGCCAACTATCGCCCATCCCTACTTCCGCTACCTCTGAGCTACCGGCGCACTCCCTATAAATACATATATATTCAAATTGTAATTACTGTAAAATAATTGAATAAAAACAGAAATGTCACATGGTTTTATTAATGTTGTCATTGTTTTAGTGATTAAACGAACTGTGTTGGCAAGATTGTACCAGTTTAGAGACGTGTGTGGGTTTTTGAGAAGTGTCAGTGACTTCTCGCTGTTGTATTTTTAGGCTAGTCTCATGCCATATTTCAGTATAACTAGATATTTTAATAAATGATACAGATATATCTCCATGTAAAATTAATATTTAGGTACATACTTTGTAAACCAAGACCTGCACTTTTAGTACCGTACAATGTTGTATACCATGTATGGGCAACCTTTGACATGTTGCGGGCCAAACTTTAGTGTGCAAATACGTTCGCGGGCCGCGTAGATGGTTCAAAATAAAATTACGTCGGACTTTAAAGTAGTGTTCATAATTTTTAGAGATATGTTCAGACATGAAATAATAAGACAATGTTATTATAATACAATTTATTAAAATAACAAAATGAAATGAAAAAAAAATAGGTACAATATTATAATTAAATCGTGAAATTTGGAATTATTACAAACTACGAAAGTTAAGTAGCGACATCGAAATCAATGAGACACTTGAGCTTGAATTGGTGGCTTGACGATGGTTAAGCTCGATCGAATAAAATTGATGGTTTTTCCTACCACATTCATAACTTTCTGGAGTCGAATGGACTTAGAACACAAGTTCTGTTGGTGGATAATGCAATGAAGGACTATCAAATCATCTTTTTGCACATTTAATTCAGTTGCTTTTTCATTCAAAAATCCGATGAAACCTTTACGTAAGCTAAGTTTAAGGTGCACCATCTATCTAATTTGGAGTGAGTGTGAGTAAGTAGTGTAATATTATTTTTTTTTTACATTGGGGTTTTCAAAATGTCTCACGGTCCGGACCAAATCTTACAGCGGGCCGGTTGTTGCCCACATATGTTGTATACAATGGGTCCCTAAGTGTTCTACAACTTCCACTCAATTGCAGTATTTTGTACTATAACTTCTTCAGCTATATGAAGTTAAGAAATCGGTCAGAAACTCGAGTTTTATTTTTCCAATTCTCAGATTTCAAAAATGAAAAACATGCTATCTCAACTTCGCCTCAACCACAAACCATGATTAGAGATGTTTTCGCCAGAGATCTTGTGAAAGTTCATTGTAAATACTGAATAAAACACAAGAAAAAATTCCACTATATTTATATAAAATACACAATTTATTTCGCTGGTTAGAGCATTGCCAAGGGTACATATAAGTCTGTATCCTGTACACTTGACAATGCTCTAACCAGCGAAATATATTGTGTCTTTTATATAAATATAGTGGAATTTTTGACTCGTTTAAGTGTTTTATTGAGGGCGCCGGTAGCTCAGTGGTAAGCGTGCTTGACTTCTGAGCTCAAGGTCGTAGGTTTGTAGCCTGACCGAGGACCTTAGTTTATTTTATCTGGGAAGTAAAATAAACTTAAGCACGCCGTCCTTCGGATGGGACGTTAAGCGATGGTCCCGAGCCTGTACGATGTCAGGTACTCGTTAAAGACCCTACCCTAGGTGAATAAAAATTTAGGGTAGGCAAAATTTAGGACTCCGAAAGTAGAGTCGGGCTCATGTGTCGGAGTGACAAAAGAGCGCTCTGGTAGTGGGCGATATGACCGGGAATGAGTCATAATAACTAACTATTCAAAAGACAAGTAGACAACCGATCTTAACTCGCCTCAACAACAAACAGTGTCTACAAGACCATTATCAGATCTATCTGTACAAATAGCGTTAAGCTCTGGGGTTCTGCTAAGCTCCCACACACCAAAAGAATGCAAGCTATTCAAATGAAAATCCTCCACAATCAGACTTACTACCAGTTCAAACATTACATCATGACCTAAACATAGTATTTTTACACGAAGCAACACAACAGCTTTACACAAGTTTATGCCACACCCGAAGAGACTAGTGGAATCTATGTCGGTCCGGTCCCTGCCGGACAACCCTCCTCTACGACTGAATCGCTGTTGGCCACGTGACCTCCTGCCTGAAGAGGACCCCTGAGGAGACAGTCTTGTAACAGCCATCTCATCAAGAAACTCAAGTGATTTTTTTGTTTTTCTTTTGTCAGTCCATATTAAATATTTTCATATGTTGTATTTCATAGTTGGAAATTACAAAATAGAAGCGAAGTAGTTTTCGAAGTTTTCGCCTCGACTTCTGAATCGGTCATACTAAATTATATATCGAAGTATTTATTACACTGGCAGTCTTGACTGAAAATCAATGTGTCGTCCTTATGGGGATCTAGATACACATAAAATTTCGTTTTAATACATTCATTCGATCTGCAGTTATCTTGTTCACACACACTTTTCTTTTTTTTTTCATTTTTGGAATCAGGGGGGTGGAAAACACGAAATTCCGGTGAAAACTCGGGGTGGATTCTACGAACTTCCCGAAACTCGAATATCCTGTATGCTTTTCTTCTAGTATTATGGTTAATTATTCGTTATTATATCATTTTGGAATTTTTGAACGATTAAATAACTGTAGAACGTAAAATAAAGAAAATCGTAGAATTAAGGATAATACTCGATAACTCATTGAGTCAGGGATAGGACTGTTTTAGTACTACAAAGAACAAATGTTAGTTCAAATGCCTAAAACGACAAAAAAGTTGTGTCAACATGAAGGACTGAACAAATAAAGGATAGGTTACTTTAGATCTTAAAGTCAGAACGGGGTGATAAATCTGTCCATGTCGGGGGGATGTGTTTCAGGAGAGGAGAGAGGTGGACGAGAACCAAGGTCGGGAAAACCCTGGAAAAACAGGACCAAATGGAATATACATGAGGGGCTGGACATTACTCTGGAGAGAGGCCCATGCATACTCAACAACATGCTAAAACCACTCAAATTTAATCTTTATCCAAGTGGTTCTCTCATCAAATTCTCTTTCGAATATTTTTTTTTTTCCTTGTTACACGCTTAGTCAAATTCACAGGGAAAATCTGAGACATTTTCAGTTAGAAATTACCATTTTGTTGACATTGCAACCTGTTACGAACAACAAAAAATATATCCTGCCAATATATTGTATTCATAGACACATACAAACACAGAAACTTTTTTTTTTCATTTTAGAAATCGGGGATTCAAAATAGAAAAAAGATTAAAAGGCGTAGTCAAGGTCCACGCCATAGATTTTCCGTGAAAACGTCGGAATAAAATCATTTTTCATTTTCTTTTCGATGCTGCCGTAGCTCTTAAATTTGCTCGGCACTAGACTTTTAGGTTTTTTAAATTCCTTTTGATGCGAGCTTTCCTCTGATTAGCGTTTTCTATAATTCCGCGCATATTTACGATTCATATGAGACGACAACTTTAATTTTTTTGCAATTTTCAATTTAATACTGATTTTTACATATATTTCAGCGAATATTTTTATTGTTTCACTTTGAGTCCTAGTAGTGCTCCTCAAGCTCAATTTTACACAACGCTAATTCGCAACAATCATTCGCTGGCGCCAACACTAGCCCGATAACGTCACAGGCAAAACACTACACAACAAACACGTAAAGACATGCTCTATCCATTGTGACCTCAACCGTTGTTATCGCATTATTAGCCTCGAGTTATTATCGATTGAAATCTGAAGGCATTTTGTAACACATGAAAGTTTGACCGGTTATCACTGTGCTTAACAAGCGAATGGACGTTTTTACGTCAAAATTCTGGTGAAAACACAATATCAAATTTGAGATCGATTACATAACTTCTTCTATACTTCATATAGCTGCGAAAGTAAAATCGAATACAAGCTGAATATCAGAGGATCGAATATAGGAACACTTCGGAGGAGAGGCCCGAGTCTTCCTGTTCTCAAATTAGTTATTGTAACTCATCCTCGGGATTTATCTAGAAGGTTATACCAACCACTACCAGAGCGCTCTTTCGTCGCTCTGGTGGACATGAACCCGACTCAAAAGTGGGAGTTCTCAATTTTGCCAATCCAAGTTTATTCACATAGGCTAGGGATCTTGCGAGTAGCTGACGTAGTACAAGCTCGGGACCATCGTTTAACGTATATATTACACATGCCAACAATAATGAAGGCATAACTGATAATCTGATAACATTTTCTGCAAAAATATTGTGGAACACTTGATAAAAAATACAGAAAAACAAATGTTTTGAAAAATATTGGCTATTTCACAAAATATACATAAAATATGGTAGTACTTTCGGTATTGCTACCGTATTTTATATATATATATATATTATATTTTTTGTCTTTTATTATAAAGAAGCAACTGTTGCTAGGGTGCAACAACCAGCATCTATGATGGTATGTATTGATATGTTGGCGTGAATGGCATGTGAGAGGAAGACCACCCAATGGTAGGTCCTCGAGATGAAAATTTATCTTAATTATTAGGACAAGAACAGAAAAAAAAAAAATTAATTAATAAATAAAAAGGAATTGAAAGACAATTTTGATAGATGGGTAAGAGAGATGTTAAAAGTGAAGGTAAATGATGTAAAAAAAAAAAAAAATTAAGAACGAATATGATTCAAGGTGCTCACTGAGCCATTTTTTTTTGTTGAGAATCCATAGATATCTTATTCAGAGACTTGTGAATGTGCAGTAAGTCGCGGTTCCATCTTCTCTTCAACCTTCGTGGGGGGTTTTGTGGTACCTAAGTGTTATGAAGATAAAGTACATATTTCTAGGTTTTTATGTGTGTAAAGTTTTCTAAAAAAACTAATAATATATATTTTAAAAAAAATATATATTAATTTTATTTTTTGTGATATAGACAACTTACGTTTTTCTTTATTTTTTACAATATATCTACTTTTGGAGTGGAGGAATAATATTCCTTGTTTGAGGCCTTATATTATTGATATAAGGTCGTTTGTTCCCATTTTTGGGGACGAAAAGGCCGAGAAGTGTATTTGTTAACCACTTTATATATTATATTTATATTTAATTATTTATATTAATAATATAAAATGAAAATGCGAAGTTTCCTTTCAATTAATCGAGAACGTTAAGTAAACGAAGATGTGGATCGTTTAGATTGACATTAATTATGAAATGGCTTTTACTAATTAATTGAATGTAATCTTTTGTCATCTTGTTTTATCAAAGATGTACCTAATGCTCTTATATTGAATGAGTTCTATTATAATTTTTAATAATTAGAGTATACATAGCTCCTTAGCTTACGATGTACAAAAACATCGTCGTGAATCACCGGCAACGTACTTCTCCGCGAATTAATTAATTAAGTTTTCGTGCTCACTGAGCCATTTTTTTTGTTGAAAATCCATAGATGTCTTATTCAGAGACATGTGAATCTGCATACAATATTTCGGGTTAATAGACTCATTACTTCGGCAGTTATTAGGCTTTTTGTTTTAAGCTCCCCCTTAATCCACCTCTTCCCTTCGACCGAATTGGCTAAAAATTAATAGGTGTCGCCCTTATGGGATTCTGAATACACATTTAAAATTTCGTGTCGATATATATAGTTATCGTGTCAGGATTTTTTTTTTCCATTTTCGGAAAACATGAAATTTTAGTTAAAACTAAAAATCGAATTTCTGATCGGCTACACCCACTACACTTCTGTGGTGGAAGGAATGTTGTGCTTTCTTATCCTAACAAACATGAATATTATTTTTGACATGAATGTCTATTCGCTCGTTAAGCACAGTGATAGCCGGCCACACTTTCTTGTGTTACAAAATACCGTCAAATTTCAATCGATAATAACTACGAGACTAATAATGCGATAACAACGGTTAAAGTCACAATGGATGGAGCATGTCTGTACGTGTTTGTTGTGCAGTGTTTGTTTTGCCTATGACGTTATCAGGCTAGTGTGGGCGCCGGTGGATGATTGTTGCTAATTAGCGTTGTGTAATATTAGAAATTAGTGTAACGTGATAACGCGTTTACATAGGAAGTTGATTCGGGTGTCATTGTAAAGAGCTTGAGAAGCACTACTAGGACTCAAAGTGAAACAATAAAAATATTCGCCGGAATATATGTAAGAATCGGTATTAAATTTAAAAGTTAATAAAGTTAATAAAAGTCCAGTCATGAGTCATAACACTACTGAGCTCAAGATCGTGGGTTCGAACCTTGAGCATGCCGTCCTTCGGATGAGAAATTCAGTCCCGAGTTTCACTATGATAAGTTGCCTCTTTAAAGACATGAGTCACATAAACTAACTGACTAACTCTATTCCAGTCCATAATTAACGCAAACCCAAACTTTGTGGCTTTTGATTTAAAAAGCTCAAGATAAGCTATAAAAGCCGACGTTCCTTCAGCCCTATCAGCTCTCTGTACATGCACTTCTCCAGAATGTCTGTGATCTGTTTAGTTCGACTCAAGCTAATCATCCCTTAGTAAGAGGATCTGGAAGGGGCCATGACAGTCAAGACAGCCGATATAACAAGCTTGCCTGAGGAGAGACCAAGGAAACCCAACCTGTAATCCCTTCATAATAGGTAGACTTTCGTCAAGGTCTCTGTTTACTCAAAGACATCTACATCAAAGGATTTACCAGGAATACTGGTTTTTTCTAGACCTTACCAAGATGTTCATATAGACTACAAAGCGGGCATAAAAATATATTGCCCACTTCCTTCCCACAACACAAACCTCAAAATTCTACATCCTCATCTATACGAAGAATAAAATATATTTCATGTTATCTGGTGTCTGATTCAAAAAATAAAATTATATCTGTGAATAAACGTATCAAACATGAAATTTTATGTCTAACCAGAACCCCCTGGGGGGGGGGGGGGGGGGGGGGGGGGAACATGCTCTTTAATATAAATAGTGCAAGGAACTAGGGGAAAAAAAAACTCAAAAATTATATAAAACAAAGTATGACCTTTGATAAGATTAGGTTAAGTTTTATGACTCATGCCCGGGCTTTAACTACGAGGTCATATAGCCTACTACCAGAGCGCTCTTTCGACTCTCTGGTGGACATGAGAAAAATGTTTATTCACCAAGGGTAGGGATCTTTAACGAGTACCTGACATCGTACAGGCTCGGGACCATCGCTTAACGTCCCATTCGAAGAACGGCGTGCTTAAGTTTATTTTACCTCCCAGATAAAATAAACTAACGGCCTCGGTCGGCTTTCGAACCCACGATCTTGAGCTTAGAAGGCAAGCACGCATACCACTGAGCTACCGGCGCCCTTACCTTTGATAAGGGAAAATAGTAAAATTGTAGTAACCACAACACAAGAATAAAAACTGATAAATAGAAGCGGAGGATTGAAGGAAACGCAATTCAAAAAATCCAATAAGTGTCGATGTATTGTATCGAAATAAAATTTTTTATCTAAATTCAAAATCTCATCAGGTAGACACCTATTAGCTTTTAACCAAATCCAAAAAAGGGATAGGGAGCTCAGAGGGACTCAACTCTCTTATAGTAAGTCGACTGTTGATAATTAGCCTAAACGGTTCATTGTTTCTTGGAGGGAGAGTGGAAACTTAATTATTCGTGCTGGGGAAGTACAGACTTTTTCCAGCAGCTATCTCCCGTTCCTGTCCATATTAAATCCGTTGTTCTTTACTGATTCTGCTACCCCCAGTTAAGCCCTGGCCAACACCGCTCTCCCTTCTATACAAACTCTGGCTATTAGCGACAGGTGCCACCTCCACCACCTGCCTCCACACTAACTTTTGAGATCCCACCCCTCTCTGCCACCCCTCAGTCTTGTTTGAATCAATTACACCCTCTAATGTGTCTGCCATACCAAACATCAACAACACGTGCCTGCTAAACGGGGTATGACATTTCTGCTGTTCATTCTATTGTAAATACCTATTGACTTTTAGCAAAGACACTGTACAGAACTTAATTTTTTTTTTTTTTTTTTTTTTTTTACAAATAGTTATTTACAACGGTATACAAGTATATATACAACAAGCAAATGTGCTAATAAAGAGATATTGGTAATGTCAAAATGTCATGAGGGGAGAAATCACCCAGTGAAGTCACTGTTTTTCTCTCGTTTATGGCTAATCACTGTCACTGCTACTGCTCAGGTCTCTAGGCCATTCACGCTTAAGCCGTCGTTGGGGAAGTATGGAAGAATGGAGGGCACGGACTAGAGGATTATTGTGGGAACTAAGAAGGGAAAATAATTTTTTTATATTTGGATTTAGCGACTTCAGTGATGAAAGTTACGTTAAGGTCAGTGTTAAGGGTTTTGTTGGAGACGTAGTAAGGAGCATTGGCTATTGTACGAAGGGTTTTGGATTGAAGGGATTGAATGCGCTGGAGATTGAAAGCCTTGGCAGAACCCTAGAGTTCAAGTTCGTTCAAGAACTTAATTCTGGTCGGAAATATTTGTCGTTCTGGTGGGAATGAGAGATTCTACTTTTGCTAACCCAGGTTTATGTAGTTTTATATAGACAGGCCTGATGATGTGGGCAACCTGGAAAGCCAACTAGCACAAAATAATAAAATCTGTGAGAGGACATACTAATAACGTGTATAATAGGATCCTTTGGTATGTATATATTTTTTATTGAAGGCGCCCAGCTCAGTGGTAGCGTGCCCACTTTTTGAGCTCAAAATTGCTGGCCGATGCCCTTAGGTTTTTTATCTGGGAGGTGAACCTTGACTTAGGTGAATAAACCTGGGTAGGCAAAATTTTGAACTCCCATAGTAGAGTAGGGCTCATGTCCAAAAGAGCGACGAAAGAGCTCTGGTAGTAGGCAATATGACCCCGTAGTTAAAGCCCGGGCATGAGTCACAATAACTAACAACATTTTCATTTAATGTAGGTATTTTAATAATTCCAAGTTTTTGGTCTCATTCTATTTATTTTATTTTCTCTTCATTTAGAAAAAGAATATTTCATCCATCAGGATATTTTCAAGTATAAACTGAAAAATATTACACAGATATGAACGTCTAAAAATTAACATCGTTAGTTAAATATCAAATCTAAATCTTGTTTCTCTTACTTTATTATAACAATCTTCATTTCTTGTTATGCTATGAAACCTTATTTTTTATAACATAGCGTGTCCAAATTTAATATAATGAACAGAAAATAAAATAAATAGAATGAGACCAAAAAGGGCCAAAACTTGGAATTATTAAAATAACTACATTAAATTAAATTAAGAAGGTCTCTAAAAATCGTATATATTGATACGAATTGTTGATTAACCATCTTTTTTTTTTTATTATCTGGGTGATTATAAATGCTTGTACGGCAAATAAATATTAAACTTTATTCAATAATTTTTTTTTTCGATCGGTAGCAATGTTACACGATGTACTTTATAAGGTGAATAAAGTGATTGTCTTCCTCGTGAAAAATGTTTTATCTTACAAATGGTTTTGCATATTCTGCATCATCAGGCAACATAATAAACCACCAAGCAGCATCACATGTACAAAAATAAATTTACATAAATCGTCATTAAATTTGTCAAAATAAAAAATCAATATAAAACAAAAAATAAATAAATATTATTTTATAGAATAATGTTATATCTATTTGATGTTGTTTTTCTATCGATTAAGGTTACCAACCAGAGGCCAAATTTCAGTAAATTATTCAAAAGCTAGCTGAAATGTTGAAAATGAGCATGGCCCAGTTCTTAAGTTTCATCCTTTATTCAGAAGCCAAACATATGTAAATCGTACTGAATAATTTGAAGTTTTAAGACGGAGACGGGAGAATGATAGAGTGAAGCTGGAAAAAGAATGAGCAAGATGAGGGAAGAGTTGAGGGAAATGAACTGAGATATGACTGAAACTTTTCATCCCTCACAACTTTGCGGAGAGCCTTCCGTCCCCCGTCAGTTCACTAAATGAGATGGAAATACTTCTGGAAATCCTTCTCTCATATTTAAGATGTACAAAAACTCATTAAAACTAACGTAAAAACAGCTATAGTCAGCCCACCTGATAGAAGAGTGCCAACAGCTGACAATATATACCCATCCCCATCAATCTCCAAGAAATATGTATCAAAAATTCAACATATTTGCTAAACGTACTAGACTTCCTGAAAACCATAAATATCTACGGAGATATTTAATATTAGAAACCCGTTTTCCAGATACAGAAGATATACTAAATTAGTAAAATCAATAATTATTGATAAGCATATTAGCATAGTGATCCCAACAGCCTTCTAATGCCAACCGTTCTGATTACCTTCGGGTATTAATAATTAATAATTATTCATTAATTATAATTAATTTATATATTATTAGAACTGAGGCTGGTGTTATGATCACTGCTAGTCAGATGAAGTACCAAATTTCTCTCACATCCTCCATTCCTAAATGTCAACTCGAAAGAGGAAACGCTTATAGCCCTGTTATACATAGTTTTTAAAATGTGATTGCTGGATTTGGGGGAAAAAGTAAGAAAAACAGCCGTTCTAGGATTGATGAGGAATATTAAGTAAGTATATCCCTCCTGGTCACAAAAAATAAAAAAATAAAAATTGTAAGTCTCGATGGTACACATCTCGCTCGTTGAAGGGATTGACACTATCCATTTTCTGACCAAAAAATATATATTTTTTACATGGTTTGATTCATGTATGTTCAGATTCACTTGGTGATGGTAGAAAATTTCCAAAACTAGTTGTGGTGTAAATAAAATATATTAATGGACTGTCAAATAACCTGTTTTTGAGTAGAAATTGAGGTATTTGATGTACCTATAAGAACTGTCAACAAACTTCTCTTAGTTTATAACTGAACCTGAAAACAGAAGTTTATATATATTAATTCCCCAGCTATACAAAGTATTGGGAAAGTTATTTAATCGGGCGAAAATTCGATGTCAAGTTTTCAACAGAATTTCATGTTTTGTCCATCATGTGTATCCAGCACCCTCTAAGGATGACACCTATGCATTTACAGCCAAATCGGAAGCTTAACTCAAAAAACACTAATAACTACAGTTGTAATGATGCATTGACACTAAATGTCATATGTAAATTCAAACCCTTGTACGGACGACAACTATTAAATTTCAGCAGAATTAGTCGAAGGGAAGGGGGCGATCAAACGGGTCCAACTCAAAAATCCCAAAAACTGCCGCTGTAATAAACGTATCGACGTGAAATTTTATATTGAAATTGAAAACTCCATTTTCCACTAAATCGGTCAATAACCGCATCGACGTTAAATGTACTACGAGGTAAGTCAAATATTGAGTTTTAGCCCAAACAGTCAATTGGATTTGGAGGGAGAGCGAATATGCAATTGAATAATTATTGGGGAAGTATGTAGCCGTCGACATTTTTATGTGAAATAGACTATATTAAAAAAAAATGTTTGTTTTATTTATTTATCTACATAAATGTGTGTCCTGAAAACATTGTGATTTTTCCCTAGTGAAATGTGAAATGTTAATTAATTATGTTTGATAATGATGGATGCAATATGTTTGCTTGACTGAAATGAAGAGAGCAGAAGAGAAGTGACATTTAACACAATTTGTATGCATCGATGCATCATTGATTCTCATGCATGGCAGGATGCACGATATTCAGTACATATGTTCCATAGCTGTCCTCAACTCATCAGTCCATATTGAATGTCAATGGCGCCCTCTCATTTTAAACTTTGACAATTTATTGTTACTTCGTTCACTAATTAAAACATGTCATGAGGGCACCGTGGTGCATTGAGATAGTGTGCTTGCCTATTGTGCTCAAGATCGCAGGGGTTTAAAACCCTGCAAAGGCTCATAAGTTTTTTATATGGCAGAAATTCTTGGCGATGGCTTCGGATAGGACGTTAAGGAATGGTCCCGAAGCCTGTGAGTTGTCAGGTTTGCATTAAAGACCCCTACACTTGGTAACTAGACACAAGATATTTATGGAACTTGCCACATCTGTTGGATAGAGTTTAACCGCTTCCAGCTTACAGTCAAATATATAATTTGTGCTTTCTTTTGCTCAACAATTCTTCCCCTAAACTCCTTCAAAAACGACAAAACAAAATAAAGAGAGCGAGGCCTAAAAAATATATTTTGTAAGTACGTAATTCGCTGTTTTTGCACAAAATCCACATCAGCTCCCCGCAAAAATTATATACCACTGACCATTAATCACACACTAAACGATAGACATTTTCAAAAACTTAAACGAAATCTGTATTTGAAATTATTAAAAAATAATTATAACGATTCAATACAGATTAAATTCACAATGTGTGTATTTACACTAAATTTGTTTTTTATCTCGAATTTATACAACCCAGAACTTTCAAAAATAAAATAGTTAACTTCAGTTAACTTTAGCTTCAGCGTTTCCAGCCACCTAATAACTGCATACTTAAGTTGAGCTAAAGTCATAAGTGCATTGAGCAGAACCTTTTTTTTTTTTTACTTAGCTTTAAATTAATTTAAAAAAGAAGAAAAAGACAGATTGAGTCGGGCTCACTTCCACTCTGGTAGTAGGCTATATGACCTCGAAGTTATAGCCCGGGCATGAGTAACGCACGACAACAAAAAAATCAAGTCACATACATAAGGGTTAAAAAATGTAATACTAATTTAATATTAATACTTCAGCCAAAAAATCAAACATACGTCTTCAGACAATACAATCCATTATACTACGCCACATTGCCGATGCGCCATTTTACGTTTACAACCTCACATTGCATAACGACCTCAACATCCCATTTGTACCCTCTGTACATCAGACTCCATCATCATACCAATCCAGATATTCCATAATCCACAAACACTCTCCCCACAAATCCGCCACGAGGCCTCAAGCGAGCATGGCAGAGGGACTTGGTCCAGATATAGCCTGGACGCCTCTTCGGTCAGGTACCTACAGCCACTCCCGTGTCATGCCTCAACATCGCATCTACTAATGACTAGACCGGATTCCCGTGCAATTGCATTTTTTTTCGCTTGCTTGAAATCATTAAATAACAATTAATTTTTACGAATTAAGGCATCCTGATTAATATACATAAATTTTATTTTCCACAATTGTATGTTTTCAACTTTTTAATTGCATGTTTCTAGTTTTTACTGCTCAAAATAGCATATTTTGTCGTAATTAGACTATTTTTTTGTAAATTAGTTTGAAAATGTATACATTTCTTAATGGAGAAATTTACACAGTTTTGAGCAAAATCCCGGATATGACCAACTCAGGAATTTATTTTTTGTTGCACATTTTTGCACCTCTGCACAAAATTCGGGCTCCACTAATGACGAACAGTACGTCGTTGTAAATATGTAAAAAAATAAAAAAAATATGTATATATTAATATTTCAAAAGACTTAAGAAATAGAACGAATATTTCTTCAATTTTCTGAGTCTGTCTGTTGAATATATACATATATTTTCTTTTTTCGCTGTTATATGCCAGGAGGCCTAGGCCGATGTGACTCAATATTTTATTCTCTTAAATAGTTTTCTGCTTAAAATTTTTTTGCAATTTTTCGCCTTCCGACTATATAAAAATTTTTACACAATATTAAAGATTTCTCTCATTTCATCAGAATTAGAGACAAAAAATCTGGCTTGCAAGGAAATGGATTCTGGATACGGAACGTATTTGACTGTCGTCTCCTTTCGCCTTAATAGGTCGCTTTTATGCAGCTAAATCTGGAATTTAATTTTGAATAAAAATCCTTTGTATTTTCACATTAAAAAAAAATAAAAAAATCGGACATTCACCGGTAATGTACTTCCCCAGAACGAATTAATCAACTATGTTTTCGCCCTCCAAAACCAATCGACCGGGCAAAAATCAGTAGTTACTCGTAACTTTCAAAGGAACTCCTAAATCCTCATACTATTTTTTGTTTCAACACGTTCATTACAACGGCAGTTATTTCACAGGTTGTCAAATAAGATGTAGTCTGACCTCTCACAGATTTTTTATTTTTATTAGCTAGCCGGCTTTCGAATTGTCCTCATCATCAGGAAGTTTGATAAATAAATCTGCTCATATTAACGGCAGTTATTCTGATTACTCCATCCGGAATGTTTCGCTGAAAATTAAAAGGTGTCGTCGTTAGGGGTCATTCATAAATTACTTAAGGCATTTAGAGGGGGGGGGGGGGGGGGGGATAAGATCAATATTACTAATTCTTACTATAGGGGAGGGGGGTAAAGAATTTTTTTAAGTATGTATTTTTTTGAATTTAAAATCTACTACTTTCGCGCTAAGAAATGGCGCTATTGGATAGCGCCATCTGTACTTAGTTCTCAAATTCAGTATTGAATCCTACAGAAATCATATGGTCTCAGTACTTCTAGACATTTTTTTATTCTATTGTCTCACTGACTAGGGATTTTCCTATTGCTTGAATTTTGAAAAATAATTGTCATTTTAGTATCATTTATTTATTATACCTGACATGTCTGCATATTTACATCCACTATTATTTAAAGCTTGGGTACAAGCTGCTCAAACTGTCTTTTATTTTATCAATACGATCATTTCTTACGAAAATTTCTTATCAAGGGGGGGGGGGGGGTAGTTTAAATCTTATGATATCTTACAATGGGCAATGGGGGGGGGGGGGGGGGGGGGGGGGTCAAATTACTTACGTAATTTATGAATGGCCCCTTATGGGATTTTGAGATTTTGAATTTAAATATCAAATTTTGTATTGATATTAATTCTATCGAGAGTTATCGTATTCAAACACAGACATAAAATGGTGATAACTCAACCACTAATTGTTGTCCGATTACATAAATTCCCCTATACTTATAACTGGGGAAGTTAAAAAAAAAAAAACCGAAGATTTCGTTCAATCTGACTACACGATCCATGGTCTCATTGAAGCATTTCTTATGATGAATCAGAAACATAGAGAAACATTCCTCAGGCAACAAATATCAATCACAGGACGTGAAAATGAAATGATCATTTCGAAGGAAATATAGTGAAATATTAGAATGTTAACCCTTCAGTTATACTAGGGTTTGTAAAACAGACTTCAACCACAACGCCATTAATTCACCATCCACACTTCAGAACTGGAAACAAATTTTGTTAATTTATGAGCCCATGTATTGATCACATCAGACAATAGATATCGTGCTGTTAATGAAGTTGTTCCAACAGTTACTCCGATAATTACTTCCTCAGTTAAACTAAGTATACGGGAAGTTATTCAATCGGTCAGATATTGAGTGAAAAAAAAAACATCTGTTTATAGGGGAGGCTTAATAAAATAATAATAATAACATAATAATATCAAATAGTAAATTCTAATCCTAATAGGACGACACTTATTACTTTTCAGAGGTATCAGCCGAAGGGGAAGGGGTGTTCAGAGGGGGCTCAACTCAAAAATCCCAGAAACTACCAATATAATGAATGTATCAACATGAAATTTTATAATATATTTATTTTTTTTTTTTTTGTCTTTTTTTATTTAGAAAGATGCAACTGTTGCTAGGGTGCAACCAGTATCTATGATGGTAGGTATGGATATGTTGGCGTGAAGGGCATGTGAGAGGAAGGCCACCCAGTGGTAGGTCCTCGGAACGAAAATTTATATTAATTATAAGAACAAGAACAGAAAAAAAATTAATAAAATGAATTAAAAAAATATAAAATATAAATAAAAAGGAATTGAAAGACAATTTTGATGGATAGGTAAGAGAGATGATAAGAGTAAAGGAAAATAATGAAAAAAATAAAATAAAAAATATTAAGAACGAATAGGATTTAAGGTGGCAGTAGGTCGCGGTTCCGTTGAAAATAAAGTACGTATTATTTCTGTAAAGTTTTCTAAAAAAACGTTTGTAAGTAGTTTGTATTGTGTCGGGTACTGTGTGTATCATAAGATCGTTATGAAGTGTTCTGTTGTTTATGTATGGGGGGCACTGTGTTATCAGTCTGAGGGTTTTTGATTGAAACGCCTGAATTCGTTTGATGTTGGGTGTTTTTGCTAAACCGTATATCTGTGATCCGTATGTCCATAATGGTCTAAGTTCCGTTTTTGTGTCATATCTAATTTTGATCTTCTATTTAGAAGTCCGTAGAGTATTTTGAGTCATATTATATTCAATTACTATTGAGTCATATCGCCTATTAGCCTTCAAGGCTCATACATATTCGCCATTTTGTACAAAGTTTCCCCTATCGACCGACAATCACTAATGTCAGAGAAAAGATGGAATTACAGAGTCCCATTACATAACTTCCCCTATACTACATGGAGCTGGGGAAGTAATAAATTTAGTTGATCAATACGAAAGTAGTAGAGTTGGAATGATCCCGTCGCACATGACTACTTAACTTACATTTTTATGAACTATCAGCCTCGCCTAAGTACTATGGTCGCTTTCAGGAGTCTAATACTGCTATAGAGCTCCTCTGAGTCTCTGTAATTGAATATAATTTGAAAGAAAGCGTCTTCAAGTAATAATTGTAAAAAACATACTCTGCTCAGTCTTAAAATCAGCGAAATATCATTTCACCTATGAAAAAGGTCTTATTTCTCAAGCTGTCAAAGCCTTAAAATTTTCTGACAGAACTTCTATCTGGTACTCTTCCGACCAAATATATTCTGGAGACTGAAAAAAACAAACAAAAAAACATTTATGTTTAGTTATGGTCTCCTTCAGTGTGTTTCGTGTGAGACGTGTGTGAGGGTTCTGTTAAGAAATTAGTACAACAAAATTGCACAACATATTTTCACTTTATTTTACATTTCTAGACTGAGACTGATTTTATAACATATGTACAATATACAAATCCAACATAATAATAATAACAGATGTTTTAATAAACATCAATGTCCTAACAACTCTTCCCCGGCAGCGCTGATGACAGCCGGCCTATTTGTACCCCAGGCCTGAAGTATGTCAGTCTGCTAGGCGGATGCCGGACTCTAGTGCTGCACCTGGTAGCTTGCGGCACCTCAGCCCGCTCCTCTCTGCAGGTTGCAGAAGCCACGTCTTCCTGAGCTGTTGGCTGGCCCAGAGATCCAGTCCTTGAAGTGCTCGACTCCATCAACATCTCAGGAGGTCTGCTCAGAGAGTCAGCCCTGCCTCGATCCGACTGGAGTTGGTCAGTGTGCCTCTTCCAAATTGCACCATCTACCTCCACTTCATAGTGTCTTTGGCCCAACTTCCTTTTTACAACTCCTCGTTTCCACTTGGCCGAGTCGTTGTATGACCGGACCAATACCGCTTCTCCTTCTTCGAATCCCCTATCTTTCTTCACAGCTAGTTCCACGGCCTCTTGCTTCTTACCGACTTTAGACCTCACACTCTCTCGCATGGTATCCAGCCGAGTGCGAACCAGACGCCCCATCAGCAACTCGCTAGGAGCCTGTCCGGTAGACCTGTGAGGAGCAACGCGATAGCTCAGCAAAAATATATCTATTTTCTTCTGCAACGTTCCTCCCTGGGTCTTCATGGCCCGCAGGCTTCGTTTGAGAGTCTGCATAAATCGCTCCACTTGTCCGTTCGTCGCCGGATGATATGGAGCGAATTTGAGGTGCAAGATATTATTTCTCCTCATGAATTGTTCAAATATCATCCGGCGACGAACGGACAAGTGGAGCGATTTATGCAGACTCTCAAACGAAGCCTGCGGGCCATGAAGACCCAGGGAGGAACGTTGCAGAAGAAAATAGATATATTTTTGCTGAGCTATCGCGTTGCTCCTCACAGGTCTACCGGACAGGCTCCTAGCGAGTTGCTGATGGGGCGTCTGGTTCGCACTCGGCTGGATACCATGCGAGAGAGTGTGAGGTCTAAAGTCGGTAAGAAGCAAGAGGCCGTGGAACTAGCTGTGAAGAAAGATAGGGGATTCGAAGAAGGAGAAGCGGTATTGGTCCGGTCATTCAACGACTCGGCCAAGTGGAAACGAGGAGTTGTAAAAAGGAAGTTGGGCCAAAGACACTATGAAGTGGAGGTAGATGGTGCAATTTGGAAGAGGCACACTGACCAACTCCAGTCGGATCGAGGCAGGGCTGACTCTCTGAGCAGACCTCCTGAGATGTTGATGGAGTCGAGCACTTCAAGGACTGGATCTCTGGGCCAGCCAACAGCTCAGGAAGACGTGGCTTCTGCAACCTGCAGAGAGGAGCGGGCTGAGGTGCCGCAAGCTACCAGGTGCAGCACTAGAGTCCGGCATCCGCCTAGCAGACTGACATACTTCAGGCCTGGGGTACAAATAGGCCGTCTGTCATCAGCGCTGCCGGGGAAGAGTTGTTAGGACATTGATGTTTATTTCGTTCCATTGTATAGGGAGCTTACGAATAAAGTCCCTTCCTAAGAGTGCTTTACTCTTGTGCGGGCAAACATAAAAATATCCACTATAAGATAGCCCCTTATAGACGAGATCTACCTTAAGTTTGCCTTCCGGTACTATAGTTTCCCCAGTGTAGGTCCTTAAAGTGACCGAGGTTGGCTTCAGTGGCAGCCTGTCTACCTTCATCAGCTTCTTGGCCTCGCCTACACTCATCACACTCAAAGCCGCCCCGGTGTCCGCCTCTATATCGACACGCTTCCCGTTGATGGTAACTGGCAACAGCATAGGCTTGCTTTGCGATATCTTATTCAGCCGGCCAAGGTTTACCTCTTGATAACACACCTCATTATCCCTGTGGTCACTGTCACTTGACTCCTCACTTACCTCATTCACTCTAATTTTGGCTCTACAAACTTTGCGAAGATGTCCCTTACGCCCACACTTACTGCATTTACTATATTTATATTGACAATCCATCTTGATATGTCCCTTTTTTCCGCAACAATAACAAACTAAATTAGCTTTGTTGTCCTTATATCCGCTACCTTTCTTATCTAGAGTACCTTTGCGTAATGCATGTAGTCCACTCACCTCATTGTTCTTCAACACCGAAGCTTCCTCCAGGGCGGACTCTAAGGACGTGGCTATGTCCAGAGCTTTCTGCAAGGTTAAATCGGGTTCGGTCAACAGCCTGGACTGAATGTTCACCGAATTTAACCCTATTACCAGAAGGTCCCTCAGTGTCACATCCAAATAGTCCCCGTAGTTGCAGTAACGTGCTTTACTTTTGAGTCTGTAATAAAAGGTATTAACGGACTCCCCTACATCTTGCTTACACTGATGCAGTCTGAAACGCTCCGCAATTTCCACAGTTTTAGGACGAAACTGATTTATTAATAGCCTCACCAACGTGCTGTAGTCCATACTGGCAGGTTTGACAGGCTCACATGCTGCCCGCAGCCACGAATAAGTTTCTTTCCCAATGCTTCCCAGCAGAATTGGAACCATTTTTTCTTTCCGAACATCGTTCCCAACAAAAATGTTTTCTACGATTTCTAAATACTCCTCAATATCGTCAGTATTTTTGTTAAATGTTTCCAATTTCCCGGCAAACATTTTAAACTTTTCCTCGTTCGCCAATTGTTAAGAAATTAGTACAACAAAATTGCACAACATATTTTCACTTTATTTTACATTTCTAAACTGAGACTGATTTTATAACATATGTACAATATACAAATCCAACATAATAATAATAACAGATGTTTTAATAAACATCAATGTCCTAACAGGTTCCATGTCAGTCTTCGATCTAATGTCAGTCCTAGGTATCGTACAGTATTAGTTTGAGGGGGGAGGGGGGGGGGGCATGTTTCTCGTCGAAGTTTAAATGTGATGTGCTGTGATTTTCCATTTAAATTTTTCGCGAAGTAGATCGAAGAGATTTCCCCCTTTCCCTCGAACACCCCATTAGAATGAATATATCGACATGAAAATTTATATGTACCAGTAATAACCTCATAAAAACGACACCAATCGATTTTCAGCCAACTCGTCGAAAGGGAAGAAAGGGACACAAAAACCATAACAACACAAAATTTGGTAGGTATCATCAGTTTCTGAGTAAGACATCTAATGATATTGAACCAAATCGGTAAATTGGTTCTCAAGGGAGAGCAAAAACTTAGCTGATTAATTCGAGCTGGGGAAGTAAAAAATATATGTGATGTGGCAATTACAGGACTTTCTTATACTAATCACGCTTATAGATCACTCTGTCCCTCTCCTTCTCATATCGGGAAGACAAGAGGTCTGTCTGGTGTAGCTCCAGCCTCTGGATTTGACTCGGACGTCCTCAGAGCTCATGACGTCTCCAAGGATTATCAGCAACGCCTCTTTAAAATACATCATTCAATATTGTAATAACTTATTGAGACCAATTGTTAACGTTGGGAGCGAGAAGTCATCTACGTATAAACCTCCAGATCTAATACCCTGACTGAGTGAGTCAGTTTAAGTTATGTCCTCTTGAAGAGGATGTTAAATCCTGTTTGAAGGTTCATTATCCACTTCTTTCTTGTTGGACTGTGTCGCTGGGAAGACAGCCTCAAAGACGCCGCTCTCCGTCCCAGGCGGGTTGCTGCCCCACTGTTGGTAACAACTCTTCAAGCGATGCTGTGTGGGCGAACCTCAAGGATTCCGCCATTAGTCACTTCTAATAAGTCACACTTCCTTCCCATTACAGTATCTCCCACTCCTTCAGAAGTCTTTTTTCATTTACACTTCTTTTTTTTTTTTACTTTCCCATTCAATACATCAATATTTTTTTTAACTTTTTGAGTTGATGGATAGTGGCGGATCTATGGGGCCCTGAGGCTTTTACTCACATTAATCAACTAAGTTTTCACTCTTTGTCTAATACAAATCAATCGTTTTGGGGAAAAAATCGATAATTGAATTAGTTATTATTAGTTATACTCATGCCTTGGCTTTAACTACGAGATTGTGGGGCCCCCCACACGTTTTATTTATTTGTTTTATAATTTTCAATTTTTAATTAGTTAAATCCGATACAATTTTTTTCTAAGTAATTTAAAAAAACATATGTTATAAAAAAGGCAATCAGTATAGATAGGTACATTTTTTTTTTTGACTCGTACATAGTACGATGCATATCAGCCATGACTCTTATAATGGTGTTTTACCTAATTATTTACGACACCCATGGCCCCGGGAGGAAGTTCTATCTACGAAATAAAACTCACTCCCGGACGGGATTCGAACCCGCAAACCAAGGTGAGACCATGCGACCAAAAGCCCTACGCTCTAGCCCGCACGGCCGCCATGGCTCCCAATCAGTAAACTTGTTATTTAAGTTGTTAGTGAGTTCAATTAATTTTTTTTTTTCCTTATGTACGATGCATATTAGCCATGTCGTTGTGTTATATCTAATTATTTATGACATCCATGGCCCCGGGAGGGAATTCTATCGTCGAAATAAAACTCATCCCCGGACGGGATTCGAACCCGCAAACCATGGTGAGACCATGCGACCAAAGCCCTACGCTCTAGCCCGCATGGCCACCATGGCTCCCCGATTGTTAGTGAGTTGCTTCTCGTCAATAAAAAATATTTTAAAAACCCAAGTTTATTAGCTTTTGTAACCGCTAAAAGAATATATCGCCTACGACCAGAGCGCTCTTTTGTCACTCTACTGAGCTATGATTGTGTTTTAAAACAAATTACCTTTTAAGATACGTCTCACGTATAAGAAAGACGATTCAAAAAAATAGAATAACTGCAATGAATACTACGATTCAAGAAATGTATTTATTAACTGCAAAAATAAATAACTGTTTATTATTAAAATCACGGGATGAGAAATATTCAATAACAATTTCTTATAGTTAGATATATATCTGGGAGGTAAAATAAACGTAAGCACGCAGTCCTTCGGATGGGTCGTTAAGCGATGGTCCCGAGCCTGTACTGATGTCAGGTACTCGTTAAAGACCCCTGCCCTAAGTGAATAAAAATTTAGGGTAGGCAAAATTTAGGACTCCAAAAGTAGAGTCGGGCTCATGTGTCGGAGTGACGAAAGAGCGCTCTGGTAGTAGGCGATATGACCGGGCATAAGTCATAATAGCAAACTATTCAAAAGACAAGTAGACAAGCGATCTCAACTCGCCTCAACAACAAACAGTGTCTACAAGACCATTATCAGATCTATCTGTACAAATGGCGTTCAGCTCTGGGGTTCTGCTAAGCTCCCACACACCAATAGAATGCAAGCTATTCAAAATAAAATCCTCCGAACAAGGCCCATTCCACGGTCTCAAACTTAACATTACATCATGAACTAAACATATCATCCGAATACACTAGTGGAAGCAATGTCGGTCCGGTCCTCGACAACTGAATCGTCGTTGGCCTCGTGAACTTCTGCTTGAGGAGACGGTGGTACTGACCGGCCGCTTTATCTCGAGATATTTGTTTTTTCTCTGCCCATATTTGTTTGTTATGAATCTTCATAGTTAAAAATTACATAATAAAGGCGAAAACAAATAGGTATATATATTTATATACCAAGTGTCAAGTGTTTTGTTTTTTGTTCGCTATTAGCCAAATTGAAAGTATATTGTACAACAATTGTCTATAAACAAGTAAATATATAAATTTTTGTTCTTCTTGTATGATATTTGGATATAAGTTAGCAAGATAATTTCCGAAAGGGTCGAACATCATTTGACAAAACAGGATTATCGTAGTGTAATGTGTCAACAGACTAAAAATGTTATTATAGATTATTATTCAGTTTTTATTTATTTAAAATTTAGAGAAATCTGATGAAAAATAAATAATAAAAAGAACTTTGTAATACGGGCTTCAACAAAGTAAGGTTTAATTTCAGTATAAATTTGATTCATAAACAAAATTATTCATGAATGCAAATATAAAACAGGTTTTTAATGAATCTGATTAATAAAATAATAATACATTTTTATGTTTAAACACCTCTCTTTATTTAATTCACAACAAATATATATATTTTTTGTATTTAGGTTAGGTTTGATTAGGTTTTATGACTCATGCCCGGGCTTTTAACTACCCAGTCATATCGGCTACTATCAAAGCGCTCTCGTCACTTTGGTGGCCATGATCCTGACTCAACTGTGGGAGTAAATTTTGCCTACCCTAAATTTTTAGTCACCTAGGGTAGGGGTCTTTAACGAGTACCTGACATCGTACAGGCTCGGGACCATCGCTTAACGTCCCATCCGAAAGACGGCGTGCTTAAGTTTATTTTACCTCACAGATAAAATAAACTAAGGGCTTCGGTCGGGTTTCGAACCCACGATCTTGAGCTCAGAAGGGGAGCTCTCTTTTTTGTTCATCCAGCGGCTGAGTTAAGGTATATACATGCGAAAGAAAAGATGTAAAAAATAAAAATTAGTAAATAAAAAATGACATGAAAGGGGAAGAACACCCAGCGGTGAACCTCATGGTATCACTTCATAACAGGAGATCTCGAAGCCAAGCTCTCTTAACGGAAGTTAAACCTCCCCTCTGAACCCCCGTTCCCTTCTTCCGATTCCGCTAAAAATTATTAAGTGTAGTCCTAATGGGGTTTTGAATTCACATATTAAATTTTTTGAGTTAAGCTTTACCCCTAATCCCCGTTTCCCTTTCGTCAATTTGACTGAAAAATAATAGGTGTCGTCATTAGAGGGTTCTGGATTCCCATATATCGATGGTGTTTTGTAAGAAGGGCCAATCTGCAATTTTCGGCTATTGCAGATTGGCCTTTCTTACAAAACACCATCGATATATTTTCGTATCTATACTTACATTCTATTGAAAGTTGTGTTCACAGACAACCAGACGGACTTTGAAACTCCATTTTTAATTTTTGGCCGATTATATAATTTCCCCAATACTTCGTACAGTTAGGGGAGTAAAAAAAAAAAAAAAAAATTATTTTCCAGTGCTGAAATAGTGTAGGGGACACATTTGAGTCAAGTAATTCTTCCCCAGATCTCTTTTGCCCCGAAGAAAGAGAAGGGTAAACTCGGTGAAATTCGATTTTGTTCTAAACCCAATCAGAGAATCCCACATGTTGCTCTCACAACTCAACAGATACGGCATCTTTCTGAAGCTCTATTCCAGTTTCTCTCCTCTTTTTCAACTCAATTTAGTTAGTTCAACCACTTGCCTCAGTGCCAAATATAAAAAGTTACCCCAAACTGACTTCTTTCTTGATATTGGCAACTTGTCAAATATCATCATTTTTTTTTCCAACGGTAAACTCATTGTGATTGAATTTAGGAAAGTATATGGAATCGGTGTCCTCACATCAGGCGCTGCATTATCAAAAAAATTCGTGAGCTCCCTTGCCCAGGTCCCCGCGGAACCTCCTCACGCCGCCAAAGGGAAGTATAATATCAATGAACGGTAATAGAGAAAAAACGAACTAGAGCGGCTCTAGGAAAGTTCATTCATAGAAATTTTAACTAAAAAAATTGTTTTTATGAATAAAAAATCCTATTTTATCCTTGATATTTTTACTTTCTCATCTATAGTATAAGAAAGTATTGTGCGAAATTCGAGATTTTCAACGGATTTTTACGTTTTAATGTCCCTGATACCAACTCTCTTCCCGTGACATTCTCGCACGTGCCGAGAACCAGTATAAAAACTTCCCCAATTTAACATGATTGGCCCGTGATAGTAGTTCACCTGTAAGCTACTAGGTAGAACTACTATCACGCCACTATCCCCAAACCTTTTAGGCCCCTGGCGAGCGCGGGTGCTGTCCGGGGCTGTTGAGCGGTTGGGAATCCGTGCTAGAGGGTGCCAGGGGTCAGCTGACGCCTGACCCTACCCCTGATCGGCTCCCACTCCCTCAGCAGCTCTGGATTAAGGGGCCGCTAGTTGGAACTTTTGATACCATTGGTCCAACTAGTGTGCCCTGCCCAGCTCGCTCGGGGTTCGACATATATTCAAGAAACCAAGCAGGAGGAGAGTGCAGAGGACAAGCCAGTTGAAGTAAACCAGTCTCCAATCCATCCTATCCAGCTGTGAAGCCAAGGGGAGTCATCTCTACATCCCCCCACGCCTTCCGGGGTATTTTTGGGCGGCCGGCTCTGCTGGCCAGTACATCACCCTACATCCCCCTCCGACATCATCCCCTAAATAAATTTTAAATATTTTCGCCAAGATGTCTGTATGTATGCTCATACACAGAATCAATTGAGCTATAAACTTGAAATTTGGAATGAAGAAATCACATGTGCAAGATTTTAGACGATATCGGAAGAAAATTGAGACTACTTTATTTCGAAACCTAAGTAAATTTTACAATGATCTTATTTGTAAATGAATTTTTTTTTTCGATTTTTCGCAGATTGTTTGGTTATAGAAACACATATTTTTAGACATTTTCTTTATTTATCCGAAAACGGTTAGTCCTTTCGAAAAATTGGTTCGAACCAAAAATGTTCCTTATTAAATTTCCAATTGCTGATGTGCTCCAGATTTGGAGATAGAACCAATACAACCGAAGTTATAGCGCACCAAAGAATGTAAAATAAATCAAAAATAAAGAGAGATTGGTAATGGTCACATATCGAATAATGTAACGAATGATACATTTATAATTGCAAGAAGGTTTGTCCTCCAGTATACCGTCGAAACAATTCTCCACTTTTTCCATATTCTATGGTTGTATAAATAAATTAATGATTACTTTATTTTGTAGACTACAAAAGTGGCGCATTAAGCATTGGCTGACCGGGCCCCTCTGAACAATTGCCCCACGGACCCCTCTCACCAAATGATACCTCAAACGTTTTAGACTATTTAAACTCAATCGCTGACTATTTTTTACTCTGTATTTCAAGGAACTTTTTGTATTCGAATTCTTTCAAACACAAAAATACAAAAATACCACAATTGAATTATTTGCTGAGCGAAAAGCAAGAAGAGGATTAAAAATGTCTTAAAGATTCTCATTGCTATTTTGTAGTCAAACAAAATGTTAGCTTTGTTTTTTAAATCAATGAAATAAATGTATTTAACAATCAAACATATATTTTTTCCATTACATGTATAAAGACTGTGATAAAACAAATTCAAATTGTATGTCCTTTGGAATGAGTACGGGGCCCCGGAGATCTTTTACTGACCCGGCCTTTTTCCTTAAATCCACCTCTGTGGTACAAATTGTAGTTATAAACACAAAAAACCAATAATTATAGGGAGGAGTAAGATCCAGAAAGATCCAGTAGATAAGAGAGGTTAAATCCAAAATTAATTCCAACACATTTCTGAAGAGAGGCCTCCAAAAACCACAGGAATCCAAAACTCTAGATCCGCCACAGGTGCCATAGTGCCAAATTTCGCAAATTAAAAATAAGTAGGTACAAAGAATGTATTCCATCCCGTCTTGTGCTGAGGGCGCCGGTAACTAAGAGGTATCGTGTTTGCTTACTGGACTCAAGGAACCCGGTCGAGGCCCTTAGGTTTTTTATCTGGGAGGTTAAAAACATTGAGCACGTCGTCTTTCGGATGGGGCGTTAAGTTATGTTCTCCAGCCTGTTACTCGCTAAACACTCCCTAGGTGAGTAAAAAATGTAGGGTAAGCAAAATTAGGAATCTCATAGTCAGGCTCATGTCCATCAGAGCGACAAAAGAGCGCTCAGGCATGAGTCACAATAACGAAATAACTAACGCTCTTCTGCTCACAGAAAAAAATGACGTTCCTATTTTCGTCCGAGAATATTGCTGTTATTAAAAAACCAAATGTAAGCTACTATTTGAAAACCATGACAACGCAGAATATAACCATTCTCCATACAGGTTCTAACGGTAGTAAAGGCTACATAATTTGTCTTTTTTTTTTCTAAATATAGAGATCCCATAATTCAATTTTTGCTGAATATTCGTATAACCACCGAATTACACATCCAAATCGGCCGAAATATAAATTTTAAGTATCAATCTTTAGAATGTATAAGGCGATTTTATTTCACAATAATATAGTTAGTTAATGTGACTCATGCCCGGGCTTTAACTATGAGGTTATACAAGAGCGCTCTGGTGGACATGTTCGACTTTACAATGGCAGTCCTAAATTATGCCTACCCAGGTTTATTCACCTAGGATAGGGGTCTTTAACGAGTATCTGACATCGAACAGGCTCGGGACCATCGGTTAACGTCCGATCCGAAATGAAAAAATTTCCTGTCAGTCAGTGTGTTTGTTTTTGATGATGCAATATAATGAATAGATTGACACGAAATTTTATAAGTAAATCAAAAAATGAAAAATCCAAAAAAATTTTGTGTTATGCTCCCCACCCCTCTATCCCCGCGCCTCCTTCTATTTCCCCCTTCTTTTTGCCCAATTTGGCTAAAAATCAAGAGGATCGAAAACTTGAAATTCCGGTGATAACTTCCCTTTCAAATTTCTGACCGTAGTAACAGTTCTTTCAGTCTAATGCTCTCCTTGGGTGGGGGAGAACAGGTTACTGCTAAAATATATCAAACTATTAGGTGTCAAGAGAGAAAAAGAATAAATAAATAAAACAACTTCACGAAATTATCTGTTTATAACGTGATAAAATATTACAAAACATATAATTTACTAAGATGAACATTCTTTGCGTTGATTTTTATCTTATTCCAAGACGTTTGATCGGATCAAACAAGTTGAAAAAAAAAAAAAAAACTAAAGAAAAAACTTGGATCAAAAACAATTAAAAAAAGTTTAATCAAACGTTTGCTGTCCTAGTTGTGTCTGTTTGAGTTGATTTTAGTGTTTTTTGATGAGAACACATCCTGAGACCGGAGGCTGCGGAGCTGCAACCATTCATTATCACGAACTGATTAATACAAGATGCCTTGGGGCAGAATGGCATTAATAGGGAACAACAGGCCCGGTTTTCTTCTGTATGCCCGGGCAAAGGCTTGGGGGAGAATGGCATTAGAAAGAAACAGCAGACCCGGTTCTCTTCTGTATGCCAGGGCAAAGACTAGAGGCATAATGGCATTGGAAGGGAACAACAGGCCCGGTTGCCTTCTGTATGCCCGGGCAAAGACTAGAGGCATAATGGCATTAGGAGGGAACAACAAGCCTGGTATTCTTCTTTATGTCCGTGGAAAGACTAGAGGCATAATGGCGTTAGGAGGGAACAACAGGCCCGGTTGTCTTCTGTATGCCCGGGCAAAGACTAGAGGCATAATGACATTAGGAGGGAACAACAAGCCCGGTTGTCTTCTGTATGCCCGGACAAAGACTAGAGGCATAATGGCATTAGGAGGGAACAAAAGGCCCGGTTGTCTTCTGTATGCCCGGGCAAAGACTAGAGGCATAATGGCGTTAGGAGGGAACAACAGGCCCAGTTGTCTTCTGTATGCCCGGGCAAAGACTAGAGGCATAATGGCATTAGGAGGGAACAACAGGCCCGGTTGTCTTCTGTATGCCCGGGCAAAGACTAGAGGCATAATGGCATTAGGTGGGAACAACAAGCCTGGTTTTCTTCTTTATGTCCGTGGAAAGACTAGAGGCATAATGGCATTAGGAGGGAACAACAGGCCCGGTTGTCTTCTGCATGCCCGGGCAAAGACTTGAGGCATAATGGCATTAGGAGGGAACAACAAGCCCGGTTTTCTTCCGTATGCCCGGGACTTGGGGAGCCACCAACTCTTTATGAATTTTGAAAGGGTTTTATCTTCAGCTGAATGGCTCTACTCTTCCTCAACTCAAAAGAGGGGAAATTAAGACAATCCATCCCTTCTTCATTTTCCCTGCAGATTATACAAATAGCAAAGCCGAAAGGGAAAATCCCTTAGGGAAAGGGATTTGGAGGCATTATGTAAATGGACTGTAGAAACTTTCTATATTTGTGTAAAAATACTTTTAAAAATGATACTTTTCCAGAATTTACCCCCATTTATTTAACTTCCCCATAGAGGGAGTAATGAAATCAGCCAGAAATTTAATTGTTGAGTTCAAAATTGAAAAAAAAGTTGTCAGTGAATCACCGGCGATGTACATCCCCAACTCAAATTAATCAATTAAATTGCGGCTCTCTTCAAAACCTTACATGGAGGCTTCTGAATACTGAATTTTGTGTTATTATATCGGATACATTTATTATATCGGCAGTTATTAGGGTTATTTTGAGTGGAGCCCCCCCCCCCCCTTTGATCCCTCCTTTAACTTTGGGCTTTTCCCCAGAAAAATAATAGGTGTCGTCCTTTTCCCATACCGAAAACCATCCTAATATGACGTCTCGAAATCCATTTGCTTGATGTACGCAAAAACGGTTAGTCCTATCGAACAATTGATTCTGACCAACAATGTTCCTTATTAAATTTCGTATAGTCTTGTGTCCTCAGATTTGAGACAGGACCAAGATGATCAAAGTGGTTGGTGTATAAAACTCCTGTTGCGGCCACGTCACATATTTTACCCCCGGAGGGCGCCGGGAGCTCAGTGGTGCTTACTGAGCTCAAGATCGCGGGATCGAAACCTTAGGTTTTTTTCTGGGAGGTGGAAAAACCTTGAGCACGTTGTCCTTCAGATGGGACGTTAAACTATGATCCAGGGCCTGTACGTCAGATACTCGTTAAAGACCCCTATCCTAGGTGAATAAAAATTGAGAGTATGCAAAATTTAGGGTCACAATAACTAACAAACATATTTTAAATTTTTTGGGGGCCATAGAGGCCGTGCGGGATAGAGCGAAAGGCTTTGGTCGCATGGTCTCACCATGGTTCGCGGGGTCGAATCCCGACCAGAAGTGAGTTTTGTTTGGTAAATAGAACTCCCTCCCGGGGCCACGGATGTAAATAACTAGATAACACTTTTATAAGAAACATGGTTAATATGCACAGAACCAAAAAAAAAACAAAAAAAAACTTCGTTAGTTTGCTATTGTGATTCATGCCCGGGCTTTACCTACGAGGTCATATCGCCTACTATCAGAGCGCTCTTTTGTAGTTCAGGTGGAGTCTTAAATTTTACCTACCTAGGTCTATTCACCTAGGTCAGGGGTCGTTAACGAGTACCTGTCATCCTACAGGCTCACCTTTGATTTCATTGGCTGTTCTTTGTGGGTGTGGCTCTATGCACTGTAAAACCTCATGTCTCAGGTCACAACCTCTTCACGAACGAAATGTAGAATCAATAATGATGCTTCTGACTTATGAAGGTACATCTGTACCAACCTAAGAATTCAAGCATAAGAATGACATCAGATAGGAAACAGAGTGTAATAGAGATCAAAATCTCCGTAATAAGGTGGTGTCCAATATGTTTTATGGGGGTCTGTTCTTCGCGGTCCATTTCCGATGCATTTCTTCAACTAAGTAGATGTAGCCTGAGGGGCCCGGACACTGGGGTGAAGGTCCTGAGCCAGCCCCTGGACCGGAGGCCGCCACGTTCTACCTCAGGCTCATTGCTACCTGAGGCGAACAT
The DNA here is from genome assembly GCA_963662175.1 of Aradus depressus. Classification (NCBI taxonomy): domain Eukaryota; kingdom Metazoa; phylum Arthropoda; class Insecta; order Hemiptera; family Aradidae; genus Aradus; species Aradus depressus. The sequence continues at coordinate 19,861,940 of OY759220.1, read as the reverse complement.
TTGTCAAGTCGCTAACTGCCTGTGTTCCTTCCTTGGAACCAAGTCAATCATCAACCCACTCACCACAAACAAGCTCACATAAGCTGACTCATACACAAATAAAGAAGCTTTTCTGTCAGTGAAAATGCTCATTTCATTCAAAACTTTACATTTTTATGATTTTGTGCAAAGTATTACGACGAATCTAATCAACATACATGAATGTACAAATATTTATATTCTTTATGGCGGAGTGGAATGACTATATGCGTTTTTTGACTGGAATTTTATGATTATTATTTATATTTTTATTACAAATAAGAAAACAATTTTATGACTGTTTGTCTGAGAGAATGAATGCGTCAACACGAAATTTTTTATGTGAACCCAGAACCCTCGAACGAGGGCGTAAGGACTCTCTTATTAATTTAATAAAATCGAAGAGGGGTTGAGAGGGGTGGCTCAACTCAACAACCACAATAAATAAATAAAATAAAATAGCTTTATTGACATTCTTTTAGAACAAAAGCCTCTCCATTTGGAGGTTTTGAGTCGAGTGCTCTTTCAACAGAAGAGATCAGAAAAGAAATTAACGAATGTTCCAAAATTAAATTAAATTATTTCTTAAGTATAACTGTTACTTCTTGATTAAAATAAAATAAAAATAAAACAAAACAAAAGCAAAAAGTAAAATGAGAGTTATTTCTTAAATAATGCTGTAACACATTTGTTCCATCTTTCTCTGTTGCTGGCCACTGTGCACTATCCATCCCCTATTCTCTCCACTATCTCGTCCCTCCACCGCAGTCCTGGTCTTCCTTTTCCTCTTCTTCTGTCTCTAGGAATCCACTCCGTGCAGACTTTAGCCCATCGTCCAGGATCCATCCTTGTCACATGCCCGGCCCATCTCCACTTCATCAAGTGTGCTTCCTTCTGGAGGCTTCTTAGCCTCACCTTCCGTAGAACCTCGCTGTTTCTTATCCTGTCACTTATCTTTATTCCAAGCATGCTCCTCATCATCCTAAGTTGGTTTACTTCCAGACGACGATCCAGCTTTTGTGTCAGCGACCAGGTCTGTGCACCATATAGGATGGATGGATAGACGCAGCTCATCAGGATTTTGGCTTTCAGGTCAACTGCAATTTCTCCCTTAAGTATTTTTTTCAACCACAATAACTGCCGATGTAATGAATGTATCGACATGAAATTTTATATTTAAATTCAAAACCCAATGAGGACATAACCTGTCAAAATGTCAGTGATATCGGCCGAAGGGAAGGGGGGGTTAACTTCAAAAACCCTAATAACTGCCGATGTATAAATGTATCGACACAAAATTTAGTATGATGTTTTAGGAGCCCATCGATCGACTGGTTTTGGAGGGGGAATCAAATTTCTTACAGATGTCATAACTACCCCTATAGCTAGGGGAAATAAAAAGTAGTCCGTGAATCACCGACAATGTTCTTCCCCAGCACGAATTAATCAAGTTTCCGCTCTCCCTAAAAAAGCAATCGAACATTTGGTATACATAAACACACAGACAGAAATTGTTTTTTCATATTTGGAATCTGGAGGTCTGGAAAAATGAAGTTTCATCGTAAACTCTGCAACGAATTTTCGTTAAATATATTTAACACATAATAATTTTATACATACCGTTTGGAAGATAACAACTTGACTGCTCACTTACCTAGAACAAAAATAAAAATAAATAAATAAAAATAGAAATATGGTTTAACACTTCTGAGCTCAAGTACGTGGGTTCGAAACCCGACCGAGGCCCTTAGTTTGTTTTATCTGAGTTCAGGGGAGAAGGCTCTATTTAAAAATCCTAATAACGGCCAATGTAATGAATGTATACAAAATTTAGTATTTAAGAGCCTCTGTGTAAGTCAATTATTGAATATTAGCGCAAACGGTCGAGTGATTTTGGAGCGGAAAGTTAATTGATTAAGTTCTGGGGAAGTACATTGCCAGTGATTCACCTATTTTTTTTTTCGAAATTATGGTGAAAACTCAAAATTAAATCTCTGACCGATTAAATAATTTCCCCTAAACTTCGTATAACTGGGGAAGAAAACATGGCGGGGTCCTCATCCCGTTCATTCCGGGAATTCAACACTTTTTTCTGGTTTTGTGCAAAGGATTACGACGATTCTTTACGTACGTAAACGTACAATATGATATTCTCTTCAGGGAGAAATGATCTACAAAATGAATATCGGCATTTTTGATAGAAACATTTTTCTACGATTTTTTGTTTATTTGAACACAAAAATAATTTTTTGACTACAATATTTAATGAGTTTTCACACTTCCAAAGTTCTCAACGCAATGCATTTTTTGGAATTTGAAACAAAAAATCTGGGGAGTGAGAAAATGGATTCTAGCGCCCTTGACATTCTGCAATCTGTCATTAATTGCTTTAATAATTAACAAGATATCCGGGAGTAAAGACACGACGTCAGGTCTTTAACCTACAGAAACCTTAACCTCATATTAATATACTTATTTGGAAAATTCGTCGTAGAATCAACGGCTATGTACTTCCCCAGCAAAAATTAATCATACCTATATGTTTTCGCTCTTTCTCCAAAGCATTACATTGGCAGTTACAGAGATTTTTGTAGGTGTCCATATACGCCTTTTGGGGGTCGCATGATCTCATGGTTTGCGGGTTCGAATCCCGTCCGGGAATTTTATTTGGTGGATAGAACTCCCTCTTGGGGCCATGGATGTCGTAAATATAACTAGATAAAACATTGACATGGCTAATATGCATCGTATATAAGGCCAAAAAAAAAAATATATATATATATATATATATATATATATAAATATATACGCCTTTGAATTTACATACGAAGTTCGTGTCAATACTCGTACATTCCTTACAAAGGCAGTTATTACATTTTTTTTTTGTTGGAAATCCCTTCGAATTGCCCCCTTCCTTTTGACCAATTTGGCTGAAAATCAATAGATGTCGTCCTTAGACGGTTCTGGATACGCATATAAATTTTGTGTCAATGCATACATTCTATCGGGACATCGTGTTTACAGACACACACTCTCTTAGTCTGTATTTTTTTTTTTCATCAGTTAAAAAGTCAACTTCGAATTTCTGAGCGATTACCTTTCTTTATGCTATACCTATATAATAATATATATATAGTATAATAATATAAGGAACATCTACGAAGAAAGGTTTCCGAGTTCTCTATTCATTGTCAAAATGAGGGTCATACTGGTACCCATAGAGTATGGATATCATAGAGTATGGATATCTTAGAAGGCTTGGAGATCCGACTTTTGTTATATGAGGATACGAACAGTCTTAACAAAAAAATAGAGGTTAAGAACTCCCTTCTGCTGCCTGACCTACCTGGTGTGAGAGACTGGTTCAAAACTAAGTGAAGTAGCTGTCCTATGAGAGATGTAGTGTAAATATGTTTTGGCTGGTTTTTATAATGATATTTATTGTGTATTTTATTTCAAGTCTGTGATAAGATTTTCAACATTGTATTTATTTATGTATTTATTTTAATTGTGAAAAATTTTTATGTTACTATTATGTACAGACTTATTGTATTTTTTAGAATGAATGGTATATATTAGAATGAATGGTTTTTGCATGTTGAGAGAGTGAGTGAACCTGGCTATCCCCACCCCTTAGACCTGTGCCAGTTGTCTTCTAACCGCTGTGCTGTGTGGGTGGGGTAAGTTAATTTTATAATTTTATTTTCTTACTCTGTACCTTGATGCTTTATGAATTATTTATACTTTTTATTATTTGTATATTTTGTTATTCTATGATAGTTGAACCACTGATGATGACGCTGTTGCGTCGAAAACCGGTTTTGATGTAAAATAAAAGAGTGGGAAGACAAAGTCTTTTATTTCTATGAGAAATCTCGTCCCACATCTTGTGTGAGTGAAATACGATGAGAGATGTATGTAAAATCTCTAATATCTACGTTGTAATGAATGTATTGACACGAAATTTCATAAGTCAACTCCGTATCGATGTTTTGGCCGATCACATAACTTCCCCTATACTTCAAACAGCTGGGGAAGTAAAAATATAAAATCATAATGTAATACATTAATCAAAATCATAAAGAAAAATTATATATATTAGGATGTCCTCCATTCTCCTTTTTCTATGGTCTATTTGAATGAAAATCTCATATATTTAGTGAGAGCTCCATTCTAGGGGTCCCTCAAGTTATATTTATCAAAATTATATAGTCAGGTTAATGGATAGTCATAAAAACAGGTCAACTTTTACTAAAGTACTTATAAATAGTTTATATCTTAAAAGAAATATAACTCGGAACGAATGCTCAACCAGTTATGTTCGCAGTTTGGAGGGAAAGGATCAGAAAATATATATATTATGCACCACTTTCAAATGAATTATTCATATAAAAATATAATATTTGTCAAATTTAAGCAAGAAATATTGTTGTCAGCTTTTTAGGTAATGATGATATTAGGTAAAAGCTGTTTAGGAGGCGAAAAGTGGTCCCATCACACCCCGGAGAAATGATTGATTTGAGAAAAGTGTTCACACATTCATGGATATTCATAAAAACTCAAGTTTTGTTGCGCTATAAATATTATTATTTATAATAAGAACGATAGATAACAAAGTTCGTAAGTGATAGTAAGGATGTTGCGGAACGAGATATCTGATAGTGTGAATCCACATTACACAAGTGGGATGTGCCACTGGTGATGACGCACTTGAAAATTGTTTCTGGTTGAAAATAAAACAGTGAGAAGATGTTACCTTTTATTTTTATGAAATTGAAAAGTCGTCGGTGAATCACCGGCGTGAATAAATCCACTATGAATTCGCTCTTTTTCTGAAACTAATTTAACAGATTTGGTTGAATATATTTTTTTTTTTTTTTTTTTCAATATTTTATTTTATTTTTTGTAGAAAATACAATTTTACAGAAAGGTTCCTTCACCATTACCCTTATACAAATACAATCAAAAATAATCAGTAAATTAAAAAAAAACAATGCTACTTTCTAAGAGAAAATTTTAAAAACTCTTAATGAAAAAGGAGACAAAAAAACAAATATAAAATAACTGAATTGAAAGTAAGTTTATAAACAGTCGAAAAATTGAATATCTATATGGCTGATCTCAGAGGCTGAATTATCATACATACAACTTATTTGTAGGAATATTGAGGGTCAGTCAAAGATGGAAGAAAACACTATTCAAACGCCCTTTGGCACGATTACAATACTTTCTTATACTATAGTCAAGTCAGGGGGCCGGTAGCTCAGTGATATGCGTGCTTGCCTTCTGAGCTCAAGATTGTGGGTTCGGAACCCGACCGAGGCCCTTAGTTTATTGTATCTGGAAGGTAAAATAAACTTAAGCACGCCGTCCTTCGGATGGGACGTTAAGCGATGGTCCCGAGCCTGTACGATGTCAGGTACTCGTTAAAGACCCCTGCCCTAAGTGAATAAAAAAATTAGGGTAGGCACAATTTAGGACTCCCACAGTAGAGTCGGGCTCATGTCCACCAGAGTGACGAAAGAGCGCTCTGGTAGTAGGCGATATAACCTCGTAGTTAAAGCCCGAGCATGAGTCATGAAACCTAACCCTACTATAGTCAAGTGTTCTTGGAGATTGGGGGATGAAGCTGGGATAATGGACGGGTTGGGGTGTCCGCTGTGTATATCGCGAAAAGGATAGGACCAAGGATACTTTCTTGAGGAACACCAGAGTTTTGAGGAGACATAAGAGAAAGGGCAGAAACCTGGCTTACGCAAAAGATTCTGGGTTAGGCAGGATATAAGGATAAGTAATAATGTGAAAGTAGGATAGGTTTAAGCTTCCACAACAGGCCCAGATGCCAAACTCGGTCGAAAGCTTGTTCGAAATCGAGAAATTTCGCCGAGCAATGCTGCTCCAAGGTGGATGCAATAACGTCTACAACACGTTGGCACTGATGTAAGGTTGAATGGGGGGTTTCCTGAAGTTCGCGATAATATTTTGGTCAATCAATAAAGTTTTAGATTCTCTTGAGAAGTAGAAAACTCGATCTCAAAATAAATTGTGGGTAAATTCTGGAAAAGTACACGAAATATCGTTATGAAAGTTAAAGGTGAAGCATAAACCACAAATTTAGGGGTGAAAGTGACGTGAACAGTTAAACCTTCTAGTTTTATTTTTCTATAATTTGTAGAGATCCTTATCTTAAATTATCACATGTTCTAGAATTAATTAGTGGGATTAACATAATGTCTTTATTATGCAACATTAGGTACCATAGTCCGGACTGATTGTTATGGTAATGACCCGTCTTGTGGCCTGGGCTAGTTACCATCACCGCTGTAAGTCCGTTGAATCATTCACCACTGAAAAGTATTTATTCAATTGTACACTCAAATAAAGTACAAGTTCTGATGAATAATATTGTTACGAATTGAATATCAGAACTAGAATGGCCCGGAACAAGTTCGGTAACCTTCATATTTGAACTTTTTATTTATTTTGAACCAAAATCAGAAATGAGTATTAGCAACAAACTTAAGATTTACAATACTTTAGGGTACGGCTAAACAATCCAACGTCAATCGCATTCCAGTACAAACCGATGAATTTTCAACGACGGTGACGTCCAATTGAGCTGGGGATGTACGACGGTGGGTGATTCAGAGCTAGGGAGGAGGGTGATGTCAGATTGAGGAGGGGCACATCGTTCTGTACTAGGATGGCAGCTATCTTGTGCCTCACTGAATGACGTCACTTCCTGCGCTAGAACCGACAAATACTATCTACTCTCCATTCTATATCCCCAATAAAGTTCTATACGATCTCAATATTCACACTGTCAACAAACTAATCCAATCCCGATTCCAAACATTTCACAGAAACCAGTTATTGTAACTAATGCTCGGGCCTTAACCAGCAAATCATATCGCCTACTACCAGAGCAATCTTTCGTCACTCTACAGCGGGAGTCATAAATTTGGCCAACATAGATTTATTTACTTAGGGTATTTCATGTCCCAGATAGAAAACCTAAGCGCCTCGGCCGAGTTTCGTACCAGCGATCTTCAGCTCAGTATGGTATATTCTGTATTCTATAGGAGCTACCGCGCCCTCTCTTACGTATATTCTGTATACAGATCAAAAAAAATATTGTACATAAGTGTACATTACGTAAGAACGTCCCGAAATGTCGTGAAAATGCACCTCTGGAAAAATAATAAAAAATTATCATCTTAATTTCAATTTAAATAATAAAATTATCAGTATTTATTATACGATGTCACATGTGGTAAAGGTGGAATGATTAGTTTTTGACTGAAATCAGATGAAAATTAAAACCACTTCGGGTCCCAAGTACATTTTGTAAGATAACGCACATATTTACTGTCTAACCAAAAGTCTCTTCAAAAACAATTTGACTGGAAGGCGATATCCGTTTTAATATGACATCTCAAAACACATTTTTTGGAGTTTTGATTGATTTACGCAAAAATTGTTAGTTCCATCGAAAAATTAGATCTTACTAAAAATTATCCTTATTGAATGATCCCCAGATTTGAGACACTTTGCAGACTTTCCGAATATATGGAACAGGATAAAATATTTCAATAGGGTCCGAACATCGGATATCCCAGAATTTTATGAATGGTCTTCTCTAGACTTGAGAAGCCATAATTACCCATGGGAAACATTCTAATAAAATCCCAGCAAAGGACTTCAAAATAAACTGATCTCATAGACAATCCTAGTTTTGCGTTAAAATAGTATACGCCACTTCTTGAATACATTTAGGTGAAAAATGCCTAATTATTCAGAATATTTGGGGTAAATTCTATCTATAATGTACACAGAAGTTGGGGTTGTTTCGGGTTTTAAAGCTTGCTTTATGAATCTTTAAAAATGCTTTTACAGGACGTTAATTATTTGCCGCTTCCAGCAAAGGAGTGCAGTTAAGTTTTAATTAATGCGCAACTAATGTGCAGATGCAATCGAGAGCAATGCTGTCATTTTGAACCAGAGAACAAAGTGCAGGGAAGATATGGCTTTATATCACTTTATTTTATACTTGTTATATTTGATACTTGTATAATAAAGAAAAACGTATGTTTTTTTAAAAATATAGTCTATTTCACAAAATATATTAAATATATGTAATAGCAATATCGATCGCATCATCATCATGGTCGCTCATATCCAAGGAGCCAGGACCACGGCTGAGAAGGACTAAGCTACTGAAGAAGCCGTGGAAGATCATGAGGTGAACTGGCGATCGGTGACGCACGACAGATCGCGCTGGAGGAGGCTGATCTGGGTGGCTAATGGTCTCCAGGGTCTGACGCTAACGGAGTAAGTATTGCTGGGTATATTAAAGTCACTCTCCGAAATATGCAATCAAACAAAAAAATCACTTATTGCCAAGAGGTTGTTTTGTATGAACGTGTGCACTTTTATTAAGCGAATTCTAGTCCTGAATTATACGGACGATAAACCATAAGGTGGAGCGAGGACAAACAGTTGATTGATCATCCTAACGAACTCTAGTAATAATCATTCATCATTTGGTTTCTTTGACTTTTTCCAATGGTTCTTGATGAAGTTGAGCCATGATGAGAGAGGGCGTTCCTATGACATTTCCGACAGGGAGATAGTACACATTTGACCTCAAGGAGTGAGGGTCACGAACCAGATGCAAACTTTGATTGGTTCACACACGAGCCGATGACTGGCCGATTGGTTCACACTCGAAACGATGATCAGCTGATAAATCAGAGGTCACAATGGGCTAATGAAACACAGATAGTGTGAAAGTTGGGACAAAAAAAAAATTAGTTAATCAATTAATTTTTCGCCCTCTCTCTATCTAACTCTGTGACCGTTTGGGTTAAAAATCAACAGTTAACCTGCACAGTAACTCTTTCCAAATTTCGTGTTGCTACATTCATTCTATCAGCAGTTTTTTGAGTTGAGCCGCCCTTTCTAAAAAAATGTCTGTCTGTGAAAACGGTAACTTCCGATAGAATGAATGTATCGACACGAAATTGTATATGGGAATCCAGAACCCTCCACTGACGACGTCAATTTTTTTTTTTAGCCAAATCGACTAAAGGAAAGGGGGGATTAAGGGGGAGGCTTATCATAAAAACTCTAATAACTGCTCATAGAATAAATATGTCGACACGAAATTTTATGTGTGACCTATTCCTTTAAGGACTATACCGATTTTCAGCCAAATCGCCCAAATAAGAGGGGGTTAGGAGAGGTTTAACTAAGTAACTTTAATTGGATCCTGAACCTCAAAAGGAACGAGCTTAGGCAACTGACTGGAGTTTTCACAGGACATGGTCCGTTCAATAGACACTGTGGGAGTCAAGGACAGTCCTACTTGCGATAGATGTGGGGAAGAAGACGAAACGGCGGCACACTTCCTGGGCATCTGCTCGAGATATGCACGAATAAGATTCCACATCTTTGGTGGAGATGTAATCGCAGAGGAGGACTTTAAAAGATTGGACTATGAGAGCATTCTCAGGTTCATTAAGGAAACTGGGAGACTGAGCACTTCATGAAGGTCTTGGTTCAGGTAGTATAAACATACAGTTAATATAATAAGGTGGAAGCCCAGCGCTTCCAGGGAAGGGATAAGAGCACTGGATGCTTAGGTCCCTAGGTATAAAACACCAGCCCACCACATAATATAATATATTAGTTAAAAAATGCCTAATACAATGCCTGTTTGTATACAAGTAAATGTGCGCATTTATTATAATATTTAGAAATTTATTAAGTTGTGAAATTCTTACTTTATTATTATATCGGATGTATATTCAAACTGTACCCCAACTCTCTACAATAAGCCTTAATAGGCTTCAATGTAGTAATAAATAAATATTTAAAGTCAAAACCCAATGAGGACATAACCCGTCAAATTTCAGCGATATCGGCTGAAGGAAACGGAGGGTTCAGGGAAAGTATGTAATGAATTTATCGACACAAAATTTAGTAAGAGAATTACGGAGCCCCTAAGTCAACTGTTGAATATTAGCGCAAACGGTTTTGAAGGGGAAACGAAAAGTTAATTGATTAATTCGTTTTGTGGGACGACTTTTTTAATAGACAATTACGTGGGGAAAAATTTACTTTCAAAAGTGGTGCTTTTATCTAACATCGTTCCATTTCGCATACTTTGAATATCCTTTATGACGTTTACGACAACAGGTAAATTATAATTGGAAGGAACAAAAAAGTTGTGTGTTAAGAGTTCATTTTGCAAAAAGTTGCATTTCTTTTGACCGCCCACGGACTGAACAAATGGACAACCATATACAGAGAGCACTAAACTGGCGTTTAATGATTACTTGGGTTCTCATTTGTTTTAAGTGTATGTTATCATATCGCCCACGTTCTGTTACAATGGCGAAAAGGAACAGCATCTGTAGCAAAGGGAACGTTGTTCAGTTATACCAACTTAAGAAAAAAAAAAGGTGAATCACCGGCATTGTACTTCGCTCTCTCACTAAAACCAGTCGGTCGTTTGCGCTTATACTCAACAGTTGTCTTGGGCTCCTAAATCCTCATACTAAATTTTGTGTCGATAAATTCATTATATCGGCAGTTATTGGGGTTTCGGAAATTGTGCCTCCTCCGCTAAACCCCAACTTCCCTTCGATGATATCGCTACAATTAAATTACTAATTAATTATTAATATAAATAACATAAAATTAAAAAATTTTAAAAAACCGAGAGCGTTTTGGGTGAAGGGCCTGAAGGGTTAGTGGAGGGGCTTGGCCTCATAAGCATCTAGCTGTAATAGAGGCCGAGATCCCTACACAGGCTCTGATAAAACCTGAATATCTTGGAGAAGGCATACCCGATTTCCACCAAACATGGCTAAGAACCATCTCGCAAATACCAGCTTTTGAAACCAAAAAAAGCGCTTTAATATCGGTTCAGCCGTCTTGGAGCTACGATGCCATAGACACACATACACACACAGACAAAGACTTCAAACTTATAACACACCTCCTTTTGCGTCGGGGGTTAATAAAAATTTTAATAAATGCCGATAGAATGAATGTATCTATCGACACGAAATTCTATATGGGTGACCAAAACTCCATAAGGACAACTAATTTTTAGCGGAATCGACAGAATCGAAGTGGGGAATCAGAGGGGCTCAACTCATAAACATCAATGACTGCCGATGAAATGAATGTATTGAAATCAAAATGGGACGTAACCTAAGTCAAATTTCAGCGATATCGGCTGAAGGGCAGTGGGGTTAACTTCAAAAACCCTAATAACTGCCGATGTAATAAATGTATCGACACAAAATTTAATCGAATTTCTTACAGATCATATAACTACCCCTATAGCTAGGGGAAGTAAAAAGTAGTCCGTGAATCAACGACAATGTACTTCCCCAGCACGAATTAATCAAGTTTTCGCTCTCCCTACAAAAGCAATCGCACGTTTGCTAAACATAGACACACGGACAGAAATTGTTTTTTCATATTTCGAATCTGGAGGTCTGGAAAAATGAAGTTTCATCGTAAACTCTGCATCGAATTTTTGTTAAATATATTTAACACGTAATAATTTCATACATACCGTTTCGAAAATATCAACTTGACTGCTCACTTACCTGGAACAAAAATAAAAACAAATAGAAATATGGTTTAACGTTCCTGTGCTATATATCATATAGTAGTATTTTCTTTATAGATTTATTTATTTATTCTAAAATAATTTTTTATCTAATGACTATTTATATAAATTAATTAGAGGGTGCCGGTAGCGCAGTGGTATGCGTACTTGACTTCTGAGCTCAAGAACGTGGGTTCGAAACCCGACCGAGGCCCTTAGTTTATTTTATCTGGGAGGTAAAATAAACTTAAGCATGCCGTCCTTCGGATGGGACGTTAAGCGATGGTCCCGAGCCTGTACGATGTCAGGTACTCGTTTAAGACCCCCTACCCTAGGTGAATAAAAATTTAGGGTAGGCAAAATTTAGGATTCCCACAGTAGAGTCGGACTCATGTCTACCAGAGTGACGAAAGAGCGCTCTGGTAGTAGGCGATATGACCTCGTAGTTAAAGCCTGCGCATGAGTCATAAAACCTAAACCTAATCTTTCTATTTGTCTGATATGGTGTAAAAATGTAATATGACGATACTGGTCTCCCAATTCGTTTTTATTTCAGACTGTACAAAGCTCTTGTTGCGGAAAGTTGGGTAATCGGTCAGAAATTGTGACTTTTCAGTATTTGTCTGTGAAAACTCGAATAACTTATCTATCTACAAGAAATGTTATATATATATATATAGAATATGTATTTGTGTATGTCAAGTATTGATTATAAATTGGTTTGGTTTTAGGGGGAAAGCAAAACCTTAGTTAATTCGTGCTGATGAGGTACATGGCCGAAGTTTCAAAGACAACTTTTTTCGGATGGAATCATAAATATTTGTATAATCTATACATTATTAAAACATGTTCTCTAACCTAGATGTTGGTATATATTTTGTATAATGGTGTAGTGAAGGTTGTATGGGAACGCGTGGCCTCATCAACGATTATTCACGGTGTGAGTGAGAGGTGGAAGGCAGGTATTCTTGAAGGCAATTCAGTGAGCACAATGGGGAGCTATTCGGAGGAAGGGATAACGAGGAGCGAAGGAGATCCTGGAGGATTCTAAGGACACAACAGCCACCAACCTGGCCAATCTTCACAGCCACCACACACCTTTCTAGTCTATGGGAGGAAAATATATTGTAGTCATAGTCTACAGGGGCAAGGGTTTACTATGGGAAAAGAAGACTCTCTGAGAATGGGAGAACTATCAATTTTATAATAATAATAATAATAATAATTGTTATTTCCGTTGAACCATAGGATACGTCATAAGAATAGTTACATTAATATAGTTTATAATTTATATATTTAAACAGATATTAAACTCTTAGAGTCTGACACGTATGAGTACAAAAATAATATTTTTTTTTTTTATTTATTTTTTTTTGTCTTTTATTCATAAAGATGCAACTGTTGCTAGGGTGCAACAACCAGCATCCATGATGGTAGGTATTGAAATGTTGGCGTGAATGGCATGTGAGAGGAAGGCCACCCAGTGGTAGGTCCTCGGGACGAAAATTTATCTTAATTATTTGGACAAGAACAGAAAAGAAAAAAAATAATAATAATAATTAATAATTTTATACAATTGATAAAGTATATATGTAATAAATACAGTGGATATTTTTTAAATTTAATTGAAATTAAGATAATATTTTTTGATAACTTTTCCGTAAGTGTCTTTTTCACAACATTTCAGGACGTTCTCGCATCCCATCCTCAGGTCACAACGTGCGAAAAAATAAAATGGTCAAATTGTGTTCAGGGAACTCGATTTAGAATTTTTTTACTATTAAAAAAAAAAAAAGTCGCAACGAAATTCCCCGGCACGAATTAATCAATTACCTTTTCGCATTCCCTCCAAAGCCAAACGACTCTTTGGGCTGAAATTCAATTTTTGACTTACGTAGGGTCTTCTGAATCCACATACTAAATGTGATGAATGTATCGACACGAAATTTAGTATGTGGATTCAGAAGACCCTACGTAAGTGAAAAATTAAATTTTAGCCCAAAGAGTCGTTCTAAATCGAGTTCCCTGAACACGTTTTGATAATTTTGTAGACAAAACAGAGACGAAATTTCATATGTAAATTCAAAACCCTGCAAGGACACCTATTATTTTTCAGCAGGTTCGACTGAAGAGAAGAGGGGGGGATTAAGGTAAAAATGCGCCGATGTAATGAATGTATAGACACAAAAATTAATATGTTGATTCAGAAGCAAATATTGATTCTTATGCCAAATGGTCGATTGGCTTTGGAGCGAGAGCAAAAACACAATGGATTAATTCGTTCTGGGGAAGTATATAGCCAGTGATTCACCAACAAATTGCATTTATTACTTGAAGATAATAAAATAACAGATATAATATATTAAAAGTGTTTATTAATTAATGGAGTTTCAAGTTTTCCAGTATTAATTCACAATGTAATGGATTCGGTGAGTTTGTTATCATGTAATTTATTCTCGCCTTATAAGGCGAGCGAAGGTGGGGGGGTGCCGCGAACTGGGGGGGAGGGGGGCGAGGGAGAGCGGAGCCTGCATTCTACATGCAACAGAATACAGTTTATAATACACACACACTAACTCCCACGCCATGTTTCCTACCAGCTCTATTATTTACAATCATAGTTAGACCTTCGATAAATAACTCAATGGTCAACAACCAAACAACATGACCACGAGACTAAATTTAATATTTATTTTACTAAACAAGGGAATCAAATTTATAAAATAAAGTGTAATGTATGTGATCTTGGTAAGATACAGGTAGTCATACCGTTTGAGCTATATTTATGAAATTTTTAAGGAAATATTCAAGAACTCTGATAAAATTATAGTCTACTAGACATATCTTCTTGGGGGTAGCCTTGTGGGTCCATTTTTTTTCAAAATATTGAGTGGCACATCTTTTTACAGGTCTTGACAAGGACTCTTCAAAATATAGTATACTTGAGTTGAAAAACTATTTAAGAAAGAGGGAGGTCCCTGAGAAATTGAATTCAGGGAGCAGTGAGGCTCCTGCGTTGTTTTACACCAACGAGACCTCAGCCAGTAGTTGACTAATTGAAATTGAACACGCCGTCCTTCTTACGATGTCAGATACTCGTTAAAGATACCTATATCCTAAGTAAATAAATCTGGGTAGGCAAGTACTTCCACGGTAAAACCCGGGCATGAGTCACAATACTATGCCACCATATATTTTCTCATATAGGTATATATATATTTTTTTTTCCACAATAATACATAATCACACGCTCATAGATAATCACATTCACCCAACCTCAGAGACTGTCCGCTACCTTGGGCTATACTCAGACAGACGGCTATACACAAACCTCCACGCCAAACTCGCCAGTCACGCGAATCCTCTCATTCAAACACTAGCTTCAAATAACTTGCCAACAAACCCACCTCGCCGACTCAAACGAACATGGCAGCGTGACTTGCTCGGGATGTAATCTGGCTGCGCTTCTAAACGCCACTCACCTCTGCAGTGCAGTCATCTCACCAGCAATTATACGAAATAAATCTCATTCTTGGACGGGATTCTAACCCGCAAACCGAAGTGAGACCATGCGACCAAAGCCCTACACTCTAGCCCGCACGGCCACATATAAAAATTAAAATAATAAAAAAACAAGTGAACATCTGTAGATTAGAATAAATAGATATTTATAGATAACTGATGGATAGGACGATGCCGCGCCTTCAAATTGCTGACATACAGTACATGAGCTATATGTGGTAGTAAGATAGTAATGAAAGAAAAACAAATTCATTGGTAAATCACCGGCTATGTACTTCCCCAGAAAGAATTATGGTATTAACTCTAAGCTCCCTCTCCATATCCAGTCGACCGTTTGGGATAATAATCAATCATGTCGATACATTCATTACATCGATAGTTATTGGTTTTTTTTTGACTGGGCCTCCTCTGATCCCCGAATTCGCACCGGCCGATTCCGCAGAAAATCAAAAAACTGTCGTTCTTATGGGATTTTGAATTTACATTTGAAATGTCTCGATACATTCATTACAACAGCATTTATTAGAGTTTTTGAGTTAAGCCTCCCCCTAATCACTCTTCCCTCTGGCCGATTTGGCTGAAAATCAATAGGTTTCGTCCTTAGAGGGTTCTGGACACACATATCAAATTTCGTGTCGATAAATTCAACCTATCGGGAGGTATCGTGTTCACAGATAGATTTTCTTTTTCATTTTTGACATCAGGGTGTCGAAAAACACCAATTCCGGTGAAAACTCAACTATTCTCACTGATTAAATGACTTCCTCTATACATCGTATATCTGAGGATGTAAAATTTTGCTTCATTCAATTATTTCTTTATAGGTTAGGTTAGCTTAGGTTTTATGACTCATGACCGGGCTTTAACTACAAGGTCATATCGCCTACTACCAGAGCGCTCCTTCGTCAATCGGGTGGACATGAGCCCGACTCTACTGTGGGAGTCCTAAATTTTGCCTACCCTAAATTTTTATTCAACTAGGATAGGGGTCTTTAACGAGTACCTGACATCGTACAGGCTAGACATCGCTTAACGTCCCATCCGAAGGACAGCGTGCTTAAGCTTATTAACACTTCCAGATAAAATAAACTAAGGGCTTCGGTCGGGTTTCGAACCCACGTTCTTGAGCTCAGAAGGCAAGCACGCATACCACTGAGCTACCGGCGGCCTCCTGATATAAATATAAAAGCTGCTGGTATAAATATTTCTTTATATAATTAACCTCAATGACTCTTGGTTTTTATAATCCCAATAAGTTTATAAATACATTACAAAAATAATTTAATTAACAGGGAATCATTGTTACATGGATTTCAAAGTTAATGGAACATCTGCAATCTCTGCCTATATTTCTTGTCAATCTTCAGTGTCAAAAATTAACTTCGAATAGTTGAAATCACTTAATAGAAATTGAATATTTATCACTTGAAATATCACTGTATCCAATAAATTCATAGCAATATATAGTATTGAATCACTAACTAACGATGGAGCTTTAGGGATAGAACAAAATGACAGTTTCACAAAATATTTATAATTTAATCTTCTAACTTTGGCACAAATCAAATATTCAAGGATTTGAATATGAGTCAAATAATTTATAGAATAATAAAAGTGTTTGAACTTTGAATCAAGTAGAAATATATTTCTTGGTGGCAGGCGGATGTAGTTGACTTGTTTGTTTCTTTTGGCTACCTCCCCCCAGAAGACGGAGTCTGAGTGTGGGAGGGGGAGCAGTCAGCTAGGACTGTACAATCATTGTTAATAATTAAATATATTCATCATATCTTTGACATATATCAATAAGAAGAAAAAGTAAATACAGTAGAACCTCTTTAAGTCAAACCTCGATAAGTCGAAAACCTCCAAAACTCGAAAAAAAGTTTTGTTCCTTTCCCTTCAAGCCCCAAAACCTCCATTAGGTACTCGAAATCTCAACCCTCTATTAGTCGAAATAATCAGTTGAGTCCATTTTTGGTACATATTTTCCCTCTATAACTCGAAAAAATAAATTGGACCTCTGTATCTCGAACATAGCATTGTTTTATTTTACAACTCGATTATTTGAACTTATTACCTCTATAGCTCGAAGAAAAATAAGTTACCGACTTTAAGAATTTGCCGAAAATGTACACCATTGTTTCTTAGAAAACAATTTAGGAGTATACAATAAATAGGATTACCTACCAATTATTTAAAAAAAAAAAAAAAAAAAAAATTACTGACTTTTTTTAATACCTATAAAGACATAATCTCTATACCTAAACAGTACTGTAATTCACCAAGATCCCTCATATTAAAACTTTTCATGAGGTTTCTCTTTAGATCTTGTACTCTCGATTCACTGGAAGACATAATTAGGAAATTTGACATGGAAAAATCTTACCCTGTCTCAACACCTATGATAGAGGGATTAAAATTAGAAAAATATGAAAACAAAGAAGATTCTGAAAATTTTCCTCACCAAAATTTGATTGGCTCGCTTATGTACTTGTCCGTCGCTACCAGACCAGATATTAGTCATGCAGTAAGCTACTTAAGCCAATTTAATTCTGCTTTTAATAAAGAACATTGGCTTGCCGCTAAAAGGGTGCTTAGATACTTGAAAGGCACCAAACACCTTGGCCTTATATTTTCAAAAACAGGAAAACCCATCGTTGGCTACACAGATGCAGACTGGGCTGCTTGCACTATTGATCGTAAGTCATACTTTACTATAGGTACATTTTTTATTTTAAGGATGTTTTGAAATAATGTTGATTTATAATAAATATAAATATGTTTGTTACCTCTGTAACTTGAATTTTTATTTATTTCACCTCTCTAACTCAAAATTAGTTAGAATGAATCTTAACCTCTACAAGTCGAATCAAAATCCGCCTGTCGAAATTCTCCATAAGTCGAAAACTCTATAACTCGAATTTTTTGGCGTCTCCCTGGATGTTCGACTTATAGAGGTTCTATTGTATACACACACTTAGATATAATCAGCAATAAAAATGAGAATAATAATACGAGTGGACACAACAGTAACTTGATAAATTTATTAAGTACATATTAAGATAGAAGAATCCCTAATTTAAATGTCCCTAGTGTTAAATAAGTAATACAGATGCATCAGTCCATAGTTTATTTTTTACCACAACTAGTTTTGTCAATTTTTCTTCAGGTGGTGAATCTGATCATACATAAACCAAATTAAACTAGAATTTACGAGCATTCATAGCTCATGTCAATCGTTAGTGATAAATAAGTAAAAAACAACACAGTGCAATTGAAATTAAAAAAAAAAAAAAAAAACACACAAAAATAACCTTATTAGAGAAGGGGAAAGAACTGAACACATATCAGGGACCAGCTGGATATTGACTGCCTCCCACTACCCAAAACAAAGTTCAAGAAGGGGAGGTACCAAATTGGGTTACCCTATTTAAGTATAGATCTTTTTTTGTTTCTAGACTTTTTTTATTTCCAATTTTTCAAAATGTAAAAATTTCACATTTGTCGAAGAAACATCAATTTTTAGTATACGGACAGCCATGTTCCTCTCCGAATGGATATTGTTACTGAGCAACCTATACGCCTTGTTGTTGGACATTACCCTGTCGTGCGTCGAGGGAGCAGAATGTCAAAGGAAGTTAAATTTGATACGTGTCTGCTTTCACATAGGTTAAGAGGAGGCCGGTATATCAGGAGTAGAGAGCTTGCCTTCTGAGCTCAAGATCGGGAAACTCGACCGGGGCCCTTAGGTTTTATCTGGGAGGCGAAAAACCTAAGGCATGCAGACCTTGCGATGTGATGTCAAGCGATGGTCAGGTGAATTCACTAAGCGACGAAAGAGCGCTCGTGTAGAAGACGATATAACCTAGTAGTTAAAGCCCGAGCATAAGTCACCACAATAACTAACTTATAAAAGGCCTTTTTTTGAAGTGAAAACTTCTTTAGCAACATAAGGACTTCTTGTAACTGAAAGTGAAGAGAAAAAAAGTTGCCGATAATGCTTCTTCTCCAGTCTTGCGACCCAAAAAAGATAATCATGAAAAATTCCATCGCCTCCTCCTCTCCCTCCAAAAAGTTTGGAATTGTGAATTTTTTTAGACTTTTAAGAACTTATTAAGGAAACATTTATTTCATACTTTAGTACTTGGTACCAATATTATAATAAATAAACCCTATAAATCTCCCACTCCTGATACTGCATTCGTCTCATTCTCTCGCAGTTTCGTTTTCTGAAGGTTTCACTTCTAACGCGTGTGAACTGCACACATGTTTTTTTTCTTTTTTTTTTTTGATTATTTTCAATCTATGCAGACCATAAGTAAATTTGTTGACAATAGTTAATGGAACAATTTATGTACAATGATATCTAAATATGTATAAGAGAGAAAAAAAAATATATATATAATAAATATTAATAATAATTTAAAAAATAATAATAATAAAAATGTCTCCGTCTTGGAGAAAATGTACAAAAAAAAACACATAATATTATTATTTTGGGTTAGGTTTTATGACTCATGCCCGGGCTTTAACTATGAGGTCATATCGCCTACTACCAGAGCGCTCTTTCGTCACTCTGGTGGACATGAGCCCGACTCTACTGTGGGAGTCCTAAATTTTGACTACCCTAAATTTTTATTCATCTAGGGTAGGGGTCTTTAACGAGTACCTGACATCGTACAGGCTCGGGACCATCGCTTAACGTCCCATCCGAAGGACGGCGTGCTTAAGTTTATTTTACCTCCCAGATAAAATAAACTAAGGGCCTCGGTCGGGCTACGAACCCACGTTCTTTAGCTCAGAAGTCAAGCACGCATCCCACTGAGCTACCGGCGCCCTCATTATTGTTTTGTATATACTTCAAGATCTCACGGAGACATTATTATTAGTTACTTTTTTTTCTAACTATTATTTTTTTTTTTTCTCTCTTATATTTAGTATGGTCTGCACCGATTGTAAATATGCATAATAAAATATTTAAACAAAAAAATAAAATAAAAGGCGTCAACTGAAAAAACACGAATAACTGATAATTGATGTATTGAAAGTATCGGCACGAAATTTAGCATGAGGATTCACAAGTCCCTTAACAAGTAAAGAAGGTCAAGTTATCTATATCGTATTTTCAATAAAATCGGTAGATCGATTTTAGAGAGTTAGATCGTAAGCTTAATTGATTAATTGTAGATTGTCGGTGAATCACAGACGATATTTTAGGTTCAGTTTTCAACTCAGACTATGCACTATAACAAACTTGGCAAAGTCATTATGTAAAATTCATGTCGTCTAGACTACATGGCTTCAGTTAGTTCATTTAATGATATCCCAAACTCATGTTGCCACCTACGTAGAAACATGACATGACATAACCGACATATCTCAAGCCTGTTCTTTATAACTTTTCTCTTATTATTAACGTTCTCTGTCTCATTGTCCAATTAACCCTTAGCCTTGTATCTTTCAATATGCAACTGACATTCGCTCAACGTTCATGCATATGTATGCGAACTGTTGAAGTATAAGCTTTCACACTGTCCAACGAATGACAAGCGTGAAATCGCTTTGGCGACAAGAACACGATACAATGTTACAGAGCTGTCAATAAAGTATTTAAATTGAACACACTCAAAGAAATCTAGATGCCATCTTACTCGAAACCCAGCCGAGGCCCTTAGGTTTTTTAGGTATGAAAACCATTAGCACGCCATCCTTCGGATGGATTGTTAAGCAATGGTCCAGAGCCTGTGCGATATCACTCGTTAAAATCCCCTATCATAGGTAACTGAGTGGGTAAAAGACTCACTATAGAGTCGGGCTCATGTTCACCAGATGACGAAAGAGCGCTCTGGTAGTAGGCGATATGACCTTGTAGTTAAAGCCCGAGCATGAGAGAGAGTTTTTATAAGAAATTAACTTAGGCGCCTGGTTTGTATGAATCTGGATGGGGAAGGAAGGAAATACGAAACTTGTGTACTCACTGGAAATTGAGTTTTGAACTTATTGGAGTAGATTCGGAATCCCCTGGGGGAAAGAACTGAAGTGAGAGAGAGTGTTGCCAGATAAAGGATAAATGAAATAATTAAATACGTCTTATTTTAGAGATATATAAAATATTGATAATAAAAGAAAAATCTTTAGAGAATCACAGACAATGAACTTCCCCAGAACGAATTAATTAACTTTTCGCCCCTCCGCCCGTTCGATAATAATCAATAGTTAACTTACAAAAGGGCTCCTAAACTAAGGTGACCATATTTTTTGGAACAGAATTCGGGACGCCCCGAAATACCTCCCCCCCTCCCCCCCATTGTTGTCGGATAGAAAAAAAAACACGATATAGTTTGCGAAGACACACGACGCTCATAGAGTATAGACAGCACCCGTGGGCCAAACAGATGTAAACATTGATTCGGGATTGAGCCCAATCTTATTTTTATTATTTCTCAATGTTCGTAATGTTGATTATTTGCCCCATGGTATCCCATAATGCAACTCGCTTGGATTATGCCGAGAGGTTGGTTCGATAGTTGAAATTTTTTGTTGAAATGACAATCCCATACCTAAATTCGGGACACACGGCCGTCCCGAATGACGCTCTAAAAATTTCGGGACCCAACCTCAAAAATCGGGACGGATGGTCACCTTATCCTAAACCCTCATACTAAATTTTGTCAATAAATTCATTACAATGGAAGTTATAAGAGTTTTTGTGTTAAGCTGCCCCACTAATCACCCTTTCCCCTTGGTCGATTTGGCTGAAATTTGACAGGTTATGTCCTTAGAGGGTTCTGGATACACATATAACTTGTGTCTATACATTCATTCTATCGGTAGTTATCTCGTTCTCAGACGCAAAGGCAGAGAGACAGAAATTTGTTTTTTTTCTTTTTTGGATTATGGAGGTCAGAAAACATGAAATTTTGCTGAAAACTCTGGATCGAATTTCTGACCAATTGCATAACTTGCCCCTATACTTCGCTTAGCTGGAGAAGTAAAAAAAATAGCATCTATTGTTTTTATTTTTATTTGAAATTTTATTTTTTTACAGCTATATGAAGTATAAGGGATGTTATACAATCATTCAGAAATTCGAAGTGGAATTTTCAACGGATTTTGATCTTTTCCGCCCTCCTGATACCAAAAATGAAAAAAACAAAACAATGTCGGTCTGTGTGTATCTGTGAACACAATAGAATGATTGAAACGAAACAAAATTTTATATGTGTATCCAGAACCCTCTAACGACGACACCTATTGATTCTCAGCCAAATCAATCAAAGGGATGGGGGGGATGAGGGGGAAGATTTAACACAAAAACTTTAATAACAGCCGATATATCGAACCGAAATTTCATATGTGTGACCAAAACCCGAGAAGTAGAATACTTATCGATTTTCAGCCAAATCGCCAGAGGGAAAAAGGAGTAGAGAACTGGGGCTCAACCAAAATACTCTAATAACTGCCGTAATGAATATATGGACACAAAATTTAGTATGAGGATTCAGTAGCTAATATGTAATTCAAATATTGAGTTTTATTTAATCTATTGGTTATTCACCGACCCTTTTTTTGATATTTTAAATAATTATTTAGCCATGGGAGCCATGGTGGCGTGCGGGCTAAAGCGTAGGGTTTTGGTCGCATGGTCTCACCATGGTTTGCGGGTTCGAATCCCGTCCGGGAGGGAGTTTTATTTCGTAGATAGAACTCCCTCCCGGGGCCATGGATGCCGTAAATAATTAGATAACATAGAGACATGGCTAATATGCATCGAACAAAAAAAAATAAATATATATATATAAAAAAAAATAAATATATATATATATAAAAAAAAAAAAAATAAAATAAAGAAATAACTATTTATTTATCTCATAAGTGTTTATATTTTCTTACTATCGGTTGATGTTTTTTTTTTTTTTTTTTGGCCTATGTTCGATGAATATTAGCCATGTCTCTGTGTTATCTAATTATTTACGACATCCATGGCCCCGGGAGGGAACCCGCAAACCATGATGAGACCATGCGACCAAAGCCCTACGCTCTAGCCCGCATGGCCACCATGATCCCCATTATTACCATATTATAGTTTCACCGATATAAATATTATTATAATTATTACTCATGGTCTCTTACTAGGACAGTTCTTACAGTAAAGCGCATTCTATAAGGTTCCATAATAGATAGCCATACACGATGTGGCAACAATGCCTTCACTCACAGAACAGATGTCGAAACACAACACTCGTTATAGCCGATAGACAAGAAGAAAATATAATGAAGAGTGAACTTTATCAATGAAACGAACGAATGCTTGAGTTCAGAGCAATTGAACATTCAAAGAAACAATAGCAGCTTGCGAAACAAAGAAGCAGTAAAGAAAACAAAGTAATAGGACTTCAATTATCGCTAAAATAACAAGTCAGTCCTCTAGACTTAACAAGCTTAGATGATCTGTCAGCTTGTTCATGGCATATAACCTTGGTTACGACAGGCGTTGCGGCGGCTGCCCCCGTCTCCAGGAAGTAGGTAGAACAAAACCCCCCCAAGAATCTCGAGCTCACTCGGCGCAAAGAGGCGTCCAAAAACCAAGGAGGACTGCGGAGGAAGTGGTGATTTATAATATAATAGATACTCCTAGACCTTTATGTAGAAGTCTATAGAGGATGGAATTTGTTTACAGTAGACCATATATCCAAGAATCAGAAAAAATCTCGGGATGTCCTGGTCCACATTGAAGAAAACTTGTTCGATTACTTCGCGCTGGAGTCGGACATTAAATAATAGAAGATTAATGAATATACAATTCCAAATATCAATAAATACAGGGCGAGGTCGCTGTTAGCACACAAGTAGCGTTCTTGACTTCTGAGCTCAAGATCGCAGGTTCGAAACCCCCGACCTTAGGTTTTTTATCGAAGATGTAAAAAAAAAAAAAAAAATGGTGAATAAACCTGGGTCGGCAAAATGTAGGACTCCCATAACAGAGACGCGCTTAGGTCGAACAGAGAGACGAAAGGGCGGTCTGGTAGTAGGTGATATGTCTAATTTTGATCGTCTATTTAGAAGTCCGTAGAGTATTTTGAGTCGTGTGTGAGGGTTCCATGTTAATAAAACATAAATACAATTACAAACTTCCTTATATAAATATAAAAATGTCGAGACGTGTGTGAGGGCTCCATGTTAATAAAACATAAATACAATTACAAACTTTCTTATATAAATATAAAAATGCAGGTAACAATCAAACAAGATATAATTTATTCAACATTAAAATATTAAATAATAGAAGTTAGCAATGATAAATCTAAAAGCGGGTCTGGCAGTCATTACCTTACTAGGCGAAGAGAGAGTGGAGTGTCTTGGAGTCTAGTCTTGGAGGCATGACTCCGTTGTGTAGTTAATGACATTGCCAAACAGTGTAGACAATCCACAGCAAATAATAAATGCTGAACTTGAAAAGGTTTTCCCACAAGAAGCACTTCGACGTAGGAAATCATATTAGTTAGGTACTTAATACAAAAACTCTAGTGTCGGCCATTGTAAAGAATGTCAATGAGGGCGCCATTAGCTCAGAGGTCGAGTGCTTGCTTACTGAGCTCAAAATCGGGGGTTCGATGTCAGTTACTCCTTAAATACTCCTACTCTAGGTGTATAAAATTTAGGATAGACAAAATTTAGGAGTCGGGTACATGGCCATCAGAGCGACAAAAGAGCGCTCTGGTAGTAGGCGATATGATCTCGCAGTTAAAGTTATTTGAAAAATTCAAAACCCCTTGGACGACACTTGATTTCATGTCCATATTATGTCATCATATACACAGACCCACACATATAAAAATTTCTTTTTCATTTTTTGGAAACTAAAGGTTGGGAAAATCTTTTCGAGAATCAAAATGTCTTCTCTATAATTCTTTCAATTATATAACTTCCCATTTACTTCGTAAATCTGGGGAATTAAAAAATATATATTAGTTCTATAATGTTAGACTGTACGGTAGGACATGGCTATAACCCCTGTTGGCGTCTTTCCAACCACGTGGTGGGCCCCTTCCACGCCCATGTTTTACACCTTGTTGATCTACGACATTTTCACATTTATTAATACACTTTGTGTCTCTTTTTTTTTTAATAACATAGTTAGTTGTTCACAAAGGTCCCCCAACCGACATACTGACAGACGTGTATATATAATGCCATTAGGTCGTTTCACTCCACTGAGAATAGTCCAAGTTTAAAAAATGATTCCCTCCCACTTCACATTAATATTATTTTTCTAGACTACATTCTATTAATTATCACTTTAAAATATGATATATTTGAAAATATTTTTAAAAAACACATGACCCCAAAGGCCAATTTCTAGTCTTGAGTATATATTTATAGATATTTTCTTACAGAAAGAACAGGAAAATATAACTGACAGTGACATTCTGTGGAGAAGTTATGTATAATTGGAGGCACGGTTCTCTATTGTACCATCCCAGTTATGTATAATTGGAGGCACAGTTCTCTACTGTGCTACCCCAGTTATGAGTTATGTATTATTGGAGGCACGGTTCTCTACTATACTACCCCAGTTATGTATTATTGGAGGCACGGTTCTCTATTGTACCATCCCAGTTATGTATAATTGGAGGCACAGTTCTCTACTGTACTACCCCAGTTATGAGTTATGTATTATTGGAGGCACGGTTCTCTACTATACTACCCCAGTTATGTATTATTGGAGGCACGGTTCTCTACTGGACTAACCCAGTTATATATAATTGTAGGCACGGTTCTCTACTGAACCATCCCAGTTATGTATAATTGGAGTTTTAAAAATGTCACTTATTATGTGTCAATTGTTTCTTTGCTACTAAATATTTTTTTCTTTTCTAAACTGCCTGATGATAAGGGCAACCTTGAAAGCCGGTTAGCAAAAATGAATAAAATCTGAGAGAGGTCAGACTATATTTTTATTTTTCAACATGTGAAATTATTTTATCTGTTCACTTGCGCTTAAAAACTTTTAAATTATGCTTTTACTTTCTTGAAGTATTGTAATCGTGCGAAAATCTGAGATCGAGTTTTCAACGTATTCACATTATACTGATTAATAATATTTACATAAGTCACCTGAGGTTAACATTTCTCCTAGTTGCACGTATATATTTCAGTGCACGTATTGCAATAATTTCACTTAGTTCAGTTAAGGCTACTGCATTATCAGGCTCATCAGAGACAGTTCCCAGTACACCCCTGACTTAGAAATTTACGTTAAAACACCGAAACCTTGGTGTTTAGTAGAATTTACATTAATTCTAAGTTAGTAATAAGGATGCAAGACAGGGAAGATTGCCATTTAAGCAGAGCATGCTAACCCATGGTTATCTTGTGTATGTGGGGGGCATAGAGTCACCCATTGGTATTACAAATGGTACGATAACAGTTAACTGGAGGGGGGGACATGGACCGTAAAATTGAATCAACCTCCCCCCCCCCCCCCCCCCCCCCCCCCCCACCCCTCCCTATCCCAAAGTGACACCAAGTCACGTGACCCGGATCAGAGTCCCAAGTGTCATCAAGAAAGAGATAAAAAAAAAACACCTGAAAGTTTCATCACTAATGGAAGAAAAATAGCGAAAATAGATTTTTACTTTTCCAGCAGTACATAATACACGTAAGAGCTCGAAATCGCGGGTTCGAAACCCGGCTATCTTTTTAACTAAGAGGTGAAAAAAACCTTAAGCACGCCGTCCTTCTGATGGGACGTTAAGTGATGGTCCCCCAGCCTGTAAGATGTCAGATACTCATTAAATACTCTTCATTGAATAAACATTTGATGAGTCGGACCATGTCAGCCAGAATGACGAAAAACCACTCTGGTAGTAGGCGATATGGCATCGCAGTTAAAAACCCGGGTGTCTAATCTACGTAATGAAAAATTTTATGTTGCAATTTCACTGGATTTTCTAGTTTTTTGAACCACTAAATCCAAAAAAAAGAAAAAAAACGTAGTCGGTGAATTACTAGCAATGTACTGCACGAATTACAGTGTAATTAATTAATCAATTATGTTTTCGCTCTCCCGCAATAAATCGCCACTTATTATAATTTTTGTGTTAAGCCCCTCTCCCATCCTCCTTCCCCTTTGTCGATTTGGCTGAAAATCAATATGTGCTGTCCTTAAGCGGTTCTGGATATGCGAATAAAAACTTCGTGACGATACACTTCAAAACGAATGAATTAACACTAAATTTAATATGAGAATTCAGAAGTCGAAAAAAGCTCGGCAATACAATGTTTTAATCCCTTAAATTGTTGCATTGGTATCTATAGTTTGATATTTTCTCACCTCCAAAAAAAACCTGATCCGTAAATATTTCGCAAGATCCCGACGATAGATATAAAATGTCCCTCCAAGATTATCTCCAAAACTAAATTATGCAAAATAAACAATTATATTTATTGAAAACAATTTATTTAAATTAATCAAACAACAAAACGTGGGCACTGATTGACTTCTTTTTTAATCAATGATAAAATTCTAATAATATTTTCCCTTGTCTAAAACAGGAAGAGATGATAATGGCATTAAAAACCGGTATAAAATCAAGTTAAATAAATAAATAAAGTTCACAGGCTTTATGAATATGCATAAACATATATTTTAAGGAGCTGCTTAATTGATATTAATATAATATTGATTTTGTTTTTTATGCTTCTCCACCTGCATATATAGAATATATGTAAAATAATAATAATATAAAATAAATAATCCGGATCCTTTGATTCAAAAGCAGAATTAATCAGCAAGAATTAATCAATTATTCACTCTCCCTTCAAAGCCAATCGATCGTTTGAGCTAAAAGTCAATATTTGACGATATAAGGGCTCCTGAATACTTGAATTCGGTAGATCGGCAACGCTATTCGATGCCCTAAGCATTCTGAGCTTATGGTGCCTCACTATTGATATGATTAACGTCTTACTCATGTTGGCAAGTTCAATACTAAAGCTCGAATGAACAAAACGAAGACAAAATTAATTAAGCGAGAAAATAAGGAAATCAATTTTTACAAAATTAATTTATTAAAACACTAAATTTCTCTTTCGTCCAAATACGCCATTCCTTCATCATATACGACACGTCTTCGTCAGATTCTTCTTCTTCTTTAAGTATCATAATCAGGAATTGATATATAGTCTTCAATCCAAAGTTTACGGGAAGGTATGAAAACAATTATGCGACCTATAAATTTCACTTACAAGAATATATCAATAACATTGTATTGGAGATCGTAGAAAGTGTCTGATTGCTTAAGAATAAAGGAACAAGAGTTAGGTTTGATTGGGTGAAGGGACATGCGGGTATTAAGGGCAACGAGATGGCGGACAGTTTGGCGAGGAGAGCAGTCTCAGAGAGGACAGCCCTGTGCAAGTCCTGTCTTCCCTATATAGACTTGTTTGGAGAGGTGAGGAAGAGATTGTGGTTCGATTGGCAGCAGGAGTACGCTTCTTCGGAGAAAGGATCATTTTATAAGAAAATTAATGCACAAGTTCAGCTCAAACCATGGTTCCATGGAGAAAATCTAACAAAGGACTTTTGTAGGTCAATTTGCCGACTGAGAGCTAACCACGGTATTTGTGGATGGTATCTGAACAGAATAGGTCTGACCGAAACCTCCAAGTGTAGGCATTGTGACGAGGTCGAGACTCTGGAGCACATGATTATGAGTTGTAACAAATACCAAATAGAACGATTAACAATGTTATCCACTGTAGAGAAATTAAGGCGTTGACAATGAAAAGGAGGTAAGTGCCAAAACTGAAATTTTTCAAGAGAAGCAAAAAACCAATTTGAGGCATGAATAAATAACATGAACGCAGCATCTTGTGACATCGCTCAAAACTAAACGAAAGGAGATAAGAACTTACCTCCTTTTCAACGCTATTGGCCTTGGAACATAGAATCGTTTAAGTGAAAAAACTCATTTTCGGCAACTATGGCACTTACCTCCTTTTCATTGTCAACGCCTCAATTGGTAACACAGCCTTTTTGCTACACCACATTATTGGCATCAAACAATACTGAGATATATGGTAGTATTGTGCAGTTTTTCGGGTCGGTGAATGCAAAAGTCTAAATTTAATATTACATAGACTGGCTATGGCGAAAAGCTAAGACCAAGAAAAGGAAAGAAAAAAAAAAAAAAATGTTTTTATATTTAACATATTAGTTCCATTTTTAATTAAAAATTATAGCAGATTTATGAAAAAATAAAAATAAAAATTGAGAAATAATTAACTATTTAAATAAATAACTATTTCAAAAATAGCATAGCGGACTTGGTGCCCCGAGACGTAAACAATTCCTTAGTTTGCTTATAGGTTGATTCGGCACTGCATCGGCAGATATTAAGGTTTATGAGTTGAGCCCCTTCTCCTGAACACACCTTCCTCTTCAGCCGAAATCATAGAAATTTGACAGATTACATCCTCATTGGGTTTTGACTTTAAATATGAAATTTCATGTTGATTCATTCATTAGATTGGCAGTTAATGGAGTTTTTGAGTTGGGCCCACTTTCAATCCTTCCTTCCATTCTGTCAATCCCGCTGAAAATTGATAAGTGTTGTCGTTATAGGGTTTTGGTCACACAAATAAAATTTTCTGACGATTCATTTATTCTATTAGTAGTTATGAGAAGTTTTTATGTTAAGACTCCCCCATCTCCTCCGTCCCTTTGGCTGATTTGAATGAAAAACAATAGGCGTCATCGTCAGAGGGTTTTGAATTCACATATAAAATTTCGTGTCGATTCATTCATTCTATCGGGAGTTATCGTATTCACAGACAGACAGACATTTGTTTTTCATATTTGGAATCTGGAGGTCAGAAAACAAGAAATTGTTGACCGATTAAATAACTTCCCCTATACTTTGAACAGCTGGGGAAGTAAAAAAGTCGATGAATCACCGGCAATGTCCTTCCCCAGTACACATTAATTCACTCAGTTTTGATCTACTTCGTCGCACAATTTGCGTCGCCGGTTCTTGCAAATGGTTTTTTTTAAATCCTGTTGGCACTTTAAAATGAAATACATACAAAGAAACGAATTTTTATATAGCGTTATAAAAATAAAAGCAGTAAAATTTGGGATAATGTGAGTTTTGATTCCCACCACATAGGATAATGTTAGTTGTGTTCCCAACTTTCTCAAACATGTATAAATAAATGAAAACCATTCAACATTTTCAAATGCAATGTAAATTTATTGTTACAATTATTACAACTTAAAATAATTTTTAAGAAAATTAAAAATCAATAAAATTAACAAATAATTATAATTTTACATAAAGCATAGGAAATAATAAAATTTTATTTAAAATAAAAACTGAAAAAAAATACAGCAGAAAATAAAAAAATAAACAATAATCTCTTTGAGCAGGTTATGCTTGCAAATACTGCTTTCTGATTGGTTAAAAGTCGCTTAGTGTCAGAACTAACATTATCCTAGTGGATGATGTCACAGCTCAAAACATTGCAAAAATAACCACTGCCATCTCAATTTTGTTAATTTTGGATATTGTGAGTTTTGATTCTGGAGGACTCATATATAAAATTTCGTGGTCGACACATCGACATGAAAATTAATGTGATGGATTCAGAAATCCATATGTTAAAATATAGGAAGATGATTTGTTCGTGGCGGGGAAGTACATCGGTGGTGCTTTAATTTATTTTTCAAAAATGTATATTGAAGATCAACCTCTACCTATGCGTACCAAATTCGCTTAATTTAATAATAAGTATAATACAAAATTACATTCTTTTTGGTAGCCCTATGGGAAAGTGCCTTCCAAGTTCGATCCGCTCATAATTCTTATTGTAATGCCTTGTCAATCAGACCTAAAAATAACAAATTCATAGGAAAATATATTTTGAAATTCCACGTGGGTATAATAGCATACTTGTGATATGAGGCATATTTTAAGATGACTGAAGAGATGACAGATTCAGGGCAATGATCCATCAATGCCGATAACAGGGTTGAAGGGGAGAGAGAAATCGTGCTGTTCAGACTCCAATCGACTGGTCGACAAAGCACTTCCACTCCTGATCGACCCACCAGATAGCCAATCCATCATTGTACAACATGGCTTTCGACCATTCGGCAGTATTCTTCATTAGTAAGGCGTCCTATGCATGTTATCCAGACTGTATTGCACATGTCCGTCTCCA
This sequence comes from Aradus depressus, assembly GCA_963662175.1. Taxonomy (NCBI): domain Eukaryota; kingdom Metazoa; phylum Arthropoda; class Insecta; order Hemiptera; family Aradidae; genus Aradus; species Aradus depressus. Next base: position 19,830,544 of record OY759220.1, on the reverse strand, counting down.
TATGTTATCAACGTTTATCATCTGCAACGTACTTCTTCAGCCTGAATTGATCAACTAATTACGTGTTGATGCCTTACACCGACAGTTTTTGATTTGGTCACTGCTCCCACTTCACTGTTGATTTGACTGAAATTATATATCCGTCGTCCCTATGGAATTTTGGATTTACATCGCGAGTTTTTGAAAAGTATAGGGAAAGTTATGTAATCAGTCAGAAATTCGATGTTGAGTTTTCAACGGAATTCCATGTTTTTCGATCCCCTGATAAAAAAAATTTCTGACTGTCTCTAAGTGTGTGTTTGTGAACACGTTAACATGCTATAGAATAAATGTATCGACACGAACTTTTATGTCTATCTAGAACCCCATAACGATAACACGATTTTCAACCAAATCCACCGAAGTAAAAAAAGGGGATGAGAGGCGCTCAACTGACACAATTTCATAATATGAAATTATGTAATTTCAACACCACATAAGGGCTCCTGGTGGATGAATACATCGACATAAATTATACTTCCCCATCTCTAAGTGAAAGAAAAGATTAGTGGGGAGGCTTAACTCAAAAACTTTTTTAACTTTGTACAATGGAGCAATTCACAAACTTAGTACGAAAAAATTCAAATTATGAAACTCTCACTAGAAAGATGGGAACAATTGGTATTGGAAGGTAGACTAGTTGTAGACATTGAACCCAAGAGGTGGGCCTCAGTTGTTTACAATAAGTGCACAAAGCCGGCATGTAAACACAGGAACGACACGTCATCTTTTCACATCAGTTACATTCTGACAGTGGTACAGTGCAGTTCATTTATTTTTCAAACCTTAGCTAATATGTCCGATTCAGGAGAAGCTAAGTGAATAAACTATATTGTTTATTTTGTCAAAATAGTGTATAAATTAATTAAATTCAATTCATAAAGTTGTTTATTAGAAATTTTACATTCTGAAAGCCGGCCAAAACATTGCAGGCCTTCTACTTAGCATTTTTCACTTGGTAATTTATTTAGTAGCTCTCCTTGATTAACCACAGTATTTTTTTTTTTTCCTTTTACAGGAAGTTCTAATGTAGTGAAGAACTCTTACATGTTTTCACTATGGTTGAAAGTATCGTTCTACAAGAAAATATTTTCCGACCGATGTGTTATCGCTGCTGAGAGAACCCACCTTGTCACCAACCAAATCATCGGATGATTCATCGTATTATTTTTAAAATTGAGTAGGTGATTTCCAAAACCAGCCATTTGTCCGTAAACAACTTTTGGGATAATCACCAAAAACTGATAAAAATAACCGTTTTAAGTTGAAGTTCCGATTTTTTTTTCTTGGATGGGTAATAAGTTTATCTCTCATCTTGCAAACGTTGCCAAATATATTGTGGCTAGAAAATTTGCTATTTTTTATTTAAGTTTTCTAATAGCTACTTTTGGCACTCAACGTGAGAAATGGCTGGTTTTGGAAATCACCTACTCAATTATTTTATTATATTTTCATTATTAAACTGCTATTGTACAAGCAAGTGCTTTTTTCATTTTTTTTTTACCCTAATGACACTTATTTCTTTAATTATAATATTTCCCTATCATAGCATAGATGCTTGTAAAATATATTAATTTTTTCGCGCTAATTATGCGTTTTGCCCCAATGTGCGTTGTAATGAATGGATCGACACAAAATTTCACATGTGAATTCAAAATCTCATAAGGACGACATATATTAATTTTCTGCGTTATCTGCTGAAGGGGGTTCAGAGGAGGGAGCTTTAATAACTACCGATGTAATGAATGTATCGATACAAAATTTAGTATGAGGATTTAGGTCAGCTATTGAATAATAGCGCAAATGGTCGACTGGTTTTGGAGGGGGAGCAAAAAATTAATTGATTAATTCATTCTGGGGAAGTACACAGCCAGTGATTCATCGACTTTTCACTTATTCCGGTCAGCTCTACCTCACAAGAATAATTAAAGGAACCTGAACATTTATTAGAGATCTTTAGAGACCCTTTTGAGACCTTTATAAATGTGTCCTCTGACCGGAGAGTTCTGACTCAAATTTGAATTTCTCCTTGCTCCTTAGTATAATCCGTCCATTGTCCACGTTTTGGTCAGCTCTGTGTTCCCTCATCAGTCGGGTCCACCTCATCTTTTATACATGTCGATTCCTTTTTGACCAAACCTCTTTCAAGTTTGACCGCGCCATCCGACCCCATCTTGTTTTCATTCTTGGGTACAAAACAGCCTTATATATTACTACTCCGGTTATACGTGGTAAAGGGGAAGTTATTTATTTATTTTTACGTGATTATAAGGTATTTAAAAAAAAAATAAGAGAAGTAAAATCTACTAAAAAAATTTCTGGAGCTGACAGAAACACAGAGTAGTATAACATTCCCAGCTATACGAAATACTACTGAACACGATATCTCCCAAAAGAATGAATTTCTCACCAAAAAATTTTATATGTGTATCCACAACTCTCTAAGGAAGACACCTACTGATTTTCAGTAAAATCGGGAGAAGGAAAGCGGGGGATTAGGGGGTAGTTTAACGCAAAAACTCTAATAACAGCCGTTGTAATGAATCAATTGACACGAAAGTGCATATGTACATTTAAAGCCCTAAAATAACGACACAAATAAAATTTGTGGTAAAAGAAAATAATATAGCAGTGTAAATCAAAAAAATATAATTATTTTAGCTATCACAAACTTATAATTTCATGTATAAAAGAAATAGAAGAACAATGCATTTTAAAGTTTAGTACTTTTCTTATTGAAACATTATAAGACAAATAATCAAAATCAGTGCACGACAGCAAATTTTTGAAACTAAAGCAGACAGTGCCGGATTAAGACTACTTGATGCCCTAAGCAATCCACGCCTGGGGGCCCCCCTATCCACTAGTAAACTAGTATCGGTCTTTAAAACTTTTTTAACGTATTTATTACAACGAGATAGATCATTACGAACCTTAGAATATGTACGAAAGACGAAAGAGATACGTGGAGTAGGTATTACAATAAAAAACAAGGCATAAATTTATTTATTTATTGAAATGCGACTTGCGACTTTTACGGGCATTAAATTCGCGGACAATAGTTTTAAGTGCAACGTTTTTAGCATATCTGCCTCTATATATAATATTGATAAAGCATCGAGCCTTTCCTGTAGTATCGTCGTTCTTTTTTCATTTTTTATTATTGGCAATTTCGAAAAAGATCGTTCTGCTGTGCAGTTCGATACCATCAGGCATAAAAATATACGCAGGGCTGTGTCCACATTAGGAAACTCTGATTCAATTTTATCATCGTGTATTATTTTTTACATTGCTCTAGTCAATTTAAACGCGCGGGTTTTCAAACAGCCTTGCCTTTCATGTGCTAGAAAAATATTTTTTCGGTGCTGTTTATGGTGCCCCCCGAGACATGATGCCCTAAGCAATTGCTTAATTTGCTTATGAGCTAATCCGGAACTGAAAGCAGACGTTTACACATCAATTCTCGTAAGTACCGCGTCACCCACATATGTTGTATTTTTATAGTTACATGGTTATGTACTTACGTTCAATGAGATGAACAGAGCTTACGAAGCGGAGTTTCCCGATTAAGATTGAATCTGAAGGGATATGTTGGTTCTCCTAAGTACAGCCTTGCATACGACCTATACAAAACTGCCCCTACCGTCTTCCTTTGATGTATAACGAGGTACCTAATCTAAACTCTGGTGAAAGGGTGCCCTTGCCGAGTTGAGCCCAGCATCGAGGCTGGGGCGGAGTTCAAGCATACAAGGATAAACTTTGAAGGGTCAGCATGAATGAAGCATATAGCTTCAAAGGGAATGGTATTGCAGATCTATACTTGACTAGTCTTTCAATATAACTCAGTATAGCATCGATTTTCAAATATTGGAAGCGTTTTTATTTGTATTGTACTTCCCCAGATATACGAAGAACAAACGATCGGTCAAAAAGTCGATGCTGAGTTTTCAAAGGAAAGGAAAATAAACGATTCTGTGTGAGTATCGTGTTAACACGATAACTCCCGATAGAAAAAATGTATCGACACGAAATTTTATATATGTTCCCAGAACCCTCTAATGACGACACCTATCGATTTTTAGCCAAATCGGCCAAAAAGAATGGAGATATTAACACAAAAACTCTATTATCGGTAATTCAACCGATTTGGTCATGGCTGCCCTGATAAAAGAGTGATGGATATCGAAAAAACGAAGAAAATAATTTACAAATGGATATAGTAGAAACAAATGGATGAAAGGGAGTGAACGTTATCTTATCAGAGAGAAGGTAGTCCAGAAGGTGTACAGAAATCTGTGTAGCACAGCAGGTAACAGATCTTATAACCGCCGATGTAATGAATGTATCGGGATTCTGAAGTCCCTTTACCATAAGTACATATTATTCAACTATTGATTTTGTAGTCCAAACGGCCGATTAGTTTTGGAGGGAGAGCGAAAACATAATTGATTAATTCGTGCTGGACAAATATACTGCCGATGATTCACCGACAACTTTTTTTCATTTTTCAATTAAGAGGTCGTGAAACGTGAAATTCCGGTTGAAATTCAACATCGACCGATTACATAACTTCTAATATACGTAGACCTTCGATTATCCGCCCCCCGATTAACCGCGCCCCGGATTAACCACCCTAAAAAAATGCAAACACATGTTAATTAGCGTGATTTAAAAAAAAAATAATAATGATTTCAATAAATGAATAAATTAAATAAAATTGAATAAAAATTGAATGTTGGTGGATGTTAAATGATCAAGAGTACCAGGACTGCAAGACTCCTATTTTTCTAGCAAATTGATTTTTTTTTTTTTTTTTTTTTTTTTTTTTTTATTTATTCTACAATCTGTACAAACAATAACAATAAGCAGAAGTGATGACTAAGATGACATGATAAAATAATAAATAATACAATAAGCAAACATATACAAAAATAATAAACAGAAAATTGATTAAAACTCCCTTTCTTCCCTTTTCTAAGTAGAGTTTGTTTACAAAATTCACATCTTTTTAGATATTTTAAATTCAGTTTTTGTCTAACTTTTCTTGCGTCAACAATGATCTAAAAAATCAAGAAAATATTAAGAGAAAACGCGTCGTTCTCTCTACCAAATTAAAAATGAGATTCTCGATAAAATAGAGAAAGGAGTTTCGATGTCGTTACTTTCTAAGGAATTTAACGTTGGAAAAAATACAGTTCGGGACTTGGTTAAAAAAAATCAGCTATTCGTTCTCAGTGTTCATGTTCAAAAAAAAGCATCGAAAAATACGCAAATTGAAGATGTAGTCTTGAAGTGGTATAAACAACAGAGAATTTCGCGAAGTAATAACAAAAAACATAAGGAAATTGTTACCAAAAAAAGAAAATTTTTTCCTAAAACCTTTTCATAAAACAAAAAATACATAGGTATGTAAGGTATGTATGTAGTTATGTAAAAAGTTAACCCAGAAATTTTCAAATTTTTCTTCTTTTGATTCGATTCAGTCTTTTTTTACTATACACATGTAAATACACGTTTTCATGCTTTCTTTTTTATTATATTTGTTTATTCATCAATATATGTTTTAGGGAGTCATGGTGGCCGTGCGGGCTAGAGCGTAGGGCTTTGGTCGAATGGTCTCACCATGGTAGATAGAACTCCCTCCCGGGGCCATGGATGTCGTAAATAATTAGATAACACAGTGACATGGCTAATATCCATCAAACATAAGGCCAAAAAAAACATATATATTTTTTTAAGCTCAACATCCTTACAATGACTTTATAATTCATCATACGATTGTTTAATTTGAGTAAATAGACATCAAAACTTATAACCTTCAGTTATCCGCACTTTTGCATTATCCACGCTTCCTCTGTAACCAAGGGGTGCGGATAATCGAGGGTCCACTATAACTTCGTATTAGTGAGGGGGTTACAGTAGAGATCGAATTTCTGGGCAGCTCTTCGCCCTCCACTTGTTTCACTACTTCATCATCCTGACGCCTACACTGACGTATAGTGCACAAGAAAAAAGAAAACCTATTTTCCCAACGTTAATTGACCCGTCCTTCCCTACAGCCTCACCCTCCAGTCAAAATTTATTATAACAATTTTTTTCTTTAACGTCCGCAATTTTTTCCAAGACATTACTCTCCAACATCGCTTCCTCAAGCAGGAAATTTCAAAATGACCAAGCAAGTTTCTGTAGAATTTCCTTAATTTTCTTTTGAACAAATAATATATAATATACAATATTAAATGTTGCCGATGTTTCTGAACAGTAAAATAAATATATGTGATAACAGGATTTTCTTGTACCTACCACGTTTTTACAGATATATTGGAACTGGTGCTGGGTGACCTAGGGACCTAAGCATCCCAGCTTAGGTAAGCTCTTATCCCTTCTCTTTTAGCTCTACTGTGGGAATCTTAAGGTGAGGTTTCCTGACATTGTACAGGCTCGGGACCATCGCTTAACGAAGGACGACGTGCTCAAGGTTTCTACCTCCCAGATAAAAAAAACCTAAGCTACCGGTGCCCTCCATTATTGGGTATTTCATAAAAGTTAAGGCATCAACAGGTTTCATTGTTTCATTATAGGTTCAGTGACTTAACAATGGCAGAACTTTGCTTGATTTATGCAAAAAGGGTGAGTTCTAGCGAAAAATTGGTTCCTCATTAAACTACCAAATATTGTTATGCCTTGAGATTTGAGATAGGACAAAAACGAACAAATTTATAGGCCTCCTCCTAAAGACGTATCTATAATAGATTTCTATATGAGTTATTTCTAAGTAGGTAGGTATCTAATTTTAATACAAATTTTAAAATATTTATTTACTATTGAACTATTTTAGATTGTTTATTAAAAAGGATAAAAAATATGGAAAAAAATAAAATATAAATATAGGACTTTCTTTATAGCAATCATGTTTTACAGATCTCACCAATAAATTCAATTCTTACTAGCATTACTGGGTATAAGTCAGTCATATCACACACATATATTTTCTGATTTTATTACTGAATCCTTTCAATAAACAACTACCAATAATAAATAGTTATTTTAAAATTAAAAGATGAATTAAGGTGCACAAAATTTTGCAAAACAGTTATAAAGATGGAGAATTATTTTGTCTAAGAACCTAACTATTGATAATATGTACAAAAAATTTAAACCAACTAAAAATGTTCACTATTCTTCACTAATTTATTTTATTTCTCATGGTCTATTTTTTTATACATTACTATTTCATTACTTTATTATAGTTTTTATTATAGTTATTTGTTAATTTTTTATTGATATTATTATTTTTTTTTCTTTTCTATATATCACCACTGAAGGGTCGTCCCGAAATATCGTCGTGAAGAAGACACTTCTGGAAATCTCAACTTCATTTATTTATTTGTCCAGTAAGTATTTATTTATTTATTTTATTTTACTTTTTATAGGTTTTGTTGTTACTAAGCTAAAATGTTATTAATATCTTAAACTATGCTAATGTATTAATTTTTATGACGTATCCTATTACCATGTTATGGTTTAACTGAAATAAGTATTATTATAGATTACGTAAACTATTTTTTGGTGTAAATAAAATTGAAATAGTTTGTTTTAGTTTCTACCCTGTCTCAGTTCATGACTACCTCGTACCTTACTCATCTTTGACCAATGGCTGGACTGCAGAGTATTGACACGAGGCGGTGCCGCCTGTCTGGATCGTACTCAGATCGAGCCCCGCGGTCAAATACCGTGTACTTGTCGTAATTTTGTCAACAAAAGAGACATCTGATCGTCAAGTGTGAATCTCTACTAACGTGAGAGATGGAATTCTTTGTACTCAAGCGAGATGCGGTGCATAGCTTGCTCTCAGAACTTCTATCCTCCAAAGGGGTATATTAACAAATTCCTGAGAGGAAGCGAGCATTCATCAAAACACTCGAGCCTTTTATCCCAAGCGACGCTTTCCTCCGAAAATACCCTGAACATTCTACAGACTCCATTGTACTTCAACCGAATAGCTTACTGCCATTGTCAATGGGATAACCTAGTTCCAAAGAGCCTTTTGTTCAAAGCTTGACTCCAGTTGGACTTAACTCGAATATATTGGTTTGAAATAGTTATCCAAATACTAAACTAATAAAGTACCAACCTAATGACATTTATTGCCTCTAAACATTTCAATTAAAACCAATCCAACAAGACTCCATTTAAAGGAGAACAATAGAGCCCCGAAGTGACCTCAGGCTACCTCATACCACTTCAGATTTGTTAATTTTTACTAGCCGGCATTCGAGGTTGCCCTCATCATCAGGCAATCTACAAAAAAAACATCATTTAGCAACAAAGAAACGCTATAAAGTTCTGTTCATTAAAATCCATAAGATATTGTGGTAATAAAATATTAAATAAATTATATGAATAAAAAGTTACAAAAATGAAATAAAGAGCTTCAAAAATATACCTGGTAAAATAATTTTTAAAACAACAGAATTTAAAGTGTTTTAATGAATAAGAATTAAAAGGACAAAGAAATCTTAAGAGAGGTTTGTCCAGTCTCACGAACTATGTTCTTTCAACTTCTAAGTTGAGAAACGCGGACATATTGTGGAAACTTGTAATAAATAAATAAAACAAACTTATTTTTGAAATATTGTCTATTCCACTAAAGATATATATACATATATAACTACCGGTTTCGGCTTTATACCATCGTCAGGTCTAGTTATGAACTAAGTCAGTTTGCAGAGAGCGACCCTTCAAATACATCTCAGGTCAAAGGGTGCTATTAAAACTTGGGAGTCCCCCGGCTGTACCGTTAGCTAACTCATGAAATATTTCTTAACAAAACCTAGTTCTAAATTTACATAAAACAATGTCACTAGACTAATACGTGGAAAAATAACAAATAAATAAGTACAAATACAAGTAAATAATAAAAAATAGAAATAAAATTAATAATAATGTTAAGATTTAGATAACTTGAAACATATATGTGGAACCAAATATTAATAACAGATAATACAAACATATATGTGGAAACAGAACTGGTTTAGGGTGTTAACAAAGGGGAATAGTTGAAATAAATTTGGTCATTCATGCAAATGTTCCTTTTGTTAGCTTTATTTATTTCTAATTGCTCTAAGCTATTAAGTAGCCTGCTTTTTGAGCAATAGTGGAGATATTTGATGCCTGTAGATGGGTCGAAAGTGTGGCTATTGTCAATTATGTGGGTCGCGAATGTAGAACGGTTTCCTCGGTTCTTTATTTCGGCCGTGTGTTCTTTAATTCTTTCGAAACTTATTTATTTATGTTCTTTCAGTTGTGACTCTCAGAATTCCATCTCTCAGGAACAGCAATAACATATCTGACCCCATCCATGAAATTTCAAATTTTTTTAAATAGTTTTATATACAAAATATAAAGGAAAACGTACATTTTTTTAAAAATATTGTCTATTTCACAAAATATATGGAGTAATACGTGACTGAAGATGATAGCACCTTCCCCAATAACATATATTTTTCTTATATTTTTTATTAAGTGTTGCATAATATCTCTGCAAAAAATGTTAAGTATCAGATTTATATATGTTTATGTTAAATCTTATTTAATAAAACATTTTAAATTATGTTGTTTTCAAAATTATTTTACCAGGTATGTTTATTTTTAAAGCTCTTTATATCAATATAATTTTTGTTATTTTAATATTTTATTACCACAATAGTTTATGGATTTTAACAAACAGAACTTTATATATGTTTCTTTGTTCCTAAATGATGTTTTTTTTTTTTTGTTTGATGATGAGGGCAACCTCGAAAACCGGCTAAAGAAAATTAATAAAATCTGTGAGAGGTCAGACTATATTCTATTTTACATAATGAATATGTGAAATAATCTTCTCACTACATCCGCCATCTTCATATTAACATACAACTTACGTATATTTTTACTTTCTAATATCTAGTGTATAAGTAACTACTGTTATCGAACGAAATCCGATATCGAGTTTGAGATCAATGAAGGAAAAGATTTTGGCCATGTTCGCGATGATGTCAGATTGTGAGTGGAACTTTGTGAGTATTCTCACTCAAAAATGATTGTAGCAATGAATCCGAAATTTGAAATAAAGTTGTCACACGAGTTAATTTGGATCTGAGTAGATTTTGGTCGAATTCGGACAAAAATTGAAAACAATACTTCGTAGCTTGAGTAAATTTTACAAGATTTGGCTTAATTAGTTATTGTGACTCATGCCCGGGCTTTATTACTTATCTATGAGGTCATATCGCCTACTACGAGTACCTGACATCGCATAGGCTGAGGACGATCGCTTAACGACCCATCCGAAGGAGGATATGGCTTATATTTATGATCTGATCAAAACATTCTATAATAAAATAATAAATTATAGAAAAAACTGAAAGGTTCATTTTATATGGAATACAATTGTTCGCTGGTCGCCCGGTTTGTGAGATATATGCCAAAAAGAGTCATAAAATGTTGTTTTGAAACCTACTTTTTTTAGATATTTCCTTGATTTACCAGAAAACGGTAAGACCTACGCAAAAATTGCATCCTACCAAAAATGTTCCTTATTAAATTACCGTTTTTTATTGAAAATTATTCCAAAAAAATATAATGTGGCCATAACAGGACTTTCTTCAAATTAATTTCATACTGGCACTACTGGTGAGGTATAAGAAAGTCACTCTCAGAATTACGCTCTACTATGAAACAATGAAAACCGCTAACGCCAACGCGGCAGAGAGAGTGATCTATTAAGTGTGGTAGGTATAAGAAAGTCCTTTTTTTAATACAAAACTATCAATAATAAAAAAATATTTTATAATTCGATACAATTTAAAAAATACTTCGAAATATTTCCTATAGAAATTTATTTCACGATCTTTGAGCCGCTATAACTTTGATCCGGCTTAAATCTCGAAAATCTGGCGAACTGCGAAAAATTAAGTAAGAACACACATCATCGGGTATTCAGGGGACTTTGAAATCTCAAACGTGATTACCGAGTAAGTCTGGTTTTGAAAAGAAGACAGATCAAAAGCATAAACTAGTTCCGGACTTTTAAGTTGGGGTGATAGTTTTTTCAGAATTCTCAAATATAGTAGAGAAAATTAATATTGAATTAATTGTAATTATTTATCGATACAGGTTGAATAATTAATTTACAATTACTGAACCTCTAATTAATTAAATCCTAAATTTACAATTAATTCCAATCTGGTGCATAATTCATTTTCATTTTTTAGTCACCTTTTAATTTGATTCATCGCAGCTATTACTATTTTATTTTATTAAATGGGAGAAATATTTAGGATCTTTTCAAGGTTTTTTCGTTCATCAATTCCTTTGGAGCATGTGTGTGTGTGTGTGATTGTGAACACGATAATTCCCGATCTAACACGAAATTTCATAAGTATATCCAGAAGCCTACACAATACATACTTTTTTGGAATCGTCTTTCTGATCTCTTCAATTTCATAACCCAATCAATGGGTTTGGTTGACTTTTGATTTTTGTAGTTTGACTATAGGAGGCCTGCTAGTTTTTTGGAATCTCACAGTGCCCTTTAGGCTCTCCGAAGTTAGAATATAACATAATATGTATATATATAATATATGTATATATAATATGCATAAACAATTGTAAAAAACAATAGTCTCACTAAGAATTCTCAGCTTGGGTGAAAATAACTCTTAAACACGGATGTAAATCACTGTTTTTAATAAAAAAAATAAATATTTTAAATTTTCTCTCGGTAACGGAAAAATAAAAAATTAAAAAAATATTCCCAAGAAGCACCACAACTCCCCTTTTCTTCTTCCAAAAAAAAAAAAAGTTAAGCAGGATAATCCGAGCTTTGTCGAACTTACTTCGTCCCTTGCACTTACTGAAAGGAGGGCTTAAGCATTCTTTAATGTATCCTCTTTGTTGTTTTTCACTATTTGTATTTAAAAAATAAATAATAAATAAATCATTATTTTAAAAGCATTAATTATTTCACAAGTTTTGATGGTAGAATGATGAACAACAGAAAGCTTGCTATTATTCAAGCTTCACTGTTCAGGTCCAAGATAAAGCACACCTATGGGTGTGAAACCTGGAGCCCTGATCTCATGTCTGGAGAACCTGTTTGAAAATAAAGTGCTGAGGAAGATGGGGTGTCCGGTGGAGGATAGAGAAACGCAGGAGTGCAGGATCAGAAGAAACAGGGAGCTGAAAGGTATCTTCTGGCAATATCTGACCGTAGAAGTAGACATGAAGTGAGGGGGCCTGCGGTGGGCTGGAGGAAAGAAGCAGACCGTAGTAGATATGAAGTCAGGGATCCTGCAGTGGGCTGGAGGAAAGAAGCAGACCGTAGTAGACATGAAGTGAGGGGCCCTGCAGTGGGCTGGAGGAAAGAAGCAGGCAGTAGTAGACATGAAGTTAGGGGGCTTGTGGTGGGCTGGAGGAAAGAAGCAGACCGTAGTAGTCATGAAGTTAGGGGGCTTGTGGTGGGCTGGAGGAAAGAAGCGGACCGTAGTAGACATGAAGTCAGGGGTCATGCGGTGTTTGTCATGAGGTCTTGAGGTCTTTGGTATAAGATTTTTGATTTTCGAATTATTTGTATATGTGTATTTTATTTAAAATAAATAAAGACTTAATAAAATAAAATAATACGCGGATTCAGATGATAACTGTTGATTTTAGCCCAAAAGGTCGATTAGTTTTGCAGGGAGAGCGAAAACTTATCAGATTAATTTGCGCAGGGGAAATACACTGCTGGTGATTTACCGAGTCCATCTGAGTATTGCACAGACTAGGATGAAAGGGCGTGCCCACATAGTGACCTATCCCTCGGCTAATTGACACCCTTCCTACCTTTAAAACAGTGATTACCAGAAGCTCGTGGTCCTAACCACAGCCACTAACCCCTCATCCACCCTCTTCAATTATCCTTTTTTTTTTCAGTCTGCGTGGGTGTCATAGCTCCAAACGGAGCATTAAATCAGACATGCCAACCTTTTTTGGAAAAGATTGTTCAATAGAGAAAGAATATTTTTTTTTTAAAGTCTGGAGGCACTTGCCGTTAGGCACTACGCCCAGTGACGGGCTTTTAAACCACTCCACGGCCTTTATTTATTACAGAGTTCCGAGGCGAACAAGTTGAAGGTAGCTATTTCTAGAGAATGGGTTTTCTTATATATTTTATTCCCTCCCCCCGGCTCAAGGTATTGAATTAGGGGAAAGAAAGCTCTTCTATCTGCTTATTAAGTCCCTAATGGTGGGTTTTGGGTGAGAAACCTGTCATGGAGCACATCAGCCTAAAAAAAAAAAAAATTCCAGCACCAATTGTGATGAATGAGGCTTCAAAATTGATGATAATTACATCAATGAGATCAGACTCTTAAGAAGTTGGGTGCAGATCAGAATAACAGGTGATGATCGTAACTGTATCTTTGAAATATGATGCATCATTAAGTGCATTAAAAAAAAAAAGAAAGTAATATGTGAATTATGCGGTACACACAAGAATTGATGTTTTAGTTTCAAAATTTTCCGGTCGTGCACTGATTTTGATTAAAATTTGTTCCATAATGTTACAATAAGGAAAGTAGTATGAGGAATTAAACGTTCAAATTTATTGTTCTTCAATTTCTTTAATACATGAAATTACAGGTTTGTGATAGCTAAAATATATACAACTGTAATTGTAGTGTCTCTAAATACCGCGAGAATACAGCGTCGATAGTGGTTTTCGAATTTCTTGTTGAACTGCTTCGATTCGTATTCATTTGTGGATTAAGTTTGTCATTTAAAAATGAAATAAGCTGTTGCCTCCTGAAATGGGTAAAAACATTATATTATTTGTTGTGATAATATGACAACGAATATATTATTTACTGATCGATATTTTCAGCAGTTATTATTATTATTATATAATTATAATGAGGGCGCCGGTAGCTCAGTGGTAAGCGTGCTTGACTTCTGAGCTCAAGAACGTGGGTTCGTAACCCGACCTAGGTCCTTAGTTTATTTTATCTGGGAGGTAAAATAAACTTAAGCACGCCGTCCTTCTTCGGATGGGACGTTAAGCGATGGTCCCGAGCCTGTACGATGTCAGGTACTCGTTAAAGATCCCTACCCTAGGTGAATAAAAATTTAGGGTAGGCAAAATTTAGGACTCCCACAGTAGATTCGGGCTCATGTCCACCAGAGTGACGAAAGAGAGCTCTGGTAGTAGGCGATATGACCTCGTAGTTAAAGCCCGGTTTTATGAGTCATAAAACCTAACCTAACATTATAATAATATTATATAATAATATATTATATTATAATAATCAATTTTTTTCTTTTACCACAAATTTTATTTAATGAGGTAAATTTAAGCTATCGGAAGCATCTTAACCTAAAAGTTTCTTACCGAAAGATCATTTTGTAGTTCGTAATATTGATATTTTAGTTAAATTCACTACAACGGTAAATATGATTAATAATGTTGTCAAAATACAATGTTATATCTAGAAATGGCGACAACCAAGCCCCTCGTCTAACCAATCCTTACCTTACGGAGACTCATGACGTCTTTATTTTTAAGATTATGAGCCCGAAGGGAGGTGGGGGGTGAGGAGATATACAACCTATTCAGAAATATGATGATAATTATTATATGCGCCTTATAATAATTTGTACAAAGTATATTATACAAGGGATTATCATAGATATTCAATACGAGTATGTATATAAAGTGAACATGAGTCCTACTCTACTGTGGGAGTACTAAATTTTGTTTCTCTAGATTAAGTTAGCAAGCTCTAGATCGCGGGTTTTAAATTCGGCCGAGGCCCCTATTTTTTTTTATCTGGGAAGTCAAAAAACCTTGAGCACACCGTCCTTCGGATGATACGTTAAGCCTGCATAGTCCTACAATGTATATAGATAACAGAGCCATACATAGCCAATATGTCATATTTCAGAACTATTGACTTATTTGTGAATATTGTTCTGTCCAACTAGTAAACATGTTATTAATATTAATTTGTCTGGGTATTACTCTGTTTTGGTAATAAGGAACAACTAACTATTTAGGTCCGCTACAGATGCCTGCGGCGCGGCTGGCAGACTGAACTTTCAAATGGACGTTCAGTATCTTATGAGGTAACTATCTTTGTGTTTCTTCATACGAACACATATGGTTACTTGCTTGTTAAAAATGGTCTTCGTGGAGTTCAACCTCCATTAGGTAAATAGGTGAACTGTTGTAATATGTAGCAAAATGTGGTAAAATAGGTGAACTGTTGTAATATGTAGCAAAATTTGGAAAATAGGTGAACTGTTGTAATATGTAGCAAAATGTGGTAAAATAGGTGAACTGTTGTAATATGTAGCAAAATGTGGTAAATAGGTGAACTGTTGTAATATGTAGCAAAATGTGGTAAAATAGGTGAACTGTTGTAATATGTAGCAAAATTTGGTAAAATCCCACAATAGTTTTACTTCCCCAGAAATAATAGAAATGACAAAGGTTATATAAAAAAAAAATAAAAAATAAAAAAAAACTGCATGTCTGTGAACACGATAACTCTCGTTAGAATGAACAGCTATTGCTTATATAATATATCGATACGAAATTTTAGATTTAATTCAAATCTCCTTAAGGACGAAACATATTAATTTTCACCTGAATCAGACATAGGAAGGGAGACTCAACTTGAAATTGTATATTTAAATTCAAAACCCCTTAAGGACAAAACCACTTATTAACTTTTCGCAAAATCGGCCGATGAGAAGGACGAAATCAGAGGACGTGGGACGTAATAACTGCTAATGTAATGAATATACTGACACACAATTTAGTATGAGGATTCAGACATGAGCTCGACTCTACTACAGGAGCCCAAAATTGTGCCTTCACGGCATTCACCTAGAGTAGAGGTTTTTAACGAGTACCTACCTGACATCTTAAAGGCAAGGTTTTTTCATCTCCCAGATAAAAAAAATCTAAGGACCTCGACTGGGTTTCAAACCCGCGATCTTAAGCTCAGTAAGCAAGCACACATACCACTGAGCTACCGGTGCCTTCAATTTGCTAAATAAATATATGTTAAAATTTATAAATCATCAATGAAAATAAAAATGTATTCCATCTTACAATGGAAAGAAGAAGTAAGGTGTTAAATTCATGAAGAGGGTACATTCCTAATTCATGAGAACATCAATCAGAAAGTTGGTCAACCTAACATCTCCTTGTCCGACATTGACGTATCTGTAGACTGATGGACCTTCCCTGTCTCTCTTTAAGAATGAATTTTAATAAATAATAGCTTTCACAAAGTAGACAACACTTCGTCAAACTGGCTTCCTCGTACAAAGTTAAAGTACAAGGTCTTGGTCAGGACTTTGAACGTAAAATATGAGCCGCAAGGATGTCATGGTTTTCACGAGTTAGGGGAAGGGTGGGCTCAAGTCAAAAAAATAGTGTGTGCTTGGAACATACGCCAGATGTGAAACTTCTTTCGCGATTTTTTAATTTTTTTGATCTATAAATATTATTTTTACGGTGTATAGGGTTTCTCAATTAACTCAACATTTTAGGTTCAAACAGTTTTATTTATTGGCTAATTTTATTTTTATTCATTTGTTAAATCAACGTTATTTTCGTTGTTAGGAACATCAGAAGTCACTACATTTAATTCCAAAGTAGAGACAATAGGCCTATGGTTTTGAACGCAAATTTTTAAGATACCTGGAGAAAACTGCATCGATTGTAGTGCCATATCTTGTTGTAGGCTCATTCGGATTATTATTCATTTGAAATTGAAATTTATCGTAGAGGAATTTAACAAGGGGCTGAGCATGGTCTGCTGCGAAATTGATATTAAAATCTCCAGCTAAAATGAGCGGTAATGTTTGATAATTCTCTCCCAGCTCTTGAGATACTACTGAAGAAAAGTTAAAACGAAATCAGTATAATTCTGATTTAACATTATGCTTATTTTTTAAACATAGCCTGTACTACATTCAGGTTCCATATTGAAAAGTAGCACTGATCCCAGGAAGAAAGATGATTTTCGAATAACTCATAAAGGAATTAATTTCTATATTAGCTTCCCAACTTCTTGAAGAAAATAGAAACAATAACAAAATTTAAACTTTAACTAAATATGTTCACGTATACATTATCTGATACATATCTTTCATTTTTATTTGTTTGTCAGAGTTCCTCCACAGATATTCTCTTTCAAGGTCTGTCGAATCTACGGTTTATTAACATAATTGTTATCATTTATTTACTAATTTATTTATCTTATTTTCCTCTTTTATGTATTTTCATAATCATATTTTATTTTTTTATAGTATAGTATATATTTTTATTATAATTGATATTGATATTTTGTTTCCTTTCTCTTTTTTATATTTCGCCAATTGTAACCTGAGAAAGGGACGAAAGAACGTCGCGAAATATCGTTGAGAAAAGGACACTTCCGAAGATTTCAAAAATTATTATCTTAATTTAAATTAAATTAAAAATATATGTACTGTATTTATTATATACTTTATGTATCTATTGTATAATATTATTATTTTTGTACTCATATTTCCAAGTATTTATATATTAATTTCAATTTATTTTTTAGTAGTATTGTTAATTCTAATTCGTGTGTCAGACTCTAAGAGTCAACATCTGTTTGTATATCTAATTTATAAGATATCTTAATGTTATGGTTCAACGGAAATAAACGTTATTATTATTATTATTACCTCTAAGCAATCGGCAGCCTCTGGCTTCATAGTGAAATTGGCCAATTAGAGTGAAGGGTGTAGGTTACCTAGGTTCTGGTAACATAGTTGTAGATATGCAAATAAGGAAGAGAGGAATACCAGATGTAACTATGATAGCTGGAGGGTCAACATGAGAGAGTGGCTTGGAGAGTTGTGGAAGCCCAACTTCACCAGACTTGCATTTACCACAGTTCAGGAGCGAAGCATCTCAAACGGGAGCACTAAGTTCGGGGTCCCAATCAACTTCACTCAAGTTGCCCTTATCAACAGCATACCTTGTTCATCTTATGGCCAATAACATTATATTAACATAAAAACATTATTTGATATAAGGCTTTTTTTTATTTTTTTTTCTTGGCAGAGTTCTTCCATAGATATCTTCCTTTAAGGTCTGTCGGATCTACGTTTTAATCATTATTTTTTTATTTATATACTAATTTATTTTTATTGTTTTTCTCTTTTATGTAGCAATTTATTAATATATATATATAATAATAATTATATGAAATAACGATTATGAGAGAACCTGGTTATGTATAATTTATAAATAAAAATAAAGACTTTAAAATAATTTGTTACATTTTTCTTTTATTTTAAATTTCATCATGACATTTTTATGGGTTAGTATCACATAAATTTTACAGACATAGAGAGTTTTCTTTTTTAAACACACATTCAACTAAACCTGCGGGGCTTGCATGCTGTATTGAGTTGATGATCGATGATTTCGTTTTGTACCACTGATGAGATGGGATTGTTGGTAGACCTCTGACGTCCTCTGTCTTTACCAGTTGATCTTCATTATTACGGGATACACACACACTTTTTCTTCTATGTCCTCAGACAATCAAACTGACTCCACTGCACATCTTTCCACAGATCCCTCCACAGACACCCTCTCACATCTCACTCTGAACAACGACTCTTCTCCACGAGGGGACAGCTCACTACTCTCCTGTTGTGGATTCAGCTCTCTCATTGGCCCACAATTTTTACAGCCTTTAGCACTAAACATCTGGGTTTTTTTATATCACTATCATATTCCCGCACACAATCCCAGTTGCTTACATTTATAGTTAACAAATTATTAGCCTATAATTTAAATTTGTGACATAATTGAAATAAATGATTTGATATATTTTGAAACTATATCGATCCTGGTACAAATCGATTAGATAACCCCCAGTAACCTTCCTTAGGTCTACTAAACAGGTTGTATTTACTTATTTTATTTTCCATTTCTTAAATATTACATGTAATGGACAATATAGAACGTTACATTGCCCTCTGCTAAAATATCAAAATATATCATTCATTTGCTTACATAAGTGTTTAGTACCAAACTATTTCATAATCTTATGGTTATATGTCCCACTTGGCGACCCAAAAATAACATGGTGACCCAGTTTCTATACTTACTTAATTACACACAAATTTTTTTGTCTATTATGGAATACATTCTTCAAGGTAACTCCTTTTAATAATATTATACAACAATTAGGTAACAAATCCAATTCAATTAATTTATTTACGTCTTATCATACTGTTATATTAGATTTATTTTCTTATTTTACTTTATTTTCTCATTTCTTCTATTTACCACTACTCTATTCTCCATACGCAAATTCTACATTCAAAATTCCAACACTAATCATTAATTTGCCATACAATTTACCCACACTCCTTAATATAATCTAAAATTCTTAAATAATCTCCCTGGTATCTCTTAACCATCCTGATCTCCTTGGATCTTCGCCTACTACCATAAAATACTCATAATCCAATTCCTTCCCACCTATAGGCTAAGCCTAAAAATTTTTAATAATCATTCTTTAATCCTTCCTTCTAATTAAAAGTACAATTCCCTCTCTCCTTTCAATTATCTATATTTTTTTTTTTATTTATTATTATTATTATTATTAGACGGAATTACTTTCAAGGTTATATTTCAATATTATATGTTTTTATTTTTTTTTTTATTATCCATTTTAGGATAATTCCTTTTATCAATCTATTATTCTGAACCTACGAGCGATTATCGCTCTCAAAAACCATTTGTGGGTTAATATAACTCGTTTCCGTAAGGACGCTAAACTCCTTAAATCAACATGGCCCACGTTGTTGACAATTACGGTTAAATAACACTAACAAACCCTTTAAACTAATATATTTTTTTTTTTTTTTTTTTTTATAAATATTTTTATTTTATCACCAATACCATAAAAAAATGCATGCATAAATACCAATAAATAGTTCAATTCGAGACTAACCCTTATTATAAAATTTCCCATAAAATAACCACCATAAATATAATATTACAATAAATAAATATGTTTTTATTTAAAAACATTTAAAATCAAAAATTTTCTGTACAGAGTGCAGAGTAAACTAAACATTATTTACATCTAATTTTAATTATATAATTTTTTTTTTATTTTATAAATATCCATAAAAATACCCCTTTACAATTACGATACTCTTTATAATATCACATGCACAATATATCTCTTCCATCTTATCACAAAATATTTCATCGATATAAATAAATTTTTTTAGTAATGTTCTATATATTTTTTTTTTTTTTAGATATAGTTCGCATGGTGGACCTGGGAAAACAAAACAAAGAGATCCGGAAATACAAACACAGTACTATCCATTTATTCTTTGTAATAAAAAAAACTGTGTGACTAGCTATACAGTTCACATTCACATTCATGGTTCAGACATTATAATACTTCAAGTTCTCTGATGTTAAATATACCTTTTACTCTATTTTTAGGGGATAAATATTTAATTAGATATGATCCATTATTAAAATTTTCGGCAACTATAAATGGTCCATTGTATAACTCCAAAAATTTCGCGAATATTTTATTTTTTTTTTTTTTTATTCTTAGACAGAGCATCACCCACTCTCATATTCTCAATCAGTCTCAGACCCAACATTGGTCATTATTACCTCTTTTACAATACCACCACACTAATACAAAAAAATATATCATACATCATATAAAAAAAATAACAAGACATACCATAAAAATAAAAATACACACATCCAATATTGACACTTGTTGGACTGTTTACAAATATCAGTTGTTTATCATAAAAGACTCTAACAGCTGTCTTATCCCTTATCTATTCATCAGTTCGTCTCCTCAATCTAGACTTGGTTGACATATCATGTTAACTACGTCCCATATTTTGTTATTTTAGTTTTTACTTCAACTATTTATTAATTAGACAGCTCAAACACCGAGTGACAACTTCTTTGTTTACATTAATTTTTTTTTTTTTTTTTTATTTATTTTTATTAACTCAAATTTTACATGCAAACAATTCTTGACAGATAAAATTGTGATATCAAATCTCAGGTACATTTTTCATTAATTAATTATATCATTTTATTTTGCAATTATTCATTTCGACAAAATTCAACATATTAACTGATACTTTCTATGTTTAATTTTTTTATTAATTTTATGTCTACATTTTATAGTTCCAGATCATAATCCTAGACAAGCAATTTTCAATATCCAAAATTTCATCGGTTAAACACTTATTATTTTCTTTCTTTTATATTTATAATTTAGTTTACGATTATCTATTTTTCTAAATTTGTTACTAATGTTTAAACTTATCTTTTTCTTTATTCGTTTATTTCTTTGACGTAGATATTTTGTTTTCGAATTTTTCAAATTATTTTTATTATGATTATTTTTGAACTCAAGTTTTTTACACTTGTTATAGTTATGTTCATTTACACATCTATGAAAATTTGTTTTTCGATATCCGATTTTTCTAGGACTTTTAATTTTATTTATCTTATGTTTTGTTAGTTTCTCTATCTTATTATTATGTTTCTTTATAACAATACCATTAGCTATTATGGTTTTAATAAATTTACATTTGTCTATCTTCTTATTGAATTTTATTTTCTTCTGTGTTTCATTATTTTCCTTTATTTCTCCATTTTCCTGTCTATCTACAATCATATTATTTAATTGTTCACATTTATGATTTATTTCTAAACTTTGATCACTAACTTTCAGATCAACAATTTTATTAAATTGATCGAAACGTTTGTTTACATTTTCAAATTTTATGCTTACTTCCTCCTTTATTTCATCAATTTTTGACTTTAGTTCTACCTTTATTTCATTAAAATGTTTTGATTGTATTTCAAATTTTACGTTCATATTTTTTATTATCATTTCCATCATGGTATTTAAATTTATATTCGTCTCACTCTCCGGCTGAAGGCAATTATCATAATTTATTCTATTTTGTCCGCCATTATTGTTCGGATTCGTTCTCTGAGAACTTCTATTATAATCGGCCATTTTGGACGCTAACTTTTTATACATTTTTAAAATTAATTTTTACAGATATTTCTTTTACAAAATCATACATAAGGTCCTCTTATAATTTTCTTTTCGGGCGCCATATAAAATTTAATATTTCAAGTCCTAATTTTTCAAGTCCTTAATTTTTCAAGTCCCTGTTCGAAGCGACATTTGTAACGCTTGCTATTAGTGCTACTTGATATTTTAATTTAATTATATAATTTAATAATAATTATATGAAATAACGATTATGAGAGAACCTGGTTATGTATAATTTATAAATAAAAATAAAGACTTTAAAATAATTTGTTACATTTTTCTTTTATTTTAAATTTCATCATGACATTTTTATGGGTTAGTATCACATAAATTTTACAGACATAGAGAGTTTTCTTTTTTAAACACACATTCAACTAAACCTGCGGGGCTTGCATGCTGTATTGAGTTGATGATCGATGATTTCGTTTTGTACCACTGATGAGATGGGATTGTTGGTAGACCTCTGACGTCCTCTGTCTTTACCAGTTGATCTTCATTATTACGGGATACACACACACTTTTTCTTCTATGTCCTCAGACAATCAAACTGACTCCACTGCACATCTTTCCACAGATCCCTCCACAGACACCCTCTCACATCTCACTCTGAACAACGACTCTTCTCCACGAGGGGACAGCTCACTACTCTCCTGTTGTGGATTCAGCTCTCTCATTGGCCCACAATTTTTACAGCCTTTAGCACTAAACATCTGGGTTTTTTTATATCACTATCATATTCCCGCACACAATCCCAGTTGCTTACATTTATAGTTAACAAATTATTAAATGTTCAAAGATTAAAGTATGTTAAAAGTATTAAAGTTTGACGTCCGAGTTCGTTGAATTATAACCTTCTTGGCGTCATTATAATATCTTTTTATTTAATTAAAGAATCAAAGAGGAACGTTTCACCAGTTCAATGATAACTAATTCGACGTGTTACTTTGTATTAGATTTAGTTTGAAAGTTGAATGATATCCACGTGCCCGCCCTGGCCAGAGCAAAAAATAAGGATAACAATTGAATAAACTAAAAAAAATAGTCCATTTTAAAAATGGATTGCTTGCAAGTTACCAATAGGATCTTCAAACCCTTGTCTGCAGCTGTAATCACGGAAACTGTGGGCTGTGCCTCCGGGAGTCTATACCCCCCCACCCCTGTATCCTAACTTTGCCTCCTCCCCTTCCTCAAAATTCTGGCACGCCCCTGATGATAACTGTCAAACTATCGATTCACTATCTTGAGAGGCTAATATAAATAGATTACAAAAGTAATTAAAGCAGAGATACCAGTTTTTGAAGTGTTTTGAGAGTAGCGACGATGTGTATTATTATGGACACGAAAAAAGAGATATATTTGAATATGGTGAAATACATTTTTTGTTTGTTTCAAATATAATTTATTTGAAACAAGTATAAATAGTTTGTTTAAATATATTTTATGAATAGAATATTTCAATCAAATATTAAAATTTTAGTTTCCGAAAATATTTATTTCGTCATAATTAAATTCATAATTAAATATAATATATAGACTAAGTACATTCACAATTACTACAATCACTCTTCAATAATATTTTTCAGTATTAGTACCTACGATACAGCACTAAGTACATACACTGTGACATCAAATGTACACGGAACAACAGTTTTAAGTAGGGATGGGTATCGATTAACCGATTAATCTAAATAATTGATGTTTTGGTAAAATAATCTGTGGTTTTTTAATCGATGTCATCTGGGTTTGACTAATCGGATAATCGATGATTATTTAAC
Organism: Aradus depressus; assembly: GCA_963662175.1. Lineage (NCBI taxonomy): Eukaryota > Metazoa > Arthropoda > Insecta > Hemiptera > Aradidae > Aradus > Aradus depressus. Next base: position 19,806,579 of record OY759220.1, on the reverse strand, counting down.
GATTATTAAATTTTTAATTAAAATTAGAACTCATCCGAAATTTGTCATTTGTGAGTTGTGATTGACTGATTGCATTAACTTTTGTTTGTATAATTATTAAAAAACTAATAGAAACATTCATTGACAAAACTAAACACCGCTGACTGTTGTCCCTCACTCGGCTAAACTCGGCTTCCCCGGCGGAGCCTGACGGATCAGATTAATTCACTGCCCAGGAAAAAGTGTGCGCCTAAAGAAATTTTCACTTAAAAAAAATATGCAATATTGAGTTTTAGCCCAAACGGTGATTGATTCGTGCTGGGGAGGTATATGGCCCGTAGGACTGATTTAAACAAAAAAGCCCCTAAGTAGTTGATAGGAAGTCGGACTGCACAAGTTATATGAAGTTCAGTTTGGCACTGAGTTGGAGTGGGAACAGGCAACATCATTCCTCACGAAGATTGATGACAGACCGGCTTCACTCGACCCGTCCCTAGACTTAAAGTGTCTTCCCGGAGTCTAAATAGAAGGCACATCATCATCATTACAGTCAAATCATTTTCAAATATATTTATGAGCCATATATTCATATATTTTAAATATACATATGTATTTGGATATCCTGACACTAATACTGTCTGTCTGGGTTTGGAAGCCGCGGTCCCCTACCTACCAGGACGAGCTCTAGACTCCTATTACTTAACGTAAGAATATGTTGTGGGACGACATTTTTATTAAAAATAGATGATATTGTCTTCCCATATTTATTTCCGACCAGAAGCAGCTTTCATCACAACTGTGTCATCATCATTGGTTCATCACCCTGAGCCTAAAAGGTCATATCATGTCAGGTTTCACTCAGTGTCCTTTTAGAAGTCATACTATACGGGTGATTTGCCACTGAAGATGACACAGTTGCATTGAAAGCTGGTTCTGATCGGAAAGAAAACAGTGGGAAGACCATGACGTGTCCCTAGAAATCAGATTACGCACTTACCCGGAAGAAGACTGCCAGTAACTCACGAGGTAGCGTGCTTGCCTACTAAGTTCGAGAGGTAATAAAACCTTGAGCATGCCGTCCTTTGGAGGGTACTTCAAATGGCGGTCCTCACTATAACTAAACTACATTTATAAAATTAATGATTAAATGAACGCCATAAATATCATATTCGATTTTCTTCTTGGGATAAATAAACCTTATGATACGTGATCTATCAACATAAAATATCTAAAGAATTCTACTATGTGCGATATATTTTCAAAACGAGGGCTTTGAGAAAAATGGCAAAGCTCGGAGAGAGGAAAAAAAAAACTATCAGAGAAAAAATGGGGCCCCCTTGATGGTCGAGAAAAATAATGGAGCACATAAGTTCATCTCGAAAAACTCAGCTATATACAGTGAAGTATGACCTTAGAACAGAAATCAATCATTGGGATGGGTGGGAGTTGCTTATCTGACAAAATATATCCACTCAAAAACACGGATAATATTTCCACTCAAATACATGGATAATATATTCACACAAAAAATGAATAATATATCCATATATCCACTCAAAATCAAGGATAATATTTTCACTCAAATGCATGAATAATATATCCACTCAAATACACCAAAAATATATGCACTTATACTCACAGATAATATATACACAAAAAACACGAAAAATATATCTACTCAAACACACGGACAGTATACACACTCAAACAAACGGATAATATATCCAGTCAAATACACGGATAATATATCCACTCTAACATATGGATATAATATCTACTCAAAAACACAGATAATATATTCACTCAAATACACTGAAACTATATCTATTCAAATACACGGATAATATATACACTCAAAAAAAAAACGAAAAAGAAACGGATAATATATCTATACGAATACATGGTTAATATATATGTACACTCAAATATACAAATTGGGGGCCATGGTGGCCGTTCGGGCTTCACCGAAGGGCTTTGGTCTCATGGTCTCCCCATGGTTTGTGAGTTCGAATCCCGTCCGGATCCAGGCCAAAAATAAATAAACAGAAAACCAATGTATCCACTCAGACATACGGATAATATATCCATTCAAACACACATACAAACCGTTTTATGTATGGCGTGACTACAGAATAACTACAAACTATAAGATTTTGGTATGTTTCAGTTCTTATAAATACACGATATAATGTATTCATTAAATACATTAACATTATGTATTCAAATCTAATTGAAGTATTTTACTTCTCGCTTAATTAATTGACTGAATAAATGTTTCAAGAAGAGCAAAATCAAATTGAATTCATTTAGAAAAAAATAATAAAATTAAATGAAAAAAAGTCTTGGTAGGTCTCTAAGTGGGAATGGGAGGGGGGGGGGGGTGGGGGGTGGGGGGAGATGAAGAGAAATGTATTTAAAAACAAATATAAAAAGAGGAGAGAGAAAATATATCCAAAATGAGAAATAAATTAAATTTTAGGGGAAAGAAAGATTTTCTTTTTCGTTGAAAAGTACTGGCTGAATTTTTTTCTCTCGAGTAGCTTCCCTCAGCTCTCGGATATATTTTAATTTTTCTTTTAATAAGCAAGAATGAGCACTTACTTAATTAAAATAATGAGCAGGGGTTTTAGAAAGAAGAATGGGCCTCATTCTATATATATATATACTTAGCTGTATACATACGTTCTTTGTTCTATATGGTAAATGATTATATGCAAGGGCGGCTCCAGCCCCCTCCCCGTTGGCAAAACTAAGAATTCATAAAAAAAAAGATATTGTTATTGAGAAGATGGACGATGTAAACCTCGTAGTCAAACTTCTCAGTTTATTTCGTCAAGCTGGCTTTCGAGTTTGTCCTCTTCATCAGAGCTGTCTAAAATATTTTGTAGATGAAATGAATAAATAAAATAAAACGGTGTAATAAATAAATAATTAAAAAATTAATCTCATTAAATTATAAAAATGAGGGCTTTTATAATTTCATAAATAATAAAAAATGTGGTCCGCGAATTTACTTTTCCAGTGTGAATTAATTAATTTAGTTTTTAAATTTCCTCCAAAACCAATTTGGGCTCAAAATAGTTGACTTCTGAATTCCCATATTAAATATTGTGTTGATAATTTCATTACTTCAGGCGTTAATAATATTTTTGAGTTGAGTCCCCTCCTCTGATGCTTCCTTTCGGCCGATTACGCTGAAAATTATTAGGTGTCGTCCTTATGGAGATTTGAATTCAAATAAAATATTTCATAACAAAACATAGACAGTTGTCCTCTTACTCTGATCTTTCCTTTTCTTCCAAGGATTTCGCGAAAAATTAATAGATGTCATCCTGAGCTTTTGCGTCAACCCCCCCCCCCCCCCCCCACCCCCTAACCCTTCTTTCCCTTTGGCTGGTTTGTGGTTTGGCTAAAAATCAATAGGAGTCGTCCTTAGGGTGTTCTGGACAGACACACAGAAAGGCAGATTTTATTCTCATTTGTGAAATCAAAAGGTCGGATGTTGAAAACTCAAGATCGAATTTCTGACCAATTATAATATCTGTGAGAGGTTAGACTAAGTCTTTATTATACAATCAAGTAATCGCCCTCTTATTTCCAACGCAAATCGTCAGGAAACTCCTCAACGCCTGACGCTTGCAAATGCCCCATTAAAATTGTCCTGACGCCTCCCCTCGTTGTATGCACTGGTCATTTCTGATCAAATGCACCCTCTATATCTCACTTTATTATCTATGGGAGGAATTATCTATTATAAATGTTTAAAATGTAACCAAACAATTTACAAAATAGATTTACTCCGAAGAAGTTGACTGTTTGAAGTTAACCTCGTTCTTTTCTGATCTATAGACACGGAGGATGTATTTCACCAGGACAATGGGAGACCTCACGTTGCTAGGGAGATGGTGCAAAAACTACTCCACTTCCTTTAGGAAATTATAAGTCAGCCACCGTATTCTCCCAACGTAGTCTCAGATATCCATCTGTTCCGGAGTCATCTAACTTTCTAATTGGGCAGAGGATGGATTCATCGGAAGAGCAGTCTTCTTGGATCCCAAAAAGTTTTTCGACCTCCAGATGCTAAATATAAAAAATTTATGTCTGTATGTGAACCTGGAAACTCGATAGAATGAATACATCGACAAGAAAATTTATATGGAAATCCATAACTCTCCAACGACGACACCTATTGATTTTCAGCCAAATTAATCAAATTCAGGGGATTAGAGCGCTTAAATCAAAAACTCTAATAACTGACGCTGTAATGAATGTATCGACACAAAATTTCATATGTGAATTCAAAATCCCATAACGAAGACACTTATAAATTGTATTCCTCGAAATCGGCAGTAGGCAAGAGGGGAGGGGGGGGGGGGGGGGGGTCAGAGAGGAGGCTCAACTCAAAAACCCCAATAAATGCTGATGTAATGAATATATCGACATACATTTCAGCGATATCGATGTAGGAAAGGGGGAGGAGGAGTTCAGGGGAAGGGTCTCAATTCAAAAATCCTAATAACTGTCGATGTATTGAATATATCGACTTAAAGTTTAGTATGTGGATTTAGGAGCCCTTATGTAAGTCAACTACTGAATACGGGTTTTGGAGGAGGAGCAGAACGATAATTGTTTAATTCGTTCTGGGGAAGTACATAGTGATTCCCCGATGAGTTTTATTTTTTAAAGTTTGAAAATTTAGAACTAGTTTTTTATTAATTTTTATCAAAGTATACAAAAACAGACATTACTTATGTGATGACCTGATATAACCTATATATGGAGAAACTGTGGGATTCATGTTGACCCTGGGAGCCAAAACGAAAAATAAACACGAGAGCCTAATCAAATATTGACACAAAAGGGGAGTGGGGGGGACAACACACACAATGGACAACCAACCCCCATAGGTAGGGTTGTAATTTTTAAAAAAAGTCCCTACGCCTCCATTATTGTCACCAAGTCAAATAAAAGATTCATTGCCCTACCACACTCAACTTGTTGGTTTAAAAATGTTTTAAATACATAAAAATATATGGCCATTACAAGACATTTTTATGCCAACCATTTTTGTACAGATAACTCTCCCATACACTCCCCCATTCATCCCATACTGGCATTACGATATGAAAGTGTGTTTCTTTGTTTCATTGTACAGCGTAACTCTCAGTTACACCGAGTGAAAGTTACTGGTATAAGAGAGTCTTTTATATTCAGGGGAACAGCGGTGGTCATGATCATCGAATGGCGCCGAAGGTGCCGGTAGCTCAGAGTTAGCTGAAGCCCTGTAATATCTAAAACTAAGGATATTAATTGTTCTAACATATTTAAATAAATAAAATAATGAAAATGGAAATATCAGAAAAAGAGGCCAACCAAGAACTTGGTAGGATGTAGTGAGAAAACCATGTCAGCAATACAATATAAGGAAGGGATTAACTGGGCAACCAATAGACACTCAGAAAAGTCCCGGCGCGAAAAAAGGAGCTAGCCATACCCAGCTAGAGTTCACACTTTGGAACCAGCCCTTGATCTTTTTCAACATCCCAGACAGAGCTAGGACTCAGCCGGTCACCTTACTAGAGAAGAAGATGCTCCTCATTTGTGATAGTAAGATGTTGTGGGACTAGATTTCTAATAGAAATAAAATACGTTGTCTTCCCACTGTTTTATTTACACCAGGACCGGTTTTCAACGCAACAGCGTCATCATCAGTGGTTCATCCCACCCACACAGCACAGCGGTTTGGCCAGTTATCTTCCAACCGCTGTGCTGTGTGGGTGGGATGAACCACTGATGATGACGCTGTTGCGTTGAAAACCGGTTCTGGTATAAAATAAAACAGTGGGAAGACAACGTCTTTTATTTCTATTATGCTCCTCATTATTTTGAGACAGACAGCAGAGGTTGAACAGTAAAGAAATCCGAAAACCAGCAGAAATCGCAATCGACAACGAAAAGCAACAAGGTACCTTTAGACCATAAGCAATTTTACCAATATATTTTAGGATAATAGTAAATTTTAGAAAGGATTCTGAGTAATAAATAATTATACAGTTTTTCACAAATATATTTAGTCAAATGAGCATGGAGTAAGTGTCCTTTTATGTATTTTGCCCCTCATGTCATCTTAGTTTTTCAAAACTGTTGAAAAATTGTCTTGGAAAACCCACGCAACGAAATAACAGTAAGTAATAGAGTGAAAAAAAACAAGAATTTTACATACAACATTAATTTCTCTTTACAAATGGCATCCCTTGTGGGGGATCTTTACAGCCCTAAGATTTTTTATCAGGGAGGTGAAGAAAGCTTGACCACGCCGTCCTTCTGGTGGGACGTCAAAATTTAGGAGTTCCACTGTAGATTCGGGCTCATGTCCATCAGAGGGAAACAAGAGCGCTCTGGTAGTAGTCGAAATCCAATGCATTTCCCGGAAATCCAAGTACCCCTGGAGTCTATGTGACTATTACCTGACCACTGGATGTCCAAGATATTATCAGTCATGGAGATTTTAACTCCAAGCTCTTCTTTTTTAAGAGGAGGAACAACCCGAATGGTTCGAGAAGCGGAGTCGAGACACCAAATACAAAAAATGTATTGCACTAACATAAAATAATTTCTCTATAACAAAAATGAATTGACTTCAAAACAGTGAACTTCAAAATGAGTGTTTAGGCTTTAAAACGATATTTTGAACTGTAAAACCGATGAAATCGCTACAACGAAAAAACAAAACAAACCATGCAAAATAATTACAGTCCACTTTAAATAAATCTTCAAGGCTTTAAAAGGATATTTTAAACTATGAAAATAATAAATTTTAGCCGAAAAGTAACGAATGATCCCGAACGAATTTACGCACCTTATTTTCTGTCAAAAGGAGGTTAAGGAGCACATTAATAAAAAATAAAATATATTTTTTAAGCGAGCTCGTAGTGTTAACGCTAAAACTAATTGATTTAAAGTTCCAAGTGTCCATTTTAAGGCTTGCAAAGTTAAAGTTAAAACTAATCATATTAAAGCGCAAACCATTCATTTTAAAGCTGGCAATGTAAAAGTTATAATTAAACATTATAATGTGCTAAGTATCAATTGTATAGTTATCGTGACAAAGTTGAAATTATCTTTTTCAAAGGTCAGTTATATATTCCCCGTTCTTATACCGAGCTAAAATGGCTCTTCCTATCCTCTCGTCGACAATATTTCCTAGGCTCCTTCCTCTATCAAACCATACCTTCCCAAAAGCCATACTACATCTTCCAAATGCTCCAATTTAAATACCATATCCACCAGAGTCACTAGATCCCGTCTTTTTTTTTTTCGGGTGCTCCTGACCCCTTATCGGGGGTTCTGCTCTTCCTGTGTCCCGGAGCCGGGGGCAGCCGCCGCACGCCTGTCGGTGGTCGGTGGGGCCCCCGGCACCGGGTTAGTAGGCTTTCTTGATTCTCCGCCAGGAGGAGACGAACCGATCAAAACTGGATCCCGTCTCTGTGATCTTTACCTCGCATCCCATAGGACAACAACCTATCAAAACTCCTTCCTTATCCAGGCTAACTCCCTCTGGAACTCTCTCCCTCTCCAGTTTCGCCATGCTCCTACTCTTCTTTCATTGTTTTAATCCTTGCCTCTCATTAACAATTAATATTTTTTTAATTAATTCTTAGAGACCTCTTTTCTTCTATTATTTTTTTATTCTATGCCCTTTGGGTGATACTTGTATTCTTTTATTTATTTATTACGTTATTATTCTTAGGGGATGCATGTCCCAGAATAAAGATTATTTTTCATTTCATACTTTCACGGTGACAACCCCGTACCACTCAGGTGAGGTAGGTACATAGAACCCTTTCTCACTTCTCTTAGCTTCGCTGGTTCTGGCAGAGTAATTACTTTTTAAGACCCCGATGAAGTAATATAATCTTCTTACTGATATTGATTCGCCATCCTTTCTTATTACCAACCATAATTAATCATAGGAGACAAAACAAGTTTAAAATCTGATTAAAACTGTAGCCAAACCTCATCCATCTCTCCACTTTAATTAGAAACTTCTTCCGCCTTTTCTTATCTATTAAAGTTGGAGAAAATTTTTCATTATTATCAGCTACCTCTTTTTTTTAAAAAAAAACTAAGAGCTTAAATTTTTTTTGAATTATATATACGAAGATAACCAAGAAGTAATTCGGGAAAATAGCATCAACAGACAGACAGCTTACGAGACACTTCGAAACTACAAAAAGGAACGTAACATGCCAACCCAGACTCAAAATTAGTCTAATTCTGTTAGCAACACAGGGGAAAAATTGGGTAGCGAAAATTTCAAAAATGTTTACGTTTGTTATAGAAACGATCCGTACAATATATACTTCAGGAGAACCTGTTATTGCTTCCCTAGTCCGACTGGAGGGTGAAAATAGTATTCTTTCAGATCAATTAAATAAAATGACCAATGGAAGATTCAAAATTTTATAGTTTCTAATAAATTGAGGAAATGTAGGAGGGAAACCATACTATATATAAAGAAGAACGTATATTTTTAAAAATGTTGTCTATTTCACAAAATATATGGGATTACCTTCGTTATTGCTACCATCTTCAGCAAGTCGTGGCTGAAGATGGTAGCAATACCGAAAGTATATTTTATATATATAAAATATACTATATTTTATATATTTTGTGAAACAGAAAACATTTTTAAAAAACATACATTTTTCTTTATATTTTTTATTAAGTATTTTACAAAATCTCCGCAAAAAATGTTAAGTACGGGAGGGTCAAAATAGAATTCTATCGGATAAATGATTTGTACATGAAATATGATTTCCATTTGATAAGTTTCCTCAATTTATGGTTAGGTTAGATTTTATGACTCATGCCCGGGCTTTAACTACGAGGTCATATCGCCTACTACCAGAGCGCTCTTTCGTCACACTGGTGGACATGAGCCCGACTCTACTGTGGGAGTCCTAATTTTTCCCCACCCTAAATTTTCATTCACTTAGGGCAGGGGTCTTTAACGAGTACCTGACAAGTGCCTCGGTCGGGTTTCGAACCCACGATCTTGAGCTCAGAAGACAAGCACGCATACCACTGAGCTACTGGCGCCCTCAATTTATGTGAAACAACATTTTAAACCTCTCTTCGATCCTCCCAGCGACGTGTAAATTGTGGAAATGTACCAATGTTTCCAAATATATGAACCTTGCACCTTTTTAAAAATAATGTAAAATTGTGCTAAAAAGGAAAAAAATATAAATTGTAAAAATGTGACGCTAAAAATAAAAAAAATAAATTTACGATAAAATTAGCAGCGTGATTGAAACATGTTTAAAATTTTAAGTCGTTAAATGTAAAATGGTCAGAAAAAAGTTAAAAAAACTCATTTTAGGTTATCCACAACGTTATCTTATCTGCCCCAACTGAAGCTAAAGTGGACAAAAAATACAAAAAAAAAGTTTTTGGTTAGCTGTTCTGAGCGATAACGCTAATGAAGACAGTTAACGTTTGTTAATAACAGGCTAGATAGACATTGTCTTCTTCGCTATTTCAATTATTTTTCTACTTTTATTTTTGCATTTTTGGCAATTCGATTACTGTTTTTTTAATTTCCACGCTAAATTGGATCAGTTTTCCGACCTCCTGATTCCAAAAATGAAAACAAAAATGTGTGTCAGTGTGTTTCTCTGTGAACACGATGAATGGATGTATCAACTCGAAATTGTATATGTGTAACTACTAAACCACATAATGGACTTGAAAAATAAAATAAAACTTGTTTATTTAATATATTGTCTAATTTCACTAACTATAATATACATGGGAGTACTTTCGGTATTTCTACCATCCTCAGCCAAAAGCATAAGAGATGAGTCTTATCTCTTATGCTTTTGGCTGAGGATGGTAGAAATACCGAAAGTACTCCCATGTACATATAGTTAGTGAAATTAGACAATATATTAAATAAACAAGTTTTATTTTATTTTTCAAGTCCATTTGAATTATTTCACAATATCTCTGCAATAATGTCAGTTTTCATTAAACCACATAAGAGCAAAATATATTAATTTTCAAAAGATTTTAGTTAGTGTATATACTGTGATGTATAAAAAAACACACATTAAAATAATTAGGTTATAAACATTATAAAAAACAAAAAAAAACAATTATATTTATTTTTTTACATAAAGCAAATTTATTTTTAAAACAAATGATTAAAAAAACAAAACACGGCCATCAGCTGTTTTAATTAGTGTTGTGTGTGAAGAGGTCGAGGCCTAGCTATGGCGGCGGTCTGAGTAAAAATGTAGAGTGGTGTTTAGGCTTACGTTGAAATGAACTAAATAGAAGTGTATTGACGGTGAAATTGATCCAAAAAGAAGGTACTTTTATTAGTTTATATGTACAGAATATATACCCAGAAATATATAACTTAATTTTAGAGAATGGCCCAAAACATAATACAAAAAGATTGAATAAGTTTAAGAATTTAGTTTTTAAGATTTTTTCCTTTGATTTTTGGTTTGTTAATGTTAAGTTTTCTTTATTTTATAATGTAGTTGATTAAGAAAATAAACCCAATATTTGTTTTATAAAATTCCATTCTATTCATTTTCCCTGTTGGCCCAGTAAAATTATTTGAAAACCTTTGGATTAGATTTAATATTATTTAAAATTATTACAAATGGCATCTCTTTAGAAATCCAAATAAAAAGTTGGTTAATTGAATTTTTTTTTTAAATATACGTGCAATTTTGAAGAAAGTGCACGTCTTGAACTTTTGATACTTTTTTAGGGCCCTTTTCGAAAAACTACTGTAGAAATCAAAATTTAGTAAAAGAAAAGAGATCTAATTTCTACAGGAAATGTGGTAATTCTTATTGTTTATAAATTATTATTATTATTTCATTATTATTAACTACCGACATATATAATATTTTTATTTATTTATCATTTATTTAAGATTAACACTTAACACTTAACACTTAAATCTTTATAAGCGTTTACTTTTTATTAATTACCACAATATGCAAGTCCTACCGTCTGCGCTACTTTTCCGAAGATCCGCCAGACAATGCGACTTGTCCTTATTTAATGAATATCTCCTACTTGGTTCGATTCCGATCAGAGATCCCGCGGCAGTCCTTATGCAGATTGAGGCGCTCTTCCAGACACTGATAATTAAATTTTAATTAATTTAACCCACCTTCCAGTCCTACCATAACGGTTTTTTCTAGCCTCTGGAATCTACCTGCCTCGAGGGCACATTTTAATCGATCTCCTCCAGTAATAAATTGGAAATGCCAACAGAATTAATCTATTTTTTTTTTTTTTTTTAATATCTGCTATCACAATTTCGCAACAGAAATTATAATAATTTTGTATATTTTCGTCTCAGCTAGATAGATTTTTTAATTATGTCATTTTGAGTGATTAAAATCAGATTCAAATTAAGATCTTTTAAAATAAATTCCCAAAATACCAATTTGGTACCTCACCAGGGACCTGGACTTCTCAATCATCATACGTGTTTTGGGGTTCTCTATGGGCTGAGGTTTTTCAAAAGAATTTCATGTTTTTTCAAGTTGGAAAACAAGAAATTCCGATGTATACTCAAGATCGAATTTTTGAACGATCACAAAACTTCCATAATGTCGATATTATGTTGATTTAACATGATCATATAGAGAAATTCTGCAACAATTTTTTAACAAAAGAATTCTAATGATTTTTATATAGAAAACCGAATTGCTTCAGGCTGATATTGAAAGATACAACTGTTGCTAGGGTGCAACAACCAGCTTCTATGATGGTATTGATATGTTGGCGTGAGGGGCATGTGAGAGGAAGGCCACCCAGTGGTAGGTCTTCGGGACGAAAATTTATCTTAATTATTAGGACAAAAACAAAAAAAAAAAAAAAAAAGGTAAATTAAAAAATAAAATAAAGAAATAAAAATGAATTGAAAGACAATTTTGATGGATGGGTAAGAGAGATAATAAAAGTAAAGGAAAATAATGTAAAAAAAAATTTTAAGAACGAATAGGAATTAAGGTGGCAGTAAGTCGCGGTTCCATCTTCTCTTCAACCTTCGTGGGGGTTGTGTGGTAAGTGTTGTGAAGATAAAGTACGTATTTCTCGGTTTGTATGTGTGTAGTTTTCTAAAAAAAACGTATGTAAGTAGTTTGAATTGTGTCGGATACTGTGTGTATCATAATATCGTTATGAATTGTTGTGTTGTTTATGTATGGGGGGCACTGTGTTATCAGTCTGAGGGTTTTTGACTGAAATGCCTGAATTCGTTTGATGTTGGATGTTTTTGCTGAACCGTATATCTGTAATCCGTATGACCATAATGGTCTCAGTAAGTAAGTGTAACAGTTCCGTTTTTGTGTCATGTCTAATTTTGATCGTCTATTTAGAAGTCCGTATAGTATTTTGAGTCGTATAGTATTTTTGACGGTTCAGCGTGTTTCGTGTGAGACGTGTATGTGTGTTATATTGACGAAATTAACGAAAAAAATGCAAAAATTGTAAATCTTTATCTCATGCTATACGAAGTATAGAGGAAGTAATCGGTCAGAAATTCGATGTAGAGTTTTCAACGGAATTTCATGTTTTCCAACCTCCTCATTCCAAAAATGAAAAAGACAATGATGTCTGTGTGTGTCTGTGAACATGATAACTCCTGATAGAATAAATGTACCGACGACACGAAATTTATGGGGGATTGGGGTGTCACTTTTTTTGACGTAAAAACGTCTATTCGCTCGTTAAGCACAGTGATAGCCGGTCAAACTTTCTTGTGTTACAAAATAGCGTCAGATTTCAATCGATAATAACTACGAGACTAATAATGCGATAACAACGGTTGAGGTGACAATGGATAGAGCATGTATGTACGTGTTTGTTGTGTAGTGTTTGTTTTGCCTGTGACGTTATCGGGCTAGTGTGGGCGCCGGCGGATGATTGTTGCGAATTAGCGTTGTGTAAAATTAGAAATTAGTGTAGCGTGATAAAACGTTTAAATAGGACGTTGATTCGGGTGAGCGAAAGAGCTTGAGGAGCACTACTAGGACTCAAAGTGAAACAGTAAAAATATTCGTCGAAATATATGTAAAAATCTGTATTAAATTTAAAATTGCAAAAAAATTAAAGATGTCGTCTCATATGAATCGTAAATATGCGCGGAATTATAGAAAACGCAAATCAGAGGAAAGCTCGCATCAAAATGAATTTTAAAAACCTAAAAACTCTAGTGCCGAGCAAATTAAAGAATCCCGACGTTTTTACGAAAATCTACGGCATGGACCTTGACTACGCCTTAATGTTTTTTTTTTTTTTTTTTCACAATTTTGTAATCAGGGGATAGGAAAACTTGAAATTCCGTTGAAAATTTAACATCGAATTTCGAAGGTAAAACTGAAAAAGTAAAAATAGGAGAACAAACGTTCCATGCAATGTTTGAAGCCAATTAACACTTGGTAAAAACAAGCAATCTAAATTTCTTTTAAACTGTTATTCGAAGCCAATCCCAAATAAATACGAGAATAAGGATAATATAAAAAGTTAAATAGAAGAAGTCTCCAAATAACCAATTGCTTGGTTCTTGGTTCTTATGGTGAAATAAAATAAGGATGGAGCTTTTATCTGCAGTAAACAGTTCAAAACAGTGCCGAGTACCCGGAGAATACCCATCACATGCCTGTAGTTTTCTTGGCATTATAGACATCCACTTTCCGATAACAGTAAAACACGGATATAAAACTTATAATAAAAATAAACTGATAGTCTCTAATTCAATCAAACTCCGGGTTAAGTAAAGTTAGCAAATACACCAGGATAAAATCTTGAATATCTATAAATCCGGTAAAAATGTTAACAATGCAGTTACTCCTTCCAGTATTATACTATATTTATATTAGATTATTATATCATATATATATATATATATATATAAAGCTGAAAATGTCTGTGCGTTGTACCGCTATAACTCACGAACGGCTTGATGGATTTGATTAATTTTTTTTTAATTTGTTCGTCATCGTCTGTGGAAGGTTATAGGCGTATTAGTACCTCAATATCTGGTCCATCCCAGCATCCACCCACGCAATCTTTGTAACTCAAAAACCACTGCAATGATTAATGAGGAATCTTTTTGAATAGATAAGTTTTATCTACCGGAAGGTTAAGGTCTATTTTTTAATCAACCCCTGGTCCATCCCAGCATCCACTCACGCAATCTTTGTAACTCGAAAACCATTGCAACGATTAATGAGAAATCTTTTTGAATAAATTAGTTTTAGCTCCAAAGCTAGCGTTACTACAGTTGAAGGACTATAAGCCTTATTCCGTATGAATAATTGAAAATTATAACATCATGAATGTACTGTCGAGGAACTGAATAGCCTTATAGGATATATTGGGAGAAAAGTCAAAGTTCCCCGAGCAACGCCGGGTATTACTGCTAGTATTTAATATAATATCCGTTATAAAACTAGCTGTATTAGTCGGGAACTAACTTCATTATTTCATGCGATTTCTAAGCAGATATTTTCCAGTGATTCAGGAAAATGTCAATGTTTTTTACTTCCCAACCTATACAAAGTGTAGGGCAAACTATGTAATCAGTCTGAAATTCGAAGTTGAGTTTTCAGCAAAATTTCGTGTTTTTTGACTCTCTTATTTAAAAAAAAAATATCTTCCGATGGAATGAATGTATCGACAAAACATTTTTTATGTAAATCCAGAACCCTATAAGGGATGACAACTATCAATTTTCAGTCGAATCGGCGAAATGGAAAACCAGGGGTTCAACCCAAAAACCTCAATTACTGCCGATAGAATGAATGTATCGACACAAAATTTAGGATGAAAATGCATAAGCCCCTATGTAAGTCAACTATTGTTTTTTAGTTCAAATAATCGATTGGTTTTATGACCTAATCAAGATCTCAAATAGCGCTTTTTATATGAAATACGATTTTTCAATAGTCGTCCGGTTTGCGAAAAACATGGCAAAAAACTGTCCTGCAATGTTTTGAAAGTTTTTTTTTTTAAACTATCGGGTTTTTGAGTCGACCCCACAATCCCTTAATTTCATTTTGCCTATTTACCTGGAAATCACTAAATGTCCTTACGGGGTTCTGGAAACACATACGAAATTTAGTGTCGATACATTACTTTTATATGGAGTTATCGTGAGCACAGATACACCACACACACAGGAGTCTGGAAACATGAAATTTCGACATAGAATTGTAACAACAAAATATTTTTTTTCGAAATATACAAGTAAATTGTACCTTCACTTGCCATTAACACTAAGGAGATATATATATGCTTTATTAAACTTACGTTATTTTTGATTTACAGGCTGTACGAAGACGAACATACCTGAAAAAAAAATAATAATAATTCCAATATTATAATTAATTGCTTTAATTAAATGTAATTAATAGGATATGAACGGTAGGATACGCCTGAAATGGCCTAGACACAGAGTTGCACTCATTTGTAACTCATCACGGACAAAACTCCTAATAAGGAGGTCTCTAAGCCATTGACGCTTAAGGCGTCGTTGAGGAAGTGTGGCAGAATGGAGAGCACGGAGGATTATTGTGGGAACTAAGGAGGAAAATGTTAAAGAAGAAGTCTTTTGTCTGGTAGTCTTAGTAATAAATAGTCTTAGTCTCTAATGTCTGTTCATTTCTTGTATTTTCAGTCTAATGTGAGGATTCCAAGTAAGTCGTTGGTCGAATAGGAGGGCCAGATAGCGAACTTGGTTCAAAGGGATGGGCTTACTGTTAAGGTACTCTGGAAGGCAGGTTAATTTGCAACGGAAAGTTAAGACGATGTGAAATTTTTCTCTTTCTCCTTCACTCTCTACTTTTTGTACCAGGACTGAAGGGATATCAGATGTTCTTGGAGGTGTCTAGGTGACAGGACTGGGTCGCTATGAGAGAGGATAGCAGTGCCATCTAGTGTGGAGTTGTGTTGTTAGATAGGTGGGCATATCAGCTGGGTATATTGTATGGAAGATAGGATCAAGGATACATCCTTGTGGAACACCAGCATTTTGTAGATACTGGAGAAAGAGCTTTTCCTTTTTTTTTTTTTTTTTAATTTGCGATGGGGGCGTAGACGAGGAGGCTCTTATGGCGAAAGTTTATTGGCGCGCCTAGAGTGCTCGGGATAAATGTGGGGCACTGGCTGGATGTAGTACGGTGTATAAATGTTAGTAAAAGGCGTCGGTAGCTCAGAGGTGTGCTAGCTTACTGAGCTGAAGATCACGGGTTCGAAACCCAGCCGAGGTCCTTATGTTTTTTTGCCTGGAACGTGAAAAAACCTTGAGCATCTCGACTCTGTGCGACGTCAGGTACTCGTTAAAGACCTCTACTCTAGGTGATTAACCTTTAATTCAGAGCTCCCATAGTAGATTCGGACTCATTTCCACCAGAGTGACAAAAGAGAGCTCTGGTAATAGGCGATATGACCTCGCAGTTAACCCCCGATTACATAATTTCCCCTAAAGTTGGGGAAGTGAAATTGTTTAAATAAAATGTACCAAGCATAGTATTATTTAATAATTACACCAGTAGGGAGTAGAGGTGAGAAGTAAACGTGGGCGCTATCCAGAAAGATAGTGTAAATTGAACAACACTTCTTTACACTTTGTACAATCCTTAATAAACTATATCTGAGACAGTATCTTATCACTACCGTCAGATGGCAGGTCAACTGCATGCCATTAATTAAATTTGAATACAACGTTATTCACTTAAGAAGTTTAAGAAAAATAAATATATGTGATGTGACCATTACAGGACCTTCTTATACCAACCACTTTTATACATATCGGATCAATATTTCTTTCCCTCCCCCTCTCAAATTCATTTCATACTGGTATGTTGGCATCTGCTGTTTTTTTTTTTTTTTTTTTCCGCGTCATGTACGATGCATATGAGCCATTTCTCTTATATCGGTGTTACCAGTTACCCGGCATTCACCCAATTTGTAGCGGAGTGGAGGAGGCGAAAAAACGCCCCCGAGCCCTCGAGCCCCGGTGACAATAACCCCTGGCGGTCCTAACCCGGCATGAACTTTCCGAGTTTCAGTGCACTCCAGAAACTACAGCTATGGTTCCTCCGCAGGGACGAAGAGGGTGTTATGGTCCCACACCAGTGACAAAAGCACCCAAGAGCCAGGGAGGTGGGTTTAGTGGAAAGCCAACACGAGGCACACCACACGGTTGGGAATGCACGTGCATCCCTTCGTTGTAAGTATTCCCATCGCCCTGCAGAAACAAAATAATATATATATACATCGGTGTTACCTAGTTATTTACAACATCCATGGCCATGAGTGTGACTTTCTTACAAACATTAATGTTAGTATGAAATGAATTTTTGAGAGGGAAGAAGAGGAAAGAATATACCCGTACAAAAGTGTTTGGTTTAAGAAAGTCCTGTAACATGTAGGTATATTTTTTCTTTATAATTTTTTTATTTTTTAATAAAAAAATTCCAATATTAAAAATATATTTTATAATAATATTATAAGTTGCTAAAGATACTTAACATTTTTTGCAGAGATATTGTGAAACACTTATTAAAAAACGGTGTCTAATCAGCTCAGGATTGTGAGTTGGAAATGTAGGGGCTTTTAGTTGTTTTAACTGGGAAGTGGAAAACCTTGAGCACCTCGTCCTTCGGAGCGGACTCTAAGTGACGGTGACGAACTTGTTAGACGTTAAGTACTCGTTAATTATGAGCACGCTGTCCCAGACATCAAACAGGCACTCAAATTGGCCATTAAAAAAAATGGCAAAAGCAATGGGAGGAGTGCAATACTTTTCTGTCTGTTAAAACTCGAACCGTCACAGCTGATGTGACGTCTCTTTCCCGAAAAGAAAGAATGGTCCTGACGAGGCTAAGGCTCACTTTGTTGCGGAGACGCCCACCGAGATGTCCACTGTGCAAGGAAGAACTTTCTGTCTTCCACATTCTCTCAAACCCTACCGAGAAGGGATGAATTGCCTCACGATGCTCGAGCAGTGCTGAAAGATAGATCGGCCTACACATCCCAATTACTACAATTCTTGCGAAACACTGGAATGTACAACAAATTATATGGTGCCATTCGCGGAGGAATAGCTAATAGCCAGAGAGATAGCCTTAGCCACATTATGTCATCCTATCTACTACACACATATAAAATTTCGTTTCGAAACATTCATTCTATCGGGAGTTATCGTGTTCACAGATACACAAATGTATATTTTTTTCTCATTTTTGGAAACATAAAATTCCGGTGAAAACTTGACTTCGAATTTCTGGCTGATTACATAACTTCCCCTATACTTGGTATAGGTGGGGAAGTAGAAGTGGTTGGGTATTGGAAAAGTAGCGATAAGACCATCTTGGGTCCACGTATAAATCCTTATCTTAATGCAATCTTAGTTTGGGAAGTTTGCGGGAAATAGGAAACCAGGTCACACCGCGCTGTTATCGCAACGCTCTACACTATCTAAGAATGAACCGATCAAATGTTGGCTCCAACTTCAGCAACCTCAACTAGCCAGTTCTTCCGTAAAAGTTGGGATCTTTTAAATAAAAAAGAATTAAACTACGATGCAAACTAACTTTGAAAATAGTTAAGTACATTTCGTAATATTTTAAGTAATAGTTGTACCAAAACATTTATTGGAAATCAGTTAAAACTAAAGAATTAAAAAAAAAAAAATCCTTGACCTAAGTAGTTATATTAAAAAGTATAATAATATAACAAGGCGCAGTAGGAAATTTCAGAACACTCGGTAAAAAATTTGAATGCCCAGTAAAAAAAAATTAAAGACTAAGATTTAAAATGCACAGTACAAAATTGCAGTTTACTGAGTAAATCCAGTTAATGTATTCGAAGAAATACAATGTTGATCCTCCCGATGCGACGGTCCATTTAGTGAAACACTCCAGGTTCTCCTGATATACTAATATTTAATTTATTAACTGTGAAGATATCCTTTTTACTGGTCGTTTATTTTGTTTACCAAACGTTAAATATTATTCTACTAGCATTTAATTTATTTACTTACCGTGAGTTTCTTTTTTTTTACTATTCGTTTAAATTGTTAACCGTGTTATAAATTTATTACTCTGAATTTAATCTTGTAGATGTGAATTAATTTTGTTACTGTGTATAATATGTTTGTTACTGTGCATTTAATTTTCATCAAAGTATATCTATGGGAAAGTGAGAATTTCGTTTTACATTTTAATTGTTATTTTTTTGCAAGAGGGAATTAGATGATGTTTACCGTTCAAGTTGATTATAAACTGTGCAAAAATCGAAAAATCCAGCAAAGATACGATATACTGTTAGAGGAATATTATATCCATAGGTCAAATTTCCATGCACCAAGATTTAGCGAATAATGGTCTTTCCGTACCATTAAATTCCCTTTTCTTCACATTAAAACTAAGTTATTTTCCCGATAATGGCCCCACTACGGCATCAACTCAGTGGCAGAAGAAAATAAATCAGAAATGAAAAAAAGGAACTCACAAATAATAAGAAAGTCACAAGTTGGTAGTGCTATCCTGCATTTTTTCATGCACTATAGTTAGTTATTGTGAATCATGCCCGGCCTTCGAGTTATTTGGCTAATTGAGTCGAGCCTACCTTCTCTGATCCCCCTTTCCTTTCTGCCGATTGCAAGGAAAATTAATGGTGTTTTGAGTTTAAATAAAAAATTTCAATTACATTCATCACATCGGCAGTTATTAAAGTTTTAGATTAGAGGCCAACCTTCCCCTCCGGCTCGTCCCGCAGTAGAGTCGGGCTCATGTCCATCAGAACCATGAAAGAGCCCTCTGGCAGTAGGCGATATGACCTTGTAGTTAAAGGGCATGAGTCACAGTAAAATGGCGTTAAAAGCTGAACTTAGAAGCAATATGAGGGCGCCGGTAGCTCAGTGGTATGCGTGCTTGCATTCTGAGCTCAAGAACGTGGGTTCGAAACCCGACCGAGGCCCTTAGTTTATTTTATCTGGGAGGTAAAATAAACTTAAGCACGCCCGTCCTTCGGATGGGACGTTAAGCGATGGTCCCGAGCCTGTACGATGTCAGGTACTCGTTATAACATATTATTACAGTATCGTATCTGTTATTATTCGAGAAGCACACTCATCATCAGTGTCTATAATATTTAGGGTTCTTTAGGGTAATTATTCCTCCTGTCGATGAGAATCTCCCTTTTTCCAAACCTATTTAATGAACCGACTTATATATTTAAACACCTAGAAAATAGAAGTTGACTCAATAAATATGTTCTATAAAAAGGAAGATTCTGATAGACAATCCCCCCCGCTAATCATGGAGATGGAAAACCATAGGGATGATAGGCAAATTTTTGCCATCCGGGGTCATTCACCATTCTGGACCTTGAGGAGCGGTTCTCACAGCCTTAGCTAACATGGTACTACGGGGGTGGTTGCTTCCAAGCGGCCCCACCAACTGAGGTTGGATTCGTAGTGGCTGTGGTTATTGGCACCAGCACCGGAAGCCAGTCCCTGGTAGATTCTGATGCTGGGACCAGAGTGAAGTAGTAGGTGTTCCAATTCCTCCCCTATTCAAAGGAACTTGGCAATCCACCCGCTAATCCTGTTGGTGGAAAACCGTAGGGATGAAAGGGTCTGCTGGCCATCCTGGACCCTCCCCTATTCCAAGGAACTAATTCTACACTAGACCAACTTCTACCTGAATAGGATGTCCTCACTATTCTGGAAGGTTGGATTCTGTCCTCGGTGGAGTATAGTAAGAAACATGTGTAATTTCTATTTTTTGAGAAGGCAATAAATAAATGGGAGAATTGATTTTGTAATAATATATTATAAATGAATTAAGAATCTCCTTATACTATCCAAAAGAGTAAATAAATAATTTCGACGCTGTAAAAAATTCATTTACTTCTCAACTGTAGAACAAATTGGGTTCAATGTTACAAAGCCGTATATTTTAGTAACAAGTTGAATGTTTAGAATGACTATACGTGAAGTTGTAAATGTAAATATGTGATGTTTTAGGTGATGGTAACAGGACTTAAGGCGGTCGTAAACCGAAGATGGCTAGTCTGTAAGTCTGGCTCACTAACTCAAAGACTTACTGACAGATCAGCCTACTAAACAACAGAGACAAATTTTATGATTCTATCTAAACAGGAAAACAGCAGACACATTTAATAGAACAACTTGTTACTTATATGTGCCTACTACTAGTTAGTTATTATGACACATGTCTGGATTTTAACTATGAGGTCATATCACCTACTACCAAATTTGGTGTTTTCGTCCTCCTGATATCAAAGACCTCCCTAGCATAAATTAATAAAATAAGTTTTAGCTCTCCCCCTAAAACCAATCCATCATTTGGGCTATCAATAGTTGACTTCCAAATCATTATACTCAATTTGATGTCAATAAATGTATTACATCGGCAATAATTACGATTTTTGAGACGAGCCCCCTCTCTTCTGAACCCCTATTCTTAGGCCGAATTGGCTGAAAAACAATAGGCGTCGTTTTCATAGGGTTCTGGATACACATATAAATTTTAGTGCAGAACATTCATTATATCGGTACCAACTTGAAATTTATTATGATTAGAAAATCTCAAAAATGCGTATTGAGATAGAGAGAAAACGTAGTTGATTAATTCGCACCGGGGAAGTACATGTGATGTGATTCACCTATATTTTTTTTTATTTGGAAAGTAATGGTTCTGAGCTTATGCGATGTCTCCCACAGTAGAGTCGGGCTCATGTCCACCAAAACGACGAAACAGCGCTCTGTTGGTAGATATCTTGAAGTTGAATAGTTGAAGCCCGGGCATGAGCCTCAAATCAAATTAATACATTATTATTACGCAGGTAAAGGTTTAACCGACAATTTGACGTTGATGGTTAGTAGTTCCTGCGCCAATTTTTGGTGAATGATAAATATTAGTATTAGTAATTCATTATTAATATTAGTAATAGTAATTCATTTAACTACGGAACCAATCAATGTGTGATCAAACCACTGTAATTATATTTTCCAGTTCCGGAATTCCAAATTAACCAATGTATGTGTTTGTATTTCGTTATTTGAAATTCTTCATCCTTCCCTCCTTCCTCTACGAGGACAAGATGAAGCCATTACAAAATAATATAAAAACGGGAAATATGCCCGCTAATTAAAAAGAAGTAATTTCTCAAATTAAAATGAAAAATGTTTACCGTTGTTATAATGTCTTAATTATGACTAATTACAGAATAAAATTATGTTGAAATGCATATCCAATGACAAAGTGTGACTTCAACTTGAATTGTCTCAATCAAAGCCATTAAATGGAGTTCCTAAATGAGTAAAGCGAAAATTAACTATTATTTTTAATATTTGAAAGTAATAACAGTAAAGTGGCTTGTTTGTTAGTAGACTTTAACTACAAGGACATATCGCCTACTACCTCTCGGTCGCTTTGGTGGACATAGACGCCATCTCTATTATAAGAGTCCTATATTTTCCATACCCTAAATTATTATTCACCTGGGGTCTTGACATAGTACAGGCTCGGGCTCATCGCTTAACGTACCGACTGATGAAGGTAAAAAACCTAAAGGCCACGGCAGGGTTTCGAACCCGCGACCTTGAGCTTGAAGACACGCACGCTACCTCTGAGCTACCGGCGCCACCAAACTGCTTTTAGTTCCTAAAACCGCGAAGCATGTTTTTTTTTTTCAAATTGCCCCCTTGCAGCAACCTGAAAAGCCGTTTGACCCCGAACTACGGTTGCCTACGGGTAACAGTTTCGCCAGTAAACCCACTTATCATCACACGTGACAATCTTTCGGTAAAATCTCATATCAGAAGGGGTTTTTAAAAGATTTTTGCAAGTTTCTACCTTCGTAGCGGATTGCTGAGGAGTAAGTTCATGCGGGACTAGTCTACTATTTACATATGAAATTTCGTGTCAATACATCACAACGGCAGTTATTACAGCCCCTAATTCTCCCTTCCCTATGGCTGAAAATCAATAAGTGTTGCCCTTAAAGGGTTCTGGAAACATATAAAATTTCGTGTCGATATATTCATTCCACACGGAGAAAAATATATTCTTGCGGCAAGAATAATATTCTTGTGGCAAGAAAATGGTCTTGCGTCAAAGCAAATTTCTTCTTGAGGCAAAAAAGTTTTATTCTGTATTTTGTGTTGGTGATAGGAAATAGTATATACTACTAGGTGATAGAGAGTAGTAGACACCAGTATGTGATAAGGAATAGTAGACACCAGTCAGTGATAGGGAATAATAGACACAACTAGGTGATAGAGAGTAGTAGACACCAGTATGTGATAGGGAATAATAGACACCTGTCGGTGATAGGGAATAGTAGACACAACTAGGTGATAGAGAGTAGTAGACTCCAGTATGTGATAGGGAATAGTAGATACCAGTCGGTGATATGGTATAGTAGACACCACTAGGTGATTCTCTCGATGAGAATAGAGTTTTACTATCCAAGCTATAAAAAGTATGAGAAATATTTTTTAATTTAATTATGTAAGAAAATAATGTTAAGAAGATATCTTCTTGCCACAAGAATATATTTTTCTCCTGCATCGGGAGTTGTCATGTTTATAAACACACAAACAGATAACAATTTCATTTTTCATTTTTGGTATCAGGGAGAAAATGTAAAATTCTGGTGAAAACTCAACTTCGAATTTTTGGCCCATTACATAACGTCCCCTATACCATGGGGAAGTAAGATCAACTTATCATTCAAAGATAAGCTAAGTCTACATAAAATCAGTACTGTGGAAGGATTTCGTTTGAAGAACCAGCAGTTCACATGGAATATATGAGACAATAGTTGGTGTTTTCCTAACCTCACCCAGTTCTGATCCTGATCCATCACTGTCCCAGTCAATCAGAAGACTACATCAATCAGTCGATATCTCAGCAACTGTGTCAACACACTATCTACTTCACTTGGAAAATATACACATTTCATCAAAAAGAAATATGGCTCCCTTATACCCACTACATTTTTACGGATCCTCCCTCTCAAATTCATTTCAAACTGACAATACTGGAATTATAGAAATAAAAGACGTTGTCTTCCCACTGTTTTATTTTTGACCAGAACTGGTTTTCAACGCAACAGTGGTACATCTATAAGTGGTCTTAATTTCGTCTGATTTCGATCAAAATCTAAGTTAGGAAATGTGACATCTTCCAATCACGTAAACACAGATATCACAATGAAAATTGTCAAAACAAGGGACTTTGAAACGTGAAGTTCTGTAGAAAACTTGATCTCGGATTTTTTGAAAGATTACAATACGTCCTTTTACGAAAGCTATGAGAAAGTAAACGACAATGACCGAACAAACAATTCACTCTTCAATTCATTTTTTGTCACAGTTTAGTTGTAAAATTAATTAACTTGTATAACCATCCTGAGCCGACACAATTTTGAGCCAGAGTGGAAAATGGTTGGTGGCTGTGTAGGCTCATTAGCCGAAAGGAAATTAACAATTTTCTAGTAAAGCGGGACACAAAGGTAAACTTTCTTGACAATTTTATGAAGATTGCCAAGCCCCAGCTTACTTCTGAAGTCTCCTCATCAATCTGTGCAACCTTGCTTCAGGACATTCCTTGAGGAAAAAGGCTGCGTTCCTTGTCTGGTTTACCTTATGAAAATTGCCAAGCCCCAGCTTCCTTCTGAAGTCTCCTCAACAATCTGTGCAACCTCGTTCCAGGACCTTCCTTGAGAAAGAAGGCTGCGTTCCTTGTCTGGTTTACTTTATGAAGATTGCCAAGCCCCAGCTTCCTTCTGAAGTCTCCTCATCAATCTGTGCAACCTCGTTCCATGACCTTCCTTGAGGAAGAAGGCTGCGTTCCTTGTCTGGTTTACTTTATGAAGATTGCCAAGCCCCAGCTTCCTTCTGAAGTCTCCTCATCAATCTGTCCAACCTCGTTCCAGGACCTTCCTTGAGAAAGAAGGCTGCGTTCCTTGTCTGGTTTACTTTATGAAGATTGCCAAGCCCCAGCTTCCTTCTGAAGTCTCCTCATCAATCTGTCCAACCTCGTTCCAGGACCTTCCTTGAGAAAGAAGGCTGCGTTCCTTGTCTGGTTTACTTTATGAAGATTGCCAAGCCCCAGCTTCCTTCTGAAGTCTCCTCATCAATCTGTCCAACCTCGTTCCAGGACCTTCCTTGAGGAAGAAGGCTGCGTTCCTTGTCTGGTTATATAGATGTCAATACATTCATTACAACTACAATTATTAGAGTTTTTGTGTTAAACCTCCCCACTAATCCCCTTTATCCCTCTGGCCCATTTGGCTGAAAATCAGTAGGTGCTCAGTTCAAAAACCCTAATATTTGCCGATAATATTAGCGCCAACTGTATTTCTGAATAACAATTGAATAACAGCTGAAATACTTTCTGAGATAGGTCCCACGACTACCCCCCGCCCCCCCCCCCACCCTCCCCTCCAAACACTACTGTTATCTCCTATTAAATGCAATCATCCACCTTTAAAATAGTAACAGACGAAGCTCGAGGTGTTGAGTTGGCAGAAAGTGTCAAGACACTGAAACCCTCCAGACTGGACTGACTGATCCTCCGACTGGACATTGCAGAAAAGCCCCCGATATGTTAAGTACTCCCCCTGCAAGTCCCCACTCTCTGACTGACTTCTGAAAGGGACTTCTCAGTTCCCTGATCTACGAGTCCATTGTTTCCCACTGAAGCATGTCCACGATTTAAAGAGATTTAAACTCTAATTATTTCTCACAAAGGACCTTCGTTCTTCTTCCCTGCCTCGCCCCGTCCTGCAAGACAAGTCAGACCCGTCCTGAATAATTGTGCATTCGAGAACAATGGAAAATAAGAATTTTAAAAGTAAAATGTTGTGTCATTATTTTAAATCTTTAATAGTTAGCAATTCAATGAACGATGTTTTGGGAATAATTAATTGAAAATAACAAGTTAATAAAATAATACGAACGTGACAAAACTATTCTAAAAATATCTTCATCTCAAACTAGTTTAAGCAAAACAACTAATCATAGCTATTATAGAAACTGCTTAATTGAGAAAAAATATCTCAGTCAAATGGCGCAAAGAAAAAATTCAGAGGTAGAGCAATCAATAGAAATATTTTATTTTATTTTTTTTTTTTTGGCCTTACGTTCGATGCATATTAGCCATGTCACTGTGTTATCTAATTATTTATGATATCCATGGCCCCGGGAGGGAGTTCTATCTACGAAATAAAACTCACTCCCGGACGGTATTCGAACCCGTAAACCAAGGTGAGACCATGCGACCAAAGCCCTACGCTCTAGCCCGCACGGCCACCATGGCTCCCCAATAGAAATATTAAATTGCATCAAAAAGAGATGCTCTATAAAAAAAAAATTGCGGGTGAATCACCAGCAATGTTCTTCCGCAGCATGAAGTAATCAATTACGTTTTCGCTTTCCCTCTAATACTGACAGTTTTGGCTAAAAATCAGTCGTTGACTACAGGAAATTTGATTTTAATTTTTTTATTTAAATTAGGGGGTCGGAAAATATGAAGTTCCGTGGAAAACTTAACATTCACCAGAATTTCTGACAGATTACACAACTTCCCCTATACTTCGTTATTAATGTGAATGCAAAAAATATGGCTTTGCAAAGAAGTCGGACATTTTTAGTATTTATTATTTATTTCTTTTGATCTTGATACGATAATGTTTGCTCTTAAGTCAAATGGTAAAATATAAGACACAGAAGGAGAGCGCACGGCGCTCAGTGGTATGCGTGTTTGTCTACTGAACTCAAGATCAAGAGTTCGGAACCCGGCCGAGGCTCTTAGGTTTCTTATCTGGGAGGTGGATGGGATTAAGCGATGGTCTCGAGCAACAACAATGTCAGAAACTCGTTAAAAAGTGTGAGCTCATATCCATCAGAGCGACAACAAAAGAGCGCTCTGGTAGTAGGCGATGTGACCTTCTAGTTAAAGCCCGACATGAGTCATAATAACTAACTACACACACAAAATAAAAGAGAAATAGAAAATTTTTTTTTTTGAAGGGGGAGGGGGGGTTGGGTGTAGGAAAATATGAAATTCAAATTTACAACGGGCGCCGGTAGTTCAGTGGTAAGCGTGCTCGCTTACTGAGCTGAAGGTCGCGAGTCGAACCTGGCTGAGGCCCATAATTTTTTCTATCTGAGAAGTAAAAAAAACTTAACCACGCTGTTCTTCGGATGAGAGACGATCGTCCCGAGCCTGTACAATGTCAGGTATTTGTTAGACCCCTATCCTAGGTGAATAAAAATGTAGGACTCCCATAGTTGAGTAGGGCTCATGTCCACCAGAGCGACGAGTAGGCGATATGAACACTTAGTTAAAGCCCGGGTATGAGTCATAATTACAATTATATGAATGTATCGACATGAAATTTCATATTTAAATTAAAAATCCCATGAGGATGGCAGTTATTAATTTTCCGCGAAATCGGGAAAAGGGTAAGATAAGAACAGATGGGAACCTCGTAAAAATCGTCACAACTGCCGATGTAATGAATGTATCGACCCATAAGAAGTCGGAAAACATGACGAGTTTCTGAGCGATTACATTATTTCATCTATATTTCGTATAGCTGTGGATGTAACATAATATTATGTATTTAAAAAACACCGTATATACCATCGTTAACAACACCCTTAATACATCAGATTAATCTGAACAAATCCTATCTCAATTAACCCCAAATTTTAATTTTGCAAGGATTTATTTGATTCTTTATTTCCAGATGTTGCCAGTGAGTTTCTAGAAATTTATTATTATATTGAGACGAAGAGATGATTTTAACATAACTGGAACTGGGCCAATGGAGCTAGTGCAATAATTTAAATTTAAATAGATGTTAAATATTTCAAACAGGTTTCAGGATCACCATGAAAAAATAAAATTAAAAAAAACTTGTCAGTGAATCACCAACACGTAATAATCGATTAAATTTTCGCTCTTTCTTTGAAACCAATTTACCGATTTGTGTGAAACTCAATAAGTGACTAACTCCAGGGCCTTCTGAAACATCATACTAAATTCCATGTGGTTTTATAAAGGTTCATGTCGATAAATTCATAACTTCATCAGTTATTGAGATTGTGCATAACACCTCTTAATGCCCTCTTGCCTTTTGGCTGATTCGGCTGAAAATTTATCATTATCGTCTTTCTGGATACAGTTATAGAATTTCATGTCGATACATTCATTATATCTGGAGTTATCGTGTTCTCAGACATACACCTGCAGATGAAATTCCGGTGAAAACTCCAACTTCCGGCAGATTAAATATTGACTGAATAAATATATCGCTGAATTTGAGAGGGGAGAGAGAGAGTTGTCTGTAAAAGCGTGATGGGTATAAGAAAGTCCTGTAATGGCCACATCACATTTTATTTATCTTTATATCCTGAAAATATCATTTAATATAAAATCAATAAATTAGACTTTAAATATCTATATACAAAATCAGTTCACATCGTCTTCACCCTTCGTCGAAAATATATCTGCCCTCCAGTGTACCTTAACCAAAATCCCATCCCTTGGTCCGCTATCTAGGCCTCATACTTGACAAACGACTAACTTGGAATCCTCACACGAGACTGAAAAGACAAGAAATGAACAGACGTTATAAACTTCTACTAAGACTACTAGACAAAAGATCCAAGCTAACTTTGACAACAAAACGACTTATATACAACTCAATACTCAAACCTATGTGGACTTACGGACTTGAACTCTGGGGTTCTGCCAAGGCTTCCAATCTCCAGCGCATCCAATCCCTTCAATCCAAAATCCTTCGTACAATAGCCAATGCTCCTTACTACGTCTCCAAAGAAACCCTTCACACTGACCTTAAAGTACCTTTCATTACTGAAGTCGCTAAATCCAAATATAAAAAATTATTTTCCCTTCTTAGTTCCCACAATAATCCTCTAGTCCATGCCCTCCATTCTGCCATACTTCCCCAACGACGGATTAAGGGTCAATGGCCTAGAGATCTCCTGATCAGAAGCAGTGACAGTGACAGTAATTAGCTAAAAACGAGAGAAAAACAGTGACTAGGGAGTGTCACCACTGGGTGATTTCTCCCCTCATGACATTTTGACATTGCCATTACCTCTTTATCAGCACATTTGCTTGTTGTATTCATGTGTATACAGTTGTGAATAGCTATTTGTAAAAGAAAAAAAAAAAAAAAAAAAAAAAAGATATCTATATATAGAGGTAGTTCAGTGGTAAGCGTGCTTGCTTACTGAGCTCAAGTTCGCGGGTTCGAAACCGGCCCAGGCCCTTAGTTTGTATTATCTGGAAGGTAAAATCATCTTAAGTACGCCTGTACGATGTCAGGTACTCGTTAAAGACCCCTAACTCTAGATGAATAAAAATTTAGGGTAGGCAACATTTAGGACTCCCATAGTAGAGTCGGGCTCTTGTCCATTGGGTGACGAAAGATCGCTCTGGTAGTAGGCTATACGATCTTGTTGTTAAAGCCCGGGAATGAGTCATAATAACTAACTATAATAAATCTTCGTCATGTAAACGGGACTGTCATTTCTAGTAGTTAATCTCCTAAAATTACCTCTTTCTTATCTCCGAATACCGGAACTTGCTGCATCTCCTTATCGTCTTGGGCGCTTCTTATCTTCCTGTTGTTTTTGTTCCAATGACAAATGTCCAGTGTGACGTCAGTGATTAATGGATCCTTCTTGGAGAATCACACCCAAATAATTGTTTGTCCTCATGACTTTTTTACTACTTTTCTTTAAGACTTTGGTCTCAATTTTGAAGATATCACCATTCCGTTTGCTTCTTAAGCCGGGTTTACACTTATAGCTGGAGAGCTATATAGCTGAGCTATATAGCCGTGCTACAAATTCATTAAAATTTACCAAATGTGCCAGCTATATAGCAAATATTCAGAGCTATATAGCAGAAAACGAGCTATTCGTTGGTTGTCGGTAAACATCAAAGAAAACTTGTAGCCCGGCTATATAGCTGGGCTAGAAGCGCTTTTTATTTGTAGCAGAGCTATATGTAGCTCCCCCTCCACTTACAATTGATGAACAGTGATATAGTTGATGTAGATATTTTGAAGAGGTAACTTGAACTTTTATAAGAGCCCCACTAGCAAGAAATCTTAAAGTCACAGCGAGCTTTTCACGGCCTGGGATAGCGAATCTAAACGTGGTGTCATTCTTTTCTATTTTTGGCCGTATTACACCAAGTAAATACTCGAAATCACTACTGGTCATTCTTAAGAAATTTTTTAAACTTCCATCACAACGAACCTCATAACACATAGACGCATGTTCCACTGCATCTTCTTCATTTAAGTCCTTCAACAAATCACTACCACTATATTTATTCCTTGCATCGAGTTATGGTTTTACCCAATATCTGCGTCTTCTTTTGGAAGCTAGCACGACTGTTGCAGCAGCAGCTGCAGCAAGAAGGACTTGATTGCTCGGCATCTCGAGGCGAACTAAAAATGAACGTCTGCTACAGCTACACAAACTGCAAATCTTTTAAACTATAGCAGAACTATATAGCTCAACTATGTAGCGGAGCTATATAGCTCTCCAGCTATAAGTGTAAACCCGGCTTTACTTCGTAATTTTATAAAGATGGTGCCAAAGGAAACATTAATTACGTTATATTACTCGTATTGACATCAATTACGGTTTAATACATAGCAGCTCGAGTACTAATATTTTTAGACTTCTAAAGAAAGCACTAAGAATAATAAATAATATAAATCAAAGAACAAGCTGCAAAGAAATATTTTTAAAAAAACCTAAAATCCTGCCGCGCTTTACATATTTGAAACATTAATCATTATTCAGAAAAATTAAATATTTTCCCTCTTAACAATTCTAGTCATGATTACGATGCTACGTCCCGAAATATCGTGAAAAAGACACTTCCGGAAAAGTTATCTAAAATTACTATCCTAATATATTTCTTGGTGGTAGGCAGATGTAGTGGCCAAAACCAAAAATTAGATTAGAATTAATTCAGAATATTTTAATTTATTGTATTTAATTCAAATATTATAACTTATTGTACTTTTGGTAATTGTTACGTATTTTTAAATTGTTATATTTTATTTTTAACTTATTTATTAGTTAATGATTGACATGAACTGTAAAAGCTCGTAAATTCTAATCTAATTTTTGGTTTATGTATGTTCAGATTCACCACCTGAAGATCGCAAATTGCCGAAACTAGTTGTGGTTTAAATTTAAAAAAATATGTTGGACTTATAAATCTAATTACTTATTTAATTACTATCCAAATTTTAATTAAATTAAAAAATGAATCTACTGTATTTATAATATACTTTATCTACTGAATAATATTATTATTTTAGTACTCATATTTTCAAGTATTTATTTATTTATTCATTCCTTTTTACTTTTTAGTAGTATTGTTAATTCTAATCCATGTGTGTCAGACTAAGAGTTAATATCAGTTTAAGTATCTAAATTATAAGCTATCTTAATGAAAACATTCTTATGACGGAAATACATATTATTACTATGACAGGCAGAGATACGAGGAAACCTGGTTGAGTCTTATATTTCGACCTAGAAACAGGTGTGAGACAGGTACTGAAACAGTCCGGCGTCATGCCATGTTGACATGTTACATCCTCCGAAAAGTGGACCACAAGACGGTACGCACCCAAGGCTCCTGATAACAGATAAGCTAATGGAGTATTCATGTCTGGTGCTGACTGGAGGTTTACTTGTGGATTAGACAACCAGTTTACCCTAACTCATGTCAACACATATCTCTAAGATATTGTAACGAGCAGCCCCATCCTACCCCTCAAATTTAGTTTGATTTTATTTCAGTGTAGTTAGGGATCTATCGATACAAGTAAATACAAGTAAAGTATCCGTTACAAGTATTTTTGGTATCGATACTTTTCTTTCGATAACAAGTAGGTATCGAATAGATAATACTTGTATCGATTCAAAGTACTCGATTCAAATTTCAACAATTAAAAAAAATTATATAAATTTTTTCAATTCGTCAAAATCGTTCACCGTTTAATTGCTTAAAATTTTCTTTTATTTGTTGTTGCAGTAAAATACTGAACTCAAATTCCGGTCCACGGACAAATGATACTCGTATACATCGATGGTGATAACCTCATGTGTGATGTGATCACGCAGTCTGCATGGTGCGTCCTTATTTCTTACCTTATTTACATTAAATGGTTTATCGTTTATGAAGGTATACGTTTGTTTAATTTTGAAGAGAACCGTGAACATGATTACGATTTCATTATTTTATTTTATTTTTACATTCCATTTTGTCAATTACATATTATAATGCCGCGTCCTACGGCGAAAGTGTGGATTTATTACACTAAGAACGTTTCGATCTGAGTGACTTGCAAAAAGTGTTTTAAAATAGTGAAATATTGTCGAAATACGAATAGTCTCCAGTAGTTTTATATCCTTAGTAAAAATAAATTGTATGTTTATTTTATAAGGTTTTTTTATTACATTCAGTATGTTTTTAATAATATAATTTTATCTATTCGATTTATTTGTTTCTTATGCCCACTACAATATCTCATTTAACTATATCTTTTAAATTGTATTGTGTTTTTTATTATTATTATATAGGTATATATATATATATATATATTATACATGGTTTAAAATTAATTATAACGAAGTACTCGATGCAATACGAATTTTATTTAAATTTATATAGACTTATAGATTTTTTAAAACTAATTATAACGAACTACTAGATTCAATCGATACGAGTAGGTATCCGATACTTTTTGTTCGATACTTGAGTATTACGAAAGTTTTATTCAATACTACTCATGAGTAAAAGTATCGCTACTTTGTGGTATCGATAGAACCCTAAGTGTAGTTTTATCTATTGTAAAATATGTATTTATGAAGCTGCAGAATAAGACGTATGGACAGTTTGAGGTGAGCAATGGACTGAGACAGGGAGACCCAATCTCACCTGTTCTGTTCAACCTGACTCAAGAAAGAGCTGTTAGGGCCATCCGGACAATTCCGGGAGGAACTATTTATAACCGCCTGACGCAGCATATGGGGTATGCTGATGACATGGTGGTCACAGCACGCACAATAGCAGCATTGGCCGGGGCTCTACAGGAATTCGGAGGAGAAGCAGAGAAACGGGGTCTTCATTTGAATGTAGATAAGACCGTATACATGAAGACCTCACGGAACCCTCTGCAAGACGCTCCTGAGGTGATTTCTATCAATGAGCACCAATTTCCAGTAGTCAAGGAATTCAAATATCTCGGGGCTCTGATCACAGAAGATAATGACGTTAGCCACGAAATAAGAGCATGCATTGCTGCAGGGAACAGATGTCTATTTGCGGTCCAAAGAATACTCAAATTCCGCACATTAACGTGGAGGGCCAAGCTAATAGTCTATAAAACCATTGTCCGTCCATTTGTAACTTACACTGGTGAAACTTGGGCGTTGACAAAAGAAAATGAAGAAACTCTTGGCGTATCCGGAAGAACAGAGAGTTGAGAGACCTCTACGGGGAACCCGACCTGGCATCCGTGATCAAGCAGGCGAGATTACATTGGTTGGGCCACGT
This sequence comes from Aradus depressus, assembly GCA_963662175.1. Classification (NCBI taxonomy): domain Eukaryota; kingdom Metazoa; phylum Arthropoda; class Insecta; order Hemiptera; family Aradidae; genus Aradus; species Aradus depressus. Next base: position 19,772,887 of record OY759220.1, on the reverse strand, counting down.
AGAGAGAATGGAAGGAGGAAGACTCCCTAAACAGGCCCTCTACGGTAGGCCAGGCGGTGCCAGGAGAAGAGGAAGACCGAGACTCCGTTGGCTGGACGACGTCGAGGCGGACCTCCGAGTGTTGGGCATCAGAGGATGGAGGGAGAAGGTTTTAGATCGAGACGAATGGAGGAGGTTTGTGACGGAGGCCCGGGTTCTTTCAGGACCGTAGCGCCGCAGGAAGAAGAAGAAGAAGAAAATTTGTATTTTTATTATTGAAAGAAATATTTCAGAATTATTTCTATATCATAAAAAAAAAGTTGTCGGTGAATCAGCAGAAATTTACTTCCCCAGAACGAATTAATTAACTTTTCGCTCCGCCTCCAAAACCAGTCGACCGTTTGCGCTAATATTTAATACTTGTCTTACATAGGGGCTCATGAATCCTCATACGAAATTTTATGTCGATAAATTCATTATATCAACAGTTATTAGGGTTTTTGAATTAAGCCCCCCTCTGAACCCCCTCTTTCCTTCGACAGATATCGATGAAATTTGGCAGGTTACGTCTTCATTGGGATTTGACTTTAAATATGAAATTTCTTGTCGGTACATTCATTACATCGATAGTTATTGGGATTTTGGAGTCCAGCCCCTCTCTTGATCTCCCCTTCCCTTTGGCTGATTCTGCTGAAAATTAATAAATGTCCTCCTTACATTCATTCTATCAGGAGTTCTCGTGTTCACAGACACACACACTGGACATTAAATAACCTCCCGTATACTTCGTAGAGCCGGGGAAATAAAACCTGAACTCCTTTAGACAAATGATATCATCTCATAATTTCTATTTCTCTTTGATCATTCTTCTACATATTTTCAACCTTTTACAACGTCATTTTAATTCTTTGCATTCCAACAAAGTGCACCCGTTTTTAAACAAGCTTTGATACTTTCAAAAGATAATTCTTAATTAGCATCTAAACAGTTCTAAGCTGCCTTCATCACTCCATATTTTGATATACAAGAAATTTTACAAGTCATACCTTCCTTAGTAGGTACCTATTAAAATTATTACTCATAAAAAAGAAAAGTTTAATCTTTCTTGAGAAAATGAAGAATTTTATATTCATTAACATATGTGGATACAAAAAAATGTCAAGTCGCCAACTTAAATTTAGACATTTGGCTTTCATGTTGAGGAATTCTTAATGACATAGTCTTTTAAGAACAATATCACCTTTCCTGTTGAAGATCGTTAAACTGTCCAACATAAAAAAAAAATACCCAGACAACATATATTAACATAAATTCCGATCCATCGTCAATGTGGCTTTTACGAGGTAGTTTTAACAAGAGGAAACACTTCCTCAAAACCGATAATTTAAAATTATTCTGATCTCGCTAATAGAATATCCAAAACTCAATTTTTTATGATTAATTTTTACTATCCTATAAAAATTATTCATTTATTAAGTCTTTATTTATTTATAAATGAAATACATATATACAAATAATTCGAAACTCATAAACTTATATCAAAGACAACCTCTTGTTCAGATGACCGTCAAAGTGTAGTCGTCAAAATTTACAAATAAAGAAGAAATTAAGTACATCTATCACTTAGCGTTCAAGTATAGAACAACAAAATACAATTACAACCTGTTTAAAAATCAAATTATACGATCGCCTAAGTACATAATAAATTTTATTTACGAACAAGAAAGGATCTTATCAATATAAATATATATATATGTGACCTTGAAAATTTAAATAAAAATAATCATAATCCTCTGTTTCGGTATACTAATATTAATTTCAGATATTAATTGTGAATCATAAGATTTGTGCCTAGTTATAATAAATGTTATAAAATGATAATAAAAACGAATACAACTTAAAAAGATTAATAAATAGTAAATAATAATAGGATTAACCTATAAAAATTAAATAAATGTATTTAATCCTAAATTTCCTTCGTTTTCATGAGTCAGCCCAATCCTGGATTCGACACAGTCCGATGTCAAGAAATCAATCATAATATGATTATGACGACATATTCATATTATGACGACGATCGAAATTATCACCGGCAATTTACTTCCACAGCACCAAGTAATCAAATAAGTGTTTGCGCTCCCTCTGACACCAATTGACCGTTTCAATCAATTGTTGACACAAAGGGCGCCAGTAGATGAGACAGACAGTCTCCTTGCATATTTTCAAGATCGCAGGTCAAAATATGCCCGAAGCCCTTAGGTTTTCCGGAAGGTAAAATAAATCCTATTCACGCCGTCCTTGGGATATCTGACGCCTAATTACAAAAATAAATAAACCGCATTTCAAAAACACTAATAACAACCGACACAATTTTTTTATGTTAATTCAAAATCCCATAAGAACAACACTTTTTCAGCCAAAACGGCCAAAGAGATTAGAGGAGGGCCCAACAAATAAACGAGAATAATTGTCAATATAACGAATGTATCTACAGTAAATTTAGCCTGAGAAAATTTATTTTAAAAACAATTAGTAAATTGGTTACAGAGAACGTAGTTCATTAATTTGCGTTGGGGAAGTGTATTGATGGGTGATTCACCGAAAATTTTCTATTCAATGTATTCAAGTTTATGTCCTACCCTTCAATTATATCGCCTATTGAAATACATTTATTTTGACTGAAATAAATAACAAAAATGTGGTTTATCATTCTTATTTTTTTTTCTTTATAAAAATCGAAATAAAAGAAAGTTTACAAGTCATTAAAACTTTCCTAATAATGGTACGAAGGGAGTTTAATGACAGGAATAAAGAGCTTGGATCTCCAAGAAGGGCTTATCTGACACTGAAGTTAGACACATTAAAATATTCATTTCATTCTGAATGCAACTCAAAGTGCAATACTTAAATGAGAATCTCCTTGTGATGATTTCATCTGTTTATATTCTGTATCCTTCTGCGAACATAAGAGATTTAAAAACTTCTTGTGATTACAATTGGAAACTATACCTGATGTAGAGGGTGCCACTGAGCTTAAGATCACGAAACCCCATTTTTATCTAGGAGGTGGAAAAAACTTGAACACGCCGTCCTTAGGTTGGACGTTATGCGAGGTTCCCGAGCCTGATTTATTTAATATTATTCATTATTTTTATAAAATATTACGACCAAAATATTCGTCATTCCTCACTCGGTCTTATTTTAATATGTGAATTACCTGTTTCAGTAAATAGCGTTATTTTATTCAATTTATAAGAAATATTTTTTTTCAAATAATGAACGCTAAAGAAATTAGTGAAAAATAAATTCCGATGAAAACTCAACATCGAGTTTCCGACCGATTACATAACTTCCCCTATGCAGGACTTTTTTTTACTTCCTCATCTATACGAGGTATAGGAGAAGTTATGTAAACGGTCAGAAATTCGAATTGTCACAGGAATTTCATGTTTTTCGACCCCAAAAAAATGTACCGTCTTAGTGTGTCAGAGAACACGATAACTTTTATCAAAATTTTATAATTAATTAAAATTTTTTAAAGAAAAGAATCGAAAAAGTGTTGATTTTTCTTTAAAAAAAAAAGCTAAAATGCAGAATTTAAATTAAGTAATTGTTAATTGAATTTTTTTTATATACGTGCACTTTCTTCAAAATTGCTTCAAACTTTCTATATATTTTTTTAAGAGCCCTTTTCGGAAACTACTAGGATTTAGTAGAAGACAAGCAACAATTTCTACAGGAAATATGATAATTTTATTTATTTATTATTTTTTGTTTATTTTGATTTGCATTATTATTTTATAATTTTTTTTTTCATTTTTTTAAATTGACACAACATGAAATTTTATATTTAAATTCACCCATTGATCGCCAGAAGGAAAGGGGGACAGAGTTGAGGGCTAAACTCAAAAATATTAATAACTACCGACGTAATGATACATTTAGTATGATGGTCATTATCGTTGACAGTAATTCCTCCTGATGATTCACCGACCTTTTGTTATTAAACTTAGCATCAACGGTCGAGGTTACTAGCGACGTGTTATCGACAGGTATGCCATCGTATTTCTAAATCACTGCTCCATGTCATTTCTAATCTGTGTTAAGATGGATTAAGATTAATCTTCAAAATCCAGGCCCACTAGCTGTTCTAACACGATGTCAACCTTCAGCTAATGACAGGCTCTGACCCTAAATCCAAACCATATTCAAAAATAACAGCCGTCTATTAAATATATAATAGATAAATTAATTTTATTGGGAATTATCTTGTTCACATACAGATAAACAGAAATTTACTTTTTCGTTCACGTTGGTCTTTCGTATAACAAGGAATGTAGAAAAACACAACCAGCGGAGGAGATAAGTAGAGTTAAGGTTTCAATCTTTTCAATCAATGTATTATTTGTTTTACTTCCCACGATGTAGTAAATAAGTATAGGGGAAGTTATGTAAACTATCAGAAATTCGGACACCCTGGTTTCATAAATAAAAAAATTGTTTGCCTATGTCTGTGAGTGAATACGATAACTCTTGATAAAAAGAATGTGTAGACAGGAAAGATTATATTTTTAGCCAAATCGGCCAATGGAAAGAGAAAGATTAGGGGGAGGCTTCACAAAAACTCTAATAACTGCCGTTATAATAAATGTATGGAAACAAAAATTATAGGAAATTTTAATTATGTCGTCCTTATCGACCGAAAGAAAGGAGGGCTTCAACTCATAAACCCCATAACTGCCAATGTAATGTACGTATCGACATGAAACTATATATTTAATTTTAAATCCCCACAAAGACATCACTAATCAATTTTCAACGAGATCGGCTGAAAGGAAGGGGAGGAACAAAGGGGCCTCGACTCAAAAACTCTAAAAACTTCCGATATAATGAATGTATATACATGAAATTTTATATTTAAATTCAAAATTCCATGAGGACGGCAGTTATTAGTTTTCCGCAAAATCGGCAGAAGGGGGTAGAGGGAAACAGAGGAGGGGGCCTCGACTAAAAAACCCTAATAATTGCTGATATAAAAAATGTATTGATATGATGTTTCATATTTATTTGTAAGGGCGGCGCTGACTCGCCAGACAGGATCGTACCTGGGACTGGACCTGCCGGGACTGATGACGGAGGCTGGCTACCTGGCTTTTCTAACCCGGTGCCGGGGGCCCCGCCGACCGCCGACAGGCGTGCGGCGGCTGCCCCCGGCTCTGGGGCGGCGCAGGCAGAACAGAACCCCCGAAAAGATCCCGAATTCACTCGGCGTAAAGCGCCGAATACCAAGGACGACTGTGGACCGTAGCCATCGAGCCGGTCCACAGCCGAAGAACCCGTTTCCCAACGCAATAGGGTGATGTGACCGACCCCCTTCAGGGGGTCAGGAGCACCCAAAAAAAAAAAAAAAAAAATTTGTTAGACAGTCTGGATACTGTAATTCATATGTAAACTTTTTTTTTTTTTTGTCTTTATAATGTAAACTTAGCAACGAATTTCTGACCGATTACGTAACTTTCTCTATACTTAGTATACTTGGGGAAGTAAGATTGTAATACAACTGAAGATTGAGATGTCGCAGCCGTTATTGTCAAAACATGCAGATACGAATGTTAAGTTCCATGGCGCCAAAATTCTTTTTTTTTCTAGTTTTAGCGGTTTACGACGTTTTGCACTCCGATATCCACTTTTGTTTATCAACTATCTATCTGTTTTGTTACTTCCCCATCTCTATGAATTATAGGGGAAGTTATGTAATCGTGTGAACACGATGTAAGGACGACAGCGGAATCAGCAGAAGAGGAGGGTAGCTCAACCAAAAACGATAATCCCAATAACTATAAATGTAAAGAATGTATCGACAAATTTTATAATTAAATTCAAAGTGCGGATGACACTCATTGATTTGCAGAAAAATCGGCAGCAGACAAGAGAGGCTCAACACAAAAATCGTAATTACTGCCGATGTAATGAATGTATCGATACATTTAGTATGAAGATTTAGGAGGCCCTATGTATTCAATATTGGTTAACTGAAAGCGCTCAACCTAAATATAAATTCTGTGTGGGAAAGAACTATTTTTTCTTCTCCTAATTTTCGCAGAAAGACTTGAAAAACATCTATTTGAGGCTGCCAAATTTTAATACATAATATTCCTCCATAATGGAATATTTATTATATAGGATATCCTAATTAGAATAATTATGGTGCTTGGTCTTTCAATCTCCAGTCCCTGGGGATTATAGAAGCAAAATAAATTTAAAATATTTTTATAATATGAAAGTGCCGAATGTTTAGGACACCAACGACCCAGATCCTTGAGAATCTTTAAATCCTGAGATATTATCTCATTAATATTTAATGCTATTTAAGTGGCTTGTCATCGGCTGTATTTTTCTGAGCTCTTATGAATATATGTATATTTTATTATATCCTAGATATATTTACTTCCCCAGATATATGATGTATAGAGGACGTTATGTAATCGGTAAGAAATTCAATTTTGAATTTTCACCACAATTTTATTTTTTCCGGATCCCTGATTGTCAAAATAATAAAAAAAAAAACATCGTCGGTGAATCACTGGCTATGTACTTCCCCAACACGAATTAATTAATTATGTTTTCGCTCTCCCTCCAAAGCCAATCGATCGATGGATTAAAACTCAATATTTGACTGACATAGTGGCTTCTGAATCCTCATTCTACATTATGTGTGGATAGATTAATTAAATCGGCAGTTATGTGAGTCAAACCTCCTTCTCTGTTGTTCCCTTCCCTTCAACTGATTTCTCGAAAAATTAGTACGTGCATCGTTATTGTGTTATGAATATAAATAGAATCTATAGAATTTCATGTCGATACCATTCATTACATCGGCAGTTATTTAGGAGTTAAGCTCCCTTTAATCTCCCCCACCCTTTGGTCGATTTGGCTGAAAACCAATAGGTGTCGTTCTTAGAGGGTTCTAGATACACATTCATTGTATCGAAAGTTATCGTGTTCACAGATACACAGACTTTTTTTCGGTCGGATGTAAAAATCCTCATCCTCCTGTTAGAATGAATATAACGACATGAAATTTTATATGTGTCCAGAACCCCGTAAAGGAGTCTTGAATTTAAATATAAAATTTTATGTTGATTCGTTCATTACATCAGCTGTTATTAGAGTTTTTCAGTTGAGCTTTCCCTCTGATCCTTTTTTTTCCTTAGGTCAATTCCGCTTAAAATTAATAGGTGTCGAACCGTTAAGTTAACGTGTTCACAAACCCACAAGCACATAGACACACAGACACTTTTTTTCATATTTGTAATCAGGGGTCGGAATTCCAGTGAAAATGTGAAAATTGAATATCGAATTTCTTACTGAATACATAACTAAACTTCGTATTTCATTAATGTAATCTTTGGACCAGAAAACACGAAATTTATATGAAAACTCAACATCACTTCGTATACGAGTAACTACTAGTTTGAGAAGTAAAAAACTCATGCCTCGAGTGGGGGCTATAATTTATGCCACTGTAGAGTATATCAACTATAATGTACATCCAGGTTTGTGATGGCAGAGTTAATAATAAATAATCTTCTTAATAAAAATTTATAGTGGAGAAAAAGAGCGTTAAACATTTCTGGTCGAGTATAGTGCAAAAAAGGTATCCAATTCCGGAAATGGTCTCTTTTAGTCATCAGGCTCATGAAATGTGTAGAAGACACGACTGTGGGGATGGTGATCCCTCAGGGGGGTCGTTCGTGGTACCACAGATGATGAATCAGTAACAAGAGCATCCTCCCATTAGGACGAATTTATACTTATCTATGTTGCCTGAGCACGCTGAACAGTATATGTCTGTAATGTAAAAATGGCTGATGTAGAGACAAATGATTATCAGGTTGCAAGATAAAAATGTAGTCTGATCACTCATAAATTTTATTATTATATGCTAGCTGGCTTTCGAGGTTCCCCTCATCATGGCAGTCTACAAAGAACCAATCATTTGGTAAGAAAAAATAAAAAAAATGATTGAATGAATATAAATAAATATAGGGGCGCCGGTAGCTCCGTGCTAAGCGTGTTTGTCTTCAGAGCTCAACATCGTGGGTTCGAAACCTGACCGAGATTACTCCTCTCTTGACATTTTGACATTGCCATATAGTTGTAAATAACTATTTGCAAATGAAAAAAAAGTTTTTATTTATTTCATTTCTATATAGGTAGTATATAAACAAGTATTGTAGTGCGAAAATTCGAGACCGAGTTTTCCTCATCTTCCCTTCTCTTAAAATCATTTTGTACTGGCTTTACTGGGTACCTACATAAAAGTCACTCTCAGAATTTCAACGAATCTTCTGCTGAGATTTTTTGGAAACTACGAAAACTATTTATTTAAAATTGAAAACCAAATTGGGGTTCTTATTGTTGACAAATGTAGTTTTACAACATGACGATAGCTACAAGAAATGAGCAACGATTAGGCGGATAACAAACATGAATTATTAACAAATAGATATACTTGTTAGATAAGAAGAAATGCTGACAAACATATGAAATGCATTAGCATTCTTAAGTTAAACAGAAGATTCCAAGCTATGCAGTTCTTCTTTAGACAACATATATGCAGATGAATGGTACTCGTATTAATCAACCCGAAGAACTGTTATGGCAGAAATCTGAATTTAATATCATCTATGTATGCTCAGGAACTAGGAATGGAAAATGGAGTTATGAGGTAAGCTTCCTGATATCATAACTAGCAGGATCACCCGGGGGGAGGGGGTTACCAAACGAACGATATACAATTTCTAGGTTGAAAGACGCGGACTGTAATATCCAAAAATATGGATATTAATTGTTTTAATATATTTGAATAATAATAATCATCAAGATGGAAATATTTGAATTGGAAGGCAGGAAATCAAGAGGAAATCGGGAGAAAACCATCAGCAGTCCCGAGTATGTAAGGGTGGGGGCCTGGGCAACCAATAGGCACTCAGGAGAGTCCCGGGCGGGAAAAAATGGAGGGCACATATTTTAGACAACAATAGGACATATTGTGGAAAATTATAATAGTTAGTTATTGTAACTCATGTGCGGGCTATTAACTACTAGAGCAACTACTATCAGAGCATTCTTTCGACGCTCTGGTGGTTTGAGCCCGACTCTACTGTGAGTGTCCTAAGTGCTGTCTACCCAGCTATAGTTACCAAGGGGTAGGGAAACTTTAAATCCTTTAACAGACTCGGGACCATCGCTTAACCTATCCGAAGGACGGCGTGCTAAAGGCAGGTACCCAGATAAGAAACCCGTTTTTTGACAATTTTTTTGAGTATTCCACAAATATTTTATACATGTACTATCTTTTTTGGCATTGAACCATCGTCAGGTTTAGTTATGAACTAAGTCAGTTTGCTGAGTGCGAACAATTCTTATACATTAGGTTCGAATTTCTACGAGCACATGTACTAGGTATTAGGAAATTATGTGACCTGAAATATTTTCTTAACTTTTTCAATAACAGTGATAAAACGAAAATTAAAGATAAAATAATTCAATTCTAACCTCACTGAGGCCTTTACGTTTTTCATCTGGGAGGTGAAAAAACCTTGAGCACGCCATCCTTCGGATGGCACATTAAGCGATGGTCCCGAGCCTGTGCCATGTCAGGTATTCGTTAAAGATCCCTGATTCCTACCCAAGGTGGATAAACCTGGGGTAGGCAACATTTAGGACTTCCACAGTAGAGTCGGGCTCATGTCCACCAGAGCGACAAATGAGCGCTCTGGTAGTAGGCGTTACTACCTCGTAATTTTTTGTGATTATGTTTCAACATATTTTTCATTAGAGGCGCAAAAGCATGTTTATAATCAAAAATATATATGATAAGTCCATAACAGTTACAATGAAAGATAGAAAACTCTTTTACTTTCTTACACCCAGTATCGCCAGCATTAAAATATTTTGAGAAGGGGGAACGGGTGGGAGGTTTTAAAAACGTGTTTGTTACAAGAATGTGTTATGGCCACATCACATATTTTTTCTTTATTTATTTTTCATCCTTATTACATAAATAACTGCCAATAATAAATATATTTTTAAATTCGTTACAATTTAAATATTACATAGATTTTCTATGAAATTGTATTGTTACATACTTTGGGGCACTATAACTTTTGTACTTGGGCCTATCTCAAATCTGAGAAAACAATTTGATAATGAACATTTTAGATAGGATACAATTTTTCAATAAGAATATCCCGTTTTCGCGTAAATCATGCGAAACGTCTAAAAAAAATGAGTATCAAAACGACATTTTAGGACGGTTTTTGTGTCTCGCAAACCGTGCACTTGCGAAAACTCGTATTTTATATAAAATTTCCCTCTTAATATTCTCTACAGCTTTTATTTGAAAACTTTTTTGATTAGATAGTAAATGCAGTATTTTGTAAAATGTACTTAAGCCCCGAAGTAATGTAGTCTTATTTTTCGTCCAATTAAGCTTAAAATGTAATCAGATCTAAGTTAGCACATAGCTACAATGGTTTCAGAGTGCTCACAAAGTTCATCGCGAAAAGGAAAAACAAAAAAACTGGGAACCTTAAAACGTGAAAATCTGTGGAAAACACGTCTCGGATTTTCCCACAATACTTTCTTTAATTATAAAGAAAGTAAAGAATAATAATTTTTGATAATAAATATACGTGTGCGATCTTTTTAACCGTTTTTGAAATGTCGCGCCCTTGAAACGTGCCGCCAGCCTGGTTTCATTCAACCAACCATTGCACTGGCAATTATTACACAAAAAAATTAATGGAGAAAGATTAATGGGCTTTTCATTTAGCACGAGGGAAACAATGCAGACATTCCATTGACAGAATTAGAACGGAGTCATGGCTAGATCTGGAACTGAGCTCTGACGGAAACTGTTTAGATTTGTAGCCGCACCCAGCTTGAGGGAGCTCCATAATGCTACCCACATGTATATAATATCAGTAGGGCAGTGAGTATGCAATAAAAACAGCAAAATATGTAAATATATTTTGCAAAATATGCAATTAAAAACTAAAAATATGCGAAAGGCAGCAAAGGAAAAAAGTATCTATAGAATAAAATAAACTACAGAAGTAATAGGAAATCTTTATAGGCATAACATTTATTAAATAAAAAATATATAAGCAACCTGTTACACACAATAACGTTTTTAAATATTTAAATAAAAAGGATCTGTCTGGCCTCAAAATTGATTTGTATCGGCTGAATGAGCGCTCGACATCAATTGAAGTAACTGGCGCACAATTGAAAACCCCAATATCCATTGGGCTCCCCTGACTCTTCGGTCACCTCCACTTCTTTTCACCCAAACGTTTAAAACTGAACTGATCGACTTGGAAAAGAATAAGAAAGAAGGGGGGAATGGGCATAAAAAAAACTGTTCCCGAGAATAAATTATTCAAGTAAACAAACAGTCAGAATAAAAAGTTGGCAATATGAGGAGCATTGGAGTTCCTGGAATGCACTCATCTCAATAAAAGTCGCGTAATTCTAGCCAAACCGAAGAAAATTTAGCGGGAAAAATTTGGAAAAAGTGGGATTAATTTTTATTAATCTTCAAGCTTACAAAAAAATAAAAATGTCTTTAAAAAAAAAATTAAAATAGGTATGTACCATGTACCTACTTTACAGTGTCTATCCTTGAGCTTTCGAAAAAAATCAAAAATATTAATTTCAGATATGTCCAAAAATATGTATTTTTAGCGATACATGCAAAAATAGGCAAAATACAAATAACTTAAACTCTATATGGTCCAAAAGTCAAGATTTTTCTAACAGGATGCTGAAGATAATAGAAAAAAAAATGTAAATGCATATAAATCACAGCCTTAATTATTAGGGTTCCGTAACACGTAAGGTAAGAATGGAACCCCTTTAAGATTCTCACTATACGTTCCATCTCCGTTCCTTAATTATTAGGGTTCCGTACCACGTAAGGTAAGAATGGAACGTATAGTGAGAATTTATTATTTTTTTGTAAGCTCGAAGATTAATAAAAATTAATCCCACTTTTTCCAAATTTTTCCCGCTAAATTTGCTTCGGTTTGGCTAGAATTACGCGACTTTTATTGAGATGAGTGCATTCCAGGAACTCCAATGCTCCTCTTGAATTGATTGTGTTCATATTGCCAACTTTTTATTCTGACTGTTTGTTTACTTGAATAATTTATTCTCGGGAACAGTTTTTTTTATGCCCATTTCCCCCTTCTTTCTTATTCTTTTCCAAGTCGATCAGTTCAGTTTCAAACGTTTGGGTGAAAAGAAGTGGAAGTGACCGAAGAGTCAGGGGTTCATTCCTTACGTGGTACGGAACACTAATAATTAAGGAACGGAGATGGAACGTATAGTGAGAATCTTAAAGGGGTTCCATTCATTCCTTACGTGGTACGGAACCCTAATAATTAAGGAACGGAGATGGAACGTATAGTGAGAATCTTAAAGGGGTTCCATTCATTCCTTACGTGGTACGGAACACTAATAATTAAGGAACGGAGATGGAACGTATAGTGAGAATCTTAAAGGGGTTCCATTCATTCCTTACGTGGTCCGGAACACTAATAATTAAGGAACGGAGATGGAAAGTATAGTGAGAATCTTAAAGGGGTTCCATTCATTTCTTACGTGGTACGGAACACTAATAATTAAGGAACGGAGATGGAACGTATAGTGAGAATCTTAAAGGGGTTCCATTCTTACCTTACGTGGCCTTTAAGATTCTCACTATACGTTCCATCTCCGTTCCTTAATTATTAGTGTGCCGTACCACGTAAGGAATGAATGGAACCCCTTTAAGATTCTCACTATACGTTCCATCTCCGTTCCTTAATTATTAGTGTTCCGTACCACGTAAGGAATGAATGGAACCCCTTTAAGATTCTTACTATACGTTCCATCTCCGTTCCTTAATTATTAGGGTTCCGTACCACGTAAGGAATGAATAGAACCCCTTTAAGATTCTCGCTATACGCTCCATCCTATTCCATAACCATTACAAATCCGTTCTTGTCTATTCACATTTTTCGTTTGTGATTAGTTTCGTTTAGATTAAAATAGTGTGCGATTGACACATAAAATTTCGTATCAATACATTCATTTTATCGAGATTTTTCGTTTTCAAGGAAAACTTTTTTTTTTTCATACTTGGAATCTGGAGGTCGGAACATGAAATTTCGTTGAAAACTCAACATCGAATTTTTGACAGATTACATAACTTCCCCTATACTTTGTATAGCTGGAGAAGTACAATAAGTGCACCAAAAAACAATGATGCCATCGACACTTATGTTCAAAGTGATCGATCAACAATAAGAGAATAATAAAAGTGAACCAATACATTTTTGAAGAACATAAACTAACAGATCGAATTGTGTCTAGACTAGTAATTTTTGTTTATCTTTCATTTCTATCTGAAAAAGTAGAAAATTCCTAGAAAGACAATAAATAGTGAAAATTAAATGTAAATTGTTTTAGATTGAAGAATTTACGACTTCATTAAAATTATATAATCGTAAGATTTATTGAGATTCAAATCTAAAATCAGAAATTCGCTATCAGCTACAGTTTTTATTTATTTATTTTTTACATGAATATTTGCCTAATTTAACTGAAATTTTTAAGTCAGGGATAAAGATAACAACAGTTGGCAACAATGAATTTATCTTTCATTTGTTTTCATATTCAAGAGTTGACATCCCATTGCAAATAGATTTATGTAAGTTAATAAACAAGTTATTGTTAAACTATTTAAAATTGAATTTTATAGCTTGTGAAACTAGCAAATGTAGATGGTAGACACATTCCATATCATGTGAGTAAATATACATTCCATAGTTCTCTTTTATTGAAATCTCTTCAACCATAGACGTAAACTAGAAGTCAGATTCTAACATAGAGAGAGTGATATCTTAACTTTAACCTGGCATTTTTGTTAGATGAAGTGAGTAATGTTTGTTTACATTATGTATTGTTATAATTGTTACTAATAATTATTAACCCAAATTGTTGATTAGTTTTGGAAAGAGTGCGATAACTGACTAATGAAGTATATTATCGGTGATTCACCGACACTCAATTCCGGTGAAAACTCAACTTCGAATCTTTCCGATTACATAATTTCCCCTATACTTTGTATAGCTGGTGAAGTAAAAACTGAACCATGCAAATACATAACCTATGTCAAATCCCGTACATGTTTTGTACTAATGAAGATATATCGACGTTTACTTTGGCTTGAAAAGAATACTAAATGACAACATTACAACGCCTACAGTTCGTATAATTTAGCCGTTAATTTTTGGATTCATTATAGAGCTGGAAAGAGGAATTTGCAAACAAGACTTCTGAACAGATGAGAGAGATTTTCTATACGATAAGAATGTACGACAAATAAGATGAAATATAACGTATATTTTATGTAAGTAATGGGAGGCAAGTATAGTGACGCTGTGGGTGGGCAAAATGTGTACTTAACGCCTCTACAAACTGTCTAAAACATTGGTTCATTAAAAAACATACAATGAAAAGCTGGATTGAAACGGTGAATGGATGAATTTATAGGCAAAACATTGAAATAGATGAGACAATTATGGAGATTAGCTGGACAATAAGACTGGACGACAAATAAGAATAAACATTACAGTTAGTTATTTTTATAATAGGAGGTTAGTTAGTTAGTTGTTATTAATCATGTCCGGGCTTTAACGAGGTCATATCGACTACTACCAGAGCGCTCTTTTGTCGCTCTGGTGGATGGATATCTTTAACGAGTACCTGACATCGTACAGGCTCGAGACCATCTCTTATAAATAAAATTTTCGAACCCGCGACCTTGAGCTCAGTAAGCAAGCACGCATACCACTAAACTACCGGCTAAAATATAACATTTATTTTATTGTCTGTTCTTGATTGGAAGGCGCAGCTGATCATGTAGCTCGATGGGTCTATCTGGCTAGAAACCAATGTAACTCTTATTTGGCGTCTGTTTTCACCGGAATTTCATGTTATTCCCCCCCCCCCCCCCCCCAGTGCAAAATGAAAAAAAAGTAATATGTGAATTGTGTCGATACATTCATTATATGTGATAGTAAGAGGTTGTGGGACCAGATTTCTAATAGAAATAAAAGACGTTGTCTTCCCACTGTTTTATTTTACACCAGAACCGGTTATCGACGCAACAGCGTCACCATCAGTGGTTCATCCCACCCACACAGCACAGCGGTTAGAAGACTGTCTTGTGTGGGTGGGATGAACCACTGATGATGACGCTGCTGCGTCGAAAACCTGTTCTGGTGTAAAATAAAACAGTGGGAAGACAACGTCTTTTATTTCTATACATTCATTACATCGGTAGTTTTTTTTTTAGTTTTTTTATTCGCTTTACGTACGACGTATATTATACCCCTGCCTCTATAACGGTGTTATTTACAACATCCATGGCTTCGGGAGTGAGTTCTATCTAAGAACTAAAACTCTCCCGTACGGGATTCGAACCTGCAACCATGATGAGACAATGCGACCAAAGCCCTACGCACTAGCCCGCATGGCCCCAACATCGGTAGTTATTAGGATATTTCTCCTTTCGACCGATTACAACGAAATTAATAGGTCAAGTCAGTTTTGAGTTAAGCCCCATCTGATCTCCCCTTTCCTTATGCCGATTTAGCCTAACATTAATAAATGTTGTCCTCAAGGTTTTCAATTTAAATATAATATTTCCTATCGATACATTATTTACAACGTCAATTTTTAGAGTTTTGTGTTGACTCGCCCCTTCTCATTAGCCAATTTGACTGAAAATCAATATGTGTCGTCCTTAGAATTTTAAATATTAATCCATGACCCTGTTACGTCCTTATCTTTCGACTTTCAGCCAAATCACCCAACGGGAAGGGTAGGATTAGGGGAGAGGCTCAACTCAAAGCGAGGACAACGGTTTTACATTAATTTTTAGTGGAATCAGCCGGAAAGGAAAAAAGCACTGCCGTTGCAATGAATGTATCAACACATAATTTCATATGTGTGTTCAAAACTCTATAAGGACAATACTTATTAATTTTCAGCGGAATCGGGAGAAGAGAAGAGGGAACAGAGGGGGCTCAAATCAAAAAAACCAATAACTGCCGATGTAATGAATTTATGAACATGAAATTTCGTATTTGAAGTCAAAACCCAATGAAGAGGTCATATCGCCTACTACCAGAGCGTTCTTTCGTCACTCTGGTGGTCATGAGCCCGACTCTACTGTGGAAGTTCTAAATTTTGCCTACCCTAAATTTTTATTCACCTAGAGCAGGGGTCTTTTAACGAGTACCTGACATCGTACAGGCTCGGGACCATCGCTTAACGTCCCATCCGAAGGACGGCGCGCTTAAGTTTCTTTTACCTCCCAGATAAAATTAACTAACCTAAGGGCTTCGGTCGGGTTTCGAACCCATGATCTTGAGCTCAGAAGACAAGCTCGCATACCACTGAGCTACCGGCGCCCTCCCCAATGAAGATATACCTTTAGTACATTCACCGACGTCTTTCTGCATATATGCTCGAGGTTGCTCCTGCTCCTAGCACGTATTCGTTAATGCTATTTGGATAACAATTATAATGAGATAAATGATATTTTCAGATGTGTCTAGGATCCTTTATCATATAATCCTCCGTTATTTATATTCAACTTTTTTTTTTTTTCTCCTTCTAAGAACTGTATTTTTCTTTAAAAATAGGGTGAGCCATTTTTTTTTTTGGTCTGTCAGTGTATATAGGCATAAATGACAAATTATATTTTTCAGACATTTCTATTATCCTGTTATACCTAATCCTTTTGTCATTAATCTTTCTCACATTTTTTTTCTTTTTTTTTTCAAAACCTGAATATTTTTGATAAAGTGGTTGAACTTTTTCGTTTTTAAAATTATTTTGTCTCTCTATATTTATGCTATTTGAAGGATTTATGCTCTAGTGCTAATATCATCAAACTTCAAAAGAAAGCACTTCGAATAATAAATTACATTAATCAAAGAACAAGCATCAGAGAAATATTTTTTTAAAAAAACTTAAAATGAATTTGAGACATTAGAAAAAATATAAATATTTCCTCTATCATACTAGTCATAATAGCAGGAAGGAAGAAAATTTTCGAATAACAACCTTTATTCCTCTCATTTTGAAAAAAATATAACTAAAAAACGAATCAACTTCTTTAATGAACCTACCTCATTTCTTGAAAGCAATAGGTCGAATAAAAAAATTTTAATACAATTAAAAATGTTTATGTTAGAGGTGTCTTTTCACGGAAACAATTTTTTTTTCTCATTCAAAATGAAAAAAAAACTATCATATAAAAGTCGTGTTTCGTATAAAAAAGCTTTAATTAATTCACATTTTACATTCATTTTTATTTTTTTTGGTATTATTATTATCATTGATTCTTTTAGCTATCTATGATCTTTAACATTGTTGCAGAGATATTGTGAAACACTATATAAAATAGAAAGAAAAACGTATGTTTTTTTAAAAATATTGTCTATTTCATAAAATATAAGGGAATACCTCTTCACCACGGCTTAACAAATACTAAATGGAAGTTCAACCAGTTTATAATCAAACTGTCCCCTTTTTCGGCCCCCACGAGTTTTTTCCTGGTCCCTCGGTTAAGCGATGGTCCCGAGCCTGTACGATGTCCGGTACTCGTTAAAGACCCCTGCCCTAGGTGAATAAAAATTTTGGGTAGACAAAATTGAGGACTCCCACAGTAGAGTCGGGCTCATGTCCACCAGAGTGACGAAAGAGCGCTCTGGTAGTAGGCGATATGACCTCGTAGTTAAAGCCCGGGCATGAGTCATAAAACCTCACCTAACCTATAAGTTGAAATTTTCAATTATTTTAAAATTTAAATTTTCAAAGGTTTAGACAGCCGTATGCAATAAATGGCGCCCGGACGGCCGTTTCTCCTCCGACTTGCTTCACTTTTACCATCACTGAGCTCAGCAGTATTTCAAAGTGGCGGCGAAGTATCATATAAACAGTATATATAATAACATTAATGAGCAGGATCCACAGTTCATCATGGAAACGCTCGCTTGGTATACTACTTTTACATGTGCGCTCAATGCACAAATAATCTGAATCTTTAATTATAAAAAAAATTTAGAATACCATCTTTTTTTTTTCTCTTTTTCTTGCCCTTACGTATCTTGCATATACTAACTTATGTAAATGCTGAACTTGAAAGAATATATCAGATGTCCAGATGGACGACTGTGGCGGAACTGACCAAAGAGACTGGCCTCAGAAACACATGTCCCAGGCAAGCCAAGCCGGTTCGCTTTCACTAATTTGAATAAAGGCGCCGGGTACGTTGAACTCCCCTCCCTTTTATAATATATTGTAACATTTCAAATTTCTTTTTGAAAGAAAAAAATAAATAAATAAAAATATAATAAATCAGAATTTTTCACTATTGTGTACATGGAACGATGTGACTAAATTTGAAGATATGTTAGGTCAGAGTGAGTTTAAAGAATAAATGAATACGAAATTACATTGTGTTGAGATTCAGTAATATGACTCGTCATTTTGAAACTGTTTTCTTTTTTAAATTCTTTATGAGTTGGTGGATTTTTGAAAAATTTGCAGAAAGGCTTTAAAATCAGTGTGGGTATCGATCCGTGAATAACTCGTATGTTCTTATGTATTGTCAGCTTCTTTTTGTGACCTACGACATTCGAAGGGTTAGTAGGTATGATGAGCACACTGAAGGGTTCGTAGGCACATGAAACATATTGAAGGATAACATAGTTACAAGAACACATTGAAAGACAATGTAGTTACGACGAACACATTGAAGGGTTAGGCAGGTAAGAGGAGCACATTGAAGGGATCCGTAGGTTAGGGGAACACATTGAAGGATAACGTAGCTATTGGAAACACATTGGAGGGATCCGTAGGTTAGGAGAACACATTGAAGGGATCCATAGGTTAGAGGAACACATTGAAGGATAACGTAGCTATTGGAAACACATTGGAGGGATCCGTAGGTTAGGGGAACACATTGAAGGGTAACGTAGCTATTGGAAACACATTGGAGGGATCCGTAGGTTACGGGAACACATTGGAGGGATCCGTAGGTTACGGGAACACATTGAAGGATAACGTAGCTATTGGAAACACATTGGAGGGATCCATAGGTTAGGGGAACACATTGAAGGATAATGTAGCTATTGGAAACACATTGGAGGGATCCGTAGGTTAGGGGAACACATTGAAGGATAACATAGCTATTGGAAACACATTGGAGGGATCCGTAGGTTAGGGGAACACATTGAAGGGATCCATAGGTTAGGGGAACACATTGAAGGATAACGTAGCTATTGGAAACACATTGGAGGGATCCATAGGTTAGGGGAACACATTGAAGGATAATGTAGCTATTGGAAACACATTGGAGGGATCCGTAGGTTAGGGGAACACATTAAAGGATAACGTAGCTATTGGAAACACATTGGAGGGATCCGTAGGTTAGGAGAACACATTGAAGGGATCCATAGGTTAGGGGAATACATTGAAGGATAACGTAGCTATTGGAAAGACATTGGAGGGATCCGTAGGTTAGGGGAACACATTGAAGGAATCCATAGATTAGGGGAACACATTGAAGGATAACGTAGCTACTGGAAACACATTGGAGGGATCCGTAAATATTATTGAAGTATGATCACGTGAATTGTGAGAATGCCTGGGGGCTACAGATGTCTAAAGGAAGAGGTGGCCCTTTTAATTTTTATTCAGGTACAAAAAATAAATAAAATCAAGATTTTTTTTTTTTTATTTTGCACATTCCAATCTCAAAGGTCATAAGCTCAACCTGCCAAAGGACGTCTTAAAAAAATATAATTATATGTAAATCCAAAACATTATAAGGACAACCCATATTTTGATTTTCAGCTAAATCGGTCAAAAGTAAGGATTATGGAGGGCTAACACACACACACAAAAAAAAAGTAGCTGCCAAGTAATTATCGACAAGAAATTTATTGTATGTACCTAGCCCAACTCAAAAACCTTAATAACTGTTGATAGATTGGAATGTTTGGAAACTGGAGGTCGGAAAACACGGAAATTTCATTGAAAACTCCACATCGAATTTCTGACTGATTAGATGACTTCCCCTATACTTCATATAGCTGGGGAAGTAAAAATAAATAATATTGGTGATTAATAGGCTAATTAAAAAAGTGACTAATTTGTTCTTTTTTACAACAGTAGAAGAAGGGTGTATAAAACGACAACAATCTATTAGAAGAAAGTAATACCAGAAGCCTGAGGCTCGGTTAATGGTGTCATCTAGAGTGGACCAGAGTGAAGTCATTTGTCGACAGTGAAGAGCAGGATTCCTAGGATGCCGGATGGTGGACAAGCTAACATTCCCAACAAGCAGAGAGCCCGAGCGACATTCCCAGCAAGGCAGGCAACATGCCATCTTGCTAAATACCTCAGGAGGTTCCGTTTTTTAATTAGGTCACTGGAGCAGAGTACAAAGCATCCTTCACAATTCTCTTTTGTACAATTTGACTTCCCCAATTAGACGAAGTAGAGAAGAAGTTATGTAATGGAATGTTCCTGGAACTGGGAAACTCCAAAAATAGGAAAAGAAAAATGGTCGTTCGGTTGTTACACCATCGTCAGTCTTTTAAGAAAAGTCGTCGGTGAATCACCAGTCTTAAAAAGGTGAATTTGTAAATTCTAAATTTTGTATCGATAAATTCATTATATCGACAGTTATTAGGGTTTTTGAAAGAATTTCACAGTAAAAATGTTAATACTAAATACAACTGATGGTCACATTTCATCGCCATTACCAACTCTTTACTTATTGATTTTAAGCTCGGATCTCGATAGAAAATCTATTGCATCTATTTGTGAAAGGTTAAAAAAATATTTGTTCTCGTTAGATCAAAACAAGGCAGTAAATTCAACTTTCAATAATTGTTTAAAATTACTATTATCACCAGAACAGATTTGCCAGCATTATCCCCATCTTTACGCCCTTCTGAAGTACATTAACAAAGCTCAAATTAGATTGGGCGGCAAGCATTTTTCTAAACTTAGTGATCCAGACTTTCCAATTAAACTTAATAACCAATCTAATTGTAATATCTGTGGTAATGAAACTGATGATATGTACCATTTTATTTGTAAATGTCCAGTTTTTTCAAGCATTAGAAAACAATTTTTTGGTAACTCAGGAGATGTAAATAAAATAATTAATGAATTAGTAACCTCTCAGACAGTCCAGCAGTTACCTATACAAATGTTTAAGAATTTTTTTATTAATTTCATGAGGTTGTTTGCTAACATATCTTTTATTAATATTATTGTAATTATATTTAGTTATCCATTTTATTTATTTTATTTCTTTGATGTATAAATCAATATTTACGATTGTATAATTTCAGTATGAACACAACCCTTATTGTAACGTTGATTCTTATACAATAGTAATAAATAAATATTAGGGTTTTTTAATTCCTTCCTCCCCTGAACCCCCTCCCTTGAGCAAATATCGCTGAAATTGGCCACATTATGTCCTAATTGGGTTAGGTTAGGTTTTATGACTCATGCCCGGGCTTTAACTACGAGGTCATATCGCCTACTACCAGAGCGCTCTTTCGTCACTCTGGTGGACATGAGCCCGACTTTACTGTGGGGGTCCTAAATTTTGCCTACCCTAAATTTTTTATTCATCTAGGGTAGGGGTCTTTAACGAGTACCTGACATCGTACAGGCTCGGGACCATCGCTTAACGTCCCATCCGAAGGACGGCGTGCTTAAGTCCTAATTGGGTTTTGAATCGGTAGATATTGGGGGTTTTTGAAACCCCCTGAAAATAATGTGTCGTGGTAACTAAACTGGGCAAAAGAGCGCTCTGGTAATAGACAATAATGGCCTCGCATTTAAAGCCCGGGCATGAGTTACTTAAAAAAAAAAAATTAAACCAATGCAATTAAATTTTGTTGAGTTTGTCCTGGACAAAATAAATAAAAAAAGATCAAAGTCGGCGTTTTTTTATCAAAACAAAATGTAATTGGCTTTTTACAGATGGGTGGACAAGTCAAAAAGTATGTCTGTCTGAGGACACGATTCTCAAAACAAAAGGAATGTATCGACACACAATTTAGTTTCAGGATTTAAGCCCCTATGTAAGTCAACTGTTGAATACTAGTGCAAACGGTCGACTGGTTTTTGAGGAGGAGCGAAAAGTTAATTGATTAATCCGTTCTGGGGAAGTACATTGCTGGTGATTTACCAACGACTTTTTTTTTTCCAGTCAGGAAGTCGTGAAACTCGAAAGGAGGTGGGTTACTCGAACTAACGTAGACAGAATACAAGTAGAGAAGAGTTTCTGAACTTTGATATTAGTGTACATGGCAGAGAAACAGAACTGCTCTTATCTCAAGTTCATAAATAGTTGTATGATAATATTATATGAGTGAGCTCATCGTCCAAATAGTTTCCATTAATTCTCAAAAGTCAACATAAATATTTCTCTTTATTCTTCTTACTTTCTCGGCGGGTCTCTTTCAACTTTTATCTTATCTTGAACCAATAACTTTCAACAACTCTGCGCTCTTTACACGTTCTCAATGAATTTCTTTTATAAAAACATCCTTTCTTCAATGATATACAATCTATCAATGAATTCAGCAAATTGTAAATAAGTAACGTGGACCTACACATATAAAAGAATGAGATACTTTTTTCAGTTTACAAGACTATAATACGCCCAATTACATACGATTACATACTTTCCCTTATACTTCGATCAGCTGGTTCTGTAAATAATGCGCCTTGAGATGAGCGGTCGTTTCAAAAATGGGAGTATATTTTTTATCATTTCCCTGTTAATTTGATCATCTAAATGACTAATATGCAGCCAAGTTAAGTACTACTGCAATACATAAAAGTGACCACTTTATTACCCATAAAAATGGTATTTTCTTTAACTTAAATTAAGTGACAATAAAGTTGAAAAAAAATCCTCTAAAAACACAGGTGAGCATTCGTGCTAAAATCTGATATTCATAGCGCGAAGCCACCAACTTCATTTGAGCCATCCGAGGTACCATTAAAGTATACTGTAGACTCGACAGAGACCATTAATTTATATTCATTAGTGTCATAATTCCTAAAATATTTGCCCCTAGAAATACTGGAAGAATGGTCGATGGTGAGTGCAACGTGAGCGCAGAGCTAGCTTGCCTACTGTGCTCAAAATTGTGGGTTTGAAGGACTTTAGGTTTTTTTTTTTTGATGGAACGTTAATCGACAGTCCCGAGCCTGTGCGATAGTAGGTCCTCGTTAAACTTCCCTACCCTAGGTAAATAAACCTGCGTAGAAGAAATTTAGGACGGTCTCATGTTCACCAGAACGACGAAAGAGCACTCTGGTAGTAGGCGAGCATTCTTGTAGTTAAAGTCCGGGCATGAATAATAAAAGAAGTTGATGCAATCGCAGTTTGTCTCAGAGCGGAAGGACTACATAATGTTCAATTTTAACGGTTCTCATTAAACATTTTCCATCAGCTTTTTAATTTTTATTGATACATTTTTGTCCTTCAGTATTTTTTTTTATTATTATTTTTTATTTTTTTATTTACAAATAGCTATTTACAACTGTATACAAATATATACAACAAGCAAATGTGCTAATAAAGAGATAATGGCAATGTCAAAATGTCATGAGGGGAGAAATCACCCATATATGGGAGATTGATCTTGAAGTGTTCTACTGAAATTCAAATCATGGAGTTATCTATCAGAATTTGAGTTATCAATAATTCACAGTGCAATTTGGCAATTCATAAGCACCTGGTCAAGCCAGCGGTACTAACTGCACTTCATCTTAGGGATTCTAGCCACTAGACCAGGGGTATAAAATGCGATTCCTTATATTATATCGGAATTTATTTAGCATCACCAAATTTGAAATGAAGAACATTCATGTGCTAACTTAGGTCCAAAATCGGAAGAAAATTGAGAGCACTTTAGTCTATATTTATGACCTAAGCAAAAATCTCTACAAATGAAAGTTGAAGAGAAAACTCAAAGACTTAATACGGAATACAATTTTTAGCGGGTAGCCCGGTATGCGAGATACATGACAAAACGGTTTTTGTATAAAATCCCCCCCTCCCAAAGATCAATAGAATCGTATACAATTTTGTGTCAAATCATCATTAAATTGGAAGTTATGTCACACAGATAGAATTTTTATTTTTTTATTTTCGGGATTAGGGTTGAAATTACGCTAAAAATTCAACTTCGATTATCTGGCGGACTACTTAATTCACCTACACTTCGTATGGGGATGTAAAAAATCGTTTTTGACAAAAACGACATACAAATAAAAAAATATCTATTATTAATAGATGAAGATACAAGGATGGAGTAGATTATATGC
This sequence comes from Aradus depressus, assembly GCA_963662175.1. Classification (NCBI taxonomy): domain Eukaryota; kingdom Metazoa; phylum Arthropoda; class Insecta; order Hemiptera; family Aradidae; genus Aradus; species Aradus depressus. The sequence goes on along the minus strand of OY759220.1, from coordinate 19,748,407 downwards.
ATGGTTCATTTTATGAAAAGAATTTAACTAAATAAATGTGGGAAGGCAACGTTCAATTTACAAAATGAAATTTAACACAATTTAAATTCTATCTCAAAATGTCTAATAAATGGTATTGGTGATACATAATTACAGGAGCGTAGCCAGAGGAAAAAACCAAGATAAAAATTAAATAAACTAAAAAAATAGTTTTCATAAAAAATGGATTGCTTGCAAGTTACCAATAGGATCTTCAAATGTCCGCCGGTTGATTGAGGTTCCGGTTGATTGAGGTTCCGGTTTGCTTCAGGTACCCAGCTCTCAGCCGGCTCGTCTCTTCTCCTCTTCTCCTTCACTCTACACAGCCTTGTTACGACCACTCATCACCTATGCATCACCCATTTGGCAAGGTGCAAGCAAAACTCATCTAGACAAACTTCGAAGGTTTGAAAACAAGGTCCTTCGTTTGGCAGTGGGCGCCCCTTGGTTCGTCCGGAATCAGCAGATTCGAAGGGAAGTGGACATCCCGGACATCGAGGCATTTATCGCCAACGTAACCCGGGTCTATCATGAAAACCTCGCCCTGGTGCCTGGAGCCCAATTCTACAAGTTGGGAGAACCAACACCAGATAGGAGGCTCAAACCTCGTCTCCACCAACATTTTGTTGACTATCCATGAACTTTTTATTTTATCTATTGTTTTAATATGAATGTTACCTTTCAATTTTGTGTATAGCACCAACCTGTGCTGATCCAATAAATTTATTTTTATTTTTTTTTTTTTTTATGAAAAGAATTTAACAAAATAAATGTGGGAAGGCAACGTTCAATTTACAAAATGAAATTTAACACAATTTAAATTCTATCTCAAAATATCTAATAAATGGTATTGGTGATACATGATTACAGGAGCGTAGCCAGAGGAAAAAACTAAGATAAAAATTAAATAAACTAAAAAAATAGTTTTCATTAAAAATGGATTGCTTGCAAGTTACCAATAGGATCTTCAAATTTCCCGTGCGTCTGATTCCTAAATCAGCAATCAGCTGTTACATAAATGTACATATACAAAACAAGTCGTATTACATTTATTTCAATGTATATGAATTCGATCATTTCATTCGCTCAAAATCGTCATTTATGTTATACTTTATACTCTGAAAGCTGATTTTACATGAGTAGTAAAAATGCAAAGTGCAGCAGCAGCAAAGGCACGCTATTGGATGTGACTCATTTAATTCTAAAAGAACCGAAACCACAGCGTGCATTTGCTGCTGCAGCGCTTTGCATTTTTGCTCCTCATGTAAAGTAAACTTAAGTATTACAGTCAGTGGTTATATCAGGGTTAATAATTAATAACAAAAAGTCTGCAACGCTAAACGCGGAAACTGCGGGCTATGCCCCCGGGAGTCTATACCCTCCACCCTCGTAGCCTAACTTTGCCCCCCCCCCCCCCCTGCTCAAAATCCTGGCCCCTGCATAATTATGATACACAATGATTACAATATAGATATGTTACATTACCAAACTACAAGAAACAAGAAGAAAAATCGTAAATATAAAAATAAATAAAGAATAGAATAGAGATTGAAGATAAAGAAATATATATTACGTTACAAGTATTTCTCATACCAAACACTTTTTATTGAATTTTCTTTGTTTCAGTGTACAGTTTCAATTCCGAGGGTGACTTTCTTATACTCAGTAATGGAGTTAATGAGTTATTGTGACTCATTTCAACTATGAAGTCATATCGTCTACTAATAGAGCGCTCTTTCGTCGCTCTGGAGGACATAACCTCCACTCTACAGTGGGAGTCCTGCATTATGCCTATCCAGGTTTATTCACCTAGATCTCTAACGAGTACCTGACATCGTGCAGGCTCGGGATTATCGCTTAACTTCCCATCCGAAGGACGGCGTGCTCAAGGTTTTTTCACTTCCCAGATAAAAAAAAACCTAAGGGGCTCATAATATTAAACTTATATTATATGAGCACGTCCACGTCAAACGTACATGGAGAAACATTTTTTTTTTTTCTTCAAACTTTGTGAGAATGTTCCCTTAGTACCCTTGAGTATTTACTGATTCCGCTAAAAATTAATGAGTGTCCGAATGAAAATCCATAGATGGTGTTTTTATGAAGTTTAGGTCACACATATAAATATTTTGTGTCGATACATTAGTAATTCTACAAACAGCAGCCGCCCCAATCCCCCCTTCCCTTCGGTCGATTTGGCTGAAAATCATTATTTGTAGTTGTTAGAGGGTTTTCGATTCACATTCATAAAATTCCGTGTCAATACATTCTTCCAATCGAAGGTTATCGTGTTCACAGACTCGAAATTCCGTTGAAAACTCCTCATCGAATTGTTGACCGATTATATAACTTCTCCTATACTTCGAATAGCTGAGGAAGTAAAATGATATAAATTAACAAAAAAATTAATAATACATATATTTTAATAATTCAATAACTCTGGGATGACAGCTTCGGTGAAATTTTCCTTTCATCGTTCTGTCAACATCCCTTGTAACTGTATAATAAACGGTTAAACGGTGGTTATTTATGTGTTACGTTTCAGAAATATATCACTTGTAGGTAGATAAATTTGATTTGTAGAGTACATAATTGTTAGTTTATTTGTTAATGGGTAGAATCAAAAATATTATGAATGGTTTTTAATTTATTCTTCCTAATGTTTTTCTCTTACTAAAAAATAAGAAAAAAATACATGAAAGATATTAGGAGCGGATCTTTTGGGGCAGCCATTAATTATGTGCATATGACAGAAGGAATTAGATAAAACCTATGTTCTCGGTTTATCGTGTTTTCATTTGGATTCAGCAGTTTGTAATTGTCTTTGAACAATAGAGCATACATTAATTTTAGATTTATGTCTCATGATTGTTAATTAATATTGAATGTGTCATGGGATATCATCAATGTACGTTCTACATAACAATGACGTACTTTGATTTTTGGGCAGCCGAAAAAATAAATAAATAAGTCGTATGTGAATCAAGGGAAGCTCCTCAGTACGAATTAATCAATTAAATGACTGCTCTCCATCTAAAAATTGGTTAAAAATCAATATTGATTTAAACGGGGACTTCTGAATAATAATAAATTTCACTAAAAAATAAAAAAAAAAAAATGAAAGATATTAGGAGTGGATCTTTTGGGGCAGCCATTAATTATGTGCCTGAAGTATAGGATCTACAGCTCCATGGTAAAGCCCGTTCTGATCCATGGGTGTGAAACCTGAACCCTGACCTCACATCTGGAGAAAAGTTTCCAGACGTTTGAAAATAAAGTGCTGAGGAAAATAGCAGGTCCGGTCAAGGATATAGAAACCCAAGAGTGGAGGATCAGAACCAACAGGGAGCTGAGAGACATCTTCTGCCAACACCCGACCGTAGTTGCAGACATGAAATCACGGCGCTTAAGATGGGCTGGACACGTGGTGAGAAGCGGACCGCAGCCATAGGACGCATCATGAACGCTCAGGTCCAAGGAGCCAGATCACGAGGAAGACCACGGCTGAGGTAGACTGACCTGGTGAAGAAGGATGCTGTGGAACACCACGTGGTGAACTGGCGACCGGTGGCGCACGACAGATCGCGGTGGAGAAGGCTAGTGTGGGCGGCTAAGGATTTCAGGGTTCGTTGCCAACGGAGTAAGAGAGTAGGTGTTAATTATGTGCTTATGACAGAAGAAATTAGATAAAACCTATGATCTCAGTTTATCTTGTTTTCATTTGGAATTCAGCAGTTCGTAATTGTCTTTGAGCAATATATCATATATTAATTTTAAACTCAACATCAAATGTGACCGATTACATAACTTTCCCTATACTTCGTGAAGAACCTGAAACTTTTCTGTTCACTAGCGTACGTATCTAAAGACCTTTATCGGTTGGTGTACGCATTCTTCAGGAAACTATCATCATGGGAAGAGATATCTTTTGTATCTCTTCGGAAGCCGTACAAAAGCCTTCAAAGGAATTCAAAAAGGTTGATGAGACAATACTTGAACGGAAGCGTGTCAAATCATCTTCAGATCATCCTGGAGCGAAGGACACACGTATCCTGGCGTGGTTTAAAATGAGAACAGACTCTCCGGAGACACAAAGCATGAAGGGCATTTAAGGCATTCCCTTTATTACATAATAAAGCTACCCGGAACTCCAGTTCTGTATAATGTAGGAGACGTGGAATTTGGATACCTCCAAGAACCTCCCCCCGGGTACTCGCTGCTATGTGGACAATATAACTATACATCTCTTGTAAAATAATATATCCATCTAACACACATTCTCAACAAACCTAAGGAAGTTATTTTCCTTTTAAGAGACTATTGGAACAGAGAAAATAAAGAAAAATAACAAATTGTTTACAGTAAAAAAAGATCCCTGGTAAGCTGAGCATAGGTTGGACATTGGATAATGTATTCATAAAATTATACCGTACACCAATATCAAATTTCGACATTTTTCTATCTAAAAAGGATTGGAAAGGTCCTGTGCTCAGTTTGCTGGTATCTTATGGACATTTTTCTATCCATAAAGGATTAGTCAGGTCCTGTGCTAAGTTTGCCGGCACCTTGCTGACATTTTTCTATCCATAAGGATTAGTCCAGGGCCTGTGCTGAGCTTGCCAGTACCTTATGGACATTTTTCTATCCATAAAGGATTACTTAGGTCATGTGCTCAGTTGGCCGGTATTTTCTTGACATTTTTCTATCTATAAGGATTAGTTCAGGGCCTGTGCTGAGTTTGCCAGTACATTATGGACATTTTTTTATCCATAAAGGATTACGTAGATCCTGTGCTCAGTTGGCCGGTACCGTCTTGACATTTTTCTATCTATAAAGATTAGTCAGGTCCGGTTTACTGTACATTTCTTCATCTATCAAGGATTAGTGAGTCTAATACTGCTAAGTCTACTACCTCTCAACGCAAAAAATCGAAAACATAATATAGATTATTAATTTTCAGCAAACAAAAATAAAATGGAGAAATGAGATCATCAAACACTGTTGATGCATTGATGAACTAATTAATATATATTTATAAATATATAGTTGTCTAATATACAGGTAGCAAAAATGTTTTCGGACAATATAGGTCTACTATAAGTAGAGAATACATTAACAGGGTTACCTTTACGTTCACGGAACCCTAAATATCAATAATAACCACTGATTGCATTAAGGGTCTAATTCGAAAATTGGAAATGAACGCTGACACAGGAAACCATCCAACCCTTGTTATCTTCAAGGCCCGGTCCCTGGAAAGGTTCTTAAGGAGAAATCAAGGGGAAAAAAATCAGGTTACAAAGGAAAGAACCCTTTATATTTTTCTGCAAGCTTGTTATGTATTTTCTACAATTTTTTTTCTCATTCTTCCAGAAATAAAAAGAGCTTACTGAACACAATTTTTTAAACCCGAGTCAAATAAACGTCAGATGTAACGAGACCAGATCACGTAAAGATCACAGTATAAAAAAAACAGTATTTTTAATTTTGTTTATTGACAAGTTGTATGTTCTACAATTATTACTTCCCCAGCTGTGCTAATTATAGGGTAAGTTATGTAAACTGTCAAAAATTCGATACAGACTTTTCAACGAAATTTCATGTTTTTCGACCTCTAGATTCCAAATATGAAAAAAATATATGCCTATATGTGTGTCAGTGAACAAGGTAACTACCAAAAGAATGAATGTATCGACACGAAATTTTATATGTAGATCCAGTACCTTTCACCGACGACACAAATTGATTTTCAGCCAAATCGACCAAAGGGAAGGGAAGGACTAGGGCGGAGGCTTAACATAAAAACTCTAATAACTGCCGATAGAATGAATGTATCGATGCCAAATTTTATATGTGAATCCAGAACCCTTTAAAGACGATAACTGTTGAATCTCAGCCAAATTTACCAAAGGGAAGGGGGGATTAGGGGACACATTAGGGGAAGTAAAAAATATATGTGGGGAAAAAATATTGTAAATTTAAAATATTCTGATAATCCTACATAATATATAGAATTTAAAAAAATAGCAAGATTTAACTTCAAGACAGGTGGATCCTCGTTAGGCGAACGGTTCCCCAGATATAAATCTTATCGAGGACAAGAATTAATATGTTATTTTAAAAAGTCTTCTGGCCAAAATGGTGGTGCTCTGACAAACCTCTGCTGGTTAACTTATTTTTTATAGCAGTCACAAATCTTTCAGTCTATACTGGCATATATATAAAATATTATATATATGTATGTATGCAGGGGGGCACTAGAAAAGTGGACATAAAACTCATAGATATTCTGGGTCGGCTGAACCTAGGGACCTGTGAAAGTACGATATTTCGCCTACACAGATTTAATAAGAAGAGGGCATATTTAATGAATACCTGACTTCTCACAGACTTGGGACTCCAAAGGACGACGTGCTCAATTTTTTGTTAATTCCTAGATGAAAAAAAGAATCGTCAATAAATCACCGGCAATGTATTTCCCCAGCACGAATTTATCAATTCGCTCTCCCTCTAAAATCAATCGACGATTTAGGCTAAAAAAGAATAGTTGACAGTTGCCATAGGGACCCTCCCTAATCCTCCTGTTTCCTTTGTTTTTGTTTTTTTAGCCAAAAATTTAGTACATTTTATATCGTGAAAAGCTGTCTGTAACTCGGAAAATTAGCTAAGTAAAGTTACAAAAAATTGCAAGAGACTAAAAATGTTTAGAAGGCCTCAATGCATAATACGTTTGGATTTTTTCAAATTTTTCAATTACATATTTTTAGAGCGATACAATTTTTTAAAAAAGAGATGGTTTTTCATGTTTTTCCGGAAATTTTCAGACAAGAGAGAAAAAATGCAAATAAAAAAAATCTTGTATTTCAATGATACATTCGCCTGAATTTTTTTCTAAACCTTTTACATTATTCCTCTTCCACTTTTAAAAATTTTCGAGTGGCCATATCTCGAAAAATATGAATTTTTCAGAAAAATTTAAAAGAGTAAAAACATCTTATTTTGGGCCGAAAAAAGTAAATATTTCATTTTTTTTTCATTTTTGACCTAATTCTGCAAGTTACGGAACCTCTGATAAAAGGGGTGTTTTCTACCCCTTCCTATCATTTCCTACTCTAATATTTTTTTTAGAAATACTATTTACGTCATTACAACACATTGCAAAAGGTTTCATCAAAATTCATTAATTAGCATGCAATTCGGAGGTGAAACCCCCTATTGACTAGGTTATGGGTCGATTTGGCTGAAATTCAATAAGTGTCGCCCTTGTGGGGGCTACACTTTATAAGGCCGGGGTAACTAAAGTCTCCGATTCCTCTGTGTGCGTCTGTGAAAACAAAATATATACCAAGAAAATGAATATATCTCCACGAAATTGTATGTTTAAATTTATAACCTCGTAAAGGCGACATCTATTGATTTTCAGCCAATTCGGTCTAAAGGAAGGGAAGATCAGAGAGGGGATCAACTCAAAAACCCTAACAAAATTTAGTAGAGGATTCAGAAGCCAATCAATGATTTTTAGACCACTCCATGGTTTTGGGAGGAGAACAATTTAATTCATTAACTCATGCTGATTCACAGACTTTTTTTTATATTTAGAAATTAAAATTTCCGCTGAAAACAACACCGATTACATAACATCCCCTATACTTCGTATTGCTGGAAAAGTAAATAGAAATATGAAAGCTGCTTAATTTTACTTTCTCGGCTTAGAACAAAGTCCCGTTTCACCCCCGAGGAAGCACTACATCTATAATATAAAGATTTCGTAGAACTTTGCGCTTCCAACCCCCAAAAAAGCTGACTTAATGAGAGCTTGTGATTAATACGATAATGGGCTTATAAAGGATGAACCCATCTCCCGGTATTAATCTGGATTAGAACTTAGACATCTGGGGGTTAGCTTGGAAGCTTAGTAAACTACAGACACAGTACACAAACCATTAATATAATAAATACTTTAGTTAGCGCAACTAGTAATCATTACTCATTATAATAATAAATATGACTAATTCGCATTATTTTGTCGACAATTTTTTTCATTCCATTCATTCATTCCTTTAAGTATAAGTATTTTATTCCGATAATACAATTTTTTCATAATTCTGTTTTATTCAAGCGTAAACGGTTAGATCTTTCGATAAATTGACCTGTACCAAAAATGTTCCTTATTAAATTTCCAAACACTAAAATGTCATCAAATTTGAGATATGAATAATACGACCAAGTTATAGCGCTACAAAGAATGCACAATAAATTTCCATTGAAAATGTTTCAATATAATCTTTAAATTGTAATGCATACTGAATTTTAAAACTTACACATTGATTATTATTAGTTTTTTATTAAATAAATTTAAAAAAAAAATGTTATTACAACAGAACTTTCACTGGCATTAGAATATACCCCTGATAAATTAACGGACACAATTAACCACTAAATACATAAATATGTGGAAACAAGAGTAGTTGAAATACATTTGGTCATTCATTCACATGTTATTTTTGGTGGATTTATTTCTTTCCAGTTATTCGGGATAGTAGTCCCAGGATCGGGAAAGTGGATCGGTTGCCTTGTTTCCTTATTTCAGTCGTATGATTTTTAATTCTGTCTATATAGCGTCGGGCATTCGTCCAATATACAATTGATGCTTATTCCAGGAATTCAACGTTGTTCATTTTCTGACTTTGTGCAAAGGATTACGATGAATCTATTAACATGAAAATACAATTGATATGTTTTCAGGGCGAGGATCTCTACAAAACAATTATCGGCAATTTTTTTATTTAAACTTTTTACTTTACCAGCTATCTGAAGAGTAGGGGAAATTATGTAATCGGTCGAAAATTCGATGCGGAATTTCCAACGGAATTTCGTGTTTTTCCACCTTCAAATTCCGACACGGAATTTTATAAGTGAACCCAGGACCCTCTAAAGACGTCACCTGTTTGTTTTTCAGCTAAATCGACCAAAATGAAAGAGGGCATTAGGAGGGAGCCTTAACTCAAATACTCTAATAACTGCCATTGTAATAAATGTATAGACACAAAATTTCATATGTGAATCAGAGGGGGCTAAACTCAAAAATCCCAATAACTCCCGATGTAATGAAACGACATGAAATTTCATTTTTTAAATAAAAAAACTCAATTAGGACATAATCTGTCAAATTGCAGCGATATCGGCTGAAGAGAAGGGGGTTCAGGAGAGGGGGATCAATGGAAAAACCCTAATAAGGGCCGATGTATGATTTATCTGAGCAAAATTTAGTGTGAGCACTTATGAGGTCCGAAGTAAGTCAACTGTTGAATATTGGCGCGAACGGTCAATTAGTTTTGAAGGGGGAGCGAAAATTTAATTGATAATTCGTTCTGGGGAATTAAAAACAAAATACCTGGGTAGCCAGTAAACGGATTTTACGAATATGGGTCTCTACTGACTGTCGTCCCCTTTCGCATTATATATACAAAAGGGAGTATAACATACATACATGAGGGCGCCGGTAGCTCAGTGGTATGCGTGCTTGACTTCTGAGCTCAAGGTCGTGGGTTCGTAGCCCGACCGAGGCCCTTAGTTTATTTTATCTGGGAGGTAAAATAAACTTAAGCACGCCGTCCTTTGGATGGGACGTTAAGCGATGGTCCCGAGCCTGTACGATGTCAGGTACTCGTTAAAGACCCCTACCCTAGATGAATAAAAATTTAGGGTAGGCAAAATTTAGGACTCCCATACTAGAGTCGGGCCCATGTCCACCAGAGTGACGAAAGAGCGCTCTGGTAGTAGGCGATATGACCTCGTAGTTAAAGCCCGGGCATGAGTCATAAAACCTAACCTAACATACATACATATACAGGCAAAGCCGGAAAAACGTGTGAGTTAGTGAAGAAAATTGAATATTTATGGGACATGTAACATCCTCAACAATATGAAGAATATACATGTATCAGAGGAAATTTTACATAGAGCGGGACAGAGGGGAGAACTGAAGTGGCGTAGTCAGTCTCGACTGGGGAGTAGTGAGAGAAGAGTACGGAGCGACACAATCCAACATGGAACGACAAGAAGGGCGAGGGATAAGGTATTTATTTATATTTAGTAAACTGAACAGTCCTGTCGTAAAGAGAGTTATTATAAACAAGATAGCAGATGTAGGAGCCCCAAACTAGAAAGAGACAGTTCAAGATGGCCGAACTCTTCCAGATTGATGAGGTACATTCTCAAATTTTCGCTCAAATCCTGAAGAATACTAAAATTTATTTTATTATGCTCGAACCTGCTCAGCTGCGAAAATGAGTTAAACTCAATTTATCAATATTCTACCTCCCTGAATAGAGAAAGTTATGATTTTTGTCAAAAATTTTATGTTCACTTATCGCCATTTTATGGGAACGAGAGAAAAATTGAATGAGAAAGAAACAAAAAAAAAGAGCGAGAGAACAAAGATAGAAATAACGAAACAGAGAAATAATGTAAGAACAAGATAGAAACAGCGAGAAATAGCGAAAGACAGAGAGAGAGAGAGAATCTAAAAAAGAGTTAAAACGAAGCGAGAAATAGCGAGATAGAGAATGACGATAAAGACGAGGCTCGGGACCGCCACGTAACGTCCCATCCGAAGAATGGCGCGCTCAAGGTTTTTTTCACCTTCCAGTTAAAAAACATATGGGTCTCGGCCGGGTCTGCTTTCGAACCCGCGATCTTGAGCACAGTAGGCTAGTACGCTATGGCTGAGCTATCTCTATAAAGAATATATGTATTATTAGAAATTCAGAATCTCCTTACATAACCCAAAAGTGATAATATTATTTTTTAACAACCCTTCAGGCGAAAGGGAAGGACAGTCAGAAAAGTGCAATAATCATAGAATCCATTTTCTGCCTACCCAGATTTTTGTTTTTAATTCCGAAAAATGCAATGGATCAACAATCAATTTCGGAAGTGTGGAAGTCAACAATATTGTGAAAAAATTCTTTATGTGGTCAGATGGCAAACATTTGTAGAAAAAATGTATAAATCACAAAACCTTGATAGTCGTATTTGTAGATAGTTTTGCCTTAAAGAGGACATCTTGTACATTCAAGTATGTTCAATAGGATCGTCGGCATCTTTCGCGGAAAATTAAACAATAGGAAAAGTTGTTTGTACCGAACTACGACACCGCAGAAGTTTTAACTTCAACAGAACCGAACTGTGGGTTACGACATTTTTTCCGTTACATCATCGACATATGTTTTCTAGGGCATATGATTTTTTAATTATATAGTCTCATTTTTTGTGACAGGGAGCCTCTGAAAATGAGGTAGCCCCCAGGCATAAAGATTTCTCTTCGAGGACTTGTCCATAAAATGTTTGTGAAATCTCTTTTTTTCCGATCTCATTTCCATATCAGTTCAAACAGTCGATTCATCTCTAGAAATCTTCAGTGAATCACCGACAATGTACTTCCCCAGCACAAATTAATAAAATAATTTTTCGCTCTCCCTCTAATATCAATAAAATAGACCGTTTTAATCATTAATTAAATTTACTTAAATTCAATATTTTCTCTTTATTTTGTATACATTATATTATTTGCATATGCATCCATTATTATTTTATTATATATATATTTGTTTTACCTTGTACATAAACATATGTTATCGATGTAAATATATTTTTTATTTTTTTATTATTTTTTTAAATTCTGATTTTAAGTTCTAACGTATCCAAGCTTTCCAGTCAAAAACACTAAGACTCATTACACAATGCCCACTATACGTAAGTAACAGAACACTCCACAATGACCTCATGATAAACACAGTACACGACACAATTCAGGACCTTTAGAGACGTTTCCATAGCAAATTGCATTCACACCCAAATTCATATATCCACTCACTTTCTTCACCACACTTGCCACACAATCCTCCCAGAAGATTGAAGAGGAGATGGAACCGTGAGTTACTATAATCCAAAATTGCAACCCCCCCACTCTCAATAATCATAATATTCATTGTTTTTAAATTTCGCCCTGAGGAGCTACCGCTGGGTAGCCTTCCTCTCTCACGCCAATCAAGACATTAACTGTCAATCTATTCCTCTTGGTAGCTGGTTGTTGCGTAATGGCAACAGTTGCGACCAACATTATAAGACAAAAAATTTTTTTTTTTTTTTTTCATATATTTTTTGTATTATATATACCTAAGTATATATTTTTTTCAAATTTTATTTACCATTCTTTTTTTTTCTTTTTTTTTTTTTTTTATCTATCATTCATTAAATTTACTTATGATTTATACCGATTGTAAATATTCAAAATAGACATTTAAAAAAAAAAATTATCCTCAAAAAACATTTTGTCAGGAGTTATCGTGATTACAGACAGGATTTTTTTGGAATCAGGAAAAACATAAAATACCGATGAAACCACTACTTTCCTGAATTTTTATTCTTTAACTTTTCAATTTCAATTTAATTTGTTCTTTTTAGAAGAATTTTAAAACTACATACTTATGATAATTACATTTTTTTTCCACACTATACGAAGTATAGATACGAAGTATAGGGGAAATTATGCAATGGATCAGAAATTCGATTTTAAGTTTTCACTGCAATTTCATGTTTTCCACCCCGCTGGTTCCAAAATTTTTTTATTATTTTTTATTTTATTTTATTTTATTTTTTTCTCTCTTGTATTTAGTTATCATTAATTGTTCCATTACCTATTGTCAACGAATATACTTATGGTCTGTAGCGATTGTAAACATGCATAATAAAATATTTTAATTCTATTTTTCTCAAGAAAATTAGATTTAAATTATTACTATTTTACTTCCCAAGTTATAACGAGGTATAGGTGCAGTTATGTACCTAATTGGTCAGATATTCGATGTTGGGTTTTGCCCGGAATTTCATGTTTTCCGAATTCCTGATTCCAAATAAGGAAACAAAATGTCCTATCTGTCGGTATTGTGTGTGTTTATGAACACAATAACTCCCAAAAATTAATATATCGACATGAAATTGTATTTAAATTCAAAATCTCATAAGGATGACAACTATTATTTTTCTGCCAAAAAGGGGGGGTAGGTTCAGAGCAGCGGGGCTCAACTCAAAAATCTTAATAGATGTAATGAATGTATCGACACAAAATTTTGTATGAGGATTCAGAACTTCCTATGTAAGTCATCTAATTGTTTTTTAGTCAAAATCGTTTTGGAGGGACAGCGCAAAATTATTAAAATTCATACTGGGGAAGTACACTGCTGGTGATTGACCACCGACTTTTTAATTGGCCTAATTATGACGTTGATTTTTTTTTTATTTCCTATTAACTTAACCTTCCAATTAAAGTTTTAAAATCTTTTCAAATAAAGAAAAGCAAGAAGAAAAAAAACTTAGAATTTCGCTTCCCGTTTCTTTTTCTCTCCTAAGACTTCCACCCTTACTTTTCAAGTCCCGTTTCTGAACTTTTATTCTTTAGCTTTTCCGGAAAATACTCTTGAGTTCTATTTTATTTGTACTTTTTAGAGGGAAGACTCCATTTAAAAGAACTTAAAAGTTTAACTACCTCGTTCCTCCTCATGAAAATTACATCATTTTGTACTGTTAACTACAGATTTGAAGACACTTTTGAATGCTTAGAAAGCAAATGTGTTGATCATATAACTGTTGGATCTTGTACTCTTACAAAGGTACAATTAGCAAAATAAAATATAGTCCCACATCTCACAGATTTTATTAATTATTGCTAGCCGGCTTTCGAGGTTGCCCTCAACATCAGGCAGTCTGATAAAATAATGTTGAAAACAACATAATTTAAAATGATTTTTTAAATAAGGTTTAAAAATTAAAATCTGTCCCCATCCATGCAATTTTTAATTGAGTTAAATTTGTTTTTATGCCACAGGAAGTCAAATATAAGATAGTCTGACCTCTCACAGATTTTTATTCGTAGTAATAGCTAGCCGGCTTTCGAGGTTTCCCTCATCATCAGGCAGTCTGATAAAAAATTAAAAACTTTGAATAAAACTAAATAATATAATAAAAATAAATAAATAAAAATCTAAAACATTAACAATTTAAAATGAAATAATAAACAAGGAGTTGTGACTCAGATGGTGGACAGGAATAACTCGTCTGTCCCCATCCATGATATTTTAAATTGTTAAGTTTTAGATTTTTATTTATTTATTTTTATTATATTATTTAGTTTTATTCAAAATTTTTAATTTTTTATCAGACTGCCTGATGATGAGGGAAACCTCGAAAGCCGGCTAGCTATTACTACGAATAAAAAAATCTGTGAGAGGTCAGACTATCTTATATTTGACATCCTGTGAAATAATCACTTCTCACTACATCAGCCATCTTCATATTATTGTTTTTATGCAGTTTTATATACGTTTATTTTAATTTTTAAACCTTATTTATTAAATTATTATAAATAAAGTTGTTTTCAAAATTATTTTATCAGATTGCCTGATGATGAGGGCAACCTCCAAAGTCGGCTAGCAAAAATTGATAAAAAGTGAGAAGTCAGACTATATTTTATTTTGCAGCCTGTGAAATAATAACTTCTCACTACATCAGCCCATTTTCATATTTAAAAAAAGTACATTTGGTACATGGACAATATAATTCCTCAGATCGAATTGATTAACTTAGTGTTCGCTAAGTTTGGCCAAAAATGAATACTTGATTTACCACACGGACTTCAGATTCCTTATAGTACTCAATTTTATTTCGAAACGACACGACGAGAGAGTTTCTGTTTTGAATTTCCCTCCATATGAGGTTCAGGATACACACATAATAACATTTCGTGTTGATTCATTACTTATATCGGCAGGTGTTTTTGTGTTAAGCCCCTCCCTTCAACCCCCTTTTCCCTTTGGCCGATTAGGCTGAAAATTATTAACTGTCGTCCTAATGGGATTCTAGAAACAAATATAAAATTTCAAGTCAATATATTCATTATATCAGAAGTTATATTTATCTTGTTCACAGACACACAGAAAAGTTTTTTATTCATTTTTGGAATCAGGGTTTCGGAAAGAATGAAATCTGGTGACATCTAATTTCTGACCGATTATATATACTTAGTATAGTATAGCTGGGGATGTAATATATTATATACCATGTACCATATATGGTAACTATAGGCATTGAATGACGTGGTTTGTGCTTAATTGGGACATTCGAGTAATTAAACTAATTCATTCGCCAAATTGATCACTTTCAGAATCTGTTAACATCCTATATGATAAATATTCAATGATAATTATTGCCAATTGACTCTATGACTAATATGTATCAGTCCATTATTATATATCTAATTATGTATAAGTATATTCAGATTTTGCAATATCAGCGCATTGTGCAATACTGTTTGATACTTGTCTATGTAAAAATTCCAATGGAGATATTCTCCAGAGTTAGTTTTTAACGCATCAAGAAGCCAAGAGAGTAGGGGTAAAAGAGACACTTTGGGCCAAGGGCTAATGCACAAGATGGTGGCCATCCTAAAACGGGGATCTAAAAATACCAAACGGTAAGTATTCTTATGAGTGTAGGGGCATCCCTCTACTCGCACACGTCTCATCTCATCTCCACCTTCTCTCCCTACCAACCACAATTTTTGTTAATTCACCTAAGCCAGCCTTCCTCACTTACGCCCCTAGACTTTTATTATCTTACTACCCCATAAACCCCTACCACTAACTACTATTTTTTGTACTTTAATTATCATTATTACCAACACATTTTCGAGTGATAATCTAAATTATCTTATAACCATAATAATTGTGGTGATAATGATAATAAAGAGGTTAGTTACTAACTAATCAACAACACTTCTCATTACCCTACCCGCAACTACAATAAAAACCTCTACATGGTAGGTTGGTTGGGGGTAGGGAGGGTAGAGATGAGATGGAGGTAGTGAGGAAGACGGTTCGCCTGAACCAAAAAGAATACTAAACCTCTCTTATTCCTACTTCTGAGGTCCCCGTTTGAGGATGTCCGCCATCTTGCGCACTATCCCTTGGCCAAAAGTGTCTCTTATCCCTCTACTGAACTACTACTATTTTTCATGAAAACAAAAATTTTAATCCAAGGATTCTGAGAATGAAAATAAATGCAGACAAACACAATTAATAATAAGAGCTGATTCGTCAATAGTTAGATTAGACGAGGGGAAACAAATAAAAAATATAATTCAGTCAGAAAATCAAAAGAAATAAAAAAATTAAATGAAGGGTTCTATGACCTTTATTATAATTTTTTTTATATTTTGCTTTAAAAAAAAAAACTCTTTTATCAATGAGTACATTATTAAAAAATATAACAACAGAATTTCTTTTCCATCATATTTCTGGTTGTCTCTTCAAAGGCTCTTTTTATCTCAAAGGTCTTCCCTTCATTTTGTGTAATATTTTCATTTTCCCAGCTACGAATTATAGCGGAGGTTATGTAATCAATAAAATTCGATGCGGAGTTTTCAACGGAATTTTATGTTTTCCACCTCTAGATTCCAAATAAGAAGAAAAAAGAGACTGTCTGTGTGTGTGTGAACACGATACCTCCTGATAAAATGAATGTATCGACACGAAATTTTATAAGTGAATCTAGAACTCTCTAAGGACGACACCGTTTGATTTTCAGCCAAATTGACTGGAGGAAAGGAGGATTAGGAGGGAGGCTAAACTCTAGTAACTGTCGTTGTAATGTATCGACATAAAATTTCATATGTGAAGTCAAAATCTGTCGAATTTCAGCGATACCGGCCGAAGCGATTATTGCTGACCGATTAAATAACTTCCTCTATACTTCTTTTAACTGGGGAAGTAAAATAATGAGGTTAGGTTAGGTTTTATGACTCATGCCCGGGCTTTAACAACGAGGTCATATCGCCTACTACTAGAGCGCTTTTTCGTCACTCTGGTGGACATGAGCCCGACTCTACTGTGGGAGTCCTAAATTTTGCCTACCCTAAATTTTTATTCATCTAGGGTAGGGGTCTTTAACGAGTACCTGACATCGTACAGGCTCGGGACCATCGCTTAACGTCCCATCCGAAGGACGGCGTGCTTAAGTTTATTTTACCTCCCAGATAAAATAAACTAAGGGCCTCGGTCGGGTTACGAACCCACAACCTTGAGCTCAGAAGTCAAGCACGCATACCACTGAGCTACCGGCGCCCTCTATAAAATAATGAGGTTAGGTTTTATGACTCATGCCCGGGCTTTAACAACGAGTTCATATCGCCTACTACCAAAGCGCTCTTTTGTCACTCTGGTGGGCATGAGCCCGACTCTACTGTGGGAGTCCTAAATTTTGCCTACCCTAAATTTTTTATTGATCTAGTGTAAAGGTCTTTAACGAGTACCTGACATCGTACAGGCTCGGGACCATCGCTTAACGTCCCATCCGAAGGACGGCGTGCTTAAGTTTATTTTACCTCCCAGATAAAATAAACTGAGGGCCTCGGTCGGGTTACGAACCCACGACCTTGAGCTCAGAAGTCAAGCACGCATACCACTGAGCTACCGGCGCCCTCAATATAATAATGAAAAGAGGGTATAGTATTGTGTTGCTATGACAACGGGCTGATTCCCCATCCATCCTGGTATTTTATCAATAACACCATGGTACTGTGTACACCGACACGACGATTGAACAGATGAGGGCCAGAAATCAATGGATGACCACTGACTCAACAAGAAAACGGTTACATTTCTTTACCCATCAATGAATTTTATACATTTTTCAGGAAAATCCTGCTCCACTAAAAAGACCAATTGCAAAACTAACTAAACCTGGTATAAATTATAAAATAAAAACATGAAACCTGGATGCAGGAGAATTTTCGATTAGAGGTTTTTTTAAATTAGTTTGGATCAATGGTTACAACCCGATTATTTCCTGAAACTATTAGCCAGAAATAATTTATTAGAGAGAATAATAAATTTGTGAAAAAATATATATTAGTGTAATAATAAAAAAATTAGCTGTTTTAGTAAAATTGGCCGAGGCCCTTAGTTTATTTTATCTGGGAGGTAAAATAAACTTAAGCACGCCGTCCTGCGGATGGAACGTTAAGTGATGGTCCACAGCCTGTACGATGTCAGGTACTCGTTAAAGACCCCTACCCTAGGTGAATAAAAATTTAGGGTAGGCAAAATTTAGGACTCCCTCAGTAGAGTCGAGCTTATGCCCACCAGAGTGACGAAAGAGCTCTCTGGTAGTAGGCGATATGACCTTGTAGTTAAAGCCCGGGCATGAGTCATAAAACCTACCCTAACCTATATTGAGTGTAGTTCGCAATATAGCTACAGGGAGAGTTAGTATGGAGTTTAATTGTTTAATTTCTAATTTAGCTTTATTACTCAATTGTAATTGATTTTTAAATTGAAAATTTATAAAAACTGATGTGTAAGATTCTACTTTTCGATCGGGAACAACAGTTCGGCTAAACATTTACTTAACGAGTGTTTTATTGCTGTGTTAAGTGGATAACTGTCGGAATCTGTAATGACTTCTTACACTGAATATAAGGGAACTGAGGCCGGGTGATGTAATGTGTCCACTATTTTTCAATTTTTTTTTTTTTTTTTTTTTTTTTTTTTTTTTTTTTTTTTTTTTTTTTTTTTTTTTTTTGCGGCTATATGAAGTCGATGTTCAGTTTTCACCGAAATTTCATGTTTTGCGACCTCCAGATTCCAAAAATCAATAAAGAAATTCTAGTCTGTCTGTGAACACATAATGTACTCCTGATAGAATGAATGTACCGAAACACTATGGGTATCCACGGTCCCATAAGCCACCTATTCCCTTCAGTCGATATTGCCATCCTTTTTAATTGAGACTACCCATTCAGTAAAGGATATTTTTGGTAAGAATCGATGTTTCGATAGAACTAATCGTTTTCGTATAAATCAAGCAAACGTCTAAAAATAAAGTCATCGGTGAATCACCAGCAATGTACTTCCCCCCTTTTTGTTCCCCCGCTAAAACCAATCGACGCTAATAATCAATATTTGACGCTCCTAAATCCTCATACTAAATTTCATGTTGATATGTTCATTACTTCGGCAGTTATTATGGTTTTTGAATTGCTTCCTCCTCTGAGCCCCCTTTCCTTTTGCGGATTGCGCTAAAAATTAATGAGTGTCCTCCTTATGGGGTTTTGAATTCACATATGAATTTTTTTACCGATTACATAACTTCTCCTATACTTTGTATAGCAGGGGAAGAAAAACTGGAGAGATACTAACAGGAGGCACATGGAAAGTAGTTCAGAACATTGATTTATAATGTATGATCCAGAAGTAAATGAAAGATATATCTGTATTTATTACATCTCAGATATGGATCTTCGAAATGCAAAACATTTATCATAGTTTCAGATCAGGGCCCCGCAAAGCTCTGAGACATGTAAGAAGTTACATTTGAAATATTCTCGTCCCGATTGCATCTCTGCAATCATATTAACAAGCCTCTCTACAACTGCATATATTGCATTGTACCGGGCTATTTATCTTAATATTTGCTAAAAGATGCTCTTAATCAAACGTTGTCTGAATGTTGTTTTGTTTTAAGCAAAGCTGGGGTAGTTATGTCCGTTCTGTTACCAGACTGCGGAACGCGAATGTATATAGGTATATTTTTATGTATACATTATATACTTTGTTCACTCGAAGAGCCAACACGGCATATGATTCGACATGATCTCCAGACATGGCGGATGCTGGCCAAAAAACTAAAAAAAAAACATTGAGTGAGGTAGGTATGCCCTTGCCCGGGCTTTAACTACGAGTTCATATCGTCTACTACCAGAGCGCTCGTAGTAAGGATGATAGGCACTCCTTGTCATCCCTGGTCAGTCACCATTCTGACGAGGACGGTTCTCACAGCATTAGATAACATGGTACTACGGGGGTGGTTGTTTCCAAGCGGCCCCACCAACTGAGGTTGGATTCGTAGAGGTACCCCGACACTGGAAGCCAGTCCCTGGTAGGTTCTTACGCTGGGACCAGAGCGAAGTAGTAGATGTTCCAATTTCTCCCCTATTCCAAGGAACTAACTCCACCCTAGACCAATTTCCAGCCAAATAGGATGCGCTCAATATTTTGGAAGGTTGGATTCTCTCCTTGGTGGGGATGGATTAACGTCCCATCCGAAGGACGGCGTGCTTAAGTTTATTTTACCTCCCAGATAAAATAAACTGAGGGCCTCGGTCGGGTTACGAACCCACGACCTTGAGCTCAGAAGTCAAGCACGCATACCACTGAGCTACCGGCGCCCTCAATATAATAATGAAAAGAGGGTATAGTATTGTGTTGCTATGACAACGGGCTGATTCCCCATCCATCCTGGTATTTTATCAATAACACCATGGTACTGTGTACACCGACACGACGATTGAACAGATGAGGGCCAGAAATCAATGGATGACCACTGACTCAACAAGAAAACGGTTACATTTCTTTACCCATCAATGAATTTTATACATTTTTCAGGAAAATCCTGCTCCACTAAAAAGACCAATTGCAAAACTAACTAAACCTGGTATAAATTATAAAATAAAAACATGAAACCTGGATGCAGGAGAATTTTCGATTAGAGGTTTTTTTAAATTAGTTTGGATCAATGGTTACAACCCGATTATTTCCTGAAACTATTAGCCAGAAATAATTTATTAGAGAGAATAATAAATTTGTGAAAAAATATATATTAGTGTAATAATAAAAAAATTAGCTGTTTTAGTAAAATTGGCCGAGGCCCTTAGTTTATTTTATCTGGGAGGTAAAATAAACTTAAGCACGCCGTCCTGCGGATGGAACGTTAAGTGATGGTCCACAGCCTGTACGATGTCAGGTACTCGTTAAAGACCCCTACCCTAGGTGAATAAAAATTTAGGGTAGGCAAAATTTAGGACTCCCTCAGTAGAGTCGAGCTTATGCCCACCAGAGTGACGAAAGAGCTCTCTGGTAGTAGGCGATATGACCTTGTAGTTAAAGCCCGGGCATGAGTCATAAAACCTACCCTAACCTATATTGAGTGTAGTTCGCAATATAGCTACAGGGAGAGTTAGTATGGAGTTTAATTGTTTAATTTCTAATTTAGCTTTATTACTCAATTGTAATTGATTTTTAAATTGAAAATTTATAAAAACTGATGTGTAAGATTCTACTTTTCGATCGGGAACAACAGTTCGGCTAAACATTTACTTAACGAGTGTTTTTTTGCTGTGTTAAGTGGATAACTGTCGGAATCTGTAATGACTTCTTACACTGAATATAAGGGAACTGAGGCCGGGTGATGTAATGTGTCCACTATTTTTCAATTTTTTTTTTTTTTTTTTTTTTCCGGCTATATGAAGTCGATGTTCAGTTTTCACCGAAATTTCATGTTTTGCGACCTCCAGATTCCAAAAATCAATAAAGAAATTCTAGTCTGTCTGTGAACACATAATGTACTCCTGATAGAATGAATGTACCGAAACACTATGGGTATCCACGGTCCCATAAGCCACCTATTCCCTTCAGTCGATATTGCCATCCTTTTTAATTGAGACTACCCATTCAGTAAAGGATATTTTTGGTAAGAATCGATGTTTCGATAGAACTAATCGTTTTCGTATAAATCAAGCAAACGTCTAAAAATAAAGTCATCGGTGAATCACCAGCAATGTACTTCCCCCCTTTTTGTTCCCCCGCTAAAACCAATCGACGCTAATAATCAATATTTGACGCTCCTAAATCCTCATACTAAATTTCATGTTGATATGTTCATTACTTCGGCAGTTATTATGGTTTTTGAATTGCTTCCTCCTCTGAGCCCCCTTTCCTTTTGCGGATTGCGCTAAAAATTAATGAGTGTCCTCCTTATGGGGTTTTGAATTCACATATGAATTTTTTTACCGATTACATAACTTCTCCTATACTTTGTATAGCAGGGGAAGAAAAACTGGAGAGATACTAACAGGAGGCACATGGAAAGTAGTTCAGAACATTGATTTATAATGTATGATCCAGAAGTAAATGAAAGATATATCTGTATTTATTACATCTCAGATATGGATCTTCGAAATGCAAAACATTTATCATAGTTTCAGATCAGGGCCCCGCAAAGCTCTGAGACATGTAAGAAGTTACATTTGAAATATTCTCGTCCCGATTGCATCTCTGCAATCATATTAACAAGCCTCTCTACAACTGCATATATTGCATTGTACCGGGCTATTTATCTTAATATTTGCTAAAAGATGCTCTTAATCAAACGTTGTCTGAATGTTGTTTTGTTTTAAGCAAAGCTGGGGTAGTTATGTCCGTTCTGTTACCAGACTGCGGAACGCGAATGTATATAGGTATATTTTTATGTATACATTATATACTTTGTTCACTCGAAGAGCCAACACGGCATATGATTCGACATGATCTCCAGACATGGCGGATGCTGGCCAAAAAACTAAAAAAAAAACATTGAGTGAGGTAGGTATGCCCTTGCCCGGGCTTTAACTACGAGTTCATATCGTCTACTACCAGAGCGCTCGTAGTAAGGATGATAGGCACTCCTTGTCATCCCTGGTCAGTCACCATTCTGACGAGGACGGTTCTCACAGCATTAGATAACATGGTACTACGGGGGTGGTTGTTTCCAAGCGGCCCCACCAACTGAGGTTGGATTCGTAGAGGTACCCCGACACTGGAAGCCAGTCCCTGGTAGGTTCTTACGCTGGGACCAGAGCGAAGTAGTAGATGTTCCAATTTCTCCCCTATTCCAAGGAACTAACTCCACCCTAGACCAATTTCCAGCCAAATAGGATGCGCTCAATATTTTGGAAGGTTGGATTCTCTCCTTGGTGGGGATGGGCGAGAGCCTGATGAGTAATTTCTACCAACTAAAAAAAATAAAAATAAAATAAAAAAACAGAGCATTCTGGTGGACATGAGGCCAACTCGACAGTGGGAAGTCTAAATATTCCCTACCTACGTTTACTCACCTAGAGTAGAGGTTATTGACGAGTACCTGACATCACAAGCTCGGGACCATCGCTTAACATCACCTCCGAAGGACGCCATGGTCAAGCTTTTTTCCCAGATAAAAAAACTAAGGACCTCGGCCGGGTTTCGAACCTCTGAGCTACCGGCGCCCTCTAACATTCTATATATTCAAAACCACATAAGGAAGACACCTATTAATTTGCCGCAAACTCAGTCGAAGGGATCAACTCAAAAACCCTGATAACTGTCGATGCAATGATTGTATCGACGTACAATTTAGTATGAGGACTCAGAAATCCTTATGTAAGTCAACTATTAATTTGCAGTCAAAACGGTCAATTGGTTTTGAGAGGGAAAGCGATTTAATTGATTAAATCCTGCTGTGGAAATACATGTGTACTTGTTAGCGCAACATTTAATTAATTTTTGATTTTTGTAGAGGTATTTTTTCTTAAGTTTTCTTTCATTAATTATTCTAATAATTATTAATATTATTATCATAATAACTATGGTCAATATTACTCATGTAATTTATTCTTATGTTTATATTACATCATATTAACAATTTGTGGGAGGAGCCTATGAATGTGGGGGAGTGGGGAATAGTTCGTGTTATGACCGCTGGTCAGTGTTGGACAGATAGTCTTCCATGGTCCTTCAGCCTGTTGACATCAGGGCACTTCTCAAGGCCACCAACTTCTCTCGTCAATCCGGATCGCCTTTCCGTGGACCTCTGAAGTCTGGTACTTGGCTCATCTGGTGTGACGGCGTCCTCAGCCTACTCCCAGATCTTCTCGGCCTTGTTTGGAGATCAGTTCATCAGCCCATCTTCCACATTCACCCCTCCACATCAGGAGAGTTAACTTTGTTTATTTTTGTTTTTCCTTTTAACTACGCCGACTGGCCCTTGTATTTGAAATGAAATATAATTATATCATTTTTCAAAATCTAGTCTATGTTATTTATTAACATAGAATTTGGTGATTCCGGCCAGGAACATATATATTTGTTAAAATATGTATTTGAATTTTGTTCAAAGATGTATTCTAATCCTACTTTGGAATTAATCCTATTTTTGTACATCTAGCTATTTTCTTGTTATTGCGCACCTCATACCTGCCTATAACCTTCGTGTTATCATTTATGACAGTAATCAGATGTTATTATTATGATCTGGAAATAGGTCATATCAAGGTAAATAACATTCTTCTATCCATTAATCAGTGGATTTCTATTTTTATTTTTATGTTGATAGACTCTTCTTATATTATAATCTATTTTTTAAATAGTTTATAGTCTATCATTTTCTTGTGTTAAAATACATAAATATATATTTTTCCAACCTAATATTTTCAGTGGCACTCATTTAGGTTCTTGTATTTGTTTTGATTCTACTAGAAGGTTCAATGTTTGTTTATATTCACTCTAGCTTCTTTTGTTAATATCAACTTCAGATATATTTATTATTTTAATTTCATTTTCTTAGAAATACTTCGTTTCATTTTCAATTTTCATTTTCTTTTAATCATGGCAAGTGAGGAAGCGGATGTTAATGTTGCTGCTTTCTCCGATTCTCGGACAATAATATTAAGACGCAAACTTTATTCTTTATGTCAAGATATTAAATCTATTCGAGAACAAGGCCGTGCAGCTAAGGTAGATAACAGTCAAACGAATCTATTTCAAGCGATGTTCTCCGATCTTTCAAATCTTCGAAGTGAATTAAACTTTACAAATGAAGCGTTGGAAACATACTTTGTAAATGCTCAGAAAGGCGAGGATTATCCTACGGATAGAGATTCTTTGATTTTATCGAACTCGAAACGTTATATCTATGAGATCCTTATGATTCATATGGAGCTTTGTCCGCCTCCCAGGCCAGCTCGAGAACGAGCAGCTCAAAATATTTCTGTTATCAACGACACCAGGTCGCGCCTCCCAAAAATTAATATTCCAAATTTTTCAGGCGAATTGACAGATTGGCCGCATTTCAAAGATGTTTTCATTTCTTTAATTCACGATGAACCGTCACTGTCTAAAACTGATAAATTTTATTATTTAATTTCTAGTCTGAATGGTGAGGCTCGATCTCTTTTAAAGTCCATACCTGTGACGGAGGCTAATTATGACCTAGCCTGGAAGACTTTGATGGCTCGCTACGATAAGAAGCGTTTCTTAGCTACAGCCTTCTTGGACAAACTTCTCTCATTTAAATCTCACCCAAAGGTTTCCGAAAATTATAAATTATTTTTATCTCATGTGGGTGACAGTATGGAAGCTTTTCAACTTCTAAAAATTCCTCATGAAGCGGAATTTATCTTGTTTCATCTTGCTATTCAATGTCTGGACCAGAGAACAAGGGAGATGTTCGAATCCAAGCATATTAAGGAAGAATTTCCGCGATGCAACGATCTTCTGGAGTTTGTCAGAGACAGACAGCAAATTCTGAAGCTGTCTTCCAGCAAACCCGGTAAGTCGTCTTGCCCGAAGGCAACGAAGACCCATAATAAATCTTCTTCTGTGTTTTTGACGACCAAGAGAGCTTCGAAACCATCGGATGTGCGCACTTTAAAGTGTCCATACTGTAAATTGTCTGGTCATGATTTGACCAAATGTCCCAATTTTTTGAATCTGTCGCCGTCGCAACGCTTCCACTTTGTAAAAACCTTCAAGGGATGTAAATATCATTTAACTTCGGGTCATACTACCGATGAATGCAAATTTAAAATTAGATGTCTCATTTGCCAATCTCTTCACCATTCCTTACTTCATTTTTCAACAAACACCCTCGTTGAAGATACTAGGCCTCCATCTATGGGGACGCCTTCAGGAACTTCGAAATCGATTCTTACCTTTCGTGGTAATTCTTTTGATGTTCCAGCTCAACAAATACTTCTTAGTACTGCTACTGTTTTCATAACAGATGTTCGAGGATGTTTTCATCCCATTCGTGCTCTCATTGATTCGGGAGCTCAATCCTCATTGG
This sequence comes from Aradus depressus, assembly GCA_963662175.1. Lineage (NCBI taxonomy): Eukaryota > Metazoa > Arthropoda > Insecta > Hemiptera > Aradidae > Aradus > Aradus depressus. Next base: position 19,722,415 of record OY759220.1, on the reverse strand, counting down.
TGACTTCAGACTGTGCTCGGCGACTCCGCTTGACGGTGGCGAATGATTCCCATCAGATAAGTTCTGTCGGGGACCTTAGTGTTCCGTCCTTAGGAACTACACTTTTTGAGATGAAATCTATTCATCGTAAAGCCCCTCTACTAGGTGTCCGCGCCACAGTTGTCACCAAAATAACGTCGGATCTTCCATCTATTGCAGTTCCGGAAATTATAATCAGAAAAATTAACCCTTCGATCAAATTAGCCGATTTGAATTTTGGACTGCCTCGTCCAATCGACTGCCTTTTAGGTGCCGATATTTACTATAAAATATTGGAAGGTAGACCCATCCCTATTATCGGTACAGATTTAGCCACCATTAAAACATCTCTTGGCTGGATTGTTACTGGTGCCTATTCAGTTGATTTTGAGTCCTTCCCCAGGCCATCGGTTTTGACCCTCACGACGATTCCCTTTATTCACCGTCAACTTGAACGATTCTGGGAATTGGAGGAACCTAGCATTGGAGTTGTGACCGATCCGGAAGAGGAACTTTGCGAAGAACATTTTGCCCGGACTCATCGTCGTTTGACTTCAGGGAGGTACGTTGTTGCTCTTCCATTTAAATCTCCTTCACCATTATTAAGTGATTCAAGATCGCAAGCGTTGAAGCGGTTCTACAATTTGGAAAAGAAATTGTTGAGAAATCCCACACTGAGACGGGAATATATCACTTTTATGGAAGAGTATCTCTCTCTGGGACACATGGAAATCGCTTCCTTTCCTGGGAAATACATAATTCCCCATCATGGCATTTTAAAAGAGACTAGCTCAACAACTAAGTTGAGAGCGGTCTTTGATGCGTCCATGTCGTCGTCGATTTCTACCGGCTCTCTAAATCAACATCTTTTTGTTGGACCGAAACTTCAACTTGATATTGCGGACATCATGCTTAATTTTAGACTTCATCGCATTGTGTTTGTGACGGATATCTGTAAGATGTACCGCCAAATCCTTATCAATGAACCCGATCGTCTTTATCAACATATTTACTGGAGATCGGATCCTGCTGATGACGTTAAAGAATATGAATTGTGCACCTTGACTTACGGGATGTCCTGCTCCCCCTACTTGGCTCTTCGCGTTCTTAAACAACTCACTCTGGATGAAGGTCATCATTTCATCCATGCGTCCAAAGTGTTACGCGAGGACGTATATATGGATGATATCATAACTGGGGCATCAAGTATCGATGAAGCCCTCAGCCTTCAACAACAACTAATTGATTTACTCATGAAGGGTAATTTCGAGCTTCGTAAGTGGGCCAGCAATTCAGAGAGTGTGCTCAAGGCAGTTCCAGAGAAGTTTCATGAAAGGTCTATTTCACTTTCGAAGGGAGAAGATTGTGTTTTTAAGGTGTTAGGGGTCCAGTGGAATGCTCAGTCAGATGAGTTCTCATATAATATCACCACCCCACGTCCTCAGTGCACTAAACGTGGTGTTCTATCTGCAATTGCGCGTATCTTCGATCCTCTAGGTTATTTAACACCGGTGATATTTTTGGCCAAGCTTATGTTGCAAAATATTTGGAAATTAGGCCTCGGCTGGGACGATCCTCTGCCAACTGAGGTCAAACTTGACTGGGAAAATTTCATGATGGAAGTTCCCCAATTGGTGTCCATCCGTTTATCACGTTTCATCCCGGTGAAACACAGTAACGATTGCCAGTTCGTCGGTTTCTGCGACGCTTCAGAGAAGGGATTCTCGGCCATCATTTATATTAGAACGGTAACGGATGACAATGTTCAAATTTTTCTCTTGAAAGCAAAATCTAAGCTGGCTCCTATAAAACCGCTCTCTATCCCAAGGCTTGAGCTTTGTGGTGCTCTTCTTCTTGCAAAATTATTCAGCTCTCTGAAAAAATTTCGAGACAGAATTTCGATAAATCAAATATTCTTCTTTACGGATTCCGCTATTGTGTTAGGTTGGCTACATACTCCACCTCATTTATTGAAAACCTTTGTGGCCAACCGTATTGTAAAAATTTTACAGTTAATTCCTGAGGTGTCCTGGCGTCACGTGGGCACATTGGACAATCCAGCTGACGCTGCCTCACGGGGTCTCCGCCCATCTCAGATTTTACGTAATGATCTATGGTGGAACGGACCGTCTTGGCTACAACTTCCCGTCCATGACTGGCCTAAGATCGAAAGATTTTGTAGCCGGACAACAGTTTTGCCCGAGCTTAGGGGCGGTATAATTGCTACTCTCAGTTCAAAGGTCGTCCCTGACCTTGTGTCATGGATCGAAAACTTCTCATCATTTATGAAGCTTCTCAGGACGGTATCGTATGTGCGGCGATTCATCCAGAATACCCGCAACTCCAATCTGTGTGGGCCTTTGACATTAAGAGAATTGAACGCGGCGGAGACAACCTGTATCCGTCTTATCCAAAATTGTTATTTACCTAACGCTATACACAGTGGCGACGAGGATTATGCCTCCACTAATCTCCGAGGTCTGACTCCATTCTTGGATCCCTTGGGACTTTTGAGGGTGGGCGGTCGTCTTCAACAATCACCTCTTCCTGAAGGTATGAAGCACCCTATCATCCTACCTCATCATTCCCACCTCTCTAGACTTATAATACGTCACTATCACCACTTGTATTTGCATGCTGGTCTAAATCAACTCCATGCCTTGATACGTCAACGTTTCTGGATCCTCTCAGCAAGGCGTTTAATCAGACAAGAGTTATTTAGATGTGACATTTGTTATAAGTTTTCAGCAAAGCCAGCTGAGGCTCTGATGGGCAGTTTGCCTACGTGTCGTTTTGAAGCTGGCCGAACTTTTATTAATGTTGGCGTCGATTTTGCCGGCCCATTTTCTATCAGGGAGTCTCGGAGAAGAAATGCGCCTGTTAGCAAATCATATTTATGTCTGTTTGTATGTATGACTACTAAGGCTCTTCATTTGGAACTGGTATCTGATCTTTCGACAGCGTCCTTCATGGCCACGCTCGATAGATTCATTTCACGTAGAGGGCTCCCTACTAAAATTCTGTCAGATTGTGGCAGCAACTTTGTCGGAGCGGCAAGGCATCTCTCTGACATGCAGAAATGGTTACATAAAAATTCTGTCCAAGAGGATTTGTCTTCCCATCTACTGACGAGAGGTGTGGAATGGGTTTTTAACCCTCCTTACTCACCCAATTTCGGAGGTATCTGGGAAGCCGGCGTCAAGTGCGTGAAGAATCATTTTAAACGCGTTCTCAATGATACAGCTTTCACTTTCGAAGAGCTCACCACCTTGTTCGCAAGGATTGCAGCGATTCTAAACTCAAGACCTCTTTGTGCCTTAACATCAGATCCTACTGATCTAGACATTCTTACTCCAGGTCATTTCTTGATTGGGACAGCTCTAACAACGAGACCAGAAGTCGACTTTACGGACAGTCCTGAGAATCGACTCACCAGATGGCAACTCGTACAACAAAGAGTTCAACACTATTGGCAACGATGGAGGAATGAATATCTTACAACTCTCCAACAACGACCAAAATGGTTTAGAACTACTTACCATCCTCATGTCGGTGATTTGGTTCTTCTTTGGGACAAACATTCCTCACCTGCTCAATGGCCTCGCGGAAGAATAACTGACGTCTTCCCAGGTCCCGACGGAATTGTTAGGGTTGTAAATGTTCATACTCTTAAGGGTATTTTTAAACGTCCCCTATCTAAGTGTGTGCCACTGATTCCCCAATCGGGTGACTCAGAGAAGTAATTTCTTTAAATTTTTTTTCATATAAAATTTGGTGGGCGGTTATGTTAGCGCAACATTTAATTAATTTTTGATTTTTGTAGAGGTATTTTTTCTTAAGTTTTCTTTCATTAATTATTCTAATAATTATTAATATTATTATCATAATAACTATGGTCAATATTACTCATGTAATTTATTCTTATGTTTATATTACATCATATTAACAATTTGTGGGAGGAGCCTATGAATGTGGGGGAGTGGGGAATAGTTCGTGTTATGACCGCTGGTCAGTGTTGGACAGATAGTCTTCCATGGTCCTTCAGCCTGTTGACATCAGGGCACTTCTCAAGGCCACCAACTTCTCTCGTCAATCCGGATCGCCTTTCCGTGGACCTCTGAAGTCTGGTACTTGGCTCATCTGGTGTGACGGCGTCCTCAGCCTACTCCCAGATCTTCTCGGCCTTGTTTGGAGATCAGTTCATCAGCCCATCTTCCACATTCACCCCTCCACATCAGGAGAGTTAACTTTGTTTATTTTTGTTTTTCCTTTTAACTACGCCGACTGGCCCTTGTATTTGAAATGAAATATAATTATATCATTTTTCAAAATCTAGTCTATGTTATTTATTAACAGTACTTGATGATGGGAAATCGGTCATCATCTCTTGATAAGTCCGCATAATCTTAGTGCAAAGTTTATTCAACTTACCTTTGTTCGAACTTGGTTTTAATTTAATATCACCAAAGCAACATATACTAGAAGAATAAATTCATATATCATTATTTTCAAATGTCTTTCATTAGAATTTAGCAACAAAATTGACTGTTTTACAAGAATAACGATTTCTTTCACAGGTTGCAAAATAAAAATGTAGTCTGACCTCAAAAAAGTTTTATTATTTTATACTAGCCGGCTTTCGATGTTGCCCTCATCATCCAGCAGTTCATTAAATCAATTTAAAAAATTTTAAATTGAATAAATAAGATAAAATTCTCTATTGTGACTCAGATGGAGAACAGGATTAACATACTTTACACATCCGTGAAATTTAATACTGTTAATTTTTTTCGATAGTTTTGTGTATTTTTTATTTATTAGAGAATCTTATTTATTAATTTATAAAAATTTTAAATGATTTTATATAAAAATTGTTTTACTGGCCTGCCTGGATATGAGTGCAACCTCGGAAGCCAGCTAGCATAAAATAATAAAATTTGTGAGAGGTCAGACTACATTTTTGGTTTACAAACCTGTGAAATAATCCCTTCTCTATACATTAGCCAACTTCACAATAAAGATTTGTTTTTTCCTTTATCGACCTATGAACAATTCCATAACTACTTCATGAATAAATTTGAAGAAGTTTATCCTTAAGATTTTCTCTTTAAAGCTTCATTAATATGCTAATTTAAAGACACTTTCCTTTCTTCCATATTTACCGTACTTCACGAGGAAAGGATAAAACATGGAGAAAAAAACAAAACACGAAACTACTCTGTTAAATGCCTCGTTTTACGAGTCACGTAAAGCTCAAATAAAAATTTAATATTTTTTTAATTATTTATGGATATTGTCAAATTCTGCATATAATATATGCGGAGTTCCACTGACGGTGTAGTACTTTTTGGAGGAGTGCTCCTTGCAGTTCCTCTGACGGTGTAGTATTTTTTGGAGGTGTGCTCCTTGCAGTTCCTCTGACGGTGTAGCACATCTTGGAGGAGTGCTCCTTAAATCGGCTGCTGGAGGACCATCGGAATACCGGCCACTCTAGCCGGAACACTTGGAAATGTAACCTTTTTCATTGACTCAGTGGTGAACCATTGATTTCGATCCCTCATTAGTTATAGCATATTATCGGTGTACATATTACCATGGTTTTATTGATATAATACCAGGATGGAATGGGAACCAGCGCGTTGTCATGGTAACACAATATTATACTTTTAATGCCTCATTTAATATTTTTACTTCCCCATCTATACAGTGTATAGGGGAAGTTATGTAATCCGCCAGAAATTCAATGTAGTTATCACCTGAATTTCATGTTTTCCAAAAATGTCCTGTCTGTAGACTTTGTATTATTATCCTTTTATTTTGCCTCATGCCCGGGCTTTGACAACGGGGTCTACGGTCAGAGCGCTCTTTCGTCGACCTAGTGGACATGAACCTATATTTTCTATTCATCCTTTAACAAATCATTCTGTTTGGAAATATTTTTTTTGTAGGAATACGTAAATAAATAAAAAAGTTGAGGGCGCCGGTATCCTTGCTTGCCTTCTGAGCTCAAGATCGTGGGTTCAAAACCTTTCGAGGCCCTTAGTTTATTTTATCTGGGAAGTAAAATAAACTTAAGCACGCCGTCCTTCCGATGGGACGTTAAGCGATGGTCCCTAGCCTGTACGATGTCAGGTACTCGTTAAAGACCCCTGCCCTAGGTGAATAAAAACTTAGGGTATGCAAAATTTAGGACTCCCACAGTAGAGTTGGACTCATGTCCACCAGAGAGACGAAAGAGCGCTCTGGTAGTAGGCGATATAACCTCGTAGTTAAAGCCCGGGCATGAGTCATTATAACTAACTAATAAGAAAGGTAAAACCATTTCAAAAACATAGCGGCGGAAAAACATGAAAAAGAAAATAATAAAAAAAAAATAACGGAGTTTTCAACTAAGTCAATAACGTTTTTTTTTTTTTATCGTAAAAATAGAATAAGATTAAGATTTGAAAACCCACAAACGACAAAATTGGCTACTCACTTTTTTTCTTTTAACTTAACAATAATTTTTACGGACTTGTAAAAGTATTATGGGAAATATAAAAATTATTTTTTCATTCTTCATATAAAATTTATTATATCTTATATAATTTATTATAGATGTGGTAAATATTATTAATTTATTTAAAATTCATACGCGGGTAGCTTGAGAGAAAAAAAAAGTGGTCACATAAATAAAGGCGAAGATACAGATACATTTATGGTCAAATTTATGAAGAACCCAGAACCGTACAGAAGCACATAAAATGTTTTGAAGTTTTGAACCGTTTTCTTATGCTTGACATGTCCATTGTGTTAAATGCCTCCAGAAATCTATAAAGAGGTAACTGATCTTAAAAATAAACCTCTTGTGACATAGGTTATAACAACTTAGGGTAGGCAAAATTTAGGACTCCCACAGTAGAGTCATGCTCAGGTCCACCAGAGTGACGAAAGAGCGCTCTGGTAATAAGCGATATGACCTCGTAGTCAAAGCCCGGGCATGAGTCATAAAACCTAACCTAATCCTAACCTATTATAAAATCAATTATGAAAAATTAAAATAGTTATTTGTATAAAAACAGCTGTTAGGTGTGAAGTAACTTAATTAGTGAATAAATATACAAAAATTGACTAGTCGCATTTTGTTTTAAAACGAAATGTGAACATCCAATGAATGAAGTACAAAAGACGACGATCAGGTGTTTCAAATAGTCCAGAGACAGTCTAAGTTGTGTTATGGAAGTGGACAGTCTAGAGAGGGAAATGTTTTTAGGCTCAAAGTCTGAGTGAGAGAGCATGTAGAGAAGGTAAATTATAACATTGGAAGTACATAGAAGAGAAAAGGTACTTTTTATTTATTTGTATATATACATATATGCCCAAAATATAAAATAATTATAAATAGTGGCCATTATAAAACAGAAAAAATACTGATATAATTTTGAGTAATTAGTTTTTAAGATTTTTTTTGTAAAATAATTTCATTTTTTTTATTATCAATCTTATCTATCTATCTGGCGCTACAACCCTAGTGGGTCCTGGCCTCCTCAATGAGCCTCCGCCATTCGGCTCTGTCCTGTGCAGCTGCTTTCCAATTTCGCTGACCAAGAAGCTCTCTCGCATCAGCTGCCACACCATCCACCCATCTTAGCCTCGGTCTGCCTGCTCTTCTTGATCGGTGCAAAGGCTCCTCAAGGACTGTTCTTGGCACTTCGCCCTCTTCCGTTCGGGCTACATGGCCTGCCCAACTCAACCTTCCCAACTTCACCACCCTCACTACATCAGCCTCAACAAACAGCTCGTAGATTTCCCTATTCTTGCGTATTCTCCAAACCAGTCCGTCCTTCACAGGGCCGAAAACCCTTAGAAGAATTTTCCTTTCAAATATCAACAGGTCCTTCTCGTCAGACTTAGATAGGGTCCATGTTTGACTGGCGTAGATAAGGACTGGACGGATCAGGGTCTTTGGTATGCCTGCTCAGTAGAGAGCTTCGCATATGCCTCAGCAATCCAAAATAGCATCGATTCGCTGCCGTAAGTCTTTTCTTAATTTCGGCTGATGTCTAGTTCCTGGTGGTGATTTGAGAGCCCAAGTACGTAAATTCTTTGACCCTCTCGAAGGAATATGGGCCAATCGATATACTTCGGCTATGGGGGTTCGCGTCTACACCTGTGTACTGTGATGTACACTACGGAACATTTTTTTAATGAATATTTTAATGAAAAGAGGTAATTTTTTTTATTATAATCTAATATCATATATATATTAGATATATATCAAGGTGTTTGAGAAACAAAACAAAAAAACATATAAAAAACAGCTGTGAAATAGTGTTAAATGTAATGGAGTCGTGAGCTAGCTCTTGAACGGTGCAATGTGGTTTGATATGTTTTAAATAAAAATGAAGTTGAACAATTAGATGAAAGTTGACTGGGGTGGAATTAAAGTGAAGAGTTGACGGGGTCTGGTTTTTGTGGTAGAGGCGTCGAGAAGGTACAATTAATAATATATATTTTTCAATATGCCCAAATAAAAAAAAAAAGAAATAGTTTTTTAAGTATTAATTTAATGTTTTTGTGCCATTGTAAATTTTTGTTTTGTTTGTTCAAATAAGTTTTTTTTTAAATTTAAATATGTAAATATAGATAATAACCCAATTATTTGTCCTCTTCAAATTCTATTCTATTCATCTTCCCTGTTGTCCCAGTAGTATCATTTAAAAAACCTTTGGATTAGAAATTAATATTATTTAAAATTATTTAAAAATTGGTATCTCTTTGTGAATCCAAGTGTAAAGTTTGTTTAATTGAATTTTTTTCGTTGTATACGTGTACTTTCTTAAAAATTGCACGTCTTAAATTATTGATAATATTTTTTTAGGGCAATTTTCGACAAACTACTGTAGAAATCAAAATTTAAATAAACAAAAGAGATCAAATTTCTACAGGAAATGTGGTAGCAAACAAGCTTTTATCACAGTACATATATTTAGTCTTTAATTATTTAGTCTAGTAACATTATCAATCTTAGTTATATAAATAATAATGTAGGTTTAGATAAATAAACCCAATATTTGTTCTCTTATTCTAAGCTATTCATTTTCCCTGCCAACCCAGTAAGATAATTTATACCTTTGGATTAGATTGACTTTCTTCAAAATTGCACGTCTTGAACTTTCGATATTTCTTTAGAGTCCTTTTCGGAAACTACTTTAGAAATCAAAATTTAGTAGACCAGCTAAATATTCTAGAGGAAATGTGGTAATTTTATTTTAATTTTATATTTATTTAACATATATATATATTTTTTTATATCAGACCGGAAATGTTCCCCCGGGACATTCTTAATCAATTAAACTTTCGATCTCCCTATAAAACCAATCGATCCTTTGTGCTAAACATCAATAAATGACGTACAGAGAGGCTTCTGAATCCTCATATGTACTATAATTCAGTCGATACATTCATTACATCGTCGTTGGAGTTTTTAATTTTTCATCAGGATTTCATTTTTTCAACCCCCTAACTCTGAAATGTCTGTCTATGTGTGACTGTTTCCGCGTGAACACGATAACTCCCGATAAAATGAATGAATCGACACGACATTTTCAGACAACATTTATTTATCAGTCAATTTGGCCGAAGTGAAAGGGGGATTAGGGGGGGGGGCTCAAATATATTAAAGAAGTGTCTGTGTAACTCACTTATTCAAAAAACTTGTTATCAGATGGCCTGATGATGCGGCAACGTCGAATGCCAGCTATATTTTTGTTTGTATTGAGTCGATACATATGTTTATTGAAGGTAACAGGGTAGCCAAGGGGCATGTTGCTGGCTGGAAGACCCAAAGTTAAATTTACAGGGGGACGGGGGGGATGGTAAGGTAAGGTGTCATCTTTAATGGATATAGGAGAGGAGAACGTGCTCTGACTGCACGAGCTCAGTTCAACGGATGACAAGTCACGTACCTCGGCCACATTTGGCCCACAACACACCAACATTTACACCTGTTTAAAGCCCAAACTTGGGACAGATCTTAAGTCGAATTCTCTACAAAATTAGTTGACTAAAAGTTGACATATGATGACGAAAAGACCAAAGCATCCTCGAAATATATATTTTTTTTCGGCTTACCGCTCCCGGTGGTGGCCACGACAACCGGTCGGCGAGTCGCAAATGCGCCCCCATCTATCCCGAGCTCATTTGGAGCGCCAAGAAGCTCCGCCAGGGAAAAGAAGGTGGGCTGGGAGTGACCACCGCCGCGGCGTGCCTGCAGTCGTCCCCGGCGCAGGGTCATCGTTCCATCGGATTTACAAGTTCAGACTAGGATGTATCAAAACAGTATTTTATCTAGTTTTAGATAAATCAAGTTTCTTTGTCATAAAATAAGTCGATTTTTGGATTCCAAAAGTGAGACTTTGAGTGACGTCTGATTCACCGTTCCATCGGATTTATGAGTTCAGACTAGGATTTCAGATAGGCCAAGTTTCATTTGTCATTATATAAGTCAATTTTTCAAAAAAACTATAGATTTTAATCGGCCGCCATTTTGTATTCCATCGGCTTTGAGATTTCAGACTGCTATTTTTTGGATTTCGAGGATGGATATTTTGAAAATTTCATAATAAAAATGTTCATAAAATAAGTCAACCTTTTTGCACTGGGCTCCAGGACTATAGAGCTTACTTTTCTACGGTAGAAGGCGACAAATCGACTGAACGCTGGGTAGCCGGTTCCCATCACTAGCTGCCGTAGGTCGAGTCCCAGGTACGATCCTGTCCCGCGCATCAACTCCACCCTAGGCCCAACAGCGGACTCTACTATGGGAATCCTAAATTTTGCCTATCCAGGTTTATTCAACGTCCCATCTGAAGGACGGCATGCTCAAGTTTTTTTCACTCCTCTGATAGAAAACTCAAGGACGTTACCGCCTACCTCTGAGCTACTGGTTCCCTCTATTAACATATATACAACAATTTTATAAATTAAAATTAAGTGAAAATAAAAACATAAAAAAGTTGTTGTCTTCTCATTGGTTTGTTTTCAACCGGAACCGGTTTTCAATAGCCTCCACATTGTACAGATGGAATGTGCCACTGATGATGACGCAGTTGTGTTGAAAACCTCATTCTGGTTGGAAATGAAACAGTGGGAATAAAACGGGAAATGTCGTCCCACAACAACCTTTCCAGAATGAATTAATCAATTATGAAAAATTTGGCGTTAGCAGAAAACGGTACACTGTATGTATACATTTTTGGGAAATTAGACAATATAAATATTAAACAATTTCTTTGTTTTTATTTATTTTTATTAGCTCTCCATTATATCGACATAGATCACAGACATTTATTCGAACATTCAAGAATGGTTAGCAAAATGTCCTCTTTGATCGAGATTGGAGCACAAAAGGAGTACACAGCCAAAATCTTGAGTAAACAACAAAAATGTTGGCCAACCCAGAACTATAAGAGGTCTGACTCAGGTTCGGAGGAGTGTTTGCCAAGGTACCGGTTGGGGAGAGTTGCAAAATTCCATCTCCATATCTGGCCAGCCTCTGGTGTTGTATCCACAGTGCCTCTGTCATCCACTTGGAGAGGCTGGTTAGAGGGGGATCTGTCTAGGCGAGCGACCCAGAATATGTCGTGAGGGCAGCCGGCACTCCGGGAGGTACAGACATTTTGAGACGTCTCAGAACCAAATGAGCTTACCCCAATCTTGAGTAGGTGTCCTACCAGAGGACTTCTCACTCATATTGAAGTTCGTGTCGATAAATTCATTGATGGTTTTTGTAGACCCCCTCCCTCCCCTCCCTTTCCCTTTGGCCGATTTGGCTGAAAATCAATAAGTGTCGTCCTATTGGAGTTCTTGGAACACATCAAATTTCGTTTCGATGTATAGTATCGAGAGTTTTCATGTTTACACATACACATACAGTCAGGAATTCTTACTTCCGCAGCAGTGCAAAGTATAGAAGAAGTTAAGCAATTGGTTAACATATTATAAGTGTATCCAGAAACTCAAGAGGACGACACCTATTGACTTTCAATCAAATCGGCCCAAGGGAAGGGGGACGTTGTCTTCCCACTGTTTTATTTTTGACCAGAACCAGTTTTCAACGCAACGGTGTCATCATCAGTGGTACATCTTACCTCAGTTCTCGTTTAATCGCTGTGCTGTGTGGATGGGATATACCACTGATGATGATGCTGTTGCGTTGAAAACTGGTTCTGGTCAAAAATAGAACAGTGGGAAGACAACTTATTTTAGCTTAAGAACTCTCATAATTGCCGAGGTAATGAAGGTAGGGACACAAAATTTAGTATGATTTAGATGTCTATGTAAATCAACTATTGATTTTTAGTCCGGTCGATTAGTATTGAAGGGAGGGCGAAAATGTAGTTGATTAATTCGTACTGGGGAAGTGCTTTACCATGAGCACGTACAGACTTTTTGATTCACAGACTTTTTTTTTTAAATTTTTGGAAACTCCTACTTCGTATATCTAAGGTGTATCACAAGAAAGCTGTCTTTCATTAAACTGCCATATTGAAAAACTCCGACTGCTAGATCAAATTCGTCTCCACAATAGCGATATAAATTTTAGAATATTACTTGAAGGGTTTAGGTATGAGTTTTGTCCTGAAAGTGTCTGCAGGCTCTATACCTTAAACGAAAAGGACGATCTCATACACTTTTTGTTCTTTTGTCCCTCCTTGTGTATCCCCAGGCAAGCATTTCTCCACAATTATCTCACCAATAGACCAGAATATAACTCAGAACCATTTGTGCATATTTTAAATAATTTAAATGATAGAAAAATTTCAATTTATTTTTATTTTATACTGTTGGCTTGAAATATAAAGAATAATATAATTTAATTTGTTGCATGTAAGATGGATATATATATTTATTTATTTATTTATTCATGTTCATGTCATATCTTGTTTTATATAATTTTGAATTGTTTCTTTTATTCTGGTAGCTTGCAATATTTATATTAAAGAACATGTCCATTTTTACTATTTCAATATTATTGGTATCTTTTTATTTAGTTGCTATATTGCCTATTGTGTACAATTCTTTATATAGACATCTTTTCTTTTATTTTATTTTATATACTTAACAATAAGAATATTTATTTTGTTAACAATTTAAAAAAAAAAACACTCATTGCCATAAAGGTTGTAATCTTTAGTGCAATAAAGCTTATCTATCTATCTATATCCAAGGTGCAACAAGATCCCCGTTTCAGAGACATATGGTCGAACACCCCACATCGGAGGATACTTCGTGAGAGCGACAAGAAGGACCATCATTAGACTGTCAATCACTTTCAAACCAGGTCTGACATTAATTTAATACTTCGGTGTAGAAATAATGACTGCTTAGAAACATCTAACCCAGAAATTAAATCAATTAGGAAATACTCCAGAAGACAACAGCATTCAAATTAATTCCAAAAGTTAATATTCTGAAGCTATGGAAACTAATCATACGTTTTCTATATTAAAAAAAAAAAAATATGGAATCATCTTTCAGGAATAATAAATGTTTCAAAATAAAGTTTTGAGAATAATAATAAATGGTCTGGTGAAGGATAGAGAAACCTAGGGGTGGAGGATCAGAAGAATCAGGGAACTGAGGGGATATCTTCTGGCAATATCTGACCGTAGAAGCAGACATGAAGTCATGGGATCCCAGAGAGAGGCTGACCGCAGACAGCCATAAGACGCATCAGGAATGTTCAGGTCCCAGGAGCCAGATCACGAGGAAGACCATGGCTGAGATGATGAAGAGGGATGCCGTGGAACACAATGTGGTGAACTGGAGACAGGCAGCGCAGGACAGATCGCAGTAGAGGAGGCTGGTGTAGACGACTAAGAATATTCATGGTCCGTCTACAACGGACGATGAGTAAATAAGAGAATAGTATAAAATAGTATGAAAATCAGCATTATCATCGGAAAGAATGGGGAAAATGTCGCCTGCAACGAATGCAACTGCCAGAGTGTAAAACTGATTTACTTTACAATTTTGCCATAAGCCCCTCATTAGCTTTCATAGTATATATTTCTCAACACGTCCAATATTCTTTAGGGAATTTCGTCACTATTTGAGACAAGTTTTCTAAAGTTAGAAATAAAGAAGATAACATTTCTGAGTAGAGAAACAGGTAGAGAGGAGTAACAAGGGAGAAGAGATGGGAGTGATGGGGACTACATTTTTTATTCATTGTCCGGATATCGCACGTAATCAGCTTCAGGTAGTAATATTAAGAGCATTTATTCCCGGACGGCGCCTCTTAGTAATGTTATATTTATTTTACAGTTTGAAGTATTTTTATCACCATAAAACTATCGAAACTCAGTAAAAAGTATAGGGGAAGTTATGTGATCGGTCAGAAATTCGATAATGGATTTTCACAGGAATTTCGTGTTTTCCGACCACTTGATTCCAAAATCTGTATGTCTATACCATGGTAGCTCCTGATATAATGACTGTATTAATATAATGAGTAAATATATATAATGACTGTATCGACGATTTATATGTGTGTCCAGGACCCCATCTTTAAGAAGGACTTAATTTTCCAAGTCAAAAGAGAGGGATATATTTTTGGAAAAACAGTCTATTGATTTTGGGGGAAGAGCGAAATTTAATTAAATCGTACTGGGGAAGTACATTTTCAGTTATTCATCGTATTTTTTTGCATCCATATAAAAAAAAAATTTCCCCAAACGTTTTTGTGTATTTTTTTAAGCCTCAAAAACTTCTCATGTGTCCCTCTGGGCTGCATATAGTGAATCGACCCAGAGCCCATTCTAACGACTTGTTAACGAGCCTGCCAGAAAAGGTCGACCAAGGACGTCCATTGTAAACTGAGGGCGTCCCTCCAACTAACTCGATTTTCACCCAACTCAAGAATTAATTGGTACGTTCCTTTCCACATACTACTTCCCCAGAAACACAAATTGTAGGGGAAGGTATTGCTAAGAAATCCCATGTTGTTATCACCGGAATTTCATGTAGCAATAAAGTAAGTGTGATCGTGATACATCCATTACATCGGCAGTTATTGGCGTTTTAGAGTCGACCCCTCTCTCTGTCCGGGTGATTCCAATGAAAATTTATATATAATATAGTTTTTAAGCTTCCTCCCTATCGGCCGATTTGGCTGAAAATCAATAACTGTCGTCCTTATGAGGTTTTCGATACATAAATACAATTTCGAGTCGATACATTCATTCTATCGAGTTGTTTGCATACATGTAGAAAGAAATTTTATTTTCTCTTTTTTGGAATCAGATTAGGATAACATGAAATTCTGGTGATAACTCAAAATGAAATTTCAGAACTTCTCCTATACATCGTATGCTGAGCAAGTAATAAATATTCCGGAAGACCTAAAGACCAAAACTATTGTGTTTATTTCAATCCATCTTTATTTAGTAAATTAAAAATGTCTTTCCTCAATCTTAGTATACATTATTTTGTATCGAATATTTAATACATTGAATTTTGTTTTGTGCTTCCTTAAATAAACAATAAAATAATATAAATACATTTTAAAAAGCTTACCTTGAATAAGAGCGGGGCATGAGAGAACCAACAGGATGGTGACAGCAGCCATATTACAACCGAGGCATTCTTCGTCTGAAACAATACACATATTATTTATTTATTTGTATTTTATAGGAGAGGGGGGATGAAAACATAATCCGAAGTATATTATCTATTTGCTATTCTCAGTGAGGACGGGTGTTCTCCAAGCTGGTGTACTAAGTCCCATTCTGTTTAAACTTAATGGCTACCTACGATAATAATACTTTCTTCTGGTAAATATTTCATATTTTTTTGCCATCAAGATACCATTTTTGATTCAATAATCTCATGTGCTAAATTGCCTACCTAAACCTGAATATTACTTCTCCAGCTATACAAGGTATAGGAGAAGTTACGTAATCGGTCTCAAATTCTATGAGATGTTGAATTTTCAAAGAAATTTTATGTTTTACCTTTATTCCAAAAAAATTCTCAGTGTATCTGTGAACAGGATAACTCACGATGGAATGAATGTATCAACACGAAATTTTGTTTGTATATTCCGAACCCCAGAAGGACGACACCTATTGATTTTCAGTCAAATCGGTCGAACAAAAGGGGTGATTCAGGGGATGCTTAACACAAAAACTCTAATAACTATGGTTGAAATGAATATATCGGCACAACATTTCATACGTAAATTCACAACCACATTTTCAGAGAAATCCCCTGAACGGATTTGGGAAGGGGGTCAGGGGGCTCAACTCAAAAACTCCAAGAACTCCAATGTAAGGAACGTATTAACGTGAAATTTTATATTTAAATTTATACCCCTGTAAGAAAGAAGGAGGAGTAGACTCAAAACTCCAATAATGCCGATATAATGAAGATTTCGATACAAATTTTAATATGAACATTCACAACCCTCTATGAAAATCAACTATAGATTTTTAGCCTAAAAAAACGTTCGTAAAAAGGGTTTAGAAAATTCAATTTGACAAAAATAAAGTTTTTATTAAAAAAATCCCTTTACATTAAATCGATTTTTCCAAACGTGTTACAGTTTACTCAATCAATTAAAAAAATAAATACAAAACTTGGACCATAATTAAGAAAGAAATAATTGGATTTTGGAACCATTCCGAGATTCACTTCTGCCAAGAACTATTAACAACGGCGCCTCGATGACTGAGTTATTGAGGTGACTGGCACCTAATCTCAGAGAACAGCTTGCCCTCCTGGCTTATCAAAAATAATATACTTCACGAACTAAACAAAGTATTGGGGAAGATATGTCGAATTTTTGCCGAAAATACAACTTTTCCGACCCTGATAACAAAAACTAAATAGCTATATGTGTGTGTGTCAATTCCCGATAGAATGGATATGACTCGAAATTTTATATGGATAAAGAACTCCAAAAAGGCACCAATTGATATTCAGCCAGATCGACCAAAGGGAAGGGGGGAGCATCTCAAAAATCCCGATACCTCCCATGAAATATACGAATCGACAGAAAATTTCGTATGAGTTGCTATTGACTATTAGTCTGGTCAATTGGCTTTGATGGGAGAGCGAAAACATAATTGATTAACTTGTACTGGGGAAATACATTGCTGGTGATTCACCTAGATTTTTTTTTTACTCAATGAATTTTGAAAACAGATTTCATAATTTTTGAGAACGCATTAAATAAAACAGGGAGTTTAGCCCCCGGGTCGATTTCGCTAAAAGTCTACAGATCTCGTCCTATTGAGGTGTTGGATAAGCATGTAAAATTTCGTGAGGATGTATTCAGTCTATCAGGGAGTTATCGTGTTCACAAACCCACAAAGCCTGACACTGGAATTTTTTTTTTTTTACAGCATCAAATTTCTGAACAATTACATAAATTCGTCTATACTTCCTACAGATGGGGAATCAAAACGCATAAATTCTTCATAACTACATAAATAAAATATATATATTACTAGTATGTAATCGGCCAAAAAGGTTGAGTTATATAAATCCAACACATCTTAAGAACAACAGATATAAATTTTCAGCGGAATCGACCAAAGAAAAGTGGGGATCAGAGAGACCCAAAAACCTCAATAACTGTCGATCAATGAATGTATCAATACGAAATTTTGTGATAATTGAGAATTGAGGTGCTCATAACAAAAACAGCCCTAGTCCAAAATAGCAAATTTTCAGGAAAAAGAAAAAACGTTTGTGCTTCTTTCAGGTTCAAGTAATTCAAATGATTTGTTGCTGATGCTTAGTTGGGTATATTAGTAAACTAATGACATACATTTTGCCAAACTTTGCTATGCTTAAGGGGGGTAGCCAACCCTCAGAAATTGCATACCCCCTGACAAGGGTTGTTTTTGTATGAAATAAAAATGGGCGCAAAAAGAAATAAAACTTGTTTATCCACTGTTTTAATAGAACAATATTAGTACCTTATAGGTTGGGTTAAGTTTTATGACTCATGCCCGGGCTTTAACAACGAGGTCATATCGCCTACTACCAAAGCGCTCTTTCGTCACTCTGGTGGACATGAGCCCGACTCTACTGTGGGAGTCCTAACTTTTGCCTACCCTAAATTTTTATTCACTTAGGGTAGGGGTCTTTAACGAGTACCTGACATCGTACAGGCTCGGGACCATCGCTTAACGTCCCATCCGAAGGACGGCGTGCTTAAGTTTATTTTATCTCCCAAATAAAATAAACTAAAAGGCCTCGGTCGGGTTTCGAACCCATGATCTTGAGCTCAGAAGGCAAGCACGCATACCACTGAGCTACCGGCGCCCTCTTAGTACCTTATATAAAGCTTGTCAAAAAATACTTACAAATAATAAGAAAAAATAGAAAGTATATAAAATAAAAAGTATATTATTACACATTTATTCATAAATCCATAATTTCCATCAAAAAATGCCCTTGTCAGTTGACGTGGGCTGTTTTTACAGAACCGGTCAAATTTCTCTGGTCTGTAACTCTAGTCAGGGGCCGTTCTTATCTGCACTCTATTAACAGGGTTATTAGTACCACCTTCTACTACAAGAATGCGCTGAAATCTCAAAAACCTAAAAAATTGACAAGGGCTGTTTTTGTTATGAGCACCTCAATTCCATTAGTGTGATAATTCAGAGAGTGAAAGTGAAAATGTATTCATTAAATCGCGCTGGAGAAGTACAATGCCGATTTGTCACTGACAACTTTTTTTCTTAAAAAAAAAAAAAATTAAGAAGCTTAAACCCACGCAACTGAGGATCATTTATAATATATGTCCAAGTAAATTATATCATTAAATAATACATATGATTATCAATTAATATAAGCCCAATAAAATATAATAAATGGGGAAACAAGATCATTTAAAATAAAAACCAATGTCGACGAGGCATTTACCTGACACACAACCGTTAGCCAGAGTCCAACCAAAAAACATTGATCAAACATTGTCCAGTCAGGTCAACCGGTTTCAAATTAATAGCTTTCTTTATTAAATTACTTTTAGCTTTAGTTGAGCTGATTGTGAGTGTGGGCCGCGTCAAGGGTTCGAAGACATCGGTGGGCGTTTTTATAGAAAGATACGCCTCATCCTAAGGAGTCAGAACGAAGAGGATTGAATATATTTAAAAGAAATCAACATTCTAATCCAATATGGAGGCTGAGGGCAATATGGTTCCAGCAGACAGATAACTGTAAAAATGAAAGAAAGGGCTTAAGAAGTATCAAATTTCATGGAACATTCATGTTTTAGTAATTGTTATTTTACTAAATATCAATGCTTATTAAGACTTATTTTATTAACACAAGTGAGATGGTATATTTTAGGTAGAAAAAAGAACACAAAAGAATAACCAACATCGATAGTAACACAACTATCGATCACTTTTTAATAGTTCCGCACTCGACCGCCACAATGTTAAAGGAAACCTTGTATTCGGAAAAGGAATTTTTTTTCTCATTGTTCAAAAATAGTGAAATAACCATAATAATATATTCAAAAAAAATATTTGATACATAGCTTTCATTTTTATTTATTTTTTTGGCTGAGTTCCTCCATAGATATCCTCCTTTAAGGTCCGCCAAACTACGTTTTAATCATTATTTTTTATTATTTACCTATATACTAATTTATTTTTCTTATTTTTCTCTTTTATATATTTTTATTAGAATTTTATTTATTTATTTCATTTATTTATTTCATTTATTTATATATATTTATATTTTATAATTTTTTTTTCTTTTTTTTTTTATATATATTTCGCACATTGTGACCTGAAGGTGGGACGCGAGGACGTCCCGAAATGTCGTCGTTAAAAAGACGCTTCCGGAAAAGTTAACAAAAATATTATCGTAATTTTAATTAAATTTAAAAAAACTGTATTTACTATATACTTTACTGTAGGTTATGTTAGGTTTTATGACATACGAGGTCATATCGCCTTCTACCAGAGCGCTCTTTCGTCACTCTGGTGGACATGAGCCCCAGTCTACTGTAGGAGTCCTAAATTTTGCCTACCCTAAATTTTTTATTCACCTAGGGCAGGGGTCTTTAACGAGTACCTGACATCGTACAGGCTCAGGACCATTGCTTCCGAAGGAATATTCGAAGGATGGAGTGCTTAAGTTTATTTTACCTCCCAGATAAAATAAACTAAGGGCCTCAGTCGGGTTTCGAACCCCCGATCTTGAACTCAGAAGGCAAGCACGCATACCACTGAGCTACCGGCGCCCTCTACTTTACTGTATAAAATTATTATTTTCCAACTCATATTTTCATGTACCTATATATCTATCTAAATTATAAGCTACCCTTCCCTTCTCTAGGATTCCTTCCCTTCGGCAGAATTCACGGAAAATTTATAGGTGCTGTTATGAGGTTTTGAATTTAAAAATTAAATTTTATGTCGATACATTCATTACATTGTTAATTATAGGGATTATTGAGTTAAACCCCCACCCCCATCCCTCTTCGCCTCTGATCCTCTCTCTCCTTCAACCGATTCCTCTGAAAATGTATGGGGTTTTGTGAATTTACATATGAACTATTGTGCCGATACATACATTACAACGCCAATTATTGTGGTTTTTGTGTATAGTCCCCACTCAGATTCCGTTCGACGATTTCACTAAAAATTTATAGGTTTCTATTATGTGGATTTTGAGTTTACATATGAATTATGCATCGATATATTCATTACAACGGCAGTTATTAGAGTTTTTGTGTTAAGCCTCACCCCCCCCCCCCCTCCTAATCCCCTTCCTTCCCTTAGACCGAATTGACTGAAAATCAATAGGTGTCGTAATTACGTGGGTTCTGGATACACATATGACATTTCATGTCGATACATTCATTCTATCGGGAGTTATCGAGTTCACAGACACAAAAGACAGAATTGTTTTCTTTTTGTGGAATAGGGGGTCGGAAAGCAAGAAATGCCGGTGAAAACTCAACATCGACTTCTGATCGAAAAGAAATCATGTGGAAATGTGTTCGAAATTTGAATTTATGGAAACAAACCGACTCCGAGAAGACATTTTCATCACTTTTTTTTACATTATTGTTTAGCATGAAGTAATGAAGAAACAATGTTTTCACTCACCCTCTGAACACAGATTACCGATTTTGTTGAAAATCTTTGTCCGAAATCGAAGTTTTGGATTCGCATATAAAATTTTGTTTCGATACATTCATTATTTCTGTAGTAATTAACGTGTTTCTCTTTATTTTAATAATAATTATTAGAAATGTTTAATATTCCCTTTTGCCCCCCCCCCCCTTCCTCCCTCTCTCTAGTACCTCAGAGAAAGCGTCCTTGCCCATTGAGCTCAAGATCACGGGTTCGAAACCAGGTCTCGATGTCCTCGTTGAATACCCCTACCCTAGATGAATGAAAAAATTAGAGTAAGCTTAATTTTGGACTCCCTAGTCTTATATTCACCAGGTCGACGAATGAGAGCTCTGGTAGTAGGCGATATAACCTTGTTAAAGCCCGGGTATGAGTCATAATAACTTACTCTAAATGAACACACAAGCCAACACAAAGCTGGGCTTGAATAATGAACTATGGTATAATAAACTTAATTCAACAGGACATAATACTAGCCCTAAAGAATGAAGTACTGTACATAAAATACTTAATTACCAGTAATAAAAAAAATTTAGAAATTACGTTTTATTTATACATTTTTAAAAAAATTTAAAGACTCATAAAAAAAAGCCCTTTGCTGGCCTCTAACTAATTAGGCGTCAGTTGGTTCAAAAAGGGAGAAAATTCTTTCTAAAGAGTTATTTAAGAGAGAAAAAAAAAACTTTTTTAATATTTAACTCAAAGTTTGAACTAATTAAAAAACTCTTGCAGATAAAAGGAAGCGCAAAAAAATCCGTCAAGTAATTAAATTCTTAATGAAATGTAACTGAAAAATAATTCATGAAATTTTCACAGATTCACAGTATGTAAGTTTATAAAAGATAAGTTAATTAGTTAGTTATTGTGACTCAAGCCTGGGCTTCATCAACGAGGTCACAATAAATAACTAATTAACATATCTTTTATAAACTTATACACTGTGAATCTGTGAAAATTTCATGAAATTTCCATTATTTTCCGAATATGGCCTACTGTTGTACATGAACCAAACTCAACTTTTGGAGTCGTACATTTTTTTTAACCTAAATTTTACTAGGGAAGGGGTATTTCATGAGTAGCTGACATTGTATGACATTGTACAAGCTCGGGACCATCGCTTAACGTTCTATCCGAAGGATGGCGTGCTCAATGTTTTCTGATCTCTCAGATAAAAACATAATAAATTCCCTAAGGAAATTGTTCGTTCATTGAGGTAATATAATTTTGTGCTATAACACACAGTTGTCTGGCTTTTTTTACCGGTTTTTGCCTACCGCAAAGGTTAATAGTCACCTGAACAAATGAATAAATAAAATAATAATTTTAATTCTGTTTTTATTATACAAAACTCATAAAATAGAACGTATTCTGGGCAAAGAGCCTTCAATCAGTATCTTATCCGAAACGGTGGAGACGAGGCCACTGCTCTACGGAACATATGAGCTCCAGATCGCCAAGGACCTTAGTTTATTTTACCTGGGAGGTGAAATAAACAAGCACGCCGTCCTTTGGATGGGACGTTAAGGGATGTCAGGGAAATATCAGCGATATCAGGTATTCGTTAAATATCCCTACCCTAAAATTTAGTACTCCCACAGTAGAGTCGGGCTCATGTCCACCAGAGTGACGAAAGAGCCCTCTGGTAGTAGGCGATATGACCTCGTAGTTAAACCTAACCTATTCAGTAATTGTCAAGTCGTGGCTGGAGACGGTAGAAATACTGAGTCGTGCGAAAATCCGAGATTGTTTTTTTGTTTGTTACTATATTGTAGTAATATCTATACTCTGTGTGTCTGTGTGTGATGGAAAATTGTGAGCGCTCTAACGCAAGAACGATTGTAGCTATGAACTTAAAATTTGGAATGGAGAATTAACATGTACTAACTTATATCTGATTAGATTTTGGACGAAATCGGACGAAAATTGAAACCACTTTACTTCGGGGCATAAGAAGATTTCACAAGATACCGCATATATTTATGACTAATCAAAAATCACCGAATTTCTGACCAATTATATAACTTCCCCAATATTTCATTTAGCTGAAAAAGTACAATGTTGGACTGGAATGTACAACTGAAAACTGTAATAAAATTATGTACGAACAATTATTACTATGTTTATTATTATGCTTTGAATTCAATAAACATAACATTCACTGAATTAAGTGTGTCGTATATTTTGCATCTGTTTAATAGCAATAACTTCATCTTATCTCTATCTAGAAATCTTGTACACTTGAAAGAAAATTAATTATTTATACATATGTATATATTTTTTTCTCTATAAACGTTTCATGTAATAAGTGCCCACAAACGAACACCGCCGCTTGATCGTACCCCACACCATGCCCGGGCTTTAACTTCGAGGTCATATCGCCTACTACCAAAGCTTTCGTCACTCTGGTGGACATGAGTCCGACTCTACTATGGGAGTCTTAAATTTTGCCTATCCTAAATTTTTTTTCACATAGGGATCTTTAACGAATACCTGATATCGCTGATATGAAAGGCTCGGGACCATCCCATACGAAGGACGGCGTGCTTGTTTATTTTACCTCCCAGATAAAATAAACTAAGGTCCTTGGCGCCTAAATACATTTTACAAAATACCGTTTCCGCAGGTAGTCAGCTTTTCGAGGTACACCTGTACAGGACAACTATACATGCCGAAAACCATCCTGAAATGTAAATAAGAGGATGGCTGATGAAGTGATTATTTCACAATTAAAATAAACGTACATAAAAAAACTACCTAAAAAATAATTTAACAGTTTTCCAGATAGTTTTTTTTATGTACGTTTATTTTAATTTTTGTTAAATCTTATTTATTTCATATGTGATAGTAAGATGTTGTGGGACGAGATTTCTCACATAATAAAAGATGTTGTCTTCCCACTGTTTTATTTTAGACCAGAAGAACCTCTTTTCGACGCAACAGCGTCATCAGTGGTTCATCCCATCCACACAGCACAGCGGTTAACCGCCACTGATGATGACGCTGTTGCGTCAAAAACCGGTTCTGGTCTAAAATAAAACAGTGGGAAGACAACATCTTTTATTTCTGTGGGGTCTTATTTATTTAAACAGATGAGGGCAACCTCGAAAGCCGGCTAGCAAAAATTAATAAAATCTAGGTCAGACTATATTTTATTTTACAACCAGTGAAATCCTGAAATGTAATTTTGAACATTTCTTTGATTTACCTGAAAAAGGTTTGTTCTTCTGAAAAATTGGTCCTTACACAAAAATTATCCCCATTAATCCAATTTTAATTTGAATTAGTCTGTATTGAACAATAGACTCAGTTGAGTTAGTGTATACTTAACAATGAACCCACTTGACATAGACTGTATCCAACAATGGGTTCACTTGACAAAACTTTCATATAACAATGGGGAGAAGCCAGTGGAAGCTCAACTCCAGTTTGGGCCACCCCTCAGTCTTCAGTGTTGGTTACTTCAGTCTTCAGTGTTAGTTACTTAACAGTAAGTTTGTGGAACGAAGGAATCACTGAGCTGACTGAAAGGAGGAAGATCATTTCCTAAGATGGAGCTCTTTAAACTCGATTTGCAAAAGAAATACGATTTTCAAACAGCCGGGGATTTACTTAGTTTTCATGGGTTATTGAAAATATTTTCAAAAATAAAATTTTTTTCAAAATGGTGCGTTTTCATGACTGTTTTGAAAAAAATGTTTAACACATTTTCTTGGTTACTGACAGAATAGCCAACAGTAAGGAAACCGAACTTTTTTCCCGACAGCGGCAATTCCTTTTCTTGTTCGAAATACATGTTTCAGAATTTCGATAGTACTATCGATTAGTCGATGGTTTTGCTAAGAACTATTGATACTATTGTTTTAGCCGACTATCGATAGTTTGACACCACTATTTTGTAGGGAGAGCGAAAACGTAATTCTTGCTGATTCACCGACGTATTTTCTTCACTTTTTGGAATCAGGGTGTTGAAAAACATGAAATTCCGGTAAAAATTCAACATCGGATTTCCGACCCATTGCATAACATTCCCTTAAATTCGTACTCATAGCCGGGGCTGTTGAATAAAATTTGGATCTTCTGTCAATTCAGCATATATTGACTCAGCGATAACCTAACGGCTCCTCCCCAGTTATCCAAGGCTAACATTTTTTTCTGCCCTCATCCGGGTAAACGAGACTAATTTCAACCTCCCATTTCTGTTGTCCGAAAAAATACCGAGTTGGGATAAATTGGAATTTCCTCCTCCCCCAGCCTAAAAAAACAAATCGGTGAATCATCAAATCCACTGGACATAGGTTTTTATTTAAAATGATATTGCCCCCCCCCCCCCCCCCCCTTTTATTATTAGAGCAAGAGGGTCATCAATCAACTGAATGATGGATCCCAGCCAGAATCTTCCAAACTTCACCTCCAAACTACGTGTAAAGTGGACTTAGACACAATACAAATAGAATTTCTAATAGATAGATTTTTAGAGTAAATCGGGATCCGGATTATATTTTTTCAATCTTGATATTTATTCCGGAATTCTTTCAGAACCACAAAAATTATCCTATTTTGGTTTTGAAAAATGGTTTGGTTTACATTCATAATCAGAAATCTAGCGTCCATCGACTTATTACTTCCCCAGCTGTACGAAGTATAGGGGACGTTATATAATCTGTCAACAATTCTACGCCGAGTTTTCAACGGAATTTCATGTTTCCGATCTCTAGATTTCGAATTTGAAAAACAAATGCTGTGTCTGTGAACGAAATTGACCAAAAGAGAGGGGGCATTAGGGGAAACGCTTAACTCAAAAACTCGAATAACTGCTCTTGTAATGAATGTATCGACATGAAATTTCATATTTCAAGTCAAAACCCTTAGGGGACATAACCTGTTATATTTCAGCGATATCGGCTGAATGAAAGAGGGAGAGGGGGTTCAGGGGAAGAAGCTCATTTCAAAACCAAATTTAGTATGACATTTAGGAGCTCCTATATAAGTCAACTGTTTAATATTAGCGCTTTTTTTTTATTATTTTTTTTTTTTTATTTAAAAAAATTCTGAATTCAACCCACGTTTTTTATAAAAAATCGAATGAATAATTTCGTCGGAAATAAAAAAATAAGATATCAAAGAAACATGCTGCTACCCATAATAGAATAAGGGCGACCGTGTCATTCAAGGTCAAGTACAAACAGTATTTCGATGACAATGGTGGACCTTTTTTGCATACATTTTGCATTCAAGTGCCCTTCAAATTTCGAAATACCGCGGCTCAAATTCATGTTTCGCTGACTTCCAATTATTTAAATTTTGGTTTTCGCAAAGAAGTTGAGGCTTTATGTTAACTTATTTTCTTTTTCTTTTTTTGGATGGCGCCAGTAGCTTAGGGGTAAAGTTGCTTGCCTTATGAGCTCAAGATCGCGGGTTTGAACTCGACTGAGGCCCTTAGGGTTTTTTTAACTGGAATACAAACATTAATATTGAAATAACGAGATGAAATTTAGTATGAGGATTCAATAGTAAGACTAGATTTATTCACAGTTGTTAATCTAAAAATAAGAACCAAAATTCTATTTTGAAATGTTTTCCAAGTGGCATAGAAATAAAAAATATTTGTCTTTTATAACAAAATGTTAGAGACAAAATTAGCTTGTTATACGAACCTATGACACTGGAACGAAAAAAAGAAAAAGATCTATTTGTCAAAAGAGATCATTATTCACAGAAATGATAGCTTTGGGTTGTCTATTTTTCAACCTGCTGTTTGAGAAGATGGCTGGCCAACAGGTATACCCTTTCATAATTCTGAATTCTGGCCAACTCCGGACATGTTGAGAATGTCAGCAGTTGAAAATATATTTAGTGGGTTGTTAGTGTTTATGGATGAGGCATAGGTTCCAGGATAGTCATGTATCACAGGAGAGAAACACTTTGTAT
Organism: Aradus depressus; assembly: GCA_963662175.1. Taxonomy (NCBI): domain Eukaryota; kingdom Metazoa; phylum Arthropoda; class Insecta; order Hemiptera; family Aradidae; genus Aradus; species Aradus depressus. The sequence goes on along the minus strand of OY759220.1, from coordinate 19,695,317 downwards.
TGGAACGGATTTATGTAATTGTGGGGGACAATTTACATATACATATACGTACTCACCAGAAAGTCATTAGCATAATAAACCATAAAATAATATAGTTTATAGGCGACTTTTACACAAAAGTTCGCTATCTAGACCTCATACTTGACAAACAAATTACGTGAAATCCTTACATCAACTGACGTTAAAATCTGTTACATTTTTTTTTATTTATTCTACAATCTGGTCCAAAACAATAAGCAGCAAATGAGAATTAATGATAAAAAAATAATACAAAACCGCCTGATCGGTTCAAAATCGTATCCAAATCCTTTACATTTAGTAAGCTATTATCACTCATGCCCGGGCATTTTTTTTCATTGGGATTTTACAACAAGAGCAGAATTTTAAACAGTTGCGCCGAAAAAATCACAATTTTTTTTTCTTTTATTAAAATAAAATGTACAATTTAAATGAATAACGTAAGCAAACTAAAATAAAATAAACCAGAATAGAACAAAATATATCGAGCATTAACCAATTAGAATAAATAGGCCATTAGAATGTATAGGGGGGAGGGATTCTAAATGCAACAGCGTTCTCACTGAGAAGAATAGTAATGGAGGCGAGAGCAGGTGGTTATCGGAATGGGAAATGTCACCAGTGATCATTGTCACCATGCGTCTAACGAGGAGTCGAGTATGCACTGCAATTTTAAAACCAATCAAGTTTCGAAGAATTGCTGACGTTCGAAAATTAAATCTTTTACATAGTCGAGTGGGGTATCAATTTGAAGAACTTGGAGAGTACTTTATGATAATCTATGAGTTACGTAAACGATCAGAAAATCGATCTAGAGTTTTCAACGGAATTCCACGTTTTCTGATCGCCAGATTCCAAAAATTAAAACTTTCCTGCTTGTGTGCTTGTGTGACCAGGATAAGTCCGAATGTATAATCGACATTGAATTCTGTTAATCTAGAATCCCATGGTGGACGACACGAAGGGAGCCCAACTCAAAAACCCACAGAAAACGTCATCGGTGAATCACTGGTAATGTACTTCGCCAGATCGAAATAATATTTATCAATTATATTAATCAAAAACAGTCGACCGATTCTGCTGGAAATTAATAAGTCGTTCTTATGGGATTTCGAATCCACATATGAAATTTTGTGTCGATACGTCCATTCTGTCGGAACAGAAAGACAGCCATTTTTTTACCATATTTCGAATTTAAAGGTCGAAAAACATGAAATTCCGTTGAAAACTCAGCATCGAATTTTAGGCCGATTACATAACTTCCCCTATATACTGATAATGTACTTCACCAGAAAGAAAATTATTATTAATCAGTTAAGCTCCCTGAAAAACAGTCGTCCGTTGGTGCTAAAACTCAATAGATGACTTGCACAGAAACTTCTAAATCCTTATATGTACTAAATTCTGTGTCGATAAATTCATTAAATCGGCAGTTATAAGGGTTTTTTCAGTTGAGCCCCTCCTCTGATCCACTCCCTTCTTCGTTAATTTCGTTGAAAATTAATAAGTGTTAATTACGCACAGAATTTTTTTTGCATATTTGGAATCTGGTGGCCGGAAAACATGAAATTTCGTTGAAAACTCCGCTTCGAAATTTTGAACGATTACAAAATTTAATATTTAAATTCAACACCCCAAATCGGCCGAAGGGAAAGTTGGGATCAGAGAATCAACTCAAAAATAACTGTTGATACAATGAATATATCGACATGGAATGTACTATGAGGATTCAGAAACCCCTGAGTAAGACACCTATTAATTTTCAACCAAATCGGTTAATAAGTTTCAGAGGGAGAGCGAAATCTTACTTAATTCGAACTGGGGAAGTACATTGCTAATTCACCGACAACTTTTTTAATTGGCAACTATATGAAAAATAGGTTCAAAATACAGTAAAATACGGTTATAACGATATTCAAGGGACTAAGAAAAATACATCGTTATATCCGGAAATCGTTATATCCGAAATCAAACTGTTGGACCTACATACAAATGCATGACTTGTTAGTGAAAAAAAAGGTGTTTACAATGTTCATAACGAGAAAGTTTACATATTTTTATTTACTTTTTAAAATTTACTTAGATACATTTGTAACTGTATACATAAATTATGTATACACATAAGTACATATGTATTAATTTTCCGCAAAAAAATCAGTTATTTTAGTTTGCTTCGTTTTTTTTTTTAAGTATAAATTTTTGCTTACATGGTTATGAAGTTCCGAAATCACAATCCCTACGGAGGCAAAGGAAAGACTAATCTGAAACTAGGAATATACGCACTAGAAGGGAAGAAGGGAGTTCGAAGAAAATTCGACAAGGGGGAAATGGAATGACTCATTGCTCTCGGAAAGAGAAAACAAGAACCTTGTTTAAAACCCTTTTCTATAATGTTCGTATTTTTCATCCGTTCAAAACTCATACTGTTTTACCCAATTATGTATGTATGTGCGTTTGTACATACATATTATATCGTTATAACCGGAATGAAAAAACTTTTTCTTATGTTTTAGATCGTTTTATACGGAATATGGTTATACCTAACATCGTTATATCCGGATTTATTTCTTCATTTTAAATAGCAAACCAAACTAGATACGGATAATAGATTGTATTATTTTGTATTTTATTTTATCTTAATTTGTGTATATTGCCATTGTATTTATTATTTTTATTTAATTTTTTTTTTTTTTTCTGTAATTTTTTATTAATTTTTTTATACTCATTGTCATTAAATTTACTTATAGTTATATTTTAACTGATTGTGAATGTACCAAATAAAAATTAAAAAAAAAAAAATATCCGGAAAATCGTTATATCAGGAATCGTTATTAAAGGATTTTACTGTAGTCATAAATTTAACTGTAGGATGTTTGGTGAATTTATTTTTTGTATTTTCTTGACCCATAGGAAAAATCTATTAACGGTATTTTTCGAAAAACCTGGGCGATCATTCTTTATTGACATCCGAAAATTTACAGACCACTAAAACCTTGATATATATGAGCTCCACTAAATCATATTTCATTAATTATATTTAGTTTTTAATTATAGAAAACGCCCTTTAAAAATGCATTAAAAAAATATATAAAAGTGAAATGGAAGATATATGCACTAACATCTGGCACATATTTATAGCCTGTCAACAAAAATTAACTTATTTCTATTTTCTAAAATTAATAATAAAAAAGTCTCGTTAAAAATTAATAATATTTTTATGTCCTCGTAATGAAATCTGTCATTTATGTATATACGTAATTCTATAAAAAGGGACCCTTTTCACTTTCCAGTTGTATTCTCAAACGTTATTTGAGTTTGATGAATACTTTTATGTATTTGAGGAGTAGTGACCAACGATGTTGAACAACGATCAGATATTTGTGATGAAGAAACTTTCTAATAGTACATACAGAACGACATCATCGCGAAAATGGTCAAAACGTTTTGAAGGAACCTAGAAACGTAAAAATCCGTTGAAAACTCGATCTTGGAGATTACAATACCTTTATATTATAGCTATAAAAAAGTAAAAATGTAATACTGCAATAATAAATTATCCTATGAAATCGGGGATCACGATCATAAGATGGAATGTATTGTTCTCGTATAATAAATAATAAATAACTATTATAATCATTCACATTAAACATTTAATTATATAAAAGAAAATGTATTAGGAACCATTTGGGAGAATTATAAAATTAAATTTATGGACCAATTTTAACTAATGTTTTCATTTTGTGATCTTCTCTAAAAGATTCTGAAATTCGTTAGATAGGTAGTAGAACTACCGCCACTTTCAACGCTTTGAGCTGCCTAGCCCGCGCGACGTGGGGCCTCGGCTATTCTGCGTGTAGAATCATCTACACTGGAGTATTCGAGGCTGTAGCAAGGTACGCCGCTGCTGGGTGGTGGCATCGTCCCACGAAGCGGCGACGCGTTATCCTTGTGCAAGCCCAGAGAGCAGCCCTTTTAAGGGTTACAAAGGCCTATCGTACTGTCTCTACGGCTGCGCTACAGGTGCTGGCAGGAGCTCCGCCCATAGACAGTCTTGGACGGGGCTGTCGCCTCGTACTATTGTAGACGCAATTTGCCCTTAGGAGCAGATATAGATGAGCCTTTACGTCTAGCCCTGGAGGAAGAGATGCGCGGACAGTCCAGACCGGAGCGTTGCAGGGACATAGTCCAGGAATGGATAGTGGAGAAATGGCAACAGCGGTGGTCACGATCATCGGATGGCCGAACGACCTACGCATATTTACCGGAAATCCGGGTACGTCGGGACTCTACTTGGATACTGCCTGACCACTGGATGTCCCAGATACTATCAGGTCACGGAGATTTCAACTCCAAGCTGTTCTTCTTTAAGAGGAAGAACAACCCGAACTGCTCGTGTGGCGGGGTCGAGACGGCGGAGCACGTGGTCCTCGAATGTCCGCTGTACGACGGGCCTAGGGTGGAGTTGATACGCGGGACAGGATCGTATCTGGGACTCGACCTGCGGCAGCTGATGACGGAAACCGGCTACCCAATGTTCAGCCGATTTGTCGCCTCCTGGCGGAGAAAGAAGCAAGCATTTTGACCCTGCGCCGGGGAGGCCTGCAGTCGTCCCCGGCGCCCTAACGAACTACAATTAGCGATCGCCCTACATTTATCCCGAGCTCTCTCGGCCCGACAAGAAATTAAGGTGGGCTGGGAGTGACCGCTGATCGTCGCAGATGGTCGGCAGCGGTCGCTCCTAGCCTACCACAGCATCATAAGTTCTGCATTTTAAATTATGTACTTTAGTATTTTAATTTTGTAAATAAATTTGTTAGGCCTCCCTTTTTCCCCGACGATTCGGCGATGGTGTCGTGGCCTCCACCGGAGGTCGGCAATTAAAAAAAAAAAAAAAAAAAAAAAAAAAAAAAAAAAAAAAAAAAAAAAAAAAAAAAAAAAAAAAAGGTAGGTAATAGATATAATAGATAGATGTTTATTTTAAATCTCAGGTGTTTTGGCAAAAGGGCTTAAGTCAGAATAAGTCTTGTGATCCAAAGGATTTAGTGCATTTAAATATTTTTACCAAATGTAACCGAATGTTGGGATATTTTACTTTGTTTATATTTAATACTTTTATAGGAATAATGTGTTTTACCTGATTTGCAGGAATTTTTCAAACCTACAGAAATTCCCCTCCTAAAATTCAGATTTTCTGATAAGCCCTTTTGCCTAAACACCCAAGAAATAAAAATATGCAATGAACAGAAAATGATACAATGGTCATTTGACCGTCTTTCGGTTGGACCATACTCTCTCCTAGCTACTGTTAGTATTTGTGTAATTACTTTTTGACGTGACAACGTCTTATAATTTGGTAGGCCGGGCCCTCATGCACGAAAACGATGTCCCGTAACGAAAGTCACGCGGAACACACGTATCGCGCATGCGCCTACTAATACAGAATATATTTTATATTATAGTACAGCTGATACTTTCAGTATATACAGATAACCTAGTTATCCAATATTATTATTAGATATATACACACATTAATAATAAACTCGTTTTTTAACTATTATGCTTATGAATGTTTTCTTTCTATATTGTTTTCAAATTGTTTCAAGGTTCAAAAATTTTATTGAAATTATTTGTTATATTTGATTATTGACACTTTCGTCATCTCGCAACTCAGACGTTGTCACGCTCATTTCGCCACGAATCGGAGTTGCACGCACAAGATTTTTTTTTATACCTAAAGTATAAGGAAGTATTGTAATCGTGCGAAAATCCGCGATCGAGGTTTAAACGGATTTTCACGTTTCAAGGTCTCCTGAATATGTTTTGACCATTTTCGCGAGGATGTCTGTCTGTGCGCTCCACCGCAAAAACAACAGGAGCCATGAACTTGAAATTTGGAATGTAGTGGTCACATGTGCTAACTTAGATTTCATTAGATTTTGCCAAAAATCGGAGGAAAATTGAGACCACTTTAGTTCGGGACTAAGTACAGTTTACAAGATACTATTTACGTTAATAGCCTAATCAAAACTCTTTTCAAGTAAGAGTTTTAGAAAAGACTGAAATACGTTACAAATCATTCTCTCTTCCCCTCCCTCTTCTCAAAATCAGTTCTTACTGGCATTACCGAGTATAAGAAAGTCACGCTCAGAATTACGCTGTACTATGCTCGCACAACACCAACTCAATACTTTCATAGTGTGTTAGGTACTAACAATTTTGAGAAGGGGTAGGTGGAGAAAGAGAGTAGATCTATAAGCTTTGTTGTAATAAGAAAGTCCTCTAATGACATGAGATAATAATAAATAAAAACTAATAAATAAGTAAATAATAATAAAATTGTCAAAACGTAATTTATAATTAAATATAAACCAATAAAACGAACATAAAAGCAAAATTAAATTTCACAAGACGTCTATACTGCAATGAACAGTTAACGTCAAAAAATAATGTGTTCCAGTCCACCCGATTCAAAACTCCTAGACTCGTTCATTAAAATTAAGAAATTTGTTTTTGAGAATCTTGAATTTTTTTTTTACAAATGGCGCCGCTCTTCTGTCAAATCAACTAACAGAGCCTCAAGCACAGAAAATAAGTACAAACTAGCTAATCACTACGTTACACTAATCAGATTTTTTTATAATTACACTATAATTTACAGGTTACAGGAGTAAAAATTCTGCATTCCCTGTTTTCGTTTTACGCAACTGCATATTTACATATGTTAGTCAATAGATCATATTAACATATATTAACCAGACATGGTTTATGCTAATAATCCGAACAGCCAAACAGGGAACAGTTACAGATGTGAGATGTAGATGAATAAATATATATTTTTTGTATGTTAAATATTATTAATTATATTAAAATATATTAGGAGTATATGAATTATAAAACATACTAAACTAATTATTTACATTGAACATGGATAATGTTTTAAAGGTGCTGCCAGACAAATCATTTGCTTTATTTAAATAATTATATGCAAGTCATTAAAACTATACAAAAATGATAGACAGTTGGACTTAATTTCTGGTAAAAAGTCCAAAAAAGAGGTGATAGAGGTCGACGTGCTCACAAAAAAAAATAATGTACTTCCCTAGTACGAATTATTCAATTAAGTGTTCACTCTCCCTCTAAAATCATTAAACCGTTTTGACTCAATATTATTATTAGACTTTTATTAGGGATTTTGAGTCGAGGCTCATCCCCCTTCACTTCGGCTGATTTCACGGGGAATTTACTTTCATAGCGGGTTTTGAATTTAGAAATAACATTTCTTGCTGATACATTTATAAGAATCAGATCGGCAGATATTATTCTTTGTGATAAGCCGCCGCCCCCCCCCCCCCCCCCACCTAATCATTCGCTTGGATACACTTAATATCGTATTGATACATTCATTACATCGGCAGTTATTAGTTTTTATTAGGTCCTCCCAATCTCTCATTTCCCTTCGGCCGATTTGGCTGAAAATTAATGGGTGTCGTCCTTATGTGAAATTTTGTTTTGATGAATTCATTCTATCGGGAGTTAAACACAGTCTTAATTTTTTTTTGTTTTTTTCCTTCGGTTAAGTGAGTGGGTCGGAAAACATGAAGTTCCGGTGAAATCGGAGATCGAATTTCTGACTGATTACATAACTTCCACTATACTTCATATAGCTGGGGAAGTAGAAGGCAATTGAATTTATTTTCAGATTAACAAAAATAAAAATAAAAAGAGAAGAAGTCAAAGGCTGGAAATCGGGGTGGTGGGTTGCTCATTCCAGGAATTCAACATTTTGTGCAAAGGATTACGACGACCCTTATTCAACAAACATGAACGCACAATTCTATGATCACAAGGAATAAGTTGTTGTCGAAAAATGACCAAAATTAGTTAAGTGTAGTGTGGTCATCTCCCAAGCCATCTGCGCACTGTGAAGAAGTTGGGAGCTCAGGACTATTAAATTATAAAGATGTGGGTTTCTTGGTATCTCGTGAAATTGTGTATGTTCACGGTTAAATCAACTTAATCTACTTCTTTGAGGTATTAATTCACGAGATAACTGTATTTAACCATTTATTAACTATTCCAAGTGAAGAGGGTGTTTTCGGTTAAATCAACTTGCTCAACTTTAAAGACGCATCATTCACGAGTATTACAAAAAGTATGGTTAATAATTAAATATCTATGGTCAATAATTAGGTAAGTGACGGGGAATGATTAGGTATATAATCTAAGGGGTTAGTTCCGCCAGTAAATAGGTTACTGTTGTCCCACCTTCGTCGTCACTGGCTGCTGGTCGAGTACTGTGGGCGAGCGCTTTCGATGTGAAGACATCATCTTCAAGCCACCGTTAATGTTGTACTGAGGTTAGTGAAACGGACCATTATAATACAACAAACACGGACTAACCTCAGTACAACATTAACAGTGGCTTCAAGATGATGTCTTCACATCGAAAGCGCTCGCCCACAGTAAGGTATGACAACAGTAATAATTAGGTAACTAAGGGAAAATCCAAGAAAGGATTAACAATATTCATTTTCATTCACTCGGATTTAGAAGGTATATGATTAATAATTATGCAAACATAATTTATTAATTTCAAAAACTGGATTTACACGATTAATGCAAAAGTAAAAAAGTGCTGCCCTGAAAAATTACGAATTTAGACATACCAATTTATTCCCTGTGACCACAGAATTTTTCTCAGAGCGAAGTTTACAAAATGACTTGCATTTTCTAATTAATACATTTTTTCTGCAATGGTCCACATTTTGTAATTAACAGTATTGCATTTTCACCGAATTTTCATGTTTTCCTGATTCAAAAAATTGAAAAAAAAATTATTTTTTATATCTATGAACACGACAGCTCTGAATGAATAATTGACACAGAAATTTGTTTATCTAGAACCCCATAGGGACAACACAAAAAATCATAATTTTCAGCCGAATCAGCCAAATAGAAGTGAGGGAAAAGAGGAGAGTGGCGAACTCAAAAACCCTAATAACTGTCGATGTTAGCATGATGATTCAGAAGAGAGAGAAAGACTACAAGAAATTTTCAACCAAATCGTTGAATTATAATATATATTATATTATATATTATCTATTAATTGAGTTCAAAGGGAGACAGAAAACTGTTTTATTAATTCAGGCTGGTGAAGTACATTGCCCCCTGATCCACCGACGTCATTTTTCTTTTTTCCTTGGCAATAGATATAAAAATTAAACAAAAACCTACTATACAAAATGTTCATTGTTTTGAAGTGGAATTGACATGGTCGAATGCATACAATAAAATCTCCCACTAGACACGGAAGAGAGAAGAGCAATAAAATGATTTCATGGCATCCTAGCAGTTGAGATTTTGATTGCATTTTGATGACGGGTTTTAGTTATTGCCGATGGCAAAGAGAAATAAAGGAACCCTGAAAAAACAAAATAAAATAAATAAAATGAAACAAATAAATAAAATACAAGTTTTAAGTGCTAATCGGCTAGGACTGTTACAAAAAGCAATATTATTTAAGTAAAATGCAATTGTTCAAAAAGGTTTTTTTTTCTTAAATATTTAAAGGGAATAATTTGCATTATTTTGATTTATACAGAAAAAAAGATGTTGGTGCATCACTGGCAATGCAATTCCCCAGAACGAATGAATTAACTTTTCGCTCCCCCTCTAAAACCAGTCGACCGTTTGGGCTAATATTCAACAGTTGACTTACATAGGAGGTCCTAAATCCTCATACTAAATTTTGTGTCGATACATTCATTACAAAGGTAGTTATTAGAGTGTTCAAGTAAACGCTCTCCCCTAATTACCCCCTTCTCTTTGACCGATTTGGCTGAAAATCGATAGGTGTTGTCCTTATGGGGTTTTGGTAATAGATATAAAATTTGAGGGCTTGGGGAAGGCCCAACTTAGAGGAAGCAATGTTGGATCTCAGTATACTGAACAACAGAAGGGGTTGTGGAAGACCCAACTTAGAGGATGCAATATAGAATCTCAATATAGGCCTACTGAACGGCAGAAGGGGTTGTGGAAGACCCAACTTAGAGGATGCTATGTGAAATTTCAACATACTGAACGACAGAAGGGGTTGTGGAAGGCCCAACTTAGAGGATGCAATGTGGAATCTCAATATACTGAACGACAGAAGGGGTTGTGGAAGGCCCAACTTAGAGGATGCAATGTGGAATCTCAATATACTGAACGGCAGAAGGGGTTGTGGAAGGCCCAACTTAGAGGATGCAATGTGAAATTTCAATATACTGAACGACAGAAGGGGTTGTGGAAGGCCCAACTTAGAGGATGCAATGTGGAATCTCAACATACTGAACGACAGAAGGGGTTGTGGAAGGCCCAACTTAGAGGATGCAATGTGGAATCTCAGCATACTGAACGGCAGTAGGGGTTGTGGAAGGCCCAACTTAGAGAATGCAATGTGGAATCTCAATATACTGAACGACAGAAGGGGTTGTGGAAGGTCCAACTTAGAGGATGCAATGTGGAATCTCAGCACACTGAACGGCAAAGGGGGTTGTGGAAGGCTCGACTTAGAGAATGCAATGTGGAATCTCAACAAACTGAACGGCAGAAGGGGTTTTGGAGGGTCCAACTTAAAGGATGCAATGTGGAATCTCAATATACTGAACAGCAGAGCCGCGTGTGGAACTTTAATGCTTGATCTGATTTTCAATAAATTTTACGAATAGCTTCCCTACAAGCTTTATAGTTGTTACTAACCTGGCGGCAGGTAATATAACTTACCTGCTTACATTTATTTACCCCGACCAACGCCAAGAAACCTGCTAGTATTGATACAAATAATTCTGTAAAAATAGAAATACATTTTTTTTTTAAATTTTTCCGTCAAAATATACTTTCAACCTTGGAATTCCACATACAAAAGATAGGTTCTAGAGATTTTAATCCTGGTTCTAAAAAGCTCGGTGGGGGGGCATATGGAAAATTTGAATATAAATTGGATGAGTAGCCAAGGGTATATTTTACATGGGGTATAAAAGTTTAATTAGTTCTCTTTTAGCAGGGTTGATTAATATGCAAAGAACACAATTTTGCCTGAGTTGGGATTTTCAAGACTTGGTGTACAGTAATATTATAGTCCAACGCCAGACTCAATCTTCAGAATATTTTATGAAATTATGTACTTATACTTTGGTATAGGTACCTAGAGTAATTAGCGGGCTGTGCTAAGCCATCTAACATGAAGTGTATAATTCCAATCCAAAGTCCTAAGAATAATTCTCGATGCAACCTCTATGTTTCTAATCTCATCTTCCACAATGAGCTTAAAATTCCTTTTGTCAATGACCTCATCAAATCCCGTTTCCTAAACCTCCATTCTAAACTTTCTTACCATGAAAATCCTATAGCCGCATCTCTGTCATCCCATTCTCATTCCGACAAACCTCACCGAAGGCTGAGGCGGTCCACGTTCTCACAGATCACTCTCTCTCCAAATCATTTCAAGTCACTCTTTTTATTTCAATGACTGATGATAGTTGAATAACTATATTATGAGTTGAACAAACATAGGTAAACACACTCCCCAGACATCATGGGATCAAAAAAATATTTATATATTTTCGGAATTTTGTTCATAAATAAAGCTTTGATGGATGTCCTTAAAGCTGATGATTTTGATAACAATATACTTAGATATTATGACTCATGCCCGGGCTTTTTTTTAGCGATGGTCCCGAGCCTGTGCGTTGTCAGATACTCGTTAAAGTCCCTACCCTAGATGAATAACCCTAGGTAGAAGTGGCGGATTTAAGGAAAAAGGCCCGGTCTGCAAAATCTCTCCGGGGCCTCGTACTTATTCCAAAGGACATAAAATTTGAATTTGTTTTATCACAGTCTTTATACATGATATGGAAAAAAATATAAGTTTGATTGTAAAATATATTTATTTCATTAATTTAAAAAACAAAGCTAACATTTTGTTTGTCTACAAAATAGGAATTAGAATCTTTGAGACATTTTTAATCCTCTTCTTGCTTTTCGTTCAGCAAATAATTCAATTGTGTTATTCAAGTCAATTTGGTTAGCAACATTTCGATCTATGTAGAGAATACTGTAATCATCTAGTGTTTCTCCAGTCATTGCAGCACTTCGAAAATCTTTGATTTTCTTTAGTGAACTCATTCTTCATTCATACAAAAAGTTCCTTGAAATAAAGAGAAAACAATACTCAGCGATTGAGTTTAAATCGTCTAAAACATTTGAAGTATCATTTGGTGAGAGGGGTCCGTGGGGCAATTGTTCAGAGGGGCCCGGTCAGCCAATGCTTAATGGCTGACCTGCTAAATCCGCCACTGATAGATAGGCAAACTTTATGACTCCCAGAATTACGAAAGAGCGCTCTGGTAGTAGGCGGCATGAACCATAGTATAGCTAACAGGCTATTCAGTTCTTCGTACAACTTGCTGTCTCTCTGGCAGATCCCACTCTTCTCAAGTGATTTCTCCATCTTGACAAGTACAACCCGGCCCACACACAACTGCTCACATCCAATTAACAACTTATTAACAGTTCCTTACCTACATAGCCTGTATTAAGTCGTTCTCTCCCCTCTGAATAATACATAACCACCGAACACTTTTTTTTGTACAAGATGGCCTTATTAAGCCCAATGGCTTACTGCACATTTATTTTGGACAACCCTTTCGTGTTTCTATGGTTTTCAACATCTCAATTTCTTAATTGACATTTGAATATCGGCTTTTAGATTTTTCAGTAATTATAGGTTACGATTCATTTACTTCCCCCAAGAAACATAGGTTAGGTTAGGTTTTATGACTCATGCCCGGGCTTTAACTACGAGGTCATATCGCCTACTACCAGAGCGCTCTTTCGTCACTCTGGTGGACATGAGCCCGACTCTACTGTGGGAGTCCTAAATTTTGCCTACCCTAAATTTTTATTCATCTAGGGTAGGGGTCTTTAACGAGTACCTGACATCGTACAGGCTCGGGACCATCGCTTAACGTCCCATCCGAAGGACGGCGTGCTTAAGTTTATTTTACCTCCCAGATAAAATAAACTAAGGGCCTCGGCCAAGAAACATATAATCGGTCAGAGCTTCGATGTTCAGTTTTCATCGATATTTTGCGTTTCTCGCATCCCCTGAATCTCCTGGACAAATTAATCGATTTAATTTTCGCTCACCCTTAAAAAAAATCGACTATTGGAACTCAAAATCAATAGTTGACTACATAGAGGCTTCAGAAGGGGTTTCTTTCTATTGTTGTCTTTCTCTCTCTTCTGAATCAACATCGTTAACAACGACAGTTATTAGGGTTATTGAGTTGGCCTCTCTCCCCTTTTCCCTCACTTCTATTTGGCTGATTCGACTGAAAATTGATGTGTTGTCCCTATGGGGTTATAGATAAACAAAATTCTATGCAGGAAAACATGAAAATTCGGTGAAAATGCGACCAAATGTGGATAATTGCAGAAAAAATGTATTAATTAAAAAACGCAAGTCATTTTGTAAACTTCGCTCTGAGAAGAATTCTGTGGTCACAGGGAATAAATTGGTAAATCTAAATTCGTAACTTTTCAGGGCAGCACTTTTTTACTTTTGCATTAATCGTGTAAATCCAGTTTTTGGTATAAATAAATTATGTTTGCATCATTATTAATCATATACCTTCTAAATCTATAGGAGTGGATGAAAATTAATATTGTTAATTCTTTCTTGAATTTTCCCTTATTTTACTTTTGGAGTTGAGCCCCTCTCTGGGTTACCCTCTCCCTCGGTTAATTCCGCTGAAAATTAATAGGTGTTGTTCATATGGGGTTTTGATTTTAAAAATGAATTGGGTGTCAATACATTCATTCTATCGGGAGTAACAGACACACTCACACAAAGACAAATAGACTTTTCTTTTCATTTTGAAATCCTAAGAGTTTGGAAAACATGAAATTTCTTTAATTTTTTTTATTATGATGCATTATAATATAATACAATATTATTGCGGTAACGATTTTTCCAGAATCAACAAATGAAAATTGCTGTCTGCCTTGTGTCTGTGCATATATGTGTGCGTCTTTGAACACGGTAACTCCCGATAGAATGAATATATCGATACAAAATTTTGTATGTGAATCCAGAATCTTCTAACGACGACATCTATTGATTTTCAGCCAAATTTACCAAAGGGAATGGATTAGGAGGGAGGCTTAACACAAAAACTCGAATAACTGCCGTTGTGATGAATATTTAGATATGAAATTTCATATTTAAAGTTAAAACCGAGAGGGATGTGGATTTAGTCTTATGTAAATAAACTACTATTAGCGCAAACGATCGATCTTTGGGATTTACAAAAGAATCATAACATCAAACATTTAAATATATATTCAACATGGGAGATAGTTATAAATGTCAATTTTGAGTGGGTCAAGATCGTATTATCAAGATAATGGACATATAGAATATATAACGTACATAGTATAGAGAATACTGATCAGTAAGGCATAGACTTACTGTTAGAGATCTGACAGCTGACAACAGACATACTGACAGCTATCATCGAGTTTCAAATCCCTTACTCCACATTTCGAGTCCCATATTCCATTAAACACTGGTTAATTATAACACAAAACCACATTCTCTCAGTATATAATAATAATAGTTTAAAAGTGTACATTTAACTTTTAAAAAATGACGACAATGTACTCCCCAGGACGAAGTAATTAAGTTTTCACTCTCCCTCCAAGGGTCATCAACCGTTTGGTCTAAAACTCAATAATTGACTTACATAATGACTGTGTTTCTAAACTTCTCTGGGATGTTACATTGTTGGTTAATTCCGGTATTTCTTCCAGAGGTGTCTTCTTATTCATTTTTCCGACAATATTTCGGCACTCTCACAAGTCCCGAAATATTGTCGGAAAAAATAATAAGTCACCTCTGCAAGAAATGCCGGAATTAACCAATTACATAATGACTTCTACTCATAGATCGACAGTTATCAGAGGTAATTCCGCTGAAAAATAACAGCTGAAGTCCTTCTGGAGTTTTGAATTTACATATATAGATAGATAGTTAAACTTTTATTGCACTAAAGATTACAACCTTTATGGCAATGTGGGTTTTTTTTTAACAAAATACATATTTTTAGAGTTACATAAAATAAAATAAAATAAAGAATATCTGTATATAAAATTGAACAAAATAAGCAACATAGCAACTAAATAAAATAAAAAATGTATACATCCATCTCACTCCCAGAGCCTGCAGACACTTTCAGGACAAAAGACTTTTCTAAGACGACATTTCGTGGCTTTTAAAAGACTGTCCAGCTGAATAATGTTGACATACAGTTACGTATATGACAAAAAGCATTTGTTTTAACCTGAAACGCAAAGCTCTAAAGAAATTTAAGATCGAAAAATTCTTGACTTTCAGAAAAGATACTCCCTCCACCGTCAACTCCGGGGCCCGTAATCTGATTATATTTGTGGAAAGTTAAAAATGTATCTCCCTGTTTTCTAACTTCCACAGATTAATCTAAATAAGTTATATATAAGTAGAAATTTAGAGGAAAAAGTAATTAGTAATGAAGTTAAATGTTTTTTTCAATCTGAGCTAAATCGTGTTAAAATAACATTGTACTTCCCCAGCAATACAAAGTATAGAAGAAGTTATGTAATCGGTAAGGAATTCGAAGTCTAGTTTTCACTGTAATTTCAAGTTCTCGGACCCCCTAATACTTTTTTTTTTTTACAAATAGATGTTTACAACTGTATAAAAATGAATACAACAAGCAAATGTGCTATTAGAGAGATAATGACAATGTCAAAATGTCAAGAGGGGAGAAATTACCCAGTGGTGACACTCCCTAGTCACTGATTTTCTCTCGTTTATAACTAATCACTGTCACTGCTACTGGTAAGGAGGTCTCTAGGCCATTGACACTTAAGCCGTCGTTGGGAAAGTATGGCAGAATGGAGGGCTCGGACTAGAGGATTATTGCGGGAACTAAGAAGGGAAAATAATTTTATAATTGCATTTAGCGACTTCGGTGACAAAAGTTACGTTAAGGACAGTGTGAAGAGTTTTGTTGGAGACGTAATAAGGAGCATTGGCTATTTTACGAAGGATTTTGGATTGGAGGGATTGGATGCGCTGGAGATTGGAAGCCTTGGCAGAAGCCTGGCAGAGTTCAAGTCCGTAAGTCCACATAGGTTTGAGTACTGCGTTGTATATAAGTCGTTTTGTTTTCAAAGTAAATTTGGATCTTTTGTCTAGGAGTCTTAGTAAAAGTTTATAACGTCTGTACTAATTTATGTTTCTTGTTTTTCTCTTTTACGTATTATTATTAACATTTTATTTAATTATTTCATTTATTTATATATATTTATATTTTATAATTGTTATTGTTATTTTTTTTCTTTTTTATTATCTTTTTTTTTAGATATCGTTTGTCGAGTATGACGCCTAGATAGCGGACTTCGATTTTTTAAAGGGATGCGAATTTTGTTAAGGTACACTGGAGGGCAGGTATGTAAATAATTTAATTTTTTATATTTATACTAATACCTAAATTTTTAAAAAAGTCTCCAGTGAATCACCTGCAATGTACTTCCCCAGAATGAAATAATCAATTAACTTTTCGCTCCCGCTTCCAATACCATTCGACCGTTTGGGCTAATAATCAATGTTATTGATTATATCGGCAGTTATTAGTGTATTTGAATTGAGCCCCCTCCCCGGGAACCTTGCAGCCGATATAGCTGAAATGTTACAATTTATGTCCACATGAGGTTTTAGCTTTAACTATGAAATATCATGTCGATATATTCATTACATCGGTGATAATTAAATTTTTTGTTAGGCCCCCCTCCCCTTCTAGCTATCCTCTAAAAATTAATAAGTGTTGCCCTTATGTTTTGAAATTACATATGAAATTATGTGTCGACACATTCATTCTATCGACAGTTAATACAGTATTTATCTTAAGCCTCCTCCTAATCCCCCTTTCCCTATGGTCGATTTGGCTGAAAAACAATAGGTGTCGTCGTTAGAGAGATCTGGGTTCACATATAAAGTTTCATGTTGATATATTCATTCTATCGGGAGTTATTGTGTTCACAGACACACAGACAGACAGAATTGTTTTTTCAATATTGGTATCTACTATCTTTATTATACAATTCCGCATCGAATTGTTGACCGATAACATAACTTCCCCTATACTCGAGAAGTAAAAACCTAATAACTGATAATAAAATGAATATATCGACACAAAACTTAGTATGAGGGTGCAGAAATTGATTGCCATCTATCGATTTTCAGCCATCGATTGGTTATACAGGGAGAGCGAATTGATAAATTCGTGTTGGTGAAGTACAAAGCCGGTGATTCAACAAACTCTTTGTTTTATCCTTTGTGGTGGAATTCAAATTTGGCCAAAATTACATAATAATTGGTAAATTAGTTTTCATTAGTATTTTCATCCCCTTCACAGTTACTAACCAACCAAGTTAATATTTCCAGAGTAATTTAGGAACTGGTGATTTGGAATAATTAAATTTGTATGGAATATTCAGTAGTGCATAATTTGGGAGAGGATTGAATATGAATATTGGCTCCCTTTCTTGCTAATAAAATATAATTAATATTTATTGTTTAATTAATTTGCCTTACGTTAACTCACCAGCTCTCAGGGAAACCTTTAATAAAAAAAAGTCGTCGGTGAATCACCAGAAATGTACTTCGCCAGAACGAATTCATTAATTAAATTTTCGTTCCCTCTCCAAAACCAATCGACCGTTTGCGTTGACTTACATATGGGCTCCTAAATCTTCATATTAAATTTTGTGGCGATAAATTCATTAAATAGGCAGTTATTAGGGTTTTTGAGTTGAGCCCAACCCCTTTGAACCCAACTTCAGCTCAGAAGGTAAGCACGCATACCACTGAGCTACCGGCGCCCTCAAAATTAATAATATTAATCAATATAGTAGGTATATAATATATATAGGTATATAATATATACCTACTGTATTGATTAATATTATTAATTTAGCTTATATTATAAGCTATAATTGAAATTATGATAAATATTTTGTATAATTCTTCCAGAACGTTCTCCATCTTTTCTCAGGTCACAAAGTACAAAATACAGAAAAAAAAAAAAAAATTCTTAACAATAAATAAAACAACATTTACACACAGATATTGTGAAACACTTAATAAAAAATATGAAGAAAAACGAATGTTTTTTAAAAATATTGTCTATTTCACAAAATATATAAAATATATGGGAGTACTTTCGGTATTGATACCATCTTCAGCCACGTTTTACCACGAATACTAAATGGAAGTTCAACCGGTTTACAATCAATACAATGTACAGTTACATAAGTCTTAAAAATATGGAAAAAAACATTTTTTTAATTTCATATCCAAGCTTCCCTTCTGGCGATATCGCTAAAAATAAATAAGAGCCGTCCTTACAGGGTTTTTATTTCATATTTGGAATCTGAAGATTGGAAAAAATTAAATTACGTTGAAATGTTGACATCGAAATTTTGACCGATTACGTAACTTCCCCTATACTTCGTACTTACTGGGTAAGTAAATAATGCTGTTTGGAGAGCTGTGAACTTCCGATGAAATGATAATATCAACCCCTTATGTACTTAACTATAGATTTTTAGCTCAAACTGTTTTGGTTTTGGAGAAGGAGCAAAAACTTAATTCGTGCCAGAAAAGTTCAATGGTCATATTTCACCTACGATTTTTTTTTAAATTAATTTTCGGAACCCATCGGAAAACATGAAATACTAGTGTAAACTGATTACATAAATAACTTCTATACTTCGTATATCTGAGGAAGTAATAAAAGAGAGAATAAAGCAATAACTTACATGAGTCGACGTTTGTGCTAATATTTAATAGTTGACTTCCATAAGCGCTCCTAAATCCTCACACTAAATGTTCCGCGATTATTGTGGTTATTGCATTGAGCCCCCCTCTGCCTTAAACCCTTTCCTTCTGCCGATTCCACTGAAAATTAATAAGTGGCGTCCTTATGGGATACTGAATGCACACATGAAATTTTGCAACGGCTGTTATTAGTTTTTCTGTTAACCCTCCTCCCTAAATCCCCCTTTGCCTTTGGACGATTCGGATGAAAATCGATAGGTGTCGTCGTTAGAGGGTTCTCGATCTACATATAAAATTTCGTAAGGCCCTTAAAACAATGTTCTACTCAATGATCAAATCACAACTCGAAACCCGCCGCGTCTCCTCTCAGTGCCTCCTCTCCCTCCAAACGTCCAATATTCAAATTTCGTTTGGCCTTATGAACTATGCATATTAGCCATGACTCTATATCGGTGTAATTGATAGATAAACTTTTTATTGAACTAAAGATAAGAACATTTATGGGAATGAGTGTTTTTTTTTTTTACAAAATACACATTCTTATAGTTACAGAAAAAATAAAAAAATATATATATTATATTATAATTGTAACAAATAAGCAATACAATAAAAAGATACAAATAATATTAAAATAATAAATATGGACATGCTCTTTAATATAAATAGTGCAAGCAACTAGGAAACAAAACAATTCAAAAATTATATAAAACAAAATACAGTAAAACCCCTCTTTACGGTCACCCCTCTCTGACTGACACCCCTCCTTATGGACAATTTTGCGATGTTCCGGCCAGAAGTATAGAAAAACAATGTATTTTTACCCCTAATGAAAACTAATGTTTTTTAGAAATATTGTCTATTTCACAAGATACATAAAATAAATATATAAATGTATACAAATACTGTATTTGTTGTCGTAGTTGAAGACGGTAGCAATACCGAAAGTAATTCCATATCATATCATATATATAAAGCTGAAAATGTCTGTGCGTTGTACCGCTATAACTCACGAACGGCTTGATGGATTTGATTAATTTTTTTTTTTAATTTGTTCGTCATCGTCTGTGGAAGGTTATAGGCGTATTAGTACCTCAATATCTGGTCCATCCCAGCATGCACCCACGCAATCTTTGTAACTCAAAAACCACTGCAATGATTAATGAGGAATCTTTTTGAATAGATAAGTTTTATCTACCGGAAGGTTAAGGTCTATTTTTTAATCAACCCCTGGTCCATCCCAGCATCCACTCACGCTATCATTGTAACTCGAAAACCATTGCAACGATTAATGAGAAATCTTTTTGAATAAATTAGTTTTAGCTCCAAAGCTAGCGTTACTACAGTTGAAGGACTATAAGCCTTATTCCGTATGAATAATTGAAAATTATAACATCATGAATGTACTGTCGAGGAACTGAATAGCCTTATAGGAGATATTGGGAGAAAAGTCAAAGTTCCCCGGGCAACGCCGGGTATTACTGCTAGTACTTTATATATTGTGAAATAGAAAATATTTTTATAAAAACATTCGCTTTTCTTTATATTTTTTATTAAGTGTTTCACAATATCTCTGCGAAAATGTTAAGTATCATACATACCTACTGTTTGGTTTATTAACTTAAAATCCACAATAGCTATTATTATGTGTGTTTTATCTATTGTTCTTTACCTATATACGTAGTATTAAACATAAAAGCAAATTAAACGTTTTGTATATGTACCATCTACACATATATAATGAAATTTTTTTTTTTAAAACCTCCTCAACGGACGCCCTTCTGCAACGGACAATCTGTTCTTGATCCTGTGACTGTCCGTTGCAGAGGGGTTTTACTGTACGACCTTTGATAAGGGAAAATAGTTAAATTATAGTAACCACAATACAAAAATAAAAACTGAAAAAAAAATAATATATATATATTTTTTTAAATAAACTATATTTCTCCCTCCATTTACTAAATGTTACAAGTTTAGGTAGAGAAGAGAAATCGTACTTTTTAACCTTTTTTTCTTTAACAAAGCCCCGTTGAATCTTTATTGTATACTACAGGGTGGAGCTACTGTTTAACTGGTAGAACTTTAAGTAGCCATTCATTTTGATGAAGTTTTCCAAGCTAAGGGGTGGAAAAAAAACGTTTTTCTGAAAAGCTTAAGATTCAAAGCAGCAGGAAGTTCAAAAGTTGACTCAAATACAAGTTTAAACTGAAGCATAACTCAACCATCCATCGTGGGTACTTTAAAATGTAGCCGTCTACCACATCTACTAGTTATTTTACTTATAAGACATATAGGGGAAGTGAGGGCGCCGGTAGCTCAGTGGTACGCGTGCTTGTCTTCTGACCTCAAGAACTTGGGTTCGAAACCCGGCCGAGGCCCTTAGTTTATTTTATCTGGGAGGTAAAATAAACTTAAGCACGCCGTCCTTGGGATGGGACGTTAAGCGATGGTCCCGAACCTGTACGATGTCAGGTACTCGTTAAAGACACCTGCCCTAGATGAATAAAAATTCAGGGTAGGCAACATTTAGGACTCCCACAGTAGAGTCGGGCTCATTTCCACCAGAGTGAAGAAAGAGCGCTCTCAAGTAGGCGATATGATCTCGTGGTTAAAGCCCGGGCATGAGTCATAAAACCTAACTTATAGGGAAAGTTATGTAATCGGTAAAGAATTCGATGAGGATTTTTCAACGGCATTTTAAGCTTTCCGACCTCAGATAGGGCGTTTAGGTTCCAAATTCAATTTCCTATCCCAGGAAACTCTCCTCCACACAAAACAAATCCTTCTTAACCCTTAAAGTCCCATCCGAAGGACGGCGTTCCCAATGTTTTTCATCTCCCAAATAAAAAAAACCTAAGGGCCTCGACCGGGTTTCGAACCCGCGATGAAATAATTAAAAATTAATTGTTAAAAAGGAAAATAAGATGCATAAATATAACAAAAAAATGAGGTGTATCACAGGATTGTACTTCCCCAGCACGAATCAACTACGTTTTTGCTCTCCCTCGACACTTTTGGCTAAAAATGAATACTTGACTTACACATACGGACATAGATAAAAACAAAGAACTTGTTTAATTTGTATATTGTCTAATTCGGATAACGCCATCATCACGCACAAAGTCAAACATTTCTGTGACGATGACCGTAAGCTGAAACCTTTACAATTTATGTACATATTTTTTTATGGAATTAGACAATATAAAAGTCAAATTCTTTACATTTATTTATTTTATATCGACACCTCGCAGAAATTTATTCTGACATTTACACAAGGACGGCATCCTCATACTAAATTTTGTGTTATATACTTTTATTTCATTGGTAGTTATTGAGTTTTTGAATTGAATCTCCTCTCACTTCTCAAATTCCCATTTTCTCTTCGGCCGATTTAGATGAAAATGTATGCGTCGTTCTGTTAGCTGTTTTCTTTGTTTCACTCTACAACGTAGTTCTGAGGGTGACTTTCTTATACTCAATAATACCAATTTGAAATAGATTGGAGAAGGGGGTGATGCCATTTTCGCGTATGCAAACTCCTAAAAAAAATCGTATCCTATGCCTTATAATTTTTATTTGAAAAGAATTTTGATTAGATTAAACATATTGCAAAATGGACCATAAGTGGTCTTAATTTTTGTTTAATTTCGGCCAAAATCAAAACTATGTACATGTGACATATACATGTCAGATTTCATGTTAAAAAGCTCCAATCGTTATTGAGGGGATATACGTATTCAGGGGACCATGAAACGAGAAATTCCGTTCAATACTCGATCTCAGATTTTCCCACGATTACAATACTTCTCAAAAAAATTTCGAGATCGAGTATTATAATGGAATTTTCCAAGGTCCTCTGACCATGTATTGACCATTTTTTGCGATGATGTCTGTGACTAAAATGCGATTGTAGCATTTTTTTCACGATTACAATACTTCCTTATACTAAAAAGAGGGCGCCGGTAGATGAGCTCAAGATCACAGGTCTTAGAGTTTTTTTATCTGAGAGGTAAAAAAATCTTGAGCATGCCGTACATTGGAGATCCCGAGTACAATGTCAGGTACTCGTTAAAGACCCCTATTTTAGGTGAATAAAAATATAGAGTAGGCAAAATGTAGGAATCCCATAGTAGAGTCGGGCTTAACTAGAGCGAGAAAAGAGCGCTCTGGTAGTAGCCGATTTGATCTCGTAGTTAAAGCCCGGGCATGAGTCACAATAACTAACTAAAGGTATAACCTAGACGAAATATTTGACATTTCAGATTAGAAAATAAAGTAAAACCATATTTTTTAAAATTTTCAATATTGCTACCATCTTCAGCCACGACTTAACAAATACTATTTACTATTAAAAGTGATTAGGTTCACTTCATTAAGTCACTAAGTATTTGTTGTCGTGGCTGAACATGGTAGCGATACCGAAAGTACTCTCATGTATTATATATATTTTGTGAGAAAATATTTTTAAAAAATTACTTTTTTTTTTTATTATTAAGCGTTAAACGATATCTCTGCAGAAAATGTTAAGTATCTTTTCTGATTAGGATATTTTTTTAAATAATTTTGAATACCTTGTGGTAGAATAAATCCAAAAATGACGAGTGATGGTGTTTTGTTGAGTTGAATGATGACACTTGTGATCAAGTTTCACATAGATGTTGGTTATGTTGATATATCGAACTTTTCGAAAGAATACGCGGCCGTACTTGAGAAAAACAACCGTAACCTCCCAACTAACAAGAGTGTCGTGTAGCTACTGACGGGCGGACCGGAGAGCGGAGAGCGGCGCCCCAAACATCGGGCATCTTCGCCCAATGGTTCGTCTAACTTCGTCCCCTCCCACAGGACAAATGGCTCAATTAAACCAACCTCTGTGTCTGTCTGTGTGTGTATGTGTATGCGTTGGTTGTCCTGTTTAAGTAAATTTAAACAGTTCCCCCTCCATCGCCTCATCAAGTCCTAGATGGATGGGTCTTGGATTATACAAAATTAATTACCCAAGGACAGCGTCTTTGGGAACAAGTTCTGGATGTCTGAAATAGATTTTTGGAGAAGAAACATTATGCTGGCACGGGCCCCTAGGCCAGGATTTCCGTGGACCCCAGGCCAGGATCTCTGCCAGACCCCAGGCCAGGAACTCTGGCGGGTATCGCTAAGAAAAATACATAAAAAATATAAAATTCGGAATTTACAATTTAAAAAAAAAAAAAAAAAGATATCAATTCTACATTTATATTGAGTACAAAGGAAAAAAACATATTTAAAAAAAGTTGAACCGTTTTGCGAAATAGGTACCTTTAATACTTTCGCTGCTACAGTGGTGCCATTTGTTGAAATAAATTCATAATAAAATACGGGACATTTAACCCTAAGGGCAGCGTGATGCGCTACCCTGTCACTTCAAAAGATGAGATGAGACAAAAGAAATATTTACATATATTGAAAAATAAATAGAAAAGAACATAAAAATAATGTCTAAATATATAAAAAATGTATAAATTAGAAAATTATGTCAAAGTATATTTTTTCTAGCTTTTGTCGATACATTTTTCAATAACCACTAAAATGGAAAACGAAACAAAAAATTCTGCGGATTCAGAACTATTTTATAGCTAAAATGATCAATTGGAGAGTATGAGCAAACATTTAGTTGATTATTTAGTGCGGGGGAAGTCCATTGCAAATGTTTCGATGGTGAATTTTTGAAATATTAACTTTTGCAAAAATATATTTGGATTGTGAAGAAGGCAGCCTTCACAGAAATAGTGACTGCCTGTTCTTCTAGGATATCTGATAGAAACTAAATGTTACTTGAACGACTATTTAGCGAGAGGAGGCGGCATCTTACAAAGGTCTCTTCCATGTGGGTGGTCCCCGAGTGCTAAATGAACCACACACATATCTACTACTACCTACTCCTATAAAACTCGGATTTGTTCAAACAATTCTGAAGAGGCAATATGGAGCGTTGTACCATTCGCCTACCTCCTAAGAATAAAGAATAAAGATAGGAGCATAATAAGGATTTCATGATACAACCAAGGTTCTTTAATTGCTATTAGCCTTGGTCCTTCTAATATAAAGAATAATCCTTAGCAATCTAAGGATAATCGTATGGATGGGATGCTAACAGAGATCAAAGCAGAACTGGGATACTAACAGAGATCAGAGCTGGGATGCTAGTAGAGATCAGAGTAGGGATGCTACAGAGATCAGAGCTGGGATGCTAACAGAGATCAGAGCAGAACTGGGATGCTAACAGAGATGAGATCAAAGTAGGGATGCTAACAGAGATCAGAGCAGAGAGTCTATAAGATTATATAATAGTCGAATGTGCGTTATTGTTTCATTTATAATTTTTTATTTTATTTAGACTTTTTTATCATTTATAATTTATTAATCTATATATTGTCTGTATATAATATATTTTTTTTTTATTTTTTTATTTTTTTTTTCTTGCATTGGAGGGGGAAATGCTGTGACGCACATCCAGCCCTGGATAGTGTGGGACTCGAGCCGATTCACCATACCCACTAAAACCCCCTCCTTCGCCGATCCTGATTCCCTTCCGCGGAACTGACGGTCTGTCATTACTTCGCGGAAGGGAGGAAGGGTGGCTGGTAACGCCTCTTCTTCTGTTTTATTGCCGCTACTGTTCCTTGTCAGCCCTCTCCTGGAGGGCCAACCCGCCCATGATGAGCGCTGCAAAATCGCAGCCTTCATCCCACGACTCGTATATAATCTATATTTATAATTTCACATCAGACTAAAACGAACAGAAATAAAAAGACGCTTCGGCCTACTCAAATCATTAATTGGACGACGATCATCACTCTCATTGACTAACAAACTCACCATTTACAATTCCCTTCTCAAGCCGATATGGACATACGGCTTGGAACTCTGGGGATCCGTTGAATTTGAACCGGATTCAAGCCATGCAGTCGCATCATCTTACGACATATCACTAACGCACCATTTTACGTCACTAACAACAACCCTTCATAACGACTTACAAGTGCCTTTCGTTTCCACAGTTGTAACTGAGAGATACACAAACTTCCACGCCAATCCTCTCATTCAAACAATAGCTTCAAATACCCTGCCCACAAACCCACCTCGCCGACTCAAACGAACATGGCAGCGTGACTTGCTCGGTATGTAACCTGGCTGCGCTTCTAAACGCCACGCACCTCTGCAGTGCAGTGATCTCACCAGCAAAATCATTAATGGCAGTACTAATTTTGCCGTCATGATGCTTATGTAACATTCTCTATGTAAATAAAATAAAATAAAAAAATATTTATAATTTATTTTTCATATATTGTTATAGTTACATTGTATTCTTTCTCTTCTATATCTCGCACATTGGGACCTGATGATGGGACATAAGAACGTCCCGAAACTAGTTATCTTAATTTTTATTAAATTGAAAAATGTGTCTACTTATTATAAACTTATCTTGTATTAATTTTTTTATATACTCATATATTTTTAAGTATTTATTTGATCAGTTTTTATTAATTTAATTTTACTTTTTTTAAATAGTTTTGTTATTACTACTAATCATAGGTATGTTAGACTCAAGTACCTATAAATCTAATTTATAAGCTATCTTAATGTATAAATTCTTTTGACGTAGGTATCCTATTACCATGTATTGGTTTAACGAAAATTTTATTATTATTATTATGTGAATCCATAACTCTCCAACAAAGAAACTTTTTGATTTTTAAAACGAATTAGGGGGGAAGTTTAACACAAAAACTTTAATAACTGCCGATAAAATGAATGTATAGACTCGAAATTTTATATGAGTGACTTGAACTCGATAAGGACAACAACTTTCGATTTTCAGCTAAAACGGCCAAAGGAAAGGGCGAGATTAGGGGAGAGGTCTAACTCGAAAACTCCAACTGCCGATGTAATGAATGTATCGACATGAAATTTCATATTTGTTGTTTAAACCCAATAAGGACATAGCCTGTCAAATTTCCGTGATATCGACTGAAGAGACATACATTCATTACATGAATTGACACATTGATATGTGAATCCAAAACCCCGTAAGGATGACACTGAGACCCCTTGAAGGAGGGGGAAAGGGGGGACTAAACTCAAAAACCAAATAACTGCCTATGTAATGAATATATCAACTCGAAAGTTTATATTTCAATTCAAAAACCTTATAAGCAACAACCTATTAATTTTCCACGAAATCAGCTAAAGGGTATAAGAGATCAGAGAAGGAGTCGTCCCAAATTCCCTAATAATGCCGATTTAATGAATATATAGACAAAAAAATGTAGTATGAAGATTCAAAACCCTCTATGTAAGTCAACTTTTGGTTTGTAGCTTAACGGTCAAATTATTTTAGAGGGAGAGCGACAAATTAATTGATTAATTCATTCTAAGGGAAATACATTGTCAGCAACATTTAATTTTCATTTTTGGAACCAAAGAATGAAAAAAAACAAGAAATTTTAGTGAAAATTCTTTTATTTAAGTGAAAATTTTTTTAGCGATTATATAACTACCTCTATGCTTCATACAGCTGGGGAAGTAACAAAAAAAATAATAAAAAATAATGTTTTTGAGTTTGGGGGAGCAGCTGGAAACTGAATAATTCATTCAATTAGCAGATTGAATCGCTTAAGAATTAGGGGCCTCTGACGGCTTGGCCAGGGGTCGTAAAAAAAGCAGGTATTTTTCAATTTATCTTCTCAGTGAATGAACGAAGAATACATTTCCCTCCATTCACGATATGAGGAAGAAAAAAATATATATATATTCTTTATTCGTTTGGATATAATTGTGTTCTATATATTATATAGTATTTTATATACAAACCAAGAAATTAACGCTCCATTAGGAAATAAAAAATAATACTAAAAAATATAACAAGAATAGTTCTAATTTCTTTATTTATAATATTTACAATCGGTAGGTAATATGACCATAAGTAAATGTAAAATGATACCATTTAATATATATATATATATATATATATATATATATATATATATATATATATATATATAAACATAAAATATAAATATATATATATATATATATATATATATATATATATATATATATATATATATATATATATATATAACAAAACTGACCTGAAACTATATAAATTTTTTGTTTTGCAATCTACATACAATATATACATAATAAGCAAATATGTGGACAAAAATAAAAAATAACAACGTCACTCGATGGGAGAAGCCAGCCAGCGCTGACATCCCCTCGAAAGTTAATTATCATTAATCACTATCCTCAGAGAGAAGGTCCCGAGGCCACCTCCTGTTCAAGCGGCGGGGAGGATTGTCAAGATGGGAATTATAGGATAGGGCTTGAGCGAGAGGATTTGAATGATAAGAAAGGTTTCTGTGAAATGTTTGGAATCGGGATTGGATTAGTTCGTTGACAATGGGAATGAGATCTCTGTAGGTAATGTAGAAAGGGGCGTTGTTAATTTGTCGCAGGAGTTTGGACTGTAATGCTTGGATACGATTGATGTTCGACTGTTTAGCTGCACCCCAAAATTCGAGTCCGTACGTCCAGACGGGACGTATAATGTGGTCTTGTAAATCGTAAGTTTGTTGTTAGTAGTCAGTTTTTATTTTGGTCCAAGAAGTCGAAGTAACAGTCTGTATCTTCGATTCAGTTCTTGTCGTTTAAGTCGTGTATGTGGGTTCCACGTTAGTCTAGGTAAAACCCGAGGTAGTGGACTTGGTTGGAAGAGTATAAATAGATAAAAACGAAAGTATAACAAATTATATACATCGATAACAAAATAATTCAAGTCTATGCATAAAATAATATATACAAAACAAAGTGAAAATATATTTTTTTTTTTTTTGTTTTTGGCTTTTATTCATAAAGATGCAACTGTTGCTAGGGGGCAACAACCAGCATCTATGTTGGTAGGTATGGAGACGTTGGCGTGAATGGCATGTGAGAGGAAGGCCACCCAGTGGTAGGTCCTCGGGACGAAAATTTATATTAATTATAAGGACAAGGGGAAAAAAAA
The DNA here is from genome assembly GCA_963662175.1 of Aradus depressus. Classification (NCBI taxonomy): domain Eukaryota; kingdom Metazoa; phylum Arthropoda; class Insecta; order Hemiptera; family Aradidae; genus Aradus; species Aradus depressus. Next base: position 19,666,335 of record OY759220.1, on the reverse strand, counting down.
AAAAAATAATAATAATAATAATTAAAAAAAATAAATAAATAAATAAAAAGGAATTGAAAGACAACTTTGATGGAATGGGTAAGAGAGATGATAAAAGTGAAGGAAAATAATGTAAAAGAATAAAAAAAATAAAAATATTAAGAACGAATAGGAATTAAGGTGGCAGTAAGTCGCGGTTCCACCTCCTCTTCAACCTTCGTGGGGGGTTTTGTGGTAAGTGTTGTGAAGATAAAGTACGTATTTCTGGATTTGTATGTGTGTAAAGTTTTCTAAAAAAACGTATGTAAATAGTTTGTATTGTGTCGGGTACTGTGTGTATCATAAGATCGTTATGAAGTGTTCTGTTGTTTATGTATGGGGGGCATTGTGTTATCAGTCTGAGGGTTTTTGACTGAAATGCCTGAATTCGTTTGATGTTGGATGTTTTTGCTGAACCGTATATCTGTGATCCGTATGTCCATAATGGTCTAAGTAATTAAGTATAACAGTTCCGTTTTTGTGTCATGTCTAATTTTGATCGTCTATTTAGAAGTCCGTAGAGTATTTTGAGTCGACGGTTCAGCGTGTTTCGTGTGAGACGTGTGTGAGGATTCCATGTCAGTCTTCGATCCAATGTCAGTCCTAGGTATCGTACAGTATTAGGTTGAGGGAGGGGCTTGTCGTAGATGAAAACGGGGGGGGCAGTGAAAATATTAAATTTAAATAATAATAAACAATAATAATAAAACTGAAATATAATATAAAATAAACGTAATAAGAAGCCCATCGAGACCCTTGAAACGTAGTTTCGGCAATTATCTGCCATCGTCAGGTGGTGAATCTAAAAGTAGAGACGGGATAAAATAAGTTCATCTCAGGGTTAAGTCAGTCGGCATCCAACTTGACCCACAGATGAATCTATAACCTCTTTTTACTATTTTAACCTTCTTTACTTTTAGATTAACTTCCTGATTATGGCAGATAATTACCAAAACTAGTGTAAATAAAATATATTGTTGAACTGGATACCTCCATTTTACTTATTTCTTGTTTCTTAGGTACTTTATTCTTTTTGTTTCTCTAAAACAACGCCATCGATCTTACTTCTTCCAATGTTCTTAACAAGATGAAAGGTTAGAGACATTTCCTGTTGGTTAGGATATCAAGGCCTTCTTGTTTATGTTTGAGTTCTATCAGGAACTCACCAACCGCTAGATCTGGGAAATAAGGGAGGAACATCCACCTGTCGAGACAACCCTCACATCACTCAACCTTAACCAACTATTTATAATTCATCCCCTGGGCGCCTTCTTCATCAATTTGCATATAGTGTTTCAACTTCCTGGTTTTAAGAGCCTTTTTTTCTTCTACGGAACTTCCTAAAGCTGGGTACTCACTTGAGCATTCGCCCAGAGTGAGCATGAAGTTCGGGGGTTGAGGTGAACGGTCCGAACAACTATGAGCGCTAAGCCCCCCATTCGGGGCAACTTGAAGTCCAATTTTAGTCCGCCACCATCATGGTACGGAACAAACTAGCTATTGGTAGCTTTAGTTTTATTTTATTTAACACTTAAAAGAGAAAAAAAGGAGGCGATGGTGGCAGAAAAAAAATTTATTTGGAAAGGAAACTTTCTTACGAAACTTTCAGTAACTACTAGGATGAAAATTCCCCAAAAGAGTAAAGACTTGGTCCTGTGACCACTCAATTTTTGAAACTGAGATGAGAGAAGGAGGAATAAAAAGAAAGGGAGGGTTGCTTATTCGGTTCGGAGCGTTGAGTCAAAAAACCATGTCCACTCTGAGCACGAACAGAACGCGTGCTCACTTTGATGTACCGACTTCTCTCGGATCCGAATGCTCACCCAGTACACACCTCAAAAAAGCCCCAAAATGTCGTTTCAACTCCACTTGCCTTGTATTGACATGAAATTTTATCATTTCACCCCATGAGAACAATACCTGTAAATTTTCAGCGAAAACGCCCAAAGGAAAGTGAGAATACAGGCGAGACTCAACAAAATCCCTAATAACTGCCGATATAATGAATTTATCGACACAACATTTAGTATCTGAATTTAGAAGCCTCCATGTCATTGATTACTAGCCCAAATGGTTGACTGGTTTTGGAGGGGTAGCGAAAAATTAATTGATTAATTCGTTCTTGGGAAGTACTCCGACTTTCTTTTTCTTTCTTTAATGTTGGTAGATAATTGCCGAAACTGTTGTAAATATATTGTACTTTGTTGGACTGATACCTCCGACAAGTCCTTCCAGTACGTCAGCCCAATCAAGAAATATAATACTTCCATTGTATTATTCCCCTCCATAATATTATTTATGCAAAATATAAAAAAAAAGTAGTTATTTTAGACATTGTATACATTAGATTGAAAAGGGTCTTCCTTTTCTTTCATCTTATTTGAATATTCTATTTGAATGAAAAAGATTTTAAGTCCATTTCAGAGAACTAATTCACATTACGCTTTGGAAATTGCCTACTTATTCAATTTCAAGTATAAAAAAAAGGGGACGATGCTTTCTACCCTCCTCCCTTCTCCACTGCCACCTGGAGAATAAAAAGATCTACAAGAAATTTCTCTCGTAAACAAGACTTTTTTTTGCATCTCCGGAAGGAAGTTATCCTGTACTACAAAGAATAAGTAAAGAATACTCTCTGCTATGGCATAAATTGTAACGTTATTTTGGAACTTTTTGGCTATAGAATTGTGTTTGATTTTTTGAGTTAAACATGGCACTTTCTGAGTGGACTGTATTCGATAGGTGCTAGTTCATGAAGAAGCTAACTTAACATAAAACAATGAAAATTATGGTTCCTTTCATATTTCATAACACTATTAATTACTCATGGATTTCTGGCTCTCTTGATACTGGATTTAGCCGCATCTATAAGGTAGGTACATAATAAAGGGGGAAACACCGATATATGGAATTAATATATATTGCCTGGCCAGGCTTATATTAAATAGAGCAGGGCTTGACTGCTCGGTTTGTCTATAAGCAAACATAAACTGAGAAAACGTAATTTACATATTATGAACTGTTTCTCACGATGGAAACTACATGAGAAGCGAAGTACCACATGTACTTTCACATAACTGCTCACAATACGGCATGTAAGACCTTCTGTGCTATTTGGGCATTACTTCGAGACGAGCTTGGTCGTTCGAGAGTGGGGGGAAAATCACTCATATCTGTCCAATAGGCACAAACAAGTATATTACATTACCCATCTTAAAAAAAGCGAATATATATATATTTTTTTTTAATAGATAGAAAGAAAACAAAGAAAAGTCAAAAACCAGTCAAATTTCAGCGATATCGGCCGAAGGAAAAGGGGAGTTCAGGGGTGGCCGCTCAATTTCAAACGCTAATAATTGCCAATATAATGAATTTATCGGCATAAAATTTAGTATAAGAATTCAAGAGCCTCTATGTAAGTCAAATATTGAATAGTAGAGGAAACGGTCGACAGATTTTGGAGGGGAAGCGAAAAGTTAATTTAATTATTCGTTATGTGGAAGTACACGACTACTTGTACTTATGACAAAGATATTCTTAATAAGTAGGTTTGTGATGCATTTTTAATTTATGTTGTAACCTGACGTTGCAGCATATGCGAAACCGGTTGTGAAATAAAACAATTTTGAGCAGGCAGACAATCACTTTTATTCACCTTATGAAGTAGCATCTTGTAATATCGCTACACATCGAACAATTTTAAACATTATTATTATTAACTAAATAAGTAAGATGTGAAATGATGCGAGACATCAAATGATGATCATCTGATTGAGATACTCAATGCTACCTGTGAAGTGGTCTGCACCTTCACATGACTAACATGACTAATGATCCATAACCAATATAATGATCAGTCACATGATCGTCTCCATTGAGACAAACGCCCCCTCCCCCCGTCTCTAATTGCCTGGTACCGTGCCAGCCTGATCAATATCAGACTCATCTCTCGGCTAACCTACCATTTCGGCTTTTCATTTAACATCAATTACAACTCTCCAGCCACCAGTAAGAACACTGAATCTAAAAGGTTTTATAAAAAAAAAAAAAAATTAGGTTACAACAGATAATTATTACTTCCTCTATACGAAGTATAGGGGAAATTAAGTAATCGGTCACAAATTCCATGTTGAGTCACTGATTCCAAAAATGAACAGAAAATTTATTAAAAAAATAAAGAAAAAAAATATAACCACTAGTTTACAATCCAAACGGTACCCTTCCTTCAGCTCCAAGGGGTTTTTCCTGTCCCTCCGTACAGTTATGTCTTAAAATATGAAAAACATTAAAAATAAAATTTCGTCTCAAATTAAAGTTTTAATAATAAAAGAAAAATGTTTAAATAGTACGTGCTGATTGAAATTCCTCAAAAAACTATGTACCTTTATTTTATGTATTTTTATATATTTTTTATTTTTATTCATATATTTATTATTGTCATCTTTGATTTATTTCATATATGAAATAAATATTTTTATTTTAATCAGCACATACTATTTTAAACATTTTCTCTTATTATTAAGATTTCAATTTGAGACGAAATTTTATTTTTAACGTTTTCCATATTTTAAGACATAACTGTTCAGGAAAGACAGGCAAAACGCCATGGGGGCTGAAGGAAGGGTACCGTTTGGATTGTAGGTTGAACTTCCATTTAGTATTTTTTAAGTCGTGGCTGAAGATGGTAGCAATACCGAAAGTACCCCATATTACATATGTTTTGTGAAATAGACAATACTTTTTTAAAAACATACGTTTTTACTTCATTTTTATTAAGTGTTTTACAATATCTCTGCAAAAAATGTTAAGTATCATTAGAAAATTTACTGTTTGTGTGAGCTCGGGCGTTTGTGAAGTATGCGTACGTCGTTCTGCATCCCAACCTACGTTATCATTTTTCTACTTTCCATTTCTGGACAATGTATTTGCTCTGATTAATTCTAATCCACGTGTGTCAGACTCTAACAGTTAATATCTGTTTATGTATCTCTAATTCATGTATACATTCTTATCTTATTACTAGGGCTGTGATTTATATGAATTTACATATTTTTTTCTATTAACTTCAGCATCCTGTTTAAACATTATCTTTATGTTTTGGCCCATATAGAATCAATTTGAGCTACCTTTATTTTGCATATATCGCTAAAAATACATACTTTTGCATATCTGAACCTCTGAATCTCTTATAATAGAAATATTTTCATTGATATTTGAGATTTTCCGGCAGCTCAAGGGGCCTTACTCTGTAAAGTAGGTACATACCACCCTATTTTCATTTTTTTATTTTTTTAAGCCATTTTAATTTTTTTTGTAAACTGACGATTAATAAAAATTAATCCCACTTTTTGGGATATTGGGGTTTTCAGTTGTGTGCCAGTGACTTCAATTGATGTGGAGCGCTCATTCAGCCGATACAAATCAATTTTGAAGCCACACAGGCGATCCTTTTTGTTTAAATATTTAAAAAAGTTATTGTGTGTAATTGTAACAGTCTTTTTAGACTATTAATTATTTCTCTTTTCAAATAATTTTTTATATCACTATATTTTTTTTGCTTATATATTTTTTATTCAATAAATTAGCCTATAAAGATTTTCCATTACTTCTGTAGTTTATTTTATTCTATAGGTTTTTTTTTCTTTGCAGTCTTTCGCATATTTTTAGTTTTTAATTGCATATATATATATATATATATATATATATATATAAGTAATATATTGGCATATATATATGTGCATATTTCGCTGTTTTTATTGCATACAAATCACAGCCGTACTTATTACCTATTGTTATGATTTAACGAAAACAAATATTATTAATAGGATATTGCGTCTGCAGAAGTACGTTGTGACAGCCCCATCTATGGGGGCAGAGAAGCTGTAGCGTAGTTTGATAAGCCTTTGGAAACCATAAAAGAGCTGCTCTCTGGTCTTGCATCAGAATCGCGATGCCACTTACTGGTACCTCCATACCTTGCAGACGCCAATACGAAGTAGCCGAGGCCCCACGTCGCAAATTACATGTCGATACATTCATTACAACGGCAGTTATTAGAGTTTTTGTGTTAAGCCTTCCGAATTGACTGAAAAGCAATTTGTCGTCATGTGGGTTCTGGATTCAAATATAACTTTTTGTGTCGATACATTCATTTTATCGAGTTCACACAAACAGACATTTCGTTTTTAATGTTTGGAGTCTGGAGGTCGGAATACATGAAATTCCGTTGAAAATTCGCCTCGAATTTTTGACCGATTACATAATTTCCCCTATACATCTGGAAGTAGAAAATGTACTCATTAGGATCAAAAGCTTGGTCAACTATGCTTTTAAGTAAATTTTATGTAAGTTAAAAAATAAAAAAATGTATGTATTTATGTATAAAAAGAAGTGTAAAATATGTTTATGTTGTAGGTGTTGTGAAGGAGGATAATCCTTCGAGTTTATATGTCAATTATGTATGTAAATGTCGACTAGAGTAACAATAAGGTGGGGGGGGGGAGGGTGTGGGTTGTAAGGTTGGATCAGCCAATCAGAGGGTCTTTTTAACAAAGTCTAACTTTACGGCCTCGTCACCACCCTTGTAAATTCTGTCTAGCACGTCCTTAAAGTGTATCTCTTCAAACAATGCACTTTACTGCATTCTAGTCTACAAAAAGTAACTTTTTATCTTTATTAATTAAAAGGCCATAAACTTTGAAAGACTGCACCATGACCCTGTCCATCCGAAATATCTCCGGATTTTTTAAGAATGATCCGTTTTCTATTTATCGTGTATACACTAGCTATATATACAGGGTGATTCCCTCGTAACTTTTAAAAAAAAATTGGATGAAACTAGACCGAAAATGGAGGAGAATGCCGCCACCCGCACCTTTCTATTTCATTCCATTGCCGAGATATGATTTTTTAAAGGTTTTTTTCCAGAAAACCACGTTTTTTGCCATCAAGTCCCACATTTCTCCCCTTTAAATCTTATCTTATTAAATTTTCTCAATTTTTGACCACTTTTTCGGAATTAGCGTTACATTTCCTATCAGACTAGTGTACTTTCTACTTTGAAAATCACCAACTTAGAACCGAAATAACAGCTAAAACGTTAACATTCTAGAAAAATTAAAATTTCGAGAAATAATTCCATGTCAACTACTTTCCCGCTCAAGGACCGCTTCAACCGTCCAGGGGGCTAGAAAACTTTTAAATTTAATCAGCTTTCTATTGGTATGGTCAACTTTGCGATTCCGTATCGATTTCATGGAGAAATTTAAGGTTGAATGCGAAAAAATGTGATGTAAATCGAATCTAAAGAGGTCACAAATGCAATTTTTCTTTTTTATTATCTAGAGATCATAAGTGTGGCCAGTTCAGGTCTCACAGTAACAAGAGTGGACACTTATGATCTCTAGATTAAAAAAAAAAAAAATGTTCCATTTGTGACCTCTTTAGATTCGATTTACATCACGTTTTTTCGCATTCAACCTTGCATTTCTCCATGAAATCGATACGGAATCGCAAAGTTGACCATACCAATAGAAAGCTGATTAAATTTGAAAGTTTTCTAGCCCCGGGGACTGTTGAAGCGGTCCTTGAGCGGGAAAGTAGTTGACGTGGAAGTATTTCCCGAAATTTTAATTTTTCTAGAAAACGTTATAGCTGTTATTTCGGTTCTAAGTTGGTGATTTTCAAAGGTGAAAGTACACTAGTCTGATAGGAAATGTAACGCTGATTCCGAAAATCTGGTCAAAAGGTGATTTAAATGGGAGAAATGTGGGACTTGATGGCAAAAAACGTGGTTTTCTCGAAAACAAACTTTAAAAAATCATATCTCGGCAACGGATTGAAATAGAAAGGTGCGGTTGGCGGCATTCTCCTCCATTTTTGGTCTAGTTTCATCCATTTTTTTTTTTAAATTACGAGGGAATCACCCTGTATAATAATAGCGTACTGTTTGGTTATGCCATGCGCAAGCGATGAGACCTGAGTGGCGCGGAAATTTGAGTACGACAGAAACTGTAAGTAACCAATATTTTTAGTTATTTTTTTAAAATTTCAAGTTTCTTTTTCTCTATTTGATAGTTACTAGCGCAATCTCCGGGGTTTTTCGCTCATTGCTTCTAGTTTTTGAAATGTTAAAAGTCGCTAAACACTTGTTTTTTGTTTTTTGTTTTTTTATGACATACAACCTTATGGAAACTCTTTCCTTAGGGCTGTTAGAAGGCGGGGAATGTGGATACTTTTATAAAATGTTAGGGCCTCGGCCGGGTTTCGAACCCGCGATCTTGAGCTTAGTAGGTTAGCACGCTACTTATGAACTACCGGTGTGCCTATTAGAGGAGAGTGCGTTACCATTACACCAGGTAATAGTGGTCGTGGTTCAATAGAATCCCTGCAAAAGGGTGGTCTGCAAATCAGCCTCACAGATGTGGTCTCTGGTCTAACCAGTGTACAGCAGGGGCGGGTTTCAACTTTGTGGTATCTCACCGCACGCAGTTCACTGTACGAGTATATGTGACCTTTTCCATTTGGTGGATTTTAGTAACATGTAAGTTCAATTACTCTAATGGAATTGAACCCAACGTTACTCAGCCAGGACCACAGCGATCCTTCGCCAGTCCACTATATGGAGCTCTGTATAGTCCCGCTTGACCAAGTTCGGGTCTTCCTTCTCTCTCTGCAGTGAGGATCCTCTTCGGCCTTCGTTTCTCCGCTCTTGTCTCCCATAGCTCTTCTTGGTCCTGCATTGCCAGGTCTCCCAGGTCCCATCTTATATTAGGCCAGCTATACATTTTAGTGATTTCTTCTCAATAGCCTCTACTCTTCTCTCTAAGAATTCCGCGTTAGGCCCCAAGTCTTGCAGCCATACAGGAGCATGTTCAGACCCAGTGAGCTTAATGACAGAGAACATATGCTCTACAGGGTGTAACCAACATTTTGTAGATTATTTCGTGAGTGTATTTTAAAGACTAAAATAAAAAAAAAAGTTGCTATAAACTTGGGTCCAAAAAGGATTCCTTAAAACATTATGGTTAAAAAATCACAATTCATGGGATCCCCATAAAAAACTTAAGCATTTAAACTTAACATTTAATTAAATCTCTTTAAATGTTTATGTTAGTTGAAACCCTCTATTCAGAAACTTTTTTTTTTTTTCTCAATTTTTTTAGCTATACATTTTACTTGTGTTAATTTTTCTTGTATTCTTGTCTATAAAAATATTTATAGTTAAACATAGAAATATTGCCGACTATATTTGAAATTTGATGTTCATGTATCTTCTATAATTTATTTAAATACATATATATATATTTTATTTATCTCATATTTGTTATGTGTCAGATTAAATATAGGTTTATGTATATATTTTATAAGCTAATTTAATGTATAAAATTGTATGACGTTTCCAATTAACATGCTGTGGTTTAATGGAAATTATTGTTATTTTCATTATAGGAATGTACTTCCTAAAACGCTCCTAGGAGTAGCAAAAAAAATTAAAAGACAATGAAAAAAGTAAAAAGAAAAAATGTTTTATCATTCTTTTTTGAATAAATTTATTGAAAATAAACACCTCAAATCTGCTATAAATAGAATATAATTAATTATTGAGAAAGGGTAGTTAATAATGTGATGTAGAACACCATGATGAGTGATTTAAGAGAATGGCGCAGTTAACACATGAGGTCTGGTTCGTTAGAATATACCCCATAAAAAGAGGTAAACAGCTTCAAGGACTTATTAAATTTAAACAGACCACTGATTTATTGCACATTTGAAATAGAACAGATGTCATTGATGCAACGGTTGCACTGTCTTCTTCAAAAAGGCAACTAGGCAAGGACAAAATTCTATAAGAAATATTCAATCAATGTGTAAAAAAACAGAAGACATTTGGGGGAAAACCGACAACATAAGGTAAACATGTGGACAACCCACGCGAGACAAGGAATCTCTGTGCATACATATGGGCGACTGTTCACCACCTCGTATTTCATGCTTAAGACATAGTTGTCCCATGCATTGGCATTTATTTATTACATCTCTCTTACAACTTTTTTTTAAAATGTTTAATATTCATGCATGTAAAAATTATCAGGTCTGTATATTAGTGAGACATAACTAATATCTGAACTATTCGAAGAGATAATTTTATGTCACCTCTTGGTAAGAGAGTTATCACACAACAAAGGTGAGACAATATCAGTTCTTTGTTGCTCACCATAAATAGGTTTTCATATTCATGTTTCTAAAGAAAATAAATCAACAACTGTGTTTATGGAAATGGGTAATTTGAGGACATTTACCAAAATTTTAAATAAGTAACAGCACAGTATTGTACAAGGATATATGTATATAAAAAGAATGAAATAAAATAAATATGTCTTTATAAAATGGTATAGATATGTACAAAATAATATTTATATAATATAAGTAAAATATATACAAAATTGTAATAATAAAAAATATAATAATAAATTCAGCAAGGAGATCCCCGAAACACTACCGCAACTTAATGGAAGTGGAGGAGGGCATGGTAGCCCATGTGATACCGACTCGACCTCTGACCAGCAGTGGTGGCAGACCGAGGGGCTGAATAGAATTGAATACATGAGGGGAGAAACTGGCCATTACCTGCACTCCCTAAATCACGTCAATCCAGTTGCTCGACTCTTGTCATCCCATTCCCATATCCAGATAATCCCCCCCGAAGATTGAGGCGGCGTGGGCCGAGAGACCTGCTACTGTAGCAAAAATATTTAGGGAGTGCCGGTGATGACCAGTTTCTCCCCTCATGTCTCAATCCTCTTTCCTTCAATTCTCCTTCTTCTTGGCCTGCCTCCACTGCTGGACAGTGATTGGCTGGGCGAGAAGGCAGGAGGGATCACTCGAGCCCCCGCGGCCTCCCCTGCCCCCATTAAGTTGGAGGGATGGGGATGGCAGAGAACCGGGGGTGTTTCGAGGGGTGTCGAGTTGAAGGCTTTCATGTTCATTTTATTTTATCTTTATTATTATTTTATTTTTATGTTTATGTTTATTATTATTTAAATTTAATATTTTCTCTTTGTTTTATACATATTATATTATTTGCAGTATTTTTTTTTTTTTGTACATAATCATATTCTTTCGATGTATATATATATATATTTATTTTTCTCTCTTTCTTTTAACGTATATTTTTTATGTTCTCATTGATCAAATTTACTCATGGCTTATACCGATTGTAAATATTCAAAATAAAGAATTTTAAAAAAAACTCCCTAAATAATAACTTTAATGCTTCGTCTATGTACGATTTTTTGTGTATGCTGCAGACAGATTGATTTCATATATTGCATTCTCAATGTTCTCAACCCGGGAAATAACGACAAAGTCCGAACATTGACGACACTGCCCAACGATCTCGGGGAATTCCAAAAATGTATTTTCAGTATGTGTCTGTTAACAAGATGACTCTCGATAGAATGGATATATCGACACGAACGTTTATATGTGTATCAGAAGAGGGGCACAACACAAAAACCTTCATAACTGTCGATGTATCAACACAGAATTTAGTATGATGATACAAAAATCTCTGAGTATGACCCCTACTGATTTTCAACCAAAATGATAAATTGGGTTCAGAGTTAGAGAAATCACTTAGTTGAATTCGCGCTGGGGACGTACATTGCCGGTGATTTACTGATGACTATATTTTACTTTCCTATAAAGAAAGTTACGTTGTCAATTCCAACTCATTTTCTTCCTAAAAAATTTTAACAACCTAATTGTATCATTTCTTTAAATGAAAAACTTCACAAGCAGTTAAATCCAAATCTCCCCTACAAATCTTCCCCTCCAAATCCTTCGTGCAGTAGCCAATGTTTACATAATGTCCCCAATCGAACCGAACTTACAATAGATACAACAAAACAAATTTAAATTCAACTGAAAATGTTTGTTAGAGAAAAGTTTGAAACAAACGGAATTTGTTTCTCATTTTTTTTAGAATAAAATAACCATAATATGAAAGTAGTGTTTCATACATAAAAACATTATTCCTCCACATATATCTTCTCTAAAATCTGCCAAAAGTAGGTCCCCTTACGTTGGCTGGAGGACTGGAGACGGCAGGCCGAGGATAGAGAAGAATGGCGGAAGATCATGAGGCCCAGGTTCTACAAGGACCGCAGCCAGGAAAAGTAAAGTAAGTAAACTATTATTTTTACTGTTATTACTAATCACATGTGTGTCCTAATCTAAGATTTAATGACTGTTATGTATCTAATTTAAAAAGTATCTTGATGTATACATTTTTATGACGTACCCTATTACCATAAAATATACTAAAATAAATAATAATAATAATTATTTATTTTTTTTTTTTTTGTGGCCTTATGTACGATGCATATTAGCCATGATTCTTAATAACGGTGTTACTCAGTTATTTATGACATCCATGGCCCCGGGAGGAAGTTCTATCTTCGAAATAAAACTCACTCCCGGACGGGATTCGTACCCGCAAACCATGGTGAGACCATGCGAACAAAACCCTACGCTCTAGCCCGCACGGCCACCATGGCCCCCAATATTATTATTAATATTATATGTTTAGCCAGAGGCAAACCAAATTCTTAGTAGCTATATGAAGTATAGAAGTATTGTATTCGGTCAGTTTTCAACTGAATTTCGTGTTTTCTGAACTCCTGATTCCAAAAAAATAATCTGCGTGTATGTCTGTGAACAGGATAATGAATATGACATGAAATTTAATATATGAGTACTCAGAAGTCGCCAACTATTGGTTTTTGAGAAGAGAAAACATTCGATGGATTAATTTGTGATTCACCGGCAATTTTTTCTTTTTGAAGTAGAGACGACACCCCCCAAACTTTATTTACACTCAGTCTATAATATTTCACACCACCTTATCGCCGTTTAACGCATGCTTGCCTTTACAATCAGTTGAGAACAGCTTCATTAAGAAAAGTTCTCCCCAGAGTTACGATAACGATTTGATTCATTAGTGAAACATGCAGGGTGCCCCCCCACGCCCCTCCTATAACTTTTGTGAGTCTCTTTCAACTCTTCTTGTTGAATTTGCTTACTGCCCTCTGACTCCAGCTTGAGACCGAGAAGTGGTACAATTTTATGTAAATTCGATGAGCGGCACCCTGGAGAGGTGTTGAAACCGTTTCCCTGATGTTATGGATCGTCTATAACTTTGCCCGGACTCTCTCTAATGAACTCGTTATCTCAGTTCTCACCTCTAACGATATATAAGTCTCGTACATTTGCTACTATATATATTCATAAATATATATGCATACCTGCCAAGGTATCTTCCTCGTATAAAAGTCACCAAATATATGTATTTAGATCGTTATTGGACCCTAAATTACTAAAAAACTTATATCGAGAAAGAAAAATAGTCGCCGGTGAATCACCGCCCATGTACTTCCCCAGCATGAAAAAATTGATTATATGCTCTCCCTCCAAAGCCAGTAGGCCGTTTCAGTTAAAACTCGATATTTGACTTAGATAGTGGCTTCTGAATCATACTAGTTTTTGATGTTTAAACATCTTAGCTCTCGGTAGGGGCACGTCACACCGTCAGAGCAGCTGAGAACACATTTTTAACACGCGTCGTGTTAACACGTGTCAACACGACACGTCAGGATGCGGCACATCAGATATGCCGGACACATAAAACGTGTGTTAATGCTGATGTTTTTAAACTGGTGAAGTAGTGTCGTTCGGTTAGTATGTCTGCTTATAATATAATAGAGCACCTACAAGGAGAGATGGATTGGTTGGATGAAGAAGAGGAAATGGTAGCTGTTACTGCGGTATTGCTTGTGCTAAAACATGAATCCAGAGAATACTGGGTTCATCCAATAAACGAACGTAGACACGAATTTGGTGAATATCATGTTCTGTGGCCCGAAATCAGCAATGACGATGACAGGTGTAAAATGTATATCAGGATGACCAAGAAGAAATTTGATGTGGTTTACAATGTACTAGAAAGTAAATTAAAGAAGCAAAACACAAATTTTAGAGAAGCAACATCTCCAGAAGACGACTTTTATCAACTTTAAGGTAGGTAACAACAAAAAAGATACTATATTTTCGGCGGCGCTGCCTGAACCTTGTCCTGATGCTTTAACACTCTGACGAAAATCTGACCACTACAGATATTGAAAACACGCGTTATGACGTGTTAAAGCGTGTTGTCTGTCCCTGACGACACATCACAATAATATGTATAGATCTATTTAAAATAACGTAATAGATATTTCTATGACACGTGTTAATGCGTGTTAACACGACGCGTGTTTAAAATGTGTTCTTAGCTTAAGTCTCGTTGATGTGATACGTACGTGTGTGTGTGTGTGTCGGACAGTTGCGCGCGCATCACACACAAACAACTACACACTTCTTTATCTGTGATGACAGCTGTTTTTGAGCATTTCTACGTTCATGGAATGATTAGATATAACATAGATGTATACGAATAACAATGATTAGATAATATCAATGAGTTTTGGACTTAGTTCTCTTGAGTTCTGAATGTTCTCTGAGCACTAGTGAACCAAGTCTATGTGTTTATGTTTTTTGCAGAAAACGACATGCTATGACAGTTCACACAAATTTTTCAACATGCTGAGGGGCGCAGTTAAAATCATCTGATTTATAAAAAACTTGAGCCAGATTTTTCGATGCATCTCAGAATTGATTATGGAAAAAAAACTTTGAGAGCCAATTGCTGCCATAACATTGTATTTTTACAACATTATTGACCATATTTACCGTTGTAGTGAATTTAACTAAAATATCAATATTTACTATTATTACAACTATACAAATATTTATTACTAACTATAAAATGTTTCGGTAAGAAACTTTTAGGTTAAGATGCTTCGATAGCTTAAATTTGTCACAATAAAAATAAAATTTGAGGTAAAAGAAAATAATATAGGAGTGTAAATCTAAAAAAAATATAATATATAATATTTCAATATATTATTGTATATGATATTATATAATATTGTTATTAATATATAATAATAATTACTGCTGAAAATATCGATCAATAAATAATATATTTGTTGTCGTATTGTCTGTACAGTGTTTTTACCCATTTCAGGAGATACCGAACGGCTTATTTAATTTTTAAATTACAAACTCAATCTACAAATGAATACGAATCGAAGCATTTCAACAACTAATTCGAAAACTACCATCGACTACTATTCTCGCTGTATTTAGAGACACTACATCACAGTTGAATATACCTTCTTTTATCCCAAACCTATAACTTCATGTATAAAAGAAATTGAAGAACAATAAATTTGAAAGTTTAATTCCTCATACTGTTTTAAATGAATAAAACAAACTTATTTTTTGAAATATTGTCTATTCCACTAAAGATATATATACATATAACTACCGGTTTCGGCTTTATACCATCGTCAGGTCTAGTTATGAACTCATAACTAGACCTGACGATGGTATAAAGCCGAAACCGGTAGTTATATGTATATATATCTTTAGTGGAATAGACAATATTTCAAAAAATAAGTTTGTTTTATTCATTTATTACAAGTTTCCACAATATGTCCGCGTTCCTCAACTTAGAAGTTGTTCATACTGTTTTTCTTATTGTGACTATACAAAATCAGTGCACGAAAGCAATTTTTTGAAACTAAATCAGATGTTTACACATCAATTCTCGTGAGCACCGCGTCACATTCATTTCGGCAGTTATTAGGGTATTTATGTCCTCTACTCTGCCCCCCCCTCTTGATACATTCTATTTATCAGGAGTTATCGTGCTCACAGATACACATACACTATTCTAAAGTTTTTTTTGCTGATAAGAGGAGGGGGAGAGGTGATCTCTATAGCCTTAGGATAAATCCTTTAACCACCATCTTCGAATATTTATAGGTTTTGAAAGTTTTATAAGGGTGCCTTATCGGAGTTGAGGTTGAAACCAAAGGTAGGCGGCGAGAGAAGGCCAGAGATAACCAGGGCGGTAGCCCCGAGAGGGTGATTAGGAGGCCCCCAACGGGACATCCGCCCCCAACTGGGTTATTGATGGGGGATTGGGAGGAACAACTGGACCCTGTTGGGACCAAAGAAACCATCAGATGAAGATATATCGGAGGATGACAAGTACCACGTCAACTGGGAGAGGATATGGTATATGACCCCAGTGACGAATCTTATATATTTACGAGAAAAAAATATGTGTATGTGTGTTAAGACCATAACAAAAATTTCTTATACCAACCTCGTTTTTACAACTCTCTGCCCTTCCTCTCAAATTCGTTTTAAAATGGCATTCCCGGATGATGATTAACATATTGGCTCCATCGATTTTCTTTGTATCATTCTACAACGTAATCCTGAAAGTGACTTTCTTTTACTCAGCAGGTAATTTTTTTCTTCTTCCTGCTGCGCTACTGTCCTGAAAGAACCTGGGCCTCCGTCACAATCCTCCTCCATTCGTCTCGATCCAAAACCTTCTCCTTCCATCCTCTGATGCCCAACATTCGGAGGTCCGCCTCGACGCCGTCCAGCCAACGGAGTCTCGGTCTTCCTCTTCTCATGGCACCGCCTGGCCTACCGTAGAGGGCTTGTTTAGGGAGTCTTCCTCCTTCCATTCTCTCTACGTGGCCCAACCAACGTAATCTCGCCTGCTTCATCACGGACACCAGGTCGGGATCCCCATAGAGGTCTCTCAACTCTCTGTTCTTCCGGATACGCCATCTGCCGTTCTCGGAAACAGGTCCATAAATCTTTCTGAGTACTTTGCGTTCCCACAGTAGCAGAGTCTTTTCATTTTCTTCTCAGCAGGTAGTTTGAAATGACCCAATGCTAGTTTGAAATGAATTTGAGAGAACTGTGATCTGTAAAAACATGGTTGTTATAAGAAAGCCACACGGGGACGAACTCAATCGCACCAACTCCCCCCCCTCCCTCCCCCCCTCACATCCTTCCTGTCAAATAAAAACATTTGAAATAAAAATAATACTACATAATAATAATTAAACAACCATAAGTAAATTTCAATAGTATATTGTGCAACTAGTGTGGATAAGGGGCTTCTATCGCATGAGAACAAAATGGTGAGGGCTTATTTTTCCCCACATCCACACCTGTTGCACATACGTTTTTCTCTACCGTTTTAACCTACGACCGACTATTATAATAATAAATTGTTTTATAATTATTTATTATACCAAATCTGAGATTTGAGTCCTTCCATTTGGTATCAATTTTTTTTTCCTATTCAATTATTATTTTTTTAAATTTTTGGTATACATTTTCAGGAAATTATTGTGGGGGTGAAACGATACTCTTGCCCCCATGACCTCAGGGATAAGCAATGTGTTCATTTTGATCATACCTGAGGGAATTTTCATAATTGGAAATTTAATGTGGAACATTTTTTGTAAGGACCAATTTTTCGATATTCGTCTAAAAAAATGTGTTTCGAGGCGTTGCTTTAAGACATTCCAAAAATATTTTTTTATATAAAAAGTGCTATTAAGTTTTTTTAACAACTTTTATTTCAAAAGATTTTCGATTAAGTCATAAATATAAGCGCTATCTTGTTCAATATTGTATTAGACACTAAGTAAATAGGTCTTAGTTCTCGTCTGATTTTTGTCAAAATCTAATCAGATCTTCATTTCAAATTTTAAGTTCATTGCTGCAACCGTTTTGAATTGACAGACATTATTATTTTACGATTATTAGTTTAGAAAATATAATCTTTCACAGCATAGCTCAAGATCGCGGGTTTGAAACCTGCCCGAGAACCTTAGTTTATTTTATCGAGGTAAGTTGAGCGATGGTCCCGATATTAGATACTCGTTAAAGAACCATACCCTAGCTAAATAAAAAAATAGGGTAGACAAAATTTAGGACTCCCACAATAGAGTCGGGCTCATGTGCTTCTTCGTCGCTCTGGTGAAAGGCGATATGACCTCATAGTCAAAGCCCGGGCATCAGTCATAATGACTAACTAACTATAAGCTTTCAAAGTGTGACATGTTTTCGTCACATACGTGCTCCGGATGTGTCCTCTACCCAGCGCGGGGAAATTAATTCTACTATAGAAGTAAAAGACGTTGTCTTCCCACGGTTTTATTTTTGACCAGAACCGGTTTTCAACGAAACAGCGTCCTCATCAGTGGTACATCCCACCCACACAGCAAAGGAGAACTAACCGATACGCTGTGTGGGTGGGATATACCACTGATGATGACGCTGTTGCGTTGAAATCTGGTTCTGATAAAAAATAAAACAATGGGAAGACATCTTTTATTTCTATGAGAAATCTCGTCCCACATCATCTTTTTATCACATATGAAATTAATTCTACATCAAAAGTATTTTAAAATTCTTTTAAAAACCTAGCAACAGTACTGCCATAGAAACCAGTAAAGAGAATGTGTACTTTATTCATGAATGTGGGCTAAATGTTAAACAAAGGTTCAACTAACATTTTATTCAGCATGGGCTAATGTTGGAAGAAGTTTTGACTGCAGGGGGCATAAACTCCAGTTGCCCCTCACTCTCTCCCCGGAAAGTTGTGCCCTCGACTATGTTGTGACCTCTTCATGTGCGAAATTTATGTCAACTCTAAAAATGTGTGCTTTTGTATTTTCCTTTTATATTTCACCTATTTATACCTTTAATCGTCCAAAAATCCGAGATCAAATTTTCAACTAAACACGTTTCATGGTCCACCGTTTTGATTATTTTCGCTATGTCTATGTAAATGTGATTGGAATTATGTGAGCGCTCTAACTCAGAAATTATTGTAGCAATGAACATAAATTTTCATATGGAGTTCAAGCAAAAATTAAGACCACTTCATTTGGGGGCTCAAGTACATTTTACAAAATACAGCTATTTACGAATTAATCGAAAATTTCTTCAAATAAACGTTGTAGACAATACATAATAATAAAAGACACATTTTATACGAAATACATTTTTTCTAAGGTCACCCGGTTTGCGAGATACCAAAAACCGTCATAAAATTACGTCTCGAAAACATTTTTTTTAGACGTTTGCTTGATTTACGCGTAAACGGTCGGTCCTATCAAAGAATTAATAATAACCAAAAGTGTTCCTTATAAAATTTCCATTAATAATAGGACCTCAGATTTGCGATAGGCTACAAAAATGAACAATACATTTTCCGGTCAACGAATTGTAAAATATGTTTTTTATTATTGGTAGTTTTATTTTTATAGTTAGTTATTATGACTCATGCCCGGGCTTTAACTACGAGGTCATATCGCCTACTACCAGAGCGCTCTTTCGTCACTCTGGGGGACATGAGGCCGACTCTACTGTGGGAATCCTAAATGTTGCCTACCCTAAATTTTTATTCACCTAGGGCAGGGGTCTTTAACGAGTACCTGACATTGTATTATACTCTTATATAGTACCTCTTATGTCATATATATATAGTATTTTTATATTAAATAGGATTAAAAATAAATGGGTATTTATTCACAGAATTACACTAAACAAGGAAAATCGATGTGCCAACTCATTACCTTCTTTTTACAGAGAGGCTGGACCGAGTGAGGATAGTACGCCGACCGAGGCAGGGATGGGAGGACGGTGTAATGCAGGACGCCTGATCAGAACAGAACCAACTTTTTTTTCTTCTTTTTTTTTTTGATAACCCAACCCTTAGGGAAATTGCTTCTTTTGGGCTGTTAGAGATCGGGGGGTGTAGCCCATTTTTGTTTTGGCACTATAGGGGCGGGCTATGAAGTTGTGCAACCAAAGCCCGACGCTCCAGCCCACCGGCCCCCTGGAACAGTACCACCTGGCAAGTGCTACTTGAAGGAGCCAAGGCTCAGTAATGGAGCATAGCACTGCAGTAGGTACTGTACTCCATACAATATCCATGAATCACCTCTTCTACCAGTACCAGTTTGATTTTTAAGGGAGTGCTACACTTGAAGCCACTTGTACAGAATGGGGTTTGGAGTGTACGGCCCTGTTAGCTAGGGTGCACCCTTGAGGTTTGGAGGGTTTGGCCCTTCAGACTTGAGACTGGGGAAAGTGCGGGAAACCTGATGAGACCCATTAGCGGAACCCACCCTTCTTAATGTTGGCCCAACTAAAAGCTAGATAGCACCCCTTGTCACATCACAACACAAACTATAACTTTAGATTATAGCACGGAAGTTTGCTAATCATGCTAGACACGTCTTGGTTCAACATATCCACTTCCAGAAACAACTCCCAATCAGGTGTTAAGTAGTAAAAACAAACACATTAGGTACAGAGTTCAACCCGCTTTCGTGTATGCTCAGTTCGACCACAGCAGTCAGCTCGTGAGTACAGAGTTCGGTTCCAGGGTCAATTAGTGTTTAGATTGACTCCAGCCAGCTCAAGTGTTAGGCTCAAGAGTTTGTGCGAGTCTGACTAGTGGTTTCCATCGTAGGAAATGTTCATATTGTAATGACTTACGCTTATCTATTTATGTTTGCTTATAGACAAACGAGCAGTAAAGCCCTGTTCAATTTAGTATAAGCCTGGCCAGGCACACTATATTACCCCCAATTGTGTTCCCCCCTTTATGTAGCTTACAGATGCGGCTAAATCCAGACAAGAACGCCACAAATCGTGAGTAGTAGTCTTTAAGAAATGTTAAAAGAACAGCAGTTGCCTCGATTTCAATGATCTAGCACCTATATACAGTCCACTTCAGAAGCTTGCCATGTCTACAAATGTTGTACTTAGACAACCACTTATTTACAGATCACTCTTTCTCTTCCTTACTCCTCTCAAATTCCGTTCATACTGACTGACATTACTGGGTATATGAAAGTCAGCGATTTTTTATTTTAATGTTTCTCATATCCAGTAACGCCATTAAAAAATTATTTTGAGAGATGATTGATGTATTTTTACATCTGTAAAACATGGTTGGTATAAGAAAGTCCTGTTATGACCACATGACATATATATTTTTTTGGAGGGCGCCGGTAACTCAGGGTCATATGAAAGGTATGAAACCAGGCTTCGCCCTTATTATGTTTTTTTATTTATTCTGTAAGGTAGAAAACCGTGTTTCTTAAACTTCTCTGGGATGTTGAATTGTTGGTTCTTTCCGGCGTTTCTTCCAGAGGTGTCTTCTTTTTTCTGACAACATTTCGGGACACTTACACGTCCCTTCTTCAGGTCACTATGAACCGTTCATAGTGACCAGAAGAAGGGACGTGTAAGTGTCCCGAAATATTGTCAGAAAAAAGAAGACACCTCTGGAAGAAATGCCGGAAAAAACCAACAAGGTAGAAAACCATCAGCACGCCGTCCTTTGGAAGGGATGTTACGCGATGGTCCCGAGCCTATTCGATGTCAGGTATTCATTAAATATCCCATTAAAGACCGGTCATGAACCAAAATAACTAACATATAATATATTAGTATTTTTTTTTCAATAGAAAAAATATCAATAATAAAAGAATAAACCCACAAAAATTCGTTGTTATGCGCTACAATTTAATCATTACATTGAACTATTTTCCATAGAAATTTAATGTAGATTCCTTGAAGCGCTCCTCGGCCCTATCTCAAATCTGAAGGCAATTTAATTGTTGGAAAATAATTAAAGAACATTTTTGGTGGGAACCAATTTTTCGATAGGACTAACAGTTTTCACATAAATCAAAAATTTTGAAACGTTTAAAAGTTTTGAACACCCTTTTTTGGAGTCGAAATTTTTTGACAATTTTTACTTTCTTTATACCTTTTGTATAAGGAAGTATTGTAATTGTGCGAAAATTCAAGATCGAAGTTTAAACGGATTTTCACTTTTCAAGGTTCTCTGAAAACGTTTTGACCATTTTCACAATGATGTCTCTCTGTGTATGATTGGAAAATTTGTGAGCACTCTACCGAAGCAAGGATTGTAGCTATGAACATGAAATTTGGAATGGATGAGTCACATGTGCTAGCTTAGTTCTGATTAGAATTTGGCCGAAAATTGAGACCACGACTGAGCCTAAGTACTTTTTACATGATACAGCTCATGTTTGTGATCTAATCAAAAATCTTTTCAAGTAAAAGTTGTAGAAAAAACTGAAATACACTTTTTCTTAGGTCTGCCGAAAAGTCCATGAATTATTTTCCATATAATCACCGATATGAGACTTAATATGAAATAAAATCCTAATTTTACTAGAGTTTTGAAAAGTTGAAGTTAAGTTATAAAACAAGAAGGGGCTCTATCTCAAAATGTTAGACGGAGGGTGAGCTCAGGATCAAATGGGTTCTGGCATCTTCCTCGAACAGGACCGGTGTCGTCTGCCAAGAAAGTTCCCACTGAACCTGGCCCACAGAGCCAGATAAAATAAAGAAAAGAATTAGCCACTTCGTGGACAATCATCATAGTTCAGTCAGGTAGAACAGATAGGAGAAATTTCACAAAGAGAATTGTATTTACATTTCTATGGTCACAGGGAATAAGTTGTTAAGTCGTAAAATGGCCAAAATTAGTTAAGTGTAGTGTGGTCATCTCACAAGCCATCTGCGCACTGTGAAGAAGTTGGGAGCTCAGGACTCTAATACTTTCGGAATTATAAAGATGTGGGTTTTTTGATATCTCGTAAAATTGTGTATGTTCTCGGTTAAATCAACTTAATCTACTTCCTTGAGGAATTATTCACTGCATTTAATCATTTATTCACTACGGCAGACTATTCCATGTGAAAAGGATGTTTTCAGTTAAATCAAGTTGCTCAACTTTAGAAAGGCATCATTCACAAGTATTTCAAAAAGTATGGTTAATAATGAGATGTGTATAAAAATTAAGTAAGTGTGGTCAATAATTAGGTAAGTGATGAGGAATGATTAGGTAACTAAGGAGAAAATCCAAGAAAGGATTAACATTCATTTTCATTCACTCCTATAGATTTAGAAGGTATATGATTAATAATGATGCAAACATATTTATGTAAGAATTAATTTTTGATGCGTAAATTGAGCGTTTAAAAAAATGGATTTCGAGACGTATTTTTAAAACGGTTATCGGTAAAAATCTCGCTAAAATTTATTTTATTTAAAATGTGTCTTTTAATCTCTTCAACTTTTGATTGAAAAGACTTTCAATTAAGTGATAAATAAGAGCGAAGTGTTTTAAAATGTACTTAGGCCTCGAAATAAAGTGGCCTTAATTTTCGACTGATTTCGGCCTTCTTCATTTCAAAATTCATGTTCATTCCTAAAATATTTTCATAGTTAGAGCACTCATAAAGTATACAAAGAACCTTAAAACGTGAAAGATCGTTAAAAACTCGATGTCAGATTTTTGATCGAATACAACACTTCCTTATACTAAAGACATAAAAAAGTAAAAATGAACTGAAGAGAAGAAATAGACAGAGATATTTTGAATTAGAGGCCACACCTGTCGTGAAAACGGGGTGCTCCCAATAAAGATTAATGATGAACATACTATCTCCACCATCTTGGTTTAGGATCATTTATCCGGACAAGGATTTTATCTGACAGATATGCAGCTTGGGAGGGCTAATGTGGTCGTGTGGGCGAAATACCGGTCAACTTGTTTTTATTAATTAATTGAAACATATATTTATATACGATTGCTTAGTTGTGTTTTCACGCTTAAATGAGGTCTGATATTCTAGAAAAGTGCCTTGGTCTGTAAGATTTGAAAAATGACTATATCATTAACAGTTGTTCCCCTCAAATCGTCCTCTTAATTATTTGATAGTCTTTCATTAGTCAGATGTAATCACGAAATTATGTAAGGAATTTTTTTTTAACTGTCTTGTTCTTTTAATATAAGGAAATAAGTTAGTTATTGTCACTCATGCCCGGCTTTACGTGTGAGGTCATATCGCCTACTACCAGAGCGCTCTTTTGTCGCTCTGGTAGACAAAAGCCCGACTGCGGTGGGAGTCCTAAATTTTGTCGACTTCAGGACAAGTCTCAATTTGTTCCGATTCATATTTTATGTGTTCTGGTGCTGTCGCGATACAAGTCTCAAATCGCGTGTTCCCCACTCAAACAGGGAACATGATACAATGTTGCGCCAAGTTTTATTTCCAGAGAATGAACAATACATTTTTATAGAAAATCAAAGTAATAATTTAATAGTTTTTCTCCCAGGTGAAAAACATAAGAGTCTCGGCCGGGTTTCGAACTCGAGATCATGAGCTCAGTAAGCAAGCACGCTATCATTCTTATGTTTATGGGAAGATACTTGAGAGAATCCTTAAAAAAACGTTAGTAGTACCCTTTAAACTAGCTCTACTAAATAACGAGTCGTAAACTAGCTGCTACAAAT
Organism: Aradus depressus; assembly: GCA_963662175.1. Taxonomy (NCBI): domain Eukaryota; kingdom Metazoa; phylum Arthropoda; class Insecta; order Hemiptera; family Aradidae; genus Aradus; species Aradus depressus. The sequence continues at coordinate 19,641,980 of OY759220.1, read as the reverse complement.
GGTCTAATTGACAAATTGAGATAAGTCAATGGTCGGAACTAACAACGTGTCTAATTGAGAGATCTAGTGGGAGGTGTGTTTAGGATCTGTACACTAAACTTGAACTAAAGGATCATTGAGAAAGTGGTGCTTTTTGTTCTTCATCAGGCAAGAAACGGCGCGGTTTTGTGCGCATCGCTAAGTATTTAAGCATTTTTAAGCGTATCCCCTCTCTAGAATTGAGGATGGGGACTTTCCAATTTTACTTTCCAATGTTATATTAATCTTATAATCTTTCTATAATACTCATCTTTCTACTTTTACATCCCAATCAGCTATACAAAGTATAGAGGAAGTAAGGTAATCGTTCAAAAATTCGATGCTCAGTTTTCAACGGAATTTCATGTTTTCCGACCTCTAGATTCCAAATAGGAAAAAAAAAGTCTGTCTGTGTGTACGTGTGTTAGTGGACATAACTCCCTATAGAATGAATGTATCGATACGAAATTTAATATGTGAGTCTAGAACCCTCCAACGACGACATCTATTGTTTTTCAGACAACTAGACAAAAGGGGAGGAGGGATTAGGGGGAAGGCTTAACATAAAAACTCTAATAACTGCTGATATAATAAATGTATCGACACAATATTTTGTATGTGTGAACCAAACTCCATAAGGACACCTATCGAGTTCGTTCCAAATCGGCCCAAAGGGACCCAAACTCAAATAACTGTCAAAGTAATGAATTTATGGACACAAAATTTAGTATGAGGATTTTGGAGCCCCTAGATAAGTCAACTGTTGAATGTTAGCGCAAACGGTCGACTGGTTTTGGAGGGGGAGCGAAAAGTTAATTGATTAATTGCCGGTGATTCAGCGAAGACTTTTTCTGGTTTGGTGTTGGAAGAATTCAAAGTCGCCCTTCCTGTTCCCCCACTCTAGTCCTCAGCTTTCTGCCTGTCTGTCCAAGATAAAAAACCATTACAATTTTTTACACGCCGGATTTATCAAAAATATTTTTGGGAGTATATCCTTAAGGGAAACTCACATGTTTATTGCTTTTATTTATTGTCTTTGATAGCTTCTCTGAGAGATACGGTAGAACACACCAGGCACCACCGCCGCACAGTGTGAAATTTATGAGTTTTGATTTTCAAAATTCGAGCCCCCGCTCAATTTTTGATCAATTTGGATGAAACTAGGTGCAAGATATTTGTGAAAGCTGGCTTTTTATCAGATAACTGCGGGTTTCACAATCAAGGTATTATATGCCAGTGGCAAAAATAGCCAATATATTGCATTTGGACCACTTTAGGCCAAAATGACAACATTAGGACCACTTTTGGCTAAAATAAATATTGAATTCGTAATCAGCGACCCAAAAAATATTCATTAAAGTTGTAAAAATCCGTTAACAAAAACTTAGACAAAAAAAATTAAATGTTTTTAAAATTTTCGCGGGGTTTTGGCAGCTGTCAATTGGCATATAATACCTTGATTGTGAAACCCGCAGTTACCTGATAAAAAGACAGCTTTCACAAATATTTTGCACCTAGTTTCATCCAAATTGATCAAAAATTGAGCGGAGGCTCAAATATTGAAAATCAAAACTCATAAATTTCACACTGTGCGCCGTCCCTCCCACGAACAACGCATAAGTCGGAATTTAAATGTGTTCTTACATAAGGAAACAAAGTGTAAAGATGAGGGCTTTGCTCGTAAACCCTCCCCTCGCTATGCAGATGTACATATGTTTACATGGTAATGAAACTGAAGCTTGGTTCAGGGTACCCAATCTCTGGAAATTATTTTAAAGTGTGTTCCCCTCTGTCAAGTTTCTGATTACTCCACCACCCTGGAGGATTACCCTCAGAAGGTGGGTTTGACTCTCTCCATGTCTCTGTAAATAATTACCTTTCTCCCAATCTTAGTTCTCCACTTTAGAGCTACGTTCCGGTATGCATATTCAACACAGATCACATGCCTCCCCTCCAGCCATGAGCAGACATCTACAAGAAACAAATAGTATTAAAGCGTCCCCATTAAATCAGTATGCTTCGAAGAACATTTGTCAACGTGGGTATTCATGAATTAGCCTTAATGTGAGCCAGCTTCCACTTGATCAATGATAGATGTCGCACAATCCATCCTCCTCTTCTTGGTAGGTAATACATTCCGCCATTTTAAGTACTAAATTTTACAAGGGGGTCTCCACCGAGCTCTTTAGGTTTTTTTCGAAGAAGAAGAAGAAGAAGAGTTTATTATAACAGTCGCATTTACAGAGATACAATTGAGGGGGTTAGAAGCAAAGGGATGTAAGTGACAATTCGGCTGAAATAGAGATATGTGTGTTAACATCTTCCTTGACACCTACCCTGACTACTGGCTAATGATCAGAACGATTGTTACTACCAGTAATGCTATCTAGTGGAAAATACCTGGGTAATACCTGAATTTACGATGTTACTATAACTTTGAAGGTAATTACCTCGAAATTACATTTTTGTCACTCAAATTCCTTTGCTTCTAACCCCCTCAATTATACAATACCTTAACCATTACTCTTATACACTAAATACAAATCAAAAATAATCAGTTAAATTAAAAACAATTCTACTGCTTAAGAGTAAATTTTAATTTTATTGATTTGTGTCACACTTAAGTAAAAGGTTTTTACTGAAATTTATTATATAGTCCAGTAGGAGCTTAACATTTAGGTCTTCATGGATTTGGAGGATGGAGGTGTCCCTCGAGTAGCTACCAACCAATCTAAGGCATTTGATTTGGGCCACTTGAAGAGTTCTCAAGTTGGTATTGCTTGCAAGACCGGCCCACAATGGGCATGCATACGTTATCTGGCCGCAACAGAAAGTTGTATATTGGGGTCTATTGGTTAGATTAAGGGCTGCCTTTCTGTGGAGTAACGGGGATAAGGAAGACACAAGTCCGCTCACAGTATTTGCTTTTTGTCTGATATGTTGCCTGAAGGTCAGTCGTCTGTCTAGAAGAACCACAAAGTATTATACTGTATCGGTTCAGTCCAAATTGTCTACTTTCTGAGGTAATGCCCGTTTTGTAAACAAGATCGCTTCAGTTTTTCCTTCATTAATTTTAAGTTTCCATTTATGGAAAAACCGTTTGATTCGTCTATAAACGTCCATTAGTCTATGATAAGGTTCTTTACTTCCTGCACAAAGTACAGGGGAAGTTATGTAATCGGTCAAAAATTCCAAGCCGAGTTTTCAACGGAATTTCATGTTTTCCTATCTCCAGGTCTAAAAACTCCCAATAGAATGAATGTATCGACAAGAGATCTTATATGTGGGACCTGAACCCAATGAGGACAGCACTTATCAATTTTCAGTCAAATCGGTCATAGGAAAAGGAGGAATTAGGGGGGGTGGAGAGGCACATTATTCAAAAACGATAATGACTGCCGATGTAACGGATTTATGAGCCCCTATGTAAGTCAATAACCCGATCCTCTGCGATATGTCAAGTACTTGTTAAACACCCCTAACCTAGATGAATAAACCTAAATAGGCAAAATTTAGGACTCCCATAGTAGAGTTCATGTCTACATGAGTGACAAAAGAGCACTCTGATAGTAGGCTGACTTCAAATATGAAATTTCATGTCGATACATTCATTACATCGACAGTTGTTGGAGTTTTTGAGTTGAGCCCTCCTTTGATCCCCTTACACTTCTGCCGATTCAGCTGAAAATTAATAAGTGTAGTCCTTATGGAGTTTTGAATTCACATATGAAATTTAGAGTCGAATCATCATTCATTAGTTTTTGTGTTAAGCCTCCTCCCTAAATCCCCCCTCCCTTTCCTTTGGTCGATTTGGTTGAAAATCAATATGAGTAGGGGAGGAAAGATGGTTCTGGCGCAATGGCAAATGCGCAAGATGGCGGCCGTCCCCCACTCCCACCCACCTCAATAAGTGTCCACTCTCCCTCTAAACCCCAATAAGTTTCCACTCTCCCTCTAAACCTCAATAAGTTTCCGCTCCCCCCCCCCCTTTGAATCACCCAACATTGTACATCCCCACCTCAATAAGTTTCCGCTCTCCCTCTAAACCCTACTTTAAATTTTTTTTAATTAGCCCACTAGCGTCTAGAAATCAAATTATTATTGATATTAAATCAACTTAAGAAAAAAAAAAACATACCTGACGGGATTCGAACTCACCACCTTCCATTTTGGAGTCTGGCTTGCTAACCCCTCGTCTTTCATGACATGGTTAATGAAGGGAGCTGTAATCTAGGTATATAACGTTCAAGTTATACATTTTCAGATATCAAGTAACAATTATGGTGTATTCTGGGGTAGTAATGATTATTCCTATCGATTATTAATAATTAACATTTTTTAAAAGTCTGATTTCGTGACCTTGAACAGGCACTTGCGTGATCAAGCATGTCGAACCCTGCATTCGTGTAGCCTACCTTATCATGTCCTATCATCATCATTGTATTCAGTATTATTTTAAACTGGAGTATTATGATGGAAAAATCGCCTACCTACAATTTTGAGCATGCCGTCCTTCGGTGTCTTGAATAGTATTGCATTTAAAAATATAATTCAAAGCTCGTCATATTGAGTATGTCGTCCGATTGGAGTAATATGTGCGAAAAAAAATCATTTATCTTCAATTCCGAGCACGCTGTCCTTTGGTGTTATTTGTGAATTCTTGTTTTTTTATATCTACTTTTTATATCTACTATCTAATGACGTTCGTAGCTATAGGAATTAAGTCGTTGTTTACATGTGTCGAGACCTGTTGTTGCAGGCAGGTACTTCACCTATTTTTAATTTTCAGATATACAGCCAGTAACAAAAATGTTCGGACGGTTTGATTTTTCAATAAAAAATTATAATAATTAAATGCACAAGTAATAAAAAATAATTTAAAAAAATAATTAAAGCCATTTTTCAATCAAGAATAAGAATTCAAAAGTGGGTTAGGATAAAGGAAAAACAGCTTTGATTAGAACAAATAAATATTTTAATTTAATAAATTTTATAACAAGTAATGTAGGTAACAAAAATTTTCGGACAAAAATGTAAACAACTATAAATAAATTCAATGTTTTTTTTACGATTTCACAAATTCAAAAACCATAATGTTAATTAATATTTGGTTGGGTACCCTTTTTGTGTAATAACATCTTTCATTCGATTCGGCATTGATGATGAAACTAATTTTTTGGTGAAATTTGGAGATATTTTACCCCACTCTTCTAATAACTTTTGTTTCAATTCGTTTTTTGAAGCAATGGGTGTTAATCGAATTTTCCTGTCGAGCTCACCCCATACGTGTTCAATTGGGTTGAGATGGGGCGATTGGGGGGGGTTTCATAACTTTAGGGCAGTTATACAAAAGCCAAGTACGTACCAATTCACAGGTGTGTTTCGGATCGTTGTCTTGGTAAAAATGAAAAGTCCGTAAAATCCCAAGTTTTTCAGCACTCTTTTTCAAATTGCTCCTTAGTAATTCGGCATAAACTTTTCCAGTCATGGTGGTTTCAATGAAAACCAGTTCACCAATTCCACTAGACGCCATACACCCCCACACCATCACTGAGCCACCCCCATGTTTTACTATTGGTGTTAAATTTTTTGGATTCAGCTCCTCATTACACCTTCTCCAAATTTTGTCGCTACTGTCGGGACTAAATATATTAAACTTACATTCAAAAGTATTTGCTTGCAATAGAACAAACCGCAATAATAAAATATTCTTGTATCTGGTAACTCTTCACAACATAAAAAGAAATCTCAGGTCATGTAATGTCAGAAAACTAGATTTTTGTGATATGACGTTGGAAGAGAGCGACAGCAGCGCTGACCCTCGGCAGAAACCGTCCCTTCCCCCTACTCTATCCCCTCCACCTTCCCTCTAAAGAAACTAAGTACCCAATTTTTCTAATTTAAACGTTTTTTCTCCGATATTTCGACAAATAAATGTTTCCAGATCATGTCCGTTTACTTCCATGTAATATATGTATACATATACTATTACTTTACTTTTGTTTACTTCCCTATACATATAATATATGTATACATAATAATATGTACTAAAAATTTTGTAATCGTGTGAACATCAGAGATCAATTGCATGCGTGTGTTTATGTGAGAGCTCAAACGCTTTGACCTGACATCGTACAGGCTCATGACCATCGCTTAACATCCCATCCGAAGGACGGAGTGCTTAAGTCTATTTTACCTCGCAGATTAATGACATTACTCCAAAAAATTTCTGAATGATTCTGGAACTCTTTTGCGAAGCTCAATCTTTTTTTTATATTTTTTTCACTCACAAACGGTTTTTGGTACTCTCCCATTATATCCTGCTTCTTTTAGAATTCTTCGAACATTTGGTGGGTGAACTTTCTTTCCCGTTTCTCTGTATACCTCGGCGACGATCTGAGGTGCACTCCTCGAGGGCTTGTTTTTAATTTTCCGGACAACGCTACACCTTTCTCGGTCGTTTAATACTCTTGGACGGCCAGAGGAAGATTTCAAGTCTATCCGATCCTCGTGCTTATACCTTCGAATTACATCGGCTACGGTGCTTTTACTTCGGCCTACCATACCACCGATTTTGCGGACACTTATTCCTTTTTCATAATTAAAAATTATTATCTGTTGAACTTCGAAAGATGTTCGACCCATCTTGACAGCAGGAAATACAAATAACTACTGAATGCAGTAATAGAAGGATATAAACACATTTCATTTGTTAGGTATTAGCGGTTGGTTGAGAAGGGATTAAAGATCATGATCAGAGTCGCATTTGTTTACAAAACAAACAATAGGTGTCCAGAAAATTTTGTTACGTGAATTTCTTGTCTTCAATTATTAATGCAAAAGTTCCTATTAGCTGTAAATGTTTAATTAATTGTTTTACGGAGTTTTGAAATGATTGATGATCTCGAAATTTAAAACTTTGCTTGAATTAAATATTTTGCCATATAACTATGTGTAACTGCAAAAGAAAAACAAAATTATAAATTGTCCGAAAATTTTTGTTACTGATTGTATATTAACAAATGTCATATACGTAATATCGATTATTTCAACAATCAATTATTAGTAATTTTGCGAGTTCTCCAATCTGAAGACATCCTTGACCTTGAAATGGTTTTTACTGTGATATCGTTATAAATATAGCGATATCGTTATAACTACTGTGATATCGTTATAAATATAGCGATATCATTATAAATATAGCGATATCGTTATAACTACTGTGATATCGTTATAAATATAGCGATATCGTTATAACTACAGTAATATCGTTATAAATATAGCGATATCGTTATAACTAGAAGGAGAGTGTAGTGATGTTTGAGCGAGAATATTGCAGTATAATATAGGGATTTGAATCGATTTGACTGAGGTGAATTTGGTTCAAAGAAACAGGATTTTGGGGGTACATGTAGACACTGCTCAAGAACGAAACTTACCCAGCAGATTTAGAACCGCTCTCACAAAGAGATGATATAAGCATATCTATCTATCTCTCTGGCGCTACAACCCTAGTGGGTCCTGGCCTCCTCAATGAGCCTCCGCCATTCGGCTCTGTCCTGTGCAGCTGCTTTCCAATTTCGCTGTCCAAGAAGCTCTCTCGCGTCAGCTGCCACACCATCCACCCATCTTAGCCTCGGTCTGCCTGCTCTTCTTGATCGGTACAAAGGCTCCTCAAGGACTGTTCTTGGCACTTCGCCCTCTTCCGTTCGGGCTACATGGCCTGCCCAACTCAACCTTCCCAACTTCACCACCCTCACTACATCAGCCTCACCAAACAGCTCGTAGATTTCCCTATTCTTGCGAATTCTCCAAACCAGTCCGTCCTTCACAGGGCCGAAAACCCTTCGAAGAATTTTCCTTTCAAATATCAACAAGATATAAGCATATAGTCAAATGAAAACTGAAATATATATACTTTTGGATACAAAGCATGAATAAAAAGGGGCAAGGCCCTTTCCTGCAAATCAAAAATACAGGCATATTTCTATGCTTAACACGATTGTACTCTCCTACTTTTCCTCAAATCAGTGTTTTCAACATTTAGAACTGCTGGTGATCACGGTGGTCTGCGGGCGTCTATACCCTCTCCAAACCTTCACTCATACGACCTGCGTGCGTTTATAGCCTCTCCAAGCCTTCAACCTTACAGCATTCGATTTGATTCTTTCTAATAATCTTTTCGTTTGTGATATGCTGTGTACCTATTCCCAATAAAGTTAATGCCCATTATTGATATATCCTTCAAAATATAGTCCGAGTTATTACCCTGGAAGCACTGGAATTGAACAAAAACCACTTTTAGAATGGGACAACGACAGTTGCAACACGAAAACTTAGCATCGAATTTTTGACTGATTACACAACTTCCCCTATACATGGTAAAGCTGGAGAAGTACTAATAAAAGAGTGCAGATAGCTGTTTGACTGGATGTTAAATCTAGTTTAGATTGGCCTCTCTCTGCAACTCAGTAAGGAGTCGTACACCAGATTTCACGGATGGGAGACGGGGCAAATTGGCACCCTTCGAAGAACACGCCCCACATCACACCTAAGGCTCCCGCTCGAACAGATTTTCCAAGTGGAAACCTAATGTACATTGTTAATAATGATAATAATTGTTATTATATAATTAATGATCAATATTATCATACTCCAGGGACGAGACATAATCAGGCTTACTGTACTCAGATATATCATATCGACATCTTTCCAGTGGCATGTCAAAATCATCATAATTCTAGCCTTTCCGTCTCTCTTCATTATTCTTAAAAATACAGTATTGTACTTACATGCATTTAATTAGGGCACTAATAACCATACATGGCTGGTATTCCATCATTAGAAAAATAGTAACTTGATGGTAGTTTAAAACAAAAAAATATATTGGTCTACGGTTTCACCAAAATATATTTATAATATTTTTATTGACGTTCCGTCATATTATTAAAGTTCTTTGACACTATAAAACATTTATAATCCTTAAATTTTATATGGTAGTCAGAACTGAAATCTGACCATGTGACCTGGTAACTAACATTCCAACAATTACATAATTTATGACATAATCAAAAATATTTCCAAGTCAATGTAGAGAAAACTAAAAGACACATTTCATATGAATGTGATTCAGGTTTTTGAGAAACATGCCAAAAACCGTCCTGAAATGTTGTTTTGAAGCACATTATGGTTTTAAGCAATATTGGCCAAGGGAAAGGGAGGAATAGGGGGGAGGCTTAACACAAAAAACTGTAATAACTGCCCCTGTATTCAAAGCTCTATAAGGACGACACCTATTAATTTTCAGCGGATTTAGCTGAAAAAGAGGAAGAATCAGAGGAAGTCTGCACTCAAATACCTTAATAACTACCACTGTAATGAATGTATCGACACAAAACTTAAAATGAGTATTCAGAAGCCACTATGTAACTGACCATTAGCTTTGACGCGAAGGCATAAACTAGTGACCGGCCGAAGATTCGGTTTCGGATTCGGTTTTTGGCCAAAAATCACCTGAAACTTCGGCCATGCCGAAACTCAGTTTTCGTGACTTGTCGTGCGTCGTTCGACTAACTTCGGATGTAGCCTACGTGGTGAAAATGTAGATAAACTGTTTTTCTTAGCGTATAACATAAAACTTTTCAACTACGAATACTAAAATTAATTAGTAATCTAATAATAACATTTCGTTTGATTTTATCTGTTTTTTTTTAAATTAAGTAATTACTTGAAAGTCGTACAAATTATTGTAATCTTTGTTAAGACTGGTAATTAGGTAATTCTTCAATCACCAAGTGCTAAATACAAGATCTCAGTAAAAAATAAATTAATCTTAAGAATATTGTGAACACAATTAAAATAGGTACCTACTTACTTAATTAAGGAGTCTGTACTTTATATATGATCTAAGTGTTGATTTTTGACAAAGTTTACTTACAAGGTAGGTCTTACTTTAACATGTTTATTATTTTTGTTCATGTTAAATTGTTAACGTAACATAAATAAATAAATATTTTGTTACATACTTCAATTATTGTTTTTTATTTCATTTAACGCGAGTTAACTGTATGTAGGTGGTGTCACTAAATTTCAGTATACAATGGAAATTTTAACATGTCTAAATAAGTTTCGGTTTCGGCCGAAACTGAGACCAAGGCCGAAGATTCGGTTTCAGTTTCGGCTGAAAATCCTGTTTCGGTTGGTCCCTAGTAAAAACGTAATTGATTAATTTGTGCTTGGGAAGTACATCGTTAATGATTCACCTATTTTTTTTTTTTTTTAATTCTATATATTAATCCTACATTCAGGATTGTAAGTTCAGCTATGAGTGATTTTAAGGAACACATTCCTTGTGTTTTCATAATAAGAGATACAAAATCTAATGATGACAAATTGTCAAAGAGAGCTGTATCTGGACCAGCCACTCTTCTTGTAATATACGAACGGCCCTCCCACCACGAATAGGAATATGGTGGATTTAAAACCTGTCTTGTCCCCTTGTTGAGGATACCCCGGAGTTTTACCGTTCACACTGGGGTACTGCCAGACATCTTGATAAGAGAACAGGGTGGCAAGGAAATAGACAGAACCAATTGGATGTGGGAGACGTTAAGCCCACCCACTTGATATAATTTAAATACAACCAAACAACAAATAAAATACAATACTATATGTGACCTCTTCATCCCTCACTTGTTTCTCCACATTCTAATTTAGTAGGCAACAAAAAATAAATAAATGTGATGAGACAAAAATAATATTAAATTTATTATTCTGACACAAACATAAATATGTCAACTATAATTTTGTCTCATAAAATGTTTGTTAAAAGAGAAAACAAAAAAAAAAAAGGAAATAATAAACAAACAGAAAACGGAACTTTATAACATTTTCAGAGTAGAAATTGAGAATTGAAGAATACATTATGAATCGAGTAATCCTAGAGAGTTTCCAACTATTACTAATCCAAAGATTGAAAACTTCGAAACTCCCAACGATAGGAATTATAATGAAAACTAAAGTAGTAATTAAAGAAATCCCAAAACTAATCAGGGTTAATCATTTGAATAATGAAGAATGGCATATTAACAAGTACTAACCAATTAATTAAAGCATAACATACGATTAAAAGATGACAGACCAGTTTATTCTGAAAACTACAGATATCCTCAACATTTTAGAAAAGATAACGAAGTTGAAATCGACATCTGTTGAACCAAAATATAATACGCTCCCGTAACTCTCCCGTCTGGATGATACCTAAACGGGCAAAACTTTGCGGTTGAACGCCCAAACTATTGCAGACTAATTCCCTCTTCCCAACATAGAGGATCTGTTTGGAAAAATTGGAGAAAAGCAATATACTTTTCTACTATTGACCTCGCATCTGGGTTTCACCAGATTGAAAAGGAAGCGGAATCTTTTCCAAAGACCGCTTTCTCAAACAAAAATGGACATTTTGAATTCCTTTGGCTTAACGAACGCTCCTCCCACATTTCAGAGGACAATGAATATCATATTTTCAACCCTACCAATCGTATTGATTTATATGCATGATATTATCATAATTTCAAACGGCTTAAAATCCCATCTAAAACACCTAGAGCAAGTATTTCGAAAATTGGCAGAGTATAAATTAAAAAATCCACTTAAATTAGAAGCCATTAAAAATTTTGCAATCCCCCGAACAACTAAACAAATAACACTATTTTTAGGACTTAGAGTTTTAGGACCGGTGGCGGTTATTATAGAAAAATGATTTTAAAAAAACTACGCTAAAATAGCAAAACCTATAACTTTAGCACTTCGCAATATAACAGTATAAATATCTCCTGCTAAAGCCAGGAGGATCATAATTTTTTCTTCAGTCTTGTTCCAACCCATGTAGTGATTAGATCTTGTATATATTTATCTTTTAACATTTGTAAAATGAAGTTTTTTTTTTAAAGTGCTTTCATGATTCGAGTTCTTTAACTGAGCCAAAGTTTTACTGATGCGGTACGCTGGTGTTTATATATATTTTTACACTGAAAGTAATAATTCAACTAAAAAATATTTAATTGTTTCAACATTTTCATAAGACAGTTTTTGCCCAAATATGTTTTTTATATTTTCATGACCACAACAACACTGCTTGTAAACAATATATAACAGTATCAAAAATTACCTTCCTTCAAAGGTGTTTGATGTGGTGTTTATTTCAAGGTAAATATTCTCAAATTAACATGTGAATCAAGAATATTATAATATGAGAAAGATTTATTCTCTGAATAATATAATTGTTTTGAATGTTTCAGACTGAAAAAAGTATGTCATATTTATCTATTAGGGGAAATTTAGGAAGTAATTATACAGAAGTTGCCGGGCTTAGTGTCGGTGAACTAGAAGAATTAGCAAATATTCTTAAAATAGGACCTAAATCGGAATTCGAACAAGACGTTTCCTTCTTCGCACCTGTGATCAACGTAATTAATCATTTGGAGTTTCATTTTGGTTACGAAGTTGTTTGTTGTACAAATACTACTACTGCTGGTGTTCGTGGCCAAGATGTTACTATGTGGACAATGTCAAAACCAAATTTTTTAGTAAAAAAAGAACTATATAATCATATTTATTGAAACCTAGTGAAATTGAATTCTAGGTAAGTATGGTTTTAATGTTATTTATTGTTTAGTATAAATTATGCAAATGTTTGGCGTCATGTTCCATTTTTTTTTTTTTGGGTTAGGTAAATACTTTTATATATTTGGATTAGCATATCATATTTTAGAAAAACACATCGAAATAAATAAAATATATATGACTTGCTTTTCTTAAGGAAAAGTCCTATTATATTTTGGAGATCTTTGTCGAAATAGTGGAAAAATGAATAAAACCTTACACTTATATTGTCCAATTCCACAAAAATATAGAGTATGTATTTTCGGTACAGGATATGTATGCAACCCGGCCAAGGCCCTTAGTTTATTTTTTTATTTTATCTGGGAGATAAAACAATAAAAACTTGAAAACGCAGTCCTTCGGATAGGACGTTAAGCGATGGTCCCGATTATGTACTGTCAGGTACTCATTAAAGACCCATAGGTAACAAAATTTAGGACTTCCACAGTAGAAAGAGCTGGGCCACTCGCACCAAACTGACAAATTCATAGCGCGACAGATTGATTTAATTTGCACTAAATTAACAATTAAAAATCCTAAAGCATGTTGTCCTTCAGATTGTACGTTAAGCGGTGGTTCTACGCCTGTACGATGTCAGATACTCGTCCAAGACTCCTGCCCTTTATGGCCGAACTTTAGAACTCCCACAGTAGAGTCGGGCTCATGTACACCAGAACGACGAAAGAGCGCTCTGGTAGTAGGCGATATGACCTCGTATTTAAAGCCCGGGCATAAGACAATAACTTACCATTTTTTACATTTAAAATATGAATGTTGTATAGAATATAAAAGTTCTTTATTCCTCTGCGCATTCATAATTTAGATCATGAGGGCGTCGTTAGCACAGTGGTATACGTACTTGCTTATAGAGCTCAATATTGTGGGTTCGAAACCCGGCCGAGGCTCTCAGGTTTTTTATCTGGAAGGTGGAAAAACCTTGTGCACGCCGTCCTTCGGATGGTACCTAGCCTTTACGATGTCAGATACTCGTTAGAGACCCCCCTACCGTATGTGAATTTAGGATAAACAATAAAATTTGGGGTAGGCAACATTTACGATTCCCATAGTAGAATCGGGCTCTTGTCCACCAGAGCTACAAAAGAGCGCTCTGGTACTATTTTACTATATTTCCTTAACGCTAACATTCCATTGATATTTGTTATTTATGTACTCTTTATCTTTTTCCTTCTTTCAGTATACCTTCGTCTATTGAAATGCCTTATGTTGCTGTTCGTGGCAATCTCGGGATTGCTAACACGAGCGTGTATGGACTTACAAGAAGCGAGGTAATTAGTTTTATCTTTTTGTTAGTTGAAATATTTTTTACTTTTCCAATTATATAAAGTATAGAGGCAAGTTATACAGTATTTAGATATTTTTTTTTCTTTATACAATTTATTCACCAGGTCAATAAAACTGCTATATACGTATTTGTAATATAATGGAAACTTAATTTATTAATTCACTTATTTACTACGACATATATTGGTCGGTAGCGTGTGTGTCTACTGAGCTGAAGATGCGCTTCTGATGGGACGTTAAGCGACGGTCCCGAGCCTGTACGATGTCACCTCTACACTAAGTGAATAACCCTGGGTTGGCCAAGTTTATAACTCTCAGAATCGAGCTCTTGTCCACCAGAGCAACGAAAAAGCGCTATGATAGTTGGCGTTATGACCTCGTAGTTAATGCCTGGACATGAGTCACAAAAACGAACTAATTGTCATTGGCAAGTGCGATGAGTGCGTGGCTGTACTGCTGAGGTACGTGACCAAAGAAGACCCCAGACAAGTCCTGGAGCAGGTTCCTCTGCCTTGCCTGCTTGAGGCGTTCTGTGGCTATAGTTGTGTAAGTGGTTTGTCATGATGGAGTTTGTCAGTGTAAACTGGTGGACAACTGTTGTGATAGCTTCGACATTTTGTAGTTTTCCCTTTATTTATTTATTTTTTTAATTTTCAGTTGGAGCAACTATCCCAAAGGCTCCGCCTAGGAGTAATGAATGAAGAAAAGTGTGAAATTACTTTCTACAATGCTGCAATGTACGTCATCAATCAATTGGAGTGGAATTTCGGCTATGTGGTAAAAGCAATGGCTACTATGGAGGAGTGCACTGCATGGACACTCTACCGATCTCCTGGAGGCTACTTACGACGACAGGTAAGTAATGAAATTATTGAACATCATTTGAAATTCAAGTATTGATAACGAAATGGATTAGTTCAAAAGATCATTACATCTTAAATCAGCTAATGTCTAAACAGCAAAGTTGAGGAAACGGCCATGTTATGGAAACTTGTAATAAATAAATAGAAAGCCGGTATCCAGAGGTAGCTTGTTTACTGAGCTCAAGATTGCGGGTCCGAAGCCCTCTATCTGAGAGGACCCCTTATATTAAGTGAATACAAAGGAGGGGTAGGCAAAATTTAGGACTCCAATAGTAGAGTCATCTCATGTCCACCAGAGTGACGAAAGAGCGCTGATAGTAGGCGATATGACCTTGCAGTTAAAGCCCAGACATGAGTCATAATAACTAACTAGAACATATTTATTGCGTCCTCCTCTATATCTTCTTTAAAAGGAAGATTCTGATTGACAAAAGGAATAGTCAACTTAAAGAACCTGGGCATTAGTCACAATGACTAACGTTCTTATATATCAGGTAAAGAAGAGGGTAGTCATTTCAACTTGGAAATAACTGTGCCTGAAACCGGTGGTATATATTATATCTATTCAACAGTATTTCAAAAATAATTTTATATTATTTATTTAATGTTTAAATTTTCATATCTTTTAGTTTCTATGAATTGTAATTGTAACTGAACAATGGTTTAGATAATTTCACAATATATTTCTATTCTGCTTAATACTGCCTTGAATATTCCGATAACGATTTTGTGGTTTCGAAATTCTTTTATAAATTAATAATTACTTCATTTTTAAATGTGTAAATTCAAGCTGTTACAACTAATTAATTTTCAAAGAAAGTTTTTATTTCTTTATAACCACTCTTATATAATATATATTATATCCTTAAGGTGAAGAAGTAATGATACTAAATGAAATAATTAATAAATCAATTATACACAGTTCTACGTATTTGTTTTTCTATCGCTGTTCTTGTAGAACAGTGGCATAATTGCAAAAATATTTGATTTCACCAGACGTAAAAAGGAAATATTAATTCAGATTTTTAAGTCATTCTTGTTTTCAGTTGGAAAAGTCCTATTTTTTAAATGATAATTGGAACTTTATTCCCCACTATCGTGATAATAAACTTTCAGCGTAATAAGGTAATGGGGAATGGAAAGTTTTTCCATCTAATGATTTCTATAGAAATTAGCCTTTAAAGTTAAAAGTAATGAATAGCGAATGGTCAATCCTTAAAAGATGTATAAGGTATAATATATCATTGTATAGCAGAGGATTTATAGAGATCTAATCCAGTATTCTCTACCAACCCCATATTAATATAATATAAACATATACAAATAATAAACATTTGATTAATTATATATTCTATTTTCCAGCTTCCAGATTGAACATCAATTACAAGAAAAAAATGAATTTTTTAAAGCAAATTGAAAAAAAAAATTTTTTCTTAGTTTATTTAGAAGAGTTTTTCAATTATTAGATTTAAAATTATTATTAAGTAGTGGTTATTTAATATTTTTTAATGTATTTGTCAGTTTGAATATAGGTATATTGGTAAAAGTTTGGTTTGCTTGTTAATATTACATCTTCAGAAGAATATTGTCGCTGCTCCTGTTGAAATTTAAAAATATAAAATTGAATATATTGAAAAAGTGGAGTTTGTTACCAGTTGCTCTCTCTATCCAATAAAAAAATAAACAATTATAATATATATCCAAAAGTTAATTAATTAGATAATACAAGACAATCTTATACCATTCTGCCACTGCTTACAGATCACTCTCATATAACTTCATACTGGCATTACTAGATTTATGAAAGTACGATGAATTGGCGTCAGTGGTATTTTTTGTTTTATTGTTCAGTGTAATTTTTTGTTCACAAAGAGTGACTTTCTTATACCCAGTATTATGAAATAATATTCAGAATGGAGGGGGAGAGAGGATGATGTGTAGGCGTGGTTGGTATAAGAAAGTTCTGTAATGGCAATATCATGTATATTTTTTTTCTATATTTTTATCATTTTTTATAAAAACTACCAATTAAAAAAAAATATTTTATAATTTGTTGCTAAGCGATACAATTTAAACTTTGAAATATTTCCTACGGAAATTTATTATTTGATATTTTATTAAGGGCTTTATTGGTCCTACCTCAATAAGGAACATTTCTGGTAAGAATAAATTTTTCGATAGGACTAACAGTTTTTGGGTAAATCAAGGAAACGTCTAAAAATATGTGTGTTAGGTCGGTTTTCGCCATGTATCCCAGAAACCGGATGACCTAATTCAACAACTTTTGAAAGTATTTCTGATTAAGTCATAGAATGGAAGCGGTATTTTGTAAAATGTACTTAGGCCACAAAGTAAAGTAGTCTCAATTTTTGTCCGATTCTTGCCAAATTTTAATCAGATCTAAGTTATCTCTTGTGACCTCTCCATTCCAAAATTTCAAGTTCATATCTACAATCATTTCTGCGTTAGTTCGATCACAACTTTCCATCACATACACACACAGACATCATCGCGAAAATGGTCAAAACGTATTTAGAGAACCTTGAAATATAAAAATCCGTTGAAAACTCGAACTCGGATTTTCGCACGATTTCATTACTTTCTTATATGTACTATAGGAATAAGAAAGTAAAAATATCACAAAATAAACATTTTTTCTGAAGACAATATTATTTTGAAGGTGAAATTTGATTTCTTTGTGTGGTCATTTAAATGTAATATATGGCATTATATTCTTTGTACGGTCATTTAAAAATGTTTAATAAATACTTTCTTTTTTTTTCAACTAATATTGTGATGTTTGTTTGATTAGTTGCGCCCTGAGATTCATAAGAGTGCAACTCATCTGTACATTTTCCCTCGGCCTATCCATCTATGTATTTCAGGGAAAACAGAAGTTCTTAACAATGTATACATAAAAAAATTATAATAATTGATTTCCACAATTTTAGGTAGTGTGAAGAGATTCGTAATTCATATATAATAAATGATTACAGCATCACTTCACACATTTATTTATTGCCGTCTCAAAAATTAGAAAAAGTTACAAACATTTCGGGAAGTACTTCCTTCGTTAGTATCTATAATACATGTGTATATTATGACCAGGCTTTAACTACATTGTCATATCGCCTACTACCAGAGCGCTCTTTTGCCTACTTTAAATTTTTATTCACCTAGGGCAGAAGTCTTTAACGAGTACCTGACATAATACATGTATGTGCTTAACTTTATTTTACCTCCCAGATAAAATGAACTCAGGGCCTCGGCCGGGGTTCGAACCCGCGAATTTGAGCGTAGTAAATACATGTATTCTTTAGTTAGGTTAACTTTTATAATCAGAATTTTTCTTTTATAGAACATATTTTAGAGGGCACTGGTAGCTCAGTGGTATGCGTGCTTGCTTACTTGCTTGGTTCGCAACCCGGGTGAGGCCCTTAGTTTATTTTATCTCCCAGATATTATTTTATCTGGGAGATAAAATAAACTTAAGCACACCATCCTTTGGATGAGACGTTATGCGATTGTCTACCCTTAGCTACTCGTTAAAAATCTCTACTCTAGTTTAATAAAAATTTAGGATCCCTACAGAGAGAGTCGGGCATGTCCACCATAGTGACGAAAGAGCCCTCTGGTAATAGGCGATATGACCTTGTATTTAAAGCCCGGACATGAGTCATAATAACTAACGAACATATTTATTGCGTGCTCTATATTTTCTTTAAAATGAAGATTCTGATTGACAGAAGGAATAGTTAACCTAAAGAACATTACAGTATTATAGACACTGATGATGGGAGTGTTTACCGAAATGTTTTTAATTGCTATTTTTTGAGAAGGCAAACAAATGGGTGAAGTGATGCTTTAATCATAAATTATATATAAAAAAAAAATATATAAAGGTCTTCAAATAATGCTCAGATTTATAACTATTCTTTTATTTATATTTTTATTCAACCTACAACTATAGAGTAATACATAAATTAACAAAATAGTAATTTTATATAAATCATTGAAAGAAAAAGGACGGAAAAAATGTGCTTCATAATACAAATAATAATTTAAATAATGGCAATAACTTTTTAAAATCGACCTCCTTTGATTCGACTACTTAACATACACTACTCACTATAAGTACCATAATTATTCTGAACAAAGTAATAATACAATTTTATAATTACGACGTACGATATGATAAATAAATGCACTGGTGTACGATTAAGTCTACTCAAGACAATAATATAAATACATTTATGTAATTTATAAAAATAAGGAAAAAATAAAACATATTAAATTCTAATCACAGTTGTTTTCAATAATTACTTAGGTAAATAAGTATTTACGAATACTTACAGACAAATGGTGTCCCAAGGGATTTTATTTATTTTTAATTAGCTCAGAATTCATCTTAGCTCGCAACTCCCACAACAATCGTACCTCATGAAAGTGTGACAAAAAAAAAAAAAAAAACGCATCAGTGAGCACTCTAGCTAAATTGTGGAGGGGATAGGTGTGTTTCTTTGTAAAGATCGTGACTGGATTAAATCTGACAGCGTCTTTACTTTGTTGCCGTGTTACGTTATTGATGCCATACGAGATTAAAAGCTATTCTAGCAATGAGTCAATTATATTGATTCTCAATAATCATATCGGATTATATAGGTGGATATTATGTAATTCCGAAGCCGCCTTATCAATTTTACCAAACAAATTACTTGAACAAATGAAATATTGTTACATTAAAAATTTTGTTATTGAAATTTAATTCCTTCCTTCTTTTCAGAGAACACACACGATGACTACATAAAACTAAATGTACATTGAACTCAATTTTTTTTTTTTTTTTTCAAAGCTTGTACTCACTGACAATGAGTCAAAATAAATTATAATATATAATGTACTTAGAGCGCAATATAATTAAAATTAAAGTCCTCTTTAAGTATCCATATTATTAACGGGGACTAGGAATCACAGGCGGAGATAAGGGAAGTCTTATTTCTTTCACGTAACTCTCTCAACTTCAAACTATCTTCGCCTACGATGGGAAGGCAAAGTGGCACATCATTCGAAAGGTCACTTCAAGGGCAGAAGGCTCAATTAATCTGTAATTTCATGTGGGAAGGAAAATAATAATATTGACGGTAAAAATTGAAAGAAAACAATTTTTTTGCAATATATTATTCGATATCTTGCCGAACCGTTTGGGACACCTTTTATATATTTTTAAAAAAACGTTAATTGCTACAAAATCAATATTATTTAATATATGACATTCATTGATTCTGTCTTATGAAATAAATAAGTCTATGGAGGAGGGATGTACATATATAATCTTTAAAATACAAATCTATCAAGTACTATCATTACTTTGAGAAGTACCAAGTTTATTCGTAGAGAACAACTATCATCTATTAAGTATAACGACCATTAAATAGTTCGTATAAGTATAATAAGATGAACTAGGTAAAAGAAGCCCTCGGTATAAGGGAATTCAAGATGATATCAGAGGAACAGGTAAGTCTAAATGGATTTTTAAAAAAAATTATTGGTGTTCAAGGCACGCATATTAAACAGGGTAGACACAGCTCTAGAGCATCTTGAAAATCAAATTTTGAGAAAAAAATCTAGTCCCCAAAACATATTTATTGTATGTACGTCCGTCATTTATTATATCTCCGAAACTTGGGATCACCTTACACGGACATACTACAAAAAATTAAAACAGAATAATTAGAAAATAATAATATTTCAGAAATTAACACATTTTATAATTATTTCCTCATGTTTTTATTTTTTAGATTCTGACACTCTGATATTACACCTTAGAAAAATAATCTGATTATCACAATTTTCTAGTCAAGGAATCTACGTATACATCGTCGCTGTAAGTGCAAAATGTATGTAAAATTGTGGTTTTTTTTTTATTGCTGCAAAAGGTCGATTTCAAAGACCATCAACTTGAGTAAAAATATCGTAAATCTTCAACTGATTAAAAATGTCAAAACATTGTATGTTTCACCTGGCATATGTATAGATACAAAAGGTTGTATGTTGCAGTTTTACAAAGAATAGTTAGCAACATGTCATGTATTGTCCCTCGTTAATTATTATGTCATGCCCGGGCTTTAATATCGAGGTCATAACGCCTACTAACGGAGCGCTCTTTTGTCACTTTGGTGGACATGAGCCCGACTCTACTATGGGTGTCCTAAATTTTGCCTACCCTAAACTTTTATTCATCTAGGACAAGGGGTTTTTAACGAGTACCTGACATCGCACAGGCATCATTTAGCGTCCCATCCAAAGGACGGCGTCTTAAGGTTCTAACACCTCCCACACAAGGGCCTCGGCCGGGTTTTGAACCCGCGATCTTGAGCTCATATTGAAAGCATGTCCGTTGTCCATCGTGGTGACCCTTTGTGTGTGTTTCCTGTTTTAAAGTCAATAATTAAATTTCTTCCCCTAAAAAGTTTGATTTTTTGACGTTTTGCACTAACCGCGACGATATGACAACTAAAATCACTAACATCTTCTTGAACTTTTTTTTTTTAATAAACAAAAGCAAAGAAATTGTTTAACATTTATATTGTCTAATTCCGCAAAAATTTATACACATAGATTAGTTGGTTGTTGTGACTCGTTCTCGCTCTTTCGACACTGGTGGACATGAGCCCGGTGCCCGACTCAACTATGAGTCCTAAATGTTACCACCCCCAATTTTTTTATTTACCTAGGATAGGGGTCTTTAACGAGTACCTGACATCGTAAAGACTCAGGACCATCGCTTCACGTCCCATCCGAAGGACGGCGTGTCCAAATTTTTTTTGTTTTATCTCCCAGATAGAATAAACTAAGGGCCTTGGCCGGGTTGCAAACATATCCTGTACCGAAAATACATACTCTATATTTTTGTGGAATTAGACAATATAAGTGTATGGTCTTATTTATTTTTTCCACTATTTCGACACAGATCTCCAATATATATTCGGATTTTTCTTCAAGGTAAGCAAGTCATATATATTCTATTTATTTCGATATGTTTCTCTAAAATATGATATGCTAATCCAACTATATAAAAGTATTGCTTCAAATACAACCCATTTTTCTTTCAAAAGTACATCAATATTATATTTGCTTTTCGGTTTTGAAGTATACAGAAAAAACAGTTTTTTAACATACACTATTAAAAAATGAGAATATATATATATATTCTTCAAATATCTGAATAACTATGAAGTATATAAGATAATTAAAGTGGTGTAAGTCAATTTTTGTGTTTCCAGATAATTTTGCTTTTGAGAATTCACGCTTCAATTTCGAAATGTTTTACTCATATCATTTTCATTCTCTAAGGCTCAAATCCATTTTAACCAGAACAATACAGAATTTTATGAAACATTTACTATACAACTCAATGATATGATCTTTTCTTTAATTAAATATCAATACTGGGGCGATAAAGTGTACATCTCAATATGTAGAGAGGTACAACAAAAATACACTAATTGTACTATAATGTATACATATCTGTACTCAGAGGTAAACTAGACTATGTGAAATTTTTAATCGAAAATGAGATATTTTCCATAGTTTTGTACCATGGAACATATTATTACTGCTTCAGTTCTCCAATTTATTTCGGAGAAAACATATTGTTGTTAACAATTATAACATTTTTGAGTTGTTAAGGAGATTCTTAAATCATTCTTAATATATTATAACACCATTTATTTTTTGCCTTCTCAAAAAATAGCAAATATAAACGTTTCGGGAAGCACTCCCATCGTCAGTAACTATAATACATCTGTTCTTTAGGTTAACTATTCCTTCTGTCAATCAGAATCTTCCTTTTATAGAACATATTTATTGAGTCGACTTCTATATTTGAACATCTAGTCAAAACTGATGCTGTAATATTATATTACTATATATGAATTAAGAATCTCCTTACACAAACCAAAAAGTAATATTTTATCTTATTTTTTTGATCTCTTTACAGAGATATAGTCAGGTAAGTCGAATATCATTTCAGGAAGATTTTACGAGCGTTTAAGTAACCTTATGTTCCGATCTTTTAGAAGTTAGAATGTTATATGTATTATTTAATGAATTAACGAGAAAAAAATATGTTGTAGTTCTTTAGACTAAATTTATTTAAAAAATATCTTAAATTCATGTTTAAAGGAGAAGTTATGGAGATGAAAACGGCTCTCCTGAAAAATAAGATAGTAGCGACATAGTGTAGTTTACTTCTAAGTTGCAGATATATGAAATACAATGTGTGTATATACCTTTCCACACCGTTGATCAGATTTTCATGAAATTTCGAATGAAGCACCCTGATCAAATATAGGCTACGACGTGGCATCTCAAAATTTTGAAGGGGAGATATGATTATGGGGAATCGTAAATCTAAGATAGATCTTTAACAGTTGTAAGGATTTTCATGAAATTTTACATCCTTGTGAGCAGCTTAGGCCATGCGGAACTTTAATCAGCTGAACAGAATTAATTAATCAGGAAATTTAGTTCAGGAGTGTTCGATAATGCACATTATTTTTTTTTTCATTTTGGAGGGGGGAATAAGATCTTTATTTTGTCTCCAGGCATTGAATCAGTTTCAGGTAGTCATTTAAAATGTTGGAATGCATGAAGTTACTTCCGGGCAACGCCGGATTACCTGCTAGTAATACATAGAATCAATAAAAATCGCGATGTTCAATGCAAGTATAAAACAAAAGAAAATAGAAAAATTGTTTTCTAGCCAAGTGATTTAATTCACAATCACATCTCCATTTCATTAAGAGATAAACATGGAAAATCAGAAGAAAAACAAAAAGATGATACCTTCTTTTATAAATTAACTTCTCATTAAATTACTAAATTGTTTCATTTTAAATTTCAAAAAATCACATTTTCATATATTTTTTAAATAAAATATAAAAACTATAACATATATTGTTCACTTTTTTTAGGATCTGTAATATGCAAGTTATAAAATTTCAACAATAAATAAATTTCCTAAAAAAATAAAAAAGATAAGATCACAATGTATTCTGCAAAAGAAACATAACTTATGCTCAAATCAAGCAATTAGTAAGAAACGGACATACAAAAAAATTTCTTAATTTATATACATACAAATTCTTAATTTTAAGTACAAAAAAAATTGTTAAATGTTTAGGTATAATAAATATGTAAGTACCAACACCAAAAATAAATATAATACTAAATCCGATATTTATCTAAACTAAATATATCACAATAAATGGAGCAAGTATCAACACTTTTTTTGTCAACTCAATATATAATATACATATTATATTTCTGCCAAAACAAATGTATATTTATAAGTACAGTTATTTTTAAGATAATTGGCTTTAAATTATATTTAATTGCACCTGTTTTTAATAAACAATTAATTAAACTGGAAGACCGTTAACAACCAATATTAGGAATGAAAGTTACTTCACCGAAGAAATAATATTAAAAGCTCAGTCTTAGACGTTACTTTTTGTAATTTTTAAAGAGTATCGTACTCAAAATGTTTAAATTAATCTAACAATAATAAGTCTTTTAACAAATAAAAAGGAAACAAAGCACAAGAAAATAAACGTCTTCCAAAAGTAGAATTCAAGACAAAAACTAGGTTAAAAAAAGTACTACGGAAGACGATGTTTGTGCATTTTATTGGTTTTTTTAATGGAATGTGAAATTAACAAAACAAGAGAACGAGGCTTTTAATTTGACAAATGTAACAATAAATCCACCAACCCAGGTAAAATTCAGAAAGTTCCGCCACGATCGATAAAGGATCAAAAAGTTCTTTCAGAGATATGGCCTTATCAAGACATGAAAACTAAGGATCATGAGAGATATACCTAGATTTGAAGCCTCTTAATTGCTAATAAATCATCTATTCGTTACGTCATTTAACTTTTTCTATTTATTGATCTACCTTTCGGCATAAAGCCATCTTAAGAAAAGTTTTTAAATATCACTACCATTACGTTGAGTAAAATATGTATTTGTATATAATTGCTAATGTGAAGTATCAAATAGATATTGTGTGACTCATACCCGGGCTTTTACTACGAGGTCATATCGCCTACTACCAGAGCGCTCTTTCGTCACTCTGGTGGACATGAGCCCGACTCTACTGTGGGAGTCCTAAATTTTGCCTACCCTACATTTTTATTCAGCTAGGGTAGGTTTTCTAACGAGGAGCTGACATCGTACAGGTTCCGGACCATCGCTTAACATCCCCATCCGCAGGGGGAAAAATATATATATAAAATATAAATAATACATTATAAATAGTTAGATTCTTACCAAAATAGTACGTCTCAATTAGAGAAACCTTTAATCCAAAAATACTCTAAAGAGTAGATTAAAAAAATAAAAGTGGAAAAACACAAATATTGAAACCGAAAAATATTAATGTAAAAATGGTATGGAACTAATTATTACTGTTATGTTTTTGCACAACTTTTAAGAATAAATGGACGTCTCGAACATTTATCACCAAGAATAATTATTTTCGCATCGACTAGGCTCTTCACAGAATAGTTGTGGACTATGTGTTTCTCTACTAGACTGTTTACAGAATAGTTGTGGACTATGTATTTCTCTACTAGACTGTTTACAGAATAGTTGTGGACTATGTGTTTCTCTACTGAACTGTTTACAGAATAGTAGTGGACTATGTGTTTCTCTACTGAACTGTTTACAGAATAGTTGTGGACTATGTGTTTCTCTACCTGAGACTAACGTGCTAATTTGCTAAGAATTTAACTATTTATATTTTATACTTCACGTTACCAATTATATAAAAAAAAAAAATTTTACTCAAATGATAATACTATATAAAAACTTTTCTTAAGATGACAAATTTATGCCGAACCGTAGATCAATAAATATAAATAAAATGATATGGTGACCTAACGAGTGGACGTTTTATTAACCCTTTTTTTTGTTAACAATTAATAAATATTTACCAACTGCTGTGAATATGAAAAAAACTATGTAATTAGAACAATTAATTTATCACAGTTCATACTTCGGCTAATTTCTCAGATTAGCAATCAAATTGCGCCACACTTTTTATTTGCGCAATATATATTTATTAATATTTGTAATTATTTTTTTATTGGCACATTTTGCATTAGTTTTTTATGATTGAAAAGAAGTAATCCTAATGTTGAGTGTGGAAATTAATAATTTCAGTTAGGAAAACGCTTAAAAAATGTAATTTATTCATCGTCACGATTAATGAATAAAGTGATTTTCTTTATATTAATATATATTTTTACAGCTTTATTTCTCTCCCAATTTATTTTTTGGTCTTAACAACCTAACAAATAGACGTTTCGGAAGGAACTCCCATCTTCAGTATCTTTAATTAATTTCCTAATTTATAGGTAAAGACATCTTTTATGTTGATCATTATATTCTTTTTGTAGAAAGATATATTACGAGACAACATAATTTACATAGAGGACGATTCGATAACCAGAACCCTCTAAGGACGACACCTATCGTTATTTAATTAATCGACACAAGATTTAGTATGAGGATACAGAAGCCATAAATCAAATATTGAGTTTTAGCCCAAACGGTCGATTGGCTTTAGGAGGTAGAACGAAAACTGAATTTGTGCTGAAGAAAAACATATCTAATGATTCACCGACAATATTTTCCTCTCTTTTTCATTCAGATCTTGTCAAATTTCACCTGATCTCTATAATTCATTAACATAAACAAAAAAAATCTTCTCACTATAGTTACTTTAAATAAAATGGAACTCATCAATACAATAAACATTCAGAAATACCAACTTATTGATAAATATGGCAAGACTGTAGCAGATATATAAGTTTACAAAAATATTTAACTAAATAAATATTGGAGCTTTTCAAACATTTATATTAAAATAAAGACATTAATTGACTTTTCTTTTTAAGTTTTAAACTATGAGAATAATAACTAGTAATATCATAACATAATTTTTCATGAAATTTCGTTACTTTAACTTCAAAAAAAGTATTTCATTAAAAAAATTTTCATTGAAACCATAAGGCACATTTTTGATACACCTAAAACTTAATAGTTACATGTTTGTCTAACCGACTGAGATAGGCATGGAAGCTCCAATATTTTCAATTGACAAATAATGGGAATCTTCTATTTCAGTTACTCTAACATTATTGTGAATTACACAATATCTAATGAAATTTAATAATAATAGTAAGTATCAATATCTAAATTATAGAACAGCATCTTCTCGATTTACCATCATCAACTAAATTCTCACTTGCTTCTCCAGAAAATTTTTTCACCTGAAAAAACAAAAACAAATAAATGAAATGTACATATACATTATACATTCAGACATGATAAATATTAGATTTTGTGTTGTGAGAAGATTTTTAGGGAATGTAGTAACCTTTTTTAGTTATTAACAAAAAAAAAATACTACATAATAAATATTATGAATATGAACATTGGATAAATAGATTAATAGGTAGCGTAGCTGATGTTGTATTGATGACTTCAATAACCTAATACCGGACAAAATACCGAGTATCGGACATACAGTAATCTTATGGGACATTTTGAAGGACCCTGTATTAAATACCGTCACAGACAAAATGATACCAATAATCAACTTAAGTAAAAAAATTAAGATATCACACAGAAATGACTACTGCTTGGACCTAGAGAGTTAAGATCGAAGTAAGCTGGTTCGGTTCATAGACGGCTCAAAAACCGAGAGGAGTTGGAGCTGAAATAATCAGGGGAGATATTATTATATCAATTAGGTGTGTATCCCACTGTGTTCAAGCTGAAGTGTATACCGCCTGGCTCATCAAGAGATGGAATATGGGGCAAAATGGTCTTAGAATGCCTTCAAACACTAGGGTTCCTGGTGGACCTAAACACAGTAGAGTTGCGATGGATGTCAGAACTGAGAGAGCTACGAAAGGGTTGATCAATTAGCCAACCCATAGGACCGGAATCTATCTGCGGGATCTTTAAGAGCAGCGCAAGAGAGGCAATAAAGCTGGCTGACCATAAAACACATCCAGTTTTGAAAAGAGTTCCTAACAATATACATTCAAAACTCTTAGAACCCTCAGAGAAGAGAAGCCAGAGCTTCTGAAAATGAGCAGAATGGACTAAAGAGACATTGTAGGACACTGTCATAATAAATGGGCATCGCAAGAAGCTCTCTGTTCAGAAAATGTGGGGAGACACTGGTCCATATTCTAAGCCAGTGTAAAACTCTAAAAAGCGAGAGGCCTTAACAAGAGGCAGGCTATGGAGGGAACCTGCAGCAGAATCCTGGACATCATTAGATACAGGGCTGCCATAGGGACCAACAAACACCGCGGTGATACCATCAGCCCTCAGTGAAAAAAAATAAATAATTATAAGTATGTACTTTATCGTTGACTTGGGGTCCGTCCACCTCGGATATGGTCGCCTGTGAGAGGACGGAGGCTATGTCGGGACTGGTGCGGCTCTGGGCTCTCTGCTTCTTCAGCTCCGCCAGTGTACCTGCGTTGATAGTCACCGAGACGTGGATGTTGATCTTACCGTTGCTTTCCGTTGTATAACTCGCTTCCGTCGGCACTTCAACTAATTAAAACGGTACTATTATTAGAAATAAACAAAACTGTTCAATAAAAATTAAAGTAACCTCCTTAATATGATAACGTTTTTATTTCAGCTTAATGGTTTATATCTCCGATTCGAGAAATTACAAAATTAGATAATAACATAATAATTGTATATATTTGCTAGTGAAATAAAATAAATAAATAAATAGATGAATCCAAAATGTGTGTAAAATGTCTGTTTCCTCCTCCATCTCTAAATCCATCTTTAAAAATATAAGATTGAACACAAGTCGTAAAATAATAATACACACGTCATAAATATAGTCAAATAAATAAAACCCTGCTAAATTTAGCTTAGAGAATATTTATAGCTGGAAGAGTGAAAACAGACAATAGAATGCTACAAATAGTAAGCCATGTGTTACCAAGAGGTGAAGAGGACTTGGATGAGGACTCTGGTGACTGGATGAGGAGTGCATCCTTGCCATCGGGCTCTCTTCGTCCAGAGTCAGCGGCCTCCCGAGGCACCGCAGCGTCACTCATCTCACTGCCGCTATCGCTGCACTTGACGCCCAACTCAGGAACCTCCATCCCAGGCAGTGCCTAAAACAACAAACATTACAGCAAAAAAATCGACGGTGAATCACCTGCTTATACTTCTCCAGAATAAATTAATCAATCAACTTTTCGTTCCTCCTCCAAAATCAGTCGACCGTTTGTTTGGGCTAATAATCAATAGTTGACCTACACAGGGGCTCCTCTAAATCCTCATACTAAATTTGTGTCGATGTATTCATTGAGTCCCTCCCCTGAACCCCCTTCCTTTTTGACGAAATTCACTGAAAATTGACAGGTATTGTCCTTGCTTTGACTAAAAATATATAATTTCATGTCATAGCATTCATTACATCGACAGTTATTGGGATTTTTTAGTTAAGCCCCCTTCTGATCCTCTTTTCCCTTCGGCCGATTCCGCTGACAATTATTAAGTGTCATCCTCATAGGGTTTTGAATTTATAGATGCAATTTTGTATAGAAAACTTCATAACAACGGCAGTTATTGGAGTTATCGAATTCACTGATACACATACAGAAATAATTTTTTTTTTCATTTTTGGAAAAGACAGAGTATCGGAAAAAATGAAATTCCGGTGAAAAACTTCGAATTTCTGACCGATTACTCAACTTCGCATAGCTAGGGAAGTAAACAAATCAGCCCCAGGTACATATTTATTCATTTTTCACTTTAGTTTCTGAAGGTGGCGTACATATAAGATATGGTTTTATATACCTATATATGGTTTATAATATATTTATATAACATATACATGTCTTATATACTACTAGCAGATTACACGACGTTGTGTTAGTGTATTAATTAACAGCTACTCTCGGAATTACATAACGAGCGATGCCCGGACAAAGAATGGATAGCTAGAAAGAAGGATGCTAAATGTGAAATTTCATGATAATCGGGCCAGCACTCATTTAATGTTTTGATTCTCTTTGAAACCACTTTTCACATGAATCAAACAAACGTCTGGTAAAAGGACATGCAACGGATAGACTGAATCGTTCGACGGATCTAGCTGAAATTTTTATGTAATGCATTGTCACAGGAATGCGACATATGTACCAAGTTTCAGCTTTTTATCTCTATTAAAAGTGACTGAAAAAGCGATAGGCAGATTTGACATCAAACCGAATTAATTTGATATATATTTTTTTTAAAAACAGGTAACAACATACCTCTAATTTGGCAGCCATATCTTTATTATTTTTCTGTGTAACAACTGATGAAAAGAAATAGATACAACCTTTTACAAAAAAAGATGAGAATATGAAAATGGTGTCATAAAAACAAACATAAACTAAAAGATTAGTTCATAGCTATGAATAGATAGCAACTTTAAACAATTCAGATTAAGAAGTAAAGACAAGTCACGTTTCAAGCGTAAAATTTGTACATACTTGTGTTGAAACAGTACATGAATCAAACTGACACATTTCCTGTCTTTATAATGTACCAGTACCATGTAATATAATTCGAGATATCTTATTTTATCCTTATTATCACACAGAATGGAATGTTTAAATATTTACACAGTTCTTCAAAACAACAACCTTTACTTTTCACTTTATTAACAAACATTATTCAAAGATAACGTCTTGGCTATGTTTGTATATGGATCATTCTATGTCAAATTATCCAGAACTTAAAAAAAAATGTTTTCAAGTTTCAGGTTTTGGTGATGTACTTCTACGTACTTCTCCAGGACGAATTAATCAATTACGTTTTCGCTCTCTCTCCATACCCAATCAATCGGTCGGTCTAAAAATCAGTATTTGGCTTACATAGACTTTTGAAACCTCAAGCTAAATATCGATATATTCATTACAACAATAATTATTAGGGTATTTGAGTGGAGTCCCGCATCTCTGGTCCCCCTTTCCTTCTAGTGATTTCGCAGATACTCGTAATTGATAGGTGCCTTCTTTATGGGGTTTTGAATGTAAATACAACACTTCAGGCCGTTACAATCATTACATCTGAAGTTATTGAGATTATTGAGTTGTGCCCCCCCTCCTCTTCGGCTAATTCTGCTGAAATTCAGTAGGTGTCGTCCTTAGAGGGTTCTCAATACACGTAAAACATTTCGTGTCGCTTTCCCTCGAGAGCCAATTGACCGTTTGGGCTAAAACTCAATATTCGACTTACATATTGGACTTCTGCATTCTCATACACAATTCCGGGTCGATACATTCATTACATAGTTATTAGGGCATTTAAGTCGAGCACATTCTTTATAGACATTGAATTTACATATGAAATTTTGTGACAATGTATTCCTTACGAAGACACAGTTTTTAAAACTTTTTTGTTAAGCCTCCCCCTAATTCCTCCTTCCCTTTGTCCGATTTTGCTGAAAATCATTAGGTATTGTCCTTAAAGGGTTCTGGATACTCATATAAAATTTCGTGTCGATACATTCATTCTATCGAAAGTTTTCGTGTCGATATATTCATTCAAACGGGAGTTATCGTGTTCACATACACACAGCACTTTTTTTCTTCATTTTAGGAATCAGGAGGTTGGAAAACATCAAATTTCTGATCGATTACATAACTTCCCCTATACTTCGTATAGCTAGACTAAACTTCCTGAGCATTCTTCCCAAGCCATGGGCCATTTCCGGTATGCAGTCTGAAATCTCTTACTTTTCCGCACATTTACCGTTATAACACCGCTTTTATTTAACTTATGAAAACGAATTAAGTAACATATTTAATTTCAAAATAGCCATATAGTCAGAAATAAGTTGTAAGAAAATCTTTACTTGGTTATCATTATTTATAAATATGCTTGATATTTGGATTTCATAATTTGCATACAAAAAGAAATATCGTCGGTAAATCGCCAGCAATTTATTACCTTCCTAGCTCGAATCTTTTGTAATAAATATAAAATGTAGTTTTTCTCTTCCTCTAAACTATTCTTCGACCACTTAGGCTATAATCAATAAGAGTCGTCCTAATGAGCTTCTGAATGCACATACAAAAATCCGCATTATTTCGAGGAGTGGGAAGCTCCTGGGCATGACGGAAAGTGCAGTTCAACAGAAACGCAAGACTGCAGCGAGCTGATGCATCGTGGATGCTGGTCAGGGATAAGAACCTGAGGCTTCCTAGAGGAAAAGCACCCCAAGCGCCGGCACATTCTAGTGCATAACGGAGGAGTGGGAGGCCTCCGACCTTGACAGGAGCAGGTCCTACAGGTCAGGTACCCGCACCTCTAAAGCCTCCAGATCTACCCGTAGGGAGGAAGGAGGTAACTCTCTTTATGGTGATATATAATATTATATAGGATATAACAAAACTGACCTGATGATGAACTAGTCTGAACCTGGCCTCCTGGGCAGCGTCCCGTTTGGCCGTCAAGCCCCGCTCCCTGACTGAGGTCCGCCGCACCGAGCAGGCTCGCGAATTGTTGCTCTGTGACCGGCGCACACGACGGCGCTCCAGTCGTTTAGACTCCTGCTCCGTCTTCAGCTCCACGATCCTCTCCCGCAGTTCTGGATCTTCACAAATATCTGAAAAAAAAAATTACAGATATTTTTTCTTAGTTATAACTAAAAATAATACAGTAGAAATACTCAAGGGCTCGATAGGTCAGTTGATAATGGTCTTGGCCTCAATGAGCATGAATTGACAGTTGAAAAAACGTTGAGTGTAACACGTGCGAAAGTTTTTTTCCACTCTTGAGAATAGTGTACATCCGACAAGAAGAATAATAAGATAAATTACTAAATTATACTTGCCAGCTGGTGTTTCGTCGTGTTTAGTACGAGCATTGAGATCAGCACCATTTTGCACCAACAATTCCAACACCTCCAGCTTTGAAGAAAAAAAAACAAATACAAAGAGATTATAACAATGACTGGAATTAATTGTTAGTTCAGAAGGAAAATGAGGTTTTAGTAATTTTCTATAACAATTAAGTTAAGCACACAGTCATAGTCGAAATGTTGTATATATGTATTGTATTTACCTAGCATAGGGGTCTTTAACGAGTATCTAAAATCGCACAGGCTCGGGGCCATCCAAATAAAAAACCTGAAGCCCTCGGCCGGGGTTCGAATCCGCGATCTTGAGCTCAGTAAGCACATCACTGAGCTACCGGCGCCACACTTTTTTTTTTAATATGATGATTTATATATGTGCCATTGACGATGAAACAGTTGCGTTGAAAACCTATTCTGATTGGAAATAAAATAGTAGGAAGATTATTATATATGTTCTGATTATAATAGTTATAAAAAAATAAATAGTTGACTGACATAGGGGCTTTCTCATTAGGTTCTGAATTTAAATAGTTTCATGTCGATACATATGCAGTTATTGGGCGCCCTTCCCTTTGGCCGATTCCGCGTGAAATTATTCGTCCTTATTGCGTTCTGGATACACATATAAAAGTATCTGTCGAAAAATTCATTCTATCGGAAGTTATCGTGTTCAAAAATTTTTTTTTACATTATTGGAATCAGATTGTCGGAAAAAAATGAAAATTCCGTTGAAAACAACAGCGAATTTCTGACCGATTACATAACTTCCCCTATACTTCGTATAACTGGGGAAGTAAAATATAATAGTTTAGTTTTTGTCAATAATTTGGAACTTTTTGTGTAAAAATTTCACATCTGTGTAAATGAGAAAGAAAATAGACATACGTGACCCCAGCAGGCGGCAGCATGGACCGGCTGCCAGTCGTCTACATCCTTGACATCAGTGGATACGTGATGATCCAGCAGGAACTCAACGACTCTATGGTAACCATTGGCAGCGGCGACATGCAACTGTCAAATTAAAATTTACAATCAATGAAATTGTTATTATTTTCATATCAGGGTTCCCCCTTCCCATTTACGAACTAAATATTAGAGTTTTAACTTGAAACATACAAAACTATCGACAAAATAATGTGACAAATAAATAAAACAAACTTCTTTTCGAAATATTGTCTATTCCACAAAAATTGTATTCATATAATACTGGTTTTAGTAAGAGTAAACTAAGAGATAAGAGTCTGCACTTGTAGATAAATATGGAATATTTATTTCCATTTTTTTGAATAACAGTAGTAAAACTAAAATTACTAAATTTTAACATGATTTATATTTATATGTGATATACATGAAATAATGTTGGAAAATATAACAAAATGATTACTGATTGACATGAAAATATTGATAAAATTAAAATCAGAAACTTTTCCTATCTATTAAATAACTAAATGAATAACAATGTGATGATACGCATTAACAAAAAAAAAGAAATCAAAATATTGACGACGATAAATGACACGTGGAATACAGTTAACCACTAAATGCATGAATAAATAAAACAAACTAATTTTTGAAATATTGTCTATTCCACTAAAGATATATATAACTACCGGTTTCGGCCTTACACCATCGTCAGGTCTAGTTATGAAATGCTCATATCAGTGTAAGGCCAAAACCGGTAGTTATATATATCTTTAGTGGAATAGACAATATTTCAAAAATTAGTTTGTTTTATTTATTTATTACAAGTTTCCACATTATGTCCGCGTTCCTCAACTTAGAAGTTACTAAATGCATATTACGTATATTTCATCTACTCGCCTTTGTTAACAACATAGAACCAGTTCTGTTTCCACGTGTATAGGTAGGTATTCTTTTACAGAAACTTTTCAGATGTTGCAAGAGGCTTTTGGAGATGAATGTCTAAGTCGATCGCGGTGTCATGAGTGGTAAAAGAGATTCAAAGAAGGCCGGACATCGTCAGAAGACATTTTTCTGAGGTCTGAAGTTGTCCATGCGTGATTATTTTGTATCAGGATTCTACCCATTTCACTATTTATTGTAATTAAATGCTAGGATTGTAAGTTGTACAATTACAGGAGTAGCGCCCTGAAGATCGAGAGGAGCCTCGAGGTCGCCGCTCCGGGTTGCCTCCTCGATCAGATCGGCCAGCATCCTGTTCTCTGTAGCAGCTCTCGTCTCGTCGATCAGGCCCTGAGTCACCCCAGCCCTCGCCATCTGACCCTCGATCTCCTCCAGAGAAGCCTCATCCTCGCAGATGTCGTACGCCATGTTACCGTCAGCATTCACCCCCAGGAGGTCTGCACCGCTAACATACACAGAAAACATATTAAAATTACGAAGTATTGATGATTATTCTATTCAAATTTAAAAGGTCATTGAAGATTATCTTTTTAGAAACAACGAAGATTTATCAAATAAATAGATAACAAATTGTGAGGGAAATCCTCGCTCTAGTACATTTTACCTCCTCCACCAAGGACACAGAATACTACTACACAATACAGAATGTAGACACAAGTACCTAGATCTGAGTATTGATAGTACTTTTAATCGGTTACCACGAGTTTTTTTTTGTTCATACGAACAAACTTAACTTACTTGGCAATAAGATGTCTGACAAGGTGAAGATGTCCGCAAGTAGCTGCAGCATGAAGAGGAGTCCACTTTTCTGAGTCTTCAGCATTCACGTTAGCACCGAACTCTAGAAGGAGCTTCATCATTTCTTCATTATCATCAATACAGCACTGTAAGAAAAATAAAAATAAAAATACGTAATTTCTGCTTCATACAAAGAGGCATAAAACAGTGTAGATAACTTTTTCTAAATATGCCTCAAAGAAAAATTGCAATAAAACATATTTAATAATTCCAACAATAAATATTAAAATAAAAAATCGCAATATACTTCCCCAGAACGAATTAATCAATTAACAATTCGCTCACACTCCAAAACAAGTCGGTTCTGGGCTAAAAATCAATAGTTGACTTAAATAGGGGCTTCTGAAGCCTCATACTAAATTTTGTGTCGATAAATGCATTACATCGGCAGTTATTGATATTTTTTAATTGAGGCCTCTTCCCTTAGGCCGATTACGCAGAAAATTAATATGTGTCGTCCTTAACGATATTGACTTTGACTTTAAATATGAAATTTCATGTTGATACATTCAATAAAATGACAGTTATTAGAGTATTTGTGTTAGGGCTCCCCCCCTAATCCCTTCCTTCCTTTTGGCCGATTCGGCTGAAAATCGGGCGAAATCGTCTTGCGCCAATGGGATACCTGTCATTTTAAGTTTATGATATTTAAAACTATTGAACAGCGCCGAACATCCTCTCTAACTCATATTGAATTCCGCCAACTGTATTGTTATATGATTTGTATTATTTTTTCCATCTGTTTGGGATTGGGATGAATCTAATTCACAAACTTCAGTTTTTTTCTTTCTGACTGTTTATATTCTCTATTAGTCCGATACTCGATCTCCTGTAATATATTATAAAAATGTGCGATATCGAGCTAAAGCAAATGACATATTATATCGTTTATATTGAGAAATTTTTTTGAACTAGATACTTTTTTATGAACTACATACCTATATGTTTCTCTATATCAGGAGAACCTGGACTGTTTCACTAAAAAGACAGACGGGAGGGTCAAAATTTTATTTCTTCGGATACATCAACCGAGTTCAATGTTTTTAAATGTATACCTATTTTCAAATGAGCGCAGTTCAATACAAGGATTATGAGGAAGTATACGATTTGGCGCAATTCAAACCGGCCTGAAAATCAATACGAGTTATAGAGTTATCGTGTTCACAGGCACACACACAGACATTTTTTTTTTTTTTATTTTTGGAATCAGGATGTCAGAAAACATGAAATTCCGTTGAAAACTCAGCATCGAACTTCTGATCGATTACATAACTTCCCCTATACTTCGAATACCTAGGAAATAAAACGTACCTCAGAAGTCATTTACAAAATTATTAACAATGAATTCATAATTAAATACTATGTAGTAGATCTTATCCTGAATTTTAATTAATGAAAGCTTGCGATGAGACCTCACGAAATCGATATGCGGAAAGAAACTTGCTCCTACGCTCAGTGAATGGCATTACCTTTCGCTTTTCCCAACACTTTCTCTCCTGCCGAGGACGCCCTCTTCTGTTATCAGGACTCTCTGGTATCTAATTAGACCGAGTCAATTAATTTCAGAGAGAGCGTTTCTGTATTTTTAATATTCTATATATTTATTATCCTTATTCCTTATTTTATTAATCTTAGCATTATTATTCACTATTTTATTTTTTACTTTGAACCTTAAATTTTTTTTATAACAGAAATTCATAAGATTCAACATCCTTCAACAAAGAAATTATAAAATATGTGATAGTAAGATGTGCGATGAGATTTCTTACAGAAATAAAAATGTTGCCTTCCCACTGTTTTATTTTGATCAGAACCGCGTGTCTTCATCAGTGACATATCCCACTAGTAAAGTGTAGCGGCTAAAGGGATACTTATTTCTATACAAAATTCTATTTGATATCGTAATAACTGTCTTCAATTAGGAATATCCTGCGGTAAAAAGCAATGAAAGCATGGGAAATTGGCGCGTCGAAAATGTTTCACCTTACAAAAATTACTAATTATGAATTTAAAATGATGTGTTCTTTTACCAACCACTTTTAACAGATCACTCTCCCTTAAAATTCATTTCATACTGGCATTACGGGTCGCAATCCGTTGTCCTCATCAATCTTTTGTTCTTCCGCATAGTTCTGAGAGTAGTGACTTTTGACTTTCTTACACCCATTAATGCCAGTATGAAATTAATTTGAGAGGGGGGTGGGGGGGTAATCTGTAAAAAAATAAGTAGTTGGTTTACGAAAGTCCCTATTTACATACATTTATTACACATATTTTATTTTTTATTATTTTTAATTAAAAAAAAACAATAAAAACATAATTGCTATGCCTAAACTTTACTTTAAACTATTTCGTACAGAAGAGTATTGTACATTCGTTGGGGCCCTATAACTAATTTTTCGATAGGACTAATCGTTATCGGGTAAATTAAACAAACGTTTAAAAAATGGAAATCGAGATTAATCGATTTTCGGCATGTCCTCGTAAATTAGACGACTTTCAAAAAATTTTACTTCAAATCAAATGTGTCTTTTAGTTTTCTATACAACTTTTATTTGAAAAGATTTTTGATTAGGTCATAAATATAAACGTTATCTTGGAAAATACACTTAGTCCCTGAAATAAAGTGATCTCAATTATTGTCCAATTTCGGCCAAAATGACATCTAAGTTAGCAAATGTGTCATCTTCATTTTAAATTTCAATTTCATTGCTACAATGGTTTATTGAGCGCGCGCACAAAGTTCCAACATGTACTATCTGTGTGAGAAACATCACAGTGAAAATGGTTTAGGGAACTTTGAAAGTCAAATTCTCTTGAAAACTCGATCTCAAATTTTTGCACAACTACAATACTTTCTTACACTAATTAATTATTTACCTGATGTAACGCTGTCAAGCCATCTTCGTTTGTTGAATCTGGGCTGACCCCTCGTATCAGAAGCTTTCTCACTGAAAAAAAAAATTAAATAAATAAAATTAAAAAATATATTTAATTATTTTTAATGGGCTACAAATTAAAATAAAATAAATTTCAGGTTGTAATACAAGGTGAAGGATGGCATATGAAGTTTATTTTAAATAAATACGCGTTAATTTATTAATTATAATTAAAATTTAAAAAATAACGCGTTATGTCTTGAATAATATAATCACGCGGAGTTTAAAGAATCCACTAATACCAAGATATCAAAAAGGAAAAGGATTCAATTAGAAACGAGTGTTTTTTATTATTAAATATATTTTTAATTGTGAATAACTCGTTTTAAATATTAAAATAGGGGGCGCCTGTAGCACAGAGTTAGTGTGGTTGCTTAGATATGTTCGAATGGTTATCGCGTCCTTCGGACGGGATGTGAAGCGATGTTCTGAAGTCTGTGCAATGTCAGGTACTCTTTAAAGACTTTAATGGTTATCGCGTCCTTCGGACGGGATGTGAAGCGATGTTCTGAAGTCTGTGCAATGTCAGGTACTCTTTAAAGACCCCTATTCTATGTGAATAAACCTAGGACTCCCACAGTTGAGTCGGGCGCAACCAGTGCGACGAAAGAGCGCTCTGATAGTAGGCAATATGAACAAACAAATATTAAAATATAATAAAGAGAAAGTTTAGAAAAGAGTAGTTACGAGACAAAGGGTATAAGAACTGTTTTCTTCACTAAAATAAATACGAAAACATGAACACACAATAACAGAACTCGGATCATGAAAAATACTAATAAATAGATTTTTTTTTGCTTTCAGTTGTAGAGGAATGCATTTCTTGACTCCTCCACTCGTTTATGCGATTCATGAGCCACAACTTTGAGAACATATCATTTGCTTTCCTCAACTTCCAAGATGATCTCCGAATATCGTAGAGTGCACTGGTGTTACTCTAACAGGTCCTAAAATAAATTAGAAAAATATATTTCTGTCGTAGTGCAGAATTCGGATTTCCGTTCATAAAATATAGATAGTCTTGGTCCCCTATTTTTACTCTCTATGTATTAAATTTTGTAAGAAAATCTTTTTACTTTAGTTGATGTTAACAAATAATTGTCATAACTAAAACAAACCTTCAGCAATATCATTTCTAGAAGCAGCTTCCAATAGAATGACATTATCACTGAAACGAATCCCAGATTTTTTTGAATTATTATTATTTTTTGGTTCCCTAGGACTTCTTTTACGAAGCCATTCCCGTTCTCGCTGGGCCCAATTCTTCAACTGAAGAGCTCGTCTCCGGCGTGCCAACTGAAGTCGTTCGGCCGTGCTCATGTGCTCAACATGGCACATTTCTGACACCAACTCTCCGTGCTCCATATTTGAGCGCACCTCTAAAAAAAAGTAATAAAAACATTTTTTGTCAGTGTAACATGAAATAAAAATTGAAGAAAAACTTATTTACCAAATGTTATATCAATATATCATAACAAGCTAAATTCGAAACCCAGGACAAAATATAATTTATATTTGGTCAAAACTTAAATAAACTTAAAAAGTTTAGCGGAACTGTTCTCATGTACAAATAGCAACAAATTTTTTTTTTTTCTCTTAAATTATATGAAATTGAATATATTTTAATGATTTCAAAATATGTAGTTTAAGAAGAAATATTCATACATTTTTAATCCCTTAAAAAACAACTAGAAATCAAAGTTTAAGAAAATAATCAAAGAATTTAGAGTATTTAGTGATAAAATAAAAAGAATCACAAAAAATCGGAATTTCTGAAATTGAATTAACTATAACTTTTAAAAATAAAAATATACACACTGAAACAATCGGAATTATTATTTTAAAAAATAAATAAATAAAATCCTTAACTTCAAGCAAAAAAAAAATATACATAAGAAAAAAATAGCAATACTACCTGTTGATATATGTACCTTTTCGCTTGGCAGTGAATAAGTCTTCATAAATGTTACAATTAAATTATTATTTTTAGAGGTTTAACCCTCTCGAATTTTGAAGACCGTCTCATCTTCATTTCTCTCCAAAAAAATATTACATTTAAAAATGAAAAATTTCTTAAATATACACTAAAAACTAAAGGTTGACAAAAAAGTGTAGATACTCTCTCACCGCCATGACCCCACGTAAAAGTCATAAGTCGACTACCAGGTAAAGTGTGATAACAACACTGTTATTTGATAATGAATAAAGAGATCTCTTTAGATAGAGTATTATGTAGATATATTGTGGTATATGTATGGACATTAGTTGCTAATAATAATTAAAGGGAAAGAAGGAAAAGGTATTTATACATTTCTGACTGTCGTTTCGTACAATGTATCCCCCCCCCATTTGTTTTTATTTTGAATTTCTCCCAGGAACTTGTATTTTATAACTTTTTAACTTCATGGAGTAGCAAATAAAGATCAAGGACATATTTCTAGTATCCATTTATGGGAGTAAATGGTAATATCAACAAATACCTACTTTTTAACTGTACATTTATGCTATTATGCTTTGTCTTAAAGCATAGCTAAGCTGAAAACATAGTAAGTAGAATCTGAGTATAATAATTATTTGTAAGGACATATAAGGTGATAGTAGTAATTACTGTAGTTGTTGAGTGTTGTTCCATGACATTACATTTGTTGAGTAAATATTAAATAAAAGGGTTATAAATTTTTAAAAAATATTTATTTTATTACCTGGAATACATACATCAGAAGTGAGAACTGACTGGCTAGTTAGATTTTTATTATTATTATGATTTATCCTAGAATTGAAGTTACCAGTTTACGAACTATCTCTCAAATATGAATCCATGATTTTGTGAGGCCATTTACAGCCGGGTAAGAAGACGGAATTGTCATTATCGCTTAGAATTGGCTGATTTTTTAATTTCAGATTTGCAACAAATGTTAGTCGATAATCTGCATTTCCAATTGCAGCGCGCTTATAGTATATCAGAGAGATACTTACTATTCATCAAAGTCATATCATGATCTTCTGTGCATCACAAACGAGAAAATTTTTTTTTTTTTAAATGTATTTGAGAAGCAGCCACCATTATTTCAGTTTCGATTATTCATGTAATAACAGTTGTAATTATTATAACATTGTCATTATTATGTAATCGAGTACTTGTTGAAAAGAATTTGAACCACCCGGTTATATTTAAGCCGCGAACTTATTCTCTTTTTTTTTATTTTCAACTATATATATATATAACAAGCAAATATGATAAATGAATAAATAAATGTAATGAGATATTGAAAGATAAATCGTAATAGAAAAAACAGTTCATTCATTAATGACACTCCATTATCTTGTAATAATCAGCGGATGAGAGAAATAGAAATATATTTAAAAAAAAAAAAAATTGATAAATGATAAACGAAAGCTATGGCATAAAAAGTGTGTAAATGATTAAGTGTTCAATCAACTAGTAGGTCTCGAGGCCATTGCCGCCTCAGGCTTCGAATATGAACATTAGGAGGGTTCTTGTCGCAAGTCTGCGGATTAAAGGATTAGGATGATTGGAAAGGGTAAAATGAAATTTTCTGTAGAGGGAATTAATTACGTCCCTTACAAAGGGAATCTGGAGGCTCAGCATACTGAATCCAAGACAAATATAAATATGTGTATATGTTGGGGGAAGTGGAGATTCTGTCGTGTATATAAAGAACTCAGTATTTGGTCAACATTTCGGAAACTATTTATTTCCTGCTTCTGGGCCAGTGGATGTGCATTGAAGGTGGGATGTGATTGTTTCGGATATAACATGTATTTATGTCGTAAGTAGTATAAGGCCCTGAAGAAGGAATATGAGTAGAATAGTTTCCAAAAAATATTTAAATTGTTACTATTTAGCTAATATTTTCCAAAAAGATGAACAAA
Source organism: Aradus depressus (assembly GCA_963662175.1). NCBI lineage: Eukaryota > Metazoa > Arthropoda > Insecta > Hemiptera > Aradidae > Aradus > Aradus depressus. Next base: position 19,599,657 of record OY759220.1, on the reverse strand, counting down.
ACTTATTTTTACTTTCCCAGCTGTATGAAGTTATGTAATCGGTTAAAAATTCAATGCGGAATTCTCAACGGAATTTCATGTTTTCAACATCCTGATTCCAAAAAATAGAAAAAAGACGTCTGTGAACACAACTTCTGATAAAATGAATGTATCGATACGAAAGTTTATATGTGTATCAAGACTATTGAGGACGTCACCTATTGATTTTCAGTCAAAACGATCAAAGGGAAAGGGGGAGATTAGTGGAGAGGCTTAACACAAATACTTACTCTAATAGCTGCCGATGTAATGAATATATGGACACTAAATATAGTATCACAATTCAAAAGCCACTATGTAATTCAAATATTAAGTTTTAACCCAATCTGTCGATTGGTTTTGGAGAAAGCGAAAACGTAATTGATTAATTGTTGCTGGGGAAATATAGCTGGTGATTCACCGACTCTTTATTTACACAACATAAGCTCATTGAAAAGATACTGTCTAATCTATCAATCATATTAAATATATATTAAACATTTAATATTTACAAACAGTAATAGAGGAACATTTAAACAAATAATAAAAAATCAACTATTTTCGATCACGCAAAAATTAAGAGATCTCAAAAGTGATCTTAAAGTTTTCACATAACTTTTATAATCCTCACATTTACTTAAATTGCGACATTTTGACGTCGAATCTTGTGTATTCAAAATTTTACTTTTTATTTCATCAGTGAGAATTGTTTTAAAGTGAAGAGCATTCTCTATCATATTATCTCCTATTAATTTATTATTTTCATTTTGTTTCTTCTCTAACACACTTTCAGCCCATTCAAAATATATTTTTTCTCTTCCTTTCCACAATTGATAAGCTTCAATCAGTGAACTAAAAACTGTCATAAAATCAATATACTTAGGAAGTAATTCTTTTCGATAACAAATAATAGTAGCTTCAGAAACTGACAAATGAGTAGTGCCAATTTCATTTTCACTTTCTTTATGGACTTGTTTCAAAAGATTAGTTCTTTCAACACAATTGTCTATCAACATACGATACATCCGCAGCAAACGACCAGCCTTGGATAGCAAGTATTTACACCAATCGGCATCACTAAAACGTGAAGTATCATCTTCCACTTTGGGTACTTCTACATTAAATTCCAAAAATTCTTGAATATTCATAGATTCTGAGACAATTTTGTCCATTTTTTCTTCAATTATATTATTAGCAAACAGCCAAGTGAGGGCCAAAAGTAGTTCACGACTTCCATAGGAATTATCAGTAGGCAATGTGTAAAAATTAATTCCCCTGAAACCTCGTTTAGCTAAATTCAACTTGACACATTTATGTAAATCTGTACAATCTCCACAAACAGAGGTTAAATTATGAATAACATTCCAAAATACAGGAATGGTTTTGACACAATTCAAATTGTCTTTTCCACTTCTGAAGTGTAATGAGAGCAGTGTTTCGCTTTGTAGTTTGTTCAGAATATTACACAGCAAAAGAATTGAATCCTTTACTAAACTCATGTCTGCTTTCTGTAACGACGCGAACACTAATAGTTTAACGGAACCTCATACATTTACATAAGTAGAAAGAATTTAACATTCTGTCTATACAAAGAAAACTACTCTAATGTTGTTGATTTATACTTTTTAAATTACAGGTTATTCGGAGGTAAGGTTAAGTGCGTATAACAGCTGACTCCCGCAATTTCTGTAACATTTATTAATGGTTTCGGCCAATCTTTGGATAAAAAAACATCTGAAAATACAAAAAATATAAAATACGTGCATATAAAAATCATATGACAATTTTTTATGTTACTAAAATAGAATTTAAGTAATGTATGACCAAAAATATTTACAAAAAAGTATTGACAAAAGGAAAAAAAATGCTTAAGATATGATAATAGTATTTGATTGGAAAAAATATATAATTTTCTTTTGGTTTTAAATCCTTTTTATCATTATTTCGATAAAATAGGCACTGAATTTTTAGACTTCTTCTGGTCTTGAGAAAAGTTCGACACCATTTTGTTATTTTGAGACTTGGTACTTATCAGGTAACTTATTTACATTATTATTTATTATCTTTAATTAGGAAATAATGTAATATCTCTCCCATATATTTCAAAAAGTCAAATTTCTTTTTGAACGATCTAAAAATATATTTCTTGATTATGCCTTCATAAGTTTAATCTTATCAGTCCGCATTTTTACTGTTTTGCGGGGAATGGGTAATGTTTTTGGTTGCCTGTAGTATGTGAGAATTACGATGGGATTATTCCTTGGTAAAGTAGGCTTAAAAAAATAATTTTGAATGAAATTGAAGTTTTTGTGTTCTGTGTATACTCAGTGGACTTTTTAGTATGCTGATTTCTTATGGGAAGCAGTTTCTGTGTCTAGGTGTCAAGATGGTGTACAGGTCGGAAGGCTCCGACGAGAGACCTGGGAACGTGTTCAGGAATGATGGCAGCTTTCTGGAGATGTTCAAAAAGTTGCAGGAGACCCAGAAGAACAAAGAGTCTGGAGCAGCGTCCACAGCTAGTGGAAGCAGTACATCCATCTCAGGTGCCTCGGGATCCACGATCCTCAGTAGTGATTCGGTAAAAAAACCTAGTGTTGCTCCTTCTAAACCAGCGCCATTTGTTGGTAAAAGACGAGGTGGACGTGTATTGCCCACAGGTAAAGTGAAAAAACCCAAAGTTGTCAAAGAGGATGACTCTCAAGAAGGGTCTAAAGATGCTTGGTCTGTCTACTTGGAAGAAGTTAAAAGGTACAAAGAAACTACCTGTGAAGAAGATGAAAAAACAAGGCCTTTAGTTAAGTGAAACATGTGTGTGTCTGGTGAAAAGTTAGATAGTGTTCGCTAAGGATTGAATGTTTACATTTACCCATTCCCTTGACAATACATCGCAGGTCTTGTATTTTTTTTGTTATCTTAATTTAATTTTAAAATATTTAGAATTAATTTGTAACAAGATATTAGAGATTGTTACCAGTTTGGTCTTGTTACGCTTTTAAAATAATCATTAAATGTTTAGTGTACCTCGCACTTTCGGGATTTAATATTTTATTATTGAAGTCTACATAATATTTGGTAGCTATTCAATCAATTATTTTTCATGTTTTCAATACTCGTTGTCGAAAATAACATCCTACAATAAGTTCACAAATTCAGTGAAAGAAAGAGAGAACAAGGAAGTAAGCCTTTCTGTAAACTATAAAAGTAATTTTCCCTTCATTTGGAAGATAATGTATCATTTCGACTGTCGTTGCAAATCTATATTACGAAGTTGTCTTAATTTTAAGCCAACAACACATGTATATATATAAATATTTATTCCTTTTTGTGGAAGTTATGCTTTATTTTTGTCTCATTTATTATGCGATCTACACATGTGCTATTCAGTATATGTAGTATTAATACATCGGTATGTCTGACTTGTTAAATATTCTCTTATTTAGGGATTTACATAACCGAAACTGTGTCGATGTGAAGGGAGAGAAAACGAATCCCTTTATCACATTTAAAAAAATATTGACAAATCACAAATTCACCTTTTCCTATTTAGACTCTTATATTCTAACTTATCAACAATACTTTGATTTATGCTTTTTTATGTTCTTCAACACTTATAACTAAATTTCATGTTTCACCAAAACTAATTATTAATTATATAATTAAAGTAATATTCCCTTAGATGTGAGCTGAAAGGATCAGTGTTTATAATATTTAAAATAAATCTATATAATGTTTTATTTCATTATTTCACTATTATTTAAAGTAATTTTTCATTAATGTTAAATAGATACTTGTAAGGTTCTAGTAGGCCTAGATGGTGGATATCCTAACTTGGTTGATTCTTGTTTTAGAAGCAAATTCATCCAGTAATTCATCTAATTCTTTTATTTAATAACCAAGAAAAAAAAAATTAACTTGTTTTTTGGAATATTGTCTTTACCACAAAAAAATTAAAATATATTTTAAAAATATTTCAGAACAACCAAATTTCTAATTGTTAAGTCACATTTAACTGTAAAAACAGTTTGCACTCATAAAACTTATCTTAGTTTATAACTAAACCTGAGGGTGTTGTAATCCCGAAATCGGTCGTTTATATATAATATTTTTGTTGATTGGAGAATATTTCAAAAAGCAAGTTTGTTTTATTTATTTATTACAAGCTTTCACAAAAGTCCGCGTGTCTCAATTTATCAATTTGTAATAAAACAATTATTGATAGTCATATTGCAGTATATCTGAAAATGGATTACGTTTCTGTATTATGCTGAGTTTAAGGCAATGGAAACTGCTAAAAAAACTGAATTTTACCAAATATTACATGTAAGAAAATGACTTTTGTCTTTACGTTATTTTTAATGTCTTAATTGCTTCAAAATTCAAAATTAAATAGAAAAATCCTCATTCTGTCAATTAAATAAAGGAATGAAGGAAAGTTACTGCTCCCAGAAGCCCTTGTAATATGCGTTGTGATGTATCATGGAAGGATTTCTCATTTTCAACATCTTAATCTTCTCTTCCTAATTTTTTTCGAATGGCTTGTTTATTGTCGAACTATCTATGTTTGGTGGTTTATATTAATTATTAGTAGAGAATGTTATTCGGTACTCCACATTACTGAAAAATATCAATAAACTTTACATTGATTATTCCCTTTTGGAATTTAAGTGAGTATATTTTTTGTTTATTGTCCGAATCCGTTTTTGTCTGAATTTGTTTTGGATTCTTACATATTGATACTTATCCTCCGAAAAACACCTGGTCCCGTCTTTTTACACAACTATTATGAAGAATAAATAAAAACAACTTATTTCTTTAAACTGGTAGTTTATGTATAAATGTTTTGTGGAATAGACAATAGTTATTATGACTCGTGCCCGGGCTTTAACTATGTCATATCGCCTACTATCAGAGCGCTCTACTTCATTCTGGACATGAGCCCGACTCTTTGGGAGTCCTAAATTATGCCTAACCTAAATTTTTATTCACCTAGGGTAGGGGTCTTTAACGAGTATCTGACAGTACAGACTCGGGACCATCGCTTAACGTCCCATCCGAAGGACGGCGTGAATACATTTTCTTTTACCTCAGGTAAAATAAAGTAAGGGCTCGGCCGGGTTTCAAATCCACGATCTTGAACTCAGTAAGCAAGCACGTATACCACTGAGCCCTCGAATCGATAATATACTTTTGTTTTGTGTATTTATTATAAGTATTTACAATATGTCCGCGTTTCTCGAAACCCATCATTGAACAGAAATTGGTAGTTTTTCGTAATATACTTGTCACTTGTATTTTAATATTTTTTAAATACTGAAACATGTCCATTGGTCTTTTTAGTGAAGGCGTATAGATTCTGTTGTGTGAATGTGATTTGTATACGCGAAAACAACCGGAAACATGTACTGCCTCACTTGGAGCACCGACGAGAGGATCAACATTCTATTCTTTGTATTAATTTTAGTTCAAATTTGAAACCCTTGCTGTGTTTTCTATACAAATGGTTCGGTCCTGTCGCTTTAGTCTATTACTAAACCTCACGATAGTATAATACCAAAAAATCTATTATCTATACATCCTTTGTGATGTATACCATATACAATGTTAGTTTTATTTATTTATATGTTATAAGTTTACATACATGTACGCGTTTCGCATGAAGAATGGTCAGTTTAACCAGATTTTTGAACTCTCTTTTAACCAGATTTTTGAACTCTCTTTTAACCTGATTTTCGAATTTTGAGGATAACTATACATCAGCTGCAAGTATTAACTGGACATATTTTGTTAGAATTTTTCTTCGTGTCGTATTTTCTTCATACCTTAACAATATAACTTTTTTCTTGTACATAAGTATTAAAATGTAAATATAAGTAGGTATTTTATCTTATTGTTGAAGAATATGTGGTCTATATTAATTTTAAAAAAATGGAGTTTTATCAAATAAAGTTGTAATTAATTTAAATTTATTTTATTTATGTGTATAATTTTATCAAAAGATCTATAAAATCTATTGTGATGAAATTTAAAAAAATAAATTATGATAAAAATATATATATTTTTTTATTAACATCTTTCATTTATATGTTTATTGTGAAGGCATTATTGAATTATTTATAATTTTGTAATAACTGAGCGTGGTGCTAAATGGCAGAAGGTAATTGATTATCTTGGCCTCCCACTTCCAAATTCAAAACAAATCACGAAAAATCTAATTGATTTGTCTGTATTTAAATATAATTTAAGTAATGCATTATCATGAGGGCGCCGGTAGCTTAGAGGTAGCGTGTTTGCTTACTGAGCTCAAGATCTCGGGTTCGAAACCTGGTCGAGGCCCTTAGATTTTTTATTTGAATGACGAAAAACCTTGCCGTCTCTCGAGTGGAACGTTATGACCCTGTACGATGTCAGGTACTCGTTAAAGATCCCTACTCTAAATGAATACAAATTTAGGGTTTGCAAAATTTAGGGACGGACTCATGTCCACCAGAATGATGAAAGAGCGTTGAAACACCGATTCCATAACTATTAATTTAATTTTAGCAGTCTTCACGTTTGTTTTTGAGGCTCATGGCCTGGATCTAACTATGAGGTCTTATCGCCTACTTCCGATGCGCTCTAGCGTCTTTCTGGTGGACATTAGCTCGGCTCTACGAGATTTACGAGTTCCTTACATCGCACAGACTCAATACGTCCCTTCCAAAGGGTGGCGTGGTCAAGATTTTTCCATCTGCTGCGATTTTGAGCTCAGTGGCAAATACGCTGAGCTACCAGGATCCTCGCAGCCTCCATGTGTTGCAGAGGTAAGGAATGAATACTGTATTTATTCGTATTGCAATCTCATTGCAATTACCTACTGCATTATTGGGATCAAAACGTCAATTGAAGGGAATTGTAGAAAGATTGGCGGCAAATCGAGCGCCCCGTTAGCTGAGAAGTAGCCTGCCTAGATCGTTGAATCCCGGACGAGGCCCTTCGGTTTTTTCTAGAAAACGTTGAGCACGCCGTCCTTCGGATGGTCATCAGATTGCCATCCTGAAATTCTGCTAGTTGCCACCAGACCCGAAACTCCTGAAAATGGTCATTTACATTAATGTCGACCGGGTACATAATTGTTTCTATCTTATTGTTCCAGACTCCTTACCTATGAGTCTACTCGTTATTTAAAAAATAATATTCATCGTATTCCACACAAGTGAGTAACTATTTAGTATGGTCCAATAGTACACGCTTAATAACCCGGCCAGTTCAAGAGAAAACTTGTCAATCTCAAAATGTGAGGAGAAAACACTCTAGTCCGAAAGAAACAATATTACATACCATAAAGTCAATTCACAACCAAAAATTAAAAAAACTGGATCAATTGAACACTATTTACATCACTAACTGTACACTAACTTAGCAAACTGAAAAAGGGACTTTTTTTGGAATTATGACAATATAAAAGTTAAATAGTAATATTTTTTTTTATTAGCTTTCCACTTTATCGACAGATCGCAGAAATGTATTCGACTTGATAACAATGAATACATGAAATGACCTGACAAAAATAAATGTACAGTTCGTAACATTATTTTATATTTAGATACATAAAGCTCAAAGCAAGATCATACTGTTAAACTACCAAAATACGGAGTTACTGTCTGTCCGCGTTGGGAGGCGCGGCTGGGTGTCTTCACCCTACCAAGTCCAACTGGATTTTTCTTGTAATATTTCGCATGAAAAATTGTCCCCCTCCCCTCCCTGCCTCATCTACTCATTCTATAAAGCATTTTATGCCATATTTTTCAGTGTGGTGACTTGATATGCCTGAAGCTATAATGGCAGCCTCTCCGCAGAAAGAACGCAAGTCTGCTCCCACTCTTCAGACTGCTCCTTTCGATCCTCGCTTCCCCAACATGAACCAAACCAAGTGAGTTGTGCAATCTTCAACTCTTGCGGAGACTTATTACTCAAGTTACAAGTTTGTAAACTATGTTCATAACTACTGAACTATACCTCCCCGTAGATAAAGATGAGGCTTCGTGCGATGAAAAAATTTTCATTTACTGTCGTATGTATTTATAGTTATTTATTTATACACTATCGTAGAGTCTCGAGAATTTTATGACTTTACCTATGGGGCTATATCAATAGTATTCCTTTTTGGTTCATTTACACATTAATATATTTTTATTATGCATTTATTTATTTTTTATCTTATCTTATTTTCTACTTTCTAAAATTAATTTTTTTTAAACCTTGGCTAGGCTACCTTCCTTCTCTTTTATAATCAACCATCATAGTACTATGCTCGGTCGATTTATATTTATATTATCAATTTTATTTATTTATTAGTTATATAGATTTTCTTTTTTACTTATTCTCTTTTATTTTTGTAGATAATTTTATCTATTTATTTTTTTAATCATATTGAATTGTTAATTTTATGTTTTTTCCTGTTTATCTTTTGTTTATCTATTTTTTTAGTTGTATAGTTTTTCTCCAATGTAGCACTCATTTTTATTTACCTACCTATCTTTTTATTTCTTTGTACTGATACTACATTTCATTGTTTCATTTTCTTTACTCTGTATGTATTTATTCTCAGGGGACCGCGGTCCCAGAATAATAAAATTTCTTTTCATTTCATATCGCCTACTACCAGAGTGCTCTTTCGTCACTCTGGTGAACATGAGCCTGACTCTATAGTGATAGTCCTAAGATATAGAGGGGTCTCTAACGAGTACATGGCATCGCACAGGCTCTCGGAACCATCGCTTAACGTTCCATCGGGAAGGCTGAAAGGCCTCGAAGGGGTTTCGAACCCGAGATTGTGAGAACAGTAGGCTAGCACGTAAACTCTGAGCTACTGGCGCCCTCGAGAGAATTGCTTTAAATACCCCAACTCAGTGTGTAGAAAGGGTGTGTATAAGAAGTATTTTGACGTTTAGAAAAAAATAAATAAAAATGTACAGGAGTGGAGACATTCCATTACAACTGATCTAGTCAGCTGGGGAGGTACATTGTCGATGACTCTCCGACGACTTTTTTTCCTCGTTTACGATGACTACTGAGTAGGGCCTATGCAGACCTGGACCGGCAGGAATTTCATTATTATTATTTATTTGCTATTCCCTGAAAAGCGTTGCTACCCCTGCTGTTCTACAATGATACTGCAAGAGACCAGCTAACTACTAAGTATAGTAAAACTAAGTACAATCGTTGCATCCTGAAATCCAGTTTGAGATGAAAATATGTACTTATTTTAAACCTGCACTTGCAATTTGAAACAGAGGTTAAGATGTTGAATTAAAAATTTTAAATTTGTTTTAATTAAATTATGATAAAAAATAGAAACAAGACTATATTTTGTTGGTTAGATGCAACATCAAGACTTTGGTTATTTTACCTGTAAGAGTTCAGTTAACGTTCACTCACTTAAATATATCTCTAACTAAAATATTGAACTAGGAACTGAGGATGGCGGTGTTAAACAATAGTTGACGTTTGAGAGAATTAGGGGGCATCAATGAATTACTATCCTGATTTTTGAACATTCTGAACCCCCCTTTCCGTAGCGTACATAACATAAAATAATAATAACAATAGTAAAAATTGCAATAAAATGACCTTTACAACGCAATACAAAGTTGAAAGAATAAATTAAAGTGAATTTTTTTGAAGAACATTTACAAAATTACAGTAAAATTACGAAAACTTATATTTATATTGGGTTAAGTTATGTTTTGATCGTATTGATTATTGTTTTGAAATCGTAAAAACCCGTTTTGTTCGATTTTACAAAGGTTATTTTGCATAACCTATAGTTAAAAGAATAAACAATTATCATTTGGATCTTCATACTGATGAGGCGAATGTAGTTTTCATATTAAAAATATATTCATTTTTACTAGGCAAAAGAGTTCACTCCCGAAAGTAGTGCCGTCTATTCATTTTCATTTTATATACCCTGAACCAACTGTGTGGAAAGGCTGTTCTATTGTTGGCCTTTAGAAAATAAATAAATAAAACAGAGAAGTCGAGGCATTCCATTATAACTGATCTGGTTAATTGCATTTGTTTTAGGTACTGCTACCAAAGTTACGTGGACTTCCATCGTTGTCAGATGGTGAAGGGTCAGGGCTATGAGGCATGTAACTACTTCCAGAGGGTCTACAAATCCCTCTGTCCCAACGCCTGGGTGGAGAAGTGGGACACACAACGTGAAGAGGGGGCATTCCCAGGAAAACTTTAAACTGTCAAAAGTACCCATACTAGAAAAATATTGTGATTTAGTTTATTATTTTTTTGATGTACTCCTCGTCTGTTTTGTTATCAGGTTAAATAAGATAGTATTCTGCTAATCTTATTGGATTTAATAAAAAAATATTATTATTTCTTGGTGTTTCACTTTTTTTTATTATTGACTAACCAATACCCATCATAGGGCTTACTATGTCACTGGACCCATTTAGAATAATTGTTTTGCCTTAAAGGGCTTCAAAATTTATTTAATTACCATAACCATTGTTTTAATAGTCTGGTGGCCTAAGGGGACTTAAGCTTAATACACTTGAGCATCTTAGTGTCTAAAAGAGATTATGCCTGTAAATTTATTTAATAACCAGATGCTTTAAAGGGATTTAAGTGCTTTAAAGAGTATTTAAATACTAATAACCAATTGTAATGGCCTCGAGGCTTAAAGGCACTTGGTGTTTTGAAAGGGTTGTGCCTTGAGTTGTAAAAGAGTTTAAAAAAAAAAAGTAAATGTGTGAAGGCGCTGTTCTGAGAGTACAGAGGATTGATGTGTAAACAACTGCTTTAGATTCAAACATTTGCTGTCGTGCTCTCATTTTGATTAACATTTGTTTTATAATGTTACAAAAAGAAAAGTAGTATGAGGAATTAAACTTCCAAATTTATTGTTCAATTTCTTTTATACAGGAAATTTTAGGTTTGTCTCTAAATACCGCGAGAATACAGCGTCGATGGTAGAGATTAAATATGTCATTTAAAAATGAAATAAGCTATTCGGTATCTCCTGAAATTGGCTGATATGCTAAGTTCATAAGGCCACAAATAATTCTCCTGAAATGGAGAATCAGGTAAAGCACATTTATGTTACTTGAAATATAATTTCTATAAAGTATTAAATATATACAAAGTAAGATATTCCAACAATCAGTTACATATAGTAAAAATATTTAAATGCACTTGTCCTTTGGATCACAAGACATTCTGACTTGAACCCTTTTGCCCAAACACCAGACAGAGATGTATGTACATATATAGGGGGCCATCGTGGCCCTCCCAGGGCCATGGATGTTATGTAAATAACTAACTAACTATATATATATGCCTCTTACATAAGGCCAATAAAAATAATAATAATAAAAAAATACATTATATTGAATACATTTTTTTTTTTTTGGGAGGACTGTGTATATGGACACGTTGGTATATTTTTTTGATTACTGAACATTCTTTAATCCTCCCCCGAAATAAAAAAAAAAACTTGATGCAGAATGTAATTACTGATAGTTTTTTTTTTTTTTTTTCAATCTGAAACTGTAATTTTGACTCAATATTTCAAATATACTCAGGTAGGTCCTGCCATCTGGCGGTCGAACTATTTAGTAACCAGATAAATATATAAACTAATAAATGACCATTTCAAATAAATGTATTTATCGATGGACTGAAAAAGATTTCATCTGGAATTAGTTTTACAATAAAATATTATTACATCATAGCCAACTTTATTTAGAAAGGAAGAAAGCGAGGAGGTGGATAAGGTCAGAAAAAAAAATGTTGACTTATGACATTTGAACCACGTGGTATATTCTACTGATCAAAATGTAATAATTTTCAATTTATTCATACATTTATAAATCTCTTATAAGAATCGGTGAATTATTTTATCATTGATACATTTGGAGCTGCTGAAGACAAGGGGCGACTGTAATTTTTTTTCATCACCATAAGTTATCAACCATTCTAAACTCTTACTATAGGAAAGCTCCTGTGAAATCCATAATAGCATGGTCGTTCAAATACAGTATTTGCTATTAATTTAAAATAATGAATAAGGTGTACGAAAATCACTGAGCAAATTGTGAACTAACAGCTGTCTAAAATGACGCATGCGCGCCGATACTTTTTCTCCTTTTATTCTCCCCCACTTTTAGTCGATGGATGGTGTTCCGTTAGTTTAGCTAGTTCTCTTGTGTTTGTTCGTGTCAAATTGTTCAATCGAGGAAGAAATACTCATGAAAGTGTTCTTTACATAAAAATGAGTGTGGCTTATGTGTATATGTGTAATCGGGACCTTTTAACGGTCCCTTTAAGATGAATTAAAGTGTTTCCATCGAACTTTCTCGTGACCAAACCTTCGTTGATGGCCCATATATAAAGGATAAGATTTTTTTTTTGTCTCATCTGACGTTTTAGCTTTTGATTACTTCATCAACTAAATTTGTAAGTATTAAACTTAATGTTTGTTATGGTGATTTATTTGTCTATCTTTGACACTGCTTCTATACTGATTAAATGACATATGTTGTAGGGCCAACCACTTTCTTGTCACATATATCTCCCCTATCAAAATTTATTTGTTTACGTTACCTATAAACTAGTTTGTTTAGATACTTTGGTTTATATGAGATAGTTTCGAGCCTATCCTATTCAATCGTAAAGTATTGGCTTACCTGGGGTTCAACCCATAAAACTTTCACCTTTTGCCATCCCTTACACTTACGTTATATTTTTCGCCACTATTATCAACTTTTTATTACCAATTAATTGTGCATTCTCATCAATTATTTTTACTTAAATAGTATTAACATAATGTTTACGTTTGAGAGTTGTAATTAGAACAATTCATGAAATTTTGAAGTGAAGACGTTTTGTTCTTAAATCTAGATACAGGAATAGGATTTTGCGATGGCAATTTTTAGGTATGAATTATTACTTGACATAATCAAATATGATTATGTTATTAGAAAATCCAAATATTGTTTTTTTATTACATTTTTTTCAAAATTTGCCGTTTATTACAAAAAGTGATAGGAAAATTACAATAAAATATTAGTATGTTCTATAATATTTTTCATGTGTAGGAAAATAGTATAGCTATTTCATGGATTTGTTTGTTTATGTCAAAGTAAACGTGTTTCACGATAATTGCAAATCTTAAGTTTTTTGCGTAAAGCTACGATTTCGAGAAATAATAAAATGTTTCATCTTCTCGTTTGCCTTTTTATTGTAGCATTTGGAACTAAAAACTTGAAAGTACCATCATTTTGTACTTTATACATTTTTGACCTTTGATCTTTACAAATACTTGCATCATATTATTACGTATGCATTTGTTCTTTAAATTTAGGTATCTACTTATGAAAATTTCATTTTATAGAATAAAACTCTATCCTTAATGAAATATTATGTAGTGAATACACCCATTGTTCTTATTCTTAGAATCAGAAGATGATCTTTGGACAGATTTGAATTAGAATATTGATGTACGGTTTAGTGTCAGAAATTAATAATTAAAACATTAATACAAGAATCCTCTTTATAAGAGAGTTTTGTAATTTATCAAATACTATTTACTGAGATATTTCTGTTATAACGTATCCATTATATCTCTGGTGTTTGGGCAAAAGGGCTTAAGTCAGAATAAGTCTTGTGATCCAAAGGATTTAGTGCATTTAAATATTTTTACCAAATGTAATCGAATGTTGGGATATTTTACTTTGTTTATAATTATTACTTTATAGAAATAATATTTCAAGTAACATAAATGTGCTTTTCAAACCTTCAGAAATTCCCCTCCTAAAATTCAGATTTGCTGACTTAAGCCCTTTTGCCCAAACACCCGAGATATAATGTGCCATACGTCGTTATCGTATCATGCCTGGCACCACTGCTATTGCTACCGCTTCATTTGCGTTTACAGCGTTATCACTTTTATAAGCTAAGTCTACAAAAATGAATAGTGTTAGAATATATATCAAAATAAAAACAATAAATTTATAATTAGATATATTAAAATAGTTGTCGATGAACTTCAGCAATGAAATTCACAAGGCGAATTAATGATTTTAGTATTTGCTCTCTCTTTCTTCCTCAAATAAGTTGTTCAATAATATAATTAATCAACAATTTAATAATATAATAATAATTTAATTATTAAACAAAAATAATAAACTAATGTAAGTAAATAATGTAAGTTTTTTCACTGAAAATCAATAGGTGTTTTACGCAAGAACTTCTGAATATTCATGTAGAAGTTCGTAACGATTCCTACCTCCCTAATTACTTTTTTTTTTTTGGTCGAAACGAATAATAGGTGTCATTTTTATGGGATTCTGCATACATATAAAATTCCGTGTAGTTGTATATTCATTCTATTGGAATTTATCGTGTTCTCAGAAACACAGACATTTTTTTTTTGATTTTTATATTTAAGGGGTCATTAAACATGAAATTCCAGAAAGTCAGACCTAATACATAACATCCCCTATTCTTTGTACACCTGGGGAAGTAAAAATGAAAGTAGTACATCTGGTTTTTGTTTCAGTTTTTTTTTTTTTGACTGAGGTGGGGTGGATTTAGGCAATATGGCTCCCGGTACGAGATAGTCGGTTTACAAGAGAAATTTGGACGTTCTTGTATTGTAACATATTCGAATCTGAAATGATATGATGACACTTTTCAACGAAAATATATTTGCCCTCTCGTTTTCCTTAAGAGCAATCCCATTCCTTCAAAAAACATTGTCGTAGTCAAGGTCCACGCCGTAGATTTTCCGTGAAAAAGTCTTTGCGCAGTTTTATCATTTTCTTTCCGATGCTGCCGTAGCTCTTGCATTTGCTCGTCACTAGACTTTTTAGGTTTTTTAAATTACTTTTGATGTGAGCTTTCCTCTGATTTGCGTTTTCTATAATTCCGCGCATATTTTCGATTCATATGAGACGATATCTTCAATTTTTTTCAATTTAATACCGAATTTTACATATATTTTGGCGAATATTTTTATTGTTTCACTTTTAGTCCTAGTAGTGCTCCTCAAGCTCTTTACAATGACACCCGAATCAACGTCCTATCTAAACGCGTTATCACGCTACACTAATTTCTTACACAATGCTAATTCGCAACAATCATCCGCCGGCGACCACACTAGCCCGATAACGTCACAGGCAAAACAAACACGTACAGACATGCTCTATTCATTGTGACCTCAACTGTTGCTATCGCATTATTAGTCTCGTAGTTATTATCGATTGAAATCTGACGGTATTTTGTAACACAAGAAAGTTTGACCGGCTATCACTGTGCTTTACGAGCGAATAGACGTTTTCACGTCAAAACGAAGTTCGCTCGTAGATTTCATACTTGACAAACGAATATCGTGGAATCCTCACCAAGTAGGTTTATGATTCCGGTGTGTACGAGACAATTCAGGAGTTTGGTGAGGGTTTGGGAGAATTTTCTAACAATAATGGCAAAGAGGAGGGAAGTTTGTAACGGGTTCTCATGACAGTATCTGCGACAATATAGTAACATATGCTGGACCGTGAGTGGCTGGCAGAGAGAGAGGTGGTTGCCGGGCCATGAGATGTCCGTGGGTGAGCCTAGTGTGGCCGATACGGAGGCGGCACATCACCACCTCCTCCCTTCTTCTGGCCCTTTGGCTGCTCTTCCAGGGCCTCACGGTGTCACAGAGTACTTCCCGAAACTTCTATAATTGCTAATAGAGAAGTGATGCTGTGATGAATGTATATAGTGATGATTTAAGTTAGAGGCTGCCTGTTGTTATACACATAGGGGTGACCTTATTACTATGAGGGCTGATAGACTGCTATCGTGGTTAGATCAGATGTCGGCTCCTCGTGTCATTGGGTTTGTTGCTACATTTTGTGTCCTGCTTTCTCGCATCTAGTCACATCCATCTGATCTGCTACTTAAGTAATAACATTCAATAAGTCTGGGGATGCAATGCCACGGGGATAATAATAATAATATTTATTTATTTCCGTTGAACCAAAACATTGTAATAGGATAAAAATCAATTTATTCAGATAGCTTACATATTATTTACATAAACAGCTATTAACACAAAGTCAGACAACCATATAATGAGTAATAACAAGACTAGTAAAAAATGAAATTAATAAATAAATATTTTGAAAACATGAGTAGAAAAATTAGTAATACATTCAGTAGACAATTTTTATAATATTTAAAAATTAAGGCAATTTTTGTAACTTTTCCGGAAATGTCTTTCTGACGACATTACGTCCCTTCATCAGGTCACAATGTGGGAAATATAGTAAAGAGAAATAAATAACAATTAAAAAAATATTATATATTAAAATATGTGTATATAATATAAAAAAATACAATAAAATAAAAATAAGTAAAAATACATAAAATAAAAAAAACAAGAGAATAAAATAAATTAGTACATAAGTAATAAAAAAAATGATTGAGGACGTGGATTCGACAGACCTTAAAGAGGATATCTGTGGAGGAATTCTGCCAAAAGAATAAAATATGGGATAATAATATTATATGTTTCCGATAGCATATGAAGTAGATATTAACTTAGTGTCGGACACATATGTGATTAGTGAAAAGAATGACCTTTTTTTTTAATGTAACCGACAGTCGGTTGTTGGTTGCTCTGAGCTAACTGTTGGTCTGAGTGCTATCTTTATGTTTTTGTGTTTATACAATAATGTATTCTTTATTCAAATCAGTTAATTGTTGTGTTTCTTCTTACATTTCTTATTAACACAAGAGCTCTTCCTGTATTTCTAGTATTTTTATTTTCTTATATCTATAGTATAAGGAAGTAATCAATTATATTATTTTTACTTTATTATATCTATAATATAAGGAAGTAATCAATTATATTATTTTTACTTTCTTATATCGATAATATAAGGAAGTAATCAATTATATTATTTTTACTTTCTTATATCTATAGTATAAGGAAGTAATCAATTATATTATTTTTACTTTCTTATATCTATAATATAAGGAAGTAATCAATTATATTATTTTTACTTTCTTATATCTATATAATAAAGAGGGCGCCGGTAGCTCAGTGGTATGCGTGCTTGACTTCTGAGCTCAAGGTCGTGGGTTCGTAGCCCGACCGAGGCCCTTAGTTTATTTTATCTGGGAGGTAAAATAAACTTAAGCACGCCGTCCTTCGGATGGGACGTTAAGCGATGGTCCCGAGCCTGTACGATGTCAGGTACTCGTTAAAGACCCCTACCCTAGATGAATAAAAATTTAAGGTAGGCAAAATTTAGGACTCCCACAGTAGAGTCGGGCTCATGTCCACCAGAGTGACGAAAGAGCGCTCTGGTAGTAGGCGATATGACTTCGTAGTTAAAGCCCGGGCATGAGTCATAAAACCTAACCTAACCTAACCTCTATATAATAAAAATGAATGGCTAAATGTGTTGCTAAGCGCAAAACTCGATAACGGCTGGACCAACTCGGCTAATTTTTTTTTTCAAATATTCGTTCCTAGCTGTCAACGGGAGGGGGGGTTGTAAGGGGGGCGCCTAAGTATAAAAATTGCTCTAGCGTATAAACGGATGGACGGATTATCATGAAATTTCACATGTAGTATTCTTAAAAGCCAAGTTGAAAAATGGGCTATTTGGCGTCCATAAATTTTGAACGAGAGGGGGGGTTGTGGGGGGCCTAAGTATAAATATAGTGCTAGCTAATTAACGGATGGTCGGAGTTACTAGTGCCCCGCGACACAACCACACTCGCCATGGCTCCCTAGAGTGCCACGCCTCACCCACACTCTCGTCATGGCACACTAGTGTCCTCCGTTTTTGTCAGATACCACAGTTTTTTTTATTCTTCTTATAATGCCTTTTTTTGATTCAATAGCTTCCATTTGTGTAGGAAGATGACGGAGGGCGGCAGCAACGACACAGACACGAGTGTTCCCTGGAACGGTGCAGGCTCTGGGATCTTCCTGCAGACCAAGACTGCACAATGGATGGCTGGCGTGGCTGTCTGGGCAGCTCTCGTTCTCACCTGCCAACAGGTAAACTATTTACCACTTTGATATTATCAAATATTATATAAATATAATACCGGGTAACCTGCTAGTATAATATATTCTTCTGAAATCAGTGACACAATAATACAATATAAAGCCACCAATAGTCATTGGACTTACCTAACTTTAGCTTACGTCATATTCCCATTACGCCACGAATTCTATTCGAAAGTACTAACTTCATAAAAATTATGTAAAAAATAAATAACTAGAACCGAACTGTTTCTATGAAGAAGTTGCAAAAAATGTGTTTTTTAATAAATAAATTTTATAATTGCGCAGAAAAAAATAATATATAAAACAAGCTTTAAAAAAATATACCAACTTCCCCAGCGTTACGAAGTATACAGGGAGTTACGTAATCGGTCAGAAATTCGATGTTGAGTTTTTATCGGAATTTCCTGTTTTTCGACCCCCTGATCCCAATAATTAAAAAAAAAAGTTCATCTTTAAGTATGTGTGAGCTCGATACCCAATAGAATAAATATATCGACATGAAATTTCTTATGTGTAACAAGAACCTTCATAAAGACAATGCCTATTGATTTTCGACCAACGGAAGGAGAGTGCTTAGGGAAGAGCTTAACACAAAAACTGCAATAACTGCCGATGTAATGAATGTATCAACACTAAATTTAGCATGGGGATTCACAAGTTCCTGACTACATACCTACTGACTATATACCCTGACTACATACTGACTATATACCCCTATATATTTTCAACCAAATTAGGAAATTGGTTTCAGAGAGGAGCGAAAAGTTACTTTATTACTTCGCCTTGGTAAATACATTCCCGGTGATTTCTCACGATTTTTTTTTTTAATTTATTATTTTTGTCCAATTTTTTGATTATGACATATGTATAGAAATCCGCTAAAAGAAAAATATAATAATTTGCTCGTTTGTAAACTGCAGTATTTTCCTTTTGTCCACGTATCTTATTCTGTTTTAAAAATTTTTGTTTAGTGTAAAATATTCGCGTTGGTTCTTTAGTTGAACGTGTAGACGGAACTGGTTTTGTGATTAGTGTCACTTCCTTGTTTTCTTATCGTTCAACTGCATACTGTCCGAAACTTATTTATTTATTTTTTTTACATCTTATTCTCATATTTGCAGTCAAACCTTCGTATTTTTGTAGAACTATTTGGTTTTTCAGGACTTCGATACAGACCAAACTTCTGCAGTTAAAAAAAAGTGCAGTTTTTTTTCCTCAAATATCCACAAAACATCCCAATATCACCAACATGTATGAGCGAATCCTCTGATAATTGCGTAGGATGTCTTATATCAAAGCTTACTAGAAGATATCGAATATATATTTTTTTCGTTATGGCTCCTGTGCGAGGGCACAAACATCGTCCATCGAGAAGGTGGATTGATTTGATTGGTGAAGGTTTTCATGTTTTGTTAGGGAGCTTTAACACAAAATTTTCAAAACGTCGTGAATGTATTGAAATTGTGTATGTGAATCCAAAACATCAAGGCGGAGGCCCAACTCAAAAACAGCAGAAGAGTGTCCGTTTAGGAGGGTTTAAAAAAACTTCATTATATGTATGTAGGTACATATACAAAACGTTTAATTTGCTTTTATGTTTAATACTACATAATAGGTAACGAAGAATAGATAATTAGATAAAACACACATAGTAATAGTTATTATGGATTTTAAGTTAATAAACCAAACAAGAGGTATGTATGCCTGTTTCACAAACAGCGAATTCTATTATTCATAGAAAAAAAGCATTCAAAATTACATTTTTCAAATGAATTTTTTTGTAAGTGTCCGCTTCGGAGAGGTATATTTATCTCTTGATGACGAAAAATTGGTTTTCCGCGTCCGTTAGAGGAGTGTCCGTTGCGAGGCGGACAAAAATACATTGTTTTCCTGTACTTCGGGCCGGGACATGTCAAGATTGTCCTTAAGGAGAGATGTCCATCAGATAGGGGTGACCGTAAAGAGAGGTTTCACTGTAATTGTCTAGGTAACGAATATATCAACACAATAAGACACATATTATTTTGAATCAATTCAGTAAATTCGATTCAGAGGGTAAATTCACGAGTACATTTCCGTTAATTCACTGATGAATTTTTCTCTCGAATTTTGGAAGTAGAAATTCCTCACCTGAATTTAAATTGAATAGAAAGACTCTGATGAGAATTCTTTGAAAAATTGTTATAAGAGGTTGCATATCTCATTAACTTTCTGATTGCTTTTTGATTCTGATTTCGCCTTTAGACTCAGGCATGAATCACAATAACTAACTAAATCATTCATGTTTCGCAGTAGATCACTTCATGTATTAATTATTGATCCTAGGATGGACTGGGACAAGTTTTATTTTGTTATCTTGATATTCGAACTTATCATTTATTGTTTATCGATTTATTGAGTTTACTCACATATTGATATGTTTATTTTCATTCAAATAAACGGTTCGTTTTGTGTTAAATATAGTTTTCTTGTAGTTTTTTAGGATTGTTTAAAAGATATTCTAGATCAAATTTAATTTCAGTGTGATTTGACCAATAGGTTTCCATGGCATTTTCTGACCTTTGGTAATTCCTTTATATATATAGGGCTTCGAAACCCGGCCGAGATTAAAAACCTCGAGCACACCGTCCTTCGGATGGGACGTTAAAAGATGGTCTTGAGACTGTGCGATGTCAGGAACTTGTTAAAAATCCGTACCCTAGATGAATAAACCTAAGTAGGCAAATTTTATTGACTTCCACTGTAGAGTCGGGCTCATGTCCACCAGAGTGACGAAAAATCGCTCTGGTAGCAGGCGATATGTCCTTGTAGTTGAAGGATATTTTTTACATAACTGGCTCTATACTTAATGTGGAAGTAACTACAGTAGAACCTCTATAAGTCGAACATCAAAGGAGACACCAAAAAAATTCGAGTTTTCGACTTATGGAGGATTTCGACTTAGGCGGATTTTGATTCGACTTGTAGAGGTTAAGATTCATTCTAACTAATTTTGAGTTAGAGAGGTGAAATAAATAAAAATTCAAGTTACAGAGGTAACAAACATATTTATATTTATTATAAATCAACATTATTTCAAAACATCCTTAAAATAAAAAATACGTAGTAGGTATATGTAGATATTAAAAAAAGTCAGTAATTTTTTTTGCTTTAGATAATTGGTAATCCTATTTATTGTATAGGTACTCCTAAATTGTTTTCTAAGAAACAATGGTGTACATTGTCGGCAAATTCTTAAAGTCGGTAACTTATTTTTCTTCGAGCTATAGAGGTAATAAGTTTCAAATAATCCAGTTGTAAAGGTTGTAAAATAAAACATTGCTATGTTCGAGATACAGAGGTCCAATTTATTTTTTCGAGTTATAGAGGGAAAATATGTACCAAAATGGCTTGTAGGGACTCACTGATTATTTCGACTAATAGAGGGTTGAGATTTCGAGTAATGGAGGTTTTGTGGCTTGAAGGGAAAGGAACAAAACTTTTTTTTCGAGTTTTGGAGGTTTTCGACTTAGAGAGGTTCTACTGTATATATTGATAAAATTAATGTCTGGTAAGGGCAGGAGACTCTCTCGGCTGGCCATGATCCTAGAGATGAAGTGAGAGTGGAGATGGGTCTCCCGGGGTGGGAGCCAGCTGCTCTCTCTGGCTTTGTTGGCTGGATCTTCAGACAACAGCCAGCTCACTTTTCAATAGAAATAGAAACTTTTTTATTTTTTCTTTACGCTACATCAACAGTGTTCATTCTTTTCTCAACCATCGCTTATTTAAAAAGAAAAAAAAAGAAATTATTCACACTTTCTTATGTTAATCTTTTATCAAATTATAATAATAATAATTTCGATTTTGAGTTGAATGAAGAGATTTTTAGATAATGTAGTAGTTTTTATGTAGTATATCTCCCAATTTATTTCATGTCATCGACTTGAATTGGCCAAAAAAAAAAAAAAAAGGCGTCACACAGTGGGGCAAAACGCATAATTAGCGCGAAAAAATTAAAAAGTACAGCTCTCATATTTTACAAGCATCTAAATTTTAGAATATTACTTGGTGGGTTCAGATATGAGTTTTGTCCTGAATGTGTCTGTACCTTGATGAAAAGGACGACCTCATACACTTTTTGTTCCATTGTCCCTCCTTGTGTATCCCCAGGCAAGCATTTCTCCACAGTTATCTCACTAATAGACCAGAATATTACTCAGAAACATTTGTGCATATTTTAAATAATTTAGAAGTTAGAAAAATTAACAATTTATTTTATTTTTTTACTGTTGCTTTGAAAATAAAGAATAATTTAATTAGTTGCATGTAAGAAGGATATAATATATTATATATCCTTCTTACATGTATATATTACCTATATATTTATTATTATTATTTTTTATTTATTTATTCATGTTCAAGTCATATCTTGTTTTATATAATTTTTGAATTGTTTCTCTTATCCTTTTATTATTTATTTTGAAAAAAAAAAAAAAAAAAAAAAAAAAACCAACTCATTGCCATAGAGGTTGTAATCTTTTTTGCAATAAAAGTTTATCTATCTATCTACACTTTACAAGCATCTAGATGATAGGAAAATATTATAATTAAAGAGATACGTGTCATTGGGGTAAAAAAAAAATTAAAAAAGCACTTGCTTGTACAATAGCAGTTTAATAATGAAAATATAATAAAATAATTTTAAAAACAATACGAAGAATTATCCGATAAGTTGGTTGGTAACGACAGGTTGGGTTCTCTTAGCAGCCATAACACATCCGTCAGAAAATATTTTCTTGTAGAACGATACTTTCGCAATTCCGCACTTTTAATTAAATAAAAGAATTAAATTTTCTTGGAAGAACTTCCTCATCGATTTTGTTGGATAATCGTTTTTGAAGTGCAACCGCCATTCCCCGAAGCGCTACGTTTAAGACACTTGAATTTCAACCATAGTGGAAACATGTAAGAGAGTTCTTCACTCCATTAGAACTTCCTGGAGAGCTAAGGCTCTACTTCTTTTACAACAATTAGAATACTAAATTATCAAGTGAAAAATGCTAAATAGAATGCAATCGCCTACAATTTTTTGGGCGGCTTTCAGAATGTAAAATTTCCAATAAACAACTTCATGCATTGAATTAATTTATGTACTATTTTGACAAAATAAACAATATAGATTATTCACTTAGCTTCTCCTGAATCAGACATATTAGCTATGTTTTGAAAAATAAATGAACTGCAGTGTACCACTGTCCGAATGTAACTGATGTGAAAAGATGACGTGTCGTTCCTGTATTAACCTGCCGGCTTTGCTCACTTACTGTAAACAACGGAGGCCCACCTCTTGGGTTCAATGTCTACAACTAGTCTATTCCAATACCAATTGTTCCCATCTTTCTAGTGAGAGTTTCATATTTTGAATTTTTCCGTGCTGTCGGTGAATTGCCCCACTGTGCGGTGGTGTATCACTAGCTATGTACTTCCCCAAAATTCAATATTTGACTTACATAATGGCTTCTGAATTACGACAGTTATCTAGTGTTTTTGTGTTAAACGTCCCCCAATCCCCCTTCCCTTTGGCCGATTTGACTGAAAATGAATAGTTGTCATTCTTAGATGGTTCTCGACACTCATATAAAATCTCGTGTCAGTCGATACAGTCATTATATCGGAAGTTTTCGTGTTCGCGGACACATAGCAATTTTTTAAAATTTTTGGAATCAGGAGTATGTAAATCATGAAATCTTCGCATCTTTCTGATCGATTAAATAACTTCCCCTATACTTTGTATAGCTTCCTTCATTATTGTGTGTTCACAGGAATATGATGCACGTGGAATATTCCATGTGTCTGTAAACGTGATAACACCCGACACAATGCATTGTATTTGTGTATTCTGACATAAGGACGCGTGTACATTTTCTTTATCTATGTGTATTCTATAAACGATGACTCTCAATGGAATCAATTCATCGATAAGTAATTTAACATGTGGAAAACTCCAAAACGACACCTATTTATTTTCAGTCAAATTGGAGAGCTAAAACTTGATTGGTTATAAAATGTCAGTGGAAAGGTCATTGCCAGTTATTCTTCAATATTTTTATTTATGTGAGTTTCTTCTTTCTATAGAGTCTGTCCTATCTTCAATTGATAGCACGGCATGTACGTCCCATTAGGTTCAATGCCATGTACTGTGTTTTAGTTCAACCCCGAGGGAAATCAGATTAGCCGTTCCATAGCTACATCATTGCAAAATCAGAATGAACTTCTGATGCAGCACCAAAAATATATTTTCGCTATGTAATCGGTTTCATCACAATAGCATATGTATCTATATGTTTTAAAAAAAAAAAATTGTCTTCATTTTTCTATTTATTTTACTGTTATTATTATAATAATAATAATAATAATAGCCTTTTTATTTCATCCTTAGTATAATAATATAACTGTTATTATTATCATTTGTTTATTTTCCTTTTATATTTTTTCTTTTTTTCATCATCATTTTTATTTTTTTATTTTTATTTTCTCCTTTAAACGTATTTATTTATTTCTTATTCTTCTTACACTTCATAATTAAATAGATGTACACCATTTTATAGGTTTGGTCGATGATAACCATTGCAGTTTTTCGCCCTTAAACCATGATATCCATCTATCCTACGTTCAATATATATACTGTGTTTCTTGTGCATTCTACTCCTTTTGGGTCCGTTTCGAGAATATTCTCACCTGATCTTGAGTTAAGATTCTGGATTTCGATTGCTCATATATACATCAGCAGAAAATGACATAACGAATTATATTGAAGTGGTAGTGTTTCTGACTCAGCTGTGCTCTTGAGGCTGATGAAGACTGGAGAGCTGCCGACCGTCTTGAAGAGCTCTGCAGAGAGAGGTTTGTCAAGTCCCCATCTCTTATACTTTTTTCCTCTCGTTAATGACAAAAAGTCTTTTTATATAGAATATTGATTTCCTCGGGGAACCGATATTCTGAAGGGCCCTTGAACATGTCTGCAGCTCGTTGATTAATCACTTCCCCCCTTATCGATTATTAGATCCGTTATTGCTCCCTCTCTATCCCAGCGGTTCTCAAATTATGGCTCGTTTTGTCTGACCCGGTGGTAAGCCGGAAATTTATCATTTTTTTTTTGCTTTTTGATTGAAATCAATTTTTGGGAAGATGGACGGATCTAGAATACAAGATTAAAATATGAAGAGTTATACGGCCGATAGGAAAGAAATGATATATATTTTTTTTAATATATATTGTGAACATTTATGTATATCTATAATAATATATAAAATGAGAAAGTTCGTTTATTTATCTCGAAAACTACTTAACAGATTTGGATAATTCTTTCACCGTTGGGAAGCTTGTTTCTTTCCGATGGACATAGGCTATATATCTTTACGCTTTATTGAAAAGGAACTGAGCAGTGATGGTAAAAGTGAATTGTTGGCAAGAAAAAGTTCTACAATAAAATCTGCGACACCATATACCTACCTGTCTTACAGATAGCCTTCAATAATAGTTATTATCTTTATATATAAATCTATAGCTTTGTCTGTCCGTCTTGTAACCATGACACAAAAACGACTGAATCGATTTTGATGACTTTTCTTAAAGTTACTGAGAAAAAAATGGTGTTTCCTCTAGCATAAACATTTTTAATTGAAGTTTAAATTTTTTTTATTGTTTCTATTGCCTTCAAGAAGTAGGGAAAGGCATTAAAAAATGTATTTCCTTTATGAGGTCTAAAAGAGAGGAGTGAAAAATTTTTCTGTTTTCCTGGTAACATAATCATGACTAGTATTAAGAGGAAAAATGTTTTTATTGTTTGAAATATGAGCAGCGCGGACAAGAGGCAGGAGAGTTTTAAATATTTCTCTATATCTTGTTCTTTGATTTATACTCTTTATTATTCTTAGTGTTTTCTTTTGAATTCTAAAAATAATAATACTAGAGCTACAAGCTCCCTAAACTGTAATTCATTGCAGGATATGTTGAGCGCAAGTCAATTTCGTAGCGATATGGAGACCTGTGAATTTTATATTATATTTAAATGATACGGAAAGTATTAACAGTTAACGGAATGAACCGAAGTTAACCGAACTTGTACGAACTGTGGCGGCACGAAATATCTCTCCCTCTCTCCACTTGTAGTTTATGTATTTGCTATCTCTTTTTTTCTTTTTGCCCATGGCACGACCGCGACACAGAGAGCTGACTGACACAAAAACCGAGGTCAATGGCTACCCACCATGTTCACAGCCAACAGACACACAGAAGGATCCCCAACGAAACCACCTTCAAATTTACTTCTCAAATAACGTTTTTTTTTCATTTTCATAAAAAAAAAAAAGTCAGTGTATCACTGGCAAACGAATTAAGTTTTCGCTCTCCCTCCAAAATCAATTGATCATTTGGGCCAGAAATCATTAGTTGTCATGGGCTTCTGAATGATCATACGAAATATTGTGTTGTTACATTCATTACATCGGCAGTTATTATTAGGGTTTTTGAGTCCTGACCCCCCTTTCTGCTCCCCTTCCTCTTCGGCCGATTCCGCTGAAAATTAATAGGTGTCCTTATAGATCTTTATAGCGGGGTTATTACTGATCACATAACCCCCCTATAAAGATCATTCTCTCTCCTCTCAAATTCATTTCAAACTGGCTTTACTAAGTAAGTATAATGCCAGTTTGTAATGAATTTGAGAGTTGGAATGAGATAATCCTCTTATGACCACATACTTTTTATTTATATATATATATGTATATACGAGGTGTGTTCAAAAAAAGTAACGAGAATTTTGTAATTTCGCGGGTTGTATTAGTCCGGTTCGCGCGACTTTTTCTTTGTGTTGGTAAACATGTCTGAAAAGTATCTGTATATTATTAGCCAAACCGGATGTTTAGTCTGCTGTCAGCTGCCAAAGAGGTTACATGTGTTTTGGTACGATCGGCGATTGTTTACAAAATGGATCAGAAAATTTGCATTTAATTTTGCTACAAGAATGGAATAAAGTGCAGCAAAGTTTTAGAAATGGTAAATATTGCTTTTGGTGAGTCTGCTATGAGTAAAACTAGGGTTTACGAGTGGTATAAAAGCTCGACAAGTGCGGTCGAATGTGGTCATGCTCACTGTGTTTTTCGATTTTAACGGCATAGTGCACCATGAGTTCTTGCCACAAGGTCAAACGATCAATAAGGAGTACTACCTACAAGTGCAACGCCGTTTGTGTGAAGCATTCCGAAAAAAAAACTCGGATTTGTGGCGAAACAATTCATGGCTTTTGCACCACTGAATTTATGGCCAAAAACAACACTGTAATGATGCCCCAGTCTCCATATTCGCCAGGTAATGGCTCTTTGTGACTTTTTTCGGTTCCCAACAATAAAGAGAACGTTAAAGGCCGTCGTTTCACAATCATAGATGAGATTAAAAGCGCATCGCTGAGAGAGCTAAATGCTATCCCAAAGATCGAGTTCCAGAAGTGTTTCGGGGATTGGAAGAAGCGCTGGCGTGTGAAGAAGTGTATAATATCCAATGGGGACTATTTTGAAGGAGATAACATTGATGTAGACGAATAAATAAAGTTCTTTTCTTCGCCTTCTCCTAAAAACGTTTGCCCAAACTTGGGTTAAAGGGAGATGTTTGCAAATAATTGAATATGTGAAAGTGCATTCAAGGTGATTCGCGGAAGACTTATTCGGAAGTTTTGCTCGGGTAGGTTTAATACTGGATACTGACCAGACAGTAAAGGATATGACAGGATCTAGAGAAATCAGTAGAACTCCTTTCTATCGATTCTCCGTCCCTTTCCCCGAGTGGACAATAAATCAAGAGAGACTGGTCAGGATGACAGATATCTCTTTCCTGATTAGTTTTCTTTACAGAGTATCCCCTCCCCCCCCCCCCCCCCCTCCTTTACTCAACATATTGTGCTCAAGAGGTCGCCGGTAGTTCAGAGGTATCGTGCTACCCTGAGCTCAAGATCGCGGGTTTGAAACCCGAGTGAGACCTATAGGTTTTTTTATTTGTGAGGTGAAAAAACCTTGAGCACATCGTTACGCGGTGGTCCCGAGCCTGTACGATGTCAGGTACTCGTTTAAGACTTATATTCTAGGTAAATCAACCAAAATAGGCAAATTACGACTCCCATAATAGAGACGAGCTCATGTCCACCAGTGAAAGTCAGAAATTCGATGTTGAGTTTTCAGTGGAATTTCATGTTTTCCATCCCCCTGATTTCAGCTCAAAAACCTTGAAAACAGTCGATGTAATGAATGGATTAACAGGGAATTTAATATGATGATTCAATCACATTCAAATCGTTAAATTGGTTCGGAGGAATAGCGAAAAGGTTGCTCATTTATTCGCAGTGGGGAAGTAATTTTTCGGTGATTCATCGACAATTTTTTATTGAAATATTTCTCTTCATTATAAATCGACTGATACTTTCCAGGTATTGTGATGTATAAAAAAAAATACACACAATTTAGGTTTTAGGTTTTATGACTCATGCCCGGGCTTTAACTACGAGGTCATATCGCCTACTACCAGAGCGCTCTTAAATTACACTCTGGTGGACATGAGCCCGACTCTACTATGGGAGTCCTAAATTTGGCCTACCTTAAATTTTTATTCACCTAGGGTAGGGGTCTTTAACGAGTACCTGACATCGTACAGGCTCGGGACCATCGCTTAACGTCCCATCCGAAGGACGGCGTGCTTAAGTTTATTTTACCTCCCAGATAAAATAAACTAAGGGCCTCGGTCGGGTTTCGAACCCACGATCTTGAGCTCAGATGACAAGCACGCATACCACTGAGCTACCGACGCCCTCTTTATTTTTCTATAAATAGCAATTGAATTAGTAGATAAATAATATGAATGCATTTTCTTTTTTTAAAAAAAGTAGAAAACAAAACACGGCCATCAGCTGTTTTTTAATGAGTGTAAAGATGAGTCGAGGGATGGGTTGAGTGAAGATGGAGAGTTGTGTTTAGGCTTAAGATGGGATGAACTAAATAGGAGTGAATTAACAATAAAATTGATCCGCAAAGAAGATACTGTTATTTATTTATATGTACAAAATATATATGCCCAAAAATATATAACTTAAATTGGAAGAATGGCCAAAATATAAAAAAAAAAAAAATTATAAATAGTTTTAAAACTTTAGTTTGTACTATTTTTTATTTTTGTTTAAATGTTTAGTTTTTAATTTTATAATGTAGATGTAAAAAAATAAACCAAAGTATTTGTTCTCGTAAATGCTATTCTATTAATTTTCTCTGTAGGTCCAGTAAGATAATTTGAAAAACTTTGGATTAGATTTATATTTTTGCAAAATTTAGAAAACAAGATGGCATCTCTTTAGAATTCCAAATGGAAAGATTGTTAATTGAAATTAAACAAAAAAATTACGTGCACTTCAAAATTGCACGTCTTGGACTTTTAATATTTTTTAAGGGCTCTTTTCGGAAATGACTGTAGAAATCAAAATTAAATAAACCATTTATAAAAGTTCTACAGAAAATGTGGTAATTGTTTATTTATATTATTATTACAATATTATTATTACAATATTATTATTACAATATTATTATTACAATATTATTATTAGTTCAATTATATTAATTTTACTTATAGTTTTTTGATTTATTTTAATTTTACCTAATTTATAATTATCACAATACACATTAGTTGTATTGGGCAAACAAGGTGAAGTTCAGCATCGGTACATGCCTTGCAGTACTACATCCGATATCGAAGTCAATACTAGCAATACTGCTATCGAAACATGGTCAGGTTGGTCCGTTACAAGAGTTGAGAGAGCCTGGTCTGACTTGACAACAGGATCCCAAGGTAAGAGAGGTTCCCTACGTCCGGGGTCCTGATCAACCGTGACACACCCCACTCCTCTTCCCACAGTCATAGTTTTTACTTCTCTAGCTATATGATGTATAGGGGAAGTTATGTAATCGGTCAGAAATTCACAACATCGGAATTTCATGTTTTCCGACCCCTGATTCCAAAAATGAAAAAAAAAAAAAGTCTGTGAACACTAGGGTGGTCCTTAAATATGCCATTTCGCGATTTTGAAACGTGCGCACCCTAGAAAATGTCGTCAACCCGAAACAAAATTTTTGGCGCTAAAAAAAATTAAAAATACCATTAAAAAACCCTTGCCCCACAAGGGTTGAAATTTTAATGGAATTTAACATAGGATTCAACGACTATTGCTTTCAGGCATGCTTAGCTCCATAGGTTTTCATTGGCATTCTTAAAACTTATGGTATTTAGAGGTTTTCGAGGTCGCTGACCTCAAATTTTGGGTCGAAATTCAATTTCAACACATCACAGCTATCAACGTTGATCTCAACAAAACTTAATTTAGCAAATTATGATAAACTTTTTTAATCAATAACTAATTATATACTTAAAATTTATAATATTAATATACTTTAACAAAAAATTAATTTAAATTTATAAACTCAAAAAAAAAAATTCTTAATTTAAATTCCGATCAAAAAAAATGTAAACTAAGATTTATTCTGAGTCTAGAATGTTATGGTTGTTTATGTGAAAAATAAAGTTTTAAATTAATACTAACTTTTTTTTTTTGTTCGATCATTCTTATTCGAACAAAGGGATAATGTTTCAACATGATTTGTTGTAATAAATATTATTTCTTTAAATTAAATTACTATGTGATATTTGCATTATGTGCCTTTAAAAACTACCCCAAGGCATGATTTAAATGAAATTATTTTAAAATTTCTCTTACAACTCTTTTTAAAACTGGGATGTGTTGAAATTGAATTTCGACCCGAAATTTGAGCTCAGTGACCGCGAAAACATATAAAGAGCGTTCTTATACCGCTTTTTTGAGAATTGGAGCCTTGTTGACAGCGTTTTGACAGCTGTCAACTGTCAAAATCGACTTTTTGACAACGGCATCTTATTCAGCGACGTCAAAAACCTCTAAATACCATAAGTTTTAAGAATACCAATGAAAACCTAGCGAGCTAAGCATGCGTGAAAGCAATAGTCGTTGAATCCTTTGTTAAATTTCAACCCTTGTGGGACACGGGCTCTTTAATGGTATTTTTAATTTTTTTTAGCTCCAAAAATTTTGTTTCGGGTTTAGGAAAATTTCTAGGGTGCGCACGTTTCAAAATCGCGAAATGGCATATTTAAGGACCACCCTAATGAACACAGTAACTCTCGATTGAATGAAGAAATTTTATATGTGTGCACCTAATGATTTTAATTCAAATCAACCAAAGGGAAGGGGGTTTGGAGGCTTAACACAACCCCCCCCCCCCCCCCCCCCCCCCCCCCACTCTTTATAGAGTATTTTGAGGGAAATATTAAAGTGAAAACCTCATATAAAGCTCATTAGACTCCCAGTTGAATGTTTTGTTAAAATGTCAACGACTGTTTCATTTTTTTCACCCCATTTCCTCTTTAATATAAATGTTAGGTAATCGTTATGTAAAATATAATGATTCAGAGCACAAAACATTCATTTATTTTGGTTTGCCGGTGAGCAGTTTCTCGATTGAGTTTCCCCTTTTCGCATTATTCGATCAAACGTCTAAAAAAATAAACTGTTTTTATTAATTTTGCGTTATTGGGCGAACTTCGTTCGTGTTGTGTACATACCCAGCACGAATAAATCAATTACGTATTTGCCGAAAAATTGTCGATTTGCTTTCCCAAAAAATGGATATAAAACACGATTCGAGAAGCACTCCCATCATCAATGCATATAATACATGTGTTCTTTAGGTTAACTATTCCTTCTGTCAAACAGAATCTTCCTTTTATAGAACATATTTATTGAGGAGGGCGCCGGTAGCTCAGTGGTATGCGTGCTTGACTTCTGAGCTAAAGAACGTGGGTTCGTAACCCGACCGAGGCCCTTAGTTTATTTTATCTGGGAGGTAAAATAAACTTAAGCATGCCGTCCTTCGGATGGGACGTTAAGCGATGGTCCCGAGCCTGTACAATGTCAGGTACTCGTTAAAGACCCCTACCCTAGGTGAATAAAAATTTAGGGTAGGCAAAATTTAGGACTCCCATAGTAGAGTCGGGTTCATGTCCACCAGAGTGACGAAAGAGCGCTGTGGTAGTAGGCGATATGACCTCGTAGTTAAAGCCCGGGCATGAGTCATAAAACCTAACCTAACCTAACCTAACCTATTTATTGAGTCGACTTCCATATTTAAACCTTGCCTTGAGCCGATTCGGCAGAAAATCGATATTAATATAATTTCGTGTCGATATATTTTTTCTATCGGGAGTTATTGTTTACACAGCAAAAATTTTTTTTTCAGTTTTGGCATCGGGAGATGATATGAATTTTTGGTGAACATTCAAAATTGAATTTCTGACCATTAAATAACATCGTCTATACTTCATACAGCTGGCGAAGTAAAACGAACACAAGAACACGATAATTTTATTTTAACGAGGGAGATTGATAATTTAGTTCAATAATTCGGGAAAATACATTGACTTAACTCAACATTTTAGTTGCAAACAGTTTTATTTATTGGCTTATTTTATTTTTATTCATTTGTTAAATCAACGTTATTTTCGTTGTTAGGAACATCAGAAGTCACTACATTTGATTCCAAAGTAGAAACAATAGGCCTATGGTAAGAGAAATAAGAAATGTAGGTTTTTGAACGCGAGAGAATAGAGAAAGAAAAAGAGACGCTGTTTATGACGCCAGCAACGCTAAGCGGGCGTACACTACCTTTGTGATTCATTATCAGTAGATTGGGTATTAATATGAAAATGTAGTTCCTCCGAACCTTTTTGGACGACGGTCCTGGACCATTATTCTCACATTCAGAGTCTGTATTACTGCCTGTCATGAGTTTGCTCCGGGAGGCGGGGTGGGAAGCGCTCCCCTCTTCTAGCCCGCCCAACGATCCCCAACTGCCACTCTCACAATTCAAAAAAAAAATTAAATGCTTTCACTCACCCCTGTTCGGAAATCACTCGTTCGATTTCGTCTAAATTTGGAATGTAGGGTCTTTAATCGATGCCCTCACAGATAATACATGTTTTCAAAAAAGGCTTTTTTATTTAAACTACTTTTTGGGGGACCAACTAAAACACTGGTGCGGAGCGGGTCTGGGAGGTGTTCAGCGCGTCACATAATTTCGTAACTCATTTACCAGCTTAGTCCCCAAGTTGCCCAGTCAAAAAAATTCTTTCATGTGAATGGATTAATTACAATCACATTGAGTGTGGTATCCCATCGATATGCCAAGTTTCCCCTTCGAGGTAGTGTTCTTCATGGTAACACGATGGATTGGCTCTGCAGGAACCTCCCAGAGGATCCATTCTTCTGTTCCTTTCTTTTGACCTGTTTCCCGAAGTGTGTGAAATGTATACAAGTATCTGGACCATGACGCCCCTCCACTACCCCTCCTGCCTTCTCCCTCTCATTGTGGCTAACCCCATTTCGCATTTTCCCCCTTATTATTTATACTTTCTGTTTTAGTAATTTCTTTATTGGTAGGATATCGTGCGGTCAGTGGCCGATCTACAGTTTTGGGGGTGCTGAAACTTTCCATTTTATGATCTGATGCTCCTATATTCATTTCTAAACTTTACCACAGCTATATGATAAATAGGTACCCAAAGTCGTTACATTAAAATATGACGCTTGTTTCGCTTCACTCTTGTCCGCGAACACACCAATTTTCCACAATTCATTTCTTCTCCACGCCTCCTCTCTTTGGAACTCCCTGTCTCCCCCAATCCGTCACTCTCCTTCCATGGCTTCCTTCAAATCCGCACTATTCCAATTCCTCTTCACTAAACAATCCACTCCTCTTTGATCTCTCCCCCGTATTCTCTAATTCGTCAACCTTAATTATCTAATCATTCAAATTACTTTTCCCTTTTTTCTCTCTCTCTCTTTTGTCTTTGTCATTCTCTATTTTTATCATATTTCCTAAATTATTCTATCATAATCAATATTATTCCTTTTTGGTTCATTTTACACATTTATATATTTTTATCATGCATTTATTTATTTTTTATTTTATCTTATTTTATTTTGACTATTTTTATTTTTCTTCTCTCTCCTCACACTTTTCTATCCAGCCCCTACTTTCTAAAATTAATTTTATTTCAAACCTTGGCTGGGCATCCTTCCTTCTCTTTTATAATCAACCATTATGCTCGGTCGATTTTTATTATCAATTTTATTTTTTTTCTTAGTTATATAGATTTTCTTTTTTACTTCTCTTTTATTTATATATATATATATATAATATTTTTTTTCATCATAATGAAGTTGTTAATTTTATGTTTTTCCTGTTAATCTTTTATTTATCTATTTTTTTTAATTGTGTAGTTTTTGACCAATGTTTTTAATTGTGTAGTTTTTCACCTAATTTTATTTACCTATATTTTTATTTATTTTTACTGATACTATATTTCATTGTTTCCTGTTCTTTACTCTGGATGTATTTTTTCTTAGGGGACCTCGGTCCCAGAATAATACAATTTATTTTCATTTCATTTTCACCAAGTTCAGTCCTGCAGATTATGCATGTAGAGACCAACCTGTAGATAGCCCGTCGTTAATAACCCGGGTGTATCTGCATCTTCAGATCGATATTTCAGCCTCACCAATCAGATTTTTTTTTTAAACAAAAATTATACATGTAAATAATTTTAAAAAATAAGGTAAACTACGTAAATAAGTCATTTTCAGTAAAGACTCGATAGTACAGTTTATCTCGAGGTTCAGTATATGTAATTAACTTGTGGGATAAATTATTCGGATATCATTTTATTTTGCCGCAAGACCGATGAAATTCCGTAAATAATTTAACCAAATCTGTTCCTAGAAAATTCTCCCATAGAATAGTACATAGAGTCGTGCTTATGGCCACCAGAGCCACGAAAGAGCGTGATATCACTTGGTAGTTAAAGCCCGAGCATGAGTCAATGATATTTTCACTATCATGATTTCTAATAATACTGGAGAAGGGAATGTTATGTGCGGAGGGGGGGGGGGGGGGGGGGGGGGGGGGGGGGGGGGCTTGGCGAACTCACGAGTGGGGGGACCGGTTACGCAACTCGTAACGACACGAACCAATAACGAATTCGCTCCACATTCTTCCACCCAGACCTGGTTCAAAATCCAGCTTCAATCCTTTCATCCTTTCGTAATTTGAGTTAGTCGTCGTGTTGAGTTAGTTATTGTCATCATGCCCGGGCTTTTAAGTACATTTTGCCTGACCAGTTTTATTCACTTAGGGGGTCTTTAACGAGTACATGACATCGTACAGGCTCGGGACTACCGCTTATCGTCCCAACCGAAAGACGGCGTGCTAAGTTTTTCTCATCTCTCAGATAAAAAATCTAAGGACCTCTTAATTTTTAAATTAAGGCAAATATTGGATTCTTTGTTTAATTAAGTACTGGCAGGTTGACCCGATGTTGCTCGAGATTATATTTGTACCTAAGCATCCAATGCTCTTACCCATTCCCTGGAAACTGGGTTTTCTTCTTTCCTTGTCGTACCTGGGCCTGAAGATACCAAGTCTTTCATGAAGGACCCAGTTTCCTTAGCAAATCAAAGAATATTCCCGTTGTCTAATCTTCTGAAATCTTCCTCTTATACCTATATCGATAATGTGGAATCTCGTCGGAGTATATCCTGAACATTACTCAGGAAAGAAGGGGGAGAGAGAGAGAGATCTGTAAGCGTGGTAGGTATAAGAAAGTCCTGTAAGGACCATCTCACATATATTTGTCTTAATTTTTATAATTTTTCAAAAAAACTACCAATACATAAACCATGTTTTAAAGTTCGTTGCTATGAGTTACGATTGAAAAATTACTTTGATATATTTTTTCTAGACATTTAGTTTACATTCTTCGGGGCGCTATAACTTTTGTCGTATTGATCCTATCTCAAATCTGAGAACTTATTAGCGATTGGAAATTTTATAAGGAACATTTCTGGTAAGAATCAATTTTTCAATAGGACTATAGGTTTTTGGGTGAATCAAGGAAACGTCTAAAAATATGTGTTTCAAAACTACATTTCAAGATAGTTTTCGGCATGTATTTCGAAAATCGGATGACCGATGAAAAATGTTATTTCATATAAATTATGTATTTTAATATTCTCTACAACTATTACTTAAAAAGATTTTTGATTACTTCCTTATACTATAAGTATAAGGAAATAAAAATGATAAGAAAACTAAATTCAAAATTTCATGAAAGTCCGATGAACCGTTAACGACAAACACTCATTTTATATTTTGTGCTTTCAAAAAAGTTCAATATCGTCCAAGGATTGGACAATTTATATGGCAAATGGCCGGGTTCGGACTTTGTGCTCAGTCTATAAATAAATCAATAAATATTATATTTATATATATATATATATGCATATACATATATAACATATCGTCTCCCAAACTGCAACACCACACAACTCACTTTTTGCAACTTTTCAGTAGAGCATGAAAACTGGTTTTCAATGATTTTCAATGCTACCATTTAATTTTTTTATGCTACCTGAACAATTTCA
The DNA here is from genome assembly GCA_963662175.1 of Aradus depressus. Taxonomy (NCBI): domain Eukaryota; kingdom Metazoa; phylum Arthropoda; class Insecta; order Hemiptera; family Aradidae; genus Aradus; species Aradus depressus. Next base: position 19,562,986 of record OY759220.1, on the reverse strand, counting down.
AATAATTATCGTACTCCTCCACCTGAGGAAATGGAAAAAAACACCCTAATCAACTCATTGAGGAAAGTGTTTACCCCCCAAATCCAAAACTCCAGAAATTGAGTTGTGTGGTGTTGCAGTTTGGGAGACGATATGCAACTGATTGAATTATTCTCGACCCGTCAAAGTTGGCCCTATCCCGCTCTTCACTCTCCCCTGTATGAGGTAACCTCAAGTGAGTCAGGATGTCCTTGTTCTGCCTTGGTTTCTGTCGGTAGCTCTGACCTCTGTTCCCTCCTACCTTCATAAAGTGACCCTCACTATAGTATAATATCGTTTAATGTGACTATTTACTTGGTTATAATGTTTTCACTTGTTCAACGATGTGTACTATGCAGGAAGTACTGCTATCTGTATAAACAATTAATTTTCTCTCTTACCTTTAGTACAAGGGGAAGTATTCTAATCGTTAATTTCACGTTTCAAGGACACCTGAATACGTTTTGACCATTTTCATGTTGTGATTGGAATTCTGTATGAGCTTTTACGTTGAAAACTTCTTCTACTGAGCTCAAGATCGTGGGTTTCAAAAAGATTTCAGAAAGGTTTACGGCATGTATCAATTTCCGAAGATCGAGATAGTAGAAGCCGAAAACCGTTCGAAAATCTTCTTGAACCCCATTTTGTTTTTCATTTGCTTGATTTTCGCGAAACAGTTAGCCCTACCAAAAAACTTTTTTCCTCACCACTGATCCTTATTAAATTTCCAACTTACGAAATGCCTTTGAGATAAAACCAATAACGCAACGAATTTTATATTTTTTTTTATTGATGGTTTTTACTGAAAAATATGAAAATATGTATGCGTTTCATTTAAAAATTTCGTCCAATTCTAAAAATGCCTCAAATAAATTTGATCGATACAATTCATATGAAATATTTTTTTTTCAGTACCTAACATCAACACTTCTTGTGAACTTTTCCATAGGGCCAACTTTCGTGGGTGGATAATAATTCAGTCAGTTGATTTAATAATGTATAATTAATTTTCTAATTAGAACTGGTTGTTTTCAAAGTTTCAGGGGCGACAGCAAACTTCAGTTTTAAACTTTCTTAGTTGTAAACATCTTAATGAATCCTTAAAACTCCATTTTTAACTTCCCAGCATATAGGGAAGTTATCGTAATGGGTCCGAAAATAGAAATCAAAATTTTCATAATATTTTTATGTTTCAAGGTCATTACAGTATTTTGACACTATTATTTTTGGAATGGACTAGGGGGGTGGGGGGGGGGGGTGGGGGGGGGGGGGGGTGCTAAGGATAAAAATTGTGGTAACCCATTAACGGATAATCGGATTGTAATGAAATGAAATGAAAACATGTAGTATTCTTAAAAGCCAATTTGAAAAAAAGGGTGTGTGACGTCTCAAAAATCGTATCGGGAGGGGAGGACTGTGAGTGGAGGTTGCGCATAAAAATAGTTCAACCTCATTAACGCATTATCGGAATGTCAAGAAATTTTGCATGTAGTAGTTTTAAAAGCAAAATTAAAAAAAACAGGCTATGTGACCTATTTTCATTTGCATATCAATTAAACATTAATGATATTGATATCATGCTGGGAAGTTTGTCCTGTGCACCTCAAGGGCCGCACTTAGAAATGCCACCTTTGTAGAGTACACGGCCCAGTAATTTCCTCTGATTTTAGGGTGCAAAGAGGCGAAACATACACATCCGAGAACCTGCTTGTTTAAATTTTGGATTCAGGAGCTTTGTAAAAATTGAAATTTTAGTGAAAACTGAACCTAGAATTGCGATCACCTTCCCTTACACTTCTCATGTAAAAAGTCAATTATGAAAGGAAGTTCAGATATTAAGGTTACTAAATTAAACTTGTCTCGGGCCATTCTAGATCAACAATGACTATATGAAATAATCAAAAATATAAATAAATAATTCCTGTCGTAACACTATGTTTTCATGTCGAAATACCTTTACAAAACCCCCCACAAGGTACTAGATTTTCTGATAGGAGAGTGATGTGGATTGGCCCGAGTCGTGCACTGCAGACAGTGTTGTTTGAAGGCTGTTATGAAGGTTCCCTGTGAAAGGTCAGTCACATCTGAAATATCACTTGTATTTTTACTTCCTTGACAACTCAACATTTTCTCCTACATGAACGTTTATTTACCTACACTTATTTGATACAAATGAGAAAAGGCAAAGCTCAGAGAAAAATGTGAAGTGGTCATAACAGGATTTCCTTAGACCCACTACATTTTTATGGATCTCTCCCCTTTAGTGTGGATTATTTATTAGTCACAAATGGAATCAGGAGTAAGTCTATATATGTAAGTAATTTTATTTTGGACTGGAGTGATTTTAGTTAGTTATATAAAGACAATTGTGTTTTTTCCTCACATATTGAGTTTGTCAAGTTTTATTTTGGACTGGAGTGATTTTAGTTAGTTATATAAAGACAATTGTTTTTTTTTCTCACATATTGAGTTTGTCAAGTTTTATTTTGAACTGGAGTGACTTTAGTTAGTTATATAAAGACAATTGTGTTTTTTCCTCACATATTGAGTTTGTCAAGTTTTATTTTGGACTGGAGTGATTTTAGTTAGTTAAATGTATAAAGACATTGGATGGGGCTTTAAACGATTTTCCCGAGCCTCTACGATGTCATGGTATACTCGTTAAAGACCCTCTACCCTAGGCTAATAACAATTTGAGATAGGTAACTTCTGGGACTTCCATAGTAGAGTCCAGCAGAGCGACGAGAAAACGCTCTGGTAATAGGCGACATGACCTCTTAGTTAAAGCCCATGAGTCACACACAATAGCTTACTCACTATAGTGTGCATTATTTATTAAGTCACAAATAGACTCAGAAGTAAGTCTGTGACCCGGACTTTATTTGAATTTACTTCTTAAAATGTAACTAATGCTAAAGTGATATTTTTAGTTATACAAAGATAGTCGTGTGCTTTCTCCTCACATTTTGAGTTTAAGTTTTCTTTTGGACTGGCTCAAGATCGCGGGTTCGAAACCCGGCCGAGATCTTTAAGTTTTTTATCTGGAAAGTTAAAACAAATCAAACACGCCGTCCTTCGGATAGAACGTTAAGCGATGGTCCCAAGCCTATACGATATCAGGTACTCGTTAAAGAGCCCTGCCTTCGGTGAATTAACATGGTGGTAGGATAGACTTTTGGGACTCCCACAGTAGAGCCTCATGTTCTTTCGACGTTCTGGTAGTAGGCGATATGACCTCGTAGTTAAAGCCCGGGCATGCGTCACAATAACTAGCTATAAAGACAGGTGTGTCTTTTCTTCTCACATTTTGAGTTAAAGCTTTCTTTTGGACTGGCCGGATCATTAAGCGTGTACTGTTTGAAAATAATAAAGAGATGAGTTTTTAAAATGTAATCAGTGTTTCTTTTGGACTACATAAAGGCAGTTATGTGTTTTCAAATTTTCAGTTTGTCAAGTTTTCTTTCGGACCATTAAGTATGTACTTTTCGAATATGATTTATAATGTAGTATATATTATTTATTAAGTGGCAAGTAGACTTTGAAGTTGGAAGTCTGTGACAGCGGTATATAACAATATATAGAATTGTGTCCTCAGAATGCGAGTTGAATGTAGGAGCGGAAGTTGTCTGAACCCGTGAAAATCAAGGTGTCCGTAGAAGGAACCAGGGGGAAGCCATGTCCAATGGCGAGGGTGTTCGGTCACGGTGGATGTGTCTTCTGCTGGAATCTTGCTCTTCAGGAGATTTCAACCTTCTGTTGTATTCTCACCGGAGATACAAACTTTCTGTTCAGCAAACAAGGTGAATCACTGACAGGGTAACTTCCCCATGGGATTTTGAATTTTACATATGTAAGGTTTTATGACTCATGCCCGGGCTTGAACTACGAGGTCATATCGCCTATATAGGTCAGAGGGCTCTTTCGTCACTGGTGGACATGAGCCTAACTGTACTGTGGGAGTCCTAAATTTTGCCTACCCTAAATTTTTATTCACCTAGGACAGTGGTCTTTAACGAGTACCTCACATCGTACAGGCTCGGGACCATCGCTTAACGTCTCATGCGAAGGATGGCGCGCTTAAGTTTATTTTAACTCCCTGATAAAATAAACTAAGGGCCTCGATCGGATTTCGAACCCACGTTCTTGAGCTCAGAAGACAAGCAAGCATACCATTGAGCTACCTGCGCCCTCCATATCCGCCTTTTACGTGTAAAATTTCGTGTCAATATATTCATTACAACGGCAGTTATTAGAGTGTTTGTATTAAGCCCCCCCCCTAATCCTCTTCTTCCCTTTGAGCAATTTAGCTCAAAATTGATAGGTGTCGTCCTTAGAGGGTTCTCGATACACATATAAAAATACGTATCGATGTATTCATTCTATCAGGAATTATAGGTTCATTCACAGAACATACCTAATTTCATTTTCATTTTTCATTTTTGGGATCAGTAAATCTGATTTCTGACCGATTACATAACTTCCCCTATACTTTGGTTCAGCAGAAAGTAAAGTATAATTCTTCTAAAGTTATAGTAACGAAATCCTCTAAATGTAATCATTGTTCCGTTTGTTTTCCTTGAAAGTCTTCCAGTCTTGAAGAAGATACGAAGCTGCTATGGAGACTGCTTGATATCTTATCTGAAATAAGTAACGATAAGATATCACTAGAACCTCACGTGTACTTACATTTTGTACTAGGCAAATATTGAACTATTTTTTATTTGTAAAAAGGTTGTTTACCAGACTATGTGTAAAATATGATAAATCTTTTTACTAAATAAGTACAGGTAACGTTATTTTTTGTCAGAAGTAAAAAAAGTCGTCGGTAAATCACCAGAAATTGTACTTCCCTCGCTCGAATAATTTGTAATCAAATGTTTTCTGTCGATATATTTCTCCTATTGAGAATCGTGTTCCTCCCAGCCTCAAAAATATGTATGATTTTTTTAATATACAAAGTAAAGTATAGAGGAATTATGTAACCGTTGTTAGTTTTTGCCAGAATTTCATGTTTACCAACCCGCTGATTCAAAAAATGAACACAAAAACTTCTTCTATGTCTGTGTGTGTGTGTGTGTGTTTGGGAAAAACCCAATTTTCAGCCGAATCGGTCAATGGGAAGTGGGTGGCCAGAGGAGGAGGCCTAACTCAAAAATCATTATTGTCGATGTAAGGTACGATGATTCAAAAGTCCCTGAGTAAGACACCTATTAATTTTCAACCAAATCGGTAAATACGTTTCAGAGGGAGAGCGAAATCTTACTTAATTCGAGCTGGGGAAGTACCTTACCTGTGATTTTCCAACAATTCTTTTAGGCCATTCAATATAAACTTGTTGGTCTAACATGGTCTGTTGCATATCACCTACTACCAGATCGCTCTTTCATCACTCTGGTGACATTAGACCGACTATACTGTGGGGGTCCTAAATTTAGCCTACTTAAGTTTATTCCCTAAGGGTATGTATGAGTCTTTAATGGGTACCTGACATCATACAGGCCATCACTTAACGTCTCATCCAAAGGACGGACTGCTTAAAGTTTTTTCACTTTTCAGTAAAAAAACCTAAGGGTCTCGAACCCGCGATTTTCTCAGTAAGCAAGCTCGCTACCTTGGTGCTACTGGCGCCTTCTCTCTAATTCTTGTAATAAACTATTTCCATTCCGTCCTGAGCGGGTCCAAATATGATTTTAATCTCGAGATAAAATCGATTGTTTTAATTATTTTTGTCACTCAAATTATTATTATTATTATTTTCTACTAGAAAGGTTGCAGACTGGGGTCACAGTACATATTCTCAGAATTATTCTGTTCTCCCTAATTTTTGTAACTATGGGAATTTTTGAAACAATTGTTTTTTCGTAGTGGCCTTCATATTTTCTTTATTTTTTAAGGTATTACTCCCTAAGGTAGAACTCTGTAAGGTCTACACATATTGATTTTACCAAATTCATCAAAGAGGAGGGGGTGGGGGGAGGCGTAACTCAATCTAATTAATAATTGCAGATGAAATTTATCTACGTGTTTGGGATGTGCTTTCATTTTTTGCTCATAGAGAGCGTTGAGCCGGCTCTTAGCTGGTGGCGACATCTATGCGGAGATTTTTTCTTATCAGTTGGTTTTCGAACTCTCAGTCCCGCTCAGTGAGTCTTTTTTCAATTCCTTTTTGCCTAGTTTTCTAGCCCTTGGAGCCGATTTTCATTCATTCATTAAGTTTTTCTCTAAGTTTAAAGCTCGGCACATTCTCCATTTCTCCCTTTGTGTACACAAGGGGATTTCTAAGGCTTTGAAGAGAAGGTAATTTGTCTACTCCTCCATTCTTACGACTCCGCTGGGACAACTCTACGTAAGTATTTTTAATTCATTAATGATAGCACAACCAATATTTCTCTCTCGTTTGCCCTATGGATACTTCTTATACAGTCCAACCGTTTAATTGAGTATATCCTCTAATCAAGAATATACTTTTTTCTCCCCTCACAATCACTACGTGAAATTTTAAATGTGAGCCTAGAAGTATATAAGGACGATGCCTATAAAATTTGAGCCAAGTCGGGCGAAGAGACTTAATTTTTTTTCCCTTTTGCAAACTCCGCTTCGAATTTCTGAACGATTAAATAACTTCCCCTATACCTACTTCGTACAGCGGGGAAAGTAAAAAGTGTGGTACTCTCCATAGGTGTGTGCTCCTAACTGAATGAGCATGTAAGGATATTTTCTGTAGAAAAACACTAATTGTATCACGATTTACGTATTTTGATGAAAATTTCGATGTATGTATGGAGAAAGTATTTACCAATTTTGGAGATGAAACCGGTAAAAAACAAAAATATAAATAGTATTAGAAATTAGGTCGAAGATAGTGTGGGATTTGCGTGACCCAGCCTCGGTTCATTTCATTTATCCTGGCTGATATCTGGACTTATCTTCTCAGGTTGTTTTCTTCGTATCCTCTGTGACTGGATCGAATCATAGTCAAAGTACTAATGAAGAGAACTTTATTTGAAGGTTTTGTTTAATTGGAAATTATATAATTAATGTAGGCCGAGGCCTTGAGCACTCTATCCTTTGGATGAGACGTTTAGTACCCTGAGAACATGTGCGATGTCAGGTAAACGCTTAAGACCCCTATGTAACAAAACCTAAGTAGGCAAAATTTACGACCGCCACTAGAGCGAAGAAAGAGCGCTCTGGTAGTAGGCGATTTGAACTTGTAGCTAAAGCTAACTATAATTAAAATATATACCCAAGTAACAATTCAATAATAAAGTAAATGCTTGTTATACAAAAAAAAACAGCTGTTAGAAATGAAATCTCTAAATTAGTGAACAAACATATGAAGTCGCATTTTGTTTTAAAACGAAATGTGAACAACCAATGAATGGTGAACAAAAGACGACGATCAGCTGTTTTAAATAGTGTGGTTTAAATGTGAAGGTGGACAGTCTAGTGAGAGAAGTGTTTTTTAGTGTTAAGGTGTGGTGAACCAAGTAGGAGTGAAATAGATGCGCAAAGAAGGTACTTTTATTTATTAATATGTACATAATATATGCCCAAAATAACATTTGAAGGGTCCAGGGGAAGAACATGTAAAGGGACATTTTGTAATTTTTCGGGGGGAGCAAATTTTAAGTTTACCGACCTTGTGGAAGGAGGATGCCTTTGTCATTTTTTTTCATTTTGAACAATAAACTGGTTATCGAAAACATATTTGTAACCAATATTTATATTGTTTTTTGAGTAGTTAAGACTGGCTTTCCACGAAAAAATAAAAATAAAAAATATTACAAAATGTCACATGTTGCATTTATATAAATATAAAAAATTAATTAATTAAAAATAAACAAAAAACCTGAGTACGGAAAAAAAATCAAAAGTAGAAAATGAAATCAGTAAAGTGAACAAGTGTATATTATGATGTCTAAGGGTTAGGCTAGAAATGTAAGGCCAAAAAAAGGCTGTAGTGTGAAATAATTCGTGAAAAACTGGAAACGGTTTTGATCTCTTCATTTACACATGAAAAGAGTTTTTTGAAGTTTGCGCCTTGTTAACTACACAAAAACCGAAAGCGGCCGAAGGGAAGGGGAGGATGGGAGGTAGGTATTCAACTCAAAAACCAGTGTTGGCAAAAATTTAGTTTGATTGACGATTAAAAACTAAAACAAAGGTAATTAGTTTAATTGACGATTGAATTAGTTTTAGTCGTATAAAAAATTGAAATAATGATTGAATCAATTTTAGTTAATTAATAATTTGATTGCAATACTAATGTCGAGGAAATTGTAAAGTAAACGAATTATTAAATTAGACAAATGGTTTATTCTTTTATTAGTCATTCATACATGGAATGAAAATAACAATATTTTCATATTTTTTATTTATTTATTCTTTTACTAGTACATCACATAAAATCAAACCGTCAATGTTTTCGATTCATTATATTTAAATTGCTTTTCATGACGACTCATTTCTCCAACATCTCATCAGATAGTTTGTGATTTCGGTGAGTTGGTCATAGTAACATAGGAAAATATCTTTCAACTGGTCCCGATGACGGCATAGGCTCTGTAGCTAACAATGCTTTGTATCAATACAATAGACCCTTTCCAGGTAGTGACACAAACAGCGATAGAACGTGTTAAACAGAAAAGTATCTAATTACCTATAAGATAAGGCTTATTTTGAATTGAAAGAACTTGAGTAATTTTTAAGAGTTTAAAATGTTATTGCGTTGTGTCATTAGTTACTAGAAGGTACAAGGTCGGTTCATTTTCTGCATAATATTTTATTGCCTCGTTTTCAAATATGAAAAATATCTTTTTAGGTAAAAAATTAATCCAAACTAAAACTAATAACTAATGATTACTCGATTTTAGTTGTGACTAAAACTAAATTATCAATCGTGATTGATTTAGGCATAACTAAAATAATCACTAACTTTTTATAATAACTGCCGATGTAATGAGTGTATCGACACAAAATTTAGTATGAGAATTCAGTAGCCCCGATGTATTTCATTTTAGTTTTGGAGGGAGAGCAAACACTTGTTGATTAATTCGTGCTGGGGAAGTACATAGCCTCTGATTCAACGATTTTTTTCTTCGATATGGTTACATATTGATAATAAATTGCATGCTGGAACTTATCTCTGTACACATTTATTAAAAGAGAGTGTTTGTCGATTGAAACATTAATATTAGAAGTGTACGAAGTGACTACCCGATGACAAAGCGAACCTCCGCCGAAGGTGAAACAGCGGAATAAGTTATCGACCGCCGCCTTACGACGTCAACCTGTCTCCTATTCTCGGCAGACAGGTGGCAACATCCCATATCCCACTATACTCTGTTCGTGAACAAGTTGAGATCTTGCGGTTTAATAATCAATTAAATCGGTGTAATACACAAAGGATCCAAACAGAACCCTATAGTTCTCACTATTTTGTCTCTTGTAAGTTGAGAAACGTGGACATACTTTAAAAATTTAATAAATAAAACAAACTTATTTTTACCGGATTGCGGAACGCGAAAGGAAGGTATTATTTTTCACAATTTTGTATGCAGCTATTATGTCTCATGCCCGGGCTTTAACTATGAGGTCATATCTCCTACTACCAGAGCCCGATTCTACTATTTCACCTAAAATGTAAGTGACGTTTCTTTCGAAATAATATGGAACTTGATTGTCACAATCCAGACAAATTTAATTTTTGTATTCAACTATGTTTTTGTGTGTTTTATGTGTTCCCATAAATTGGAAAATGGGGTATCTACGAAAACATTTTTTTTCAAAATGATGTCTTGGAATCAGTAGTATTGTGTTCTCTGTTCGCATTTAGCAGGTTTACGGTCTTCACAATTACAATTTGTTACATGGTTACTAATAAGTTTCTTCAAAATTGGGTACGAGTACTTGACATTGTACTGGCTCGGAACCACCGTTCAACGTTCCATCCGAAGGACTGCGGGCTCAAGGTTTTTTGAGCTACCTGCGCCCTTAATATACAAGAACGCTTAACTACCTTCAATTTTGTTGCGTGCTTGCTTACTGAGCTCAAGATCGCGGGTTCGAAACCCGGCCGGGGTTTTTATCTGGGAGGTGAAAAAACTTTGAGCACGCCGTCCTTCAGATGGGACGTTAAGCGATGGTCCCGAGCCTGTACGATGTCAGGTACTCGTTAAAGACGCCCACTCTAGCTGAATAAAAATTTAGGGTATGCAAAATTGAAGACTCCCATAGTAGAGTCGAACATGTCAACAGAGAGACGAAAGAGCGCTCTGGTAGTAGGCGATATGACGTTGTAATTAAAGCCCGGGCATGGGTCACAATATCTAATTAACTAACTATGAACGAGTTCTATGTTTATGTTTATTTTATTGGCGTTCGACTTTATCGACAGATCGCAGAAAACTACTCATTATTTGAATCATTGATATGTTATATGGGTATCATACGATGTTATTTAATTGATTGTAACATTTTTATGGCTAGATCATAAAGACTAAAAATAAATTGAGAAAATAATAAAGCTATGAAAAAATTGTAATATAAATGGAGAATCTCCTTCCACAACCCAAAATTTAATATTCTATTCAGAACGTTTTAAACTGAAGTAAATTTCAGGCCAAAAAAAGTTATAATAGGTCTTTGGTTGTTAAAAATTCCTCTTCTTAAGTAGTATAAAAGCCGTAATTCAAGATGGATGAGCATGCTTTTAGGTGTTTGGGGGGCGGGGGAGCTTCGTACTCTAAAGGAAAGTGACATAGAATTTCAAATTTGACGCCACCCCCACTAATGTAAATAATTTCATATCTTTCAGGGGGAAAAAAAGTTGTCTGTGAATCACTGGCAATGGTACTCAACTAGTTTTTCGCTCTCGCTCTGAAACTGATTTAAAATTACTTCAAGAAGTTATTCGAGATTTGACAGGCGACCTTCTTATTGGGTTCAGGGAAGAGTTTTTAAAATTGAGCTCTTCTGTTCCCATTTGACCGATTTACGTGAGGTATCGCCACTCTCCTAATATCGTACTGGCCATTTTTGATGAGAAATTAAGCGAAATAAGTGAAAATAAAAAATCGTGTTGCTTACACTAGTTTCTACTCGGCCAATTATTACTCGACAAACTAAGAAGTTGGTATGAATTTATTGCATATCTTCGAAAAACTAAGGAATTTAGAAATAATATTTCGTGGTTTGAAATTCTAATCAAAATTAATAAAAAGTGTTTCAGTACTGAAGGGAGATGGAGGCGGTCACAAATCAAAAAACCCAAATCGATGTGATGAATGTATCGACATGAAATTGTATATTTAAATTCAAAACCTCCCATAAGTAGGGTTCGTCATGTAATTGGTCCCATTTGAAAAATTTCAAAATCTTGTAATAATTGAGGGTAAACTAACGTTACTTAATTTAGTTCTTGCTACATTTAATTTTTTTACTTCTCCAGGTTGTACCAAATATACGGGAAATTATGTAATCGGTGAGAAATTCGATGCTGCGTTTTCAACAGAATTTCATGTTTTCAAATCCTGAATTCGAAAATCTTTCCAGAACCTTTTCTGCCAAACCGGTCAAACGGAGAGGGAAGATTAGGGGGTAAGGGGCTTAACATTAAAACTGTCATAACTACCGATATAAATGAATGTATCGTCACAAAATTTAGTAAGAAGATTCAGAAGCCACTAATTTTTAGTTAATTTATTTTACTCTCCCAACTAATGATTTCTGTTTTAGATCTACCAACATCTGCGGTGGTACACAGTGCCGGCTCAACAGAGGTCCATCATCCGGATCCTCTTCATTGTGCCAATCTACGGACTTCACTCCTGGGTGTCTCTGCTCTTCTTCAACAAGGAGAATTACTATATATACTTCTTCACCGTCAGAGACTGCTATGAAGGTGAGACATACAACACTAAGTGGCCTGTTGGAGAGACTCACCTGTCTGTTATTTTGTTTGCCTACCGAGCCCAAAATTGAGCACACCATCCTTCGGAAGGGACATGAACTTATGGTCCCGAGCCTGTACGATGTCAGGTACTCGTTAAAGACTAGGAGACTAATCAATGGTATTAGCCAGTGTTTCTTTAGACACCACACTATACGGGTTCGATGTTCCACTGATGAGGATGCACATGGTGGTCAAACGTCTTTTTTTTATTTTATTTTTTTATTAGAATAACTTTATTAAACTTATATAGTTTTGTACAGTTTTGCTCATAACTTAAATAATTGACATGAAACATGCTTTGAAGTAGCAGCCCATTGGCTGTCCTCTGTAATTAATAGATTTTGAATTTATTTAAACAGAATATAAGTAATGACTACCAATTAATTTTAAATAACAATAATTTATATAATTAGAAAATTAGTAACGAATGTTTGGCGTCTGTCCGTCTCCTCCGACACAGCTTTCTGTGTGATAACCGTAGGTCAAAGGTCTGTTTACTGTTATTTTTTTCGATTTTCTGGTACTTTTTAACTACTTAAAGATTCATCTGCGTCTAAATTGTATTCTTTGGGATATATTGATAAATAATACAATTACAGAATCAACCAATTTTTTTTCGAAGACTTCACAACTAACGAACTCATGAAGGTAGTACTTTCATGGCAGAGTTAGGAACTATCCTGTCCTCGAATTAAGTTATTTGACCCAGGGTGGACCTCAAGAGGCAGGTTTTAATTATGAAGTCTACTGAGAAGTGGGGGATGATAACGCCAACATGCACACTAAACCGACTTTAATGAAACTTAAGGAGCTTTAACAAATAAAACTCGATCTCGGAGAAAGAGACCTGGAATGGGACACAAAAACGGAATTTATGTTGCGAGTTTGTTTACATTCATGATAGTCCATATAGACATTTTCTCATGCAAGTGAGTCACAGTGATGTTTTATTTTAACGCGTCGTCTTTGTCGAGTCGGTGGTAAGTTGCTGGCTGCATGAATTGCTGTTGGGTTTGGATGACAGCTCATTTCATCATGAAGTCGCCGGTATGATGTCTTGATGCTGTCTTCTACAAGTGGGATGTCTAAGTCATCATGTATAATTGTATTTCGGACATACCATGGGGCTCCAGTCATTAATCTTAGCACTCTGTTTTGTATTGTTTGTATTCTATGAGAAATCTCATCCTAGAGATGGGTTACTGTCACATATAAACTTCAAAGTTCTTTCTGTCGCCACCAGGCAACTTTCAATGAGTATGTTCTACATAATTTTTCCATCTAAATTCTCAATTTCACTCAAGAAAAAAAGAACTTTGGCATTGATCTGAAAAATAAAACGACTGCCCTTTCTATCATGCCTGATGTATCCTTCCGCTGGCCAATTAGAAAGTTCTGGAGACCCCGGAACTGATGGTTATCTGAAGCGACTACGTCGGGAGAATGGCTGACTTATAATGTCTCGAAGGAAGTGTAGTTTTTGTGCGATCTCTCTTGCAATATGAGGTCTCCTATTGTCCTGGTGGAATAAAACTCCGCGCCTATTGATCAGAGAAGGACGTTTTTTCTTCCAAGGTTAGCTTCAAACGTCAAGTTGTTCGCAGTAGACCTTTTTTAACAACGACCGTGGTTACATTTCAGAAATGTATTATTTATAATTGCTTGTAGTTAGTTATTTATTATGACTCGAAGTGTCTTTATCCCAACGATGTTTCGGGACGTTCTTACGTCCCATCATCAGATCCCAATGTGCGACATATAGAAAAGAAAGAAAACAATGTAACTATAACATTATATAAAAAATTATATATATATTATATATATATTATATATATATATATATAAATGAATATATGAAAGTCTAAATAAATAAAAAATTATAAAAGAATAAATAAAACAATAACGTACATTCGACTGACCTTTAATAGTTAGTAGTAGGCAAATGAGTGAGTCGTAAAAAAAATATATTAAAAAATAAATGGACAATTGGATATACTCGAATGTATTGGGATTCAGTTCTTATCTCAGAACCATAACAGCCTTTACAAGGTCATGATGTAAGCTTCTATGTATATATATTATATACTTTTTGTGGTGAGAGAAATTTAGACTAATTTTTTTAAAGGAAAATGTGGGGATGTTAGCTTTTCTAGATTTTCTTTTAGAGGTTGTTAGTTCTTCCACATTTTCTTGTAGAGGTTGTTAGCTCCTCCACATTTTTTTTTAGAGGATGTTATCTTTATTTTCATTATTTGATTCATCTTCTCCAAAAACAACAGTTTATATGCCATGTTAATTTGTTTACTTTACTTTTGAATTCATAATCAATAAATGATTAAAAAAAGTTCGAGTGGTAATCATAAAGCAAACAACATTATCTCATCCTCAGTATTCCGATGTTTTTTATAATTTGATATATTTTATGAAAATTTGTATGGCTATGAAATGTTTTTTTTTTTTTTTTTCATATTGATTACACTTACTAATAATGTATTTTTTTCAGCTTTTGTGATCTACAATTTCTTGAGCTTGTGTTATGAGTTCCTTGGAGGAGAGGGGAATATTATGAGTGAGATCAGAGGAAAGCCCATTAGGTGAGAAAATATAATAAAATATATGTCTTTTATTTTTATTTTGATTTCTGACTATTTAGCTAACAAAGAGAAAAAGTTGTGTAGCATTAAGTTACGAATACAATTAATATTCTGGTATTTTCGTCAATATTTATTAAATTAACAGGAATATGTAGTTTGAAGATGGCGTCAGTGCAAAGCGTTGTTACTCTATACGTATTTTTCCTTTGGACTTGAAAAATAAAATAAAACTTGTTTATTTGATATATTGTCTAATTTCACTAACTATATACATATACATGGGAGTACTTTCGGTATTTCTACCATCCTCAGCCAAAAGCATAAGAGATAAGACTGATCTACTGTCTTATCTCTTATGCTTTTGGCTGAGGATGGTAGAAATATCGAAAGTACTCCCATGTATATATAGTTAGTGAAATTAGACAACATATTAAATAAACAAGTTTTATTTAATTTTTCAAGTCCATTTGAATTATTTCACAATATCTCTGCAATAATGTCAGTTTATTTTTCCTTTACAATGTTTGTTAACATTATTAAACTGGACAGAGAATAGCTTAGTGGAACCATAATGAGGCCGGTGAATCATGTCCCTATGGGCTTGTCGGCCGGTTGGAAGTGGAAGAGAAATGACAGGCCGCTTGGGACCAATAGGAGAGCGGCGAGAGTCATGTTGCCTTGACAATACTCCAATGTTGCCGCATTGCTCTGCCTTCTCACTCCTCAATCGCTCCTAGGCTATCTTTTTATTTTTATCTTTTTAATAATTGAATAAATCAATATATCACTATTATTTTTTATGAAACACATAATTCATTGTTTCCATTGTGATAAAGATTAAAATATGACCCAAAGAGAAAAAAAAAACTAATATTTTGGACTTAATATTTTTTGTGGGACATTCAGATAGGTAATACAAGGAATGAGGAGGCAAAAAGAAAAATAGGTGACCGGCGGGAGTTGGCAATCGAAAGTGGCAACACCGCAGCTCACTCCCACCCCACTTTTGAACTGTCCGAAGGACTAGATTCACCGGTCTGACTGTAATGACAGAATACTTATTTCCCTCCCTTCTCCCTGTCTCCCAAAAAAGAAACAAGTAATAGTTCTTTCTCAAAATAACAAGTAATGTATCTTTACTCCCCCTCAAAATAACAAGTAATGTATCTTTACTCCCCCTCAAAATAACAAGTAATGTATCTTTACTCCCCCTCAAAATAACAAGTAATGTATCTTTACTCCCCCTCAAAATAACAAGTAATGTATCTTTACTCCCCCTCAAAATAACAAGTAATGTATCTTTACTCCCCCTCAAAATAACAAGTAATGTATCTTTACTCCCCCTCAAAATAACAAGTAATGTATCTTTACTCCCCCTCAAAATAACAAGTAATGTATCTTTACTCCCCCTCAAAATAACAAGTAATGTATCTTTACTCCCCCTCAAAATAACAAGTAATGTATCTTTACTCCCCCTCAAAATAACAAGTAATGTATCTTTACTCCCCCTCAAAATAAAAAGTAATGTATCTTTACTCCCCCTCAAAATAACAAGTAATGTATCTTTACTCCCCCTCAAAATAACAAGTAATGTATCTTTACTCCCCCTCAAAATAACAAGTAATGTATCTTTACTCCCCCTCAAAATAAAAAAAAAAACAGGTAATAGCTCTACACCAAAGAAACAAGTAATAGTTCTATATGAGAGAAAGTAACGACAGGGTGTTTAGCCTATACGTTAGGGCACTATGTTTAATAGTTTATATTAACTAACGACTCCTACTTATTTGTAAACTTGTATAATTATATGTTTCAGATCGAGTTGTATGTACGGCACCTGTTGTCTGGTCGGTAAGACGTACACGATCGGGTTCCTCAGGTTCTGTAAACAGGCCACTCTTCAGTTCTGTCTTGTCAAACCCGTCATGGCTCTTGTCATTATCATTCTCCAGGCGATGGGACACTATCATGATGGCGACTGGAGGTATACCTATATTAAGGATTCGTCGGTAGCATGTTTGTCTACTGTTTTAAAAGATCGTGGGTTGATTGGGCCGAGGCCCTTTTAGGTTTTTTATCTGGGAGGTAGAAAACAACCTTTGAGCATGCTGTCCTTCGGATGGGACATTAAGCGTTACTATGTCAGAACTTTTTAAGTTACTAAACCTGGGTTGGCAAAATTTAGAATCCCCTTTGTAGAGACGGGCTCATGTCCCCGAGTGACTAAAAGTGCTCTAGTAGTAGGTGAGATGACCTTCAATCTAACGTATTTTTATGAAATTTTCCCGGGCAACACTGGGTAATACAGCTATTAGTTTTATAATTGTTTATACTCCACTTTGCGTATTTCAGTCCCAAAGGTGGATACCTGTACGCCACTATAATCTACAACATCTCTGTGAGCCTTGCTCTGTACGGCCTCTTCCTGTTCTACTACGCCACTAGCGACATGTTGGGTTCCTACGATCCTGTCCTCAAGTTCTGCACCATCAAATCCATCATCTTCTTGTCTTTCTGGCAAGGTAATATTCAAATTGAAATATTAGAAAATATTGTTATTATTATATTTCCAAATGGGTTGTTAATGTAAACCAGGCAGCGCCTTGTAGAGCTATAGGACAGCCCAATAATTACATTAAAGTGTTGGTTATTATGAATAACTATTAACCACTTTTTGGTATTAAAAATAATTAATGAAATCTGCAATGCTATGTCATGACTGAAGCACTTGTCTACATTCCGAATCGAATATTTGACAGAAACTCGCGTCTGGGACAGATACAAAAACATTTCACTTCAAACTTGCATAACTTAACAACAAAAATATGCTCTCAGACATAGGCTTGGTTCCCATTGGGGATACAGCAAACAATCCTAACCATTATGATACGAGAAATGTTTTAAAACTAAGGGAATTTATTGCCAGGACGTCTTTATTAACTTGAGTTGAACCCATAATCAACTATATTATTTAAGGAAAAGTCGTTCTAAAATAGCGAGAACAAGTTAATTATCAGTAAACCTAGAAAAATCCTGCCCAATTATTGGGTATTCAGACAGCAATGCTAACCATTACATTATCGGGGATCCAGCTTGCAATGCTAACCATTACATTATCGGGTATTCAGCTAGCAATGCTAACCATTACATTATCGGGGATCCAGCTAGCAATGCTAACCATTACATTATCGGGTATTCAGCCATCAATGCTAATGACTACACGATACTAGTTGTTAGTGTTCGGTTGTATAGCTGTTAGCATCACTGCTTGTATCCCCATCAGGTCTCTACTATCTCTTTTTGCGTTAGTTTTGCCATAAAGATTATCTTCCGTATTGGATGATTGACATTTACAAATGTGAAAAAAAAAAAAATAACAAAAAATTCACATTCGCCATGAAAAAATTGAACTGTTTCTGGTTGTACTAACCTCAAAATGTGTCTGTCTGTGTAAAATGTTAGTTTCGTTCAGGATAACTTCTGGATCGATAGGAATGTTTATATTTGTTTTAGTGTCGACTCAAGGCCTTATAATTGTGGTGCCAATTGCGTCAGTGGTTTTGGAAATATGAGTGATTTTGCAGATATTTGTCACGCATATTCTAAACTGAAATGAAGTTAAATATATTAAAATTTAAACAGAAACTTATGTTCCACGACTCTCAAGAATATCAATTTAATTTTTATTTTATTTTATACAATATCTATAATATATTGTGTGTGTGTTGTATAGGAGTGCTACTAGCAGTGCTTGAGAAGGCGGAAGTGATAGATTCAATCATAGACACACATGGTACGACGACGAGTGCAGGTACAGTGTCTGCCGGCTACCAGAACTTCCTCATCTGTATCGAGATGCTGTTTGCCTCGGTGGCTCTTCGAGCTGCCTTTCCCCACCAGGCGGCCGGTTCCGAACGCACTGTCACCATGCATTCTATATCCTCCAGTCTCAAGGTACCACCAGGACACTACAATTTATGAAATACTTGCAGTTTTTTGAAATTATGTTAAACCGTTTTGCTTGTACCTCACCGAGTTATTCTTCAGTTTCTGTGAACCTAATGCCGCGTTTAAGCTGCTCAATTGATCAGATTGAATCAATGAATTAAAATGGGTATTGGAACATGTAAACAATAGTTCAAAGAGATTGATCAAGTAGACATGGGTTCTACTTTCTTTTAATATGGGGGCGCTAGTAGCTAGTCTATGGAGCTGAAGATCGCGGGTTTGTACTCGGCTGAGACCCTTAGATTTTTTTTATCTTGTAGGTAACGAAATCTTCGGAAGGGATGTTGAATGGTGGTCCCGAGCCTATACATTATCAGGTACTCGGATAAAGACCCCTACCCTTATTGAACTGGATGCTTAGGTCCATGGGTGTACATTGCTGTCCACTCACTGTATAGCATTGTTCAAAAATCTACCCAGTTATGGAGAGAGAGACTTGAGATAAGACGAGAACTATCCTATAGCATTTTGCTAGCAGAAGTCTGAGGTTCGCTGAGTAAGGAACTGGAAAAGCAGGGATTTATATGAAGAAGAGCAGGAGCATGGCGAATCTGAAGAGGGAGAGAGTTCTAGACGGAGATAACGTGTGTAAGGAAGGAGTTGTGATAGGTTGTTGTCCTGTGGGATGGATCCACACTGGTGGCTATGGTATATAAATTGGAGCATTTGGAAAAGAACTTTTAGATAGATATGGTTTATATAGTCCATTTTGTTCTAATTAATCAACATCGTTGTTTTTAACATGTATTTAATATTATTAATTTCTTTTTTTATCACAACCTTATTTATTTTATTTTTTTTCAGGAAACAATGAATCCCAAAGACATAATGACGGACGCTATTCACAACTTCCATCCCCAGTATCAACAGTACACTCAGTACAGCTCCGGTAAGAAAAAAACTCCTCAAACCACTACTAAAACTCAGACTCCTGAAGATACCAAAAAAACTGAAACAGAGACATCCGTTAAAAAAAATCATACACAATAAACTTGTTTTTATATATTATATTTTGGTCCTTAGTGTTTTCATAATTTAGATGACAGGAATAAAGAGGATTTAATATTTTTTTCAGATATCAGTCTAAAACCTTTTTGAAAAGACTAGGAAATATTCCTTGAAGCCTGCTGTTTAAGCAAAAGTGCAGTTTTTTTATTGACAGAACGTTTGGCCGCAGGGGGGGCTTAACGATTTTACTTGGCCAGTTGTACGAAGCATATGGAAAGTTAAATAATCTGTCAGAAATGTTGAGTTCTAACGGAAATTTCATGTTTTCCGACCCTTTGATTCGAAAAAAACGGAAAAACTTATGTCTTGTGAACACGATAACTCCCGATAGAATGAAGATATCTACATGACATTTTATATGTATATACAAACCCCATAGCCAAATCGGACGAAGGGAAGTTCGGAATCAGAGGAAGGGGGCCCAGGTCAAAAACATTAATAAAGAATGTATCGATATTCAGAAGTCCTTCAATCGAACCCTTATTGATTTTGAACCAAATCGGTAAATTTGTTACAGAGGAAGAACGAAAACATAGTTGATTAATTCGCTCTGGGGAAGTACATACATGGTGATTCACCGACCAATTTTCTTCGCTCTTTTGATAGCTAAGACAAAAGAGGTTCATAAGACTAAAGCTCTCGCAAAAAAAAAAAAATCAGAGGATGAGATTTTGAACTTTTTATAGGTAGTCGCCAAAGACATGTTTTTGCCCTCTATAGTTAGTTACTTTTTTGAGCACTCATTTACAATTCAGGTTCTTTCAGACTCCTGTAAAATTTACTTTCATATGCTGAAATAAGAACATATTAAACGTAATATTGAAGGTGTAGCAGAATAAAACATTTGAAGAGATTTGGTAAGATACTTTTTTACCCTCTAAGTACGACACCTATTGATTTTCAGCCAAATCGGCCAAAGGGAAGAGGGGATAAGGGGCGGGGGCTCACGAAATTTAGTATGAGAGTAACACATCTATTGATATTCAAATAAATCGGTAACTTGGTTTTAGAGGTAGAGCGGGAACATAGTTGATTCAATTGCACTGGGGAAGTACACTGCCAGTGATTTTTAAACTTTTATGTTTATTTGGTATTTTGTTTCGTCGAAGCCTCCCCTACAAGATTCAAATACTTCGTCTGGGGTTCTTGTATAGGATTTCACTTCACAATCTGATACACTAATGATAACAATAAAAACACTTAATTAAATAATATTTTTGTTGGCATCCATATCTCCAGGCAACTATATATATACGCCCCAGTTCAAGATGGAAACAACTCCAAAACCTTATTTCTGAGATAATCAAAACAGAATTTTTTATTTACTCAATAATACAAGTTTTACTCATATTAGTGAAGAAACATCTGCTCACTTCCCCTCCTCCAAATTTCAATAACTACCACTTAATGCTCTCTGATAATCCACCCCTTATTGGCAACCCTCAAATGTTGATAGTTTTCCCTCTTGAACGGGGGCTACGATTACAATATATGCATGTTTTATTGGGATTGAAGCACGTGTTTGCATATATAGGGTGTGCATAAGGTGAATAAAAATTTAGGATTCCCACAATAGAGTCGGGCTTATGTCCACCAGAGTGACGAAAGAGCATTCTGGTAGTAGGCGATATGACCTTATAGTTAAAGCCTACTAACTACTAGCTGAGGTGCCGGTTGTCTAGAACATACTAGCAGAGGTGCCTGTTGTTGCCTTGCACATACTAGCTGAGGAGGTAAAATATACTTAAGCAAGCCGTCCTTCGAATGTCAGGTACTCGATAAAGACCCCTAACCTAGGTGAATAAAAATTTAGGACTCTCATAGTAGAGTCAGGCTCATGTCCACCAGAGTGAAGAAAGAGCGTTCTGGTAGAAGCGATATGACCCTGTAGTTAAAGCCCGGGCATGAGTCATAATAACTAACTACTAGCTGAGGAGGTAAAATATACTTAAGCAAGCCGTCCTTCGAATGTCAGGTACTCGATAAAAACCCCTAACCTAGGTGAATAAAAATTTAGGACTCTCATAGTAGAGTCAGGCTCATGTCCACCAGAGTGAAGAAAGAGCGTTCTGGTAGAAGCGATATGACCTTATAGTTAAAGCCTGGGCATGAGTCATAATAACTAACCACTAGCTGAGGTGCCGGCCGTTGTCTAGTACAAAAATCAGTTCAGCAGTTTATTGACAACAGAAATTCTTTCTTTGATGTACATCAATGTCTTCTTTCTTCTGTACTTAATTATCACTATCCGATTTATGGTTATTTTATCTTTATAATATTACGATATCAAAGCTATTGTTAATCATAAATCACAACTTCATATTTTAAATAAATATTTATAATCGCCATATCGCTAAATTTCAACTAATACCTCCGTTACTAGTATATCAACTCCAATCGTTAAGTCCTGTAGTTCAGTATTTATTACTTATTTATCAAGATATGTTGGACTGGAGTTTATTGTTGTTTTCCATTCTTTTTTGTGAGTAATAATTAATAAGCAAACATTTTTCATTCTTTTAAATACATACATTGCCTTTTGAACGTGAATTCTTTTTTTGTTCATTTATTTATTTTGCTATGGTTTTGCTTCTCAATATAATACTATATTTGCATGCCAAATTTGTGCTTGATGTAATTTTTTTTCTATTTTGCATGGTGGAATGTCTCGTTTTTTTTTTCTTTTTATTTTTGTTTTGTGTTTTTCTGGAATAGCTTCCAGTATTTTTTGGTAGTTTTACAGCACAAAATGCCACCAGCGAATTCAATTAATGAATCGATTTCAACTTTGAAAAGATTTTTTGCTTTTCAACTGAAAATATAATTGAATTTTATTGTACCAGATAAAAAAATTAATTCCTCCTTAAAATGTTGTTAATTTTTTTTTTTTTTAATACTAACAATTTTATTTCCCTTTTAACATTTTTAGCACAGAGAGCAATATAATTTTGGTTTTTGGTTTCGAAATTTGCCTTTCGCATTGTTTTTTGTACGTTTGGTTCTGTTATATTGTTACAGAAGTGACCTCAAGTACTAAACAGCCTTATGAGAAGCTTTAGACACTCACCCACTCGCCTTTTTCCTGATACCACAGTAAATAATAAGAATGAATTTTCATTTTAATAATAATGAAAAAAATAAATATATAGTTATTTTCTTAAACTGGCCAAAAGTGCTTTTTTCATTGAGAGAGTAAAGATAATGACAACTTTGCTGGATAAAGGCCATTGATATGACAAAATATGATTTGTAATATTCCTAGGTATGTATTATTTAGATTATTTTCTTGAAGAATGAATCCTCTTTTTTAAAAAAGCATGCGATTGTATTAAATATATATATATATTTTGAATGTATTGAACTTGATTGTGTCATGACGATTATTATTATCATTTTATATTTTACATTTACTAATTTATGTGGTAATAATTGTTTTATACGTTATTATTTAATGATTGATAGAGTCGACAGTATCTAAACAATGATGTTACAAGGGAAGTTGAAGTTCTGTAAGGAAAACCTCAGTTTTTGGCTATTTGGTTTTGGGAGATGTTTATTTATTTTTTCAGCTATTTATAATGACTTCATATTCCTTATTATAATGACTTCATAATCTGTATAATGACTTCATAGTCCTCATTGACACATTCACTAAATGACAGGTACTCAACTGACACAGACACAAACACCTTCACTCACATTCCTCATTGACACATATACTAAATGACAGGTATTGTAACTGACACAAACACATTCACCACTCGTATTCCTCATTGGCACTGACACATACACTTAACACCTTCACCACTCACATTCCTCATTGAAATACACTAAATGACAGGTACTCTAACTGACGCATGCACAAACACATTCCTCATTGAAACATACACTAAATGACAGGTACTCTAACTGACGCAGACACAAACACATTCCTCATTGACCCATGCACTAAATGAAATTCACTAAGAGACATAACCACATAACCCCTTCATCACACATCCACTTTAGTTAATATAAGACCCTGAAGAAGGAAATAAATACTTTCTGAAAAGTTGGCCAAGTACTGAATTTTTCCTTCACTCGACAGAACCTTTCCCCAACGTTATTCTTTCTCTTCATTTTTTTCCTCTTTTGTTTATTTGTTGTATGTTAGTATTTTTTTTTGTTTTGTTTTTTTATATGATTTTGTCTGAATTATATTTTGTATTATAGAATTAAGGGTACAATTAAATAATAAATAGAATTAAGTTTCCAGAAGAAGAACCATTTAATCTTATAATATCGCACCATTTATTCGACTTACATAGCCTTTTAATAGTTTAGATTCTGTATGTTTAATAAGTGTACTTAAAGAACTAATTAACAGTTACAGGTTATGTTTTAAAAAGTGTATAGTTTATTTACCTGAGATATATAATAATTTAACAGTACTTTAAAATTTTCGTATAGGCTTTTTTATTTTATTTTTTGCATATATGTCGCTGTATTTGTACTTAAATTAATCAAATTTCTTGTATTATTATTATTTTTTAGATATTACATTAAAATATTTTAAAAAGCATGCTTCATTTTATTTAATGCTTGTTTGGCTGTTTTTACCCGATATTTTAATACTATCCTTTGTTACTTGCCTTGTTTTTGTACATGTTTGTTGCCTGGGGATTATTAATAACTAAGATTGTGAAACAAATGATAAGAGTATTTAAGGGGTTTATCAGTATTACGTTGCCGGGGTTATTTTACCCGGCCATACGAAGTATTCATTTTTATCGGAATGGGGCTCAACTCAAAAAAACTGCCCGGTGTAATAAATTTTATCCATATGAAATTTTATATTTAAATTCACCACTCCAACGATACATATGGATTTTCAGCGGAATCAGACGAAGGGGAGGGGAGTATCAGTGGGGACTCAACACAAAAATCCCAATAACTGCCGATATATCGACATGAAATTTTGTTTATAAATTCAAAACTCCATAAGGACCTATAAATTTTATTTTTAATACATTTTTAATTAGAGGGAACCAGAGTACTACTGTGGGAGTCCTAAATTTTACCTCCCAGATAAAATAAACTAAGGGCCTCGGTCGGGTTTCGAACCCACGATTTTGAGCTCAGAAGACGAGCACGCATACCACTGAGCTACCGGCGCCCTCTTCTAAAATGGATACACACATACTCACATTTTTTTTTTTTTTTCATTTTTAGAATCAGGAGGTCGGAAAACATACGTTCCGGTGAAAACGCAACATCGAATTTACGAAACTTTGTATAGCTGGAGAATTGATAATCTATCCAATATACATATATATTTTATTTTACTATTTCAGTATGATTGTTCTCAACAAGATGGTTTTTTAAATTATTATGTTTGATGTTTTCTTTTAACTATGAAAGACATCATGTTTCAATGGTAAGTACTGAATATTAAATAGTGAGGGTTGTGATTTTTCGCAGGTTCTCACTCTCAGCGAGGTATTCGGGTGAGCACCTACGATCCTGAAGAGGCTCCTCCTCCAGGATGTCAGATCCAGAGAAAACAGACGAGTCAGAAGGTGGCCACTATTAGCGGATACAACGAGAAAACTATGCTTCTCTCGTCCGATGATGAATTTCAGTAGAAACCAGAAATAACATGAAAATAATGGTCTTTTCTTTGTGTTTTCTTCACATTATATGTACCAAAGAAAAAAAATATATGTATATGTAAGCATAACTTATTAAAAACAGGAGGCTGATAAGTTGACAGAAACTGAGTGAGAGACAAAATATTCCCCTTGGGGAAGATGTCAGTTCCATCCATGAATTTGTTGTATGGAAAAAGACCCCTCATTTTATTAATATAGTGCCTGAGAAGCTAAGTGGTATAGATAACTTCATTTTGAGAAATCTAAGATTTTGCGTTGAATGTGACTGAAAAAATATAGATTTAATGTTCAGACAAAGTGTAGAACATGAATTCTAACAGAGAAAACACATTGCTTGCCTTCATTGGTTATAGACTCAAAAAATAGAGTGTATTCTTGTTAATACCGACAATCCCGAATACATTAATCTAGAATGTTTGTTATCAATGCTTCTAAGTCGAGAAACGCGTACATATTGTGGAAATTTGTAATAATATAAATTAATTTAAAATAACCAAAAATGCAACTATGAAATCAAGGATAACTTGAAAAGCAGTAAAAAGTGAAGTATAATATATGGCGTCTAATAAAACAGCAAATTTGAGAGGAGGACCGTTGGAACAATTCAATGCAACACAATTTTGACCTTGGATTTGTTTAAAAAAATAAATAAAAAATTGCGAAATTCGTGGTCGGGTGACATCTGACATATTTCTTGCCATCTACGAGGTCATCCGACCAAAATGTTTTAAAATATTTTTTGAATAAACACAAAGTTAAACTTGTGTTGCATTGAATTATTCTAACGGTCCTTCTCTCGAATTTGCTTGTTACCTTTAGAAACCACATGCTTTTTCATTTTTTGCTGTTTACCAGCGAACGCCATTTTTTTTTTTTTTTTCGGAAATAATTATTATGACTCATGCCCTGGCTTTAACTACGAGGTTATATCGCCTAGTACCAGGGAGCTCTTTCATCACTCTGGTAAACATGAGCCCGACTCTACTTTGGGAGTCCTAAATTTTTCCGGCTGAAACATAAATTAAAATTATTATTTATTCTGATAAAGGTACAAGAAAAACATTACAATAGGGATAACATCTTCACAGATTGCTAAATAAAAATATAGTCTGACCTCACAGATTTTATTAATGTATGTTAACCGTCTTTAGTAAAATGATACAAAATTCTATCGCCAAAACAGACTACATGCACTAAAATGCATAAATATAAAATGAAAATGTAAAAACAAATAAACAGTAATTTATAAAATAATGAGATATAAATCTTCTAAAATAATATACAAGATAAAACTTTGAAAAGAACAACCTAAAGAACACATTTTTTATACATACTGATGATGGGAGTGCCTACTCAAACGTTTGTAATTGCTATTTTTTGAGAAGGCAACATAAATGGAAGAAGTGTTGCTGTAATAATAAATTGTATTATAAGAAAGTTAATATCACTTCAGAATTTATTGATATCCTTCTACTTTTCTGCATATTGTATAATGCTTCTCATGCATTTCTGTAAAGAGAGGGACGAGGGGTCCATCAACTATTCGTTGTTTGTTGTATATTTTTAAATATTATAATAATAAATAACATTATAATCAGTCATACTTTAAAAATGAAGTATAATATGATACAATAAAGATGGCTATACAGAATGGAGAAGTGTGGTAAGTTTTGCCATTGAATAATCCAAATGCTAGTTGATTGGAGTATTTATTTATTTTTTTATTTCCCCCCCCCCCTTTTTTTTTACTTCTTTAAAATTTAATTTATGATACATAAATTTGAGTGGTGATTCCTAAAAATGTACCAAAAATGGTTTAGTGATTCCTTTATTCTTATTCTTTTTAATGTTAATTTATTGCTAGTTGTAAACGCTTAGTTATATTCCGATGGCCTTCTGTATTTGATGAGTGGTTATTCTCCTATGGGTCCTTATAAATTGTGATGTAGATACATACCAGTACATAATGAAATCTTACTATTTGTAAGGCAATTTTGTGAATTTTATTTAGTAATTTGTTTGTTTTATTATTGGCATTACCCGAGTATTTCAGTACTTCTTGTTCAACTAAGCGCCCTGATTAACATGAAAGTATATATTAATGTATTCTATGTTGCCTTTTTTGTTTTTCTTGTTACGTGTACTTACTTATACCTCTATATTTATATACGTTTAAGGAATTAAATCAAAAATTAGGTTAATGAACGGACAACACACTTAATAATATTATAAGAAATTTTTACAGCATAACTTCTCCCATTTATTTTTTGACTTTTCAAAAAAATAGTAATTGCAGAGGTATCGGGAAACACTCCCACCATAAGTGTTTATAACACATGTGTTCTTTAGGTTAACTATTCCTTCCGTCAATCAGAATCTTTCTTTTATAAACATATTTATTGAGTTAACTTCAATGCTTATATATAGAAGTCGACTTAATAAATATGTTCTATAAAAGGAAGATTCTGATTGACAGAAGGAATAGTTAACTAAAGAACACATTTTTTGTTGATACTGATGGTAGTGCGTACCGAAACGTTTGTAATTGCTATTTTTTGAGAAGTCAAGAAATAAATGGGAGAAGTATTGCTGTAATAATAAATTGTATTATAAGAAATTTAATATCACTTCAGAATTTATTGAAATGATAACAGGGAAAAGATGTGCAATGATTTTAATGTTCAAAGAACCAAAACATTTATTTGGACATATTGTGG
The DNA here is from genome assembly GCA_963662175.1 of Aradus depressus. Lineage (NCBI taxonomy): Eukaryota > Metazoa > Arthropoda > Insecta > Hemiptera > Aradidae > Aradus > Aradus depressus. The sequence goes on along the minus strand of OY759220.1, from coordinate 19,535,034 downwards.
AAACTATGTTAATAAATAAAACAAACTTATTTTTAGAAAAATTATCTGAACAAAAATTGTATTCATATACTACCGGTTCATCGTCAGGTTTAGGTACGAACTAAGTCAGTTTGGCTGATTATGAGTGCGAACCGTACTTATATACATATATACAAGGTAAAGAATGGGTTAGGAATTTCAAGTGAGAACATACGACTCCGTGGCTATACAGTTTTATAGCATTTGTTTGGTCTGAAATATTTTCTTTCCTATTTAATAACATTAGTAAAACTAAAATTATTAATTTCTGACAAGACAAACTAATTTATTCTAAAATCTTTCAATTTATATATGTATTGTTATTCAATTAATTATTATATTTAAAGCTAAGAATGTTCACAAAAGTTGCGAAAATCAGACATTGGAACATTTTTGTGTCAAAAAGGCCCTTTCTTACCTGATGTATAACTAGGTGTGCAATACATTCTGCTGTTTGCAAAAACTGAGCTGAGTCAGGCATATCTGTATAAAAAACTCAGTTAATGTTTTAATAATTATCAGTAACTTCTCACCTTCTTTATGAATATATTAATACTTTAAATAGATTTCAATGGATTGCAGCCTTTTTGTAGACAACAGCTGTGAATATTTTTATCGAAAAAAGTCGAAGTTTGTACGTTAGAACACTGGAAAAAACGGCTCAAAAAAGTGGTGTCCGATGGTAAACCGAAAAGGGCTTCGCCCGGATTTTTACATTTGAAATCGAAAAATTCTATTTTGCGCGAGAATTTTGTCTCTCAATTGATTTCAATGGGGATTTCGTTTTTCGGTGATTATTCCTCCGTGGTATGTTCGATTTCAGATTTTTTTAGTAGTAAATCATCGTCACTGTGTCCACTACCATCGTGGCAAATTTCAATGTGATCGGTAAAGGGGTTTAGGAGGAGTACGAGTACAACGAAATACATGAGTCGCCTGAGAAAGAGCTTCGTAAACTCAGCTCAATAATAGTGCGCACTTAGAAACCTGTTTTAGTTTATAACTAAACCTGACGATGGTGTAATGCCTATGTTGTATATAAATAAAATGTTTGTGGAATATACAATATTTCAAAAAAATAAGTTTGTTCTATTTATTTATTTTATTTTCTTAAAAGATGTTTGAATCTCTTGTTTAGTTAGGCTTTCCTTAAATGAAGTACGACTGAAGATCCCTCTTCTGAAACACACATCCCATAATCTAAATAAATATACAGCTATAGCTTTTGTACAATCTTCACTGTATATTGTATTTCGTTTTAAATATTTGACTATTTCTTTTTTTTGTTTCTAACAAACAGTAAAAAGTTCAAAACTTGGGGAGAACGCTACCAAGACGTTAATGGAATATATGTGGTTGGTTTATTTTGAGTGGGGAGAAAGGAGGACAAGAAGAGACACCTTCCCTCTTGAGGTCCCTCCCATCCATACCTCCCACAGATGAACTTACATCACATCCTCGTTCAAGTCATGGCCCACTTGTCAACGCCATGACAACCAGATGAAATATAAAAAATAAATACTTATAAATAATTACAAAAGATTTATGGTTCACTTTTCTTGCTTGAATTTTTACGTGTAAGTTTTTTAAATCCAAAAAAGCTTCCAATTCACGTACCAGTTTTTTTTTTTATAGATTCGTCTTGTAAGATTTGTTAATCTATTTATGATAAGTTGTTGTGTAAAAAAAGTAGTTAATTTTTATTTATTTAAACCTGTTGATTGTATTTTTTATTTTTTTCAATGAAGGAAAATAAACGTTATATTCATAAAGAGATGTCTTTTATGTGAATTATTAACGACATTCTTATAGTTCCTGATCAAAACAACTGTACTTCTTTGGCATTTAAGGGGGACAGTTCTGTGAAGATGTCGCATCATTGGTTGTATTGTAGTGTGGATATAGATCGGAGGAACGCTGTGAGGGCCCTGCCAGTTACACCGGTTAACTCAAAATATACGAAATTGAGCTCTTAGTTAACAAATAAGACAAATATTTTTTGACGAATTGACATAACAAAATAACATACAAAAGTGTCTTACTTGCCATTCCTTTTTTTTTATTAAAACGACTGATTGTACAAACATAGGTTCATACGTCGTCTCCAAAAAGGGCTTTCTTCCACATTTTTTTGTCCGTCCCTCAGGCCTCGCGCTGTCATTCCTGCATTAACTTCTTCGATCCATTTTTTTTTTGTCTGCCTTTTTTTCTTCTTTCTTGTGGGGTGAAATCAAGTAAACGTCTTGGCCATCTTTCTGTTCCCATTCTCATTACATGACCGAACCAACCAAGCTGTTTTGTTTCTATGGAATAGATGATCGTTAGATCTTGCTTAACCTTTCTCCGTATGTCTGTGTTTGGGATATGTTCTAGTCTGGATATCCGGCTACTACTTGCCATTCATACAAAAGGCATATAATTTTTATTTTCAGTGTTCTCTGGGTGCGCCAGGAACGTTGTAATTGTGTACATAGTATATTATAAACATTTCAGTTAAATAGAGGAAGTTTCTTTTTGTCATTTTTCTTAGTATTATGGCAAATCAAAAAGTATAGGCAATTTTTGTGTAATAATGCAGTGTGCTAAAACAAGCTGCCATCTTGCTTATTTTGCGTTAGTCATAACCACGTTACACAGGTCTGTTTCGTGGCTCAGACACCCAACAGACCGGGGTTCATCCCAAGTTAGTATCATATTTTCGATCCTTGCATAAAAATGCTTTACATGGACGCCAATTAATTTTTTAGTTATTATGGGCTTTGATTACGAGGTCATATCGCCTATTACCAGAGTGCTCTTTCGTCACTCTCGTTGTCATGAGCTCAACTCTACTGTGGGAGTCCTAAATTTTTCCTACCTTAAATTTGTGTTCACCTAGGATAGGTATCTTTAACGAGTACCTGACATCGAACAGGACCCGCTTAGTGTCCTATCCAAAGGACGGAGTGCTTACGGGCCTCGGCCGGGTTTCGAACCCGCGATCTAAAGCTCAGAAGGCAAGCACGCTACCTGCGTCTTCATAATAAATAACATGTTCTATAGAGTGAACAGATTTCTAAGCCACTCCGGTGGCACCATATATTATATGCTAACATAGATCAATGTATCGATAAATACATTTAGTCGTTTCTTCTGGGGAGGGGGGAGACACAGTCATATTAATTATTAACGAAACGAATGACGTTAAAAATTATTTAAAATATTTAAGAGTTATGTACTTAGTTACTATGAGACTGCATTTTCCCCGCTATCCAACGACAATGACAACTCTGGGAAGTAAAACAATTCTTGAGCATGTTGTCCTTTGGATGGGACATTAAGAGTTGGTCCCGAGCCTGTAAGGAGTCAGTTACCTACTCGTTAAAGACTCCCTAAGTAACTAAAACCTGAATAGGCAAAATTAGGACTCCCACAGTAGAGTCGGGCTCATGTTCAACGACCTCGTAGTTAGTGCTCGCATGAATCTAACTAATTAATAACCAACTGATAGTAGGTGCAGGCCTGCAACCTGGGGATGCAATACATGAACGAACAGTGTTGCCAAGGTATAATAACAATATAACGAATAACCGCAAGAGATCCGGAGACAGAACTTCATATTAGTACGCTACTCTTCAAAGGAATATACTGAGTTGGAATTATAACACGAAGTACAGGGGAAGTTATGTAATAGATATTTCATGTTTTCCAAAATTGGGAAAAAAAACTTCTGTGTGTGTCTGTGAACACGATAACTCCCGATAGAATAACTGTATCGACACGAAATATGTGTATCCAAAAACCCATAAGGACAACACCTTCTGACTTTCAGCCTAGTTGGCCAATCGGAAGGGGAAGACTAGGGGGAGACTTAAACCTCATAAGGAAGACAATTATTAATTTTCAGCGGAACAGACAGAAGGAGGAAATCAGAGAGAAGGCTCAACTCAAAAACATTAATAACTGCGAATGTAATGAATGTATCGACATGAAAGCTCGTATTTAAATTCAAAACCCCCTCAGGACTATACCTATTAATTTGCAGCGAAATCCGCCGAAAGGGAGGCGGTTCAGGGGAGAGTACTCAACTAAAAAACCCTAATACCTGCTAATGTAATAAATTTATCGACAAAAATTTAGAGGATTTGGAGTCCCCTGTGTAAATCAACTAGTGCATATTAGCTCAAACGGTCGACGGGTTTTGGAGGGGGAGCGAAAAGTTAATTGATAAATTCGTTCGGGGGAAGTACACCGAAGAACTTTACTTTATTAATTATTGTATTAAATAATATTATAATTGCCTTCCCTTTTTGATTTGCTTACTGTGGTACTTTTTGGTAGTTGAGAGCCGGACTGGTGTGTATATTTTATTTACTGGACTATATTTCAACTCTATTTCGACTTAGGCGGATTTGATTCGACTTGTAGAGATTAAGATTCATTCTAACTAATTTTGAGTTAGAGAGGTGAAATAAAGAAAAATTCAAGTTACAGAGGTAACAAACATATTTATATTTATTATAAATCAACATTATTTCAAAACATCCTTAAAATAAAAAATACATAGTATATGTAGGTATTAAAAAAAGTCAGTAATTTTTTTTTGCTTTAGATAATTGGTAATCCTATTCATTGTATACACCTAAATTGTTTTCTAAGAAACAATGGTGTACATTGTCGGCAAATTCTTAAAGTCGGTAACTTATTTTTCTTCGAGCTATAGAGGTAATACGTTTGAAATAATCGAGTTGTAAAGGTTGTAAAATAAAATATTGCTATGTTCGAGATACAGAGGTCCAATTTATTTTTTCGAGTTATAGAGGGAAAATATGTACCAAAATGGCTTGTAGGGACTCACTGATTATTTCGACTAATAGAGGGTTGAGATTTCGAGTAATGGAGGTTTTGGGGCTTGAAGGGAAAGGAACAAAACTTTTTTTTCGAGTTTTGGAGGTTTTGGACTTAAAGAGGTTCTACTGTACCTACTCTGCACAGTTACCATACATACTCTGCACAGTTACCATGACCCTTTCATATTTTCTAACTGAATACTTGATATGTAAACCTCCAGATATCATTTGTCGCCATACTTACACTCCAACCCTCTCGTTCTAGAAGAACGCTCCTCTAGAACACTCCCTGCCCTATTACTAATATTAGTAGCCTACAGACTGTCCTCAGTCATCATTGAGTTTTTGTCAATAATCGAGAGGTGGTTGACCTGTCTCTTGTCCTTAAGACCGTGTGCACCTCAAACCAGACCTGCTGTATAAATAAAAATAAAAAAAATAAATATAATATATTTTTTCTTTTCATGTCGGATGAACGATCATATGATTCACAACGTATGATCAATTAGTATTAATTACATTACTTTTTCCCTCAATGAATTTTCGACCTTTTTTTTAAGTAAAACAGGCTCGTCACCGAATAAATAAAATAGCTCCTTTAAATTGATTAACAGTTGCCATGACATGTTGAAAAAGAAGACGGAAAACGATTTTCCCTAGGTTGAAAAAAAAGAAAAATAGATTTTCTTCAGTCTACTTCCAACAAATATGTATGTCAGTGAATTTTTGAGAATCAAAAACTCTTTCTACGTTAACATCTGGTCGAACTTCCATTTATTTTAATAAAAATGAGGTGATCTCGGTCTTGTTAAAAAAAAAAAATAAAAAAATAAAAAAAAAATGGTAAAGTGTCACCTGAAGCAGTGAGGAAATTGAGTACAGCAGGATCGAAATGAGGTTTATAAAAATAATTCATTACCTACTTGTGAAATGTGAATATATACCACTGGTTTTTAAATATCCTTTTGGGAATTCGTTCAAATGTTAATATGAACAGAGTAATATGAGTTCAAGAGAAAGGTATTTCTGGTTCTATTTCAGTAAAATAAAATCAATATAATCTATTTTCTAGGTATAGAGACTACCTGTTGAGTTTTGTGTTGTTTTTTACAAGATACTGGAAACGTTATATTTGCTCATAACATGGGAGGTGAAACTCAGATCTCAACTCCAGGTCATTATATTTACTATTAGAGTATTTTTAAAAGACTAAGCAGTAGCTAATTTAAAAATTTTAATGCAAGTGCTATTTAATTATAAAAATATTTTTTTTCTTCATAAAAATGATGGTACATATGATTTTAAATTTAAAAAAATAATAAATTAAAGATTATCTCTTAAAAGTAAATATTTTTAAAATGCTTTCTTTTTTTTTTCATAAATATGATTTAGTATTTGTTAATACCGTAGGTAACACTGATTGGTTGTCAATGATAACCGCTTTAGAGGTTATAATGTGTTTTAGACAATTCACGTGATTTTTGAAATTCCATTAACACATTCTTTAGATATTGATGTTGTATTTATTTTAATTAGATTGATATTTTAGAGTACAGACCTTAAAATAATTTTTTAATAATGTTGAATTATTGTGCCCATTTAAAAAATAGCTTGTTTCCGCTATTATGTTTATGTGGTGCCTTTCTCTAGAAATAAAATTTGATAAAAAACAGAAAAAAAAAATTACAAAAACAAAGAAAAAACAAAATTATTAACGTGAGTAGTATTTTAAACTTCTTCTTTTACCATATTTTGACAATATGTAATTTAATTTAATTTTTTTTTTGTTAATGTGCCTATGTCTGAAAGCAACTATTAAATTTATTCTTAGCTTATGTTTGTTTGTTAATGTAGTGTTAATCAATATGTTGGAGCCTTCAAAGAGACAAATGAGTAATTCGAAAAAAATTCGGAGAAAGGAAAATAGAAAGAAAAAACTTGGTGCATTGCTGGAGATATGCAAATTGAACGACGATGACAGGAAGGTGTGGTGTATATATTTATATTTATTTATATTAATATGTACATTTATTTGGCAATGTTGCATGTTTGGTTTTACATATATATATTTTTTTTTCATGTATAAAGAAATCATTACTAAGAAAATCATCTATGAAAAGTGATGAATCGTCTGAAGAAAAGCAGTCGGAGGAACCTAGGCCGAAGCGGCAAAAGACTGACTGTGCATTTCCCCTCAATGGAGAAAAAGTGCCTACAGAGGTAATCATTTTTTACTATTATTTTTTTAAATATTCCTAAAATGTTATTAAACTTGAATTATTTAATTTTGTACAGGTGATATCTCCAGTAATAAAGATTAAGTCTTCAGAAAAAACTAGTGCCAATAATAAATGGAAAAGTTACAAGAAAAAAAAGGTAAATTAAATTATAAAAATAAAATTTTGTAGGTAAAATATACTTTATTTTTAAATAAATAAACAGCTGACATAACCTCTACTTGGTTATTATTTCGTCAAAACGTTGTGCGGTCGAAGTTTTAGTTAATCTAATTTAAATAGGATTCAATCTAACGTTAGAAGCCTCCAAGTGACCCTTTTTAAAAAGTATTATTGATGTACATACAGAAGAGAAGCGTTGCGATGGTTTTATTTTGAAAGTATGCTTTATTTTCTTATTGTTTACTATACTTTATTGATATCAATTGGGATTATTTTAAATTTTTTGACAGTTTTGGGAAGCCGATCTGAAGGACTTCTCAGATAAAGTAAATTAAGGGCCCTTAGGTTTTTTTATGCCTATAAGATAATTATACTTGGTGTAGCTGGGAAAGTTGGTGAATAGTCGGCACAGTATGAATTAATCAATTAAGTGACCATCCATAAAATAAGTATGTACTCAAAAACAGGGGAGGGGGCAATTGCCGAGCTTGATGAGGAGGGGGGAGGGGGTCCGAACAAGCGTGACGTGATGGACGTTTTTTTCAAAAACTATATATTTCACTTTTCATTCGCGATATGAATACTGTCTTGAATGTTTATACTCTTATGGTACGTGTCCATCTGAAAGAAAAGTCTCGAGAGAAGTGTCCGACACAAGTCTCAGGGCCGTGTCCACTGGCGACACTCGCGCTCGCGAGACTTCTCTCCGACAGAAGTGTCAGACACAAGTCTCAGGGCCGTGTCCACTGGCGATACTCGCTCTCGAGACTTCTCTCCGACACTCGCCCGACACTCACAGTCAGTGTTTGAATTTCAACCCCGCACGTTGGTCCTACGTACGAAATGGACTCTCGCCAGGTCCTGGCTTTTATAGTTGCCCTTAGCATTTTAAAAAAACGAAAAGCGAAGAAAAGAAGCTGCTGGATACGAAAGTGGGTAGATAGAAGGAATTCATTAGGAGTTTGTGCGACGCTTGTAAGTGAGATGAGGTTGGAGGATGATTAAAATTAAATTTCTCCGCTATTTCTCGAAAAAAAAGTTGTTTTTTCACCCGATTCCTGTAATACATGTGATTGACGTTCCAGAGAACTTCCTTTTCTTCATATTCACTTATTAATTTAAATACATCCTCGTCAGACCACTCGCGTTTTGTAATAAAAACTTTATCCGTCATTGTTCGCTAAACTAAACAACTAATTAACGGAGGCAGTGTCGGAGACTCGCTGGACTCTTCAAGCGCTTTAGGGAGACTGGAGACTGTGTCTCGAGAGAAGGAAGTAGGCGTGTCCACCTGAGACTTGCCGCTCTCCGACTCACAGTCGCGCGTGTGTCTGACACATCTCTCAGGCCCGTGTACATCTGCGACTCGTCTCTCGAGACTTTTTCTCTCAGTTGGACACGTACCATAAGTATCGCTTATCAAGAGTGACAGTACTGAGAAAAGAGATTAAAACATTAGGACAAAGAATGGATATCATAGAAATGTCTGAGCTCTTAAAGAATCCTTGGACCTCTGATAAATAAATAAATTATTGACATTTATTACTGAGAGAATTATAATATTAATAGGAATTGCTGATTGCTTTGGATTTTATAATTTAATCAGTAGTTTTTATTTTAATAACTAGTGCAGTAAATCGCCAAAGAATAACAATAATTTTGTATTAACAAACATTTTATGAATAAATGACATTGTATAGACATAATTTTTGCATGTTACTAATAATCATTCATACGTTTTGTGAAATATTATTAGGTGGGGGGTTGAAAAAAATGTGATGCATCGTGAAAAAGGGGGAGGGGGCTCAAAAATGCGTGTATTTTGCGTGACGCTAAGTTTTCGCTTTCCCTCCAAAAGCAATCATCCGTTTGGACTAAAAATCAATAGTTGACTTACATTGGAGCTTTTAAATCATAAAATAAAAAACAATTGTGTCGATACATTTTTTTCACGGGCAGTTATTAGGATAGAGTCGAGCCTCTCTTCTCTGATCCCCTTTTCCCCGTTGGTCGATTTTGCGAAAAATTTGTAGGTGCCGTCTTTTTGGGGTTTTGAATTTAAATATAAAATTTCAAGTCGATACATTTTTTTACATCGGCTGTTATTGGTGTTTTTGAGTTGAGCCATCCTCTGATCTCTCCGGTTGGGAGTAATCGGATTAGGAGAGACGCTTAACTCAAAAACTCTAATAACTGGCGTTGTAATGAATGTATCGACATAAAATTTCATAGATAAATTCCAAACCCTATAGGTACGACACGTATTAATTTTTAGCAGAAGGGAAGGGGGGTTAGAGGGGGCTCAACTCAAAAACGCTAATAATTGCCAATATAATGATTATATCGACATGAAATTTCATATTTGAAGACATAACCTGTCAAATTTCAGCGATATCGGCTGAAGGGAAGGGGATGTTCACGGGAGGAGGCACAATGCAAGAACCCTAATAACTGCCGGTGTAATGATTTTATCTGCACAACATTTAGTATGAGGATTTAGGAGCCCCTATGTAAGTCAACTGTTGAATATTAAGACAAACGGTCGACAGGTTTTGGAGGGGGAGCGAAAAGTTAATTGATTAATTCGTTCTGGGGATGTACATTGCCGATGATGCACCTATGACTTTTTTCATATTTTGAATCAAGGGGTCGAATAACTATGTATAGCTGGGAAAGTCTAGTTTTAGATATCCTCCCTCTATGCTAATTCGAGGTGGCCGGTTAAACTGAGACCGGATAAGAGGGAGCCCATGGTGGGGTTCTTGTAGTTTTTATTTTATAATAAGTGGCTATAGATATATATTATTACAATTTTGTGTTTAGGAGAGGCCATTTTTAGAGCTGACTGATATTGGAGAAAAAGCGGATCTGAAGGTGCCGTCAGAGCAGCGGACACCCCTCCTCATGGAAGACTTCCAACACTTCTTGATCTACTCACTGCTCGGCAATATGACCACCAAAGGACTCTCCAGGTGAGAGATCTTGGAGGGATGGTATAATATGAGTTACATCGGCCATGAGAGTTGCGATCATTTTTGAAGTGAAACTACTGTTCATTTTTCATTGTAATTCGGTTTTTTTGCATTTTCGTCATAATTGTTTATGTATTGTTTTCACAAATTTTCTAATATTAAAATATAATATAAAAATTGAGTTAGGTTTTGGTTGTTGAGGAAAATATGAGCGTTTTTCCTCCCGAAACGTATTACATTTACGGTGTAAGATATGGGATACAATTTTCTATTTCGAAAATTTCTGTTAAAAGTTATGGAAGATTCCCCTATTCACAAGGTGTACTTGTTCCTCTTTACTTCCTCAGCTATACGAGGCATAGAAGAAGTTATGTAATCGGTCAGAAATTTGATGTTGAGTTTTAATCAGAATTTCATGTGGCTTCCTTGTTACCTGAGGAAGGCCGGCCATCACCCCGAAATATTTTCCTGAAAGAATATTTATCTCATTCTCCCCTCTCCCTTCTCAAAATCATTTCATAGTATAAGCAAGTCACTCCCAGAATTAGGTTGTACAATGAAACAAAAGAAAACCGCTGACGCCAAAGCATACTTTCATATAATAATAATATTTAAAAATTAACGTTAAACCGTAACATGGTAATAGGATACGTCATAAAAATATTTACATTAAGATAGCTTATAATTTAGATACTTAAACCTCTTAGAGTCTGATACAAATGGATTACAATTAACAATATTATAAAATGTAAAAATAAATAAATACTTGAAAATATGAGTACGAAAATAATAATTGTATACAGTAGATAAAGTATATATGTAATAAATACAGTGGATATGTTTTTATATTTAATTAAAATTAAGATAATATTTTTTGATAACTTTTCCGGAAGTGTCTTTCACGACGACATTTCAGGACGTTCTTGCGTCCCATCATCAGGTCACAATGTGCGAAATATGAAAAAAAGAAATAAAATAAAATAACAATTATAAAATATAAATATATACAAATAAATAAAATGCTAATAAAAATACATAAAAGAGAAAAACAAGACAAGTAAATAATGTATATAAATAATAAAAAATAATGACGATAGACAAAAAAAAGCTCTCATGTATCAAATAATGTTTTTGAATATAAAACACGATTTTTTTTTTTTTTTGAACAATGAGAAAGAATGCCTTTTCCGAATAGAAGGTTTTCTCTAACATAAACGTTTTTAGTTGAAGTTTAAATTGTCTTATTGGTTCTACTGTCTTCAAGAAGTGGGGAAGGGCATCAAATAAATTAATTCCTTTATGAGTTATACTTTTTTCAAAAAGAGAGGAGCAATGTTTAGTTATTCGAAAATCATCTTTCTTCCTGGTATCGTAATCGTGACTAGAATTGTTAAGAGGGAAGATATTTTTATATTTCCTATCATACACCTATCAGTAACGCCAGTATGAAATAATTTTGAGAAGGGGAGAGGGAGTGTTCTGTAAGCGTGGTTGGTATAACAAAGTCTTGTAATGGCCACTTCATATAAGTTTAATATTTTCTTTATTTTTTTTCCTTTTTGTTATTAGATGGGTTCAATTGAAAAAAATGGAAAAGCTTGAAAAACGCATTTTCATGGTGATTGAGGGAGCGGGTGTAAACGAGTTCCTGGAGAACGCCGCCGAACTAAATGTGCTGACAGAGTTCCAACATCGACTGGAGGTGATGACCCCACTGGCTCTGGAGGGCAACATCGTGGAAGAGTTGGCCTCCGTCTCACTCAGTGAGACACAGCGGCGCAAACTAGGATCTGGTCAGTTCTACAATAGTATTTGAATGGATTCAAGTTTTTTTTTTTATAAATACATTTCATATATTCTTGGGAATGGATTACTTTACTTGTTCAATACGTCATCCGTCATATTGCGTGAACTCTCAACAATTGCATCGATTTGATTGTTTCTTTATGAAAAATATTTGTTTTAGTAAGGACTCATGGTCTATTAATTTTGGTGCCAATCGTATTATTTTGGAAATATGCGCAATTTCGCTGATATTTTTTGCACATATTCTCAACAACTTCTGTGTTGAGAAACGCGTACATATTGTGGAAATTTATAAATAAAAACAAATTTTTTGATATAATGTTCCTTAAGTTGTTAACTGCTCCCATTTGTAACTACTCTCCTTGTAACCAGTTCTGATGTATGTATTTAGTGAAGTTAATTGTATTCCATATTTCCTTACTTGAACCTTATTTTGTTATTATTTTAATTTGTTATTCATTATTTTTTATTTGTTTGTTTATATTTTTTATTCCATGGATAGGAAAAACTTCTGTTCTAAATGTTATTAATATTCACATCAGTAATCACGGGATTTTCTAGTTGAAATTCCAATCCTTTTCTTGAGCAAACTTGTCTTATTTTACAACAATAAGTTGTATATAATAAAAAAATAAGTTTATTTAATTTTTTTATTCTGAACTGCTTATCTGGAACATGGAAGTGATGTATGGTTCTTCATACCAATATTTATACTTGGAGTTAGTGAAGGCGCCAATAGCTCAGAGGTAGCCTTGCCTTGTGAGCTCAAGATCGCCATTAGGATTTTTATCTGGTAGAAAAACCTTGAGTACGCCGTCTTTCGGGTGGGATGTTAAACGATGGTCTCGTGCCTGTACGATGCCAAGACCTCTACCCTAGATGAATAAACCTGGAGAAAAAGTCTAGCACTCTATAGTCATGTCCACCAGAGCGACGAAAGAGCTCTCTGATCGTAGGCGATATGACCTTGTTAATCGGGCATGAGTCACAATTAACATAGTGCCAGTTCCAGTAGTTACAGAGTTCTATGGTTAAGCTTGAAAGAGTTAGAAATTTGAATGTTGAACTGTGTATTGTGGATTTTTGTTTAATTTAAAAATTTCTCAACTGTAATTTTAATGTTTTCAATTTTTTTTTTTTTTTTTTCAGAATATGCCTCTCTGAAAGATGCCCTTAAAAGCGGTGCTGTGTATCGGACAATCAAATCTTTGTTTCCTTTTCGTAAGGCGACAGACGACTCAAAAATCTCTCTTGAGAAGAGCCAATCACAGCCTGCTCCTCTCCGAAAGACAGTAGTCAACACAGATAAGTTTAGTAGGAAGTTGTTGATTCTGTCTGAATGGGAAATGCTGGAAGAAGACTATCCTTTCCCTTGGCCTGGAGAGTTGGGTGAATGGTAGGTACCAGTCTACCTTCTAGAATAGTTAATTAGTAAAGGTGACGAGATGGAGCAGTCGAGGTTTCAACATACCGTCGTGATACTGGTGGTAGATATTTGTGTGTTCTTGATTTAATTACTTCTAAGTTGAGGAACGCGGACATATTGTGGAACTTGTAATAAATAAATAAAACAAACTTATTTTTGAAATATTGTCTATTCCACTAAAGATATAAATATATATAACTACCGGTTTCGGCCTTACACCATCGTCAGGTATAGTTATGAACTTAGTTATGAGTTATATATATTTATATCTTTAGTGGAATAGACAATATTTCAAAAATAAGTTTGTTTTATTTACTTGATTTAATTGTCATGTTTAAATCTTGTCCGGGCAGATGTTCTGCAGGTAAATGCGTCTAAATCAAATTCGTCTAAAGTGAATTTTCTTTTTACTTTCGTATACCTACTATAGTATAAGGAAGTATTGTAATCGTGCGAAAATCCGAAAGTTTCAAGATCCCCTGAATACGTTTTGACCATTTTTGCGATGACATCTCTTTGTGTATGTGGTTAGAACTTCGTGAGCGCTCTAACGAAGAGAGGAAGGTAGCTTCGAACTTGAAATTTGGCATGAAGAAGTCACACATGCTAACCTAAATCTTATTATTGGTACTCAACATTTTCTGCAGAGATATTGTGAAACATTTAATAAAAAATAAAGAAAAACATTTGTTTTTTTTCAAATATTGTCTATTTCACAAAATATATATAATATACGGGAGTATTTATTTTACAGTCAATAATATAATCCTCCAGTCTCTGTATATTACGTACTTACTTTTTCAAAATTGTGTATTTTTACTCATATATTTGTTATTGTCATCTTTGACTTATTTCGTATATACATACATACGGTTGTACTACTGGAAGGAAGAGCCTCTGGAAGTGTCTCTGCCATGCTCGCTTGATGCGTCCTGGTGGGGAGAGTGTTTGTGGATAATTCCTGAATAAGTGGACTGATGTGATGAAGGTGTTTGTCGTGAAAATGTTGATTCGTGTTCTGATGTTGAGGTCATTATGCAATTTGAGTTTGTATGTTTGATTTTCTGGCAGATCCCCATATCTCAATATCGTGAGTCCGTATGGTGTTGTATATGTAATGTTTGTTCCCAAGTGATAATGCTGATCGTCGTCCAATGAGTTGTTCAAATCGTCTTTTGAGGTTTGTGCGTTTTAGTCGGTGTTTGTCCAGGTTAAACGTCTATCTAAATGAAATCCTAGTTATCGGACAGTGCAGGATGTAGGAATGGGCTGGTTGTTAATGTAAACTAACACAAGCCCCTGTATTTTAATCAACACTGATACTATTTCAATTTTTCTTTTATTATTAAGATCTCAATGTGAGACATAATTTTATTTTTAGTGTTTTACATATTTTTAAGACTCAATGTATAGGAGAAAGGGACAGGGAAAAAACTCCGTGAGGGCTGGAAAAGGGACAGTTCGGAATGTTAACCTATTGAACTTCCATTCAGTATTTGTAAAGTCGTGGCTGAAGATGGTAGCAATACTGAAAGTAGTCCCATATTTTAATTTAGTATTAAAGTAAAATTTCTTTAATTACAAGTTGTGGAGAATACGGTTTATCTCCTCAGGTCGCCCGGTTTGCAATATACCTGCCGACATTCGTCCGAAAATGTCGTTTTGAAACTCTTATTAAACTTTTCCAAAGTTAATATGTCCTCAGATTTGAAACAGTATCAGTGTCCGAATAGATTTCTGCGATCTGTGTCGATGTAGTGGAAAGCTAATTAAATAAATAAAACATAACTTTTACATTGTATAATTCCACAAAAAGTGTACCATCATCAGCACAAAGTTCAACAGTGAGATTACATAAGACTGTCCACAAAGAATTTTATTGATTTTGGAGGGAGAGCAAAAACTTAATTGTTTTTGAAGAACATTGCCGGTGATTCACCGACGACTTTTATTTTTTTTGTATAATATATTCTTCCTAATTTGTATTTTTTTTTTACATTTGTCTGTAGTTATAAAGGTTACCAGTTCACGCAGGACTCCTACGAAGAGATTGGAGACTCATCCCCGATGTGGGCTCTCGACTGTGAGATGTGTCTAACTCAGTGCGGTCAGGAGGTCACTCGAGTCTGTATCATCAACGAAGCGCATGAGGTTACAAAAAACATTCCATTTTTTAGTTATGTGCCTCGCAAGTAAACTAAACCATGTCACAACTACCATATTTTCAGGAGATTTCTTTTGAAAATCTGTGTGCCTCACAAATTTTCCTCTTCATAGCTTCTCCTTTGAACAATATCTTCTTATTTTTTTTAAAATTATATTAGTCTAAATAATTTTTAAAAATAAATGGATTCGGTAATTTAAATCTTTCTTCTAAATAGATCGGAACATAGTGTTACTCAAAACTCTCCTAAAATGAGTTTCGACTTAGCTGAGTTTACCTTTGTGAAGAACTGGAAACTGTAAGGTAAACTAAATAGGTATCCCATTTTCTATACAAATCCGACATAGTACAGTCCACCTCCGACTTATGAATACTATTTCCCCAAAAATCAGACCTATATGATATATTTTTACAAAAATTTAATACAAAAAAAAGCTGTTTTATGAACTGTGATAGTGTACTCATAATTTAAATGTTTTCTTTTATTGTTTATGTGAGCCAGTTTTGTAGTATGTGTCTGAGAATTGACTAAAATGGAAGTAATGTTGTTTGTCTTGTTAGTTGTATGAAGCCAGTCGTGTGTTTCCTCCTCACATTCTGTGTCTGTCAAGTTTTTTTTCTTTTTAGACTGGCAGTGTACTGTTTGAATGTATAAGGGGATATTTATTAAATGACAGGTAGACTCAGAAATGTGTGATAGTATGTATGTATTAAGATTTTTTGTCTAGATCGTATACGAAAGTCTGGTGAAGCCGTACAATCCCATCTGGGACTACAAGACCCGCTACTCTGGTATCACGCCAAAGATGCTCTTGAACGTACAGACCCGACTGGAGGACGTACAGAAGGCTATCCGAGCCATCTGTCCGCCGGACCTCATCCTCGTCGGTCAGTCACTCAACTTTGATCTCAAGGCGCTCAGGGTGGGTACGATCAAACACAAATTTTCGTTTTCTCTAAAAATATATATATATATATATATGATAGTTTTAAATGTATTCATGACACGAAAGAGGCCATGTTTAAACTGCATCATTCATTTTTTTAAGGGTCTTTCATAGCAACATTTGTACCAACTATGAATTTGATTGGATGCGGTTTAAAACTAAATTTTAAAGGTGTAATATTTTTTGATATTTCTCACTGTTGCTAAGAGTGAGTAAAGACTCAGTCTAAATGTCAGAAAAAATAAAAAACGCTCTATAAGTTGACACAGTGTCTGTCAGACCTCGGTAAATTTTAAATCAGTCTCTACAGGTTTCATATAATAGAGTGGGAACTGCCTGTATGTTGGAGGAGAAGCGACTCATCAGGAATTGTGAGCTCGAGGGAGGCGAGTGCGGGTGGGGGGAACCCCCCCCCCCCCCCCCCCCTTCCCATTGCCAGGGAATAGCCCGGAACACTGGTAAAAAAGCAGAATTCCCATGAATTTACAAAATTTGTTAAAAAGGTGAATTCGGTTAGATTTATTGAAGAAATAATCTTTTGATTTATTTTATTTATCATTATTATATGTATATATTTTTTCTAGTTATAAGTTCTACTCATTTATTTCACTTGTGTATGGAATGATAGACACAGAAGGAAAATACGAGAAAAAATATGTAATGCTTTAGTGGTGGATGTTGAAAAATGAATTCCCCAGTTGCCAGGATTTGATTGATTGCATGCAGGGGTGAGTTTTGTACACGTGTTCCACAGCCTGAAGGCCCATATAAAAGCCCCCCGCTTGTATTCAACTATCTACTCTCCTATCTCTTTATTGAAACGCAGGAACATTTCGAAGCTCATCTGGGTTATATAACGTTTCATCGAGGATTCTCCATTGGAGAAGTGAATAACCTTCACATTCGCGCAGGATGTGAAGCGCGATTTCCTCCATCAGTTCATATCTGCGAAAAGGAGCCGGAACAAAACCCAGTTTAAAGAGATATCTGCAAACTGTTCGCGTCAAGTTTCCTTTCCGCAATGCCCTTTCCTCCAAGACTATTATGCAATGCGCCTTCATGATCCCTATTCCTCGGGGTTCAATAAGGTCTTTTTTCGTTGCTACTTGTCAGAGAAAACCGAAAAAAAAACTCCGAAGGCATCCAGAATTGAATTACAATTAAATTATAATATATTATATTTAATTTCGAACACCACATAAAGACGGCCTCTATTAATTGTCCGCAAAATGGGCAGAAGAGAAAGGAGGATAAATGCAGCTTGGGGTTCGTCTCAGAACTCCTAATAATTGCCGATGTAATGAATCTATCGACACAAGGAAAGGAGAATACAGAAGCCCCATGTAAGTCAACTGTTGAATCTGCGCATTGACATTTTGTGTTCCGGAAAATCCTCCTAGAAAAGTTATTTTTATAGCTAAATGAAGCGCTTTATACGCATTTTAATGCCCATATGACCGCTCGTTCGATTTGGCGTGGAATGACATGAACATTTTTGATTGAATGATTGTTATGACATTAGACCGGTTTTATGTACAGATGATGCACCCTCATGTGATCGACACGTCATTAGTATTCAACATCTCAGGGGACCGGAAGCGGAAGACAAAACTGCGAATATTGTCCGAAGAGTTTCTTTCTGAGCGGATCCAGGCGGATGTCTCAGGTCACAACCCCATCGAGGATGCTCTCGCCTGTATGAAGCTGGTTCAGGCCAAGTTACAACACTGTAAGTTGCTATAAAGGAGCTATTTTTACTACATATCACTATTATTATATTATATTTCTATCATGCGTAGAACTGGCAGTTAAGCCTCACCTCCCAACTTATAATATAATTATTATGCTGATCATACTAAATGAAATAGAATACATTTATTAAATACACATACATATCCGTTTTCATGTCAATACATTTTTGACGACGCCGTTAGCAAAGATGTAGTGTGCTTGCTTATAGAGCTCAAGATGGCGGATTTGAAACCTGGCTGAGGCCTTTACGTTTTTTATCTGGGAGATGAAGACACCGTGAGCACGCTGTTCTTCGGATGGGAGTTAAGCGATGTTGTTGAGTCTGTACGATGTCAGGCTCCTATATCGGGCTCATGTCCACCAGAGCTTCTCAGTCTGAATAGGCATCGACATTTGTCTGTGTTTGTCAGTCGCTTTTTCGTCCGCTAAAGGATATTGTCTTATGTAGTCAAATTTAATACATACGTCTCTCAGTTTGTTCATCTGTCTTTCGGAAGGAAGCTGCGACCGTCTTATTCAGTGGTATAATAGTAATATTTATTTCCGTTAAACCATAACATAGTAATTGGATATGTCATATAATTTTCTAAATAAAAATAGCTTGTGAAATATATTGATGAACCAATATTAAATATTAGAGCACATACAGATAAGAAAATAAATAAAAACAAAGAACTTGTTATTTAACTTTTATATTGTCGATTTACACAAAAATATATACATTGTGTATATTTCTATTTCTATACACAAATATCCTTTCATGATGATATTTCGGGGCGATCACTGGCCCTTTCCCCAGGCCGAAATATAGAAAATTTGTGTATATAGTAAAAATATATAATAAATGTAGAGGGCGCCGGTAGCTCAGTGGTATGCGTGCTTAACTTCTGAGCTCAAGGTCGTGGGTTCGTAACCCGACCGAGGCCCTTAGTTTATTTTATCTGGGAGGTAAAATAAACTTGAGCACGCCGTCCTTCGGATGGGACGTTAAGCGATGGTCCCGAGCCTGTACGATGTCAGGTACTCGTTAAAGACCCCTACCCTAGATGAATAAAAATTTAGGGTAGGCAAAATTTAGGACTCCCACAGTAGAGTCGGGCTCATGTCCACCAGAGTGACGAAAGAGCGCTCTGGTAGTAGGCGATATGACCTCGTTGTTAAAGCCCGGGCATGAGTCATAAAACCTAACCTAACCTAACCTATAATAAATGTATAATATATATTTATATAAATATATACTATATAAATAGTATATAAATAAAAAAATTGATGATAATACCAAAAATATTAAATAAAAGTATAGCATATTCATGGAGAACCTCTGCCAAGAAAATAAAAATGAAAATGAAAGCAAAAATTAAAGCTTTTATGTAGGTACACGACTTTTATGCATGTTTATACAAAATGTAGTAAATCAAATTTCCAACGTTTGATCATATTGATATTTAACTTATCTATATATTGTGAGGTTACAAACCGGGCAGATGACCTGCTTAGTATTACTAACCTGTTTAAAGTTACTAACCTGTTTAAAGTTACTAACCTGTTTAAAGTTACTAACCTGTTTAAAGGTACTAACCTGTTTAAAGGTACTAACCTGTTTAAAGGTACTAACCTGTTTAAAGTTACTAACCTGTTTAAAGTTACTAACCTGTTTAAAGTTACTAACCTGTTTAAAGGTACTAACCTGTTTAAAGTTACTAACCTGTTTAAAGTTACTAACCTGTTTAAAGTTACTAACCTGTTTAAAGTTACTAACCTGTTTAAAGTTACTAACCTGTTTAAAGTTACTAACCTGTTTAAAGTTACTAACCTGTTTAAAGTTACTAACCTGTTTAAAGTTACTAACCTGTTTAAAGTTACTAACCTGTTTAAAGGTACTAACCTGTTTAAAGGTACTAACCAGTTTAAAGGTACTAACCAGTTTAAAGTTACTAACCTGTTTAAAGTTACTAACCTGTTTAAAGTTACTAACCTGTTTAAAGGTACTCCGACAAAGCCGGGTACCTGCTAGTATTTTATACACAACCAGATTGAAAATAATAAAATCAACTTATTTTTTTCACGCAAATTAAATAGGATGTATTTTTATTAATTCTTGTTTTTGTTGTTGTTTCCAGCTTTGAGTTGGGGGAACGCAGTGTTGGGGTTTAAAAGGGATCAAGGAGAAGCGGAGGCGGCGCGAGTTCTACTGGAAGAGCGAGTGAAGCAAGGGGTGGCGGGACAGTCGAAGAGTCTGAAACAAGTGAGTTGGCCACAGTTGTCTGGGATCCGTCGGTCCGAGACAGGGAAGCAACAGGAGCAGAGCGCCAGTGGCGGCACGGGACGGACGCGGGAGGACAACGAGACTACAAGGAATGTGCTCGGCACCTCTATTTTCTCACATCTCGTCCGATACGACAAGAGCGGTAATAAACCTAGAGAAAGGCATATCTGAGAAGAAAGGTCTCCTCATGTGTTTTATCTTTTCAATTTAATAATAAAATTAATTTGACACAAGTGATTTATTCTTATTTTGATTAGTCTATGTATTTATAGTGTTGATAATATTTTCAGAGACTTCCTACTTCAATTTCAGTGAACTCTTTGTTCATTGTACTGAATTCGACGTAAAAGATCGTCGAAAGTATTCACAGATTCACAGGAATCATAGTCTTCGCATATCTGTGGAAGTGAAATGGGTGGTAATGATTTCTCGTGTTTAAGAGCTTTCGGTTGGTAAGAAAAGAGACGGGATGGAAAATGATGTTGGAAGCGGTTTTATTCCATTTCTTCTCAGGAGACCTGAGTCCTGTGCCATTGTGGAATCTGATTTGGAACATGGCCACGTTCGTCCTGTCTGTCTGTCCGCCTTGTTGGCAAAAACAACAGAATTGTAGGGAGATAAGCAAAAGCGAGGAAATACTGTTAGGTCCCTGCAGTTAAGGAATGCTGCTATTCCGCAATGTTTCAATGTAGGGTTGCGGAACTTCCCTGAACGGGCACTTCAAATAAATCATCTCTGTTAAACAGCCAGTTTTATTTCCCCCGGATCATCCGATACATTGTACTCGGTTTCAAACTTCTATTAACCGGACTTTCTATTATACGGACAAGGACATCTATTTTTGAACCTTAATGGTGTGAACCTGTTTAATACAAATCTTATTTTTACGAACGTCATACGTTGCATTGGTTTGTTTACAGTGTAGAATATTTCGAATTAAACATTTTTGAAGAATTATCCTTCCCCACCTTCTCTCGTCCCTTAAAATAAAATGAAATTTGTTATCTCTTTGCTTTTGATAAGTTATGTGTATGAAATAAAAATGTTTGACAGTAAAAGAAAAAGTGAAAATAATCAATATTAATGAGAAAGAAAAACTTAGTTTCCGGGCACTCGCTTCCAGTGGCAGAAACACTAAAAAATAAGAGGGCTCCGATAGCTCAGTGGTATGCGTGCTTGCTTACTGAGCTCAGGATCGCGGGTTCGAAACCCTGCCGAGGCCTTTAGGTTTTTTATCTGGGAGGTGAAAAACCCTTGAGCACGTCGTCCTTTGAATGGGAGGTTAAGCGATGGTCTCGAACCTTTACGATGTCAGGAACTCGTTAAAGATCCTTACCCAAGGTAACTAAGCAGGTAGACAAAATTTAGCACTCCCACAGTACAGTCGGGAGCATGACTAACCAGAGCGGAAGAAGAGTGCTCTGGTAGTAGCTTAAATAACTATCTAGAAATAAGTTTCTTTGTATTTTTTTAATTCTTAGCATAGCTCAATAATTCGACAAAAATGATATATCTACCTGAAATGATATATAAACCTTAAGAGGTTTCTTTAATTTTCTAATTATAATTATTAACATTTTCTTTGCATAATATTTTTTTTTTAAATCACAATAACCGCCTAAAATTTTTTCACATGAATTTTCCCTATTTTTTAACCAATACATATGCTATTAAGCGGACAAATTGCCCGGGCTTTAACTATGGGTCAACACAGCCGTCTTTCGTCGTTCTGCTGGAAATGAACCCGACTCCTTAGACAGGGGTTTTGACATCGTACAGACTCGAGACCATCGCTTCACTTCCCATCCGGACGGCGTGCTCAGGGTTTAATACCTCCCACATAAAAAACCTAACGACCTCGGCCGAGTTTCGAACCCACAATCCTGAGCTCAGTTGGCTAGCACACTACCTCTGAGCTACTGGCGCCTTCGAGAGTTGGTTGTCTGTCGGTCAGTCTATCACAGTCTGTTATCTCTCGAATCATTTAACGTAGATATTTGAAATTTTCACTACGGGTGGGTGTTGCTATAGTCAAAAGGAAGTTGGTAACGAACTGATTCTAAATGTAATATTTTTGTTATTGCTTCGAGTTTTGGGAAAAATGTGTGTTAGGTTTTCAAATAATTCCGAGCTACGAACGGCAGACACTAGCTCGCCATGTATAATCTTTGTTGGTGGATTGCTTTAGGAACGTGCCTCTGTTGAGATGTGTTCCCATGATCATTTGTAGTTCAGTTCATGATGTCTAATCATCATAATTAAAGCATGTTGAAATCATACCTTTCTTTCTGTATATCCATAAAAAGAATCTTCCCCCTGGTAACAACTTGCTAAAAAACTGCCTAAAATTATGTTCTCCCTGTGCTGCACCAATATGTTTTGAAACATTCATGGCTATGTTTGACTAAGATTACAGAGAAACTATTTGGTTTCGATGCAGAGGTGGATTTATTTTTTTGTTTAAAGGTGCTTGTTGCCGCCAAGGATTTAATTTGAACAATATTCAATTGAACCATAATCAGCTGATTAGTTTTGTTGTTCTAGCACGGGAAAAATATTGAGGTTTATTATATATCTCGCAAGAATTGTTTGCACCATTACGAAACCTCTTTTCAGTAAAAAAGTAGAAAAGAAGTTGTGACTGGCCCGGATGTAGAGAGATGACCTCGTTCTAGTAAACGTGGCACGAGTCCAGCATTTTCTTTTTCTTTTAGCGTCCGCCATTCTGCACTAACATGCCGCAAAAATATTATCTTCATAATCGTACGTATTGATAAACACGGTCTGATGCTTTTCGTCTGAGCCACTTTGAATCAGAAAATCTCAGCAATGTGATATAAAATTATGTTTTTCAAGCTTACTGATAGCTCAGGGGAAGCGCGCTAGTCTAATAAGCTCAAGATAGAAAAACCTTGAGCAAGCCGTCCTTCGGATGGTGCCGAGCCTGTGCGATGTAAGATATTCGTTAAATACCCGTCAAAATTTAGGACTCCCACAGTAGAGTCGGGCTCATGTCCCCCAGAGTGGCGGCAGAGCGTTCTATAAGTAGTTGATATGACCTCGTAGTTGAAGCCCGGGCATGAGTCATAACAACTAACTATTGTGCTCAAGGGAGTTCCCATCTTAATTTTCCCTTTAGATCTTATTCTAATTATATTTTAATTATGAGTTTGGTCAGTATATAAGGTTATTATTGTGTGTAGTTGTGGTGGTTGGAAAGGTGGATACGATGAGGCGGTACGCCGAGTACTACCCGCCGGGAATGAAGCAGGTGAACACGATGTTGGTGACGACGAACAAAAGTGCTGTCCGACAGGCCCGAGACCAGGCAGCGGTACAGGGAGTCACACTGCTCCACCTCCAGATGGAGAGGCCATCACCCAAAGATGCCATCATCAAGGTAATCTAGAATAGATAGGCCCCATTTCAAGTTGCAATGATCTTAAATTATACGGAATTCAAAGAACTCCTATAGAACTTTCATTGTGTTTTCAAAGTTTGAACATTGTTATGGGTAAGGAAGTTTCTGAGGATCTTAAGTGTAAGGACAGGCTAGTGGTGAGTCTCGGGGATCCAGCTTTAAAACATCTATTTGGGATATCACTCTCATCCTCTATATGTTTGTCCTCAAGTACACCTTGCAGCAGTAGATATCCTTGTAAGTGAGGTTATAGCTGGTTGCCAGGATCTACTGAATGTCCCTGGAGCGGCTCTTTACTTCAAATAGACTCACGATCTCTATGATGTGTCTGTTGATAAGATCAGGCTCCTGAGCTCCCCACAGCCATGAGTAGCCTATGGAGGTTAGGTAGTGCGGAGTTGAGACACCCAATTCTAGGATAAAATAAAACTGGTGCAACACATAGAAAATAAAACTGGATGAGAAACATGCCCTCCCGTTTTTATCTACGACAAGCCCATACCTTAAATTAATACAGTGTGATATCTGGGATTGACACTAAAGTGAAGATTGTCATGGAACCCTCACACACGAAACCCGCTGAATCGTCGACTCAAAATACTTTACGAACTTCTAAATAGACGATCAAAATTAGACATGATACAAAAAAGAAACTGTTACATTTACTTACTGAGACCGTTACCGACATACGGATCACAGGTATATGGTTCAGCAAAAACATCCAACATCAAACGAATTGAGGCGTTTCGGTCAAAAACCCACCATACATAAGCAACAGAACCCTTCATAATGACCTCACGATGCACACTGTACCCGAAACAATACAAACTACTAATATACTGTTTTTTTAGCAAACTTTACACAAATACAAACCCAGAAATACGTACTTTAACTTCACAACACTTACCACATAATCCCACACGAAGGTTGAAGAGAAGATCTTATTGCCACCTTGAATCATATTCGTTATTAATATTTTTCAACATTATTTTCTTTTTCTTTTATTACCACTCTTAGTATCCACCCATCAAAATTGTCTTTCAATTCCTTTTTATTATTATTAGTTTTTAATTTATTTATCTAATTAAGAAAAATTTTCGTACCGAAGATCTCCTACCACTGGTTGGCCATCCTCTCACACGCAATTGACGCCACCATTTCTACATGTACAACATAAATGCTGATTGTTGCACCCAGCAACAGTTGTATCTTTATAAATAGAAGAGAAAAAAAAAAACAATGAATATTATAATAACAATTTATTATTATTGGCTTATGACGTGGTTTGATTTGTTCCGACAGGCAGACAAGCTGGTGGGGAAAATGGTCAAGAAGCTGGAACCTAACACACTGCTGGTCGTTCTCCTGGCTGGACGATATGGAGAAAAAAACAACGGTCTTATCTTTCTTCACCTCCTCAGAGAACGTATTAGATAGGAGCTATTTTCTACTATATTTGTAGTATTAAAATGTACTTTCATATGTTGTATAATGTTATTCAACTATTTATATTTGAATTGTATATAATAATAATACATTTTTACCGTTTAATGTATTCTTATTTTTTAGTGATAACCTACCTATAGTTCCCCCCCTTCTATTGAATATTTTTGCTCGACTATGGATATTGTTATTCGCGCGATATACGTTTGTTTCTTGACACCTAGAGAAACAAATACTGATTGGATTTTGAGGAAACAAAAACTAATTTTTTTAAAGGAATTTCAGAAGTGTTCTTAATGAAGTTACGAGTTAAATTTGACCGCTAGATGGCGCAATGAGTGCATATATGTTTCAATTTATTTTGCTAAATATCTCGACAACGTTTAGGGAATGGACAAAGGCTCTTCAAGAAACGTTGATCTGGGAAGAAGAAAAACAGCCTTAATGTTGTACTATTAACCTGCCTTCCGCAGACGAAGTATGCTATCTAGGCCTCATACTCGACAAACGACTAGTATACATGTTCTCTGTGAAGGAAGACCAACAATATAAAAATTTAAACGTAACCATAAGAATCACAATACACTTTTTTTTCCTTTTCTAAGTATTCGAATACCAATATAAAAAAAAAAAGTGTGCAGTTCACACGCGGTAGAAGTGAAACCTTCAGAAAACGAAACTGCGAGAGAATGAGACGAATGCAGTATCAGGGAGTGGGATAATTTATTATAATATTGGTACCAAGTTTAAAAATTATTTTATTATTCAAACTCCATGTTTTTAATTTCAACAAATGACACGAGTGGCTTATGGTAACTAAAGTATGAAATAAATGCTTTGGTTTGGATTTGATCAATATATCTTTGAAATACAGCTGTTTAGTGTCGCTTTTTCGTTTCATCGAGTTTCAAATCACAACGGTGCTAAAGAAGTTTTCACTTCAAAAACAATATGTATTATATCAAATTATTCATTGCAAAGTTTATAGAGTAGAGTGCTCCGGTGGTGCCGTCTCTTGTCCTCTTCGGGTGGCTCACTGGGTCCACGGTGGGTCTGGGCTGTTCCTAACTGGTTCTTCTTGGCTCATATCGGCCGAGGAAAGGAAATTTTAATTAAATTAATTTTTAATTGTATGGCCAATATGCACAGTACATGGGCTAAAGAAAACGAAAAAAAAAAAATATACGGAAATTATATTTATATACGCTGGTAGAAATCATTAGTAGCGAAATTTTTTTAGAGTTATGCTTAAATACAACATTTTTCTGATCGGTAAGTACTCCCAAGTATTTCCACTGAAGACAAATGCAGTCTATTCAGTGTAAACCAAACCAAAAATATATTTTTCTGAGGAGTAGGATTGGTAATTTGAGGGCGAATGAAGGAATGAATAAAGCACACAATTAATAAAACTGTTTGAGTATTTTATTTACAACTTCTTACAATGAAAACATAATAAATAATACAATGGGAGGAATTAAATATTGAATAAAAATAAAAGTTAACGAAACATATGTTTATGTACAATATGGTTTTTTTATTTTTCCTTTTTAACGGGCCTACTTAGCAGGGAGTTTAACGAGGTTATATTGCTTCCCTCAATCTTTTCTTCTCTTTTCATTATTACGAATAAATGCCGAAGACTTTAGTTATATGAAATTATCCAAAGTTGATAGCTTTTCCGCAGTACGCAGCAAGGGCGGCCTCTCGCACAGCTTCTGAACAAGTCTGGAACCAAAGAGAAAAAATGGTAATGTTAAAGAAAAAAAGAATGGAGACTTGAAGAATAGAGAACTTTGTTATAATAAGGAACAGGGCAAGAATAAATGTGCAGCACAAAAAAGCAAATTAGTATAACTCTTATGAATGACTTATGAAGATGCCAAAAATTATCTACAACAATTCCTGAACGAAGTCAACTTATGGTGTTGTAAATGGCGCATAAAGATGCAAGAAAAATTTCACATATAAATAAAATATACCAAATCCAACCATCTTTCTAAACGACATGCAAATCCCTTGTGCAGAACGAGTAAGATACTTAGGACTAATACTTGACGCGAAGCTAATATGGTCCCATCATGTCCAGCACCTAGTAGCGAAGACTCGCGGAAGAATAACAAACTTGAAGTGTCTCCTCGACCACCGCTCACCCCTTGCTTTATCAGTAAAAAGACTGCTACATTTGGTGCTGATACGTCCGATCTGGCAGTACGCTTGTGGCCTATGGGGTTCAGCTGCTAAAAGCCACATAACCAGGATACAAACCACTCAAAATCGCGTCATGAGACTCATCACCGATACACCGTGGTATGTTCGCAACACAGTTCTACATGCTGATCTTGAAATACTGGAAGTAGCGGAGGTCCTCAAAGAATCCTACATCCGAATGCAGACAACAATGGCCAACCACCCAAATCCACACACAAAGTATAAGAGAACGTATGTACTTGGTCCGAAATTCGATGCGGATTTTTTAACGGAATTACATGTTTTCAGACCTCCTGAATGTAAAAAAAAAATCTGTATGTCTGTGAACACGATAACTGCCGATAGAATGAATCTATGGTCACGAAATTTCATATGTAAATATAAGGACGATCCCTATTAATTTTCAACGAAATCAGACGAAGGGGAGGGGGGATCAGACAGGGCTGAAATGAGAGATTGAGAAATTCAAAAATCCCAATAACTGCTGATGTAACGAATGAATGAAGTTTTATCTATGAATTCAAAACTCCATAAGGGTGGTACCTGTGGCGCACCCCACATTTTGAATTAATTAAATCAATATAATTTATTTCTAAATAATTTAAAAAACAATAAAACATGACAATCAGTTTTTGTTGTTAGTGAGTAGGTTCTCGTCAATAAAAAATATTTTGAAAACTCAAATTGATTAGCTTTTGTAATCGCTAAAGATAGGAAAGTTTCTGACTTTAATTTTATTGAAAAATCGAAATAATAAAACAAATATATAAAACATGTGAGGGGGAGGGGGGGAGCCATAGACCTATTAATTTTCCACTATTTGTAGTTAATAAGTTGATCTATTGAGCTAAGGAATGGATTGAGTGATCTCACCGGATGAGCATGGCAGGTTCTAGCAATATCTTCAGCTGATGCTCCATATTCCAGTCCAAGAACAGCTTCAGCTATCAATTCTCCAGCATTCTGAAATATTAAACATAAATTCAACTCAAACGGATTGCTCTAATAACATGGGCTTCAAAACCATTTTCAATTTTATTTTTGTCATTACACTAAATGTTACCAGGTTGTAGTGCCAGATTTTGATATCAAAATTTGAAGTGGACCTCTCATTACTCCATTATTTTTTGATCCTTTGATTATAACAGAATAAAATAACACTTAATCATAAATTTTCTCTTAATTTGGGTTACTTTAAAAAATTTTGAGGGGTCATTTTGTTATGTAATATTATTTTTTATTGTTTTTAATTTAATTTTTACATAAGGAAGGGTCCTAAGAACCGTTTTATCGTAAAAATAACGTAGTGAAAAAGATACTTTTGTAAAAATTATAAAAAATATTCATAATTTAAATTAAATTTTTCTACTTATTTATTTTCTAATATTAATGTATTATTATTTTCATTTGAATATTTACTAGTATGTTATTACTAATCAGATGTGCGTCCCACCCTAACAGTTTCCCTAATATCTGTTTTGTATATAATTTATAAGCTACATTTTATATAGTAAACCCCTCTTTACGGACAATTTTGCGATGTCCCTGCCAGCGGTATAAGAGAACAATGTATTTTACCCCCCCCCCCCCCCCCCCCCCCACCTCCCCCTGGACGAGGACAACCAATTTTTCGTCATCAAGAGATAAATTTACCTCTCCTAAGCGGACATTACAAAAGAATTAAATTGAAAAATGTAATTTTGAATGCTTTTTATTATTCATAGAATTCGCTGTTTGTGAAACAGCCATACATGCCTACTGTTTGGTTTATTAACTATTATTATATGTATTTTATCTAATTATCTATTGTCCGTTACCTATATATGTCGTATTAAACATAAAAGCAAATTAAACGTTCAGTAACATAAATTATTTTTTCCTTAAAACAAGTCACACAATATATCCTATATGTACACCACAATTGTGGCACATTAGGAGCGGATGTCAACGGAATGACAACCACCTAACTGAAAATGTCTAGTAAAGTCCCTGGTGCTACTTACAGGCCCAATGATGTGATAGCCAAGGAGTTGATCAGTCTGCTTGTGGGCTAAAACTTTTACAAAACCGTCAGTTTCTAGGTTGGTCTTCGCTCGACTGTTTGCAACAAAGGGAAATTTTCCTATTTTGTATTCGACGCCCTGTGAACAGAAAAAATCAAACAATAAGTATGAGTTAATTAAATATATCCATTAAAAATAATACTTACAAATGCTGTGTGCAAAGTACGAATTAGGACCATAGCGAACTACTGTGTTCAATTCTAGGTTTATTAGTACTTTTTCCAAAACCCACAAAATATAAAATTTCGGGCTTTGGAACTCTCAAAATAACCAAACCTAGGACTGGTGAAAAGTTCGATGTCCAAAGCTCAAAATATATTATATTTCGAGCTTTGAACCTGTTAAAATGATCAAACCTAGGATTGGTAACATGTCCAAGGACCAAAGCTCGAAACATATTATATTTCGAGCTTTGAACCTGTTTAAATTACCTAACCTAGGATTAGTAACATGTCCAAGGATCAAAGCTCGAAACATATTATATTTCGAGCTCTGAACCTGTTAAAATGATCAAACCTAGGATTGGTAACATGTCCAAGGACCAAAGCTCGAAACATATTGTATTTCGAGCTCTGAACCTGTTAAAAAGATCAAACCTAGGATTGGTAACATGTCCAAAGACCAAAGCTCGAAACATATTGTATTTCGAGCTCTGAACCTTTAAAAATGATCAAACCCAGGATTGGTAAATTGACCATAGTTCAAAACTCGAAACATATTCTATTTCGAGCTTTGAACCTGTTAAAATTACCAAACCTCGGACTGGTAACATGTCCAAGGTCCAAAGCTCGAAACATATTCTATTTCGAGCTCTGAACCTGTTAAAATTACCAAACCTCGGATTGGTAACACGTCCAAGGACCAAAGCTCGAAACATATTCTATTTCGAGCTCTGAACCTGCTAAATTACCAAACCTCGGATTGGTAACACGTCCAAGGACCAAAGCTCGAAACAAATTATATTTCGAGCTTTGAACCTCTTAAAATGACCAAATCTATGATTGGTAAATTGACCAACGCCCAAAGCTCGGAATATATTCTATTTCGAGCTTTGAATCTGATGAAATTACCAAACCAAGGACTGGTAACATGTCCAAGGACCAAAGCTCGAAACATATTCTATTTCGAGCTTTGAACCATTAAAAATGACCAAATCAAGGATTGGTAAATTGATCATCGTTCAAAGCTCGAAACATATTCTATTTCGAGCTCTGAACCTGTTAAAATTACCAAACCTCGGATTGGTAACACGTCCAAGGACCAAAGCTCGAAACATATTACATTTCGAGCTCTGAACCTGTTAAAATGATCAAACCTCGGATTGGTAACATGTCCAAGGACCAAAGCTCGAAACAAATTATATTTTGAGCTTTGAACCTCTTAAAATGACCAAATCTAAGATTGGTAAATTGACCAACGCCCAAAGCTCGGAATATATTCTATTTCGAGCTTTGAATCTGATGAAATTACCAAACCAAGGACTGGTACCATGTCCAAGGACCAAAGCTCGAAACATATTCTATTTCGAGCTTTGAACCATTAAAAATGACCAAATCAAGGATTGGCAAATTGATCATCGTTCAAAGCTCGAAACATATTCTATTTCGAGCTCTGAACCTGTTAAAATTACCAAACCTCGGATTGGTAACACGTCCAAGGACCAAAGCTCGAAACATATTACATTTCGAGCTCTGACCCTGTTAAAATGATCAAACCTCGGATTGGTAACATGTCCAAGGACCAAAGCTCGAAACATATTGTATTTCGAGCTCTGAATCTGTTAAAATGATCAAACCTAGGATTGGTAACATGTCCAAAGACCAAAGCTCGAAACATATTGTATTTCGAGCTCTGAACCTTTAAAAATGATCAAACCCAGGATTGGTAAATTGACCATAGTTCAAAACTAGAAACATATTCTATTTCGAGCTTTGAACCTGTTAAAATTACCAAACCTCGGACTGGTAACATGTCCAAGGTCCAAAGCTCGAAACATATTACATTTCGAGCTCTGAACCTGTTAAAATGATCAAACCTAGGATTGGTAACATGTCCAAGGATCGAAGCTCGAAACAAATTATATTTCGAGCTTTGAACCTCTTAAAATGACCAAATCTAAGATTGGTAAATTGACCAACGCCCAAAGCTCGGAATATATTCTATTTCGAGCTTTGAATCTGATTAAATTACCAAACCAAGGACTGGTAACATGTCCAAGGACCAAAGCTCGAAACATAATCTATTTCGAGATTTGAGCCGGTTTAAATTACCAAACCTAGGACTGGTAACATGTCCAAGGACCAAAGCTCGAAACATATTCTATTTCGAGCTTTGAACCTGTTAAATTTACCAAACCTAGGACTGGTAACATGTCCAAGGACCAAAGCTCGAAACAAATTATATTTCGAGCTTTGAACCTCTTAAAATGACCAAATCTAACATTGGTAAATTGACCAACACCCAAAGCTCGGAATATATTCTATTTCGAGCTTTGAATCTGATGAAATTACCAAACCAAGGACTGGTAACATGTACAAGGACCAAAGCTCGAAACATATTCTATTTCGAGCTTTGAACCTGTTAAAATTATTAATCCGAATACGACTTCGGTAAAATTACCGAAAACGACAAATTCGGGAACGTAGTACATTTACAAGGTTTGAATAAATCGAATAACTCGTTCGAAAGTTATAGTGCTCCCTGTTAACTTGGAACATCCGCCTAAATCGTGTTCGAGGTAGTATGTTGGATGAAATCTGTTTCTGTAGGTCTAATCAATGAGGTCAGCACATAAGCTTTATTTCTCATGAAAATCTCGCCTCATCTCACAGAATACACGAACTATGGGAACTATTAAACCTGTCCGTAAAGAGATCCGAATCAGTGATACAAAAGCTATGTTGTTGGCGACATAAAGACCTCCATGTTGAAGCTAATAGACCACTAGAGGCGGAGGTATCGTCATCATGGATCGGTATATTTAGAACCAGTGATCCGGATCTGTTTAGGAAGAGGCTCCGTGACTCACATCCTTCTTGAGGTCCTCCTCGGTGCGGCCCACCCAAGACACCTCCGGATGGGTGTAGATGACAGAAGGGACTGTGTTGTAGTCGAAGTGGACCGGGCTTCCCATTATCCCCTCCACACAGACCACTGCCTCGTCCTCCGCCTTGTGAGCCAGCATCGGGCCGTGGATCGTGTCTCCGATGGCGTAGATGCTGAAAAAAAAAATCCGACCTTATGTTCATCAGTAGAAAAGGATTGACACATGCGTATATTATTTTGGAGAAAGTATTGGGTAAAGAAAGAACAATGTGACAATCTATTGTCCAGCTTTCGACAAATACACTGCCTTCCTTGGCGCACACAAACATGTTACATCATACATTGTAGTAGGACAATCAATGGCATTTTCGTGGGTTAGACATTTTTCGATCGTACTACTCAAGTTTTGAGACACCAAATAATTATAATTCTATTGATTATCAAATTATAAAGATAAGGGGAAAGCTGGATTATATTAATTAAGGTGATTAGAAAAATGGTAAATAATATATTTTTTTTTAATATTCTAAAAACGCATAAATATAAGTTTTGATAGGTCAACTAGTATATAATATAAGTATATATACTAGATACATAATATAGAGTGAGCTCACTTGGGGATGACGGTCTGAAACCTCTGATTGACAGGAATCCTCCCCTTGTCGTCCTTCTGGATCCCCAACTCTTCTAGGCCCAGGTTCGTATTGTAAGGTCGTCGGCCAACACACACCAACAGCACGTCTGCTTCAAGCTAAACAAACAGAACACAATACTTATTAACTATTTTATATGCTCCAAAAACTATATTAAAAAATAAATAATAAAACATTATATATTGTTATGAACTAAATAATTTAATTTTATCACGTTATTCTATGTATTGACTATGTAAACCCGGGTTTAATGGAGTGAAACAAAAAATATATAGTTTTTTCTATTTAAAGTTTAGTGTTTTATTAAAAGAGAAATGATTAAGTTGTTAGTTCCCATGCCGCTGCTACCATTCCTTGGGTTTAGAAGCGAAGAATTCTTGTACACCAGCCCTGACTCCTCTAAATGGTCAAAGTGTCGATTCCAGAAAAAGTGAGCCAATTAATCGAAATAGATAATCCGAGAGTATAAGGTCGGGTCTATACGCAAAATGGGGTAATCAATTCCCATCAAGTTCTTGAATTTTCTGCTGGGTCAAATTCGAAGAATGGGGTAGCGCATTGTGCTGTCGGAAGAGTACTCGCTTGCAATTCTCTAAGGCCGGGTATCGCTGAGTCAAAACTGCACACATGCGTTCTAGCTGTTCACAATAGAGCCGAGAATCGATATACTGGCCGTCAGGGATAAATTCAAAATGGATAATCCCTTCATATTTCAAAAAAACACTCAATATCACTTTTTTACGAATTGGTTACCTTTAGCAGCACATTTCACACTTGAAAACAGACAACTTTTTGACATCTAAATATTTGCTTTTAAATAAGCTATATAAATGAACTCCTAAAATATGTCCTTATATGTAAGCACATGTTTTCTTTCTTTTTTAGTGCTTAACTGAATAAAATAAATTGTTGAATGTACTTTTTATTCGTTTTGAAATATTACTTTTTAAATGGGGCTTAGATTTTCTTCTGTTTATTCATTAATTACTTTCTTCTATTGGGTACATTTTGCATGTATCTTGTATGTATTAGTTATATTTTTTATTGCAGCTAATATTTAACTATTTTCGCTACAAAAATTTAGTATATAAGTACAGTCTTTACAGTTAATAACAATCTCTATAATACATACTTTAAAAAATACAGCATCTATATTGTAATGTAAACAAGCCTGTTGCCAAGACAACTGAGGTCGAAGCAACATTATTTTTTTTGAACCAATTTGAGAGAAGAAATCGAATTTTCAGCCCAAAGAAGAAAATAAAGACGTACACAAGGAGTGAAAAGCAGAAAGGAACAAAATTCAGTTAAAAGAAATAAGCAAACAATGCAATAACCTAAAATGGCGTAGGAAAGGATATTTTTTTTTTGAAACCCAAAATAGACTCAAAAAAACTGAAGAACAAAGAACCAAATCTTGAGAGAAGTTAAAAAACATAGCCAAGAAGAAAAGGAGACTGTAAAAAGTGGATGAAATGAAGAAGAAACGAAAATTTTAGTGAAATAAGAAAATTTTTATAAAACTCAAAAACAGAAGAAATATGAACAGGAATCTTTTGGAATTTTGCATAAAATTTCCAACACTTATTAAGAAGAGATTGAAAAAGGAAAATATGAAGAAAAGAGCCGTTTGAAAAAAATTTATAAAATGTGAAAATTTAACCAAGATTTCGAGTTAGTTCGGATTCTAGCCGCTTGGCGTGGTTCAGCTTCAACAAGATATACAAAATAAGTTTTATGTAATTTTTTTAAAGAAACAGGAGTCAAAATTTAAAAGTAAACTCATACAAAATTAAAAGGATAATTAAGAAGACAAAAGGAAAAGAAAAGAAGCAAGAATACTTCGAAAAATTATTAAAGTCGAAGAAATATCAAGTTCAGAAGAACAAAACACCGACGGAAAGACGATCTCAAGCTGCCTTTTGAAGGTGAAGCCAGTCTACCTCCAAGCCTCGAGAAGGCCAAACTTGTGTTCAAAGTTTTTTTTTTTTATTTGCATATACTGAAAAGTTGTAAAGAAGTGAATTGTGAATGGGGTGATTGTGTGGAGATGTAAACTAATGGAGGATGTTAACTTTTGATCTGCAACTCTGTAAATAATGTTAATTTTTAGTTTTAGTTTCCATGACGTCATGTGAGTACTCAATTTATATATTTTTTTATTCCAAAATGGCCGGTCAACAAGTAATAAATTTTTTCAATTATGTAAATTTGTAAGAATGTTTTAAATTTCTTTTTAATTCCCCAAATCTCTCTCAACGAAATTCAATTAACTAACTAATTAAAAAAATTAAATTAACTTCAGCAAAATTTAAAATCAGTCAAATAAGATTTCTTTTATTATTAATATAAAGAAGGAGCACAAGAAGCCCTTCAATATAGTGAGATGTTTTACAAAATGAAAACATTCTTTTATTTGTCAATTAAATGTGCTACCTCAAAAACACGTTCCCATGAGTAAATTAACAAGAAACGTAGATATATTTTCAGGTTCTTATTAACATTTGAAAGTGGCGAAAGGTCATTCATGGTCACCTCTTGTTTTTGCCATCTTTATTTATTTAAAACATTTTTTTTTGTAGTGAAAATGAGCCTTAAAGACCTTTTAAATACTGTTACACATCTATATGTAAAAAATTAACTTATAATAGTAGTGTTGTCCTCTTTTTCTTATTGTAGGTTACAAGCAGATAAAATTCGACATTTTCAACTCATTTCTAAATTTATTTACCTTTTATGTCTTTAATCCTTTGAAATAAAAAAAAACCAAAACATTATTTCTCAAATTTATAATCAGTATTGTTCCAGTTTTCTTGTTAGATTCTCGATCATATTATTTCGTGTGAGATTTTGAATATAGGACTTGTAGAAAAAACATTTCTTTTCCCGTAATTCAGAATATATATGTAAAGATTAATGTCATTGTTAAACAAGCAGTATAAATTAACTTACCTCTTCTTTTTTCGATGGATCTTTAACGTTTTCAACGTGGACTAAGATCTTGCCACCAGATCGATCTGCACCCAACACTTTAGTGCCCAGTTTGAATTTCATACCTAAAAAAGAGAAAATAGATTACATTTACGAAAGTTAATTAAATTTTAGTTATAATAAAACTTGATTCAGTAAATTATTGACACATCAGTACTAATGAGGGGTGATCAAAAAGTTTCAGGACTGATTTTTCTTAAATTTATTTAAAAAAGTTACGAGGTATTGGACATTGTCTCCTTCAAAGTACTCCCCTTGGGAAGCTATATATTTTTCCCACCGCCATTTCCACTGCTGAAAGGACCCTGAGAACTCATCTTCTGGAATACTGTTCAGCTCCTCCAGCGATGTTTCTTTAATTTAGTCAATTGAGTGAAATCCCTGCTCTTTTAAGGGTCTCTTGAGTTTCGAAAACAGGAAAAAGTCAGCAGAGGCCAGGTCTGGTCAGTACGGGGGCTGGGCGATGACGGCCATGGCGTTTTTTGTGTAATAATCGCGAATGAACAACGCAGAATGAACAGGCGCGTTGTCATGGTGCAGCATCCACTCCCCACTTCGCCACTGACCTCTGGTCTCTTCCTCCTCACAACCTCGCGCAAATGTCTCAGGGTTTCAAGGTAACGAAAACGATTATCTCACCTCTTGGAAGATATTCGTAGTAGACAACTCGGCCTTCTTGTACCACTCATGACACAGTGATCGACTCAGACATTCATCCACAAAAGCCTCTTGCAACATCTGAAAATTTTCTATAAAAGTTTTACCCAACTTCATCACAAACGCGTTTCTCGTCTTTTTGATTCATTTGACAAAATATCACAAAAAACGTGTTTCACAAAAACTTCTATTACTTCACAACAAATGTATGAATGAATAGGTTGAATGAAAAACAGCTAAGCTCAGGAAGAGTCAACAACAACTAGTGCTGCTAACCGTACCGCTCTCCGACGCTCCGTTGGCGCATAATCCAAAAAATCTTGGAACTTTTTGATTATCCCTTGTATATATAACATAAAATTTTCGTCTATATAGAATGTTTCTTTAGCCTGATTAGAAATCCGTTTCATGTTATATGAAAGCCTTAAATTTCAACAAAAAATTAAAAAGAGTTAGTAACCTTGTTTGGCGAGGATCTTCTGGAAGGCCTTGGCGACCTCTCCGTCGATCCCAACACCTCCAATGGAGCTCATAAACTCCACGGCAGTAACCTCAGCCCCAAGACGGCCCCAAACTGAGCCCTAAACATTTTGAAGAAATTATTATAGTTATTACAACCTAATTACTAAATGTAGAACATAGTTAAGGCCAAATTGTCCAGACTGAATTGACCTCTTTTGGTTACGGTATAACTCAAAAGAAAAGATGCTTAAATGGCCGATTTTGAAGTGTGCGAATACATTTCTGCGATCTGTGTACCTCGGATTTTTGCACGATTACAATACTTCTTTATACTATATGCATAAGAAAGTAAAACAAATTAAGACAATCTGAGATATCATCTTGTTGAAATGACACGGAATGAAACCACTGTGACAATGAACTGACCTGGAGAGGTAGGGACAAAACATACGGGACAAGTTCAAACAATAAAATATGGTAACTTTCGATAAAATGATCATAAAAATAACAAAAAGGGAGTGTAAATAATATAGATACATATATAGATTTTACAGAAAAATACCTTTTTCTATGCTCGATTTTCATTTTGAATCAAAATGTTTTTGATTTTTCAAAATTTTCAAAAACCTTTCAACTTCTTAGCATTGTTAGAAGTGACTGCCCTCTGTCATATCCAAAAATATGGATATTAATTGTTTTAATATATTAAAATACATATAATCAGCAAGATGGAAATATCAGAATTGGAAGGCAGGAAATCAACAGGAAGTCGCTAGAAGACCCTCAGTAGTCCCGAATATGTAAGGGTGGGGGATTGGGCAACCAATAGGCACTCAGAAGAGTCTCGAGGGAGAATAAAATGGAGGCGAGCGAGCCGCACCCAGCTAGGGATCACTTTGTCCGTTACCTCCGCAGGAGGAGGAAGGAGCCCACTCTGGAACCAGCCCTTGTCCTTTCAACATCCCAGAGCCTGGACTCAGCCGGTCACCTGACCAAAGAAGATGTGTTGGAGCTCACAATTGTTTTGAGACAGACAGCAGAGGTTGATGGTTGAAGAAATCCAGAACCCAAAAGAAATCGCAACGAACAACGAAAAAGCAACAAGGTACTGTTAGACCATGAACAAGTATACCAATAGATTTTAGGAATATAGTAAAATAATTTTTGAAGGATTCTGAGTAAGCATCATAAAGTTTAAGAATGTTTAAAACAAATGTATTTAGTCGTAGAATGGCGTAATTTTCCTTTTAAGTATTATGAGAGACAACAGCTGGTGATCTAATACGATAAACATTAAATTTAACCTTACTTTCTTTTCTTAATTTCATAAATACGTTTTGTTCTTAATTACTTGTTATCTTGTTTGTTTCTTTTCGTCTGTTTTTATAATTGTGTTTTGTGTTTTGTTTGTAACTATTATTTTCATTTGTTTTTAACTTTGTGTGTGGCTGGGAGTTCTTCATCCAGGACATGGATGCGGCAACTGTCAGCGATCCGTACGTGCCAAGCACCTCTGAGATGGAGTGGCATCAGGTGCCAGTCAAAAGGAAAAACCCACCCTCCTCAGGTGATATTCACAAGGTGAAGGTTCTGAAGGATCATCAGGTGAGTACCAGCAACCCTTATAGTCCACTGGAAAACTTGCCTGCAGAGGAGTGCAAACCACCTCCTATTTACCTGAAGACCAGTGTAAACTTTCGGGAGTTATGCCAACAGTTGAATGGCATCATAAAAGATAAATTTGAATGCAAAAGTACGGCAGGCTCTTTGATAATTTATCTTGACACAGTGGAAGCATACCGACTGACGGTCACGCTGTTCCGAGAGAGACGATATGAATTTCATACCTATCAATTGGAACAGGATAGGGCTTTCCGGGTGGTGATAAGACACCTACACCCTTCTGCGAGCCTTATCGAAATAAAGGAAGGATTGCGGGAGAAAGGTTTCACCGTAAGGAACGTCACAAATGTTCTTCAAGCGGGCACGAAGAAGGCTCTCCCCCTTTTCTTTGTAGATCTGGAGCCTGCAGTAAACAATAAAGAAATTTTTAACCTCGGCTCCTTGTTATATACAAGAATTAAAGTGGAAGAACCGAAGAAAAAACGGGAAATTATACAGTGCAAGAGGTGCATGGCCTACGGGCATTCTCGGACCTACTGCAATAACATGGTGCGCTGTGTGCGGTGCGGAGAGCAGCATCCATCCCCGGAGTGCCCCAGGAGTCTTAAGGAGCCCCCAACATGCGCGCTCTGTCAAGGCCAGCATCCCGCCAACTATAAGGGGTGCACTGTCTACCGGGATCTCAGAAGTCGGCGGAGCAACCCTGGCAGTCGACGTGCGGCCCCAGTTACAGCACCAGTGACCAATGCGGGGAGCCGGCTGGTCACCGCCCCGCCTCCTCAGGTAAGTGGGTCTGTGGGAGGTCCTCGGGAAGCTGCCCGGCCAGCTACCCTGCCACATTTCTCCACCAACACCACACAACCCCCCCTGTCTTTTGCACACGTCACCTCCCCACCCCCGCCTCCCCCCAAGAGGGTGCGAATGCAGCAACCCCGGGCTGACCCAGTACAGTCAGGGACTGAGCCAAACTCATTCCAAGGTATCAACGATCTTCTTTCATCCTTCATTTCTCAAATTCAAAACTTGGTCACCCCTCTATTTTCTTTGCTCACTACGCTTATCCAAAAATTAACCCTCACACATGTCTAATCCTTTCACAGGCAGGTCCCTGATTGTGCTCCTATGGAATGCTAATGGTCTTGTTAGACATTCAGGTGAACTGACATACGTACTTCGGGAGAGGCGAATTGACGTCGCTTTAATAACTGAAACTCACTTTACAGATTTGACCCGATTTCACATAGACGGATACACGACTTACCGGACGGACCATCCAGACGGGACAGGCCATGCAGGAACGGCGGTGCTTGTCAGGAGAGGTTTGGTGCATCACTTTCTGCCTTCCTTCTGCGAGCCTCACCTTCAATCGACAGCGGTCAAAATCTCATCAGCTTCTCACAATTTCACACTTGCTTCAGTTTACTGTCCTCCACGCCACAACATTACTCCGCAACACTTCAACAACTACTTCGACACTCTGGGTGATGACTTCATAGCCGGTGGAGACTACAATGCACCTGGAGTGGGGATGTAGGGTCAACAACCCGCGCGGACAGACACTTAACTACGTTTTGACGAACAGACGATACAGAGACTATTCCCCCCGAGAACCCACATATTGGCCAACTAACAGAAGAAAACTTCCCGATATACTAGACTTTTTTGTAGCTTCGAAATTCTTCCCCTATACATCAATAGAAATAATTCCCGACTTAACATCAGACCACTCTCCAGTAATTTTTACCCTAGACTCCCAACCTATTCAGAAGACACCCCGACCCTCCCTCACTTCAGGGCTCATTGATTGGGACAGATTCAGAGATATTGTGACAGACAGACTTAATCTGTCAGTCACCCTGAAAGCACCTCATGACCTGGATGATGCAGTGAACTCTTTCACAACAACACTTCAGGAGGCGGCATGGAGCAGTAGCACCTCCGCCCAGCCTGACCACATACACACACACAACGTCCCACAGCACATTAGAAGGCTGCTGGTTGAGAAACGCAGATGTCGTCGTCAGTGGCAAAGACATAGATACCCATCCATCAAAACACGACTCAATAGACTCACACACGAACTCAAAACAGCTATATCACAATACAAAGCAGAGACGTTTTCACTTTACACTGACACACTAGCCACTGACGATGGATCTCTGTGGAGAGCAACCAGACGTCTACTGAACTTTTCTTCCTCCTCCTTTCCCATTCAAAACCCGGACGGAACATGGGCTAAGTCGGACGAGGAAAAAGCACAAGTATTTTCTCAACACTTAACAGACACTTTTACACCTCATGACATTCATCATCCACTTCATAAACACATACACGATTTCCTCAACACACCTCTACAACTGAGTTTACCGCCGAAACCCATCACTCCGTCTGAGGTGCAGCAGGCTATCCTTCAGCTTCCCAACAAGAAGAGCCCTGGCTATGATCTCATTACTGCCAGAGTGTTGAAAAATCTTCCGCGCAAAGCTGTCATCTTTCTTACTTACATTTACAATTGCATCCTTCGCCTTTCCTACTTCCCAGTTCTTTGGAAATTTTCTATCATTACTTTAATTCCGAAACCAGATAAACCTAAACACTTACTCTCTTCATACCGCCCCATAAGTCTTCTTCCCACTCCTTCTAAACTCTTTGAAAAAATTCTTCTTAGCCGCCTCTTACCTCTCTTCGAAGTACACGACCTTATTCCGAATCATCAGTTCGGATTCCGACAGAAACACTCAACACTTCAACAATGTCACAGATTAGTTGATGAGATTTCCTCCGCTTTGGAAAGGAAGTGTTATTGCTCCGCAGCATTTTTGGATGTGA
Source organism: Aradus depressus (assembly GCA_963662175.1). Classification (NCBI taxonomy): domain Eukaryota; kingdom Metazoa; phylum Arthropoda; class Insecta; order Hemiptera; family Aradidae; genus Aradus; species Aradus depressus. Next base: position 19,493,057 of record OY759220.1, on the reverse strand, counting down.
GTCAAGCTTTCGACCGTGTCTGGCATGTTGGGCTGCTGTATAAGCTGAAACATGTGATCCCTGACGGTTATTATCGTCTTCTCCGCTCTTACCTGGATGATCGTTTTTTCCAGGTCAGACAGGTCAGTGTCCACTCTGATGTTCAACCCATAAGAGCTGGTGTCCCACAGGGGAGCATTCTGGGTCCACTTCTCTATGTTGCAAGCACATCCAGCATCCCAACATCGCCTGAGACGGTGTTAGCCACCTACGCCGATGACATAGCAATTTTAGCTACTAATAAATCGGCTGGGGACGCATCCAAATCTCTGCAGGAGCACTTACACCTTCTAGAGGGTTGGTTGCGTCTGTGGAAGGTAAAAATAAATGAGATCAAATCCCTTCATGTTACATTCGCCTTGAGGCGTGGTGACTGCCCAACTGTATGGCTGAATGATGTCCCTCTGAAACATGGCAAAGACGTACGGTACTTAGGACTCTATCTTGACAGACGACTGACATGGAATAAACATGTTACACAGACTCGACAGAAAATGAAACGGCGATTTGGACTACTCAAAAGACTACTAGACAAGCGATCTCAACTTCGCCTCAACCACAAACTGGGTGTCTACAAGACCGTTATCAGACCCATCTGGACGTATGGCGTTCAGCTCTGGGGTTCAGCTAAGCCCTCACACACCAAAAGAATTCAAGCTATACAAAACAAAATTCTCCGAACAATCACACAATGCCCTTACTACGTATCAAACATAACATTACATCATGACCTGAACATACCATTCTTACACGAAGTTAGACAACAATTATACACAAATTTGCACAACAAGTTCACGTCACATCCGAATACACTGGTGGAAGCCATGTCGGTCCGGTCCTTGCCGGGCGGGCCTCCTCGGCGACTGAATCGTCGTTGGCCGCGTGACCTCCTGCCTGAGGAGGACCCCTGAGGAGGCGGTGGTGTTGACCAGCCGTCTCATCAAGTGACTCAAGTGGTATTTCTGTTTTTTCGTTGTTGTGATCATATTTCCTAGTTGTGATGTATTTCATAGTTGGAAATTATGTAATAAAGGTGAAAAAAAAAAAAAAGTATTATGAACCCACGCAACCAAAGAAATAGGTAAGAATTAGAATAATATAGAATCATTATTTTTCAACAACAAGAGTTTATTTTATATATCAACAATAATTTTACTTTACACCTTATTACTCAGATGTAACAAAAATGTGGAATTTCAAAATTTTAATTAGAAGAAGGGGTTGTGGGAGGCCCCATAAAATTACTAACTCCTTAACGCTTCATCAGATTTTCATAAAATTTCACAAGCAGCTTCCTTTTAAACGCTATTATACTAACTGAGCAAATAGCATTACTAACCTAGAAGTGAGGAGGCGCCGGTAGCTCAAGATCGCGTATTCGAAACCCGGCCAAAGCCATTAGTTTACTTTATCTGGGGGTAAAAAAAAAAAAATTTAAACACACCATCCTTCGAATGAGACGTTAACAATGGTCCCGAGCCTGTACGACCCCTATACTAAGTGAAGTGAATACAAATTTAGAGTAGGCAAAATTTAGGACTCCCATAGTAGAGTCGGGGAGCGTTCTAGTAGTAGGCTATAATACCTCGTAGTTAAAGCTCGCGCGTAGTCATAATAACTAACTAACCTACTTAAGGTTACTAACCGGGCAACCTGCTAGTTATTTATTATTTAAAGACTATTGTGAACTCATTTTAAATGAGCTGAGGAGCTTTTTGTACAAATATATAGTGTCCAGTATTATTTACACTGACTAGATACGAACCAGTTCGAGACCGATGACGCCAGCTCCGATGACGACCATCTTGCCAGGAACTTTCTTCAGACTCAGTGCCCCAGTCGAGGAGACGATTGTTTCTTCATCAATCTGTAAACAGCAACATTTCATACATATATTACTGATGTTTAATCAAAAATATAATTTTAAGTAAAAAAAAAAGTTGTTTGTGAATAACCGACTAGAATTAATCAATTATTTTTTCGCTCTCCATCCAACGTCATCAACTGTCTGGGCTAAAATTGAATACTTGACTTGTATAGTGGCTCCTCAAACATCATACTAAATTTTGTGTCGATACATTTATTACATCGGGGGGGTATTTGAGTCGAGCCCCTTCTCTGGTTCACCCCTTCCCCTCGATCAATTTCGCAGAAAAAAAATAGGTACCATCCTTATGGGTTTTAGAGTTTAAGTATAAAATTTCATGTCTATAAGTTCAATAATATCAATAACAACATCTGCAGTTAAATCCCAAAATATTATTAAAATCCCAAAATTTTTGAGCTGAGCCCCTCCTCTTTTACTGATTCCGCTGAAAATTAAAAGGTGTTGTTATAGAACAACAACGGCAGTTATTAAAATTTTTGTGTTAAGCCTCTCCCCTTCCCTCTGTCCGATTTGACTGAAAATCAATATGTGTGATCCTTAGAAGATTTTGAATTTACATACAAAATTTCGGGTCGATATATCGAGAGTTACCGTGTTCACAGACATAAAAACGTTTTTTTTTTTGTTTTCATTTTTGGATCCAGGAGGACGGAAAACATGAAATTTCGTTGAAAACTCTGCATCGAATTTATGACAGATTACATAAATTCCCCTTTACTTCGTTAAGCTGGGGAAGTAAATGTTATTAATTAATGACGTGGTAACATGATCGCCGAAACCGGTAGTTTTATAAATATCTTTAGTCGAATAGACAATATTTCAAAATATAAGTTTGTTTTATTTATTTATTACAAATTCCACAATATCCGCGTTCCTCAACCTAGAAGTTGTTAATGACGTGGTGTTTATAATTTTATTTTCGCTTCAAAGGAAGGCCATTGAAGAGGTTTAAGTCGGAATCTGTAAAGTTTCGTGTATTGGATGGCATAACAACAAATAATTATTGCACGAAAAAATCAGATAGAATGGAAAATGGTTTGACTTAGGACGGTATTCAATTGCATAATTCGTATTATTTTTAAAGGAACAGAAAAAGAATATACATAAAAAAATAATAAATAAATAAAATAAAGAAAAACGAACGGTAATGCCTGGAAAAGGAGTGACTTCAGAGCCAGTGGCTATCATGATGTTTTTCGTTTTGATGGTCTCCTTGGGTTGTCCGTTTTCGAGAACAGTCACTTCATTTGGTGAAGTTATCTTTCCATGACCTTTGGCCCATGTCACCTGCAACAAATTTAATCATTTCATTTTTGAAATAACAAATAAATAGTATATACCTACAGTAGTCCACATAACCACTCAAGATGTTTTCCCTTTCAATTCATAATTCTGACAATTAAAAATAAAATATGTTTTCACTCCCCTCGAAACCATTCGATGATTTAGACAAATAATCAATATTTGAATTTTATAGGGAATTCTGAATTTTTATACTGAATTTCGTGTCGATACATTCATTACATCGGCAGTTACTAAGGTTTTTAAATGGAGAACACTTTCTCTAATTGGGAGTCTGAATATGAGCAGAATGGATCTTAGAACTATGACAGGACAAACATCTACACAATATGAGCATCACTATAAGCACTCTGTGCAGGACTCCGGTTCATATTCTAAGAGAGTGTAAAACTCTAGAAAGCAAGAAATTATATTGCTTCGAGTCTGCCATAACAGAACCGAAGTACGTTATGGAGGCAACCTGCAGCAGAATCTTGGACTTCATAAAAGATATAGGGTTGTGATAGGGACCAACACACACAATAGGCCTACTCTGGCCGCGGTGATACCATCAGCCCTCAAAAAAAAAATAATAACTTAAAAAACACATGATACTTAATTTTTTTTTTTTCAGAGATTTTCTTTTTACTTATTTTATTAATTTTTCTTTAGTATATATTCCATCAGTACATATTACTTTATATTTTTACTTCAGCTAATGATGTACAAGGGAAGTTATGTAATCGGTCAAAAATTCGATGCGGAGTTTTCAACGGAATTCCATGTTTGCCGACCTACATATTCCAAATATGAAAAAAAGTCTGTCTGTCCGATTCTGCGGAAAATAAATAGGTGTCGACCTTATAGGGTTTTGAATTCCCATATGAAAGTTTGTGTCTATACATTGAGTCTATTTCATTCAATCTATCCGGAGTTATCGTATTCACAAACAAACAATTTTTTCTTTTTTTCATTTTTGGAATCAGGGCTAGAAAAACATGAAATTCAAATTAAGACTCAACATCGAATTTGTGACAGATCTGACTTCTATACAGCTGAGGAAGTGAAATGATCTCATTAGCTTATTTCGAAACGATTACTTTAGGTTTGCTTATAGCGACAGTAAACTGAAAAGGAAATATATACAAATTTAAATAAGTTTCTTAAAATAAGAATTACGTTTAGAATAACCTATCAACTTAGAGTCTAGATATATAAACCATTCATTACCTTATTGCTTTTGAACAGGTGAGCTATTCCATCGGTCAATGATTTCACAGCTTGACTTTTCGCACCCAACATCGTATCGAGATTTAGACTAACTTTATCCACTAAAACAAATATTGCAAATTATTTTGTTAATTACATTAACTGCATGACACATGAATTTTAATTTCATATTAACAACAACTCTAGAACTATCTATCTATACGGATAGATCAAAATCTTGTGCAGGGTCGGATGCGCCTGGTACTCAGGGGGATCAGCAAATCTTTTACTCTTTCTAAAAATGTAAGCATCTATACAGCTTAGCTAATTGCCATCAAGAAAGCTTTAGAATACTGGTTAAATGAACATGTCCGAAAGATCCTCATATGTACAGATTCCCTGAGTGCTCTTCATTCCATCAAAAACGTATTTGCTGATGATCCCTTAGTGAGAGATTTTCTGGAATGGATACACAAATTTCGGATGAATGGAAGGCTTATAGTTTTCGTATGGGTGTCCATGAAAATGAAGAGGCGGATAAAGCCGCAAAAGCATCGGCTGTGGAGGACAATCTGGAAAATACCCCCATCCGGCCTGAAGACCTGCCTGGTAAGGCATACCAAAATGGTAGTGTTGGAGAGATGGGGAGGTGAGTGGTCTAGACAGGACACCCAACTGCAGCGGCTCAGGCCTCAGCTCCCTCCGGATCTGTCCAGGAGGGATAAGTTGATCCTGACAAGACTTGCCATTGGATACACCAGCGTCACACATGGATACCTGCTGATCGGTGGATCACAACCTGGGTGTATCTTATGTGGAGACTCTCTCACAGTCAGCCACCTGATAGAACAGTGCCAACAGCTGACAATATACAGACAGCGCCATCACATCCCCGACAATCTTCAAAAAATATTTATCAACAATTTGCTAAACGTACTAGATTTCCTGAAAACAATAAATACCTACAGAGATATTTAATATTAGCAACCCGTTTTCCAGATAAAGAAGATATACGAAATTAGTGAGATCAATTACCATTAACGATAATAATAATTATTGATGTGTAAACATCTTAGTTCTCAGTAGGGGCTATGTCACACCGTAAGTCTCGTTGATGTGCTTGCGTAAGTGTGTGTGTGTCGGACGGTTGCACGCGCAGCGCACACACACAACTACACACTTCTTTATCTGTGATGTCAGCTGTTTTTGAGCATTTCTACGTTGATGGAATAAGAAAGTGTGTAATATATTTCGACTGCATTTGACTTTTTATGTTGTAAACATCGAAGAAAGTGTAATATATTTCGACAGCATTATCGTGTAATATATTTCGTCAAATATGAATGAATGTAAAGGTAAATATATAATAACAATAAAACAACCCTAAAAACATGATTAGATATAACATTGTATTTTTACAACATTATTATTGATAATATTTACCGTTGTAGTGAATTTAACTAAAATATCAATATTACGAACTATAAAACGATCTTTCGGTAAGAAGGTTAAGATGCTGCGATAGCTTAAATTTGTCACAATAAATAAAATTTGTGGTAAAAGAAAATAATATAGTAGTGTAAATCTAAAAAAATATAATTATTTTAGCTATCACAAACCTATAATTTCTTGTATAAAAGAAATTGAAGAACAATAAATGTTAAAGTTTAATTCCTCATACTACTTTTCTTATTGTAACATTAAACAAATTTTAATCAAAATGAGTGCACGACAGCAAAATTTTGAAACTAAAGCAGATATTTACACGTCAATTCTCGTGACTACCGCGTCACTCACACATATTGTTTTTTATTATTAATCTAATGTAATATGTTACCTTCGACTCCTCTGTTCTTGAGATCATGGCAAGCCAAATGATAGAAGTGGGAGTTGTTGAGCATTGCTTTGGAGGGGATGCAGCCCACATTGAGACAGGTACCGCCCAGGGTGGGGTTCTTCTCAATACATACCGTCTGAAAAAAAACAACAATCATAGTAATTAGGCTAGTTGATGAGAAATTTATTTTCCTTCAGCAGTCTTGTAAATGTAACTAAGTGTTATTAATCGTTAGGTTTCGAACAGGGAGGTCAACAACGGATGCAGTGGAAGAGGTGAAGAATCTGGTGAGGGCAGCAATAACCGGAAGCACTGCCTTATGGTCTTGTTGGACATCAGAAATGCGTTCAACTCGGCTCAGTGGGACAAGATCTGGGAGAGCCTCTTACGGGACTTCAAGATCCTCAGGTACCTGATGAAGATCATCAAGTGAGAGGATGCTGTTCGCTGACACAACAGAAGGAACCAGGGAATTCAAGGTCACTACAGGAGTTCCACAGGGGTCAGTCCTTGGCCCCACACTGGAACATCCTGTACAATGGCTTACTGAGCCTTCCAATGCCAGAAGCTACCTAGGTGGCGTACGCTAACGATATAGGGATCGTCATAGTGGCTGACAATCTGGAACGCAAATTCCAGGCGGCCATGGAGCGGATACGCATGTTAGAACTTGTAAGTTTTTTCTTTTCCTTGTCTTTCTAGAAGTAAGCACGTACTTATATAGACGACAACTATGTGTACTTGGTCGTACATGTATATTAATGTAAAATGTCAATATAAAAAATTAATAAATGTACGTTTAGTAAAAATATCCTTAGTGTTTTTTTTTTTCGATTTCAATTTTTTATTGCATAAAAACGCATATTTCAACATGTTTTACAGCATATTTTCGCATATTTTAATATATTATACTCCATAAAAATCTGGTCTCTAGTCAAGGCCATGGATAAATTGCATTTTATTTATTTTTCTGAGGGTAGTTAGTTACCTTGAGTCCGAACTGAGCAGCTTTGATAGCGCCAACGTAGCCTCCAGGACCGGCTCCGATCACGACAAGATCTACCTCACCATCTGAGCTGTAGTACCTGTGCTGAGCCACCGCAGGTGCCGACTTCTGCAGGCATCCCGCCGGCTAGATTTAAAACAAAATTATATAAGTATACATATCACAGAAATAAGTATTATAAACATAATATATTGAGAGGCGAGGTCAGGATTACAATAATATCTGCATCAATTCATTCATTCAATACAACAGCTGAAATTCCAGTTTCTTTTTTAACTACAAATGATTAATGACAAAACATAAAATCTTTTTTTATGGAAGTATAAATACTGGGTGGGATGATGACACCTAGGGACCTAAGCATTAAAATGTTTACCCCTTTCTTGGAAGCTCTACAATGGGTCCAAAATATTGTCTACCCAGGTTTAATTAGTATATGTGGCTTTTGGAACTCAATTATTTTTTTACCTCCCAGATAAAAAACCGAAGGGCCTCAGCAAAATTTGGAACGACAATCACGCTACCTCAGTGCTATGGACGCCCTTATGTCATGGCGACAGTAACGTAACCAGACATCTCGGATTTTGTGTATTTTATATGTATTTATATACAGAATGGCTTTCACAGTACGTGATTTGTTCATATACTTTAGAAGATATAGTATGAATATATATAACGCGCGTTTTGAAACCCGACCGAGGCCCTTAGTTTATTATATCTGGGAGGTAAAATAAACTTATGCACGCTGTCCTTCGGATGGGACGTTAAGCGATGGTCCAAGCCTGTACGATGTCAGGTACTCGATAAAGACCCCTGGTGAATAAAAATTTAGGGTAGGCAAAATTTAGGACTCCCACAGTAGAGTCGGGCTCATGTCCATCAGCGTGATGAATGAGCGCTCTGGTAGTAGGCGATATGACCTCGTAGTTAAAGCCCAGGCCTGAGTCACAAAACCTAACCTAACCCATAAAGCGCGTCTCTTTTGGGGGAAATAATATGGGCTATCTAATATAAAGTTACTAACCTGCTCAAAGTTATTAACCAAGCAACGCCCGAGTAACAGATATTTGTTCTTGTTGCCTATATTATGATCCTAAACCGTTTCTTCATTTCTCTATCATTTAATTGTGCTCTTTAAATTTCAAATTTGAAGGTCAGAATTGAAATGTTATCTTTATAATACGCTCTGTAAATTTAATTGCTACGGTAGCCAGATTGTCTCCGCCTCGATCAGGAGTTGAAGGAGGGAGCGGTTAATGAAACGAGGATTTACTTATTCACAACAGTTTTATTATTACGTTTAAATGTTTATTGAACTGAAATTACACAGCCCTTAAAATACACCGGCTTATATTATAATAGACTAAAGAAGCCTTACTGTACAGAAGACAACTGTACCGACTGAAAGTGACCTTTGACGTACTGATATCACGCAGATAACACAGATAAGCTACGGCCGGAGTAATATTCATATACTATCCATCATTATTAACCTTCGTATAGCTGGAGAATTAAACATTAATCCTGACCTAGCAGTAACTCACAAATACCCGGAAAATTTACACGAAAGAGAATATAAAATTATGTGTAATGAAATAAGATTGCTAATGTTTAACCGTTACTGCTGATGAATATAACAAAATCATCTTTAATTATGAAATACATTTAAAATTTAAACGTAATAATATCGATGTCAAGTACTCGTTAAAGACCCCTGCCCTAGGTGAATAAAATTGAAGATAGACAAAATTTAGGACTCATAGTAGAGTTCAGACTTATGTCCACCAGAGCGACGAAAGAGCGCTCTAGTAGTAGGCGATATAAAGCCCGAGCTTGTCATAATAACTAATAAAACTGTTAAAAATAAATACATTCTCATTTTATTAATCGCACCCCCTCGAAGATATCCCTCGTCGATGTGCTGAAAATCTGGTCAACTTAGCGATAAAATAATTAATTTTACTAGCATATTATGAGGATATGTTTATTATGTCCTTTAAATTTGAAATTGGACAGAAATAAATGACAGAGAAAAAAAAGGAACGGTTCAGGGTCACAATACAAGAACTGGAACAAATACCAGATGAAAGGATACTGTGGAAATAGGTAATACTTGAACTAGTGTGTGTAGTGATTACGTATGAACATTACCTGCCAGTAATTTCGTTTCAGATAAAAATAACAAAAAATGGACAGGAAATCATGATTCTAAGCTCACAGAAAATATTTTCATTATTTTTAATTCAGTTTAACAATAAAAAAACAGTTTTTACATACAAATTCAACAGAAATAAAGTATTTTTAGTAAAAAGGAAAAAAAATGTATCTAGATGATGCTTGCACTGGAATTGCATCAAATGTTTATATATTCCATACGTTGCACAGTGAAATTATAATGAAATAAAGTATGCTTTACATACCCTTATTGAAGAAGAGATCCGACAAAGAAAATTACCGTTCATCTTCACTATAACCTTAACACAGAAAGAACCCGAAAATGTGATAGTGATAAAAACTGGTCACTGGTGACTAGATGTGACGTTATCTAGTTTTTATTCTTTTTTTTAATTCAACGAGTTACCCGCGTGATTTAATCGTTATTTAATTTTTATCTTAGCACACTTGTCGTATTACATCACATGATAGTAAGAAAATTAGATTTTTTTTTTCTAATACAGAAGGACATGCCAAGGACATACATATTTGAAGCACAAGTTTTGTTTTTGTGTGATGAGTACTTAGTAATTCATTTATTTATTATTATTTTTTTGAATAAAATTAAAGAACTTAAACACTAAGTGGACTTACTTGTTAAATAAGGGCTATCATTTAAACGATCAGCATGATATTCATATTTTAGTCAGCTCTAAAATGTTTTCTGCCGGCAAATATAATCAGTTGAGCCGCCACTTGTGGTCAGCATACTTGCTTTTCTACTGAACAAGATTCGTCAGCAAATAATGCAATATTAGACAGCTCAACAGTTATTTATATAGCTAATCAAATACATTTGCAGCAATATAAGTAATAAAGGCAGATCGTGTCAAGATTTAATAAAAATTTGGCAAGCTGTAAGATTTATTTTATTCTGCTAATAAAATATTTCTACAGCAACAAATTTACGCAACTTTCTTATGAACAGAAACTACAAACACATTCTATTTTCTTATATCACTTTATTTTTTATCACTCAGATACTTATCACTTTATGCACATTATGTTAAATAGATTTGATGTTCCGGCTAGCTGTCACTCTATTCTACTATTGGGTGCGAATTAAGAATCTGCCACATTCGGTGGACGACATCAAAAGGATGACAGCTACATGCCACTCCCGATGAGGTACGGGATGAACTTCAAAGGTAAAAGAAACCCGTTGGAACTGAGAAGTATCGGAAGATGAGTTTGACCTGAATGCAATAGATAATGAAGTAAAAGAAATTTTGAATTCCAGCACCGGTCGACTCATACTCGGAGAAGACAATGAAACAATTTGGACCATTTGTAACTCGTTTTTCTCGAATACCTTCAAAAAAGATTTTGCTTTTAAATTTGTTATTTTTTCTTAAATTTTCCTTATTTTGAATTATAAACATTTGTAAGAATGATTTTTTCGTTCGAATCATTAACTTCTATAGGTTTTATTTGAATAGCCTGATGGAAAGAATTATTATACTCGTAAAAAATTTCTTGGAGGATATTTAAATATTTATAGTTGCCACTGAACTAAAACTTTTTAAGTACTTTATTTTTCAGAGTTCGGATGAATCTTTCATCAATTGACGCCTTCTTTGGATGAATCTCTCAATTCTATAAGAGTGAAGGCAAGCTTATCAAGGCCACCGCTCCGTTCGAGCGCCTCAACATAGACTTCAAAGGCCCTCTGCCATCTACCTCGCAAAACCGTTACATCCTGACGGTGATAGATGAGTTTTCACGGTTCCCGTTTGCCTTCACCTGTGCTGATATGACAGCCTCCACTGTAATCAAAAAATTGCAACAACTATTCTCCATCTTTAGTTTCCCATTTTATGTGCATACTAACCGAGGGACCTCCTTCATGTCTCAAGATTTGAAAAACTTTCTTCACCGCCAAGGAATAGCCACCATTCCTATATCCCTCAGGTCGAAAGTTATAAAGGCGTAATTTGGAAGACAATGACCCTAGCTCTCCTTTCCAAAAGGCTGAATGTGAACCAATGGAAATCAGTCCTATCAGAGTTACTTCATTCTATACGCTCCCTCCTCTGCACAGCGACTAATGAAACCCCTCATGAGCGCATGTTCAGGCATCAGCGTAAATCGTACTACGGGGTATCTTAGAAGTGCAGCCCATGGAAGCCAACCCGGACTATGTTAGGTTGCCCAACGACACCGAGCCTACCATATCAATCCGCGCCTTGGCTCCAGCTGGACCGACCTCTGGACCCCAAATAAGCACTGAGCGAGCTGGAGGCTGCGTGGAGTCCTGTTGATGACACATGGAGACAGCCCCCAAGTCCGCTCCCTGGAGCTAACCAGCCTCTTCAGGCACTCTACCAGGGACGTTCGACCTCCCAGCTACCTCAGTCTCATGCTCCCAGCGGGGAAGAATGGGACGATCATATGCACTATATCATATACTTTTTATTACTATTCAGTTTTGTTCTCGCCTCAATATGTCAAATAAAGCCTTAATTCCCAAAAGGTATTTCATTTCAGTTTGTAACTAAACCTGACGATAGTGTAATGCAGAAAGAGGTAGTTTGTTTATGTATAAATATATTTCGTGGAATAAACAATATTAAAACAATATTTATATAGTTAGTTATTATGACTCATGCTCGGACTTTAACTACGAGGTCATATCGCCTACTACCAGAGCGATCTTTCAAAAAAAAATATTTATTTATTTATTACAAGTTTTCACGTTATGTCCGCGTTTCTGAACTTAGAAACTGTATTTTTGATCATATTTTCAAAGAAATGTTGATCAATTTTAATGAATATTATGTACGAAGAGTACACAGGGGGAGATGTATTTATTCTTAAGTGTATCAGAACAGCTGTTTGAAATTTTGTTTGTTTAAACACGTAAACAAATTGTCTCTTGAGAATTTACTTTTTTACTATTTGAAAACTTATTTATACCCATAAAAGTGAGCAAAATTACATACTTTTCACCCCAGTTACGGGTGAGAATAAAGCCCAACGTCAACTCGACTGAAAAACCGGTCAACACGAAAAATGGACTCACGAATAACCTCAAAGCACGACTCAAGAATACAGGTAACCCGGATCAGCCGAACTCACCCCGACTAGTGAGCCAGCCGAAGAGACCCTGTCCCCCAGGAGAAGACACATCTAGCCCAAGCGGAACAATTCTTTCCACTATACCCACGCACAACACATTCGCGCCACTCGCAGCACTCATCACCGATCAACAGACTAACGATACCACCTCACAGACCGAAAAACAAATTAAAATTCCCCCAATTTTCCTCTGTGAAGCCGACGATTTTCAAAAAGTACTGACAGACATTAAAAGTATCACATCTCCCTTCGAAACAAAACAATGCCACAAAAAAATTAAAATTTCCCTTATGACATCTGAAGACTTTAGGAAACTGACCAAATTTTACCAAACAAATGACGTAAAATACTATACTTTCCTGAACCCCGAGGATAAGAAACTTTCCGTTGTTATCCGTGGGGTTCCATACTCCCTGACTGAAACCGAAATACAAGACGAACTAACCCCGACATACCCAGTCCTCAGTGTAACGCTACTGAACAAGGACAAAGACCCCACTCCGCTGTGTGCTGTCGAGCACCAGAATACCCCGGAGGGGAAAGCGATTTTTCAATTATCTCGTCTCTTTTACACTATAGTGACTGTAGAACCGCGGAAGAGGTCTCAATGCATTGTGCAGTGCTCGAATTGCCAGCAAGTGGGACATAGCAAGAACTTCTGCCACCTTGACCCAAAATGTGTCAAGTGTGCAGGAGATCATCATTTCACAGCTTGCCCATCACGTACTCTCCAAGAGTCCCCAAAGTGCTCTAACTGTGGTGGAAGCCACCCCGACAATTATAGAGGCTGTGAAACCTTCTTAAAACTTCAATCACGAAGCACACATAGATGTGTGATAGCATGATAGGCATGCCAACACACAATCATGACCCCCGGCGATAGTAGTCTTTGGAAAGAAATCCGACGAATTTTGCGTCAGAACACATCTTTGCCCCCACTGACAGACGGACATTACACAGTGACGAGCGACGAAGACAAATGCGAAATCCTGGCAGCACACCTAGAACAAAAGCACCGCACACACGACACTGCAAACACAGGCATGAACACCACAGTACACACATATCTATCCATACCGACACAAACTGTTGAAAATTTCATCATGGTGAATTTCATCCTCAGAAATCACAACATTAATAACAAACTTACCAAACAAGGCCCCCGGTGAGGATCTCATTCCGAACATAGTGCTGAAGAAGCTGCCACCCAAGAGTACAGCATTTCTAACTGGTCTGTTCAACGCATGCCTACGATGCAGCTATTTTCCTAGCGGTTGTAATCGTCTTCTATAAACATGGTAAGCCCAAGCAAGAGCCGGACAGCTATCGGCCTATAAGCCTTCTGAACGAAGATCTTCGAACGACTAATATTGAGAAGACTCGGATCTCACCTGGAAAGCGCAGGAATTGTTTCAGCTCACCAGTTTGGTTTCAAACATAATCATTCATCTGTGCATCAGCTACAGAGGGTCTCGGAAAAGATTGTGAATGGTTTCGAACAGAAGGCATATACAACCTCTGTCTTTCTAAATATAGCTTCGGCGTTCGACTCGGTGTGGCATGAAGGTCTCCGCTATAAGCTGAGGAAGACATGGGCTCTACAGTACTTGGAAAAGATTGTTGATTCCTTTTTGGAGAATAGGACGTTTCAGGTGCGGGTCAACAACATCCTCAGCTCCAAACGTAGTATTCTGGCGGGAGTGCCACAGGGAGCTATCCTCAGTCCCCTCCTCTTCAGCTTATACTGCTGCGACATCCCCGAGCCATGTAATACCACTCTAGCTCTATACGCAGACGACACACTAGTGTCAACATGAAGACCTCCAGACAGCAGTTGACATGTTACAAACTTCTCTCAACCACGTCTCCAGCTGGTTCGCTCGATGGAAGCTTCAGTTGAACGCCAGTAAAACAAAAGCCAAGATTTTTGCCCTTCGCCGATTTTTTACAGAGGACCAGAGTAGGCTTAGAAACACGGCTCACATGGAAACTTCACATCAACACAAAACTCACACAAGCATAATACATACACCCGTTTAAAACATCTCTATCCACTCATTAACCGCAACACACTCTTGCACACTGCTCCTGTACAAAGCATTACTTCTCCCATTGTTAACATACGCCTGTCCAATATGGCATGGCGCCAGTCCTTCATTCACAACACGACTACAAACATTTCATAACAAAATTCTTCGTGTGTCTGCGCCATGGTTTATCCGAAACAGCCAAATCCATGAGGAGTTGGGAGTTCCTCGGGTCGCAGCCTATTTAAGGTCCTTAATAGATAATTACCATGGAAGACTAGGCCTGTGTTCTGGAGCAGCCCACTATAATCTTGGCCAGCCTACTCTCCACAGAAGGCTCAAACCAAGACATTATTATTTAATAATTCCATTTTATATTTTTGTGTAAAGAACCAAGATGTTCTGGTCCAAATAAAGTGTTGTTGTTTTTTACCATTATTTCATATTTTCCAACCCCCTAATCTCAAAACTGAAAAAAAGGAATGTCTCTGTGTGTGTGAACATGATAACTCCTGGTAGAATGGCTATCCAACCTCATAAGGACGGACACAAAATTTTGTATGAATCACTGTGTAAGAATACATAATTAATCCGTGCTAGGGAAATACATTGCAGGTGATTTACTCACTTTATTTTTATCCTACAAGTAAAGCTGAGCAGAGTTATCAATTCACTTTCAATTTTTTTTTTTTTTTCAGAAGTCGTAAACTGCATATTCAATCAATACCACTAGTTTTGCCCACTTTTGCTCGACTATAATACCTAAAATATCCTATAATGAACAGAATTATATATTTTGCATGGTATATAATCACCAATTTACTGTCTAAATGTAAACCCCCCCATTAGCAGTTAATATTCTTTTAATATCATTAAGATAATATAAAATTTCTTGGTCTCTATATGCGATATTTACATGGGCTGAAAATACAACCGCTAAGAAAGTGAGTTCCGTTTGTTACTTCGTAATCCTAAAAAACATCGTAGCAAATGCATCATTAATTACACTATGTTATGCATATTATCATTCTATAATTAATTATGATGTAATAAATTGAGGAGTTGCTACCTCCTACCTCCAGTGGAGCTAATATTTTTAGACTCAAAGAAAGCCCTAAGAATAATAAATATTATTAATTAACGAACAAGCTAAAGAGAAATATTTAAAAAAAAAACTTAAAATCATGTCATTAACTGCCCAGTTTATATTTGAAACATTAATGGTCATTAGAAAACCTTTTCCCTCCCAAGAAAACTAGTAATGATAACAGAAAGAAAGAAGAATTTCCATTGCTGCTCTCTCTTTGAAAGAAGTATAACTCATAAAGGAATCAACTTCTTTAATGAAATAGACAATAAAAAAATTGAAAACGTAAATTTTCCTCATTGTTTCAAGATAAAAAAAATAACAACTATACAAAAGTCGTGTTTCATACATAAAAGCTACCGCTATATCTATTTTTCTTTTTTGCTCTTTTTTTTATGTTCATGGCAGAGGTCCTCCTCCAATATCCCTTAAGTTCTATCGTAATTACTTTTTGTTTAATACTTTTATTATTATTAATACAATTTTATTAGTTATTTACTAATAAAATTATTTTTTATATTATTTAAAATTATATTTATAGAAACTTACATTTTTATTATTATATTACCTGGTTCGAAACCCGGTCGAGGCTATTAGGTTTTGAGCCGTCTTTCGGCTGGGACGTTAAGCGATGTTCCAGAGCCTGTACGGTGTCTGATACTCGTTTAAGACTCCTCTTACCATAAGTGAGTAAATGGAGATAGGCAACATTTAGGACTTCCACAGTAGAGTCGGGCTCATGTCCACCAGAGTAACGAAGGCGATATAACCTCGGGCATGGGTGGCCCACTATTACTTACCTTATTGTTATTTGTTAATTTCTTTTTTATATATCAGAAGATCATATCGCCTACTACCAAATATATACATATATCTATAAAATTATTATTGGGAGACACACCGATAGGGTCTCATATATGAGGAGTTTGGAGCCAGAGCGGACCAACCCACAATTTTTCGGAAAATGAGTTATTACCATCCTGATGTTGGCATAGGTTCCCTTTTTTCAAAACCAATGTGGATCACTTAGTTTCTTCACTTCAATGATAGATAGCAGCACTTTAAGTTTAGTCCACAAATATTTTCAGTCACAATGGATCATACGGCCTTCAAAAACTTTATAGAACACAAAAAGGGATCACTCATCCAAAACTATTCTTAAATTTTAAATATAAATAAATATTTGGGGCCCATTTATGAAGATAAACAAAATGTACTCAATTTTCAATTTCCATTTTCTTCCTGTTCAGTTTAAACCAGTTGGTCCGCTCTGGCTCCAAACTCCTCATATATACTCACAAAAACAGTTGGACCGATATTATAACATTTTTCAGAACACCTCAAGTACTCCCTTAAAAAACTTTCATGACTGACTGAGATGTCTCCAAACCTGAACTATTTATGAAGATGAAGACTGTAAGCATTTATAAATATATTGTGTGATTGGAATGAATAAAGCATATATTATATAGTACATTTAATTTATTTACAATCACATAGTAAAATATTTCTCTTGATACATACATATAAAGTCTCTGCTATAATAAGTATGGTAAATGGTAATTTTAGTTTTAGAATGAAACAAAAAAAGTGGTACAAAAATAAAGACAGAACAGATAAAATGCACTTCACATAAAAAAAAAGTATTATTGTAAAAAGCTAAGTAATATACAACGCAATATAGAAATAATTTATTTCAGAAAAAAAAGCCTATACAATGATTAATCATTAACTTTTTACCTTTGAGCATTTTACTTTTTTATTGCAGAAGTGCCCTGTAAAGTTAAGTATGTATACGATGGCCTGTACCAACTGTCCTATTCCAAATCCAAAGTATTTAATGTTAAATATTCATGCTAAATTTAAAATTTCCAAAATATTCGACTACAGACATTTCAATTTATTACAGTATTTTTTTATATGCGTAATAAATATATATCAATAAGTCGCAAAATGTATATATATATTTTTTTTTTTTTGTAGCTAAATATAGACCAATATACACATATCTTTAAATTGAAAATATAAATTTAGTTAAATAACAGATCTGAAATTGTTATTCTATATACATAGGTATTTTTTGTTCTAATTATTAAGTTAGAATACATCTTAAAGAATATACTATCTAAAATGAATGAGGGAAGTCGAGATTCTGTCGTGTAAATAAAAAAAACTCAGTGGCCAACGTTTCGGAAACTATTTATTTCATTCTTCTTGTCCTTATAATGATGAGTGGATGGGAGTGATGAAGGTGGTGTGTATGTGTTTGGGTATGCAACAAAACACATACCTTCACTAAACACATCCACTCGTCATTATAAGGCCCTAGAAAAGGAATAAATAGTTTCCGAAATGTTGGCCAAACACTGAGTTTTTTATTTACACGACAGTACTTTCAGTTCCCTCAAAATTGAAAAGATACTGTCGACTCTATCAATCATTATGACATATGTATGTATAGACCAAAGTTTACACGACTAATCTTTAAATATATATCTTACTTACATACCCTATAGTATAGTGACACATTATGTATAACAATTTTCCCGTATACTATACGCAATATATATAATAAATACGTATATTGTACGTAATATGTATGAGAAAATATTATTTTTGTTTCTTGCTACAAAGAACTTCAAATAATTTTCATCAGTGTAGCTAAATGAAATAAATTTGTTTTTAAGGGCATGAACTCTTTTCAAATAGGTAAATATAAACGTTAACTTTGGAATAGGACTGCAGGCATTTAGGTACAAAGTAGTTATGCTTTTATAAAATAAACTATTTCAAATAGATCAATTTTGGAATTAAAATCCTAATATCTTAAATATTATTAAATACGTATGAATAAGTCAGCAAACATTTTGCTTTTAAACTTTAAATTTCTAAAAATACGTTTTTTTGTTTTCTTTTTCTTCTAAAGGTTGTACCTCCCTAGGATATTTCTATAAATATAATCTTTATTTAAATATATATTTAATATATATTATATATATATTTAATATATATTATATATATATATATATATATATATATATATATATATATATATATATATATATATATATATATATATATATATATATATATATACATATATATTTAAGTATTATAAAACTTAAAAGTCTGGAGATTTAAAATTATTTATATTATTAACAATTGTCTGCTTTTAAACTAAAGACTAACCAGTCCATTAGTCACAAAAACCTGTTCTTAGAAACAAAATCTCCAATTTTGGAAGTATTTCAGAATTCAGCGCTGAACTCTGCTTAAGTATAAGTCCCTTAGGAGCTGGAACCTTCGTTTCTTTTCTTAAATTTGTAAAGCACTTTTACAAGGGGATTCAGACTGATAAAACGATATGGCATCCACCCATATCTGTACTTAGAGCTGGATTTTCGAGAGTATTCTTCTAATCTTTATTCCAGGATACGCGAATTACATATTTATATCCTCTTGTGAAAGTTTTATAATAATGAATATTTTCCACAGCTTTATTCTTCTCCCAACTTATTTTTTGGTCTTTACGAGTCGATCTCTGTATCAGTCTTAGTCCTAGACAAGAGTGTTTCAACACAGAGATGGACTCATAAAAAGCGTTTTAAAGAATATTATGATCAATAAGAAAAAAATTATTTACAATAAAGATCGACAAATAAATTAAAGTTACTGGTAATAAGACTTTTTCGAAAAGTTTTTTTGCTAGGTGTAAAGAAAGACCAACAATAAATGAAGTCCACACATCCGTGTATGAACATTCGTTATTAAAATGTGAATAGAGTAGATGGAATGTTCGTGTTTGTTTACGATTATTTGAGGTCAATGACGAATAACGAACACCTGTTAATTGCGCTAGGAGTCAATAAAATTCGCGTGTAGTGGACATGGGCGTCTACACTTCTCTCCTAATATCTTTCCTAGGCAAGATATTGACCCAATTTCAGGTAGTGTTGTCAGTTTTTGCTAAAAAAATAACCTAAACTCGATACAAATATCAACATATATTAAAATTTAACTTAAATTGATAAAAACAGTTGAATAAGTGGATAAAATTTCTCCTACAAAATATACCTAATACAATTTTTTTGGGCATGTTTTTCATATAAGATGTTAAATTTATATCAAAATTCAATTTAATATATCCTGTTAACGTAAACATTTCAATTTAGTTAGTTATTGCTCTCCTGCGATTTTTATGTAAATAGAGCATCAAACATCTGGGTCTTAGTGTCAAATCGAAATAACATATTAAGAAATATGACGTTGCTGCAACAATATTTCCGTAACTTCTACACGAATATTCACACTTCCTGTAACGAATAGTGAATGATCTGTTTTGAGGGTGAAATGTGTAGAAAGTGCATTCAGTAAATAATCTTGACCAAACATCTGCTAATGCATGTGAGGATTTAACTTTAGCGCTCAATTCTGAAATAGACAAGTTCCAATTTTTTTAGTACCTTACTCCACAGCCGACCCAATTACTAATGTTACCCCTATTACACTGAGAACTAGGTATATTATACGTAAATATTAAAATACATATTTAGTATTTATTTTAATAACTTTTTAATATTTTATTTTTAAATCCTTCAAATGGATCTACATGATGTTTCATTAACTATGAATCAACTACTTTTCTCTGAAACAGTTGGTACAGTCAAAAAATGTATATATTAAGTCACCAACCACTACATTTTTTTCTAGGTCAACCGCTGTCCTAAATTTATTTTAAAGTAGTATGCGATATATTTCAGATTACTTTTGTTTTTCCAATGGCGTTTAGTATACACTATACTTTTTAAATTTAAAACTATAGGCAAATATAAAAAAAATAAAAGGATGAATGCAGTTTTGAATAAAACTGGGAAAATAAATAAGAGAATATCAATTTTTCTTCACAATTCCTTATTAATCCCCATAGATTTATACGAAATATATAAAATAAAATCTATTTTCCTTACTAAATACTATAGTTTATTCAATATACATTTTTATCTTTTGAATAAAATTATGGAAATGAATGGGGAAAATGGGTATTATATCTTTTGAATAAACTATCGTATTTAGTAAGGAAAATAGATTTTATTTGATATCTTTCGTATAAATCTATGGGAATTCCAGCTTAGGAAGTTAATAAAGAAAATGGATAATGCCTTATTGAACGTACACATTGGCCATAAATGGATTTTATTATATATCTTTCGTATAAATCTATGGAAATAAATAAGGAATTGTATATCTTTTGAATCAAATCGGAAATAAAAAAGAAAAATGGGTTTTGTTTATTTTATGGCTTTTAAATAAAATTATTGGTACGATTATGCAATTACTTTATGAGAGTCACTCTCCTCAAAAGCAACATTTGAATTTAGCAATTCAACTAATGTTCTCAATAATGACTGGTCTGAAGACACTTTTACGATATTTAAAAAATCCGCATGAAACTTAATGTAGTTTTCTTATCTGTAGATAAATGTTTACCGTTCTATGGAAAAAAACGAAAACAAGCGGTAAAAAAAAATCACGGTTACCATTGGGGGTACAATTTAAAAAAAATGTTGTGGATTTGTCATACAATTTTTTTTATTGAACCAACTATTATAAATAAAAATTGTTCCATAGTTAATGGAACAGTCTGTATATAATTTACTTAAGTAGAGAAGGCAACACTTCGCATGAGAGCTACACAAGCATCATTAGCCTCACACAAAACAAACAATAAAAATATATACAATTTTTAACCAAGAAAATGGATTACATCTTTGTACACAACACATCAACATATAATTCTCATTTGGCATCCATTCTTGCTCTCAGCTTGGCGTGGATTTGAAGAAATTCAGGCTCCTTTGGAGATATCTCTTTTTCTGTCAGATCTCTTTCCAACTGAAAGCAAATAAAGAAAATATTATAAGAAAAACTTATAACAAGTAGATAAGGCTACAAGAAACGCCCTAACTCCAAGGTCTTGTATACTGCCGTAACCGTTATCGCTCAGGGCGGTTTTACATCTATTATACAGGGTGTCTCATTATAATAATAGCTTTAGTTCATATTGTGCTTTCATTTTTATTTTTTTGGCAAAGGTCTTCCACCAATATCCTATAAGTTCTATTACAATTACTTTTATATAATATTTTTATTTTTATAATAAATTTTGTTAATTGACTTCTATGTTATTTGTCAATTTATATATCGGGCGTCGGTAGTTTGGGTTTTTTGAATTGAATCCATCCTGTGATCCCCCTTCTCTTCTGCCGATTCCGCTGAAAATTAATAAGTGCCGTCCATATGGGGTTTTAAATTCACGTATGAAATTATGTCTTCATACATTCATTACAACGGCAGTTATAAGAATGTGAAGATGGCTGATGTAGTGAGAAGTGATTATTTCACAGGTTGTCAAATAAAATGTAGTATGACCTCTCACAGATTTTTATTAGAAATAGCTAGCCGGCTTTCGAGGTTTCCCTCATCATGTTTTAATTTTTTATCAGGTATGCTTATTTCAATTTTTTTTTAACTTTGCACAATTTAATATATTTATCTTTGTCGCCTTTAATATTAAGGATGGTTTCTTTTGTAGACTGCCTGATGATGAGGAAAACCTCGAAAGCCGGCTGTGAGAGGTCAAACTAAATTTTATTTGACAAGCTATGCAGTTAAAAGAGTTTTTGAGTTAACTCCTCCCCTTTGGCAGATTTGGCTTAAAATCGATAGGTGTTGTCCTTACGGGGTTTTGGTCACATATATAAAATTTCATGTCGATACATTCATTCTATCGGGAGTTATCGTGTTCACAGATACATAGACAGCATTTTTTTTTTTTTCATAATTGGAATTTAGAGGTCGGAAAACCAGAAATTCCATTGAAAACTTGGTATCGAATTTCTGACCGAATAACTTCGCATATACTTCGTATATCTGAGGAAGCAACAAATCGGTAAATATCCGGAGTTGCCTCGTTCAGAAGTTATTATAAAACATCTTAATACGCATATTTTAAACACAAAATATATATTTTCCTTTGAATTTGATTTAAAAAATATAGGCTATAAGTTCTAGACCAAGTCTGCAACAATTGCAGACCAAAACAACGTGCTATAACAAAATTTGTGGCATAATTTAATGATGGAATTATAAAAATAAACGTGTTGAATATGTCATGTATATATAGTATATTTATCGAGACAGACATAGTCCCAAATAGATATATTAGGACTCACCAGGACACACCTAGGGACCTAAGCACCCCTAAATTCTCATGGAACAATATAACTGTTTCTCACCTGACTAGATTTAGCATATTACTGAAATACGGATATTTCCAACTATTGGACTTACTTATTTCTGTTCAGAATGAGAGCAGGCGTTTCTCACTTGAAATAATAGGTGAGAACTTGTGTGGTAATAAGTTATGAAGAACTAAACAATTGTATAATTCTGGTGTATAGAGTAATTATGCATCTGGATTGTTTAAGCTACATACATACTCCTATGTAACTGATCAAACGGCATATTACATCATAATACAGCAATGAGATGGTATATTGTGATTATGAATACAGGATAAGTGTATAATATTTCTCAAAAATAAATAATGTCCATAAAAACAATCACAGAAAAAATAGTGCTTGCCTATTATGCTCAAAATCACGGGTTCCGAGCCCGGAAGATGGCCGCAATTGTTTTATCTGGAAGATGGAAAAAATCAAGGGGCAAAATTTAGGACAACGACAGTAGTCGAGCTCATGTCCACCAGAGCGATGATAGGGATATCACCTCGAAGTTTAAGCCCGGGCATGGATCACAAAAATATTCTGCTTTGATGCTTATAATGGAAGCAAT
The DNA here is from genome assembly GCA_963662175.1 of Aradus depressus. Lineage (NCBI taxonomy): Eukaryota > Metazoa > Arthropoda > Insecta > Hemiptera > Aradidae > Aradus > Aradus depressus. Next base: position 19,469,537 of record OY759220.1, on the reverse strand, counting down.
TTTGAGTATTCAATTTCTTAAAGATACAAATTTTTTTCACTTTTGAAGAATTTCCGTTGGACTGGGATGGGAAATCTTTCACGTTGAATTTCATAGTTTTAGCTATATAGGATCAGGGCGCTAGAGTCGATGATTAACACAAAAACTCTAAAAACTGCCCTTGTAATGAATGTATTGACACTTAGTATAATATAAGAACTCGGAAGTTACTATGTAAGTCAAACTACATACGAGATAATAAAATTGTATTGAAAACAAATAAATACAAATAATAAGCAAATGTACATGACTTTTTCAAGATAATAAAAATCTTTAGAACATAAAAAAAATGAATGATGTTAATTATATGTTATTAAAATTATGATGGTCAGAAAATAATATGGCGGAGCTAATCGTGAGAAGATAGCGCATACAGAAGTCAGCAAATATCCCACTCTTTGTTACAATAGATCACCATGCCAAAATGATCAACTCGACTTTAACAGTTTGATCTTTATATAACTTTGTAATATCGAATTTAGTTATTGTGACCCATTCTTTAACTACACATCGCCTACTAAAAGAGTGCTCTTTCGATTCTCTGGTGTACAAAAGCCCCACTCTTCTATGAGAGTCCTTAATTTTACTTACCGAAGTGTTTTTTCTCATTTTGAAAATTTCTGGTTTTATGGCGGTTTGAAATTTTTAATTTTTTTCTAAAATTAATAACTTATTTTGTTTTATAGATGAGTAATAGCACTTTTGATACAATATCACAGAAATTGTTGCCATATCCTGCTACTAAAGCGACGGATGAGCCTAACTTTACATGTGAATCCTAAATTGTTATTCACCTGGGATAGGGGATTTAACATTTTATCTAGTAGCGAAAAGCACTTTAATAATATTAAATTACTGTTATTTATTTATAATATATAATAATATGATTCACAATTCCGCTGTCTCATAATTATCAATTTTCGTGTGTATTAGAGAAGAGATGAAGGGAAATGTCTTGAGGTTGAATAGAATAGTTCCTTAAATTGATATTAATTGTATCTCCTTTTTGAGGTTTTTATGATACGGGCACATTGTTCTCTAAGTGGGCACACTTGGGCCTCATTAAGGACACACATGCATGCCCTTCCAGCTGAGGACAAGGACCTCAGGATAAAATCGGAGCTAACAGAACAATGGTGGCACAGAGAATGTACAAAATATAAGTTGAGAAACAAGGACATATTCTGGAAACAATAAATAAAACAAACCTTTTATTGTCCAAAAAAACATCTATACATATACCACCGGTTTCAGCATTACACCATCCTCAGGTTGTTATAAAATACGAAGTTTGCTAGGTACACCAGGTAGGTAAGGGAGACATTGGACTTTCAGATTTTCAACCAGGAAAATCCCGTATCTTTACAGCTAGGAATGTGTTCGTTCTGAAATATTTTCTTTACTTTTGTTCATTATAATATAACAAAAAAAATTATTCATATTTGATATGCGTGAAATGATGTTTGTATATTCAACAGAATGATTACTGATAAAATGAGAACATTAATAAAATTAAAATCAGAAGCTTTTCTTATTTTTAAAATAATTAACTAAAAATCAAATATTGATTATACATATATATTGAAAGAGAAGTAGTTAAAATAAATTTGGTCAAACATACAAATGTTATTTCAGTGGCTTTATTTATTTCCAGTTCTAAAATATCTACTAACATGCATTTTGAGAATTCTTTCTTCTCATTTGAAAGTCCAATTCCTATATGTATGATTTGCACTCAGCAAACTTGTTTTATTTTTTTTACTTAAATGATCCAATCCCGAAACAGGTTAATGTATAAATGTCTTCTGGAATAGACAATATTTAAAAAAAAAGTTTGTTTTATTTATTGAACATACAAAAGATATGAAATGCGCCACATCTAACTTCTTCATTCTCTTTCTCCTGTGGTCTCCGTCCTACTGGTTTTGCTTCCATTTTCCTGGGTCCTCTGTCCCCCGCCATTCTAACCGAACCAACGGGTTGCCTCTTCTCAATTATTTGCTTGATGGATGACACTTCAAGTTCCTCCCGGTCCTCTTCCTTACGAAATAATCTTCCATATGAAATATGTACATATATATAGTCGGGAGCTCTATATGTCCTCTATTGTTTGTTTGTAATGTTATTGCATAACTTCCCTGCACTTTGTACAGCTGGTGAAGTAAAACATATTTCGACTTGTAAAATGCATCATTGTAATGTATCTCGAAGGATCTGGTCTCGATTACGCCTTTCCAGTCAGCTGCAGTTTACAGATGCAAATAACGTAATCCGAGTTGCGTAGCACCACCTGTTCATTAGTCCGAGTCCCATGTTTACTTTGCGTAACACTATGAACTAATATAAATGATTTATGTCAATTTATACACCTAACTAGCCAACCATGCCCTCTTTTGAAAAATATACTTGACAGTATAATTACATTTTCTTTAAATGGGTGTAAATCGTGAGAATGTATCAATGAGGTAAGTAAATGAGCAAGAATGAAATGAATAAACAGTATATAAAATATTTATCACGCATCACTTCTCCCATTTATGTTTGTACTCGTACCTTATCTATTTGAAGAATTGACTACCGCACTGACAAAACTGCATGTGAAAAAAGCTTACGTAAACTACATTCGTAACCACGAAACAATTAAATACCTCGGCATTCATTTGGCCACAAAATTAACAAGGAATCAACACATAAACAAAAAATTCACATAAGCACATACCATGGGAACTCTACACTTGCAGCATTCTCCTCTACACATCATTACTCAGACCACTATTCACCTACACAGCACCCATATGGCTAGGCACATACAAAATGATACTTTTTGCAAATATATTGTGAAACAATGAAAAATAAAAAGAAAAACGTATGTTTTTTAAAAATATTGTCTATTTCACAAAATATATGGGAGTACTTTCGGTATTGCTACCATCTACAGCCACGAATTAACAAATAGCGTACAGCAGGGGGCGTATCTAGGGGGGATATGGGGGATCAATCCCCCCGAAATTAAAAAAAAAATTGTCCTTTTCGTATAAAACTATTTTTTCTCGCATGGAATAATTTATTGACATTTTCCCAACAATTCACAGGTTTTTGAAAATCGGAGCTACACTTCTAGTTTCTGTAGCAACAAGTGAACGGTCTTTCTCAACCCCCTAGCTCTGATAATAAATATACACAGAGACATTCAGCTAGACCCTGAAACAGTTTTAAAGAAGCTTGCACAATCAAAAGCTAGAAGACTTGAATATATCCCCCCCGGAATAAAATCCTGGGCACGCCCCTGGCGTACAGTCGTGCTGAAGATCGAAAGTACTCCCATATATTTTGTGAAATAAACAATATTTTTGAAAAACATACGTTTTCCTTTATATTTTTTAGAACATACAAAAACTTCGAAGATTTGAAAACAAACAAGGTTCACCGTTTAGCAGCAACAGGCAAGGAAATGGACTCTACGATTATGTGACTTTTGTGACGGTCGTCCCCTTTCGCCTTAAAGACCGGTCACAAAAAACAAACACTATTTATGAGGAATGTACGTGTACGAGTATATTAATGGAGCTACGGTCGGACGAGTCTTGTGTAAAACCTTCCCTTGCAGCCGCAGTCAAGCCCATTACTCTACTCAACTCTTACCGCACTGTTAGCCCAGTTTCAAAATAATAATAAACCATTATGTCAGATGGGAAACAACGTGTAGTTGCTCTCAAATTCCGAGTTGCAACGGTCCAAGTGTGTCACAAGTTGTTTTCTTAGTGACTCTGATAAAAATCCTTCTCGTTTTATCAGATGGTTCGCACAGAAATTTTACACGAGGAAAAATATAACGGAAACAACAAAAATTCTTCCACTGCTACTCCAAAGTTAGAACTCGACTTGCCTGAACATACTCATGAATTATCCCTCATAAAATGAGGGCATTATCAAAAAACAAATGGATTATGTATGTGCGAATACATTTCTGCGAGGTGTCCATAAAGTGGAAATCTAATAAAATGTATAAAAACAAGGTACTTGTTTAACTTTTATATTGTATAATCTCACAAAAATACATACATAAAGTGTACCTGTTTCGGCTTACGGCATCGTCAGCACAAAGTAAAAAATGACATTTAAGTTTGCTAGGTTGTCATATTTAAACAATCCTCAGGCTACCTGAGATTTCCTAAAACTGAAACACCCTGTCTCCTAGGGAACTCAAAGGAAAATATAATAGTAAGAAAATTAGAAAAAAAAATGGAATTTATAGTAGAATATAAAAATGGGACAGGTTTGAACGACCAAACTCATAAATATATATAATAAAAATGAGTACACTCTTTGTAATAAAAATACACAGTATATTATATTAACTTAGTGGCGTTAACAGGGTTGAGAATTTGAATTGAGTTTGGTCATTCAAACAATTGCTATTTTTTATAGCTACATTAATTAATAGATGTGTCACTGGTGATGACACAGATGCGTTGAAAACTGGTTCTGGTCGGAAATATGTTCAAGTGGGAGGCCAACCTCTTTTATTTCTATTATTACATTCGTTACTGAAGAGGTCTTACTTATGAGCACATAAGCTGATTCCCACTTGAACATAATAAGCTATTTAGCAATTCTCAGAATTATATATGTAAAATATATATATATAAGGTTTTCCTTAGGTTTTTTTTATCTAGGAGGAGAATAAGCCTTGAGCACACCCTCCTTCGAATGGGATATAGGCCATGTTCCCGAGCCTGTGCGATGTCAGATACTAGTTAAAGACCCCTAGGTAGGTAAACATTAGGACTACCAGAGTTGGGCTCATGTCTACAGCGACGGAAGAGCGCTCTGGTAGTAGGCGATATGACCTCATATTCAAAGTCCGGACACTAACTATATAATTTCCCATTTTGATTAGGCTAATATAAGATAAGTTGGGTTCCTTACGATCTCCAGCCGCTTGGCTCGCTGCTCTATCACCTTCTCCAGAGGGGTCATGTTCTCCTGTCGCTGCGCCTCCATTTCCTTTTTCATTACTTGTTCTTTGTGTTTCTCCATCGCCTTTTGCAGTTCAGATTTCTGATTCAGCACATTTTTCCCTCTGAAACAAACAACAAATTGTAATATATAAATTACATAGAAGTCATCGCACTTGAACAGAACTAATTAACCAAGAAATTGTTTGCTCTCTCTCCAAAACCAATCAAACGTTTGTGCTGAAAATTAATATTTAACTTACATAGACGCTCCTAAATCCTTATACTAAATTTTGTGTTGATACATTTATTACATCGGCAGTTATTAGGGTTTTTGTGTCGAGCCGTCTCTCCTCTGATCCCCCCTATCTTCGGCTGATTTTGCAGAAAATAGATGTGCCATCCTTATGGGGCCTATTTTAGATCAACAAGGAACGCATTAAATGATCTACTGGTTAATATATATATGATTCTGTTCGTAACAATATAATAATGATCAAGTACGAGTATATTCAGAATATATTGCTAATGAGCTAACAGAATTATTTACGATTTTTCTCATTTGTCTTATTTATCTGATATAAAAAAAAATACACTGAGTTTGAAATGTGGGCCACTTCGACGTATAAAATTAAAAATTCTGGGGGTATTGAGGGTCAGTCAATGAAGAAAATACTATTCAAATGCCAACGTTTCGATATATTTCATATCATCATCAGGGCCTAACAAACATGGGGGTATCAAGATTAGAAAAATATAATGGGTGATCGATTAAAATTATATATAGGTACATAAATATACATTCACTCATACAACTCCACATAAATACAAATATACATCCTAATACATTCACATACATATACACATTGATGAACAACAAGGAAACTTACTATGAATATAGATGGTTGAGGAGAAGGCATGAAGACTGTTGTTGACCCCATGTTTGTTAGGCCCTGATGATGATATGAAATATATCGAAACGTTGGCATTTGAATAGTATTTTCTTCATTGACTGACCCTCAATACCCCCAGAATTTTGAATTCTACAGTCGCTAGCAAACATCTACATAAAATTAAATGTTTTCCTTTCACTAAATGTCTTAAATCTCTATTTAAATTAAATTAAAAAAAAAAAAAACAGGTATTGAAACCAAAATTGGATATTTATAAACTTTCCCAAACATTATCTCCTTATTAAATTATTTAGTATTTAAGTAAGGGTAAAGTTGGAGTTGGTGAAGGCACTTAGCCCTCCTTAGCAGTTAACTTACTTTTTAAACAGACTTTAAATAATTCATACAAGAACGGAACCAACTTTGAGGTAAATACAAGACCCCGGCCTTGTTATTACTTACTCCAGGTCTCTTTATTTCCCCAGCTAGTATTCAACAGAATTCCATGTTCCATCCCCTGATTCAGTCAAATCGACCAAAGGGAAGGGGGCAATATGGGGACGGCTTAACACAAAAACTCTAATAACTGCTGTTATAATGAGTGTGTGGACACAAAATTTCATATGTGAATTCAAAACCCCATAAGGAGGGGATCAGATGGGGGCTCAACTCGAAAACCTTAAAAAATATATTGTGAAATAGTAGGTACCTAAAAATATAATGTGAAATAGTAGGTACATAAAAAAAAACTGACGACAATCAAGTTGTAGAATATAACAATAATAATTTATTTCCGTTAAACCAATACATGGTAATAGGATACGTCAAGTGAATTTATACATTAAGATAGCTTATAAATTAGATTTATAACTACTTGAGTCTAACACACCTATGATTAGTAGTAACAACAAAACATTAAAAAAAGTAAAATGAAATTAATAAAAACTGTACAAATAAATACTTAAAAATATATGAGTATATAAAAAAATTAATAATAATAATACAAGATACGTTCATAATAAGTAGACACATTTTTCATAAGAAAGAGGAAGAGTAAATTATGGATCAATCTGTATTTAGAATTGAAAATGACAAGAAGTCGAAACGTCTAATGAAATAAAGAATTATTGTTTTAAAATAAATATACCTCAATTGCCTCAAATTACCATATTGAAATATTATAAAAAGTAAGGTATAATAAATTCAAATTGATATGATTAAAAGATAGTTTGGCGTAACGTCCTTCACTCCAAAATCTGGCAGAAAGAATGATCTCTTCATTGGTTGCTTCCCTTTACGGATCAAAACTCTAGTATCCACTTAAAAAGCTTTCAAATACTGTTTCATGTTTTAGATAAAGCAAAACCTGTTTTACTCAACTTTTTATATATATTTTTATATATATATTTAATGAACATACATCTATCTACTTAATCTTCCTTATCTTGTATTTTGAAGAGTAAATGTTCTGCTTTCGTTTTTTGAACGAATGTCTATATGGGACAAGCATATTATTAACAGGATAAGTTAATGCCAAAGTAAAAAGCCGCAGCTTGGTAATTAAGTATAAATTAATATTACTTAGGAAATTTATAAAATGAGGCTTTCTGCAAATCAAGATGGTACTTTCTTTTTTCGAAAACATTTCTTTATGAAAGAGAGGTATTATTAATAAGGTTAAGTAAATGTCAGTAAAAACCTGCCGGTCCAGAAATAGAAATTAATATTGTTCAGAAAATATATAAAGTGAGAGAGGGCGCCGGTAGCTCAGTGGTATGCGTGCTTGCCTTCTGAGGTCAAGGTTGTGGATTCGAAACCCGGTCGAGGCCCTTAGTTTATTTTATCTGGGAAGTAAAATAAACTTAAGCACGCCGTCCTTCAGGTGGGACCGAGCCTGAACAATGTCAGGTACTCGTTAAAGACCCCTGCCGTCTTCGGTCGTCATAAGTCGGGCTCATGTCCACCAGAGTGACAAAAGAGCGCGATATGACGTAGCAGTTAAAGCCCGGGCATGAGTTATAATAACGAACTATAAAGTGAGATGCTTTTTGAATTTCCTTTTTTACTTTCCCATCTATACGAAGTATATGTGAGGTTATGTAATCGGTCAGAAAGTCGATAACGATTCTTTACAGGAATTTCAGGATTTCTGATCTTCTGATTCTGAAGTTGAAAAAAAAATCTCTCTGTGATTCCTGAGAACACGATAACACCCGATAGAATGAATCTATCGACAAAATTTTTATATATGTATCCAGAACCCTTCAAGTACACACCTATTGATTTTCAGCCAAATCGACAGAAGGGAAGGGAGGGATTGGAGAGGGGGCTTAACACAAAAACTCTGATAACTGCTGTTGTTACGAATGTATAGACACAAAATTTTATATTTAAATTCAAAAATAAAACCGTATCTATGAATACACCCAAATCGGTATCAGAATGAAGCTCGACTGAAAAATCCTGATAACTATCGATGTAGTGATTGTATTGACAGAAAATTTAAGATAAGGATTCAGAAATCCCGGTGTATGTCAACTATTGATTGAAATGATCGATTGATGTTTTTGGGAGAGTACTGTGAAAACTTAGTTGATTAATTGCATTCAGGAATGTACATTGTCGGCTGTTAACCAACGACTTTTTTGAACACATTTTTGTGAGTGGTGTTACTATCAGGTATGTGATGTATAAAAAATACACACATTAAAATTATTAATATAAAAAAATTAATTATATTTATTTTTTTATAAAATCTAAGAAGCAACTGAATTAGTAAATAAATAATATAAATGCATTTTCTTTTAAAACAAATGAGCAGAAAACAAAACACGGCCATCAGTTTTTTTTTTTAAATTAGTGTAGAGTCGAGTCGAGATCTGGGTTGAGTGGAGACGGTCTGAGTGAAGATGGAGAGTTGTGTTTAGGCTTAAGGTGTGATGAAGTAAATAGGAGTGAATTAACAATAAAATTGATCCGCAAAGAAGGTACTGTTATTTATTTATATGTACAAAATATACATGCCAAAAATATATAACTTAAATTTGAAGAATGACCAAAATATAAAAAGATTGAAATAGTTTTAAGAATTTAGTTTTTAAGATGTTTCTTTTGATTTTTGTTTCAATGTTTAGTTTTTAATTTTATAATGTAGATGTAAGAAAATAAACCCAATTATATGTTCTCGTAATTTCTATTCTATTCATTTACCCTGTTGGCCCTGTAAAGATAATTTGAAAACCTTTGGATAAGATTTGAATATATTTGCAAAATTTAGAAAATATATGGCATCTCTTTAGAAATCCAAATGAAAAGTTTAATTGAATTTTTTTTAAATTACGTGCACTTTATTAAAAATTACACGTCTTGAACTTTTGATATTTTTTTAGGGCCCTTTTCGGAAATTACTGTTGAAATCAAAATTTAGTAAAATACCAGAGATAAAATTTCTACAGGAAATGTGGTAATTCTAATTGATTTTAAAATGTTTATTTAATTATTATTTCATTATTATTAATATTTATTTATTTTAAAATAACATAATTTTCTTTACCACAGGTAAAAGTAAAAAAAGCCGCTGCTGCAGAAAATTAATGAGGATTACTTTCGGTAATTAATGAGATGCTCACTGCACGATTCAGGTACGAAGGTAAAACCTGAATTTCTGACGGTTGACCGATATGGGTTGACAAAGGCATGGGAGGATGAAGTTAGGCCAGTCCGAAGAAAGTGGTCCGTCACTCGCTCACACTGGCTGACCCATAGCGGGCGTCTCTCCACTTTCCATACTGTAATAGGCGCTAGGTCGTGCACCATGGAGTCTCCCGCCCCCCCCGGTGAAATCTACATGTCTGCTCAACTAGAGACAGTCCCCTCCCTGCTTGTCCCTTCAAGTACACATGAAGAAAGTCCGTCGTTTAAAGTTCCAGTTGAGACTTTCAAAAAGTGGGCAATCTTCAATTCTCATTTGGATATGGAAAATCCATCTTTTATATGTAGGGGACGGTAGCCCTGAGGCAGAATGCGTGACTAATAAGCTCAAGATCGTGGGTTCAAACCCGGTCGAGGACCAGGGAGGTAAAAACCATGAGCTCATCCTTCGATTGAGACGACCTATACACCTTGACCCCTAACCTAGGCAGGCTAAATTCAGGACTCACTTAGTAGAGTCGGGCTCATGTCCAGGTTGTCGGGCTCTGGTAGTAGGCGATATGACCTGGTAGTCATATCGACTACCATAACACAATAACTAACTCTTTTTTATACACGTAAAAACGCGAAAATGGCTGAACCTTACAGGTTGTCTCAATGACTTAGAGGCGAAAACCATTATTTTCCAACAATAATGAGTGGCACATCGTTTCAAAGGACTCAACGAGAATAGTTCGAAAATAAATATATTAATTTTTTTCTGTAATAGAATATAGACGGACTGCCTCTAGCCCTGACGACGTCTTTTCTTCGTTGTCGTGTTACATTACTGATGCCACTTGAGGTTATATGCTATTCTAGCAAGTGTTGTGAAAATTCGTTCTGAATTATTGTCAATAAGAATAACTTAGCGACACACATATATGTATATAGTAGCAGACTTCCTTACTTGTGACATTAAAACTAATAATTTTGGAGACTCGGACCTCTAGAAGCACCCCCTGAGATAACCACTGACTGTAATACTTGAGTTGACTTTACATAAGCAGCAAAAATGCAAAGCGCAGCAGCAGCAAATGCACGCTGTGGTTTCTGTGCTTTTAGAATTAAATGACTCACATCCAATAGCGTGCATTTGCTGCCGCTACGCTTTGCCTTTTTAGTGCGCATGTAAAATCAGCTTTAAGAGTATTAAGTATAACATAAATGACGATTTTGAGCGAGGAAATGAAATGATCGAATTCATATATATTTAAATAAATGTAATATGACTTGTTTTGCACATGTACATTTATGTAACAGCTGATTGCTGATTTAGGAATCAGACGCACGGGAAATTTGAAGATCCTATTGGTAACTTGCAAGCAATCCATTTTTAATAAAAACTATTTTTTTAGTTTATTTAATTTTTATCTTGATTTTTTGCTCTGGCGCGTGCCTCCCCTGGCTACGCCCCAGCCTATACACGATGTTCACTCATAACTACTATATATTCCTTCCGTCCTTCTTTATCAGTGAACACATACACATGATGTTTACACATAACTGTGAGAGTACTAATTGGACACAATCGGTTTTAATAAGTCACAAGTAGACTCACAAAGAAGGAAGCCTGCAACAATGATGTCAGAAATGAATACTTCATACAATGTTGTAAACATTAACAAGATGTAATGTGAAACATAATCTCAGGTATGGAGACCCAAGGATGCAATAGACCCCTCAGCTGCAGTACGTAGTAATGGAAGCTATGGCTATGGCTATCTAAGGTAGTGGAGGGAGGTGGGTTGGAAGCTGACCTCAAGGAGTGAAGGCCACCAGTCAAGGTGAGATGAGCTGGACTTACTCCTGACCTAGAACTACCAGTCACAATCAGTAATGCACGAAACTTGCACCATAGGGATTATAAACTCTGAAATTCCTTCCTTGAATCACCAGCAACGAACTTCCCCAAACAGTATTCATCAACTAAATTTCATTCTACCTCTGAAACTAACTAAGCATACTAAAATTTCGTGTCGACATATTCATTACCTTTGTCTGATTTGGAAATCTTATATATCTCTGGTCACAGGGAATAAATTGGTAAGTCTAAATTTATAACTTTTCAGGACAGCACTTTTTTAATATTACATTAATCGTGTAAATATAGTTTTTGTAATAAATAAATTATGTTTGCATCATTATTAATCACATACATTCTAAATCTATAAGAGTGAATGAAAATGAATATTGTTAATCCTTTCTTGGATTTTCCCTTAGTTACCTAAGCATTCCCTATCACTTATCTAATTATAGAGGGCGCCGGTAGCTCAGTGGTATGCGTGCTTGACTTCTGAGCTCAAGAACGTGGGTTCGTAACCTGACCGAGGCCCTTAGTTTATTTTATCTGGGAGGTCCTTCGGATGGGACGTTAAGCGATGGTCCCGAGCCTGTACGATGTCAGGTACTCGCTAAAGACTCCTACCCTAGGTGAATAAAAATTTAGGGTAGGCAAAATTTAGGACTCCCACAGTAGAGTCGGGCTCATGTCCACCAGAGTGACGAAAGAGCGCTCTGATAGTAGGCGATATGACCTCGTAGTTAAAGCCCAGGCATGAGTCATAAAACCTAACCTATCTAATTATTGATCACACTTACCTAATTATTTGTCATACTTTTTGAAATACTCTAAAGTTGATTTAACCGAAAACGCCCTCTTCACTTGGAATAGTCTGCCGTAATGAATAAATGGTTAAATGCAGTTATCTCATGGATGATTCAAAGAACTAGATTGAGTTGATTTAACCGAGAACCTACACAATTTTACAAGATACCAAGAAACCCATATCTTTATAATTCCGAAAGTATTAGAGTCCTGAGCTCCCAACTTCTTCACAGTGCGCAGATGGTTTGAGCGATGATCACAGTACACTTAACTCATTTTGGACATTTTTCGACTCAACAACTTATTCCCTGTGATCATAGATTTATACTATGGATAGTTATCGTGTTCACAAAGAATTTTGTGTTCATTTTTGGAATCAGTAGGTCAGAAAAAATAAAATTTCGTTGTAAACTCAACATCGAACTCCTAATCGACTACATAACTTCAAATAGCTGGGGAAGAAACAAAATGATTGTCTTTGAGTGATTGTGAACATGATAACTACCGATAGAATGAATATACTATTGACACACAATTTTATATTTTCACACGACTTTCAGCCAAAGGAGAAGAACAGTTTAGAGTACTGCTGACTTTTTTCCTATAGCATTAACAGTTTTGTTTTGGTATTCAATAACGAACAATTTATAAGTATTGATTTGTACTCTGGGAAATTCCCAGGAGGGACATTTTCTCCGTTTAGGAAACTATTTTATAACCTAAAATTAATGAAATAATGAAAGTTACTATTCTGTATAGACTAAATGTTTCAAATTATGTTTTATTTCCTCGGTTATACGTATAAGGGAAATTCCATGGTGAGTTTTCACAAAAGAATTTCATATGTTTTGACCCCATGATTTTAAAAAATGAAAAAAAAAAAAAACATTAGTTAGGTAATTAGTCAAGGTCCACGCAGTAGATTTTCCGTGAAAACGTTGGGATAAAATCATTTTTCATTTTCTTTTCGATGCTGCCGTAGCTCTTGCATTTGTTCGGCACTAGACTTTTTAGGTTTTTAAATTCCTTTTGATGCGAGCTTTCCTCTGATTTATCTGATTTGCGTTTTCTATAATTCCGCGCATATTTATAATTCATATGAGACATCTTTAATTTTTTTTCAATTTTCAATTTAATACCGATTTTAACATACATTTCAGCGAATATTTTTATTGTTTCACTTTGAGTCCTAGTAGTGGTCCTCAAGCTCTTTACAATGACACCCGAATCAACGTCCTATCTAAACGCGTTATCACGCTACACTAATTTCTAATTTTACACAACGCTAATTAGCAACAAATCAGCCGCCGGCGCCCACACTAGCTCGATAACGTTACAGGCAAAACAAACAGGCAAAACACTGCACAACAAACACGTACAGACATTCTCTATCCATTGTGACCTCAACCGTTGTTATCGCATTATTAGTCTCGTAGTTATTATCGATTGAAATCTGACGGTATTTTGTAACACAAGAAAGTTTGACCGGCTATCACTGTGCTTAACGAGCGAATAGACCTTTTCACGTCAAAAAAAAATTTGTCTGAATCTGGTCTGTGAACACGATAACTCCAGATAAAAGGAATATATCGACACGAAATTTTATATGTGTATCTAGAATCTCAGGATTATTAGAATTATTCCAATATTAATTTTCAGCGGAATCGGCCGAAGAGAATGGGGATCAGAGGGAGCTCAACTCAATAACCCTAATAATTACCGATTTAAAGATTATAGAGGGCAAAACCATATACATTTTCAGTATCAGAAGACCCAACTCAAAAACTCTAAAAATTCTAGTAATTGATCAATACAAAATTCAGTATAATAGTTAAACTAGACTCATTGGGAGACCGAAAACTTAGTCAATGTATTCACTCTGGGGAAGTAGATTGTTAGTGATTCATCGATGACATTTTAACTTTTTAATCGGTTAAAGAGTCTTCATAAAACTACAAATGGATTATAAATTAAAAACTTTTCAATTGCCACTTCTTTAGCCACTTATTTTAAGATGAATTGTTCTAAAATTACCTTTAAAGACTCACATGAAGGTAAGTAATGTCGTTCAAACAAGATAACAAAATTACAACTCAGCCCGTTAATCTTACAACAATACTTTTACTATTTACTTATCTTTTTAGTAAGAAGAATGTTTGAACAATATTTTTATTACTTGATTAGCAGTGTAAACAATATTACAATGAATATAACAATAATATAATTTTGTACATACTATTTTTTAGGTAGTGGTGTATAATAGATGTCTTTCTGCGGAACTTCTGAATCATATTAAATTTAATAAAGATACACTCGTTACCATCGACATTTATTTACATCTGCAATTATTGGAGTATTTGAGTTAAATCTCCCCAATTTGACTGAAAATTAATAGGTGTCGTTCTTATAGGGTTCTGGGTATACATATAATCCATACACTCGTATCGGGAGTTGTCGTGTTTACTTACACACACACAGAAATAGTTTTTTTTTTTTTTATTTTGACGTGAAAAGGTCTATTCGCTCGTTAAGCACAGTGATAGCCGGTCAAACTTTCTTGTGTTACAAAATATCGTCACATTTCAATCGATAATAACTACGAGACTAATAATGCGATAACAACAATGGATAGAGCATGTCGGTACGTGTTTGTTGTGCAGTGTTTGTTTTGCCTGTGACGTTATTGGGCTAGTGTGGACGCCGGCGGATCATTGTTTCGAATTAGCTTGTGTAAAATTAGAAATTAGCGTGATAACGCGATTAGATAGGACGTTGATTCGGGTGTCATTGTAAAGAGCTTGAGGAGCACTACTAGGACTCTAAAGTGTAAAAATCGGTATTAAATTGAAAATTGCAAAAAAATTAAAAATGTCGTCTCATATGAATCGTAAATATGCACGGAATTATAGAAAATGCTAATCAGAGGAAAGTTTGCATCAAAAGGAATTTAAAAAACCTAAAAAGTCTAGTGCCGAGCAAATGTAAGAGCTACGGCAGCATCGAAAAAAAAATGAAAAATGATTTTATCCCGACGTTTTCACGGAAAATCTACGGCGTGGACCTTGACTACGCCTTAATGTTTTTTGGAATCGGGGGTTGGAAAATGTAAAATTCCGTTGAAAACTCAACATCGAATTTCTGACTGGTTACATAACTTCTCTTATACTTCGTATAGTTGAGGAAGTAATTGTGTGTCTGTGAACAGAAGAGTTCAAATGATGACACCTATTTATTTTCCGCGAAATCTCACGAAAAGAAGCGGAGGATCAAAGGGGGACTCGACTCAAAAACCTGCCAATGTAATTAATGTATCGACATAAAAACTAATATGATTTGTGGGAGAGCAAAAACTTAGTTCATCAATTCTTGCTGGGGAAGTATATTGCCAGTGATTCATCGATGACTGAGGAAATAAAAACTCATCATAAAATAATGGATAGCGTTACAGACGAAAATAATTCATGATTACCCACGGACTGAAAAAAATATACAAACACACAAAAATTTTTAAGCAATTCTCCTCTTCTTTGTAACTTTCTTTTGTACTTTCTCTGTTAAACATAGTATAGTTGAGTTCGATCCGAATTTCATATATTATGTTATCCTGAATCAAAAATATGGCAAAAGGCCAAATTTCAGGCAGTTAACATCCAAACTATAATAGCCCTCTGCAGGAGGTTTGGGAAACACGAAATGATATATATAAATAGATTTAGAAGTTCGTAAACAAGACACAAACAGTTTGACAATTAAATCTAGAAAAAAAGAGGAAGGGGGGAAGGGAAAGCGAAAAATTAATTTACTAAAACTAATTCTAGCTAGGGAAGTATATACAGTAGAACCTCTTTAGGTCAAACCTCGATAAGTCGAAAACCTCCAAAACTCGAAAAAAAGTTTTCTTCCTTTCCCTTCAAGCCCCAAAACCTCCATTACACGAAATCTCAACCCTCTATTACTCGAAATAATCACTGAGTCCTCTACAAGCCATTTTGGTACATATTTTCCCTCTAAACTCGAAAAAATAAATTGAACATCTGTATCTCGAACATTGCAATGTTTTATTTTATAACCTTTACAACACGATTATTTGAAACTTATTACCTCTATAGCTCGAAGAAAAATAAGTTACCGACTTTATGAATTTGCCGACAATGTACACCATTGTTTCTTAGAAAACAATTTAGGAGTATACGATAAATAGGATTACCAATTATCTAAAGCAAATAAAACTTACTGATTTTTAACGATGTTTTGAAATAATGTTGATTTATAATAAATATAAATATGTTTGTTACCTCTGTAACTTGAATTTTTATTTATTTCACCTCTCATAATAACTCAAAATTAGTTAGAATGAATCTTAACCTCTACAAGTCGAATCAAACTCCGCCTGTCGAAATCCTCCATAAGTCGAAAACTCTATAACTCGAATTTTTTGGTGTCTCCCTTGATGTTCGACTTATAGAGGTTCTACTGTATCACCGATGATTAACGGAAGAATTTTTTATTTTATAATTTAAAAAAAGAAGTTCAATTGTAAATGGTGGTTAAATAACACACTTTTCGCTCATTCAGCCATTTTCGAAACTTAAACTTTCCAGTACTCATAGTTATTCTTATTTGTACAGACCCAAACCGTCAACAGATTCAATATAAAATAATATTTTGGCTTTTGAATAAAAAAAAAAAACATTTTCCACGTTTTAGTTTTAAGTAGCAATGAACTTGAAACTTTATATGGAGACATTTAACTTAAAATCTGTTTAGATTTTGGCCCAAATCAGACGAAAATAAAGATCACTTTATTTCAGGACTTAAGTATATTTTACAAGATACAGCTTACATTTATGACAATTAAAAATCATTATTTCAAATATGATTTTTTGCAAGTTGCCGGTTTGCGAGATATATGCCGAAAACCTTGCTAAAATGACGAAAAATTGAACCTTACCAAAAATGATCTTTATTAAATTTACAATAATTATATTATGAGACTGATAATCTAAAATTTAACATAAAAAAAAATGGTCACCATTCGCATACGAAGGAAGCCAAAAAACGTTGTTTTATTAAAAAAATTATAAGAAAAATACAAAGATATTATAAAATATAGCAGTAATACCCGGCGTTGCCCGGGGAACTTTGACTTTTCTCCTAATATCTCTCGTTCGAATCCATTTCAATTCTTCAATAGTACATTCATGATGTTATCATTTTCAATTATTCATACGGAATAACGCTTATAGTCCTTCAACGGCAGACATCCCAGCTAGTAAATTTTTAGGACCCCTGGGCACCATGGCTAGTACGCGCCATTCAACGGCGGAAACCAAAGCTAGTGAATACTTAGCATCAGTGGACGTCCTAGCCAGTGCGTACTTGAGAACGCTTGTGACCACCAGGTTGATTAAAACATAGACTTCAATCATCCTGGAGCTAAAACTAATTTATTCAAAAAGATTTCTCATTAATCGTTGCAATGGTTTTCGAGTTACAAAGATTGCGTGAGTGGATGCTGGGATGGACCAGGGGTTGATTAAAAAATAGACCTTAACCTTCCGGTAGATAAAACTCATCTATCCAAAAAGATTCCTCATTAACCATTGCAGTGGTTTTTGAGTTACAAAGATTGCGTGGGTGGATGCTGGGATGGACCAGATATTGAGGTACTAATACGCCTATAACCTTCCACAGACGATGACGAACAAATTAAAAAAAAAATTAATCAAATCCATCAAGCCGTTCGTGAGTTATAGCGGTACAACGCACAGACATTTTCAGCTTTATATATATGATTAGATTGTTGGCATGACTTGGGACTGTACAAATAAGAATTACTATGAAATTTCAAGTATATAAAATCTCACAAATTTCCAAAAAATGCACATTTTGTTGACATGATTTGGGACTGTACAAATAAGAATTACTATGAAATTTCAAGCAGGTATATAAAATCTCACAAATTTCCAAAAAATGCACATATTTGGGAGACCAAAAGACCGTAAAAGTGTGTATATAACCACAATTTTTAATAGATTCATCACGCCTCAAACAAGGATATTTTTCCACTTTTTAACAAAAAAAATGTTGAAATAAGGAGAAATTGTTTAATTGCTTTAAGACATCATTTTCTTGTTCTTCAATATTACAGAAACTAGCATCACAAAATAATTATTTTTATTTGAAACAATATATTTTATTTTATCATTAACTTTTTAATAGGGATTTGTAAATAGGGCTGATAATAAAAAATATTAAATGAAACGAATCTTAATTACTTGGCCGGGAGAAAGTAAAATGAAGCATTACTGTAAATTAATTTTTTTTTTTTCTGGTTTTCTTATCAAGACGGAGAGCATAATAATGATTGAATCACGAATATATCGAGATTAAATAAGTATGAATTTTATACATCAAACTTTGATAGAAGTTTTAAGAAATTTAAGGCGTAAAGAGGTATGTATGATGGGGTCAGGACGGGGAGGTGGCAAGTGGGGCTGCTTGCCCCGGGCGATAGCCTTGGGGGCGGCGCCACGCGCCATTAATCAATAGACATATACACAAAAAGTCATTGGTGAATCGCCAGCAATGTACTTCCCCAGAATGAATTAATCAATTAAGTTTTCGCTCTACCTCCAAAACCAATCTACTGCCGTTTTCTGAAAATCAATAGTTGACTTATATAGGGGCTATTATTAGAGTTTTGGGGTCCACCTTGAATATATTCATTCGATCTCGAGTTA
Organism: Aradus depressus; assembly: GCA_963662175.1. Taxonomy (NCBI): domain Eukaryota; kingdom Metazoa; phylum Arthropoda; class Insecta; order Hemiptera; family Aradidae; genus Aradus; species Aradus depressus. Next base: position 19,450,606 of record OY759220.1, on the reverse strand, counting down.
TTCTGTTCACAGACACACATACAAAAAAAATAATTTTAAAAATTTTTGTAATCAAGGCATTCAAAAACATGAAATTCCGGTGAAAACTCAAAATCGAATTTTTAATCAATTACATAAGTTCTATACTTCATACAGCTTTTTTTGTTTTTTGTATATTTCAAATTTGTATAATATGACAAATCAAGAGAAAAATATTTTATAGAATTTTAAGTGATACCTAGGCAGTTACAGGAGAGATATTTTTAGGAAAAAACCCACGTTTTAAAACAGATATTTGAACAAGTGGTTTTACAACGGTGTATAAGTTAACCAGATAAAGAGAGCCAGATAAAACACATTTCAATGAAGACATTCTTTTTTTTTTAGGGCACCGGTAGCACGGTGATAGCGTGTTAGCCTACTGAGCTAAAGATCATGGGGCAATCTAAGTTTATAATAAAACCTGATTTTAAAAAAAAGTTTGTTTTATTTATTTATTATTCTTCTGCGTATATCGCTTACTACCAGAGCGCTATTTCGTCACTCGGGTGGACATGAGCTCGACTCCATTATGGGCTCCCTAAATTTTGCCAACCCTAAATTTTTATTCACCCAGGGTGTGGTCTTTAACACGTACCTGACATCATGCAAGGCTTGGGACCATCGCTTAACGTCGCATCCGAAGAACGGCGTGCCTAAGGGCCTCAATCTTGAGGTTAGAAGGCAAGCACGCACACCACTGAGCTACCAGCGCCCTCTATTCCTCTACCCTGAACAACTAACTAATGCTAATATTTACAGTTTCTGGTTGAGCATGAGTTCTCTGTGGAGCTGCTTCCTGTTCTGGGAGTCGAGGCAAGGGTTGGGAAGCTTCCTCGGCAGAATTAGACCTTCGTTCGACATGGCCTCACCCTTCACTCCTGTCATCTCCCTCTCTGAAACAACACAACAAATATTTAGCGTATAGTTCTCAATTATTTTCTATGATACTGGTAAATCCAATAGTCAAGATCGTGGCCCTGAGTTTTTTTATCTTGGTGGTAACGAAATCTTTGACATGCCGTCTTTCGGAGGGGACGTTAAATGGCGGTTCCGAGTCTGTGCATTGTCAGGTATATTACAATTGACAATTGAGCCCCCTGATTATGTTGAAAATGAATAGGGGTTCTCCTGATAGGGTTCTGTATATACATATCATGTCGATACATTTATTCTACCATGAGTTAACGTGTTCACAGACAGGATGTTTTGGATCAGGGGGTCAGAATGCATGACATTCCGATGAAAAGTCAACGAAGAATTTTTGACCGTTAACATAACTTCCCCTATACTTTCGTATAGCTGGGGAAAATTCGCCTATACTTTGTATATAAACAATGGAGAAAGGAATTAAACAAAGACCAAATATGTAAATCCAAAAATCCATAAGGACAACACCTATCAATTTTCAATTTATGGAGAAAGGCGGACATACGAGGGGTGATCAAAAGTTCTAGGACTAATTTTTAAAAATTTATTTAAAAAATTTACAAGGTATTGTACATTGTCCTTTTCAAAGTACTCCACTACTGGAAGGACCCTGAGTACTCATCTTCTGGAATGCTGTTCATCTGCTACAGCGATTTTTCTTTAATTTCGCCAGTTGAATGAAATATCTGCTCTTTTAAGGGTCTCTTTAAGTTTCGGAAACAGGAAAATGTCAGTAGGGGCCAGGTCTGGTGAGTGTGGGGGCTGGGTGAGTATGGATGACGGCCATGGCGTTTTTTGTGCAATAATCGCGAATGAGCAATGCAGAATGAACAGGAATGTCATGATGCAGGACCCATTCTTCACTTCGCCACAGCTCAGGTTTCTTCCTCCTCACAGCCAGTAATATAAATAAATAAAACGAACTTCATTTTGGAAATATTGTCTACTCAACACGAAATGTTGAATGGATTCAGAAGTGCCTGTGTAAGTCTACTATTGCTTTTTAACCTTAACGGTCGATTAATTTTAGAAGGAGAGCAAACATTTAATTGATTAATTTGTGTATTGCTGATAAGTTGGTGTACAGCTCCTAGTTTGGTCTTATCTGGCAAAACCGAAATTCTCTTTATTTCACTTTTTGAAAAACATTTTATACACCAAGTCCCGTAAAAAGCAGAATTGCATTGTGTGTTGATTTGGTACGGAACACCGAGATAACCGGACACACGAAGAGAGCATGAACAGAAAGAGATTATAATATGTGAAGAGTATGACACATGAAGAGAGTACGTGTATGGAGAAAGTATGACACAGAAAGATACTATGTATATATGAAGAGAGTATGGGTGTACGAAGAGAGTATGACACACGAAGAGAATATGTACTCGTATATACGGAGAGAATATGTATACACGAAGAGAGTATGACTTCTCTAGCATTATAATGACATTGAACTTGCTCAAGATCATCATCTAGGAGAAAGTTCCGCTAAAGATTTCCTACTCCATGGATGGCACGAAGAAGGCATTACATGATGAGTGAAATAACATGACTCTGGATGACTGGCTACATTCGGTTACGAACTTTGAATAGAAAACAGTTATAATATTCTTCAGACTGCTCAACAATACTTGTCATCATTATGATAACAGGAAGAAAGAAGAATTTCGAAGAACTAAACATTGTTTCTCTATTTTTGAAAGAAATATACCAAATAATATTATATTTATTATTCCGTCAAACCACAACACGGTAATAGAATGTGTTCAACAATTTTGTACATCAAAATAAATTATAAAGTACATATATGATGTTATATCAATACATTTTAGAATACAAACAAATATGAGATGAATAATAATGTATATGTATATATTTTTTAAACAAATAAATAAATAAAAAAATATTAATATATTAATACAATACGTACTAATCATATTTTTAATTATACTAATTTATATATCGTTATTACTTCACAGGTTATAAAATAAAATATAGTCTCATAGATTTTATTAGTTTTTGCTAGCCATCTTTCGAGGTTGTCCAGCAAGAATTAAGTAATTACGTTCTTACTCTCACTCCAAAACCAATCGACCGTTTGGGATAAAACTAAGTATTTGAGTTACAGTGGCTTCTGACTCATACAAAATTTTGTGTCGATACATTCATTACATCGGTAGTTAATTGGGTATTTGAATCGATTCCTTCTCCTCTAGTCCCCCTTGCCTTCGATAGATTGATTCGAAAATTGATAGGTGCCATTCATATTAGGTTTTAAATTTAAATATAAAATTTCGTGTCGATACATACATTACATCGGCAGTTATCGTGTTCACAGGCACGCAGATTGACCGAATTTTTTTCATTTTTGGGAAATTCCTTTGAAAACTCCGCATTTACTCCAAATTTTTGACTGATTACATAACTTCCCCTGTACTTCGTATAAGAGAGAGGAAGTAAAAATACGTTTGTGTTATTTATTACAAGTTTCCACATTATATCAGGTTAGAAGTTAGTAAATAAACAGGTTACACTAAGAGTTCCGATTACAGTAATTCCTTAGAAAAATAATTAATCAAGTGCACTGCAAAATAAATTTAAAGTAACCTACATCTAAGGATATATTTGACTTTGAAATATCAATTTCAAGTTGGACCATAAACTTATGAAACTAGAACCAGGCGAAGGGGGAACTAAGGATTTCCACAACAACCACAAGAGCCCAAAGTTGCCAAGGGCCTCTGAACTCGTGATAAGTTTGTAGGGAAACAGAGGCCGAAGGTCCCTTGATCCGATATTCTGAAAGTCAGAGGAAGGACTCATTTCCGAGCAATCACCAACAGGAAACTGCATACCTGATAACCTACCAGCCCTACGTCAAGACATAGCCAAAGTTCAATAAACCTATCTGATGGAAATGAGCATTCCAGTTAACAAATTTCCAATTTACAGAGAAAAAGAATGTTGATGAATCAATGTACTTCTCCACACCGAATTAAGTTTTGCCCCCCCTCCAAAAAAAAAAAGTTGCTAACAATTATAAAATATAAAGGCAACAAAGATTTAAATAAATATAAATACAATACAAATAAAGAGTTTGAAATAACCATACCATATAAAATAAAATTTTTTAAAATTAACCTAATTAACATTTTTTAGTAAATAAAATTAAAAATTTTTATAATAAAAATAAACTATAAATAGTTTATTTTTATTATAAAAATTTTTAATTTAATTTTAATAAAACCATCTAAAAACTTTAACAATTTAAAATTTCATGGATCGGGACAGATAAGTTATTCCTGTCCCCCATCTTAGTCACAACTGGGAAAACGGAGTACGTTATAATAACTTATCTGTCCCCATCCATGAAATTTTAAATTGCTTTTATATAGTTTTATATATGTTTATTAAAAATGTTTAAACCTTATTTATTAAGTCATTTAAAATTATGTTGTTTTCAAAATTATTTTATCAGACTGCCTGATGATGAGGGCAACCTCGAAAGCCGGCTAGCGAAAATTAATAAAATATGTGAGAGGTCAGACTATAACTTATTTTACGGCCTGTGAAAAAAACTTATATCGTAAAACATCAAAATCTTTACAATACCCAAGGTAAAAAGAGGATGAATAAACTAAAGAAATGGTTCATAATATGTATCATAAATACCATTTCTCTAATTGATTTGAATTTCTTCTTCTTAGCTCGTATTATTAAGATTTTGTTTCACATTGTTATTCTTTTTTGTACTTTATGCTTGAACCCATATATTTTCACAGTCAGATGAAATTTTAAATTGTTAAAGTTTTTATAAGGTTTTATTTATTTATAGTTTATTTTTATTATAAGAAATTTTAAATTGTATTTACTAAAATATTTTAATAAGGTTAATTTTAAAAAATTGTATTTTATCAGGTATGGTTATTTCAAACTCTTTATTTGTATTGTATTGTATTTATATTTATTTAAATCTTTGTTGCCTTTATATTTTATGACTGTTACCAACAGAACCTGTTTTTGGGTTTTTGTTTTTGTTGCTTAAGGATGGTTTCTTTTGTAGACTGCCTGATGATGAGGGCAACCTCGAAAGCCGGCTAGCTAATACAAATAAAAATCTGTGAGATGTCAGACTATATCTTATTTGACAACCTGTGTAACAAATGTATCGACATGAAATTTTCTCTGCAAACCCAAATCGTTATGAAGACAATTATTCATAGTGAGAATGTATATTGCCAGTGATTGGCTTTTTTGTTAAGCTGTTAATGGCTAAAGCAATTTTACAAATTTTGTATACAAATATATAAATATGAAGAAAAAATATCTGAAGAACTTTTACTTTGTAACTAAAGATCTGTTAACTATGTCGTTAACGCCTCCATTCACGAACTGTCATTAGAAAGTCATCAAATCAGCAATATATAATATAACTTTGGAACGAGTAAAGTTAGTAATTAAAAGAAAAGGTCGTCATTGAATCTCTGACAATGTACTTCCCCAGCACGAATTAATCAATTATATTTTCGCTCTACCTACAAAACCAATCCATCGATTGGAATTGACTTGAATTGATTTACATCGGAACTTTTGAGTTCTCAAAATAAAGTTTCCTCCTGATCCCCCTTCTCCTCGATAGATTGAAAAGTAATAGATATCTTTATGGGGTTCCAGATAAATACATGAAATTATATGTCGACACATTCTATCGGGAGTTATGTAATCGATATAAAAAATCGATGTTGAGTTTTCAACGGAATTTCATGTTTTCTAACTTCCTGATTCCAAAAATGGAAACAAAAAATTGCTCTCTGGTGGTTATAACGGAGATGAACCAGTAGACAGGGAGAGAACGATGCGTACGGTTAGGGAGGACGCAGGAATGAGGTTACGCTATTCAACCGAGCTCCCCCCTCCCCTTCGCTACTCGAAAAAGTTAATTCCCATATTTCTAACTTTAGAGTAAAAATGAATACATGAGATAATGTTTAAAACGAAATTGTCTTTCATATTTATTTATATATTTACAACGGCATAACATTTGCCATTAGCAATTGCGATAAATAGTGCATTGTCAGGTGCGTGGCTGTACTGCTGAGGTACGTGACCGAAGAGGAGTCCAGGCTAGTCCTGGAGCAGGTCCCTCTGTCATATCCGCTTGAGGAGTCGTGGTGGGTTTGTGGGGAGAGTGTTTGTAGATAATTAGTGGATTGGCATGATGATGGAGTTTGTCGTGAAAAGTTTGATATCGTGTCCTGATAACAGAAGGTACAAATGGGATGTTAAGGTCATTATGTAATGTGAGGTTGGAAACGTAAAATGGCGTAATGTGGCGTAGTATAATGGATTGTATTGACTGAAGACGTTGTATGTTTGATTTTTTGGCTGATCCCCATATCTCGATGCCGTATGTCCAGATGGGTTTTAGTATAGTGTTGTATATTGTGAAGTTTGTTTTCAAGCGATAATGTCGATCGTCGTCCGATGATTGATTTCAGTCGTCCAAATCGTCTTTTGTGGTCTGTGCGTTTCAGTCTGATATGAGTTGACTTTCATATTAGTTCTGTTTTTTTTTTACATTGGATCCATTAGTAAATTAGAGAAACTGAAATAACTTCTTCAATCCAGTGATTTTGAAATCATATACATCCCAAAACCTATTTCTGAATATGCAGATTCAAAATATCAAATTTGGTTGAAATATTTTCAGCCATTTTCCCTTGATGATGGAACAAACATAAAAGTTAAATTTCTTGTATGATCTTTGTTTAACAGATAAAAACCAAATAACAATTCCAAAAAATATTCAATTTACAAACAGCCAGGTGACTTAACTACCAGAACCTCATAAGGACGATACCAATTGAGTTTCAGACAGGACAAGAGGAAAGGGAGGGGGAGGTTCAAAAATCCCAATAACTTCGGATGTATCGACCTGAAATTATAAATTTAAATTCAAAAATCTATAACAACTGCACTTATTAATTTTCCGCAAAATCAGCTAAAATGAAGGGAAGACTGGGAAATTAAATTGCCATCGATCCACCGACGACTCCTTATACTTTGGACTAAAAATCTCTTAACGATGTAGTTAACGTCTCCATTCACAAACAGTCATTAGAAACTCATCAAATAAGCAATTTATAATATAAAGTTAGGTACAAGTAGCTTTGAAACGCATAAAAAAATCAGAAATAAATACCCTTTATCAGAAACGAAATTGTGATGTTAGTTGGAAAAGATCAGAGAGTAGACTGGAGTAACACCCAAGAGCTGTAGTAATAACTAAGATAAACACTGATAAAATACAGAACAAAACAACCATAGAATACACATTTCATTGTATCTGCCACAGTAAAGAGACACTGACACTCACTCCTACTACGATACTACTGTCACACTTCATTCATGTTTGAGATGCGTATCGAAAAGAAGCTATCGGTATATTTTAAAACAATATCGCACATGATATCGTTAGGTGATAATAACGGCAAGCTACTAAAAAGTAATAAAAAATGAATAAATAAATAGTTGAAAATATGAGTACTAAAATAATAATATTATACAGTAGATGAAGTATATAATAAATACAGTAGATACATTTTTTTCAGTTTAATTGAAATTAAGATAATACATTTTGATAACTTTTCCGGAAGTGTCTTTTTCACGACAATATTTCGGGACGTTCTCATGTCCCTTCTTCAGGTCACAATGTGCGAAATATAGAAAAGAGAAAGAAAACAAAATTGTATTTTCAATGGAATTTCATATTTTTCAACACCTTTGTCAAAAAATAAAAGCAATGTTTGTCTATGTGTTTGTCTACGGAAACAATAACTCTCAATAGAATAAATGTATTGACATGAAATTTTGTGTATCCAGACAGAACCCTATAAGGACGAAACCTATTGATTTAGAGGGGGCCGGTAGCTCAGTGGTATGCGTGATTGCCTTCTGAGCTCAAGGTCGTGGGTTCGAAACCCGACCGAGGCCCTTACGTTTATTATATCTGGGAGGTAAAATAAACTTAAGCACGCCGTCCTTCGGATGGGACGTTAAGCGATGTTCCCGAGTCTGTACGATGTCAGGTACTCGTTAAAGACCCCTGCCCTAGATAAATAAAAATTTAGGGTAGGCAAAATTTAGGACTCCCACAATAGAGTCGGGCTCATGTCCACCAGAGTGACGAAAGAGCGCTCTGGTAGTAGGCGATATGACCTCGTAGTTCCGGGCATGAGTCATAAAACCTAACCTAACCTATTGATTTTCAGCCAAATCGGCCAAAAAAATTTGTTTTCCAGAACCAACCAGAGAGAATGGACTCAAATCATAAAACCTAATCACTGCCGATATAATGAGTGTATCGGACACAAAATCCAAAATTCCCTGTGTCAACTAGTGTTTTTTAGCCAAAACTTTGGAATTTTGGAGGTAGAGCGAAAACTTCGTTGATTAATTCATGCTAAGGAAATACACTACCGGTGATTCACCGAATTTTGTTTTTTGGAATTAGTGAGTCGGAAAACATGAAATTTCGGTGAAAACTCAACATCGAATTTCTAACGGATCATATAACTTTCCCTATACTTCTCACAGGTGGGGAAGTAAAACATTATTTCATACTTTTTTAAAAAAAGTTTCATTACTAATATAATTTTTTATAAGTTATTTATTCATTTATTTTATCTCAATTGGTTTATTTATTTTATTATTATATTTTTTCTTTTACGTATTCTCTCTTCCGGTACGTGGGGAAGGGACATCAGGACGTCCCGAAACAGTATAATATTTTCCATGTCCGAATACATTTTTTGCGTACTGTGTTGATATAGTGGAAATACTAATGAATAAAATAAAATGATAGATAAAACACCTTTTTGAACACTTAATTGTCTAATTCTACAAACATATACTTAAATGTGTACCGGTTTCGGCTTACGCCATCGTCATGGCGTAAGCCGAAACCGGTACACATTGAAGTACATATATGTTTGTGGAATTAGACAATATAAGTGTTCAAAAAAGTGTTTTATCTATCATTTTATTTTATAATATTTTCTGTTATTCATTTATTCATTTAAGTTTTATTTAACTATCATTTATGTGTCCGACACTTCATATATCTAATTTATAAGCTATCTTAATGTATACATTTTTATGACACATCCCATTACCATGTTATGGTTTAACGGAAATAAATATTATTATACTAACTGGCACAAAACAAGGCGGACGAGACACTGAAGTATAAACTGTGCCATTCCATTGTTGCCGGCTTGCCGGTCTTCCGGGGGTGGATGAGGAGAATTTTTACGATATAGAGAGATGGATAGTCAAAGAGACGAAGGATTGGAAAGTGGAGACAGACTGGTCGGGGAAGGTACGAAACTTTCAAATCTTCACACTCCCAGAGAAACCAGACCTAGGGACATGACCTTCCAACCGACTTTAATGAAACTTCAACACTTCTTATGATATATAGGCACAGCAAGCATGGCACTAGACACAAAAGGCTCCTCAGAGAAACTAGACAGCGTCATTCTATCATCATGGCTCAATTCCCTTTAATTCCTCAGCTATATGAAGTTATCTAACCATTCTAAGTTATGTTTTCACATTAACGTATCGACACAACATTTTCTAAGGAGGACACCTATTGATTTTCATCCCAATCGGTTAAAGAAAAGGGCAGAATAAGGAAGGAAGCTCAGCTTAAAAATTCTAATATCTCCAGATGTAATGAATATATCGACATGAAATGTCGATTGGTTTTGGAGGGAAAGCGAAAACATAATTTATTAAATCGTGCTGGGGAAGTACATAGCTAGTGATTACCCAATTTTTTTTTTTGTTAACTGCATACAATGGACGATAGCGACCAAAAAGCAGGCTGTGGTGGAGACACCGGGGAAGCCAAATGTAAGCTTTTGAATGTTTTGGAACGAAGGTTTCGAACCCGCGATCTTGAGTTTAGTTAAGCACGCTACTTGTGCATGGTTACTTAACTGGCGTGTGAGTTAGTTGATTAATTCGTGCTGAGGAAGCACATTGCACGGTGATGCACGAATAACTTTTTTAAAATAAACAATAAAAGAAAAGAACTTTGCAAGCTGATGACCTCAATGGTACATTTCCGTGACGATTGGTCTCCAATTTAAGTGGAACACGATATCAACCTAAATAACCATAAAGATATTGTAATATTTCTTTCTGAACTAAGACAATGCAATTGACTAGGATCTGCTGTATAGGCTGCACAATAGTGCATTTCCGAGCCTTCAACCAACATACGACAAATGTTGAGGTACCCTGGGCCTATTCACATGATGAGAACGAAAGACATCAATCACTAAAATATACCTAATAGGAATAAAGAAAATTGCTCTTTTACAGGAATAACTTTTTTGCTGTACAAAAAGTAAACACATTATGAATATTAAAAAACTTTTGAAATAAATTATTTTTTTAAAAGAAGAAACGCCAAAATGTTGAATTTTTTTATAAAAACAGCTGATAAAGACATTAGGATTTTTAAAATAAAAACAGCTGTTCAAGATATTAGTAAATAATTTTGTAATTATAAATATAAAAAGAATAATTTGAGTTAGTTGGGCTTTGGTCGCAAGGTCTCACCATGGTTTGCGGGTTCGAATCCCGTCCGGGAGTGAGTTTTATTTCGTAGATAGAACTCCCTCCCGAGGGCCATGGATGTCGTAAATAACACGATAACACAGTGGACATGGCTAATATGCACCGTACATAAAGGAGAAAAAAAAAAGAAGTTAGTTATAACTTATGCCCTCATAATATTCACAATACTTAGGATAGCTTATAACCTCTTGTGGCGTCAGTAATGTAACACAACAGTCAGTTTTATGACTCAAGCCCTACGAAGTCATTTCGCCTACTACCAAAGCGCTCTTTCGTCGCTCTGGTGGAGATGACCCCAACTCTTCTATGGAAGCCCTAAATTTTGCCTACTATGTACAGGCTCGGGATCATCGCTTAACGTCTCATCCAAACGATGCTCAATGTTTATTAACCTCCCAGATAAAAAAAAACTAAGGTTTCGAACCCGCGATCTTGAGCTCAGTAAGCTAGCACGCTAACATTGACCTATCGGCGCCCTGTAATGAGAGCCTATGATGAATAACCGTTCCGAGACCACTATCGCTCTAATTGTGTTAGGACAATAATTTTACAATATTGGTGGTTGTTCAAGCTATTTAGTGACAATTTGAAGTAACTTCCACAATGGTGGGTATAGCATCTGAATGGGTGGTCTGGACTACAAAATCGGACCATTACCTCTAGAGATTCGTAACAGAGATCAAAGTTAAGCCGCATCGTATTGGTTTAATAACAGCCTTATGGAGCTAACCCTCATCCCATAAATATGAGAAGACTATCAACATCAATTTTGTCTTCACCTTCACCTTTGACAAATAATTAAATATTCTTACTTTCTTTCCATGCAAATATATTATTATTTCGGTATTTTTCCACTGTCTACTATGGGAGAGAAGAGTTGAGAACCAGCCAAATACATTACAACACGTTCGTTATATATCAGAAGAATCGGAATATATATTGCAATTCGAACCTTTTGTTGGAAAAATAATACTTATGAACACATTTCTGTCGCTTAAGATGGAAGGGATTCCCGTTCGTATTCGTAGAATTCATTTCCTATTCTACACAGAATGTAAATATGTATTAAAGAATCTATTTCGAAAGTGTGGAGTAATTAATATTATTGCGAAAAAATTCCTTTTGTGGTCAGATCTAAATATGATTGAAATGTTTTTAAAATAAACAATGTCTGTTGCGGCCAGTGATAACGTATGCATGCCCAAGTGGCCCAAAACAAATGCCTTAGATTGGTTGGTAGTTACTTGATGGACACCTCCATCCTCCAAATCCATGAAGACCTAAATGTTGACCTCCTACTGGACTACATAATAAATTTCAGTAAAAACTTTTTACTTAAGTGTGTCAAAATGTTATGGTAAAGAAAATAGGGAAAACTCAAGGAGAGAAACACAAAAATATCCGTTCACAATTTTAAATTAAAATCTCTGTTTTTGAATGTTTATTAATTTATTTTCTATTCATTTCAGTTACTTTGGTATTTTTTTTCAAGAGTTTTTTAAAATTTACTCTTAAGCAGTAGCATTGTATTTAATTTAACTGATTATTTTTGATTTGTATTTAGTGTATAATGGTAATGGTTAAGGAAGCTTATTGTATAATTGTACCTCTGTAAATGCGACTGTTATAATAAACTCTTCTTCTTCTTAAAAAAATAAACAAACGCCGGTAGTCTTTTGCACAAAAACAGAAAATGGGCAGAATTCTTGAAATGAGCATCTAAACCACCTTCATTATAATAAAAAATATGTATTGCATAAATTAGGTCCTCCAAGTTATGATTGACTGACTTTTTATGGTAACATTGAAGGCGCTCTCCTAGCTTAGGGGTAGGTAGCAAGTCTACTGAGTTCAAGATCGCGGGTTCGAACCCGGCTGAAGCCCCTTGGGCATTGTCAGGTACTCCTCAATAACCTCTATCCCAACAGGAAAGGGATGTACCACCCCTCCCAATATATCTAGAAGGTACAATCTCTCAACGGCCGAGTATGACAGCCACCTGTTACATCCTCAAAATTAACTCCGAAAAAATTGTTCTAGGGTCTTCTCTTTGAAAAATTTAAGATTCACATGTATGTATGGAGAGAAAAGAAACAGTATTTTTGATATTTTGGGGAGGGGGGGCTTTCTACGCCTCTCAATTAACACTTTTCTATACATGTATATACGTGATGAATCAGTCCAACAATATATTTTATTTACACCACAACTAGGTTCAGCAATTATCTGCTCTCATCAGGTAGTGAATTGAACATACGTAAACCAACAAATATAAAAAAAAACACTAGAATCTACGAACTGTTACAGTTTAAAGTCAACAATTAACTATAAATAAGTTATGTAAGATAAAAAATGATAAAATGTTAAGTGGTATCAAAATAGACACTGAAAATACACAAAAATAATTAGAATTACAAATATTCCACGTAAAAGTTCCCAAAATTTCATGATATGTTCATTATATCGGCAGTTACTCGAGTTTTTGTGTTAAGCCTTCCCCTAATCCCCCCTCCCCTTTGGTCGATATGGCTGAAAATCAATAGGTATCCCCAGTGTTCTGGATATACACATATTTTGTGTCGATACATTTATTCTATCGGGAGTTATTGTTTTCACAGTTACAAAAATATTTTTTTTCATTTTTGGAATCAGGAGGTCGGAAAACACAACATCGAATTTCTGACCGATTACATAACTTCCCCTATACTCCGTTTAGCTGGAGAAGTAAGACTTGAATGGTATCGAGAATATGAGACGGAGACAGTCGTAGCCACTCGATTTATTGTTGAGTCTTCGATTGAAAGACCTCTTCAAATTGTGATGACAGTTTGTTAACGCTAAAAAGGGCTTAAGTGTTCAATGAAGACGGAAGGAAGTTGAGTACATTGACATTGTACTGTGTACCTATGTACCTAATCAATGAGATGACATGTTGGAGAGGCGGCTCTTAGCTGGCATTACAGCCTCAATGACTTACAAGGCTCAGCTCGAGTGGCACTTGTACACCCTCACCCCCTGCCTCAGGGCAATTGGAGAAACAAAAAAAAAAAAAAAAAAGGGCATCGTTGAACCAATGGCTATATACTTCCTCAGCACGAATTAAGTTTTCTCTCTCCCTCCAAAAACAATGGACCGTTTGGGATACAAATCTATAGTTAGATAGAGTACATTTTTATACACTAAATTTTGTGTCCATACATTCATTATATTGGCAGTTATTAAAGGCCCCTCTTCTGATGTCCCCCTTCCCTTTGGCATATTTCGTGAAAAATTAACAGGTGTCCATGTGGGCTTTTGGATTCATATATAAAATTACAAGTTGATAACTTCATTTCATCGGCAGTTATAAGGGTTTTTGAGTTACCCGCCTCAATCCCCGATTCCCTTCGGCCGATTCAGCTGAAAATTAAAAGTGTTGACCTTATGGGATTAGAATTTACATATGAAATTGACGATAGACGGGTTTTTTTGATTTAATTTAATGCCATCTGAATTAAAGTGACTAAAAAACCAATCACCAAACCGAATTAATATAAGGTGCATAAAAAGAAAAACATGAATCACCCGCTATGTACTTCCCCAGCAGGAATTAGTCCATTACGTTTTCGCTCTCTCTCCAAAGCCAATTCACCATTTTGGCTAAAACTCAATATCTGACTTACGTGGCTCTGAATCTTTCCCTTCGACCGATTTCATGGGAATATAATAAGCACCATCTTTAGAGAATTTGGAATTTTAAATACAAAATTTCATGTTGATACATTCATTACATCGGCAGTTATTGAGATTTTCGATTAAGCACTACATTGATCCCTCCTCTCCTTCCGCTAGGTGTTGTCCTTATAGGATTTTATATTTTCATACGACATTAACTGTCGATTCATTCATTACAACTGCAGTTATTAAAGTTTTTGTGTGAAGCCTCCCGCCCTTTGGCCGATTTGACTGAAAATCAATAAGTGTCGACCTTAGATGGTTCTAGATACACATATAACATTTTGTGGCGATATATTCATTCTATCCGGAGTTATCCTGTTCACAGATATACACAGGCAGACATAATCCATTTTTGGAATCAGAAGGTCGGAAAACAAGAAATTCCGTTGAAAATTTCGCATAGAATTTTTGACCGATTACATAACTTTCACTAAACTTCGTATAGCTGAGGAAAAAAAAGGAGAAATCATAAAATGGCAGAATAAATTTAATATTTAAAATATTTTCTTGTTTCTCTAAGGTCATTCTGATAGAAGGTTAACAGATGACCTGTACAAGAGGTTTAATATAGACTTTTACTTCGTCAAATTATATTACAAAATAGATACTATCCGGCGCTTTCTCAACTATAAGTAATTTTTTTCTTACTCACAAATATGAGGGGTTTAGAGAATAGGGGATTTGTGAAATTTTTTTACAATAATAATAATTGATTTTATAATATATTAATAATCTTAATGTGTGTAAATTATTTACATCACAGTATTGATATAAAATTATATATCTAAATTCGAAATCTCTAAGGACATTATCTATTCATTTATCACGAAATCCGCCGAAGAGAAGGAAGGGCGGTATCAGAGAAGAGAACTCAAAAACCGTAGTAACTACTGATGTAAAGAATCGATTTATTTAGTATCAGGATTTAGAAGTCTCTGTGTAAGTTAACTATTGATTATAATGGTCGATTGGTGCTTCGACGGAAACAGAAAACTTGATTAATTCATTCTGGGAAAATAGATTACTGGTGATCTACCAATTTTTCTTTTAAATTAGGGATAGGAAAACTTATTTCGTTGAAAACTTAACATCTTTCTGACAGATTTTTTTTTGTGGAGAATTTAAATTCTTTATGGCCTTATGTACGATGTATATTATAAAACTATAAATTACTAAATTATAAAATTTACGAAATAAAACTCTCTCCCGGACGGGATTCGAACCCGCAACCATCGTGAGACAATGCGACCAAAGCCCTATGCTGCAGCCCACACGGCAACCATGCCCCCCTCCCCCCCCCCCCCCCCCAAAAAAAAAAAAACATTAAGGCGTATGTAGTCAAGATCCATGCCGTAGATTTCCCGTGAAAACGTCGGGATAAAATCATTTTTCATTTTCTTTTCGATGTTGCCGTAGCTCTTGCATTTGCTCGGCACTAGATTTTTTAGGTTTTTTAAATTCCTTTTGATGCGAGCTTTCCTCTGATTTGCGTTTTCTATAATTCCATGCATATTTATAATTCATATGAGACGACATCTTTAATTTTTTTGCAGATTTCAATTTAATACAGATTTTACATATATTTCGGCGAATATTTTTATTGTTTCACTTTGAGTCCTAGTAGTGTCCTCAAGCTCTTTACAATGACACCCGAATCAACGTCCTATCTAAAAGCGTTATCACGCTACACTAATTTCTAATTTTACACAACGCTAATTCGAAACAATCATCCGCCGGCGCCCACACTAGCCCGATAACGTTACAGGCAAAACACTGCACAACAAACACGTACAGACATGCTCTATCCATTGTGACCTCAACCGTTGTTATAGCATTATTATTCTGGTAGTTATTATCGATTGAAATCTGACGGTATTTTGTAACCTAAGAAAGTTTGACCGGCTATCACTGTGCTTAACGAGCGAATAGACGTTTTCAAGTCAAAAAAAAAAAAAAAAAAAAAACTAAAACTGTACTTATTTTTAACAGGAACTCCACGTCGGGATTTCCGTACTCAATATGGTCGATTTGGTCTGAAAACGTCTGCGGTGGGTTGAAGACTACCTGTTGAGGAAGGCATCATCAAGTGGCTGTTGTATTATAGAATACGGAAACATCGATCCAAGTTAGCGACAGACAGACGGTCTCTACTATACTGTAGACAAGCCGGGGGTCTGTCTGTACAGAGTAATAGCAGTATAAGAAATTTATAGGAGGCACGCAATGCTCCAGTCACTCTGGCACCAGTAGGCAATACATGCCTTCAATCAGGCCTCTATTTACATATCTCTACAGTGCCTCTATATAAATTATATACAAAATAACAGGACTTTCTTATACCAAGAGAGTGACATTCTTATACAGAGTATTACCAGTTAGAAATGAATTTGGGCAGAGAGAAAGGGGAAGAGAGTGATCTGTAACAACTTGGTTAGAGAGAAAGTCCTGTAATGGCCACAATACATATATTGTTTTTCCCCATAATAATTTAAACATTAATTATAAGTATTTCCTATGGAATACTTTGTATTGATTCTTAGGGAGCAATGGTGGCCTGCGGGCTAGGGCGTAGGGCTTTGGTCGCATGGTTTGCGAGTTTCGAATCCCGTCCAGGAGTGAGTTTTATTTCGTAGATAGAACTCCCTCCCGGGACCATGGATGTAGTAAATAACTTAATAACAAACACATATGGCTAGTGTGGTGTCTGCCGAGGCCAATCAAAAAAAAAATAAATAAATAAAATAATAGTTGGAAATTTAATAAGGAACATTTTTGTCGGAAACCAACTTTTCGATAGGACCAACCGTTTTCGCGTAAATCAGCGTTAAAAAAAAAAAAAAAAATCCAAAATGATATTTTCGGCATGTATCTCACAAAATTTGCGACCACCGATAAAAAAATGTTTCTTCTACAACTTTTATTTGAAGTAATTTTTGATTAAGTCATGAATATGAGCGGTATTTTTTTTAATGTACTAAGGCTCCGAAATCAAGTGGTCTTACTTCCGATAAGGGCCCGAATGTAATCACATCTAAGTTAGCATATCTTCATTTCAAATTATGAGCTAAAATATATGAATAAAAGTACAATGATTTCTGCGTTAGAGCGCACACAAAGTTCTAATCACATACATGAGACATCATCGCAAAAATGGTCAAAATGCTTAAAGAGTGACTTTCTTATATCTAGTAAAGCCAGTTTGAAATTAATTTAAGATGGGGGAAGCTTATCTCTGAAAATGTGGTTGGTATAAGAAAATCCTGTAATATAATAATAATAAGGATTTCACAGAGCGCGATCAGTAACTTCAGGTCCTTTGATAAGAGAGAGAAGGCTTTCGAAATCGCCCAAGCTTTATGACAAACAGATTTTTCAAATTCAAAGTGAGACATGGTATAAAGTAAACTGGAGAAGGAGCATCTGTGGACCCTAACGTAGTGTAAGAAATAATTTTCTAATTATTTAAGAGGCGACGCCTACCTGACCCATCATCGTCAACGCATTCAGGTTCGGCTACTTTCCTTTGGTCTGGAAGAATGCGATAGTCCTCCTTTTCCACAAGCATGGGAAACCTAGGCATGATCCGTCCAGCTATCGACCAATCAGCTTGTTGACGACCACATCAAAAGTGTTCGAGAAAATTATCTTACGACGGCTTTTGACTAACCTGGACTCAACGCAAAATATCCCTAAGCACCAGTTCGGATTCCGTTCGAATCACTCGACCTTCGAAAAGAAAGGTATACAGCTGCAGCATTGCTAGACGTGGCAGCCGTGTTCGACTATATCTCGGGGGTTGCTGTACAAACTACATCTGACAGGACCACCGCAGTACCTTCAGAATCTGATGTCATCTTTCTTGAGGGATGGCTCTCTCCAGGTCAGGATCAACGCCGAGGTCAGCAGACGGAGGACGATAGGTGCAGGTGTCCCTCAGGGAGCTATTCTCAGTCCGGTTCTTTTTAACTTATACTGCCATGACATGGCAGTCCCGCAGGCCACGTTGCTTGCTACCTACGCAGACGAAACTCAGCTGTCTCCATCATCTCAACTTGGTTTTCTAACTGGAAGTCAAAATTAAATCCTTTAAAATCATCAACCAAAATTTTCTCACTCCGTCGAATATGCCAAAGCAACAACATCCAAATTGATAATACTGATATTCCCTGGAATATTTCAGAACAAACATTAAAATATCTCGGCTTACACATGGAACATAACTTACATGGCACACCCACATCTCAACAAAACTAACACAAGCATACCAAAGACTCTCACAACTTTATCCACTCATTAACCGCAACACTCCACTCCGCCGAAATTGCATCAAAATCTTGTACACATCACTATTACGCCCACTACTAACATATGCTTCCCAATATGGTACAGTGCAAGCAAAACAGTAAAACGAAAATTACAATAATTTCAAAACAAAACCCTCCGCAAAGGTCTCAACGCACCGTGGTTCATGAGAGGCATATAATTCATAGAGCTGGACATATGTAGCTCCCATGGACACCGTCCTGCGATCTCTGACTGAGACGTTCCTCCAGAACCTGCCCCTCAGCCCTGGAGCTGTCCACTTCAATATTGGACAGCCCACTGCACATCGCCGACTGCGACCCAGACTCCCACAGGACATTTTAGCTTAGATTTTAGTTTTATTTATCATTATTATTTTTTTTTTACATTTATTTATTTTGTCACTTTTGTGAAAGACACTAGAATGCCGGGCCAAATAAATTACTTTCTTTCTTCTAATTATTAAAATAAATTGCTTTGTTTAATATATATTTTTTTAAATCACTATAACCGCCTAACATTTTTTCACATACATTTTTCCAATTTTTCATCTAATATTCTATTAAGCAGACATTTCAATCCCGGCGGCCTTATGAGAAGTTAAACTGGACAAAAAATAGTTTATATATAAAATTCAACATATTAATGTCTGAGGGAGAACAGCGAAACTATTAGCAAGAAAATGTGTTTAAACCTTTATGAGCAATAGTAGAATAATTTATTCTTATGTAGGCCATAGGTCAACCATAGTGATTTACAGCGTAGCATTTTATGATGTTGTAAAAGTCTGGGTGGGATGAACGTTTGATGAGTGTCATAAGTAGAATGTGCGTCAATTATATGCAAATAACAACAGCCAGAAATAACACACGTTTACTTCATCAAAATGACAATATGAAAAGAACTAGACAATATTTAGACAGATGATCCAATACGGAATAGAAACACTTTTTACAGACTAAAACGTTTTTAAAATATCTATTTCAGTAATTCAATTAGGGTTCTATTTGGTCATACGGACTCTAATTATGGAGTTGTGCTAAGCCAAAACGTAACCACCACACTAACCTTTCTTCCCATGTCAATCTAGTTGCTTGACTCTTGTCATTCCATTCCCAACCAGATAAATCTTGAAGACTGAGGCGGCGCTAGCCGAGAGACTACTACTATAATTTTTATAGAATATTTAGGGAGTGCCGGTGGTGATGAGCTTCTCCCCTCGTACTCCTCTAACTTTCAGCTCTCCTTTCCATCTTGGTCTGCCTCCACTGCTGGACAGTGCCACTGGAAGGGACGGCCAAAGGACTAAGATCACAGGAAGGGAGAGATCAGGCTTGTGGCAGTTCGCTTGAAGGGGGGAAACGAGAGAGGATAGCCAATAGGAACCCATGAAAACGACGCGGTCACTATGGGAACGTCTCCCTATTGGCTATCCCTCCCGTATCCCCCCTCCAAGCGAACTGGCCACACCCCCGAAGGGCCATGATATATCGGCGCTACTATAAGTAAACATATTTTCCTTCTCTCAACCGGGTAAGTAAGACGTTTTTCTTTCCTTCCCCCGAAAAACCAACAAAAACTGATTCGGAAAAGTAAAATTTTCTCTCTGAGTCAAGATCTAAGTAGCAGAGCTTTTCAATTAATTTTGTTTGTGACTCATACCCAGGCTTTTACCACAAGGTCATATCGCCTACTACCAGATCGCTCATTAGTTGGACTGATGATGAGCCCGACTAATGTGGGTGTCAACTTTTGCTTACTCAGGTTTAATTAGCATGTTTTTTTTTGTTTTTTTTTTTAACATGAACTTGGAATCACACAGGCTCGGGGTCGCATTTTAATGTACACAAGGTCAGCTTTTTTAACCTCCCACATAAAAAAAGTCCAAAGGCCTCGGTTAGGTTTCGAACCTACGACCTTGAACACAATAGGCAAGCTCCGTTATCTTTAAGCTATCGGCGCTTCTGCTTTTCACTTGTTTAAATCTAAACTAATACATAAAGAAAGTTTGTGTATTTGAGGTAATCTCGAAAACTAGACAACCGATTTTGATAATTCTTTCACCATTGGGAAGCTTATTTCTTTCCGGTGGACATAGACTATACAGTTTTATGCTTCATCAGAAGGAAGCTGAGCAGTGATGGTAAAAGTGAAGCAAGTCGGAGGAGAAACTGCGGCCCAGGCGCCATTTATTGCATACGCTACACTAAACCATGAACATAATCTAGTCCCCGCCAGCTATCTATTTACAATAAATTACCTTCAATTAGAGTTTTCTTCTTTTCATATAAAACACTTTTGCCAGTCCGTGTAATTTAAACAAATTGGAAGAAAACTACTGAATCGATTTTGATAAAATTTCATATGTAGCATGTCCGATTGAATTATAGAGAAGTGGGGGGGGGGGGGGGGGGGGGGGGGGGGAATATAAAATGAAACTAGCTATCTAACAGTTGATCGGATTGTCATAAAATATCATCCTATAACCTCAATTCAAACGTAATTCATGTGGCATCTTCAACTTCGGATGGGACGTTAAGTGATGGTCCCGAGGCTGTGCGATGTCAGGTACTCGTTAAAGACCCCTACCCTAGGTAGAGTCGGGCTCATGTCCATCAAAGCGATAAAAGAGCGCTCTGGTAGTAGGTGATATGACCTTGTAGTTAAAGCTCGAGCATGGGTCAAAATAATTAAATAACTAATGATCACATATCAACGGCCTCCTAACCATTGAAAATTTCAACTTATCTCCAAAATCATATAACTTATAACTTGTTTCAAACCGGGCAGATAACGTTACAAATCTGTGTACAGTTACAGAAGCTGGGTAAGATGCTAGTGTTGTCTTGTACTATCCAGCTAGACTATTTAGAGGTCTGTCTGTTTTGCCTCTAAACTTCTTTTTTCCACCCGGATGGATCAAAGACTGTACTGAGGTTGTTTACGAACTGTAAACTATTTACACTGGAAGCACTGAAATAGCCTTTTCGGTCAACACTTTTTAAAGGCACTTTGTAAATACATAGTGGTAATTATACCAAAAGAATATAGACAAAATGGCTAAAATTACTCGATTTGCGACGGACCTTGAATATCATTAGCAGCCCATCCTCCTCCATCACCGCGATATTTATTGCGCCACCGGTCGTCATTTCACCACATGGTGTTCTACGGCATTCTTTTTCACCAGGTCAGTTCATCTCAGCGGTAATCTTCCTCGTAACCTGGCTCCTTGATGTGTCCTATGGCTGCGGTTCACTCCTCTCCACCGAAAGCGCCGTGATTTCATGTCTCCTACTACGGACGGTTATTGCCAGAAGATTTCTTTCTAATCCTCCACTTGTGGGCTTTTTTATCCTTGACCCGAAGCTATTTTATTCAACACTTTATTTTCAAACGCCTGGAAGCGCTTCTCCAATTAGGGTCCAGGTTTTACACCCATAGAAGAGAACTGGGTTCATCACGGAGCTGTAGATCCTGAGCTTCCTTGGTCTGCAGAAGTCTTCTGTGACTAGGATAGTGCGTTAGTCGGGCCGGCTTGCACTAAGCAGCCTTGACTCCGGCTGACCTTCCTCTCCTACCAGTCTAGCCATCAGACATAACATTGACGACGTACAGTCAATGCCATCTCGCCTATTATCACGTCCCAACTACACAACTTGTACAGTCACAATAAGCAGTTAAACAACAAAAGAAATAATATAATACACTTCATTGCTCAATTAGAGCAACCTGTACTTTTATAAGTTGTAAAAAAGTCGTTGATGAATCACCAGGCAATGTGCTTCCCCAGCGCGAATATAATTAAGTTTTCGCTCTACCTCTGAAATCAATTTATTGATTTGGTTTTAAACCAATAGGTGCCTTATTCAGAGACTTCTGAATCCTCATACTAAATTGCATGTTGATACATTACATCGACAGTTATTCCAATTTTTGAATCTCCCATTCGAACGATTTCGTTTAAAATTGGGTACTGGATCCACAAATAACATTTTGTGTCCACACGTCTTACAAAGGAGTTATTGGGATTTTTTTAGTAAAATCCCTCTCCTCAAGGGATTTGGCTGAGAATTGATATGTTTTGTTCATGATGTTTTGGATTTACGCATAAATTTCGTGTCAATATATTCATTACTTCGGCAGTTATCGAAGTTTTTGTGATGAATTTACCTCTCCACCTTTGTAAATTTCGCTGAAAATTTATAGGTACGGCGGTTTGGATATACATAGAAAATTTCTTAGGGATACATTATTATATATTATCAAAAAGAATAATATATTCACAATAAAGAATCGTGTTTCATATCCAAAAACATTACTTGATACAAATCTTTCATTTTTATTTTTTAGGCAGAGTTCCTCCGCACCTTAAAGGTCAGTCCAATGTACGTTATTGTTTTATTTATTCATTTATAATTTTTTATTTATTTAGACTTTTATATACATTCATTTATAATTGATTAATCTGTTATTTTTTATATATTGTTATAGTTACATTGTTTTTTTCTTTTCCATAATTCGTAAGAACGTCCCGAAACATCGTTGTGGATAAAGACACTTCCAAAGAGTTTTTTTTGAAAAATAGTTATTTTAAATTTTATTAAATTGAAAAATGTGTCTACTTATTATGAACGTATCTTGTGTTAATTTTTTTTTAAATAGGTACTCATATATTTTTAAGTATTTATTTGTTCAGTTTTTATTAATTTAATTTTACTTTTTGTTATAGTTTTGTTATTACTACTAATCATAGGTGTATTAGACTCAAGTAGTTATAAATCTAATTTATAAGCTATCTTAATGTATAAACTCTTTTGACGTATCCTATTACCATGTATTGGTTTAACGGAAATAAATTTATTATTATTATTGGTTTTTTGCGGTAGTTATTGTGTTTGTGACGCAATGATAAACAGGCAATATTTTTTTCATGAATTTATCTTGGAATGAGAGTTGGAAAACATGAAATTCCAACATCAAATTTCTGACAGATTACATAACTTCCCCTATACTTCGTATAACTGGGGAAGTAAAAGTTGAGGTTATTCACAGTTGCCACACGATAGTCGTTTACGTACCAGCAAAATGTAACTGCGTGCCGCCTCCAGCACGCGTGGCCATACATAGAGTTGACCAACATTGGAGTGGCAGTTCTGAGAGGCAACCAAATATCTAGTTGTCTACCAGATCTCTGTATGTAAATGCTCGCTACTCCGTCTGTAAATACTTGGCAGATCAGCTCCCGTCCCGTTAGAGTAGGAAGGAGCCCTGACGACTTCTGTATATACACAATTCTAAAGGTTGAGAAGACATGTTCGGATATTAAACCTTATTTCTATTGACTGTCCATGAATCCATGTGTACTCTGGTGTCGGTACACATTGTGGGTTGGTTACCTTATACCTAACCGTTAGCGGTCCTTCTTCCACAAGAACATCAGTACATTCAGAGGCAAAGCAAGATATCTAAATATATATATTATATATATATATTGATAGTGCTAGGCGATATGAGGTAGTTAAAACCCGGGCATGAGTCGCACTAACTAAACTAAATCTCAATCGAATCGGTAAACTGATATCGAAAAAAGAGAACATTTCAATAATTCACGGTGGGGAAGTACGTAGCCAATGCCGACGTATCATTTGACAGTTTTGACGAATTATACAAACAGTTCTCCAGCGTTCAGCTTCATTTTGTAACATCAGTGGATTTCAATAAAAAACAGTCATAACATATTTTAGATTAATAAGATATTTCGGAGGATTTAAATAAAAGTGATGATATTATTCTAGTCCATTAATTTATTTTTCTTCCTTTACAACTGGACACATAAAAAATTAAATAATAAGATGATAAAGTATAAAAAACATGTTTCACCTGTTAGTTGGATTATAGTGTTTATCTAACCTAACTTACATAATATCACATCATCTAATGAGAAGGAAGAAACAGAAAAACTTTCTTCGTCAACCCCGGTATAACAGAAGAGTTCTCATGCATACAAGGTTGAATATGCATTATGCATAGAATTTTCTTTATATATAAGATAGATTATATATTAAGATATATTCTAAATATATAATTGAAGGTAATTTATTATATGTTCAACAGGAATAAATTATCTCGATTTTCGTGGAAAATGATGACTCGCTGGAAATTAATAGAACAAGAAAAGATGGGAATAGTTTGAACCTGTGCTAACGTCATTAAGTCGATATAATATAATGTTTATTTTTTATTATAATAAGTATATACGCATCTATACACATATACTATATACTCTACCATAAACCCTATTCTTTGGTATTTAAATTTCTTGCTCTTATATTTTTGCGTATATAAACAAATGTCACTTTCAACTTAGTGTGACGATGGCATAACCCGAAACCGGTACATTTTATGTTTGTAGTTTTGTGGAATTAGACAATATAAAATTTAAAGAAGTTCTTTGTTTTTATTAGAGCTTAATGCTTTTCTATAAAATTTTTGAAAATCGGTGGTACGGAACAGTAAAAGAGGCGACATAATCACCGCCTGCATGTGAGCTCCGGTTCTGGGCCAGTTCACACAGATTTTTCACGAAAGTGGTTTTCTGTAGGCTATTATTATGAGACTTTCCATTCGTCATACTATAGATGTGAAAACGTTGGAATTGATGGGGCTATTTTGAAGTTTGGATCTTCTAAATTAGTCTTTCCTATTGAGGAAAAACCCTTTTGGAAAAACAAGCAACGCCATATTTAGAACAAACTAAATAATATTCAAGGACATTTCTAGATTTTGCATAAACTTTGTAACTTCGAAATTATTAGTAAGATATGACGATTTGTGAAAAAAACCTGAACATTTCCGGTGATATTCATTTCTTTAAGGACATCTTCGTGCATAATAATAATAATCAAATGTGATATATCTATGAAATAAAACTCACCCGGACGGGATTCGAACCCGCAAACCATTGTGGGGATTCCTCCTAGAGCTACCACGACCACCATCTAGGTAGAGTAGTCTAGAGATCGCCGGTAGCTCAGAGGTAGCATTCCAGCCTTCTAAGCTCAAGAGCGTGTTCGAAACCCGACCGAGGCCCTTAGGTTTTTTATCAGGGAGGTAAAAACCTTGAGCCTTCCTCCATCGGAGATGCAAGGTAAAAAATCCCTACCTTGCGTAACTAAACCTGGAAAGTTAAAGAACATTTAAGGACGATGTTTAGGTCCCTAGGTGTACACACCAGTCCTCCCAAAATATATATATATATATATATATATATATATATATATATATATATTGTAACGCTTGTTATTAGTGCTACTTTTTATTCTAATTTAATTATATAATTTAATAATAATTATATGCAATAACGATTATGAGAGAACCTGGTTATGTATAATTTATAAATAAAAATAAAGACTTTAAAATAATTTGTTACATTTTTCTTTTATTTTAAATTTCATCATGACATTTTTTATGGGTTAGTATCACATAAATTTTACAGACATAGAGATTTTTCTTTTTTAAACACACATTCAACTAAACCTGCGGGGCTTGCATGCTGTATTGAGTTGATGATCGATGATTTCGTTTTGTACCACTGATGAGATGGGATTGTTGGTAGACCTCTGACGTCCTCTCCTGATTTTTGTTAGTCATTCCATCATGAAACAGCCATTCCTCATTTCCTAATTATTCGCCTCTGGATGTCTTTACCAGTTGATCTTCATTATTACGGGATACACACACACTTTTTCTACTATGTCCTCAGACAATCAAACTTACTCCACTGCACATCTTTCCACAGATCCCTCCACAGACACCCTCTCACATCTCACTCTGAACAACGACTCGTTCCACGAGGGGACAGACCACTTCTCTCTTGTTTTTGATTCAGCTCCGTCATTGGCCCACAATTTTTACAGCCTTTAGCACTAAACATCTGGGTTTTTTTATATCACTTTCATATTCCCGTATACAATCCTAGTTGCTTACATTTATAGTTAACTAATTATTAGCCTAACATTTCATTTTATGACATAATTGAAATAAATGATTTGATATATTTTGAAACTATATCGACCCTGGTACAAATCGATTAGATAACCCCCAGTAACCTTCCTTAGGTCTACTAACTGATTATATTTACGTATCTTATTTTCCATTTCTTAAATATTACATGTAATGGACAATATAGAACATTACATTGCCCTCTGCTAAAAATATCAAAATATATCATTCATTTGCTTACATAAGTGTTTAGTACCAAACTATTTCATAATCTTATGGTTATATGTCCCACTTGGCGACCCAAAAATAACATGGTGACCCAGTTTCTATACTTAATTAATTACACACAAATTTTTTGTCTATTATGGAATACATTCTTCAAGGTAACTCTTTTTAATAATATTATACAACAATTAGGTAACAAATCCAATTCAATTAATTTATTTACGTCTTATCATAATGTTATATTAGATTTATTTTCTTATTTTACTTTATTTTCTCATTTCTTCTATTTACCACTACTCTATTCTCCATACGCAAATTCTACATTCAAAATTCCAACACTAATCATTAATTTGCCATACAATTTACCCACACTCCTTAATATAATCTAAAATTCTTAAATAATCTCCCTGGTATCTCTTAACCATCCTGATCTCCTTGGATCTTCGCCTACTACCATAAAATACTCATAATCCAATTCCTTCCCACCTATAGGCTAAGCCTAAAAATTTTTAATAATCATTCTTTAATCCTTCCTTCTATTTAAAAGTACAATTCCCTCTCTCCTTTCAATTATCTATATTTTTTTTTTTATTTACTTCCTTCATTACCATATTTATTTATTATTTAATATTCCATTTATTAATAACATCACTGTCACAATTAGACATAACTCAGATAATTATTTATATTTTACTACTTTTATTTACGCTATCTCGACTTACTTTCCCTATTGATTTACTGCACTAATTTTTATATAATGTTCTTAAGATGATATTCTTAAAAAAAATATTCTTATAACATTTTCCCCGTTTCACTTACAAAATTTTTTTTTATTTATTATTATTATTATTATACGGAATTACTTTCAAGGTTATATTTCAATATTATATGTTTTTATTTTTTTATTATCCATTTTAGGATAATTCCTTTTATCAATCTATTATTCTGAACCTACGAGCGATTATCGCTCTCAAAAACCATTTGTGGGTTAATATAACTCGTTTCCGTAAGGACGCTAAACTCCTTAAATCAACATGGCCCACGTTGTTGACAATTACGGTTAAATAACCTAACAAACCCTTTAAACTAATATATATTTTTTTTTTTTTTTATAAATATTCTTATTTTATCACCAATACCATAAAAAAATGCATGCATAAATACCAATAAATAGTTCAATTCGAGACTAACCCTTATTATAAAATTTCCCATAAAAATAATCACCATAAATATAATATTGCAATAAATAAATATGTTTTTATTTAAAAACATTTAAAATCAAAAATATTCTGTACAGAATGCAGAGTTCACTACCCATTATTTACATATAATTTAATTTAAATATAATTATTATTTTTTTTTTTATAAATATCCATATAAAATACCCCTTTACAATTACGATACTCTTTATAATATCACATGCACAATATATCTCTTCCATCTTATCATAAAATATTTCATCGATATAAATAAATTTTTTTTAGTAATGTTCTATATATTTTTTTTTTTTTTATATAGTTCGCATGGTGGACCTGGGAGAAGAAAAAAAAATAAAAAAAAAACACAGAGATCCGGAAATACAAACACAGTACTATCTATTTATTTTTTGTAATAAAAAAAAACTGTCTGACTAGCTATACAGTTGACATTCATGGTTCAGACATTATAATACTTTAAGTTCTCTGATGTTAAATATACCTTTTACTCTATTTTTAGGGGATAAATATTTAATGAGATATGATCCATTATTAAAATTTTCGGCAACTATAAATGGTCCATTGTATAACTCCAAAAATTTCGCGAATATTTTATTTTTTTTATTAGAAACTCTTAAAGCTTTTACTAGAACTTGATCACCAATTTGTAATGGTTCCATTATTTTCTTTTTACAATTTATTCGAGCATTCTGTTTTTCTCTTTTATTTTTAGAATGTTCCTTCGCCAAATATAAACGTAACTCGTGTGTTTCTTTATCGAGATTTTTTAATCCGAATTCCGACTTTACCCATTGGTACCAGATGCGACTTGGTCTTTTATTAAACATTAGTTCAACAGGGGTGAAACCCGTTGTTTCATGTGTTACTTCATTTAGGCATGTTTGTATTTTATCTACTAATGTATCCCATTTATCATGTTTTTCTTTTATAAGTGCCCTAAAAAATTTTAATATTAAACCGTTCGTCCGTTCTACAGGATTAGCTTGAGGGTTCCGGATTGCAGTTCTTATTGCTTTAATATTATTTTTATTTAGGGTATCAATCCATTTTTTAGATATAAACTGAGTTCCGTTATCTGATAATATTTTTATCGGTTGACCTACATTTGGGATATAATCTTTAAAGATCACATCTAGAACACATTTAGTATCGGCTTTCCTTATTGGATAAATCCTTACATATTTGGAAAAAATGTCCAACACTGTTAATAAATATCTGTTTCTGTTAGCTGTTAACGGCAATGGCCCTATGAAATCAATAGAAATACATTCTAATGGCTTACTTGCGTTTACATTATGCATCCCCTCAAAAGGTTCATAATTTGCGTATTTTGTTTTTTTACATATAATACATTTTGAAACATGTTCCTTTGTCATTGCAAGCAACCCATGGCAATAAAAATCCGTGTTTAAAATATTGTATGTTTTACGCACTCCGATATGAACATATTTGTTATGCGTAAACTCAATTAATTTATCTGCGGTATCTCTGTCAATCCATATTTTCCACATCGAATTATGTAATTTAAACAATATACCATTTTCAATTTTATAATCCTCCCTACCATTTTCAGCTTCTATTCTTCGTTTAGCTAATTCCTTATCTAGGCTTTGCTTATTAGGTAACCCTCTAATTATATCCGCCATTTGTTTATTCGTAATATTGGCTATTAGTGGTGCTATTGCAATATGATTTTTACTTTGCTCATCCTCGGGAATTGCAAACCTACTTAATGCATCAGCAACTATATTCTCCTTACCCGGACAATATTTAATTTCAAAATCGTATTCTTGTATCAACAGTATCCATCGAGACAACCGTGACGTCGTAAGTCGACATTCCCTGATATGCGTTAAAGCGTTGTGATCTGTAAGAATGATGAATTTATTCCCCAGTAAATAGTGTCTAAATTTTTGTAATGCATACACTATAGCTAATAATTCTATTTCTGATGTATTATAATTCTTTTCGCACTTCGATAACACCCGTGCCGCGAAACTGATTGGATACATTTGTTTATGGTCATCTGCCTGATATAAGTGTCCGCCTATCGCTACACCGCTACCATCAGTCTGGACCACATATGAATAATTTGGATTAGGAACATGCAAGATAATCTTATTCATAAATAAACTTTTCGCTGCCGCGAATGCATTTTCCGCCTCGAGCGTCCATATCCATTTATTCTTTTTACTTAACAAATCATTTAGAGGACCCGTGGTTATAGCCAATTCTTTCACAAATCTCCTATAAAATCCAATAAGTCCAAGAAATCCCTTTAATTCCTTTATATTTCTCGGCCTTTTATAATTTTGTATATTTTCTATCTTATCCGGACACATTTCTATTCCGTTCTCAGAAATTAGGTGGCCTAAATATTTTAACTGCTGACAGAAAAATTTTGCTTTTTTAAGGTTGGTTGTAATATTATTGTTATGTAAAATTTTAAATATAATTTCCAAATGTTTGATATGACTATTTACGGACTCAGAAAAAATTAAAATGTCGTCCACAAATATCAGACAAAATGCCTCTGTACCATCAAATAGTGGTGTTAGAGCCCTAATTAAGCTTGCGCAACTTGTTTTTAAACCAAACGGAGTCACTAGAAAATAATAGCAGGTTTGTTTATACATGAAGGCTGTATATTTTTGTGAATTTCTGTTTAATGGTATTTGCCAAAATGAATTAGTCAAGTCTAACGTTGACATATATTTAATGTTCTTACACCTCGTGAATACCATCTCCATGCTTGGTGGGTTTTCATACTGAGGTATGATATGCTTGTTTAGTTCCCTTGCGTCAAGGCATAGTCGAACTTTCCCACTTTTCTTTTTAACTACCACTAATGGACTAATAAAGTTAGAGAAGCCTTTAGTTATAATTCCTTGATCTATCATCATTTTTAATTCTGTTTCTACCTCCTTTTCTAGTGCCATCGGAACTGGATATGATTTTGGACGGAAACTATTGACTCCAGGAGCCATTTCTAATTCATGTGTATAAGATTTGATTCTGCCCGGTTTGTCCGAAAAGATCTGAGTGAACCCTTCTATCAGGTGTGACAATTCTTGCCTAGTATTTGGATGATCGATCCCACATTCTACATCATACCTATCGGTCTCCTGACTATGGCTTTCTACATCATCAGATGATACTACCTGATTTACATATTTATAATTGCTTTTGTTATTATTATTTTTTTTATTTATTATACATGTCTGATATTTTTTAATATTTTTACAATTATTGTTATTATATCCAAATGGAATATTTCGATTTTTTCCTTCATATGAAATTTGTAATTGATTTTTATCAAAATCTATTCTTGTCTTTAATTTATTTAAAATGTCTAAACCAAAAATAACATCATAGATCAATTCTGGTATGACCCATAAATTTACCTTAACTCTAATATCAACTATAGAAATTTCTACCAAAATTTGACTTTTAATATTTTTTGATTTTTTACCAAATGCACCTATTATCTGTGTTGACGGTAACTGTAATTGACTCAACACACCCAATTTTTCTCCATATCTCGCCACAAATTCCTCAGAAATACAACTTATCTGAGACCCTGAATCCCATAAAGTTTTTATTGACACATCATGAAATTTTATGTATGTTTCCGGGTTCATATCTGAATTGAAATTAATCCCTTCTTCTTCCCGAAATAGAAAATCCCTAGGATTTTCCCATGAACTATTCATCTCTATCCTATGAACATTATTTATAACCTTTTTTATATTCTTTTTATTTCTCACTTTGTCCCTCATATTAATCGCCTCTCGCAAGCACTCCCTCGGACTATTACGGGATACCTGAGGCGAACCTAGTTTTTTTGTTCTCCCCCTTTTTGCGCATCTTTTGTTTCCCTCGGATGATCATCTGAATATTTTACTGGGACCATATTAACCCGCGGTGGCGTTCGGTTGTTCGGATTAAAATTGGATCTCGGGTTATAATTCCCTCGTCCCCGATCCCATCGCTCTCTCCATCTCCCGGTGTTCCGCTCGCGATTTTTATCATCATCCCTGTCCCTATCTGATCGCTTGGGTGTATACTGGTTATCCCTTCTCCAATAATGATTATTGTTATTAGATTCACGCGGTGTTGGGTTATAACTTGTTGATTCCTTTTCCTCCCATACATTTATGAAACAATTCGGATTTTCATCTAATTTGGCCAATGCGTTTAATAATTGATCCTCATCCGTTAAAGTTGAAAATGATAATAAATATTGTACAGCTGGAGGATATTGATTTATCATTTTTGTTATTATATCTTCCTCTTGAATTTTTGGCTTTAGGTATCTACAATCTTTTAATATTTTCCGGGCATATTTCTCCATTGACCGACCATCCCCTCTTCTATATTTTCCATTATTTAATCGATCGCTTATCTCCGACTGCCTAATTTTATTCCAATATTTAAGTAAAAAGCATTCCTTGAAATTTTTAAAATCAGTAAATCGCGTCGCCTCCATCTCCCACCAGATGTCGACATCTTCCGTAAAACATTCAGATATTGTTAATTTTTTTTCCTTCCAACTACAAATATGGAACATTTCAAAATACTCCTCAAGTTTCTTAATAAACTCGATAGGATTTTCCTTGATATTATCATTAAATTTAGGAAGTTTCTTATATTGACCCTGTCTAGCTCCCGGACTAAGACCCAACATTGTCCCTGCGATTACAGACCTCTTGTCTAATTCCTCCTTCATTTCGGCAACAGTAATATTATTCCTATTATTTTCCGATTTAAGTTCCCCAATATCCCCCTGCACTTTTTCTACTATTTGTATTATATTACCCATTTCCCGATCTGTTCTTTCTTTTTCCTTATCTATACTTTCTCTAATGTTATTATGTTCGTCTTGATTTATTTTTTTAACACTATCAATACGGATTTTTAACGATTGTTCTAGTTGGTTTTTACTATTGTTGATTGCTCCCTCTAACCTTTGTGTATTATCATCTACTTCTAATTTAAATTTATCCATGTCCTCTTTCTGACCGATTATTTCTGTTCTATTTTTTTGTATTCGTTCACCCAACTGGTTAGTTACATCATTCATATTGATGTGACATTCATCCTTCATCTCTTTTATTTTTTTATCTACTTCATCGAAACGTTTGTTTACATTCTTTTTTACATTTTCAAATTTTATGCTTACGTCTTCCTTTAATTCCTCAATTTTTGAATTTAATTCTAACTTTATTTCTGACTTCATTTCATTAAAATTTTTTGATTGCATTTCATTAAAATGTTTTGACTGTTGCTCAAATTTTACGTTCATATTTTTTATTATCATTTCCATCATGGTATTTAAATTTACATTTGTCTCACTCTCCGGCTGAAGGCCCTCATCCGTTTTATTTTGAATACTTTTTGGAGTTGATGTTTCTCTCTCTTTTTGCGCATCTTCACTCATTGTTAAATCATATATACCCGATTCTGGTTGGGTACTCGGTCCCTCACTATAAATATTGCTTTCCCTACGATCGTCAACCCGTTCTGTTTTACCTTCTCCCAAGTCCACATAACTCATTCCCTCTGCCATATTATCAAAGATACACAAAACACAAATTCTTAAATAAAAAATTACAATTAAAATTATTTTCTGCGTCACCCTTCACTCACTCGAAAAAATTTACTCTATTTTGTCCGCCATTATGTTTCAGATTTGTTCTCTGAGAACCTCTATTCTAGTCGGCCATTTTGGACGCTAACTTTTTATACAGTTTTTAAAAATTAATTTTTATAAATATTTCTTTACAAAATCATACATAAGGTCCTTTTATATTTTCTTTTCGGGCGCCGTATAAAAATTTAATATTTCAAGTCCCTGTTCGAAGCGACATTTGTAACGCTTGTATTATTAGTGCTACTTTTTATTCTAATTTAATTATATAATTTAATAATAATTATATGCAATAACGATTATGAGAGAACCTGGTTATGTATAATTTATAAATAAAAATAAAGACTTTAAAATAATTTGTTACATTTTTCTTTTATTTTAAATTTCATCATGACATTTTTTATGGGTTAGTATCACATAAATTTTACAGACATAGAGATTTTTCTTTTTTAAACACACATTCAACTAAACCTGCGGGGCTTGCATGCTGTATTGAGTTGATGATCGATGATTTCGTTTTGTACCACTGATGAGATGGGATTGTTGGTAGACCTCTGACGTCCTCTCCTGATTTTTGTTAGTCATTCCATCATGAAACAGCCATTCCTCATTTCCTAATTATTCGCCTCTGGATGTCTTTACCAGTTGATCTTCATTATTACGGGATACACACACACTTTTTCTACTATGTCCTCAGACAATCAAACTTACTCCACTGCACATCTTTCCACAGATCCCTCCACAGACACCCTCTCACATCTCACTCTGAACAACGACTCGTTCCACGAGGGGACAGACCACTTCTCTCTTGTTTTTGATTCAGCTCCGTCATTGGCCCACAATTTTTACAGCCTTTAGCACTAAACATCTGGGTTTTTTTATATCACTTTCATATTCCCGTATACAATCCTAGTTGCTTACATTTATAGTTAACTAATTATTAGCCTAACATTTCATTTTATGACATAATTGAAATAAATGATTTGATATATTTTGAAACTATATCGACCCTGGTACAAATCGATTAGATAACCCCCAGTAACCTTCCTTAGGTCTACTAACTGATTATATTTACGTATCTTATTTTCCATTTCTTAAATATTACATGTAATGGACAATATAGAACATTACATTATATATATATATATATATATATATATATATATATATATATATATATATATATATATATATATTGAAACAACTAATACTTGCCTAAGAATTTATATTATTTATTTTTTTAATTAATGCCCCACGTTGGGCGCCAATGAAACAACTAATAGTTCTCCGGTTAACATAAATCTAAAAAGGGGTGATATTATATTTTTTTTATAGAGTGCTTTGCTGAAAATAAAAGAAAATAATAACAAAATATTTCAATCACAAATTTTATAAGTTATCATTTTTATTATCTTGTTACGTAAATTATTTAAAAAAGGTTAATGGGTTAGTGAACAAAATGATTTTTTTACAATATATTAAATAAATCTCTTATAAGATAATTTAGACAAAAAAATGTAATTTTGGCAAATGACAAAAAAAAAACTATATGATTTTTATATGTATTATAAAAATTCTTTCAACTCACGGCATCCTCTTTTGTATCTTTCCTTCTTCGTTACTTTCTCCTCAGCCTTCTATCTTCCATAAATAATTTAACCTTCTCGGGACTTTTCTTCCTTCTTCTTCCACGACACTCCTTCATATAACTGTGCTGTTCTCCATCTTGTCGAGGATACTGTCCGCAGGACCTTCTTCTTCGCCCTTCTTAACCACACACCTCCTTCTAGGCTCTTCCAAAACACACACCTCCTTCAAGGCTCTTCCAAAACACACACCTCCTTCTAGGCTCTTCCAAAACACACCACATCTCCTCCAAGATCCTCCACAACCATACTACCACGAGTCGGCTTCTTCTGCCCTTCTCGCCATTTTTTCCCCCACCAAATGTAATCAGGTTTGTCTTTTCTTTTATACTTAACTTATTTTTTCTTTTAATATCTTTTGCCAGTACGTTAATTTTTATTTATTTGTATTTACTATTTTTTAATTCATATTTTTATACATTCTTTAATTTTTTTATTACATAAAGAATAACAATTTCTTTTATGATTTATTGTGAGATGGAAGAGGCAGTCTGCTGGTCAGGAAGTAGCTACAGATAAGTGTAGGATAGTCTATGATAACAATGACAGGGCTGGTCCACATGGAGTATGGTACATCTCCACTTCCTTGTTGTCATCCCAGGAGGTGACTTGCATATCTCACTGCCACTTTCAGTTGCCACCACACTTCCCAGCCTTCAATGTTTCAGGGAAAGTTGGAAAGCGTTTTGCATCTGTAGACCAACAAAGCTAAATGAGATAGGGCTTTCCACACAAGACTTTATACTTACTGACTGAAAATCAGTAGGTGTCGTTCTTAGAGGGTTTTGGATACACATATAAAATTTCATGTCGATACATTCAATCTATCCCGGATTATACGGATAAATTTTTTTGACGTGAAAACGTCTCGTTAAGTGATAGCCGGTCAAACTTTCTTGTGTTACAAAATACCGTCAGATTTCAATCGATAATAACTACGAGACTAATAATGCGATAACAACGGTTGAGTTCACAATGGATAGAGCATGTCTGTACGTGTTTGTTGTGCAGTGTTTATTTTGCCTGTGACGTTATCGGGCTAGCATGGGCGCTGGCGGATGATTGTTGCCCAATTAGCGTTGTGTAAAATTAGAAATTAGTGTAGGTGATAACGCGATAACGATAGGACGTTGATTCGGGTGTCATTGTAAAGAGCTTGAGGAGCACTACTAGAACTCAAAGTGAAACAATAAAAATATTAGCCGAAATATATGTAAAAATCGGTATTAAATTGAAAATTGCAAAAAAATTAAAGATGTCGTCTCATATGAATCGTAAATATGCGCGGAATTATAGAAAACGCAAATCAGAGGAAAGCTCGCATCAAAAGGAATTTTAAAAACCTAAAAAGTCTAGTGCCGAGCAAATGCAAGAGCTACGGCAGCATCGAAAAGAAAATAAAAAATGATTTTATCCCGACGTTTTCACGGACCGCGTGGACCTTGACTACGCCTTAATGTTTTTTTTTTTTTTCATTTTTGGAATCAGGAGGATATTCCGTTAATAACTACTCATAGAATTTTTAACTGATTTTCAAGAATCTCAGCCGATCTTGAACTCAGTAGGCAAGAATGCTACCCCTAATCTACTGGCGACCTCAGCAACAGGTAACTCAGGAACAGTACTGAAAGAGAAATTTTTCATCTATCGACTACAAGGCCTGCCTACTAATGTAGTTAGTTACACAAGACGCTATCCCAGAAGACAGAAGTAGGTAGTTACAGCTAGACGAAGACACTTGATTTGGGGACCCGGGTGCAACTAGAAAGTTCCTTGTCAACTGTTACCTAACACTAACAGACAGATAAACCAGGAGTTTATGGTAGGTTCCCTTTAGAAAAGGCCCTTCTTAATGAGTAGAAAGCCTAAAGAATTACTACCGAAGAGGAAAAGTTCAGTTTTGGATCTTAGAGCACTTACGAGAAGTGGGGTTCTTAGAACACTTACCAGAAGTGGGTACAAACTCCAGCGACGAATTTAAGCTTAGGCCCGGGCCTAGTGCGCCAAAATTTTAGAGGCGCCCAAAAATGGGGGCGACAAAAAATTAAAATCAATTAGTTTCTATTTTCTCCGGATCAAACTGCTCAAATAATAACAAAGTATCCAGATGATCTAAAATTAGTGTCAAGTAAAGTGCATCCATTAGGAATTTCATTTGAAGGAGCTAATACAGAGAAAATTAAGATATACGTTCTGCATCAAACAGAAGTGCTCTGTTGCATTCACAGGATCTTTGCGAGATATATCCTAACATAGATTGCTTTACGCATTTATTTAAGTATTCCCTCAACGAATTGTTCTGGAGAACGATCAGTTTCCACGTTAAAAAGAGTAAAACACTATGTGCATGACTGACTTAATGCACTTGCATTATTGTCCATCGAAGTACAGTTGGTGCAAAAAATTGATTATGATAATATCATTGATGTCTTCGCGCGAGTCAAAACAAGAAGAAAAAAAAATTATGTAATTGATTATGATATTGATTACTTTTTATTTGAGTATTTTATTAATAATATTATATTAAAAAATAAAATAATTAAATATCTTTTTCATACTTTAATTATCATATTTTTCATTATAACATGTATACGCGCATTTTAACTTAAATCCGCCTCTGACAGATTCCCAAGTATTTTTGGCGATTCGTACTTCTTACCCAGGTTGTTCAAATCGCTCCAAATTTCGATATTGCGTTTATACTGGAATTTTATCTTCTCCCAACCTATAAATGTTAAAATTAAAATAAAAGGAAACGGTGGATATCAGAGGAAGGTTCTCGACTCAAAAACCTTGATAACTGCCGATGAGATGAAAGTATCGACACAATATACAAGTTTACATTTTATATTGATTTTATTTTATCTTTATTATTATCGTTTATGTTTATTATTATTTATTTTTATTTTATTTATTTTTTTTTTCATTTTTTTTTTTACCTATATTATGTACATAACTATATGCTTTCGATGTATTTATTTTTATTATTGTAAATTCTATGTATCATTCATCAAATTTAATTATGGTTGTACCGATTGTAAATATTCAAAATAAAAAGTTATTATACAAAAAAAAAAATATACAAGTCAACTATTGATTTTCACTTAAAAAGGTCGATGTTTAAAAACAAAAAAGTCGTCCGTTAATCACCGGCAATGTACTTCCCCACAACGAATTAATCAATTAACTTTCCGCTTCCCCTCCAAAACCAGTCGACCGCTTGCGCTAACTAAATTTTATGTCGATACATTCATTACATAGACAGATATTGTGGCATTTGTTTTGAGCTACCCCTCTGATCCACCCCCCTTCTCTTCTTCCAATTCCGCTGAAAATTATTAAGTGTCATCCTTATGGGGTTTCGAATTCACGTATGATATTTTGTGTCTCCCCCTTAATCCCCGGCAACCACGAAAGACGGCTAGCTGACTACGTCTTTATTTTACAGCCATGGTGAGTTGATTTCCATTTTTTAATTACTTCTTACTTGAAATAAGATTTCTAAAGTTATGATTCTCAAAATAGTGTATTAAGTTTGCATCAAAAGGTTTTCAAATCGTGTTTGAAAAGAAACTTGAGGTTCATTACCATGTGAATGCTACCTTTTCTCAGGTGTGGTTTGTGTGGGGAGAAGAAGCAATTAAAAACAGTAAGTGGGCGGCTCTATTCATAGAGTGCAAAAGTTGTACACTGGAGTGAGAGTTATTATTAATAATGTACAATAGTATTCATCTCTTTATATCCTAACTGACAAGGAGACAGAAGCATCCGAACGGTCGACTATATAATACTACTAATCAATTAAGTTTTTGCTCTATCTCAAAAACCAGTCAACCGTTTGCGCTAATATTCAACAGTTTAACTACATAGGGCTCCTAAATCCTTATACTTTTGGAATCAGAAAATACGAAATTCCGGGGAAAACTGAACATCGAATTTCTGACCGATTACATAACTTTGTTGAGCTGGGGAAGTATACATTTGATCTTTCCCATATCTAGTAATGTGTAAACCTCTAAAGGAAATACCATAATGTTCCACGAGGAATATATCAAGGAAACACGAAAAAAAAGTCTCGAGGAATAGCGGATAGGTAAAAGAAGAAATAATGTGACAACCGCATTCCTTAAGAGCCATCTTATTGTTGTAACTGCAATTTCTGACAGAGAAAGAAGTGGAAGAAGGACTGATGTGGAAACGTGAACTGTCCTAGGACTGGATGAAAGGGATCCGTTCCGCCATTGTGGGAGGCAGATGGTAGTCAAGGTGAAAGTGAATGAACCTCTCTGGAGTTCTGAATGAGGCATTGTTGGGGGGGGGGGGGGGGGGAGGGGGAGGCATGTCCCCGACATGGACACTCAACTTGTCCGAGTCCACTTTCTCAACAACGGCAACAACAACAGCACCACCACCACCACCCAACAACAACAACAATGGCAACAATAACGTGAAATCCGTTCTAATCCGAATAACTGGGAAAGTAGGCCTTGTCTTTCACACTTCAGACATCGAGCCAAGTCAGCCAAGAAAAGAGGAACGAACTCCTTCATGTTTACTCATTCAATATTTAAAAGCTAAATCATCCACCAATCTACTTCCCCAACACGAATTTATCGATTAAGTTCTCGCTCTTCCTCTAAAATCAATCAACCGTTCTGGCTGAAAAATCAATAGGGGCTTCTCAATCTTAATATTAAATGCGTCGATATATTCATTACATTGGCAGTTATTAGGGTTTTTGTTCACCCCCTTCGGCCAATTCCGCTGGAAATTAATAGGTGTCGTCCTTATTACGTTTTGAGTTTATATATAAAAAATTAAGACAATACATTCATTACAATGGCAGTTTAATAATTAATAAATAAGTAATTTAATAACTAATAAATAATTTTTTTGTTAAGCAACCCCACTGATCAGGGGGTCGGAAAATAAGAAATTCGCGAAAACTCAGTATCAAATTCCTGACCTATTAAATGTTATTTGTATACACGTTTAGGCAATTTCTCTTAAAAACGATTTTACTTCCCCAGATGTACGAAGTATAGGGGAAGTTATGTAATTTAAGACAATACATTCATTATGTAATTTAAGACAATACGTTTTACGATATACTTATATTAAAGACTTAATCAAAAATCTCTATTTTTTTGATGGACGCGGTTTGTAAGATACATGCCGAAAACAGTTCTAAACTTTGAAACCAATTTTTTAAGTAGTAAAGTTGGTTCTTAAATTATTATTCTTTATTAAATTTCAAGTTATTATATAATTTTCTCAGATTTGAAATAGGACCAATATAAACAAAGTTATAGCGCTCTCATCGGGTTCTATAGATAGCTCCAGGACTGCTGGAAGTACTGGAGTACCGTAATTCTCCCGATATCCTTTTCGAACGAGAAAACTCCTACCATTTTTTGTTGTATAAAAACAGATTACACTCACAGGAAAATATACAAACAATTAGGCGCCAAATCGGAATGGGCCTAGGG
Organism: Aradus depressus; assembly: GCA_963662175.1. Classification (NCBI taxonomy): domain Eukaryota; kingdom Metazoa; phylum Arthropoda; class Insecta; order Hemiptera; family Aradidae; genus Aradus; species Aradus depressus. The sequence goes on along the minus strand of OY759220.1, from coordinate 19,409,757 downwards.
CGCAATCTAACTTAAATCCGCCTCTGACAGACTCTTAGTATTTTTGGCGATTCGTTCTTATTGCGTTTATACTATACCGTAATTTTATCTTCTCCCACCCTCTAAATGTTATAAATTTTAAAATAAAAATAAAAAGAAACGATGGGGATCTGAGGAAGATTCTCGACTCAAAACCTTGATAACTGTCGATGAGATTCCCCTATACTCCGTATAGTATAGGAAATAAAACAAACAATCTGGGTAGTCAGGAAATACTTTTCTGTCTATCGTCAGATAAGATATTTCACTGACTGTTGTCGTCTTTCGCCTTAAGAAGCTATCTAAATGGTTTTAAGAGATATTCTGATAACTTCCTATTAATTCCTTGTGTTTCCTGATTACTCAAGAACAATGGTACCTGTAGGGAATTAATTATAAAAAAATATTTTCTTCTGGTTTTAATGGTACATTATCATCCGAATAACTGTTAGAAAATATACAAAAAGATTGTACGTAACGTAATGTTATTTGTATAGAAGTTTAGGCAATTTCTCTTAAAAACTTTTTTACTTCCACAGCTGTACGAAGTACAGGAGCAGTTATGTAATCGATCAACAATAGCATAATAACTAACTATAATACCCATGACCCCAAAACAGGGCAGTAGTGTACTAAAGTAATCAGTATCTCAGAATAACCTTTTTATGGCATTATCTATTTTTTTGGTAAGATTCCAGAACAAAAGTAGGCTTTCCAGGTCATCTTGCTTCCTGCGTGTTCCCCGCGCCTCCTGAACGGATTTCTTTAAACAATATGTTACCCAGGGAGTTAAATTTCGTTTGCTTATTAACTAAAAAGAACACATATCAGAAATAGGGTTACACACTGACAAAACATACAACTCAATAAAATCAACTTTCGCACAACATATCAACGAAAACAAGCACCATTTTGACATAAACACAGGCATTCAATATCTACATTTTTGTGACAAGGTACATTACACAACTCAGTGGAACAACTAGAAATAAACAGAGCACTACAAAAAGGTAATTGTATGAACGATCAGACCAATCTCACATATTCACCCCTTTTATCGCCAATAATATAATCCTCCAGTCTCTGTCTATACGTACTTACTTTCTCAAGAACCTATTTATTTTATTTCATATTTTTGATTTTCATTTGTATATTTATTAGTCTTTGATTTATTTCAAGTATACATACAAAATATGTATTCTTCAAATGTGTGGAGCGTTGGAGATGAGATATCGTCTCGGGGTGGGGTCTTCATGGTGGAGGCTTTGGGATGGTGTGGGTTGATTAAAATACACATACATATTATGTATACCATACTGTTTCGGAGTTTTTGTTATTGGGATTTCGATTTGGGACGGAGAATTAACGGTACAGGAGGGATAGGAAACCCCCATGGGGGGCTGAGTAAGGGTACCTACCTACCGGTTAGATTGTAAAAATAGTTAAACTTCCATTTAGTATTTGTTAAGTCATGGCTGAAGATGGTAGCAATACCGAAAGTAGTCCCATATATTTTATATATCTTGTGAAATAGACAATATTAAAAAACATTCGTGTTTTCTTTATAATTTAGATAAATTTCGGTTAGAATCACACAACTATGTCACCAAATCCTGTTGCATAATTCTGGTTTTCTCCAATTAATATTCAATTAAAAAAATATATATACACATACTAAACAGGTAATATGTATCACCTATGTAATTCCCCAGAACAAGTTAATCAATTATATTTTCTCTGTACCTCCAAAACTAATTGATAGTTTGAACTAAAAATAGATAGTTCACTTACATAAAGACTTTTCGATCCTCATACTAAATTTTGTGTCGATACATTCATTACATTAGCAATTATTAGGGTATTTAGAGTGCAACCCTACTCCTCTGATCCCCTCCTCTTCTGTCCATTTCGCGGAAAATTGATAGGTTCTATCCTTATGGGGGTTTGAATTTATATTTTTCATATCGATATATATATATACAATTTCGATGGTTGAAAATTTCACAAGAAAATTTTTTTTTTATAAGGATCACTTTTTTGGAAGGACTAACCGTTTTTGCGTAAGTCAAGTAAAAGTCTATAAAACAGTTTTCGGCAAATCTCAAAACTCTCTACAACATTTAGTAGGAACGTTTTTTGATTAAATCATTAATATACGCGGTATCTTGTAAAATATACTTAAGCTCCAAAGTAAATGCATCACAATTTTCTTCCGATTTTTCGTTTTAAGAGAAATGTGAAAGAATTTTTGAAATCGTTCGAAAACTAGAGAACACTTTTTACTTAGACTTTTTACTTCCCCAGCTATAAGAAGTATATGTATGTATATGGAAGTTATGTAATCGGTAAAAAATTCGATGCGAAGTTTTCAACGGAATTTCATGAACCTCTTAGTATTATAGAGATATAGATTCCAAATATGAAAAAAAAAAATCTGTCTGTGTGTCTTTGAACACTCCGGATAGCATGAATGTTTCGACACGAATTTTTATATGTGAATCAAGAACGCTCTAACGATGGCACCTATTGTTTTTCTACCAAATTGGCCAAATAGGAGGGGGGGGATTAGGAGAGGCAAAACCGCAATAACTGCCGATGTAATGAATGTATCGAAATGAAATTTCATATTTAAAGTCAAAACCTAATGAGGACATAACCTATCACATTTCAGCGATATCGGCTGAAAAGAAGGGGGGTTCAGGAGAGGACGCTCGATTCAAAAACCCTAACTGCCGATGTAATGAATGTATCGATACAAAAATTATTATGAGGATTTAGGAGACCCTATGTAAGTCAACTATTGAATATTTGCGCAAAAGATCAACTGGTTTTGGAGGGGAAGCGAAAAGATAATTAATTCGTTCTGGGAAAGTACCTTGACGGTGATTCACCGGCTCCTTTTTTTTCTAGATTAATGGAGAGTAGACAAAGAATATTATACCTGGAGGTTTGCCTTCAAAAATTTGCATTTTTTCCAATATGGATTTGGACGGAGACCGAGGCTGAAGCATTGCACACGATACACGACACTGCAGTTTGAATATGACGAGAGGAATGATGCTTGGTGAAGCCACATCAAGTCCCCTAATGCTGTTATGTGACAACTCTAGTCTCTTCAATGCGTTGTCCAACATATCATCTTACCGAGATTAAACTTAAAACTACTTATGAACCGTCTTAACAACCGAAGAGGCTTAAAAAAGAGGACCCTTAAAAAACTTGAACAAAATACCGGAATCATTAAAAAATAAACAATACTCCTGATTATTATAGTTTGTTATTGTGACTCATGTCCGGGCTTTAACTATGAGGTCATATCGCCTACTACCAGAGAGCTCATTCGTCACTCTGGTGGACATGAGTCCGACTCTACCTAAATTTTGCCAACCTAGGTTTATTCTGTTAAGATAGGGGTCTTGACACGAGCACCTGACATCGTACAGGCTCGGAACAATCTTTTACCGTCCCATCCGAAGGACGGCGTGCTCAAGGTTTTTTCACCTCCCAGAAAAGGCCTCCGCCGGGTTTAGAACCAACTCAAAAATGTCATTAACTGCCGAAGTAATGAATGTATCGACACATTTAGTGAAGATTCAGAAGTCTAGCTTACTGAGTAAAAACAATTGAGCACGCCGTCCTTCGGATGGGACCTTACTCACAAGTCACTAGTACGATACCAAGAAGAACCTCCACCTTAAAGGTCAGTTGAATGTACGTTATTGTTTTATTCATTAATTTATTGATTAATTTATAATTTTTTTTATTTATTTAGACTTTTTTATATATTCATTTATAATTGATTAGTCTATATGAAGAGCACGGGGCAAGAACCAGGTTTGTCACTTTTTTCTCGAATGTGAGATATCGCCACTACAGTATTAGTATATTAAACATATTTCACGATTCACCATCGTTACGGGCTTCAAACGGGTTTGTCACTACGAAAACGGAAGCTGAAAATATGACGTGCGGGGAATTGATACGATACGGACTTTCAAACATTAAATTTCAGTTTTCTCAATTTCAACATCTGATGACAAACCTGGTTCTTTGCCCGTGCTCTTCATATATATATTTTTTCATATATTGTTATAGTTACATTGTTTTTTTATTTTTTTCTTCTATATCTCGCACATTGGGACCTGATGATGAGACGTACTAACGTCCCGAAACATCGTTGGGATAAAGACACTTCCGAAGAGTTTTTTTTAAAAATAGTTATCTTAATTTTTATTAAACTGAAAAAATCTCTACTTATTATAAACGTATCTTGTATTAATTTTTTTATATACTCATATATATTCTTAAGTATCTATTTGTTCAGTTTTTATTAATTTCATTTTACTTTTTAAAATAGTTTTGTTGTTACTACTAATCATATGTGTGTTAGACTCAAGTAGTTATAAATCTAATATATAAGCTATCTTAATCTATAAATTCTTTTGACGACCATGTATTGGTTTAATGGAAATAAATTTATTATTATTATTACTCTTCCCTAAGTAAATAAAAATTAAGGGTAGGCAAAATTTAGAACTCCTATAGAAGAGTAGGGCTCATGTCAACCAGGGCGACGAAAAAACGCTTTGGTAGTAGGCGATAAGACCTCGTTGTTAATGCCCGGGCATTAGTAACAATAACAGAAGTAACAATGTAAGTCAAATATTAAATTTTCTGGAGGGAGAGCGAATGTATAATTGATTAAATCCTACTGTGGAAGTAAATTGACGGTGACTCACCGACGACTTTTTCCTTTTTTTTTGTTGTCAACCGGAATGAAACCATATGTAAAACCAGATGTTATTAGTCGGTACTTTTTTACTTTACTATCTGTTTATAACGAATACGATGTTTAACAGTCCATGTAAAACTGAAAAAATTACATCTCACCACTGAATACATTTATTAATTATATGAACAAAACCATACCAATTATCAAAATAAAAAATTATTTTTAAACAGAAAGCGACTAATTCAATGTTCTAATTTACGACGAGCCCAGAAAATAGAAAGTATAGGTAAAGTTTTATGATTCATGCCCGGGCTTTAACTACGAGGTCATATCGCCTACTACCAGAGCGCTCTTTCGTCACTCTGGTGGACATGAGCCCGACTCTAATGCGGGAGTCCTAAATTTTGCCTACCCTAAATTTTTATTCACCTAGGGCAGGGGGTAACGAGTATCTGACAACGTACAGGCTCGGGACCATAGCCGTCCTATCCGAAGGACGGCGTGCTTAAGTGTATTTTACTTCCCAGATAAAATAAACTAAGGGCCTCGGTCGGGTTTCGAACCCACGTTCTTGAGCTCAGAAGGCAAGCATGCATACCACTGAGCTACCGGCGCCCTCAAAATAGAGTAGAAATTCAAGTTTTCATTATTTCACACTTATTTATATCTATTACTTTTCCACCTATATGAAGTATAGGGGAAGTTATGTAATCGGTCAGAAATTCTATGTTGAGTTTTCTCCGGAATTCATATTTTCTGATCCTTATTCAAAAAAAAAAAAGAAAAACAAACTCTTGTCTGTGAACATGATAATTTCTGATAGAATGAATGTATCGACAAGAAATTTTATGAGTATCCAAAACCACATAAGACCTACGAAATGCCTACATCATTTTTCACCTCTCACATTCGCCGTCGTCTAACCATTATCGGCTTCTTTTTCACGTGCACAAGATACACATTCTACCTTCGACACACTGTACCTGCCAACAGCAAGTAGAAGCGGATGCGATGTCCTCTCAAGTAAATGGCTGATATGCTAAGTTCATAAGACCACAAACAAATAATTAAAAAAAAAAAACTCATAAAACTCTAATACAACTTTCGATGTAACGTATCAACAAAAAATTTAGTTTGAACTGAATCGGTGGATTGGTTAGACAATTATTTATTAAGCATCATAAAACTCATGCCCGGGCTTTAACTAGGTCATATCGCCTACTACTAGAGCGTTCTTTTGTTACTCTGGTGGACATGAGCACGACTCTACTATGGGAGTCCAAAATATTGCCTACCCTAAAATGTTTTCACCAAGGGTCTTTAACGAGTACTTGACATCGTACAGGCTCGGGACCATCGTGCTTAAGTTCATTTTATCTACCAGATAAAAGAAACTAAGAGCCTTGGACGTGTTTTGAGCCATCCGGCGCTCTTAAAAATATATTATATAAAGGTCATATAAAAATTATATTGATAAGTAATTTTGAGAAAATCAAAAACTCACCCCTGCTATCTTCCTCCTCCTGGTTTCCTTCTTCCTGTAACAAAATTCTAAATTGTAATTTATAATTTAAACAATATTATAAAATAAAAAAAACAAAAAACCCCTAGCTCAGAGGTCTGTCTGTAAACACGATAGAAAGTATGGACATGACATTTTATATGTATATCCAGAATCCTATAAGGACGACACCTATTAATTTTCAGCGGGATCCGCCAAAGAGAAAGTGGGATCAGAGGGGTTCAACTCAGAAACCCCTATAAATGACAATGTAATGAATGTATCGATATGAAATTCTATATTTAAATTCATAACCACATAAGACACCTAATAATTTTCCACGAAATCGGCCGAAGGATATTGGAAAATGAGAGGAGGGGCTCGACTCAACAATAATAACCGATGTAATGAATGTATCGATTTATTAGTACAATTTAGTAATAGGATTCAAAAGCCCCTATATAAGTCAACTATTGATTTTTACCCCCAAAAAATTAATTGATTAATTCACATGCTGGGGAAGTACATTGCTAGTGATTCACTTTTTTTATTTTATTATTATTCACTGTAATATTGCTGGTGGATAAGAGAAGAGAAAAATAACGTGTTATAACGGAGTTTTGAGATAACTGTTACTCGCATCAAACTATAAGATAGTATACCGTGACTTTGTGTACATGGGTTTTTATTAGAGTCAATGAAAAATGTTGTTCCAACATATTTCGAAAGGTCATAAAGATTATATTGTGTATCAATAAAACTAAATTATCTTGGTAGAGATAAAAAATACAAACCTAGCAGAGGATTCTGTGATATATTGCTCAGTATAGGTAAGTTTTATGTACAAAAATTAATTATTTGTCTCATAAAAATAAGAAATAGACTAAGTTATAAAATAAAAACGTTGATATTTCCAAGGAATTTGATTCATCAATACCATAACAGGACTTCCTTAAGTGTCCCCGAGATGATCAATAAAATTGATAATTGCAATTGTTAATATCATTGATGCGACTCATTGATCGTCTAGGAGGCAATTGACGCGATTGTCAATTAAATGACGGCGATTGATAGAAATTTTGATTGAAGGTAATTGATAAGAGCAATTGATGGCAGCGATTGATAGTGTAACTAGCAAATTGACAATCGTTCCGTCAGTTGTTCGCCAGACAGCAAAGATGAGTGTCGTTTCTGAAGAGGTGGTTTTGTTCGAGGAAAGAGCCTTTGTTTTACTGTTAATTTCTGAGAAAATTTTTGTAATCCTCGGGTTCAGTAACTCGAAGGATACGTAATAAATTTTCGTGGGTAAAACGGCTTCTCAGTTTATACCATTATTTGGACCAACGTCTCTTTCTCTTTTCTTTCTTCCGAGTGCAGAGGGCTAGAGTTAATGCAAGAAATCCCATGTCTGTGTTCGAGACCATTTAAAAAAAAAAAAAAAAAAAAAAAATGAAATTTTTGATAATCAACAAATTAAAATATCAGCGAGAACACTACGTCAAAACAGAACAATTGAGGTAAACACAGAAACTAGAATTGATGTGATGATTGAAGCTCGATCAATCGCCCCTTCAATTGAAATTGCCAATTTCAATTGATCGTCTCTGGGGCACTTTACACCAACCTATGCCTACAAAATGCCTGGCAGAAATGGGGAGAACTGGCCGCATTATATTTGTGTACATCACAATATAAACAACATCTTGTAAATTAATTTAACATTTAGAAATACATTTTATTTAATTATATATATTTATAGTTTTTTTTTTTTACTTCATAGATGACAATTCTACAAATTTTTTTTTTCAAGAATTTGTTTTATTATTTATTATTATACTTTAATAAAATAAAAATTACACGATTATGGTCCACTGGCTCAACTGGGTATATGACGTGCTGGCATCAGCGATTTTCTTTGTTTCATTGTGCAGTTCTGAGAGTGACTTTCTGTACTAATTAATGTCAGTATGTAGAGTGAGGAAGAGGTAGGGAGGGTACCAAAGTACCTACTTCATAAGTCAAAATAACCCTTTTATGTCCAACATCACCTTAATTTTTTTTTTAGTACATATTAGGTAATATGTCTCATGCTCGGGCTTTAACTACGAGGTTATACCGCCTAAAACCAGGTCTGTGAGAGCTCTAAATTATGCCTACCCAAATTTAGTTACCTAGCCTAAGGTACAGGCTCGAGACCATCGCTTAACGTCCCATCTGAAGGACGGCATGCTCAAAATGTTCACACTTCCCAAATAAAAAACCTGAGGGCCTCGGCCAGGTTTTGAACCCTCGATCTAGAGCTCTTTAGGCTAGCACACTACCTCTGAGCTATCGGCGCCCTCCAATGAGAATGAAAATAAAAAATTATAAGTCACAGTAAATAAAAATAACATTTATAACTAATAAGGCCCTACAGGAGACTTACCATGATGAGAGAGACCAGTTAGCTAGGACACTGAACTCGGGCCTCACTGGCAGTGTCTATTTAACCAGTGTCTACCTGTTAGTGGGATATTGGGTCTAAATCACTTACATCCGGGCCCAAATCACACCTGGAATCAGTGCTATTCACATCAGCCTTGAATGGACAAAGTGTGCCCCGCATCAATCTCCAACGGCTATTTCAAATTACAACAAATATAGATATTTGGCATATATTATTTTTTGAAGGAGACAAAGAGGGCGCCGGTAGCTCAGTGGTATGCGTGCTTGTCTTCTGAGCTCAAGGTCGGGAGTTCGTAACCCGACCGAGGCCCTTACGTTTATTTTATCTGGGAGGTAAAATAAAATTAAGCACGCCGTCCTTCGGATGGGACGTTAAGCGATGGTACCGAGCCTGTACGATGTCAGATTAGAGGGGTTAAAGACCCCTGCCCTAGGTGAATAAAAATTTAGGGTGGGCCAAATTTACGACTCCCACAGTAGAGTCGGGCTCATGTCCACCAGAGTGATGAAAGAAGGCTCTTGTAGTAAGCGATATGACCTCGTAGTTAAAGCCCGGGCATGAGTCATTAAACCTAACTAACCTAACCTAAAATTCCGATGAAAACTCAACATCGAACTCTAGACCCGATTACTTAACTTGCCCCACACTTAGCATAGCTCAAGAAGTAAACGAAAGGAAGTTTTCTTTCACTGGATGTTAAGTATAGATTGAAGTCATTGTTATCAAGTATTCAGAAAAACTTAAAATATTCCCCGCGACCTGAAGAAAAGAAGAAAAAATGTTCAAAACCCCCTTGGATAAAGGATAAATAAAAAAAAAAATTACGAAGAATACAACAGCGTAGCAAGACAGTAAAAAAGATCCAATTCTATTGTTATATCAAGATGGAGGACATTTTCAAAACTATTTCAAGGTTAATTTTTTTTGTCCAAAAAAGTGGGGGGGGGGGGGGGGGGACAATTGCTATCCTTGCGCCGGACTGAGGTTGGCAAAAAATGAAACTCTTCATGCGTCCCAATAAAAGGAGCACAACATTTTTTTTTTTTTTTAATTCTTTTTAGTGGGAAAATGTCAGGATAGAAATATGGTTAGTTTTCTCAGGAGAGACTCCAATTACAGAACAGACAGAGCATGTCACTCAAGAAGAAGAGAGACGGCGGACAACGTCCACCAAATGAGCTCACGTTCATCCAGTGAGTAGGCAAACTACGGTCAGTTTGTCACCTGCATTTATTTTCCAAACTATATGGAGTATCGGTAACCGGTCCGAAAGTCGATCTTGTTTTCTGAGGCCAAACTTGGCCATTACAGGAATTTCTTGTACCCACCACGACTGCGATTGTTGATAAATGTTATAAAAATAAGCAACACACTAAATCCAAATGTAGAAATTAAATAATAAATATATGTATAAAATTTCTAGTGAAATAGAAAATATTTAAAAAAACGAACTGTTTTATTTATCATATATTATGTATTTATTTATGTTTCTCGACTTAGAAGTTGTTAAATTTGGGGCAAAGGCCGACGTGAATATATCGGTCTGTCTTCAGCTGAACCAGATAGAAGAAACGATTATTTAATATTGCAAAATAATGATTGCAAACAATTGCATCATGTTGGACACACCCGACTACAAGTATCTCGAACTTTTCACGAAGGATCATTATGATAGATCGGTAACTCAATGGAAATGACCTTAAGAAAAATAACTATCTAATTTCTTAGTACTTGGAGAGAAATTCTTCATAGAACTCGAAGACACTTTTATTCAAGATATGTTACCTTGAACCTTCCAACCATCTTGTCTTTATAGAAATAAAATACGTTGTCTTCCCACTGTTTTATTTCTAATCACAATCGGTTTTCAATGCAACTGTGTCAACATCAGAGGCACTTCTAATAAAAAGAGGAGTGCCCAGAGGAGCGTGCTAGCGTTCTGAGCTCAAGATCGCGGGTTCGAAACCCAGGCGAGGCCTTTAGGTTTTTTATCTGGGAGGTGAAAGAACCTTCAGCATGAATTCAAAATTTAGGACCCCCACAGTGTATGTAGTCGTGCTCATGTGAACTAAAGTGACGAAAAGAGCGCTCTGGTAGTAGGGGATGTGACTTTGTAGTTTAAGCCCGGGCTTCAGTCATAATAACTAACTATAAAAAAAAAACCATCGGTGAAACAACGACATTGTACTTCCCCAGCACGAATTAATCAATTAAGTTTTTGCTCCCCCTCCAAAACCAATCGACCTTTTGGAATAAAATCTATAGTTGCCTTGTGAATCCTCATACTAATACTATCCTCCTTCCTCTTTCCTTCGGCCGATTTCGCCAAAAATTTAATAAGTGTCGTTCTTATGGGGTTATGAATTTACAACTTTTATTGAATGATATTTCGTGTTATTGGAGTTTTTGTGTTAAGCTCTATTTGCGTAGTCATGTTTATAAACACACAGACAGACATCAATTTTTTCCTTGTTTGGAATCAGAAGGTCTGAAAAACATGAAATTCCGTTGAAAACTCAACATCGAATTTCTGATCGATTACATAACTTCGTATACTGGGAAGTAATACTGACGAGCACACAATACATAATACATAACTTCCCCTATACGCTTTATAACTGAAGAAGTAAAAAAATCTCGACTAAATGGAAAAATATGTCACAAGTAGAAACTATGACCCAATAAAATAATAGACAAAAATATAGGAATATCGTAAAAAAAAATAAGTAGCGGAAATAGTGTTTCTGGGTGGACAGTTATACGGTGGAATGCAAGGTTGAGGCCGTCGGACGAATCGAGGCAGTTCTAGACTCCCAGAGAGGGTCAGTTGAGAGGCGTAGAAAGCCCCACTCCCCTGCCCAAAATATCATAAGGAAGTAGTGTAATCGTGCAAAAATTCGGCATACATAACTACTATTTGTTTACTAACTTGAAATCCAAAATAACTATTATTATGTGTTTTATCTAATTATCTATTGTTCGTTAGGTAGTACCTATTAAACATAAAATTAAACGTTTTGTATATGTACTACATACATATAATGAATTTTTTTTTTTAAATGCTCAACGGACACCCCTTTGCAACGGACAATTTTCTTGGTCTCGTGACTGTCCGTTGCAGAGCGGTTTTACTATATCATAAACAAGGGTAACTTAAAATAACAGGTATCCCATTGGCGCAATTCGATTTGGCCCTCATCGCTTATAGTCCTATCGGAAGGACGGCGTGCTCAAGGTTCTTGATGTAACTGGAGCAGGAGGAACTACTTACTGTTTTTGATTCTCAAAGAGGGATGGGATACTTTCTCTAGAGAAGGATGTAACAAGTAGCACAACGTTATGTCACATGGGTGACTACCTAACTACACCGCCCTCATATCTCATGTCACCTTCCTACGTTCTGCATACTGCACCCACCTTCACTCAATAAAAGACTACCTACCTCATCAAGACCATGAAGAAAAATAGACGGTCAATCACTGGCCTTATACTTCCCCCCACAACCAATCGATAAATCAATAGTTGACTTAATAGAGGCATTTGAATACTCAACTTCCCCCCACAACCAATCGATAAATCAATAGTTGACTTAATAGAGGCATTTGAATACTCAACTTCCCTCCACAACCAATCGATAAATCAATAGTTGACTTAATAGAGGCATTTGAATACTCAACTTCCCCCCACAACCAATCGATAAATCAATAGTTGACTTAATAGAGGCATTTGAATACTCAACTTCCCCCCACAACCAATCGATAAATCAATAGTTGACTTAATAGAGGCATTTGAATACTCAACTTCCCTCCACAACCAATCGATAAATCAATAGTTGACTTAATAGAGGCATTTGAATACTCAACTTCCCTCCACAACCAATCGATAAATCAATAGTTGACTTAATAGAGGCATTTGAATACTCAACTTCCCTCCACAACCAATCGATAAATCAATAGTTGACTTAATAGAGGCATTTGAACACTCAAACTAAATTTTGTGTCAACAAATTCATTACATTGACAGTTATTAGGATTTTTGAATTGCGCATTATCTCTGATCCCTATTCCCGTCGGCAGATTCTGCTAAAAATTTATTGGTATCGTCATTAGCGAGTTCTGGATACACATATGAAATTTTGTGTCGTTATAATCGTTTCCGAGATAAGAATAGACCCCTTCCGCAGAACTTATAACCCTCAATGGTGTAGATATCATACGTCTTGAGGGAGCCCGATATAGAGCGCTGGTGATGCCTCGGCTTGTTAAAATAATGCTAATAATCTCAAAGCGTATTTGACTAGCAAGTTATTATAAAGGATAAGTTAGGAAGGCGATAGCTTTTCCTGAACTTGCGATTGAGGATACTAATAGGACCATGGATAAGGCCAATAGGAAACTGATAGGCTGTAACTTTCAACTAATCATCACTCAGGTGATCCTCTACCATTAGGTGTTTAATATGCACATTAATGGATAAGTGAACACTTACCGAGCTCTTACCAATAATACAACGATGATTCACCAGAAGATTGCTCCAATTTTCAAAAACCTGTGAATTTTTGGGAAAATGTTCTTGTCACATTGTTTTAGGCTTGAAATAAGATATTTTCGGACTGCTTTCTCTACCCAAGGTCAAGCATCACCAGAATCCGCAAGACCTTTAGTAGGAAAATGTTTTATGTCAATTAATTATTCCATGCAAGTAAAAAGTGTTTTATTATTTACAAAAAGGAGAATTATTTTTAAATTTCGGGGGGATTGACCCGTCATCGTATATCAGGAGTTATCGAGACACACAAACACAGACAGGCCGACATTTTTTCTTTTCTTCTTTGGAATAAAAGGATCGGAAAACATTTAATTTCCTTGAAAATTCAACATCGAATTTCTGACCGATTATATAACTTCCCTTATACTTCGGGTTCACTACTTTTAAGCATTAGTGAGTAGCATATAAAAATAAGTCGTCGGTGAATCACCGGCAATGTGCTTCCCCAGCACGAATTAATCAATCACATTTTCGCTCTCCCTTCAAAACCTCGACCGTTTGCGCGAAACCTTCTCTGATGCCACTCTTCCCTTCGGCCGATTTCGCGAAAAATTATAAGTTGCCCTCCTTATGGAGTTTTGAATTTAAATATAAAGTTTCATGTCGATAGACTCATTCTATCGGGAGTTATCGTGTTCACAGGCACCAATACATTTTGTTTTTATTTTTATTTAGAATCAGGGATCGGAAAACATTCCTGAATTTCTGACCGATTACATAACTTCCCGCTGCACTTTGTATAGCTGAGGAAGTAAAAATGACACCCCATTACTCCCATCTAGAACGTTTTTTTTAACAATATTTTCAAGAAGGCGAAAAAAAAAAGTAAGTGGAAGTAACGTAATAAGCCGAGATAGGATCAAATATAGTGATAAGGAAGGTTTTTCCGGTGAATTAGCACGGTTTGAGGGGGCCGAGGAAGCTCTGACCGGAAAATGATCCGTTTAAAGTGTCACTTCCCGGGAAACCTGGGGGAAAAGTTGAGGAAAATCTGTCCGGGACATAGGACACCATATCTTCCCGATCTGACAGTTTACAGTCAATTCCAACTAACCTACATTTAATAGAGGGGAAAATGAAAATGGATCAGCAGCCTCATAGGAAAACCGTTATAGACAGTTTTCTCGAAATTGAGATAATGATATAGTTTTGAGGTGAGACTTATTAACCCCCGACGCAAAAGGAGGGGTGTTATCAAGTTTGAAGCCTTTGTCTGTGTGTGTGTGTGTGTCTGTCTGTAGCATCCTAGCTCCAAGACGGCTTAACCGATTTCAAAGTGTTTTTTTCGTTTCAAAAGCTGGTATTTGCGAGATGGTTCTTAGCCATGTTTGATGGAAATCGGATTTGCCGTTTCCAAGATCTTCAGTTTTCATCAGAGCCTGTGTAGGGATCTCGGCCTCTATTACAGCTAGAGACTTGGAGTTTGAGCTCAAATGTTTATAAGGCCAAGCCCCCCCCTGGAGGTTTTTTTAAATTGTTTAATTTAGAGATCCGAAATTTACAATACTGGATCAAATGCATATCGAACATCTAGAAGAAGGGAAGGCTTTAGTAATATAAGTTTCAAGTTGAATTGAACATTGAGTAACATCGTTTTAAAGGTCTTACCTTTAACTACGAGGTCATATCGCCTACTACCAGAGCGCTCTTTCGTCACTCTGGTGGACATGAGCCCGACTCTACTGTGGGAGTCCTAAATTTTGCCTATCCTAAATTTTTATTTACCTAGGGCAGGGGTTTTTAACGAGTAACTGACATCGTACAGATTCGGGACCATCGCTTAGCGTCCCATCCGAAGGACGGCGTGCTTAAGTTTACTTTACCTCGCAGATAAAATAAACTAAGGGCCTCGGTCGGGTTTCGAATCCACGATCTTGAGCTCAGAAGCACGCAGTGAGGGATCTGAAATTTACATTAATGCTGGGGGGGGGGGGGGGGGGGGGGGGGGGGGAGTTATTCACCAACCACTGTCATTAAAATTTTAAACTTATTTCTAAAATCATGTCATTTATTACACTTACATGTCACAGTTACTAACCGAGCAGATAACGTTAGTAACTTCATTAAATTGAATTTTTAATAATTGCAGGAGAAGCGGGGTACCCTGCTAGTACTAAATAACAAACGTATACCTCTCAGCTAATAATCTACTATTTTTAAGCTCCAATATATATTCTTAAAATAGCAAAGATATATTCTTGTAAGAAAATACTTTGACCTTGCCGATGATAAAACAGCTAACCAAACAGAAGATATTTTGAATAAACAGAAAATGAATAAAACAACAAGTGTTAATTGTTATTCCGGACATGAAGGTTGGTTAGGTAACGCAGTTAGTTTTCTAATAACCAGGAAAAATATGTACATACATACAACTTTGTTACTTGCATTATTTGTGAGTGGCAATACGTGGCTGTAGGTAGCAAAATGCACTATTGCACTTCCTGCCCGAAATTTTATTCCCCCAGAAATGTAAAGTATAGAGGAAATTATGTAATCAGTCAGAAATTAGAAGTCCAGTTTTCAGCGGAATTTCATGCTTTTCCGACCTCCAGATTTTATTAAAAAAAAAAAAAAAATCTGTCTATCTGTGGACACTATAACTCCCGATAGAATGAATGTATCGAGATGAAATTTTATATACGTATCCAGAACCCCAGAAGGATAAGACCAGCCAAATCAGCTGAACGAAAGTGTGAGGGATAAAAGGGAGAGGTCTGAAACTAATAACTGCTGTGGTGGTATTTTCTAATTATTATTTACTAATTTTTCGCTAAATCACCCGAAGGAAAGGGGGTATGGATCAGAGGGCCGCCTCTACTCAAAACCCCAATTATGAATTTATCGACAAAAAATGTACTATGAGCTAAAATTTAGCTTCTATTCAGAAGACCCTAGGTTAGTCAAATGTTGATTTTAAACTTAAACCGGTGGTTTACTTTATTAATTAATTCGTAGTGGGGAAGTACATTGCCGGCGATTCACGGTGATTTTTTTTATGGTGATGAGAATAACAGAACGAAAAATTATTTCCAGTAGGATGAAAGGTGAGGCTGGAGGTGGCCTCAGAACCGACAGGGTCTGTTTTTTTACCTTCGACCTACCTACCTAGCCGTTAGTTTTTCTGCCTACCTGTCACATTCCAGCTAGACGAAGAAAATACTAGATATATTATTCATGACGATAGCACAGTTAGATACTAGGACTAATTTTGAGTGTCTTCTTTACATTCCAGATAAATTAATTTGAGGGAGTGGGAGGGAGAGTGCTCTTTTTAAAAAAAGGGGTTGGTATTAAGAATTCCTTTTATAGCCACATATTATTTATTTTATCTCAATGTTTTACCTTTTTAATAATAAAAAAAACGACCATAATAAAAATGTATTTTAACATTTGTCACAATTCTTAACTTAAATATTATTATAAACTATTTGCTTGAAAATTATTTAACAATTTTATTAGAGCGCTATAACTTTGTTCATATTGGTTCTATTTCAAATCTGAGGACACTCTAATAGCTTGAAATTTAATAAAGAAGTAATAATGTAATAACCAATTTTTCGATAGGACTAACTGTTTTCGCAATAATCAAGTAAACGTCCAAAAAAATTGGTTTCAATGTTTAGAACTGTTTTCGGCATGTATCTCACAAACCGGGCGTACATCAAAAAAATATATTCAATATAAAATAGGTCTTTTAGTATTCTCAACAACTTATAAGAGATTTTCGATTAAGTCTTTAATAAAAGTATACCGTAAACTGTACTTAGGCCTCGAAGTAATGTAGTCTTAATTTGTGTCTGATATGAGTAAAAATTTAATCAGATAAGTATCTCATGTGACAACTTGATCTCTTTCATGTTCATTGCTACAATCTTGCTAAGTTAGAGGGCTTGAGCATAGGACTAAATTTTTGAAAATTACAAGGAAATGATTAAAACAGGGGTTCCGAGGATTGAAACTTGAAATTTCTTTAACTCAATCTCGGATTTTTGGTCAAATTTCAAGCTATTAGAATGTCCTCAAGATTTGAAATAGGACCAATAAGGAAGAAGTTACAGCGCTCCAATAAATTGGTTAATTAATGCTGAAGCAAATAGTTCATAATAATATTTAAATTGTAACGAATTGCATTTTTATTATAGTCTTTTTTTTTTATTAAAAAGGTAAAACATTTAGAGAAAATAAATAATATGTGACTATAATAGAAATTATTTTTTCCAATCCTTTTTTTTTTTTACAGAGTACTCTCCCTCCCCCTCAAATTATAATAAAATTATAAAAAGCAACCTGTTCAATTATGGAGGAACGGAATTATAGGATTCTTCAGCTTAAACCCTGGGAGCTATGTATATTATTATATCGATTATAATACACTGCTGCTACTCTAAATTAGGAAAATAGGGCGACCTACATGGCCAGGGACTTATATAACCCATCCTGTCCTGGTTGGAACAGGTAATGACGTTAAACAGGAGAAAACCAATAAACCTGCACCTGCACTCAGCAATATGACACCAATCATCCATTCAAAGTCATTTCATTTGACACGAAACATTTTATGGAGGTAATTCAAACTATTTTCGTCACGCGAAATCGTCAAATAAAAGCACTACACAGTAAGTTACTGAAGACAACCGACGACTTTTAGTGACTTCAGCAATCGAGTTAACTAGACTTTTTACGGTACTCCAGTACTTCCAGAAGTCCTGGAGCTATCTAGAGAACACGACTTTTGGTAACTCCAGCACCCCTGGAACTATCAAGGTAACCAAACTTTTAGTGACCTCAGTACTTCTAGGAGTCCTGGAGCTATCTAGAGAACCCGACTTTTGGTAACTCCAGCACCCCTGGAACTATCAAGGTAACCAAACTTTTAGTGACTCCAGTACTTCCAGCTGCCCTGGAGCTTTCTAAACCTGACCTTTGATGACTCCAACATTTACAGGAAACATTAAAATATTAAGAATATCAAGATAACTTGACTTTTAGTGACTCCAGTAGGTCCAGCTGGTCTGGAGCTCCCTAAGACTCCAGCAACCCTGGAACTAAAGATATCCCAACTTTTGACGACTCCAGTACTCTCCTAATTCTGTATCTTATTAGAGACTCAAGTTTTCCAATGAGCATAATATGTTTTTGTCCAAGAAAATATGGTAGCGTTTTCTCAAAAAGGATTTCGAACGGAGCTTAGAGGGATTAAGATTAATAAAACTAGACGTTGCCTCCCCACTGATTAATTTATAATCAGAACCCGTTTTAACACACTATGGTATGTCATCACCAGTGGTATGTCAGTTGTAAATGGTGATATATCCCTGATAGTGAACGGAAACCGGTCCTGTTTATAAAATAAACAGTTATAACTTCTTGATTCATTAGAAACATCTCATCCTATAACATCCTAGTACCATTTATGATAGTTTTGCAAGTTTCAGGAGTATATCGTATCAAACTGTACTCTAATGCACCTTTCAAGCCTGGAATGCAAGAATGCACTTGAATACCGGTATAGTTGGCACATCTAAGAAGACATTTTGCCTTCTTGGCAAAGAGGGTCATGCGCGGATTGAAACCTCCTTGGAATGTTAATCACTAGACGCACGATTGGTTTACAGTGAACTTCACGCACAACTCTACACTGCTAGCTGTACAAGGACGCAAAAGTTCAGCTTTCTGAACAGAAAATTATATTAGATATTAAAACAAAAAATAAGTTGGTAAATCACTGGTACTGTACTTCCCCTGAACGAATTCATCAATTAGCTTTTCGCTCTTCCTCTGAAACCAGTCGATCGTTTGGGCTAATAATCAATAGTTGATTTACATAGGGGCTTATATATCCTCATACTAACTTTTGTGTCGATAAATTCATTATATCGGGAGTTATTAGGGTTTTTGAATTGATAAATAATTACAGATATTGTCCTCATGGATTTACATACATGTAAAGATTTCAAGATCGTGGGTTCGAAACCCAGGCGACGTCCTCAGATATCCACTCTACATTCAGGAGGAACCCTCAATGTTGTCTACCCAAGTTTAGTTATTAAAGGGGTCTGCCTCTGATAGCAAACGGGACGACGTCCTCCTGCACTAGACATTTTTACTAAACTAAACTGTGACTTAAAGGGAACAAAGAGATTGGTGTATGTTATGATGGCCACCACCTCCATCGCGTCTTTCTATAGAGGCCTTTACAAAATGTGTCGAGTAAAAAAAATTAACATATCTTTTAAATAGACCCCTTCGAAAGTCTGGATTTTCTTAAAAATTAGTTATCGCGTCCCCAGAAAAATTCAAATAGCGGTAACGTTTTAGTGATAAATTATATCACTGAAACATTACCGCTATATAGAAGAAAAAAAATATATTTTTCTAGAAATGACAGTTTATGTCTCTTCCTGTCTTTTCCGCCTGTAGGACCATCTACACAGGGGTATTGATGGCTGTAGCAAGGAACGGTGCTGCAGGTTGGTGGCAACGCCCCACAAATCGGCAGCGCACGATTCTAATGCAAGCCCAGAGAGCAGCCCTTTTAAGGGTTACAAGGGCCTATGGAACTGTTTGTCACAGGTACTAGCGGGAGCCCCCGTCTGGGCTGTCGCTTCGTACTCCTGCAGACGCAACATGCCCTTAGGAGCAGATATTGATGAGCCTTTACGCCTAGCCCTGGAAGAGATGGGCGGACGTCTTCCAGGAAGTATGCTTACGTCGTTCGGCCATCTGAGCATCGTGACCAACGTTGTTGCCATTTTTCCACTATTCAATTCTGGACGATGTCCTAGCAGCGCTCTAGTCTGGACTGTCATTGAGACGCCTTGACTCAACATGGATAAAGCCAAATCACTGGACGTCCCAAATATTATCAGGTCTTGGTGATTTTAACTCGAAGCTGTTCTTCTTTCACAGGAAGAACAGCCCGAACTGTTCGTGCGGCGGTATCGACCGATCTAGGATGGAGTTGACTTATGGGACAACTCGTATTTGGGACTGGATCTACGGCAGATGATGATGGAAACAGACTACCCGATGTTCTGTCGATTCGTCGGCTCCTGGCGGGAGCATAAGCAGGCATTGTAAGATGGGCTAAGGACGATCGGTGCATTGTTCCACCGATGACCAATCCCGGTCCCTCAGTATCCCCTTGTTCCTTGAGCTTTTCTCCCGCGTTATAGAGGGTGATATTGCATCAATGCAAGACGCACCTCCTTTAAAACTGAATAAAAAAAAGTTTTTCTTTTTATAAAGTTACAAAATATTCAATAAAAAAATTGTAATTAAATCACCGGCATAGTATTTACCAATTGTACTTCCCCAGCACGAATTAATCAATTACGTTTTCGCTCTTCCTCCTAAACGAATCGAACGTTTCAGCTAAAAAACTACAGTTGACTTATATAGGGGCTTCTCAATCCTCATAATAAATTTTGTGTCGATACATTCATTACAATGGCATATTTAAAGAACCCACTCCCTAATCCCCCTTCCTTTAGGCGGATTTGGCTGAAAATCAATAGGTATCCATATCGGACTCTGGATACACGTATAAACTTTCATATCGATATTCTATCGGGAGTTATCTTGTTCAGAGACACACAAACAGACAACGCAGTCATTATTGTTTTTCAATTTTGGAAACAAGGGGTAAAAATTATTTTTTGATATGTTGCAAAATTCAAAACGCATTGCAAACAAATTCAAGGCGTAAATAGACTATATTTACCTAATTTGACTCCACTACATGGCATGTTCAGGAAGACTCCAGGAACCTGTCAACCACAAGCCTCTAACGATAAATGTGTACTTCAGCGATGTACGAGAACATTGCCGTGTAATGAGCTACTATATATTCATGAGGGCATAGAATAGACTCTTTTGATATTCGATACATCTCACTTTAAATATCGATTTCGCCTAAGTAAAATATGAAATTTTTTTTTTCTTTGGCATTAAATGGAAAAGGAAAAGTCGTCGGTGAATCCCCAGCTATGAACTTCCCTATCACGAATTAGTCAATTACGTTTTAGGTCTCACTCCAAAACGTATCGGCCTTACATAGGGACATTTTTGAGTGAGTCCCCTTTCGAACCACCCTTCCTTTCGGCCCAGTTGATTCATATATGATGTGATGTATAAAAAATACACACATTTAAATTATTAATATTAAAAAATTAATTAAATTTATTTTTCTATAAAATCCAAGAAGCAACTGAATTAGTAAAAACATAATATGAATGCATTTTCTTTTAAAACAAATGAGTAGAAAACAAAACACGGCCATCAGCTGTTTTTGAATTAGTGTAGAGGAGTCAAATGTGTGTGGTCTGGGTTGAGATGTGATGAACTAAGTAGGTGTGAATTAACAGTAAAATTGATCCGCAAAGAAGGTACTGTTATTTATTTATAATTACAAAATATATATCCCCCAAAAAATATACATATAACTTTGATTTGAAGAATGGCCAAAATATATATATATATATATATATATATATATATATATATATATATATATATATATATAAAAGGATTGTAATAGTTTTAAGAATTTAGTTTTTACCATTTTTCTTTTGATTTTTGTTTCAATGTTTAGTTTTTAATTTTATAACGTAGATGTAAGAAAATAAATCCTTGTTCTCATAAATTCTATGCTATTCATTTTCCCTGTTGGCCCAGTAAGATTATTTGAAAACCTTTCTTTGGATTAGATTTAATATTTTTTCAAAATGTAGAAAAAACAATATGGCATCTCTTTAGAAATCCAAATGAAAAGTTGGTTAGTTGAATTTTTTTTTAAATACGTGCACTTTTCTCGTCTTGAACTTTTGATATTTTTTTAGGGCCCTTTTCGAAAACTACTATAGAAATCAAAATTTACTAAAAGCCCAGTTATAAAATTTCTATAGGAAATATGGTAATTTATTGTTTATTTGTTTTTATATTTGGTATTTGAATATTTATTTAATTATTTTAATTTTACATAATTTTCTTTTACCACAATGAAGTATAGGGGAAGTTATGTAATCGGTCAGAAATTCGATGTTGAGTTTTCACCGGAATTTCATGTTTACAACCCCATGAAAGCCAACAAAAAAAATTCCTTTTTTCTGTGAACACAATAATTTATGATAGAATGAATTTTAAAGAAAATGTATGTGTATCTAAAACTCCATAATAACGACACCTATTGATTTTCAGCCAAATCATCCGAATAGGAGAGGATTAGGTGAGAGGCCTAACACAAAAACAACTGCCGATGTAATGAATGGACCAACACACAATTTAGTATCAGCATTCAGAAGCCTCTATTTAATTTAAACAATTGATTTTTAGCCTAAACGCTCGATGGGTTCTAGTGGGAGAGCGACAATTTAATAGATTAACCAATTCTGGGAAAGTAAATCTTCTATAATGTGCATCTAAATTCAAAAACTTGTCTATAAAAGGGGAAAATAAATTTCCCCTCACTAATTGACTTCAAAAACGAAAATTATGAAAAAAAGAAATATTTTACCTTTTCAGGTAAGACAGGTTCAAATCCAATCATACAACAATTTCTCAAATTTATTTAACAATTCTTAGTAGTTACTTTTTCTGAGTACCTCATTAGAAATGACGTTAATTAAAAAATATAATTTCTACAAGCACAAAAAAAAAAAAAAGAAAGTTTTAAATTATTAGTTAACAGGTCTAGAAGGATGATTATTAAACAATTAGTAGTGTTGAATATAGCATTTCAGGCAATTTCTGCAACTATAAAACAACTGCCATGGTCATTCGTGCCATAATATTCCCTATGATTTCACATAACTGGGAGATCATGAACGTCTATTGAATTTAATTTTTTATCCAGTAGATTCGTGCCTTCAGTAAATAGGATACGTGTTCTAATTCTATGCGAGCACCCCCTCTCATTCAGCATGAGCAATAAACAAATAGTTGTCAGTAAATCACCGTCAATGTACTTCCCCAGCACGAATTTATCAACTAAATTTCCCTCTCCTTCTCAAACCAATTTACCGAAAATAAATACGTACTCATACTTTTCATGACTGCTTTCTCTCGGTGGATTTTGTTGAAAATCGACATGAGTGGTCCTGGTTCCACATATAAAATTTAGTGTCGATACGTAACTACGCAGGCAAATATTAGGATTTTTTAGTACAACGCCCCTTACCCTGATCCTCTTCGTGTCAATATATTCATCCTTTCCTACCGTTTGCACAGTGGGAGACAGCAATTTGTTTATTCTTTTTTCGAATCGAAAAGTCGGGAAAAAAAGAAATTCCGGTCAAAATATATAATAGAGTAGAACCTCTTTAAGTCGAACCTCGATAAGTCGAAAACCTCCATAACTCGAAAAAAAAGTTTTGTTCCTTTTCCTTCAAGCCCCAAAACCTCCATTACTCGAAATCTCAACCCTCTATTAGTCGAAATAATCAGTGAGTACCTACAAGCCATTTTGGTACATATTTTCCCTCTATAACTCGAAAAAATACCTTGGACCTCTGTATCTCGAACATAGCAATGTTTTATTTTACAACCTTTACAACTCGATTATTTGAAACTTATTACCTCTATAGCTCGAAGAAAAATAAGTTACCGTCTTTAAGAATTTGCCGACAATGTAACACCATTGTTTCTTAGAAAACAATTTAGGAATATACAATAAATAGGATTACCAATTATCTAAAGCAAAAAAAAAATTACTGACTTTTTTTAATATCTACATATACTACGTATTTTTTATTTTAAGGATGTTTTGAAATAATGTTGATTTATAATAAATATAAATATGTTTGTTACCTCTGTAACTTGAATTTTTATTTATTTCACCTCTCTAACTCAAAATTAGTTAGAATGAATCTTAACCTCTACAAGTCGAAATCCTCCACAAGTCGAAAACTCTATAACTCGAATTTTTTGGCGTCTCCCTTGATGTTCGACTTATAGAGGTTCTACTGTAATATCTAATAAATAAGGTTTAAAAAATTAAATTAAATAAACATATATAAAAAAAAAAAACAATTTAACAATTTAAAACTTCATGAATTGGGACAGATATGTTGTTCTTTGTGAGCAAGAACAACATATCTGTCCCCATTCATGAAATTTTAAATTGTTTTTTAAAAATAGGTAGTGTTTTTTTATATACGTTTATTTTAACTTTTTAAACTTTATTTATTCAAATTATATTAGCAGACTCCCTGATGCAACCTCGACAACCGGCTAGCAAAAATTAATAAAATCTATGAGAGGTCAGACTACATCTTATTTGACAACCTGTGAAATAATTACTTCTCACTACATCAGCCATCTTCATATTAAAATATCTATTCTAAACTAGTTTATTCTCTGAAATGGTATTTTTTTTATTTTCCTTATGAATGTGGAGAAAATATATAATACAGAGAAAAAGTCGTCCGTGTACTACCCAATGTGAATTAATCCACTAAATTTTCAAGTTCCCTCTGAAACTAGTGTAAACATTTGGTTGAATATATATAGGAGTCTTATCCTCATATTAAACTTGTTCAATACATTATTATATATTAAAATCCGGTAAAACTGACCGATTACAACTTTACCTATAAATGGCAAGAGAATTAATACACTTCAACCGAAGTATCTTAATGAATAGAGAAATCAAATTTCTTTCTTATAAAAGATTATTATACAATTCGCTCGCGAGTCACGCAATGAGGACGAGGGGCCTGCGGCATGCGCGCAACGGGTTGCCGACCCCTTCTCTCATAGATCATAAAATTTAAAAAATAAGGCCAAGCAAATATAAAACTACGACTATGAAAACTGATAAAAAAAAAAATGCTTCGGCCCCTCGACGTTTAGCTATTCCAATGTACGCATTTTAATCACTCCAGTAGATTATCACTCTTAGTACCATAGTTATAATTTTTTTTTTTTTTTGCCTTATGTATGATGCAGTTTAGCCATGAATCTATAAATGTGCTATCTTATTTACGACATCCAATGAGGGAGTTCCATGGTGAGACCATGCTACTAAAGTCTTACGCTCTAGCCCGCACGGCCACCGTGGCCTCCTTTAATAACTAATAGACCTATAATTTGGAAAAAAATTAAATATATTAAATTTACATTATGCCACTTTTCATCGAAATATGGATTCAAATAGATTAATTTCGTAATGTACCTTTTTTTAAAAATAAGAAAGTGTGAAATGGACTGTCACTTAACCAAATAGTTTTTTTAATTGTCAAACATCAAAGAGACAGAAAATATATATTATTAAATGCAGTTCTGCAACAAATTATATTTCCATTGCATAATGTAATGCGCTTCCTTTGTACTTCCCCAGCTATAAAACGTATGGAGGAAGTTATACAATCAGTCAGAAAATAACTTGTTTTTACAAATTTTCATGTTTTGACAGAATTTCATGTTTTTTCGATCTCTTGATTCCAAAAATGAAAAAAAAAGTTGTCGGTGAATCACCGGCAATGTACTTCCCCAAAATTAATTACAATTAACTTCGCTGCCCATCCAAAACCAATCGTTTGCGCTAATATTCAACAGATGACTTACATAGGGGCTCCCAAATCCTCATAGAAAAAGTTTCGATAAATTCATTACATTTTTTGAGTTCAAGATCGCGGGTGCAAACCCTTAGGTTTTTTTTTCTGGAAGGTGAAAAAAACATGAGCATGCCATCCTTGGGACGTTGAGCGATGGTCCCGAACCTGAGGAATGTCGGATGCCCGTTAATGAGCCCCATCCTAGGTGAATAAACCGGTGAAAGAGTCGGGCTCTTGTCCACCATAGTGACGAAAGAGCGCACTGGTAGTAGGCGATATGACCTTCATGGCATGAATCATAATAACTACCTAACAGACGAATTATTTTCTACAAGTATATTTTCTTCACATTCATGGGGAAAATAAAAATAAAATCATTTTAGGTCATAAACTTACGGTAGAATGCATTAAACTGCATCCATAAAATAATGATGGTGCAATCTTTAATAAACTGTTTTTCATCGAATAGCTTTTAATAAAATGCATTGAAGATGCCGATAAAAGAAGGAATGCGCGAGACTAAATAACTCTTAGTTGCTAAAGAAGAAATAAAAATGTTTAGTAGCCAATAAAAAAATACACACTTTTAATAATGGAGTTACTTACTGGACAAAGCAGTCAATTTTTCTTTATAATTAGTTATAAAAGTAAATTGTCTTGTTATATTAATAATATCTCTTTCAAAAGTAACAAAATATCTATAATCTTACTAATATATAAAGAAACAGCGTTTGTTTGATGTTCGGGCTAATCTTAAAAACTACTGAAACGATTTTCAATTTTTTTTCCTAGGAATTCTTTACGTTTCCGCTGTGGTTATAGGACAAAAAAAAAATCCCATTTTAAATTTTTGTAAAGAAAATATTTGATTTTTGTGTATATAGTGTCGATAGGCCTGTAGGCCTCAAACAAACACTCGATAAGAGAACTATTGAGAGATTCGAGTAGACTCGAATCTCTCAATAGTTCTCTTATCGAGTGTTTGTCCCGGTTTCTTATGGTGTGTTTTCAATTTCTTTAGGCATGAATGTCAATTCAACTTTCTAAAAATATATTCTAATGTTACTTTTCGTTAATTAAGTGTCTTTGATATAACTCACCATTAACTTTAATCAGAATTGAAAGCAGTTTAAGGACTTACCTATGTTGTGTTGGGGGTCAGTTGTTCTACTATAAGTTAATAGTTTGATTTTAGGTTCGCATTATTTATCTGACTTTAAGAAAAGTATTAGAAGTTCTTTTGGTGCTAAAGAAGTAAAAGAAGGAAACTTTATGTCAACGAATAACGATGGATACATATACGCCTGGTTAGAGTTACCAACCTGTGTAAAGTTACTAACCTGCTTAAAGTTACTAACCTGTGGAAAGTTACTCCGGGCGAAGCCGGGTAACCTGCTTCTTATATATAAAGAGAGAAAGTCTGTTTGTGTATTTGAGGTAATATCGAAAACTATTTAACTGCTTTGGATAATTGTTACCGTTGGGAAGCTTATTTCTTTCTGGTGGACATAGGCTATATACAATGTATATTATACTTCCTCATGCTTTATCAATATGAAGGTATGCAGTGATGGTAAAAGTGAAGCAAGTCGGAGAAGAAACGGCCGTCCGGGAACCTAAACCGTTGAATATATATAAAAAGATGTACGGAGGAATTGTTGACAATAACAAGTTCTAGAAAAAAGCGACAGCTTATATCTATAACAGACAACCTTCAATACGTTTTTATCTTTGTATATAAATTTGTAGTTTTGTTTGTCTTTGTGTTTGTAACAAGTTGACCCGAAAACTATGGAATCTAGGTTGACGAAATTTTCATATGACGCATTCTTATACGCCCGATTGAATCACAGACTATATGGCGTCCCAAATATTTGAATAGTAGTGGAGTTAGGTGAGAGGGGAGGAGAGAGGCAGCATACACTAATATTCTAGTTAGCTCATTAACGGTTGATTAGATTTTCATGAAATTTCACAAATAGTATCCGTATAAGCCTAGCTCAAATATAGATCATGTGGCATATTCAAATTCTGAAAGGGAAAGAAATTGTGGGGAGGGAGATATCGAAACCTAAAATAGCTGTAATGGTTCAATTTTCGGGGTTAAAGTATAAACCAAAAATGCAGCAAATCAAATTTCCAACATTTGATCATATGAATATTTTAGTTTTTATATATTGAGGTGAAGGGGGGCGCTGCTAATATGGGTTTGAGTTTTCAGAGGGCCGTGAGGCATCAGAAATTTTCATTTATGCTAAAAGGAAGAGAGTAAGTCTCAAACCACCTGGCCTCAAAATGTGCACATTAGTGTCTCTATTCACATTTACCGTAATATAAGTTCATTTTATTCAACATTCACCGCATCCTATCTTTGTGTGTCGAGTATCACCAGCGAATGTTTGAAGAGAATAAAATATATATCTTTTTTTGGACTCTCACCATCAGAGTTGGTGTCTGTCGACATCCACCGCTGAATCGCATTTCGATCTTTCACGCTAACATATGAATATAGAATTATTCCTGGATTTATTCTTGCGCATATCATTACTTGGAGATATTGGGGTTGATCTGTGAGACGACGAAGCAGATCAAAACTATAAAGGGATCGATAGCTGGCAAGGCGATCAGGATTCCTGAAACTATGTAAAGAATTGTGACTGACTATATTTAGTGGTGAAGAGCGGCCTTGAGGCAGGGAAGCTGACGGCGGGGACCCACCAACCGGTTAGCCAAGAACATGTCGGAGAGCTGGAGCACTTAGTGAGGCTCATATATGGAGGCAAAACTGGCAGTGGAACACCATACATGGGAGCGGGTGTCCGTCCAACTAAACCATCCCTCTTTAGATAGGTAACTCAACTGAGAGAGCAGTAATGTTGATAATAAAACAAGTCATAGCTTGAGTAATCTAAGTTGTACTTGAAGCGTAAAGGTTGACCGCTATACCGGCTCGGATGAAATCGAGACCACCCGCATGTTAGACGCTAAACCGGCTCGGATGGAATCAAGACCTCCCGCATGTCAAACACTAAACCGAATCGGATGGAATCAACCAGCTCGAAACATACCGCATGTCACGCACTACACCGGCTCGAGATGGAATCGAGACCTCCCGCATGTCAGACTTTAGACCGGCTCGAAACATACCGCATGTCACACACTACACCGGATCGAACGGAATCGAAACATCCCACATGTCACACACTAAACCGGCTCTGGCGGAATCAAAACCTCCAGCAAAACCTTTCATTGTCATCAATTCCTCCATACATCATTTTGGTATATCTTCAACGGTTTAGGCAGTGTATGCAATAAATGGCGCCCGGGCAGCAGTTTCTCCTCCGACTTGCTTCACTTTTACCATCACTGCTCCGCTCCCTTTTGATAAAGCGTGAAGATATATAGCCTAGGTCCATCGGAAAGAAATAAGCTTCCCAACGGTGAAAGAATTATCAAAATCGTTTAAATAATTTTCAAAATCAACTCAAACACACAAACTAACTTTCTCTCATTAAACTAGTATAAAAGTATAGATTACTTACGAAACTGATCCAATAGAAATAGTTACTGCAGCGACACTTACCTAGAAAAGAACAAAATTATTAGTGACGTAACAAATACATATTCATAGTCAATATCATAAATTGTAACAATAAGATACAAATTGAATACATAAGCCAATATTTCAATAGCGTTTTTTGCAGCCCTCGTATTTGCGAGAAAACAAAAAGTCGTCGGTGAATAGTATAGCCAATGTATTTTTCCAGCGCCAATTAATCGATTAGTTTTTTTGAATGTTCATACATTATTTTGTGCCAATACATTAATTACATCGACAGTTATTAGAATTTTTGAGTTGAGCCTTATCCACAATCGTCCCCTTCCCTTAGTCGATTTCGCTACAAATAAATAAGTGTCATTATGACGTTCTGGTTGCACATATTTGCGGAATATTTTCTGAAACCACACGAAAAAAAAATAAAAAAAATATATATATATATGTACAAATAAATATATATACTCAAAATAATAAGTTAAAAACATATATACAAGACAAAATATATAAAATAAAATACAATAATAATAATGAATATATAAATAATAGGAATTAATAAATAGAAATATGAATAAGTATTTAGAAAAATAAGTAATACAGTAACAACGTAAATATTTCTTATTTTCACGGATTCTCTTAGCTCGATTCTGGCGATTCAAAATTTAAGTTGAAAAAAAGCATTCAAGAAATTCACTCATGGCATTCAAAATTAATTAAAAAACAAAAAAATTAAAACCAATTTGGATCCCGTCCCATGTTGTCATTCCTGGGAACGAAAAAGCAGACATTGCCGCAAAAGACGCTGCACTCTTCCCCTTATTGCCTCAACTAACAGTTAACACAGCACAAGACCTTTCGACCTACTTCAAAAAAAAAATTGAACAACACTGGAACAATCAATGGACTCAGACGGAAGACAACAAACTCCGAAAAATAAAAGACGAAAACAAGCCATGGAAACCTCCAAGCACCATGAACAGACGAGACACGGTAGTCATCACAAGACTAAGACTTGGACATAGGAAACTGACACATTCCTACTTACTTCTTGGACTTGAACACCCGACATGCTCCTGCAACCAAGACTACACAGAGCTCACAGTACAACATATAACTGACTAACTGCACAAACTACACCGCATTAAGAAACAAATACAAACTACCGACTGACATGAAAAAACTACTTCAAACACCCACCGACGAATACAACGGACTGATCCAGTTCCTTCGAGACAAAAAACTCTACGAAGACATATAGAAGCAATAGTCGTCGCTAATGGCCCAGCAGTCGATGCGACGTTAAATAAAAACTAGGAAAAAACAAAAAAAAGTAAATATTCAGTTCCGAAATTCCCCGAACAACCCCACAATGGGTCCGTTAGTCGAGGCTCGGGAGATCCGGAACAGAAAAACTTGATAGAAGTAAAAGTGCGGCCAGCACTGCTTCAGATTTCGGGGAGGGTTTTCTGGATGAGACAATGAAGTGAATATGACTGCTATT
Organism: Aradus depressus; assembly: GCA_963662175.1. Classification (NCBI taxonomy): domain Eukaryota; kingdom Metazoa; phylum Arthropoda; class Insecta; order Hemiptera; family Aradidae; genus Aradus; species Aradus depressus. The sequence continues at coordinate 19,378,898 of OY759220.1, read as the reverse complement.
CATGTTGTTGAAATCGTCACATCAGAAGATTGTTAAGTAAAAGAAAATGGTTGGGAAAAGTATTTATTAGATGGATCCAAACTCTTGTAAAGGAACTTGCTTTTAAGGGACCATGGTGGGGATACCATATTTCGTGTTGATATCGGGAGTTATCGTATTCAAAAACATATACATAGGCAGACAGGACATTTTTTTTTTTTTTTTTTTTTTTAAATCATGGGGTCGGAAAACATAAAATTGCGGGAAAAACACTCGAGTAAAAAGTAGGAAAATGGCATAGTTAAAACTGAGAAAACAATTTCTCTAGGGAAATCCTAGAAAATCTATTGTTATGTCTAAAGGAAGCTTCACGAACTTTTTTATGCAAATCGCTGACGTCTGGTACTTTTCCTATATCAATCTGTCCAATTGAAAAGAGAAAAACATTTGAAAAAAGTAAAATTAAATATTTATAAAGTCGATATATTACTTCCCTTGAAGAAGTATATCCAGTTTTGAGACTGATACAAGTTTTGAACAAGTAAAAGTTGTGCAGATATGACAAATGTCAACCGGTAAAGAGGTGCTCGTGTAACTGGACCTCATGATTTGTGTGTGCATTTTGTCAACCATTACATGACTGAGGAGAACCTGAAGCATTCAGGAAAAAGCAATTTGTCGCCAAGTTCTACACTTATATTTTATATATTTCAATGTTGACAGGATATATATTTATATATATTGTGATGTATACATCACACACTCATTCAAATTATTAATATTATAAAAATTAATTATATTTATTTCTATTAAAAAAAAAAAAACAAAGAAGTAACTAAATTAGTAAATAAATATTTACATTTTATTTTAAAACAACCCATGAATAAAAAAACAAAACACGACCATCAGCTGTTTTTAATTAGTGTAGAGGAGTCGAAGGTTGGAAGGTCGGAGTTGAGATGGAGTGAGAGTTTAGGCTCAAGGTGTAGAGAACTAAGTTGTAGTGGATTGATTGTGATTAATTGGAGTTTTAATTGAAATAGATGCACAGAGGAGGTACATTAATTTATTTATATGTTTTATATGCCCTAAAATAACTTAAATTTGAAGAATGGCCAGTATTTAGAAAGAAAAGAGACTAAAACATAAATGCAAAAATTAGGTTGTAAGATTTCTTTTTGTAGATAATTTGATTTTTTTTTTATCTCTTAGTTATTAATTTTACTATGCAGTTTAAGTAAATAAACCCAAATATTTGTTCTCGTACATTCTATGCTATTCATTTTCCCTGTTAACCCAGTAAGATAATTTAAAAACCTTTGGATTAGATTAAATATTTTTGCAAAATTTAGAAATCAATATGGCATCTCTTGAGAAATCTAAATAAAAAGTTGGTTAATTGCATTTTTTAAAAAAAATATATGCACTTTCTTAAAAATTGCACGACTTGGACTTTTGATATTTTTTTAGGACCCTTTGGGAAATTACTGTAGAAATCAAAATTTAGTAAAAGACCAGAGATATAGTTTCTATAGGAAATGTGGTAATTTATTGTTTATTTTTTATTATTAATTGTATGAATTCAATTATTTTAATTTTATATTTATTTATTTATTTACCAATAATTTTTACCACAATATATATATATATATATATATATATTGTGGTTAAAAGTTATTGTATATAATAACAAATAATAATAATGTATATATATATATATCTTAAAAATGTATTTGATGTGTCATAACAGACTTTTTTATACCAACTACTTTTGTACAAATCAATCTTCCTCCCTTTCCCCCTTCTCAAATTCATTTCCATTACATTTAAAACAATTCTTCGGATGGGACGTTAAGCGATGGTCCCGAGTCTATACAATCTCGGATACTTGTTAAAAGAATTTCACCCTAGGTGAAAAAATTTAGGATAGACACAATTTAGAACACCCATAATAGAAAAGAGCTCATGTCCAGCACAGAGTGACGAAAGTGAGTTCTGGTAGTTGGCGAAATGATCTCGAAATTAAAGCCCGGACATGAGTCATAATAACTAGTAACATAATTTTGGCTACATTCAATAGTTGACTTACCCAGGGACTTTGAAATCATTCTAAATTTTGTGTCGATAAATTCAGCAGTTATAAGGAGTTTTAAACCCCTACTTTAGTTTTTCGCTGAACTTCCCCCCTCCTCTCCCTCGTCTCTTCGCCCGATTTCACTGAAAATTATTAGTCATCCTTACGGGGTTTTTGAATTTATATATAAAATTTATAGAGTCGACGTTTGCAATTATTAAAGTTCTGCCTCTTTAATCCCGTCCTCCTTTGAAATTCCAATAACCCTGAGAAAAAATATACTAACCCTGTCCTCAATATTTTTCAAAAGATTCCTTGAGAAAAAAAATTCAGTGCAAAAAACGTTTAAACTGTATTTTTTCTGCAAGGAAAATATACAAGTTCTTTATTCATTCACATATACACGCGCAGACACTTCCGGGAATATTTATAATGATTTAAATTAAATTAAAAACTTTAAATAAATAAAATAATAATAATTTAATGTATTTATCAGTATTATTATTTTTGTGTTAATTTATTTTCTATTATATATTTATTCATTCAGTTTCATATTATTATTGTTATTACTAATCACATGTGTTTCCGACCCTCAGTTAATAACCGTGTATCTAATTTAATAGGAGGGTGCCGGTAGCTCAGTGGTATGCGTGCTTGTCTTCTTAGCTCAAGAAGGTGGGTTCGAAACCCGACCGAGGCCCTTACGTTTATTTTATCTGGGAGGTAAAATAAACTTAAGCATGCCGTCCTTCGTGTGGGACGCTAAGCGATGGTCCCGACCCTGTACGATGTCAGGTACTCGTTAAAGACCGCTGCTCTAGGTGAATAAAAATTTAGGATAGGCAAAATTTAGAACTCCCATAGTAGAGACGGGCTCATGTCCACCAGAGTGACGAAAGAGCGCTCTGGTAGTAGGCGATATGATCTCGTAGTTAAAGCCCGGGCATGAGTCATAAAACTTAACCTAACCTGAAATATCTTATTACCATGTTATAGTTTAACGGAAATGAATATTATATTATTTTCTAAAATATCTTGTCGAAATTCGCACTATCAATTTTCATCCCGGTGAAAGCTGGGGTGCCTCAGGGCAATGTCCTGTGTCCACTTCTTCACTCCCTTTATACATCCGATGTCTCTCAACATCCAAGAACGCTCTTAGCCACACAGGCGAACGACACCGCCATTTTCACATCACACATCGACTCACATCAAGCCTCAAATTGAACTGAACCCACCATTGCTCGATCAAATTCAACCACCACAAATCCGTACATGCTACATTTACTCTCCGCCTTAATACCTGCACATCAGTCCACGTAGATAATACAACGGAAGTTTTGTAATTGGGAATTTGTTGTTGTTTTCACCGAATTTTCAAAATTGTACAATGAAATTCCTGTTTGTCTGTGAACCGAAAGAATTAATGTACCGACAAAAAATTTTATGTGTGCATCCAAAACCCCATAATGTCAAAATTTCACTTTTAACATAGGGATTAACACAAAACTTTAATAACTGCCGATGTAATGAATATATCTGCAAGAAAATTAGAATGAGGATTCTAGCAAAAACTTAATTAATAAGTTTTGGGGAAGTACATTGTCGATAATTTACCCAGGATATTATTATTTTTTTTTTGTTTCTCTAATTATTATGATTTATATTTATGTATATATATTATATACATTAGGGTGGTCCTTAAATTGAAAAAGTTGAAATTTTAAAACGTGCTCCCACTAGGTCGAAAGTAGTTCCCAAAAAAATATTTTTGGCGCCGAAAAAACGAGAAAACATATTAAATAACCCGTCCCCCATCGAGGTTGAATTTTAAATGGGATTTAACATGGGTTTCAAAGTTTTCTTCAGTCGATCGATTACTGAGCCGTTGATTTCCATCGCTTTAAGATAGAAAATGGTACTCAGGGGTTTTCGGGGTCGCTGAAGCAGAATATGATGTTAAAAACTCATTTTAATACATGCCAGCGGTCAAAAACCTGTCATTATCATTTACTTTTTTCATAATCACGGTTTTTTGAGTATTATCAGTTTCTAAACAAAAATGTCTACTAGTTTCGATTAAAAAAATATAAGGAAAACATTTTTCGATATTTAATCAATTTTCTAAAAATAATTTTCACACTTGACAGCTGTCGACAATGAGCTGAAACATCGATAAAACATCGATATTATGTGATTGAAAATCTATTACAAATTGTGAACGAGCATCGTAAAAAACAATTCTAGAATGTGAAATAAGAGTGATAATTGTAGTGACAGTAAGATAAATGCACGAAATGAATTTGTTTGAATCTGCGAAGAACAAAAACAAAAAGAAAAACCTTCTTTTTTTCAATAAAGAAAATAAACACTTGATGTTGTTTTATTATAAAATTTCTATACCAGTTATTACTGATATACAAATTAAAACACTTTTATTACAATACTATTCATCATATAACCAAATATTGTAATATACAATAAAAATTCTTTAAAATACAACATCTGTTGACAGCTCATTGTCAACAGCTGTCAAGTGTGAAAATTATTTTTAGAAATTGATTAAATATCGAAAAATGTTTTTCTTACATTTTTTAAATCGAAACTAGTAGACATTTTTGTTTAGAAACTGATAATACTCAAAAAACCGTGATTATGAAAAAAGTAAATGATAATGACAGGTTTTTTGACAGCTGTCATGTATTAAAATGAGTTTTTAACATCATATTCTGCTTCAGCGACCCCGAAAACCCCTGAGTACCATTTTCTATCTTAAAGCGATGGAAATCAACGGCTCAGTAATCGATCGACTGAAGAAAACTTTGAAACCCATATTAAATCCCATTTAAAATTCAACCTCGATGGGGGACGGGTTATTTAATATGTTTTCTCGTTTTTTCGGCGCGAAAAAATTTTTTTTTGGGAACTACTTCCGACCTAGAGGAAGCACGTTTTAAAATTTCAACTTTTTCAATTTAAGGACCACCCTAATATACATTAATAAGTCATAAGACCATTTTCACGATGTCTGTCTGTGCGGGACTGTGTATGTGATTTGAAAGTTGTGAGCTTTCTACCGCAAAGACGATTGTAGCTATGAAGTTGAAATTTGGAATGAAAGGATCACATGTTCTAACTTAGATCTGATTAGATTGTGATAGAAATCAGCCGAAAATTGAGACCACTTTACTTTGGGACCTAAGTACATTTTACAAGATGCTGCTTTTATTTATGACCTAATCAATACTATTTTCAAGTAATATTTGTAGAGAACATTGAAATACATATTTTATATGAAATACAATTTTTTGCAATTCATCCGGTTTTTTAAATACATGACGAAAACCGTCTTGAAATGTAGGTTTGAAACATATTTTTAGATGTTTCCTTGATTTAGCCGAAAACAGTTAGTCCTATCGAAAAATTTATTCTTACAAAAAATGTTCCTAATACAATTTCCAATCGCTTAAAGCCCTCCTCAGATTTGAGATAGGATCAATGCGACAAAAGTTATAGCGCCCCAAAGAATGTAAACTAAATGTCATTATATATTACAGTAGAACCTCTATAAGTCGAACATCAAGGGAGACGCCAAAAAATTCGAGTTATAGAGTTTTCGACTTATGGACGATTTCGACTTAGGTGGATTTTGATTCGACTTGTAGAGATTAAGATTCATTCTAACTAATTTTGAGTTAGAGAGGTGAAATAAATAAAAATTCAAGTTACAGAGGTAACAAACATATGTATATTTATTATAAATCAACATTATTTCAAAACATCCTTAAAATAAAAAATACGTAGTATATGTAGGTATTAAAAAAAGTCAGTAATTTTTTTTTGCTTTAGATAATTGTTAATCCTATTTATTGTATACTCCTAAATTGTTTTCTAAGAAACAATGGTGTACATTGTCGGCAAATTCTTAAAGTCGGTAACTTATTTTTCTTCGAGCTATAGAGGTAATAAGTTTCAAATAATCGAGTTGTAAAGGTTGTTAAATAAAACATTGCTATGTTCGAGATACCGAGGTCCAATTTATTTTTGCGAGTTATAGAGGGAAAATATGTACCAAAATGGCTTGTAGGGACTCACTGATTATTTCGACTAATAGAGGGTTGAGATTTCGAGTAATGGAGGTTTTGGGGCTTGAAGGGAAAGGAACAAAACTTTTTTTCGAGTTTTGGAGGTTTTCGACTTATTGAGGTTCGACTTAAAGAGGTTCTACTGTATATACATTAATAAATTGGGGGGAAAAACGTCTGAAACTAAATAATACAAAATAAAAATATGCTTAGAATAGGCATGTAGGAATATTCTAGAAGCGGAAGGAAGCTTGAGTTAATATGGCTGAACTTGTACCCTTCTAATTCTAGATGCTAAAATTGATGTGAAGCAGACGGTTATGGGAGGAGAGGTGAAAAGCAGTGTTGGAGATCTGAGCCGAAAAATCGCCAATTGGCTACAGATCATACGTACACTTTCACCGGACGCGACTGACTCAATGTCATCTCATTGGCAAGCAACAGGTACCATCTCTCCCAAACTTGTGTGAATCAACGGTAATGTACATCCCCAGAACGAATAAATCGAATAAGTTCCTCCTCTCCCTCTACAACCAATCGACCGTTAGGAATAAAAAAAAAAAATGTAATACAACCAGACAGGCAGCGGAAGAGCATCCTGGTGGTAGGCGATATGACCTCGTAGTTAAACCCAGAGCATGAGACATAATAACTAACAGACATATATTTTTTATTCATTTTTGGAATCTGGAGTCGGGAAGTTATTCGAGTTTTTATTAGCCAATTTGCCTGTAAATCAATATCTATGGATGTACGAGGTGTGTTCAAAAAATAAAGGGAATTTTCAGTTTTTGAAAAGAACTTTATTTATTCGTCTACATCAATGTTATCCCCTTCAAAAGAGTCCCCATTAGGTATTATACACTTATGCCATCGCTTCTTCCAATCCCCAGAAACACTTCTGGAACTCGATCTTTGGGATAGCATTCAGCTCTCTCAGCGATGCGCTTTTAATCTCATCTATGCTTGTGAAACGACGGACCTTAAGGTTCTTTTTATTGTTGGGAACAGAAAAAAAAGTCACACGGAGCCATGTCTGGCGAAAATGGAGGCTGGGGCATCATTACAGTGTTGTTTTTAGCCAAAAATTTACGAACAAGCAATGAAGTGTGAGCAGATGGATTATCGTGGTGCAAAAGCCATGAACTGTTTCGCCGCAAATCCGGATGTTTTTTTTTCGGATTGCTTCACGCAAACGGCGTTGCACTTGTAGGTGTATTCTTGATTGTGATTCGGCGATCGTTCATAATCATTTAGTTCACTTTTTCCACGTTTTCATCAGCAATGAAAAAATCGCGCGAATCGGACTAATACAACCCGCGAAATAAAAAAATTCCCGTAACTTTTTTAACACACGTCTTACACCCTAATGAAGTTCTGGATACACATAATATTCATATTATGAAGTTCCGTGTTTGTTTCATTCATTCTACCGGGAGTTATCGCGTTTACAGACATACGAGACACAGAAAATGTTTTTTTTAATTTTTGGAATCGGGGGGTCAAAAAAATGAAAACGAAAACATGGCTGGGATACTAAAAGTTCAAGCAATCATCTAGCGAAGGCCAAAAGTATTTACTGATTCCTGGCGTTACATGGGTAGTCCATTTCCCATTATCGATTTAAGTGATAAATGTTATCCACGCCCAGCTTTTAGTATATAAGATGGTCTAAAAAAAAAAAGGGTCTGCCCTGAATAGATGACCCTAATTGACATTAAAGCCCTTTTCATCACCTGTGATGGCTCGGCAGGGCAAAGGTCAGAGGGTGGGAGTGTCTGAAAATAACAGGGGTAGTCTACAGGCCGAATCTCCAGGGTTGGCGCCAAACCCAGCCAATCTGGAGATCTGAAAGATGTCTTTTTTAGCCTTGACCCTATTCAAGATATGCCGGCTTACCAGGCAAATTTAGTTCCGAATTGGAAAGGTCACGAGGGATATAAAACTGGATTTCACAGATTCCATATCTTTGGAATCCTCATCAGCTGATGGCACCCAGATAACTAAATTTCAATTTTTATAACATTTTTTGCGTTTTAACGATATAGTGGAAATACTAATAAATAAAATAAAAAAGATGATGAATAAAGCGCTTTTTTATTGTGAACACATATATTGTCTAATTCCACAAACATATACCCATATAGGACCCCTCCTATCACAGGTACTTTTAATTTAATAAAATATGTCTGCCTAGCTCATCGATGGTTGCATCCGAAGGTTCCTTGCGTCGTCCGTCCATCCCTTCCTGGGTCTTCCTCTGTTTCTCTCCGGGATCACTACCATCAGTCTTCGTGGGGTTTCAGCTTTTCATTGATAGGGTTGAAAATCAATATATGTCCTAATCAGGGACTTGTGACTCATGCCCGGGCTTTAACAACGAGATCATATCGCCTACTTCAAAGCGCTCATAATTTTATTTTCTTCTTCAACTTTAATTTCTTGTATATGATATGTATTCTACTATACACAATTTTTTATAAAATTATTATATTTTCTTTATTTTATTAGATTATTGACAATTCAAATATTTGTAAATGTTATATTAAGGTAAGACTTCCTACCCTCCCCCCGCCACCTCAACCCAGCGCCATACTCTTAGTTAGGTTAGGTTTTATGACTCATGCCCGGGCTTTAACTACGAGGTCATATCGCCTACTAACAGAGCGCTCTTTCGTCACTCTGGTGAACATGAGCCCGACTCTACTGTGGAAGTCCTAAATTTTTATTCACCTAGGGCAGGGGTCTTTAACGAGTACCTGACATCGTACAGGCTCGAGACCATCGCATCCGAAGGACGGCGTGCTCAAATTTGTTTTACCTCCCATATAAAATAGACTCAGTCGGGTTTCGAACCCACGATCTTGAGCTCAGAAGACAAGCACGCATACCATTGAGCTACCGGCGCCTTCAACCATACTCTTAGTTAATTTCAGGTAACCTGAGAATTGTATAAATATCACAACATAGCAAACTTAAAAGTCACTTTTGAACTTAGTGCTGACGATGGCGTTAGCCACGGTACACTTTATGTATATATTTTTGTGCAATTAGACAATATAAAAGTTTTTTTTTTTTTTTTTTTTTTTTCTTTTGGCTTTATGTACGGTGCATATTAGCCATGTCAATGTGTTATATATAATTATTTAAGACATCCATGGCCCCGGGAGGGAGTTCTATCTACGAAATAAAACTCACTGCCGGACGGGATTCGAACCCGCAAACCATGGTGAGACCATGCGACCAAAGCCCTACGCTCTAGCCCGCACGGCCACCATGGCCCATAAAAGTTAAACATGTTCTTTGTTTTTATTTATTTTATTAGTTTTCCATTAAATCGATGCAGATCCCAGAAATGTATCGTGACAAAAAATTAACTTCTTTATATTCCCATTTTTGTTACAATTGCTTTCTATGTAGGTGATAATCTTCAGTTGTTTTTTTTACCATAAACTCCAAAAACCATACAACAAAAACTGACTTCTTGGCATCAAAAACTATTTTCGTTGCTGACATGATATCTGTTAATCCTCCAATTTTTGTAATTACATTTCTTTTTGTTTCTTTGTCTGGATCGTGACATTCGTAACACTAATTTTGTTAGTAATCGTTATCTTTTGTAATCATGTCTGCCGTGTTCTTCGTGACTGAGTCATTTCAACGAATTTTCCTTTTTTTTTTTCTGGAATTAAATCCTTTGTTTTTTTTCTGTTTATTGTTGTGTAAAGCGAGGTCTACGTTTTTCGATGAAACTGAAGCTTGCCAACACTTTTCTGTATGTATTAATGTGCGCTTGACCAAATTATCGCATATTTATCTTTCAAATTTATATTCTCACTATTCTTCTCGAATGTTCGTCAAAAGGTGGAGGGGGTAAACTCAGTAACCGTAAAAGTGTCAATTTATATAATATGTTAACCTAAAACCTTATAAGAACACTGAAGAACATTTAAACTGTTATAAGTAGAAACCGGATATTTATGCAACTGCATATTTTGTTTACCACCACATACGACCCAGGAGATCAATTATCTTTCCGAACCATGCATCTAGGATACCATAGACTAAATTTGACACTGAATACTTGAAGAATATTGCATAAAATTGCATAGTTAAAGGATTTTGCATATATTGCGTATTTCTACGCCGAGCATTGGAACGAATATTCAAAAGTGATTCGTCAATTAGAAAAAAAACTATGCTGATTTCGCACAAAAGTCGCTACATTAATAGAAAACGTAAACCTTGTAAAATCATTGACATTCGTAAAAATACATTGCTCTTTTTTGGTAGATTCTATGAAAAAAAACTTGAAAAGAAAAGCATACCGTTAAATGAAAGCCTTTCTATCGTTGAAGATGCGGAAATGAAAATCTATTCGACTCCTGGCAAACCAGGTAATGTACTTAAAACAGAAAGATATACCTATTAAAAAAAAATTTAACAAGACTTAACAAAATTGAGAACCATCAATAAAATCCTTCTAGGCGAGGAAGACACCGAAATAAATGAAAATGACTTTATGGAAGAGAATTTAGAAAAATACTTGTTTGTTAACCTAAATTATTCGCAATTGCAATAAAACTTTAAATATTCTTTATTAACTTGTTTACTACATTTGTATTATTAAAATAATTATTACGTGCGTATAAGTGGAAAATGTTAATATAAAAAAAATTTATGAAAATACCCTTAGTGTTTTTTTTTTCAAATTAAAATTTTTTACTCCATAAAAACGCATATTTCGACATGTTTTTTTAAATTATATTATACTGCGGCAGTTTTTACTGCATAAAAATCCGGTCTCTAGTTATATATCTGATACAGTGCCACACTTGGTGGGTGTGTTCAGTGCCACATACAAGCACACCTAACTATCAAGCCTCATTCAAGTCAAGGCAAAGTCACTAGTGAATCCCCGGCTTCTCCAACTTTTCGCTCCTCCTCCAAAACCAGTCGACCGTTAGTGCTAATATTCAACAGGTAACTTACATAGGGGCTCCTAAATCCTCATACTAAATTTCATGACGATAAATTCATTACATCGACAGTTATTGGGGTTTTTGCGTTGAGCCCCCTCTGATTCTCCCTTCCCTTCTGTCGATTGCGCTGAAAATTAAAAAAATTTCGTTCTTATGGGGGTTCGGTCACAGATATAAAATTTCGTTGCGATACGTTCATTCTATCTGCCGTTATTACAGTTTTTATGTTAAGCCTCACCCCAAATCCCCCCTTCCCTTTGGTCGATTTGACTGAAAGTCGTCCTTAGAGGGTTCTGGATTCCCATATAAATTTTCCTGATAAATTCATTCTATCGGGAGTTATCGTGTTCACAAAAAAGACAGACAGCATTTTGTTTTATATTTATACTACAATTAGCTCAAAAAAAAAAACTTGAATACTAGCTAGGGTGCCGGTCATTGCCCAGCACATACTTCAATAATCAGCTGAATTATATGAATAAATAAATAAATAATTTTCATTTTGTCTTTATAATTCAAAACTGAAACAGAACCTGTTCCACGCACACAATGAATTAACACTTTAATCCGTAACGATGGGAGCAAGGACACTCAACTACAGAATCCCTGAACTAAACTGCGTTCGGTTAGCGCACACTTTTTATTTTTTTTATTTCTCTAGTTGTACGAAATATAAAGGAAGTTATATAATAGGTCAGAAATTTCATGTTAAATGTTCAGGATTTCCTGTTTTTTGAACCCCTGATATCAAACATGAATTACCGACAATGCACTTCCCAGTGCGAATTAATTAATTAATTTTTCCCTCCCCCTCCAAAAACCAGAAGACAGTTTGTGCTATATAATCAATAGTCAAGCAAATAAAATAAAAAAAGAAAATATTAATTAATAATTAATAATTATAACATAACATTTTTAATGTGGGCTCATTAGAGGCGGTCACAACCCCGCAAAAACACGGAGTGAAAATGTGTTTTATTTTTTGTCTTCGATTTTTTTTTTACTTTGCCTCCTTTACCAAGACCAAGCATTATATTTATACATACATGACATAATATTGATGCAACAAACCTAAGCGTCTTCCCGCATGCGCCGCTCTTAAATGGGAACTACACGTTGCGCTCTCGTCGTATACCATGCGTATACCTGCTATAGGCTCCACTATACCTGATATATAAAATCATTGCGCTCTCGTCGTATAGTGACCCTTATAATAAAAATCAGCTTTGCGCTCTCGCCGGCCAACGCCCCAAAACCAGAAGACAGTTTGTGCTAATAATTATTAGCATTGATTATAATCAATAGTTGACTTAAATAGGGGCTTATAAATCCTCATAATAAAATTTGTGTCGATAAATTCATTACATTGGTAGTTATTAGAAGAGCCTTCGGCCGATTTCGCTGACATTTAACATTATTGTCCTCATGGGGTTTTGAATTTAAATATAATATGTCGTGTCGATACATTCATTTTATTGGGAGTTATCGTGTTCACAGACACATAAAGACAGACAGACAGAAAATCGGAGGCCAGAAAACATGAAATGCCGTTGAAAACTCTGCATTGAATTTCTGACCGATAACATAACTTCTCCTATACCTCGTATGGCTGCGGAAGTAAACATTACTGTCAGTGAACTCGATAACTCCCAATAGAATGAATGTATCGACACGACATTTTATATTTAAATTCAAAACCCCATGAGGACAATACCTGTTAAATCTCAGCAAAATCAGCCGAAGGGAAAGGGGGTTTAAGGGAGTGTCTCTTATAATAACTACCAATGTAATGAATTTATCGATACAAAATTTAGAGGATTTAGAAGCCCCTATGTAAGTCAACTATTGATTATTAGCACAAACAAGGAAAGGGTAGGATTAGGGGCAGGCGTAACACAAAAACTTTAATAACTGCCGTTCAAATGAATATATCGGCACAAAATTTCTTATGTAATTTCAAAACGCCATAAGGATGACACATATGAATTTTCAGGCGAATCAGCCAAACGGGAAAGAGGGATAAGGGGCCATTCATAAATTACGTAAGGCTTTTTTAAAGCTAATTTGCCCCCCCCCCCCCCCCTTAATAAGAAACTTTCGTAAGAAATGAGTTTGATTAAAAAATATTATTTATTGCAATTATACTTTGATTAATCGTCTTAACTTTATCATTGCTGCATTAAATTACTTCAAATAAAATATATAAATGGATAATTAATCCAAACTTTACTTATTTATTTATCCATGGACTGACTAACCAGTCTGATATTGAATTAATCACAGGGATGACTGGTTCATTATTTTGTTCTTCAGGTTCCAACTGTCTAGAAGTACTGAGACCATATGATTTCTGCAGGATTCAATTTGAGAACTAAGTACAGATGGCGCTATCCAATAGCGAAAATAGTGGATTTTAAATTCAAAAACTTACATAAGATCAAATTCTTTACCCCCCTCTCCTATAGTAAGAATTAGTAATATTGAACTTATCCCCCCCCCCCCCCCCCCCCTCCCCAAATGCCTTATGTAATTTATGAATGACCCCTAAGAGGGGAGCTTAACTCAAAAACCCAATAACTGCCGATGCAATTGTATCGACCTACATATAGGAAGATTCAGAAGTCCTATTATAGGAAACTCGCATCTATTCATCTCCTGCATTTATTTTACAATCTAAATTACTGTGCAAAGTCAGCAATTAAAATACTTAACCTGCAATCCGTAAGTAGAACAATGTAACAAACAAGTGTTCATTATGTGAATCCGAAACAGTCTGCATAAGGCTTGCTCTTACGTTTAAAAAATATTATTTTTGTTTGCTTTGCATTTTATCTTAATAAGGTAACATCATATTCATTTTAATTATCTAGATTGAAATTGTCTAAAGATAATAATATTACATTATGCATTAATAATAATAACAATACGTTGCTTAATAAAAGCAAGTTAAATTAATTTTGGGGATATGAAAATACTCCCATATGTAAATGAAAATATTCCCAAGCAGGGGTTAATCCATTATATTTTGTCAATACATTCATTACATCGGCGGTTATTAAGGTATTGGAGTTAAGCCCCCTCCTCTGATCCCCCTCCTTTCGGTCGAGTTGACTGAAAAACAATAGGTGTCGTCCTTATTGGATTCTGGATATTCATATAAAATTTTACGTCCATACATTTGTTCTATCGGGAGTTATCGTGTTCAAAGACCCTCCAGATCGTAAAGTGTTTGTTCATTTTTGGAAGCAGGATCCAGCAGACCACGGTGCTATGCGGACGACACTTTAATAATAGCACAACACTCCGATATTCACATCGCCACACACACTCTCTCCAATCAGCTGTCTCCATCTCAACTTGGCAGTGAAAACTCAACATCGAAATTCTGATCTATTACATAACTTACTCTGTACTTCTTATAGCTGGTGAAATAAAAATCTTCTTCAACTAATGTCTAATATAATTCTTAATTCTTATAATCTTAATATAATATTGAATTAGTTGTTAATTACCTACCTGAATGTCAGGTATATGTAAATACGGTAGAGGTAATTTATAAGGGAGAGAAACAAGGCCGATAAGACAGAGAAACAAACGAAAAACTTCAATAATAAATATAAATTATGATCCAAAAAATTGAAAAAAAAAAAAAAAAATGTTATAATTATATAATTGAGGCAAGAAAAAAATCAAATAAGAGAAAAAAAAAATCCTCCCCGGCGGGGAATCGAACCCCGGTCTCCCGCGTGACAGGCGGGGATACTTACCACTATACTACCGAGGAACCTGCCTCCACTGGTGACCTTTAGCATACAGGCGCAGTTAGTAAATACACGATAAGATCATAAGTGTGGCCAGTTCAGGTCTCACAATAACAAGAGTGGACACTTATGATCTCTAGATTTAAAAAATTTTTTTTTTGCATTTGCGACCTCTTTAGATTCGATTTACATCACGTTTTTTCGCATTCAACCTTAAATTTCTCCATGAAATCGATACGGAATTGCAAAGTTGGCCATACCAATAGAAAGCCGATTAAATTTGCAAGTTTTCTAGCCTCCTGGGCGGTTGAAGCGATCCTTGAGTCGGAAAGTAGTTAACGTGGAAGTATTTCCCGAAATTTTAATTTTTCTAAAATGTTAACGTTTTAGCTGTTATTTTGGTTCCAAGTTGGTGATTTTCAAAGTTGAAAGTACACTAGTCTGATAGGAAATGTAACACTGATTCCGAAAATGTGGTCAAAAGTTGAGAAAAGTTGATTCAAAGGGGAGAAATGTGGGACTTGATGACAAAAAACGTGGTTTTCTGAAAAAAAAAAAAACCTTTAAAAAATCATATCTCGGCAATGGATTGAAATAGAAAGGTGCGGTTGGCGGCATTCTACTCCATTTTCGGTCTAGTTTCATCCAAATATTTTTTTAAAGTTACGAGGAAATCACCCTGTATAAATATTCATATGTGGCTATGTATCAGCAATGATTTTTGTTGAGTGGGGTCTTATTACACAAGACAGACGTTGTGCTGTGTGTTATGAAATTGTGTTATAGTAAGCCTGGAATAATGTTCGTTTGTTTTGGTGGGAAGTTGTGATCCGGCCTCGATATGGGAACACTAGTTACGTAACTCAGCTCCTTATCTCGAGACAGAAATGCCAGACCGCTGACGAGAGAATATTCCTTCTCTCTGAAACTATTTTAGATAAAATCTAGAGTTTACACATCATACCAGGAAGATGTATGGTTTAAAAATGTCTGATGTATATCTCATCGCTGTGGATATTATTAAAATAGTGTGGTGAGATCTCCAGATGGTGTGAGCTATGGAGAATTAAGATCAACGTTGGTAAATGTGTTCAAGTTACCTTCACTCTTCGAAGGCAAAACTATCCACCTGTATCTATGAACAATGCTCTCATTCCAGCCTCCAACAACGTGCGGTACCTTGGGTTTTACTTAGACAGCAGACTAACGTGGAACCCCCACCCAAGACTCAAACGATAAATACTCAACAGACAGTACGGTATCTTAAGACGACTACTTGGATCAAAGTCAAAAATATCTGTTGAGAACAAACTTACAATTTACAAAACAATCATACAAATATCTCTACATTCATCATGTCCAAGACCTAATCCAACTCCATTCTTAACTGAATACCCATCCCAATCCCGTCGCTCAACGCTGATCCTCTGTCCCGAAGCTGATAATCCTCTATGCCACCTAAGAAGACTCTGGTCTCCAAGATCTTCTGTGAATAATGAGCCTAAGGCTACGGTTACTGTGCATGCGAATTCGAACGAGTACGTCCAAAATCTTATTCAGAACAAGGCGGTTACACTGTGCGCGTTTTCTGATATTCTGATAGTATGTTTCTGCCGCCCAGCAAAGGAACTTGAATTTTATTTTTTTGAAAGTCCGTTAATGAAGTTATTGTTGTTAATTGTTGGAAAAACAGAGCAGGTCAACCAGTTATTTTTTAGTAGAGACGACAAAGGAGAGTTTAAAATGTTATTTCAAGAATTGTTGTCTCACATATCCCACGACCACCTGTTCCCGTACACAAGACATCAATTTATCGTTATCCATGGTCAAATAACCAAATCAGTCAAAATTCAACGCACGAAAACACCCAAAACAGACGCAGGTCAACTGGTTCTGACGACGTAGTCCATGTTCTGACGTGTTCGTCGCTGCCAGTGTAAACACAAAATTTCCGCCCCAGTTCCATGAATTTTCCCTTGTGAGGGCAGACGAAATCTTCATTCCTGCCATGAACTATCATTCATTCAAGTATAGAAGTGTACATGATATGAATACATATCTGAGACATGATCAATGTTCAAATGGAACTTGAAGATAATTGTCAATAAATTATTCATTAGGTCCAAAGAGGTGGAGGACAGAGAAAGCAGATCAGAGAGACCTGTCACTAATCGGATAACGACCGTTCAATTCTGGTAAATTATCATCTCATAGTTCTGTATGATGAAAATGGGTGGCTACCTGTAGACTTCTTTTCTTAGACTTGCCAACAATCCTCAGGGATAATCGTGTTATTAACTAGTATCCCGCTGGAAAGTATCGCTGTCAGGGCGTAGACGGTATCGCTGTCAGCGCAGAGTTAATTATTTTCAATTCCATTTTAGAAAATATTATATATTAAAAAAAAATCTTTTAGAGATTACAAAAGCTAATAAACTTGATTTTTAAAAATATTTTTTATTGACGAGAAGCATCTCACCAACGGCATTTTAGCCATGTCCACTGTGTTATCGTGTTATTTACAATATCCATGGCACCGGGAGGGAGTTCTATCTACGAAATAAAACTCATTCTCGGACGGGATTCGAGCCCGCAAACCATGGTAAGACCATGCGACCAAAGCTCTACGCTCTAGCCCGAATGGCCACCAAATATTTAAATTACTTAGAAATAAATTATATAGAGGTTAGGTTAGGTTTTATGACTCATGCCCGGGCTTTAACTACGAGGTCATATCGCCTACTACCAGAGCGCTATTTCATCACTCTGGTGGACATGAGCTCGTCGACTACTTGGACCAAAATCAAAACTGACAACTAACAACAAACTTACGATTTACAAGACCATTATACGTCCCATCTGGACGTACGAACTCGAACTTTGGGGTGCAGCTAAACAGTCGAACATCAATCGTATCCAAGCATTCCAGTCCAAACTCCTGCGACGAATTATCAACGCTCCTTTCTACATTACCAATAAAGTCCTACACAGAGATTTCAATATTCCCACTGTCAACGAAATAATCCAATCCCGATTCCAAACATTTCACAGAAACCTTTCTTATCATTTAAATCCTCTCGCTCAAGCCCTATCCTATCATTCCCATTTTGACAATCGTCCCCGCCGCTTGAACAGGAGGTGGCCTCGCGATCTTCTCTGAGGATAGTGATTGGTGAAAATTAACTTTCGAGGGAGTGTCAGCGCTGGCTGGCTTCTCCCATCAAGTGACGTTGTTATTTCTTCTTTTTGTCCACATATTTGCTTATTATGTATATATTGTATATAGATTGCAAATAAAAAAAAATAAAAAAAATTATACATTTATAACTGCAATGTAGATTTTTTCTGCAATATACTATCAAAACCGTTCTCCGCTTTTACTGTATAAACAATCAATTATTACTCTTTTACCTATATGTTGATTTTTAGCCCAATCGGTAAATTGGAAAGGGGTCTTATCCCAAAAACCTCAATAACTGCCGATGTAATGAATGTATCGACCTAAAAATGTTAGCCGAAATGGATTGGTTTAGAGGGACAGCGAAAACGTAGTTGATTAATTCATGCTGGGGAAGTACATAGCCGGTGATTATTCGACGACATATTTAATTACTTCCTGCCCTACCCCATGGGGGACCTCATTCAAAGAAACTTTAAGGCCCCCAAAACTAGATCCGCCATTGTTGATTCTCATCTTAATTTAATTATCGATCAATTTTAGTATAAATCATAATGGTTGTATTGATGGTAGTTTTATAGAAGCGTATATTCCATGTTGACTAACGTAGTTAACGAAGTGAACAAAAGGAATTATGTGGTGACGAAGGAGGTTGTTGTAGCACCAAGTTCAAGGTTCACACCTGCCAGCACCACTTGTCTGTAATGGCTATCTTCGGCTTACCAACACCAGTCGTTGGAGCTAGGGAGGACAGCTGGCAAGGAGACGTTGGTCTGGTAGTTAACCTCTCAGATCCACCCATCCCTACCTAACAGGTCACCACTCTGTCTTGTTCTGGGTCCATTCGGCCCCTCATATCAAGCCATGGAGGGAACCACTGAAGGGTATTCACATCTCCAATGGAGAATTTTTGATGTGACGTTCCTCAACCCAGATGAGTTTTGAAATGAAATTAAAAATAATCTTTTGTGATGTACACTACGGAACATTTTTTTAATGAAAAGAGGTAATTTTTTTTTATTATAATCTAATATCATATATATATTAGATATATATCAAGGTGTTTGAGAAACAAAACAAGAAAACATATAAAAAACAGCTGTGAAATAGTGTTAAAATGTAATGGAGTCGTGAGCTAGCTCTTAAACGGTGCATGTGGTTTGATATGTTTTTTTAAATAAAAATGAAGTTGAACAATTAGATGAAAGTTGACTGGGGTGGAATTAAAGTGAAGAGTTGACGGGGTCTGGTTTTTGTGGTAGAGGCGTCGAGAAGGTACAATTAATAATATATATTTTTCAATATGCCCAAATAAAAAAAGAAATAGTTTTTTAAGTATTAATTTAATGTTTTTGTGCCATTGTAAATTTTTGTTTTGTTTGTTCAAATAAGTTTTTTTTAAATTTAAATATGTAAATATAGATAATAACCCAATTATTTGTCCTCTTCAAATTCTATTCTATTCATCTTCCCTGTTGTCCCAGTAGTATCATTTAAAAAACCTTTGGATTAGAAATTAATATTATTTAAAATTATTTAAAAATTGGTATCTCTTCGTGAATCCAAGTGTAAAGTTTGTTAAATTGAATTTTTTTCGTTGTATACGTGTACTTTCTTAAAAATTGCACGTCTTAAATTATTGATAATATTTTTTTAGGGCAATTTTCGGCAAACTACTGTAGAAATCAAAATTTAAATAAACAAAAGAGATCAAATTTCTACAGGAAATGTGGTAGCAAGCAAGTTTTAATCACATTTTTGGCATATCCCTTGTGTGGACGATTTTCGCCACAAAGCCCCATCATATTTTGGCCAAACCTTGATGGGAGAATTTTTTTTATATTAATTAAAGTAAGGAAATAGGTTGAAAAAGATGGAAAGGATAGAATAGAGACAAATAAGGGTTACATTTAATTTTGAGAAATAATATTTTTTTTTGCCAACTTCAAAAGAAGGTTACTATTTTATATAACATTTTTTTTTTCTTAGTATTAATATATTTAGTAAAGTAAGAAAATGCCAATTACCAGAGATTAAAGCGAAAAGATTGGAGGAGGAAAGTAGAGAGGGAATATCACATGCATTTTTTTATATATACATATAAAAATATTGAACAAAAAATTTTTTTTAAACATTTATATTGATAATTTTTTTTTCGAGATATAAAATTTATTATTTAAGATTTTAAGATGAAGCTCACTAAAGAGCAATCGGATAAAATGGACAGATTCATGGACTTTATGACCCAGCAATTCACAGAGATATTTGGGCATATGGAGAATATTAATAAAAACCTAGAAAAAATGAAGACAATTGTAAGAGTACCGAATAAAGTAGAAAATATTGAAAATAAGGATATAGAGGAACCAATTCGAAATTTACAAGTAGCAAAAGAAACAGAGAATAACAGTGGGGAGGAACAGACCCAAATTTTAGAGAAAGAGGTGGAGGAAGAGAGTCAAAAAGTAGAAAAATTAGAATTAAGTGAAGTTGAAGAAAATAGGATAAATGTTGGTGTGAACGTAAAGAGTGAAAGGAACATTTTGATGTTATTAGACAAAACAAACGAACAGACTGAGGACAACAAACAAAAGACAAATTTTAATTTTAAAGAAAATGAAGTAGAAACCTACAGACAAAATGGAAATAGAAAGAAGGCTAATAAAAGTTATAAGAATTTTAAAAAGAGAGTAAAAGCATTTAAACAGGTATTAAGGACAAAATTAACACTGAACAAATATTTAAAAAAGGGGGAGGGGATTTTTAAAGACATAATTCGCCGGGGCATCCGGAAAAAGATAAAATTAAATTTGGGCTTTGCAATATAATTGCATTAGCCACTTTTTATAGTGAACCTATTTTTTTTTTGCAACTCGGATGAGTTTGAGGAAATGACTGACAGACTAACATGACAGAATTAGGATTAATTTAAAATATGACGAAGTGACCATGGACTAATATAATAGTATGGATGATAAATTTATTTTTTGAATGAGAGAATTTTGGTACATTAAGAGTATGAATGAATTTTGGTATACTTCTGTGTTTAAAGTAATTAGGAATTATATTTTTTTTAGGATTAGATTATATGTTAGGATCAGTATAAAATTATCTGAGAATTATATTTAAGGATTAGTCACCCAAATTTAATATGTGAAAGTTTTTTTTTATTTAGAAGTTACTTATTAATAATGATTATTGAAAATTAAAACATATACATATAACTGATTGATTTTGAACGAACATAATATGGAAGAAGGTAGATTTTTTTTATTATATTTTTTATTACAAACGTTAGAAAGATAAAATCAGCAGGCTGAGAGATGCCTAGATCTCTTTGGAGACATGACGAACTTCCTGAGGCCGAGTCAAGGGGACAGATTTTCTGTTTCGGAACTGTTCAGCTAGGATACCGGACGTGACTAAATCATAATAATATTATAAATTAGTAAGACGAACGAAAATGTATAGAAGCCATGGAAGAATAATATATTATATAAATTGTATGTATGCATAGGTTAGTAAGTTTTTGTTATTATAAATTCTATTATTTAGGCAAGTTCATTTATTATTTGAGTAACATGTTTTTTCTACGTAAATTTGTTTAATAGAGAGAGTAGATGAGAATGGGAAGAGTTGTAGGAGCAAATTATATAACTTTAGGAATAGGAACAAACAAAGGGTATATTAATTAGAGAAGTTAATAGAGAAGTTTGAAATTAAATTGCTGATGACATTCTTTTAGACGTCGGGATTATATAGATTTGTTTTGGGAGATATTATTTTTAATCCTAGTAAGAGATAGTGATTAATTAGAGATATATATTTTTTTGATCTGTGGGAGATGATTTTTTTGTGTGTCGACTAGAAAGAACTAGCGATATATTGGAGATATATATTTTTTTTCTGCGTGGAAGATGATTTTTGTATGTCGACTAGAAAGAACTAGCGATATAATGGAGATTTATATTGTAGTGTTGGTTGCCTACCTGAGATAGGAGGAATCGTAATTTTGCTACATCGGCGAAAGTATTCTTAGGGTGTAATTAGTTAGGGAAGTAAATTGAAATGAAATATATGTGAGATACATTTTTTTTAGTTAGGAAGTATGAAGGACGTCTCAAAGGATTTAATACCTCAAAAGACAAGTACTATATATATTAAATAAATTAAATTTGTATTCCTTATTACCCGGCGTGAGGCCTAATTTTGATTGTTAAGTAATATTTTGGAAGTGTGATGAAGTAAATAAAAAAGGATTTATTTAATTTTTATTTCAAGTAAATATTTTTATATACAATCTTTTTATATAATTATTTTGAATACATACAATTGTATATTGATGGTAAAGGCGGAAAGTAAAATAATTGGCAATTTCTTAAATCTGCATCCAACTTGATTATTTCCAAACTTGATTTCATGACTATGACAGATCCTGTAAATATGTAAAAATTTAGTATTATGTTATTTTTTTTTATGTTCAATTAGTTCCAATTTTTATAAATTTAAGTTAACATTTTCTTTAGGTTAAGGATTAATTGTAAATTTTTAGATTAATATTTGTTTTTGTTTATTAGAAATTAGGTACGTGTATATATATAAGTTTAATAATTGTAAATAGTTATAAAAAAATAAAAAATGGGCATATATGTATAAAAAGAGCGTCGAATTGGGCATATAAAAAATAAATCAGTGAGTGTAAGTGAGAGAGAGACTTCGATACATCGTTGATCAATGAGTTGAAGACATCAAGGAGCCAGCCAACATGTGCGTTCGAGGAGGAGCCCATCATGTGAATTGGAGGAAGACGTTAATCCATCTGTGTATTGAAGGAGGAAGCTTATCATGTGGATTCGAGGAAGAAGCTAAATCAACCTGTGTATTGGAAGAAATTAAATCTGAAAGAACTTATATAAAAAAAAAAAAAAAAAAAAAATTTTGTGAACAAACATTTTTTTTTAAAAAGAAGGAAAAGGCAAATGTGATGTACACTACGGAACATTTTTTTAATGAAAAGAGGTAATTTTTTTTTATTATAATCTAATATCATATATATATTAGATATATATCAAGGTGTTTGAGAAACAAAACAAGAAAACATATAAAAAACAGCTGTGAAATAGTGTTAAAATGTAATGGAGTCGTGAGCTAGCTCTTAAACGGTGCATGTGGTTTGATATGTTTTTTTAAATAAAAATGAAGTTGAACAATTAGATGAAAGTTGACTGGGGTGGAATTAAAGTGAAGAGTTGACGGGGTCTGGTTTTTGTGGTAGAGGCGTCGAGAAGGTACAATTAATAATATATATTTTTCAATATGCCCAAATAAAAAAAGAAATAGTTTTTTAAGTATTAATTTAATGTTTTTGTGCCATTGTAAATTTTTGTTTTGTTTGTTCAAATAAGTTTTTTTTAAATTTAAATATGTAAATATAGATAATAACCCAATTATTTGTCCTCTTCAAATTCTATTCTATTCATCTTCCCTGTTGTCCCAGTAGTATCATTTAAAAAACCTTTGGATTAGAAATTAATATTATTTAAAATTATTTAAAAATTGGTATCTCTTCGTGAATCCAAGTGTAAAGTTTGTTAAATTGAATTTTTTTCGTTGTATACGTGTACTTTCTTAAAAATTGCACGTCTTAAATTATTGATAATATTTTTTTAGGGCAATTTTCGGCAAACTACTGTAGAAATCAAAATTTAAATAAACAAAAGAGATCAAATTTCTACAGGAAATGTGGTAGCAAACAAGCTATTATCACACTTTATTCTGGGACATACGTCCCCGAAGAATAAGAGTATACAAGTATCAACCAGATAATGGAAAAGTAGGGACTTGAATGAAAGAAGAGTAGGAGCATGGCGAATCTGGAGAGTAGGGTGGAACGAAAAAATCACCTTTTGATTTTTAATTTGGAATAGCGCGGAAAGTTGCCTTTTAGTGTAGATAAGATAAATAAAAAATATGAAAAATATTGGAGTACGTCTTGAGGTGCCGCAAGGACCTTAAAGTTTCATAAATAGTACTACGACTATGTTACTATCCCCTTGTCTGGAAGATGTCAGTAGTAAGGATGATTCTCAAACCAGGGAAAACCCCAGACCAGGCCTCGTCATACCGTCCTATAAGTCTGCTTCCTGTGATATCCAAACCACTAGAGAGACTTCTACTGGACAGACTAACCTACATCACTGCACAAGACAACCTTCTCCCAGACCATCAATTTGGCTTTCGACAAAGACATTCGACAATACACCAGTGCCATCGTTTGGTCGATTACATCGCCACCAGCTTTGAAAGAAAAGAGTTTTGCACAGGCGTATTTCTGGACATTGAAAAAGCGTTTGATCGTGTCTGGCTCCCAGGCTTGCTATACACACTTAAAACTCACCTTCCTCACACATATTATTTAATACTTAAGTCCTTCTTAGAGAACAGAAACTTTAGGGTGTCTGAGGGATCTTTTTCATCGCATTTTTTGGAGGTCAAAGCTGGAGTCCCCCAAGGAAGTTCCCTCAGTCCCCTACTCTTCTCTCTCTACACATCACACATTCCACAACACGAAAACACACTACTCGCTACGTACGCAGACGACACAGCCATTCTCTCAACACACTCAGACCCAACACAAGCAAGCTCACACTTACAGGAACATTTACACCAGCTAACAGATTGGGCCAACAAATGGAGAATAAAAATTAATGGAGACAAATCTCTGCAAACCACATTTACCCTCAGACACAACACTTGTCCACCAGTTTACATTAACAACCAGCCCATTCCTGCATCCGACACTGTACGATATCTAGGACTTCATTTAGACATACGTTTAACTTGGACAACTCATATCAGACTGAAACGCACAGACCTCAAAAGACGATTTGGACGACTGAAATCCATCATTGGACGACGATCGACATTATCGCTTGAAAACAAACTTCACATTTACAACACTATACTAAAACCCATCTGGACTTACGGCATCGAGATATGGGGATCAGCCAAAAAATCAAACATACAACGCCTTCAGTCAATACAATCCATCATACTACGCCACATTGCCAATGCACCATTTTACGTTTCCAACCTCACATTACATAATGACCTCAATATCCCATTTGTACCTTCTGTTATCAAGACACGATATCAAAATTTTCACGACAAACTCCATCATCACGCCAATCCACTTATACAAGAATTATCTACAAACATTCTCCCCACAAATCCACCACGACGCCTCAAGCGGATATGGCAGAGGGACCTGCTCCAGGACTAGCCTGGACTCCTCTTCGGTCACGTACCTCAGCAGTACAGCCACGCACCTGACACTGCTCTATTTATCACAATTGCTAATGGCAAATGTTATTATGCCGTTGTAAATATATAAATAAATAAATAAAAAAAAAAAAACATCTTTTGTAACATTATATGTACGAGAAATTCATAAAAAATAATTTATCAAAGTTTAAAATTTTTCAATTTTTTTACAAACTTTAAGCTCTTTGCGGCACCTCAAGATGTTGTAGTATTGCAACCAAATTTTTTTTTATTCTTTTTGAACTTAAAAGGCAACTTTTCTCCACTATTACCAAACTAATAACTAAAAAAAATTTTAAAAGGCCATTTTCGTTCCACCCTACTGGAGAGGGAGAGAGTTCCAGAGGGAGTTAGCCAGGATAAGGAAGGAGTTGTGGTAGGTTGTTGTCCCGTGGGAAGGGGTATCTAGTGACTTTCTGGTGGATATGGTATTTAAATTGGAAAATTTGGAAGATGTAGGAGGGCTGGTAGAGGAAGGAGCCTAGGAAATATGGTCGACAAGAGGATGGGAAGAGCCATTTTAGGTCAGTATAAAAACTAGTAATAGAAAAGTGTCTGGGGAAGCCGAAAATGAATCTTAGAAAGGAATTTATGACTCGCTTTAGTTTCATGTCGAATTCACCAGAGATTCCTCCATATTCGAGGCAAGCAGAATCAAAGTAGGGGAAAACAAGAGAGGATACCAACAGCTGACGGGTTTTAGTGGGGAGGTGACGAAGAGCATTTAGGAAGTAGAGGGTTCTGATGGAGCGGTTGAAGATGTGGGAGACATGGTCTTTCCAGGAGAGGGTTTGGTCAAGGATCAATCCAAGATTTTGAAAATTCCAATAGTTGAAAGGATCCTGCGCTTCATTAAAGAGGTAGGAGAGTAGGTAGTTAAATACTAACGAGGGGCTTCAGGCTTTGGATAACATGGATACAAAACTCACCCCTGCAATCAATGTATGCATATTTTGAATTTGGTTGCGAGTATAACATCGGTGGACAGTCAATACCTTATCAATAAGTTTAGCACAAACAAAATTTGTGATTCGTTGTCACGTTAACCCTGATATATAGAGAACCATACCTGCTGCCAATTATAATAGACAACTTGCGAAACCCGATACTTGAAGATCTTGAGTAAACAGGAGAAATATATAATGAAGAATCGGCTATGATGATCAGCTCAAAGATGCAAAACACTAACATTGTAATCAATTTATGTTTTTTACTTCCCCAGCTATATGAGGTATAGAGAAAATTGGGTAATCGGTCAGATATTAGATGTTTTCAACAAAATTTCATGTTTTTCCATGAATCTAAAAATTGAAGAAAACAAAATCCTCTCAATTTGTACTTTACTTACTTTCCCTTGTAGAACCTGGGCCTCCGCAACGACCTTCCGCCATTCTTCTCTATCCTCGGACTCCCGTCTCCATCTTCTCACACCCATCGTTCTGAGGTCGTCCTCCACGTCCTTCAGCCAACATAAGCGGGGTCTACCTCTTATTCTTTGTCCTTCCGAGTGTCCCTCCAGTATCCTCTTCGGCAATCTGTCTGGTTCCATTCTCTGTAAATGCCCCAGCCATCGCAGCCGCCCCTGCTTCACTAAGGCCACCAGGTCCGGACTCATGTACAGGTCCCTCAGCTCCCTATTGGTCCGTATCCTCCGTCTATCCCCGTCTGGAGTAGGGCCGTATATCTTCCTCAATACTTTCCTCTCCCACGTATTGAGCAAGACTTCGTCCCTCCTAGTCAGGACCCAGGTTTCACTCGCATATGTGACGACCGGTCTCAGGACTGTTTTATAAATTGCTATTTTGGCGTCTCGGGACACAGTCCTGGATCCGAGCACCTTCTGCAGTGACCGGTAGCATCTATTCCCGGCCGTTATCCTCGCTTTGATGTCTTCTTTAACGTCAATACGTCAATTTGTACATGAACAATATAACACCTGGTAATGAATTTAGTACTAGGATTCCGCCCCGAGTAAGTCAACTATTGATTAAAACTGATGTTAAGCATAAAAACAAAAACTGTTGATTAATTAGTTCTGAGGAAGAGAACATTGGCGTTGATTCACCGACAACTTTTTTTTTTTTCTTAGCTCATCTTCTCATTTCTATCAACAACATTTACTAGGATGAATGATGAAATATTCAAAAAAAGCCCATTTAATAAACAATGTAAGGAATGTCGGACTGGTATGTTCGTTTTTTGCTAAAGATACCGCTTAGGGAACACATAACCTGGGTAGACAATGGAGGGTCTGAAGCTACGATGCATTCACTTTGAAAAGGGTCTGACCAGCATGGTTTTTGACCGTTTTTTTCTCTCAGGTAGGTATAGAAAATTCAGAAGGTTCGACAAGAAACAGTCTACATATGTATCTTAAAGCCCCTGTTCACATTCCAGTGATCAAAAAGTTCCAGGACTTATTGGATTACGCACCAACGGAGCATCGGAGAACGGTACAGTTGGCAGGCAGCATTAGTTGTTGTGACTCTTCCTGAGCTCAGCTGTTTTTGTACATTCTTTACAACCTATTTTGTTGTAAATTAACAGACGTTTTTGTGAAACAAGTTTTTCGTGTTTGGTTATTTTGTGATCTTTTGTCAAATAAATCAAAAAGAAGAGCAAAGCGTTTGTATCAAGTTTTGTAAGAAGTTGGGTAAAACGTTTACAGAAACTTTTTCAGATGATGCAAGAGGCTTTTGGAGATAAATGTCTGAGTCGATCACGGTGTCATGATTGGTACCAGAGGTTCCAAGAAGGCCGGACATCGTCAGAAGACAATCCTTGTTCAGGACGTCCATTAACTTTTACTGACGACAATCATGTTGCCAGAGTGAACGTTCTCGTGTGATCAAATCATCAACTAACCATCCGTGAAATGACAGAAGAATGCAACATTTCTTTTCATTTGGCTGTGAAGAGATCTGAGCTATGGCGATTCTGCGTTGCTCATAGGCAATTATTGCAGAAAAACGTCATGGCCGTCATCTCCCAGCCCCCGTACTCACCAGACCTGGCCCCTGTGGACTTTCTCCTGTTTCCAAAACTTAAGAGACCACCCCTTAAAAGGACATATATTTCACTCAACTGACGAAATTAAAGAAAAATCGCTGGAGAAGCTGAACAGCATTCCAGAAGAAGAGTTCTCAGAGTCCTTCCAGTGGTGGAAACGGCGATGGGGAAAATATATAGCTTCCCAAGGGAAGTACTTTGAAGGCGAAAATGTCCAATAACTTGTAACTTTTTTAATAAATTAAAAAAAAACAGTCCTGGAACTTTTTGATCTCTTGAGCGACAACTTGCGTTCCACACGAAGCAGTCTACATGCTAAGCCCAGTTTACACTATAAGCTGTTGCGCGACGAATTATAGTGTAGAAACGGCTTTAGCAGTTCTCCATCTGGCTACACTGGTCAAACCTGTGTCAGCAAAGGTCAATACGTGCATTTGTTAAATATATCAAATGAAGATTTTTTCAATACTATGAACTTAATTGACAGAAAAATGAAAACTTCTTTGGAAATCTATATAAATAAAAAGTCGTCGGTGAATCACCAGGAATGTACTTCCCCAGTATGAATTACTCAACTAAGTTTTTGCTCTCCCTCTATATCAATTGACCGTTTTGGCTACAAATTAATAGTTGACTTACATAGGGACTGAACCCTCAAACTACATTTCGTGTCGGCAGTTATGGCTTTCGAATCCCCCCTTTTTGTGCCAATTTCGGAAATTAGTGTGTCGTCGTTATGGGGTTCTGCATACACATATACAATTTTGTGTCATATATTGTTTCGTGTTCACAGACAGGACTTGAGAAATCATGAAATTTTGGTGAATCTCAACATCGATTTCCTGGCTACCTCCCTTACTTACATAACTTCCCTTATTATTCGCATATAGCTTGGACAGTAAAATAACGATCTGGGAGATCGTCTGTCTGTTAATAACATCGAGATATGGAACACACAGTTGTCAAATATACGGAATAGTTTAAAAGAGCATAGTCGCAATCAGTTCAGAGAGGAAATTAAAAACTCAGACCAATACTTGCTAGGTAGGGAACTGGAGTTCCACGATTCAGTTAATAGTTACTTACAGAGTGACCTACCATTGTCAAGTATTAGATTAATAATTAAACTTAGAGGTGAACTGTTGCATCTAAGCTATACACCTATCAATCAATATAGCTCCAAAGATATGGACTTTGTATGCCCAATGTGTTATAGCCCCTGTAAAGAAGATCTATATCACTTCCTCATTAACTGCCCCAAATATGATGATTTAAAAAATAAAATATTTAAAAACAACATAGATACTTCATTTATGTTGGAATAATTAAATGGTAAAGATTGGCAACTACTGGTAAATTATTGCAAAAAAGGCTTACGATTTCAGAAACTGTGAATTAAATAAATAAATAGGAACAAAGATATATTTATTATTTTATTTTTATTTGTATTTTAGAAAAAAATGTTGTTGTTAATAAGTTTATAAGATAATATTATTTATGTAAATCTAGACTCCTCAAGACGGCTCAGGCCATTGAGTTTGTCTTCATAAAAGGTCACATTATTGTATAAATGTTTTGTATGTAATTTTCTATTATGTTAATTGAATAAAGACTTTACTACTACTACTACTACTAAAATAACGACTAAATGTGAACTGCAAAGATCTTTTTTCTTTGTAAAGTAAACAGCAATCTTTTGTAGGCCTTTCATAGTCATAAGAACTGAAAAAGAACTTGAAATTTCCATGCGACATAAAATGGTATTAGTGAAAAAGAAAAGAATAAAATGTGAAAATTATGGTAAGGAAATTGTGATAAGAAGAATAATTCAGCCAATATGTTTCAAAGTGAATACCGATTTCTGTTTCTACGAGGCCCAGGATGACCTTAATAAGACTCACAACAAGGTCTCTCATGTTCCAAATGTAAATAAACTAATACAACCCTGACTCTATTTTAAACTTTTTTTAAACAATAGTCCCTTATTATACAATATTAACATTCATAGAGAGCCTTTCTTTCTAATAGCCACATAATAAACAAATAAATTATATATATACACAGGGGCGTAGCCAGGGGGGAGGGGGGGGGGGGGGGGGACGCGCCAAGAGCAAAAACCAAGATAAAAATTAAATAAACTAAAAAAATTGTTTTTATTAAAAATGGATTGCCTGCAAGTTACCAAATTTCCCGTGCATCTGATTCCTAAAACAGCAATCAGCTGTTACATAAATGTACATGTACAAAACAAGTCATATTTCATTTATTTAAATATATATGAATTCAATCATTTCATTTCCTTGCTTAAAATCGTCATTTATGTTACACTTTATATTCTTAAAGCTGATTTTACATGCGCAGTAAAAATGCAAAGCGCAGCAGCAGCAAATGCACGCTATTGGATGTGAGTCATTTAATTCTAAAAGCACAGAAACCGCAGCATGCATTGCTGCTGCTGCGCTTTGCATTTTTGCGGCTGATGTAAAGTCAACTTAAGTATTCCAGTCAGTGGTTACCTCAGGGGGAGCTTCTAGAGGTCCGAGTCTCACAATTTAATAACAAAAAGTTTGTAACGCTAACCATGGAAACCTTACCACCCCCCCCCCCCCCCCTCCTCAAAATCCTGGCTACGCCCCTGTATATACATACGAAATCTCGAGAAAAAGTTTGGTTCGCCATTACAAGTTATAGGTAAAATATCCCTTTATTACGACAGTGGATATAACTACGACATCGGCTGTAGTAACGCTCGTTTAGACAACTTGCAGAATTAAAAGTTGTCTATAACGACGGACAGAATGTAAACAAAACATCAAGTTAGAGATAACTGGATACATAATTATAATTGTTTCGAGACCTATGAATTTATAGTTCATAGAATCATAAAAAACATGGTGGGGTTTTTAAACATTATTTTCAATTACCCTCAATTGTTTGTGTTTTCTAAAAGTGTCAACATGAAAGTGTAAAAGAAAATTTTGGACCATCGAAGAAAAAGTGAACATGAGTCAAGTTCTACTTTATCAAAAGAATTCGTTGTTTCCCACTCAACAACTCAATGAATATTTAAAATAAACAAGACTATATTGGACTCCAAAAATGTTTCTTCTCAGAGTGTATTAGGGAAAGTGAACAATAGATTTTGGTTGAATGTTGAGATGGAAGAAAGGCTAGGCTAGACAAGAACGGGCCTATCGATGGAGGCTGTTGACCTCCAGGCGTCTGCAACATCCCTATAGTCACAGTCAGTACAACTGCACAACGTTACCAGAAAACAAGTCTTGGCTCCGCAATGTACATCCCCACCACGAATTAATCAAATGAGTTTTCGCTATCCTCTCCAAAACCAATCTACCGTTTTTTGTTTTTTTTTTAATTTAAAAACAGATACAACTGTATAAAGATTGTATACAACAGGCAAATGTGCTGAGGGAGAAAAAATGGAAAAAAAACATTAAGCCGTAGTCAAGCTCCACGCCGTAGATTTTCCGTGAAAACGTCGGGATAAAATCATTTTTCATTTTCTTTTCGATGCTGCCGTAGCTCTTGCATTTGCTCAGCACTAGACTTTTTAGGTTTTTTAAATTCCTCTTCATGAGAGCTTTCCTCTGATTTGCGTTTTCCATAATTCCGCGCATTTACGATTCATATGAGACAACATCTTTAATTTTTTTTTGCAATTTTCAACTTATGACCAATTTTTACATATATTTCGGCGAATATTTTTATTGTTTCACTTTGAGTCCTAGTAGTGCTCCTCAAGCACTTTACAATGACACCCGTATCAACGTCCTATCTAAACGCGTTATCACGCTACACTAATTTCTAATTTTACACAACGCTAATTCACAACAATCATCCGCCGGCGCCCACACTAGTCCGATAACGTCACAGGCAAAACAAACACATAATACGTGATACACATAATAAATATGTGATACACATAATAAATAGCCAAGTGAAAGATAAAAAGAAAAAAAAAAAAAATTTTATTACGATATATTCATTATATCGTGTTGACAGACAGGATATTTGTTTACATTTTTGAATCAGGGTGTCGGAAAAAATGAAAAACCGGCGGAATGATTTTGATCGATTGCATAACTTTCCCTACATATTATGTTAGTCGGCTAAAATTAATATTTAATAAAATCATTTCAATTCTTCTTACTTCCCGAGCTTTACGAAGCATAGGGAAAGTTATGTAATCGATCAAAATCATTCCGCCGGTTTTTCATTTTTTCCGACACCCTGATTCAAAAATGTAAACAAATATCCTGTCTGTCAACACGATATAATGAATATATCGTATTAAAATTTTGTTTTTCTTTCTTTTTATCTTTCACTTGGCTATTTTTTATACTTTGAAATATTCCGAAAGTAAACAGCTCATTTTGTGTAGCTGATTCACAGCACATTTTTCTACTTTGCTTATTTGAGTGCGCCGGTAGCTCAGTGGTATGCGTGCTTGTCTTCTGAGCTCAAGAACGTGGGTTCGAAACCCGACCGAGGCCCTTAGTTTATTTTATCTGGGAGGTAAAATAAACTTAAGCACGCCGTCCTTGGGATGGGACGTTAAGCGATGGTCCCAAGCCTGTACGATGTCAGGTACTCGTTAAAGACCCCTACCCTAGGTGAATAAAAATTTAGGGTAGGCAAAATTTAGGACTCCCACAGTAGAGCCTCGTAGTTAAAGCCCGGGCATGATTCATAAAACCTAACCTAACCAACTTTGCTTATTTGCTTTTGCTGCAGTACCATAAGCGTCGCTATTAACGATACTTCTAGCTTCAATGAAAACTGACATAATTGCAGAGATATTGTGAAATAATTCAAATGGACTTGAAAAATAAAATAAAACTGGTTTATTTAATATATTGTCTAATTTCACTAACTATATATACATGGGAGTACAAATGGACTTGAAAAATAAAATAAACCAGTTTTATTTTATTTTTCAAGTCCACTTCTAGCTTCTATATAAGTAAGGCTTTGCGTTGTTTTAATATTTTGTAACTCTTTCTCAACGAGATAAATAGGGCATTTAGGCCAACGAGAATTATGCTCTCCATTGCAATTAACAAAAAAAAAAAAAATTACTACCGAAGTAATGACAGTAACGAAAATTTTTAAATGTACGTCAATTTTCAACAGTCGACGTAACGAATGTAAATACGTAATTTAGTTTGAGAATTCGGAGACCTTGAGTAAACATCTAATGAATTCCAACTAAATTTACTGGCGCCTTCAATCTATGAAAGTACTGAACCATATCTAAAATGAGAATCACAAAATGTTCTTACGTTTATCAACAAGCACTCAACCAATAAAAAAATATTTTTTTTTTATAATTGAAACATTTGTTCTATTGAATGCACAAAGCCTATCTTTATATGATTAGAATCTGCATATAATTAAAGTTGAGTATAAAGAATTAGGCTGCTTATTGACCGTACCATAGGATGTACACCCTCACATCAGCATACGGAGGACAAGAAGGGGTCAATACAGTTTGGCCAACTGTCGGTCTCCCCCTATCGGCACCGCGTCAATAACGGCGAAAACCCCAAAAACAAACACGTTATATGCTGCTAAACACACCAATATTAGCATCTCTGTCGAACAAGTATTTAAAATTATACAGTGACGTGGACAGGACTTTCTTATACATATCATTTTTATACTCTCCCTCGCTGTTTCATATTGGCGTCAGAAAAATTCTTTGTTTTATTGTACAGCGTAACTCTGACAATAATCAGTTCAAAAGGGGTTGATATAAGAAAATCCTGTATAAAATATATTTTATTTTTTCGTAATTTTTTTATCCTATTAAACGTTTAACCATAATAAAAAAGACGAATTAATCAATTAACTTTTCCTCCCCCATAATTTATGGTTTCCAGATTTACTTTGTGAAGCTCCATTCTAGGAATAGATAATTAAAATACACAATTTCTTTGTCAAACTTCACTATATATTCTCAAATACTCAACTAGTTATCAAGAGTCACTTACATACTGACAGAATTGGTTGACAGGGTAGAAGGTACAGTTATGGAGGGGTTTTTTAGGTAATGACGGGGAATCCCTTGTTTTTGTTACTCTATACATTCCATTAAACAGATATTTACAAGATAATAATAAATATAAAATAAAAAAGAAAATATATATATAAAATCTAATAAAGCGAATCTAACAGTAAAGTGTTGGTATTTATATAGGTATGACTCATGAATTATATAAATGTAAAATATAATAAATATTAAAGTGAATAAAAACAAACACATAGAATTTAAAGACAAATTAAAACATCAAATGAAAATTATAGTATTCTCTGAATGTCAGTTGGCAAAACATTTCTACAATCATCAAACTCTTAGCTACTTGATACTTAAATTAAGGGGGGAATGGTTCAGTTCTATTTGTTCATTTAGCATTACAATATCGTTATTTTTGTTCAGTTTATTTATTTCTACCGCTTCTAGTAAATTCAAAAGTGGACCTTTTTGGCAGATATGTATTATAGTTGGTTTGTGTTGTGTGTCTATGGTATGTCCTGTTTCTGTGAGATGTTGGTGAAATGAGCAAGTTTTCCCCCCCTCAAAACCAGTAGACCGTTTGAGCTAATATTCAATAATTGACTTACATAGAAGCTCCTAAATCCTCATAATAAATTTTGTGTCGACAAATTCATTACAGCAGTTATTAGGGTTTTTGAATTGAGTCCCTTCGGCCGAAATCGTTGAAAATTAATAAGTGTCGTCCTTATGGGGTTTTGAATACACGTATGAAATTTTGTGTCTATATATTTTTTACAACTGCAATTATTAGAGTTTTTGTGTTATGTCTCCCCCTACCCTTTGGTCGATTTGGCTGAAAATCAATATCTCGTGTGATGTAAACTATGGAACATTTTTTTTATGAATAAAAAGTAATTTTTTTTATTATAATATAATATATATATATATATATATCAAGGTCTTGAAAAAAACAAGGAACATAATAAAAAGAAAACAGCTGTGAAACAAATAGAGTCAGTAGAGTCGAAAGCTAGCTCTGGGATAGTGCACTGTAAATTGGAGTTGTTTTTAATTAGTGAAGTTGAACAATAATTTAAAATATGACTAATAAAGGTGGAAGTGAAGTGTGAAGAGTTGTCGGGGTCTGGATTGTGTGGTAGAGGCGTCAAGGAGGTACAATTAATCATTTAGGTTAGGTTAGGTTTTATGACTCATGCCCGGGCTTTAACTACGAGGTCATATCGCCTACTACCAGAGCGCTCTTTCGTCACTCTGGTGGACATGAGCCCTACTCTACTGTGGGAGTCCTAAATTTTGCCTACCCTAAATTTTTATTCATCTAGGGTAGGGGTCTTTAACGAGTATCTGACATGGTGCAGGCTCGGGACCATCGCTTAACGTCCCATCCGAAGGACGGCGTGCTTAAGTTTATTTTACCTCCCAGATAAAATAAACTAAGGGCCTCGGTCGGGCTACGAACCCACGACCTTGAGCTCAGAAGTCAAGCACGCATACCACTGAGCTACCGGCGCCCTCATGTATCATTTATATTTTTTCAATATGCCCAACAAAAAAAAAAAGAATAGTTTTAAGTATTTAGTTTAATGATTGTTTTTTTGGTTTTTTTTTTGTTCTGTTTTGTTCAATGTTCAGTTTTTTAATTATAATGTGTAAATAAAGAAAATAACCCAATTATTAGTCCTCTTAAAATTCTGTTCTATTCATCTTCCCTGTTGGCCCAGTAATCTCATTTGAAAACCTTAGGATTAGAATTAATATTATTTAAAATTATTAAAAAACTGGCATCTCTTTATTAATCCAAGTGTAAAGTTTGTTAA
Source organism: Aradus depressus (assembly GCA_963662175.1). Taxonomy (NCBI): domain Eukaryota; kingdom Metazoa; phylum Arthropoda; class Insecta; order Hemiptera; family Aradidae; genus Aradus; species Aradus depressus. The sequence goes on along the minus strand of OY759220.1, from coordinate 19,342,650 downwards.
ATGGAATTTGTTTTTTGTATACGTGTACTTTCTTCAAAATTGCACGTCTTAAATTATTGAAAATATTTTTTTAGGGCCATTTTCGGAAAACTACTGTAGAAATCAAAATTTAAATTAAGAAAAGAGATCAAATTTCTACAGGAAATGTGGTAGCAAGAAAAATAATAATCACACTCGATTTATATATATAATCGTTGATACATACATTCCATCGGGAGTTATCGTGCGTGTACACATACACTTTTTTTTTTTTTTCATATTTGGAAGTCGGAATATACGAAATTCCGTTGAAAACTCGGCATCGATTTTTTGACTTATATAACTTCACCTATAAGTCGTATAGTTGGGGAAGTAAAATATATTATTATAATCGTTGCTATGCGTTACAATTTAAACAATACTTTAGGACATTTATTGTACATCCTTTGGGGCGCTATTACACGTTAAGTCTCAAGAATATTGTACTTTATAACCTGCAGTCTCAAACGGGGCAACGCCAGGTGAACCTGCTGGTTTACATATAAAGATATTTTTGTATCTTCAAAAATATGCAATAGAAAAAACTAAGTGCAGATGCTCCTATACTAAGTAATAATTATTACTAAATAAATAACAATTATTTGATGTAAGTTGCATATTCAACATTTTCATAAAAAATGCGGAGTTTCAGTAATTAGCTCTGGCAAATAGCTCACTCAATTTAAATGATCCTGTATGAAAAGTGGCGGAAAATCAATTTTAATGTAGCAAATAAAATCGTTGAATCACCGATGTGCTTCCCCAGTACAAATTAAATAATTCAGTTTTCATTTTCCAACAGTGGTTTTAGATTTAGGTCTACTATATTTTATTTATTTCATCAGGACGTTTTCGGCTTCTGTGAGCCATTTTCATACATCACCGGAACAATTTAACAATATTTTTTTAGAATTACATAATATTGCATTAAACTTTGTCGTAAAACATACTCATCAAAATATCAAACATTATAAGTATATAATGAGGGCGCCGCACAATGGGCCAGATCCCAAATCTAGCTGGACAAAAGTCCGAAAATGAAGTGAGAGATTTCGGGAAGAAAACAACCTGGTTCAAACTCCAAAGCAAGGAGGTGGCAATATAAATGATGGCAATGCAGCTCGAAGGTTTTTCCAAAATCCTTCCTTAACAGCTGAAATTACTGGCGTGGTTGAAGAAGTAATTGAAAGGTTTAGCATACTCCTACAGGCTTCGTCATCAGGGTATGATATTTATTTGGAAGCCTTTGAAACTGTTCGTATGATGAACGTCTTGCTGCATGATTGGTACACCATGCCTGTCAGTGTTCATAAAGTACTTATACATGTAAGTGCTCTTATCAAACATTTTCTAATACTTATCGGAAAGCTGGCCAAAGACGTTCAAGAATGCCAACATAAGGAGATAAAAAGATTCAGGGAACAATTTTCTAGAAAAATGGATCGATTTTCTACTAACTCACATTTTATACAACCTGCTCATTTCGTCTGATCCTTTTATTGGCTCCCTCAGACAACTGTCTACCAAACAAAACTGGTATAAGTGAAAAAGTAAGACAGTTACTCTTAATTTCAACAACGATTTCGGCAGAAATTAGCAGTGAAGACAACAATTCCATTAGTAATTTTAGTTTGAGCGACTTGTCGCTCTAATTATAATAATTAAAAAAGTAATTTACAAACCATAGTGTTTTTCGTTATTTTTCTGCCTTTTTATGCCCTTCTGAATGACTGAAAAATAATAATTTATCAGTAACTTATTCACAGGACTTTTGACCCGCTAGATTCGGGATCTGGCCCACTGTGCGCCGGTAGCTCAGTGGTATGCGTGCTTGCTTTCTGAGCTCTCAACGTAGCGGGTTCGAAACCCGGCCAAGGCCCTTAGTTTATTTTATCTGGGAGGTAAAATAAACTTAAGCACGCCGTCCTTCGGATGGGACGTTAAGCGATGGTCCCGAGCCTGTACGATGGTCAGGTACTCGTTAAAGACCCCTGCCCTAGAATAAGAAAAATTTAGGGTAGACAAAATTTAGGACCACAGTAGAGTCGGGCTCATGTTCACCAGAGTGACTAAAGAGCGCTCTGGTAGCAGGCGATATGACCTCGTAGTTAAAGTCCGGGCATCATAAAACCTAGCCTAAGTATATAATAAATCCAATAATTTGTATGAATACAAATATTTCTGGTAACTTTTATTTATACAAATTATTGATTTATTATATACTTATAATGTTTGATGAGCCTGTTTTACGACATAGATAGTAACATAGTTTATAGCAATATTATTTAATTCTAAAAAAAAATTGTTAATTGTTTCAGTGAAGTATGAAAATGGCTCATATAAGTCGAAACGTCATGATGAAATAAATAAAATATAGTAGACCTAAAGAGGCCAACAAAATTAATTTTCCCTCAAATTAAGTTTTCGTTCTCTCTCCAAAATCAAACAATCATCAGGGCTAAAAATCAGTTGACTTAGGGGCTTTCTGAATCCTCATACTAAATTTCGTGTCGATACATTCATTGCAACAGCAGTATTAGAGTTTTTGTGTTAAGCCTCCCTCCTTTCCATATCAGTTTTTTTTTATAATTCTTGAAATCAAGAGGTCGAAAAAGGAGAAATTCCGGTGAAAAATCAACATCGAATTTTTGACCAATTACATAAATTCCCCTAAACTTCATACACATTTTGAAAAAAACAACAAATTTCTATTCACCTCAAAAGTTTTTTACTGTCTAAATAGCTTATTACTTTTTTACTAATAGATAAACATTTTTTGAGAGAGCAATAGGATTTATCTGTGACATGAAAATTAGAAATTTCACATATACTAATCACATTCATACTAAATGAGAAATAAAATTGAGTGTTTTGAGTCAATAATTTTTTATATAGAGCATGTTATAGAATATTTTGTTATACATAAAAACCTATTAAATAAATAAAAAAATTCAATTATAATTCCGTCAGGGGAAACAGTCTAGAAAAAAAATGGAAGAAGAAAATCCAGGAAAGCTTAAAGAAATTGAACCTCCGTTAAAGTGGAACTTCATCCGGTGTATTAAGTAGCACACTCTTTTTTCCATTATCAATTTTAAAATTTTAATGCGTTTCAGGTAAATATCCACCTAGTTAAAAACCTTGTTTATAATATTAAATTTAGTTTAAATCATCTAATCCAAATTGCAAAATAACAATGACATTCAAAATAAGGGTATGTCGTTAAATGCATTAGAAGATAAAAATAAATTAGCTAAGCAATTGTAAAGTAATTTAATAAGCGTAATTACACCTGAATCATAGTCATAACCAATTATGTAATTTTTTTACGTTTCTGTGAAACATTATTGTATTATATTTGAATGTGGTAAACAAAACGGTATACATTATTGAGCTAAATTAATTCACCTTGAAGACATTTACTGCGGCGAATTTATAAAATGAAAAATACACCATACACTAATTTATTTTTGAAATATATGCTGGATTAAGAAAAGATAATTTTAATATGGAAATATTTTGCACATAAAAAAAATTAAACTTATGCTTTGAATCGTTGTTATAGGAGTTACAGAAACATGACAAGTATACGTACATTTTACATATTAGAAAATATAAATATTAATGTAAAATTAGGCTTACCTCGATGTCCGAGGAAATAAACAAAATTTATAAACACTTAAGTAGAAATTCCAAGTTTTGAGTATTTTTCTTGGGATGAGGTTATGCTCCCATAGCGGGGATTAAACCAAGAAGTGAAATTTGTAAAAATTGTGAGAAAAAAAAAATATTAACAGTGTTTTTAAATCGAAAAGTCAGTTGTAAACAGAGAGTGACGCACAGCGAAGAGGAGAGCACGAGTTTTGAACACAGAATGATAAACATATGATGGCCTCCCACCATGCCTCAGTAACTGTTGTAACCGCCGATAGAGTGGACTAGTATCGGCATCACTGTAACCAGTAGCAACCGATGGACCTGTTACTAAAAACGTCGTCGGTGAATCATTAGCTATGTACTTCCCCAGAACGAATTATGTTTTAACTCTCCCTCCGAAGCCAATTGACAGTTTGGGCTAAAACACAATATTTGACTTACATATTGTCTTTTGAATCCTCAAACTAAATTGTGTGTGGATTAATTCATATCAAGGGTTAACATTTGGCGGAGTCACATGCTTTTATTCCTTTTTTTTACTAATGCTTTTTTTCTACAAAAAAAAAAAAAAATAGGCTTATGATTTTTTGTTATTGTAAACACTGAAATTTCTCAAAAATAAAATTGAATTGCATTGTTTTGATTGTCGAAAATGTGCTTTCTATAAATTCCGAATTGGACCACCGCGCCTGAATTACAGATAATTATTAAAGTTTTCGAGACGAGACCCTCCTCTGATCCCCGTCTCAGACACACACAGAGATTTTTCATTTTTGAAATCAGGAAATCGAAAAACATTTTGGGTAGAAAATCAACATCGAATATCAGACTTTCGAACGTACACTAGACTTCGTATAGCTGGCGTTGTAATAATAATGAAAAGGTGTAAGTTTGTTGTTACTACCTGCAACGGTCCAAATATCGCACTCAATTTCAGCACCCTGTGCATAAATAATTGCAATAAAAAAAAAAAAAAAAACTGTCTGTGGAAACGATAACTGCCGATAGAGTGCATGTACCGACACGAAATTTTATATGTGTGACCAAACCCCCATTTTCAGCGCAATCGGCCGAAGGGAAGGGAGAATCAGAGGGGTTCAACTCAAATACCTTAATAACTGCCGATGTAATGAATGTATGTCATGAAATTTCATATTTATCGTAGAAACCAAATGAGGACATAACCTGTCAAATTTCAGCGATATCGGCAGAAGGGAAAGGGGTGTTCAGAGAAGGGGCTAAATTCAGAAACCCCATAAACTGCCCAAGTAATGAATTTATCTACACAAAATTTAGTCTGAAAATTTAGGTGCCCCTATGTAAGTCAACTGTGGAATATTAGCGCAGGTTGACAGGTGTTTCACCGACTTTTTTTTATTTTGTAACCTGTGAAATAATCCCTTCTCACTACATCAACCATCCACAATTTCAGTGTTTTTAGACGATTTGAAAACTGCAAACGGTTTCCAGGAACATTTTTGTAAAAATCGACTTACCTTTGGATTACACATACAAACTACTTACATACGGTTTTTTAGAAAACTTTACACACATACAAACCCAGAAATACGTACTTTATCTACACTTACCACATAACCCCCCATTAAGGTTGAAGAGAAGATGAAACCGCGACTTACTGCCACCATGAATCACATTCATTCTTAATATTTCCTTTTTTTTTTCACATTATTTTCCTTTACTTTTATCATCTCTCTTACCCCTCCATCAAAATTGTCTTTTCATTCCTTTGTATTTATCTATTTTTTTTTCTGTTCTTGTCCTAATAATTAAGATAAATTTTCCTGAGGACCTACCACTGGGTGGCCTTTCTATCCATTACCATTACCATACCATTCACGCCAACATATCAATAACATCATAGATGCTGGTTGTTGTACCCTAGCAACAGTTGTATTTTTATAAATAAAATACAAAAAAAAAAAAAAATCTTTGGATTTAAGATAAGAAATATAAATATTTATGTATATACTATTCTGAAGTATGTATACATAAACAAAAACTGCAATTATGAATCAACTCAATACACATATACAAGGAACAATAATATTTTTACTATGTTTACATCTCCAGCTGTACGGTAGGTATAGGGGGAGTTATGTAATCTGTTAAAATTTCGATGTTGAGTTTTCATCGCAATTTCATGTTTTTCGCCCGCTGATTCCAAATATGAAAAAAAAAAACAAAAAAACCCGTCTATATGTGTGAATGTCTGTGAACACGATAACTCCTGATATAAAGAATGTACCGATGCACAATTGTATATGTGTATCCAGAATCCGAAAGACAACAAAAAAATTCTAATAACTTATTTGTAGATTTTTTTTTTGTCTGTAAGGGCTGGGAGAAAAATAAATATTGTATTGAAATTTCACCCCCCTCCCCCCCCCCCCCCCCCTGATTATCCCCAGAAATATTATTATTCTCTTAAAAAAATCTAGTTTCAACATTTGGAAAGCATAGCGTATCAACGAAAAGAAAACAGTTTGGAAATTTCTCCAAGAGGCAAAAGATTCAATGATGGATTTAATGTCAGTATAAAAAAATAGTGAAAATTGTTTCAAGTTTTTAACTGCAACCGTCAGGGTGTCGGATGAATGTCCGAATGCATTTTTTGCGTTCTATGTTGATATATTGGAAATACTAATAAATAAAATAAAATGATAGATAAAACACTTTTTTGAACACTTATATTGTCTAATTCCACAAACATATATTTAAATGTGTACCGGTTTCGGCTTACGCCATCGTTAGGACAAGGTTCAACAATAAACATCATTATTGTTGAACCTTGTGCTGACGATGGCGTAAGCCGAAACCGGTACTCATTAAAGTATATGTTTGTGGAATTAGACAATATTAGCGTTCAAAAAAGTGTTTTATCTATCATTTTATTTTAAGTCGCATGAAAGTTGGGCCACTTTTTACATGTATGTTCTAAAATGTTGAGTATATAGTTATGCCTGAGTATATATTTAAACTATATTTTTCTTTGGATGAGACCAGAATTTAAAGCTCTTGACCGACAATGTTACCTCCTCCACTCCTTACCCCTCTACATCTGTTGCTGGACTACATACTCTGTAGCCTAGGAACAGATGTGTGGAGGTAAGAGGATTGAGAGGAAACGTAACCGATCCAGAGGGTCGTAGTAGGGGTTCATCCGTGAGGAAATTTAGTTGAAACGGAATGTGATATTTATTTAGATATAATAAAATATATTTACCTTGTTGAGTTCCTCTTGAGATTGAACCATGGTGGAGATGGAGTTCTCCGAGAGACACTTTTCCAGTTTGGTGATCAGCTCCAGTTTGTCCTCTCTCTGTCTGAGGTGTGGCGAGGTGGGGACGGAACGGGGGCAGGCGGCAGGACAGGCCGCCTGACCAACCACCCCCAGCAGCTCCATCGGACGGGCCACCATCTGCTCCATCACGGCATCTCTGAAACATCAACATCCTCCATTCAAGCGAGCAACAAAACCACCAAGCAAGTGAGGCAAGCAGGGCTGCGCGCAGCTCTTTTCCAACCGCCGGTCTCATCTACCAACACAAGATGAATTTCTTAAACTTGAAATGTTGATTTTTTTCCTTTTTTCTGGCGAATCGTTCATAGTGACCAGAAGAAGGGACGTGTAAGTGTCCCAAAATATTGTCAAAAAAGGGAAAAAAGAAGACACCTCTGGAAAAAAATACGGAAAAAAATTAACATAAGATGAATCAATAACCATCGTCCACAGGACATCAAGGTTCTCTCATCATCTTCCAAAGGTCATCAAGTCCTTTATTCGTCTTCTGTGGCCCTCCCTTCGTCATCTTCCTCTTCCATGACCCTCCCAATACACTCTTTCTCTTCCATGACCACCCAGTCCTCTCTTCCTTTTCTGTGGCCCACCCAGTTCTCTCTCTCTTCTCCTTCCATTGCCCACCCCGTCCTCCCTTCGTTTTCTGTGGCCCACCCAGTCCTCTCTTCCACTTCCATCCCACCCAGTTCTCTCTTCTTATCCTTATGGGGAGGTCCTTATCTGGGAGGTAAAATAAACTTAAGCACGCCGTCCTTCGGATGGGACTTTAAACGATGGTCCCGAGCCTGTACGATGTCAGGTACTCGTAAAGACCCCTGTCCTAGGTGACTAAAAATTTAGGATAGGCAAAATTTAGGACTCCCACAGTAGAGTCGGGCTCATGTCCATCAGAGTGTCGTAAGAGCGCTCTGGTAGTAGGCGATATGACCTCATAGTTAAAGCCCGGACATGAGTCCTAATAACTAACTATAAGTTCACATTATTAGAGAAATTTCTAAATTTTTTCTAAACAAACTGGAGAATGTTCTATGTACTCTCTGACAAAATATACATTCCTTCGTTGTAGTATTTAAAATATAATCCGTCACCTGGAGGTACTACCTTCGGTCACTATACATACTATACATATTATGTTGTGATCTACGTACATAGTATCCAACTTCGTCAACGATACGAAGTTTTCTATGCATAATTGGAACCCCATAAGGAAAGCAACTATAAATTTTCAGCCAAATCGGCCGAAGAGAAGGGGGGATTAAGGAGAGGCTTAACTCAAAAACTGTAATAACCGCCGTTGTAGTGAATGTACCATGACATAAATTGTTATATGTGAATTCAGAATCCCATAAGGATGACACTTATTAATTTTCTGCGGAATTCGTCAGAAAAGAAGATGACTCAATTCAAAAACCCTAATAACTGCCGATGTAATGAATTTATCGACACAAAATTTAGTATAAGGTTTAGAAGGGTCATAAGACAACTATTCCGATCTGGGGAAGTACATTGTCGGTGATTCATTGACGGCTTTTCACCTTAAATTTATTTAAAAATTTATTTATATTATAGAAAAAAACAAAAGGTAAATAAAAATAATCAGAAGTTTATTACAATTAATAAACATGTATAATTGTTCACATATTTTAGACCCCTCCCCCTCTCCCCACCCCTCCTCCCCCTCCAAGCCTCAAGGTCAATCTAATTTTCTGTTTTAGAAATCTGATTGTTTTCAAGCCCCAAAATACATAAATAATACTTTAAACATGTACATCATTTATTTATTGAGTATGACAGATATGTATTTGTTTCCTAATACATTTTTCTATTTAATAAATTTTTCCAATTAATTACCAATAAATAAGAAGATATATTTATATTTCCTTATAGTTAATTTAGTAGTCCATTAATTTATTTAAGGAATACTAGAGTAATTTATGAATGAAACAGGCAATTGTATACATTGTATAATTTTTTTTTTTTTTTTTTTTTTTTTGAGAATGTCATTTGGAAGTAATATATTTTTTTTTCTTTTTAGCAACTCAGAAGAAGATTAAACACAGAAAATAAATAAGAAAATGATATTTTTGAAGAAAATAATCGAGTGAATACCTTGAGTGCAACACTTCCACGGGGTGCTCGAGTCAATACTGAATTGAAGAAGGGCGTGGGGCGCTTGCTCCGCTAACCCCATTCACTTCATTAATTATATATCATTTGGAACCAAATATCGGTCAAATATACCTCGTCAAGTATATTATATATTTACTCTTCCTATTTTTCACTAACACAAATATTAGTTTGAATTAAATAATTGTTTACCATTTTTTTAATTTTCTTATGCCTTTATTATGAGTTTTCAGTGGAATTTAACTAGTGGCCGACCGAAACAGGATTTTAAGCTGAAACCGAATCTTCGGCCTCGGTCTCAGTTTCGGCCGAAACCGAAACTTATTTAGACATGTTAAAATTTCCATTGTATACTGAAATTTAGTGACACCACCTACATACAGTTAACTCGCGTTAAATGAAATAAAAAACAATAATTGAAGTATGTAATAAAAACAGTTATTTATTTATGTTACATTAACAATTTAACATGAACAAAAATAATAAACATGTTAAAGTAAGACCTACCTTGTAAGTAAACTTTGTCACTTAGATTAGAGGTTAGGTTAGGTTTTATGACTCATGCCCGGGCTTTAACTACGAGGTCATATCGCCTACTACCAGAGTGCTCTTTCGTCACTCTGGTGGACATGAGCCCGACTCTACTGTGGGAGTCCTAAATTTTGCCTACCCTAAATTTTTATTCACCTAGGGTAGGGGTCTTTAACGAGTACCTGACATCGTACAGGCTCGGGACCATTGCTTAACGTCCCATCCAAAGGACGGCGTGCTTAAGTTTATTTTACCTCCCAAATAAAATAAACTAAAAGGCCTCGGTCGGGTTTCGAAACCACGATCTTGAGCTCAGAAGGCAAGCACGCATGATTAGATATAAAGTACAGACTCCTTAATTAAGTAAGTATCTATTTTAATTGTGTTCACAATATTCTTAAGATTAATTTATTTTATACTGAGATCTTGTATTTAGCACTTGGTGATTGAAGAGTTACCTAATTATCAGTCTTAACAACGATTACAATAATTTGTACGACTATCAAGTAATTACTTAATTTAAAAAAACAGTTATAAAATCAAAAGAAAAAAAACGAAATATTATTATTAGATTACTAATTAATTTTAGTATTCGTATGGCAACCACACACGATTCACAAACCACGAACTCATCCGAAGTAAGTCGAACGACGCACGACAAGTCACGAAAACTGAGTTTCGGCGTGACCGAAGTTTCGGCTGATTTTTGTCCGAAACCGAAACTAGATTTTTTGGCCGAAACTGGCATTAACCGAAACCGAATCTTCGGTAGGTCACTAAATTTAACATTTGAAATTTCCCTGAATAAGTTTTGAGCATTTTCATGTAGATGTCGTTATATGTGTATTTGATTAAAAATTTGTGGACGCTCAAATTCAGAAACAATTATAGCTACGAACATGAAATTAGAAACAAAGATGTCACATGTGCTTTCTTAGATCTGATTAGATTTTGGCCGATAATTAAGACCACTTTACTTCGGGACCTTAGTCCATTTTACAAGATACTGTTAATATTTATTATGACCTAATCAACAATTTCTTAAAATAAATGTTGTAGAATGAAAGGCACATTTTATGCGTCTATGGCCGCCTAGTTTACGAGATACATGCCGAAAAACGTCCTGAAATTTTTTAAAACACACTTTTTTAGAGGTTTGCTTGATTGCGCGAAAACAATATCCTTTATTAAATAATCGTTAATATGCCCTCAGATTTGAGATAGGACCAATGCGACTAAAATTATAGCGGCCCAAAAAATATAAAATTTAACGAAAGGAAATATTCTTTAAGCTACGTTTAAATTGTAAGGCTTAGCAGCGAATTTTAAAATATATTTTTGTTATTGGTAATTTTTACTAAAAAGGATAAAAAAATAAAATATATTTAATGTGGTCTTTTTTTTTTTTTTGTTTTTTGGCTTTTATTCATAAAGATGCAATTGTTGCTAGGGGGCAACAACCAGCATCTATGAAATGTGGTCTTAACAAGACTTTCTTATACCAACCATTTTTGTAAAAATCCTTCTCCTTCTCCTCTCTCAAAAAATTAATTTCAAATTGACATTACTAGATACATGAGAGTCACTCTCACATTTAAGCTGTACACTGAAACAATAATAATAGAAATAGAATATAAATGTTATTGGGCATATCTCGGTTGAGTAGGGCCTATCCGATACTTGCCAACCTTTATGAAGCTCCCCCTTTTGCGGAGAAGATTCTAGGGGAATGCCAGGCAGGATTCAGGCGAGGAAAGAGCATGCTAGACCACCTCTTCGCCTTGAGACAAATACTAGTGAATCAGTGAGAAGTTAGTCGAGACGTACACGCGCTGTTCGTGGACTTGGAAGAGGCCTAAATAGAATATAAAATATATAAATTAAATTAGAATAGAGTTTGAAACATCATGGCAGAGATCTGCATCTCGCTCAAGTCAATAAAGATTGCCAGGGATGGTATGGAGTCCTCCAAGTCGCAGAAGTGCAGTGCAAGGTCTGATTTCTGAACCTTTCGACATCGAAACGGGCTTGAAGGAAAGGTGACAGCTTCTCCTCATTGCTATTTAATATGTCCCACGAGAAGGGAGAAGGTGGTTCGAGAGATTCTCAAGGGGAAGGGAGGATTAAATGTCGGCGTGAAACACAAGATAGTGGCATATGCAGAGTGTTAGATTAGCAACAAGACATAATCCGTCTCACCCTCAGGCTTTTGGAATCTGCCGATAACGTCATTCTTCAGGACAATGAAACGAAGAAAGTACCTGGTAGCTACCAAGAGGCGGCTCTTAGTGTATGTATGCCCTGCGAAATATTCAATTCGCAAGGTATCGGAATTCAAATATCTTGAAATCATGTTGATGATGTTAATGGAGGTAGATCAGCGCATCCAATACGCCATAAGAGCATACTTCTTGCATGGCTGCGAAGCCTAGTCCCTAGCGCAGAGCCTAGAGAAGAAGATACAGCAATTAGAAAGAAAGAACTCGAGGAGAATCGTAAGATCCCTGAGATGCTATTTTGGAACTGTGGAGACACAGGTTAAAACAGGAGTTGCTGAAAACATGCCGCATCAATGGCATGCGGTCACTTGTCACAACACGCCTCTTAACAAATATGGGAATGATGGTACCAATAGCGTTTAATGCCTAAAATACTGGACCGGAGAATTGCCCTCGCTCTGCGTAGGTGGTTCTGGAGCCTCATTATAACCCGATCTGGAAAATGAAACCTTAATCACGTTTATAGTATAGGTGAGCTCTTTACAATTTGGTTCCTTTCAAAGCTCTATATAACTTATCAAAAGTAGAAATATCAGTATCTTTAAATCGGTATTCAAATAATTATTCTTATAAGACATTAAGGCTTACATTAGGTATATTCAAAACTTAAATTGATGTAAAAATATCTTCAAAGTTAACTAAAAATGCTCTAAAATGACTAGCATTTCTTGCTGGAAAAGGACTTAAACTAATGAATTTTATTTAAGTAGTAGGAAGCTGAAACTCGTTTATTTAATTCACTAATTTTCAGGTTTAGTTCAATGACAAACGCTGTACATTTTTCCTTCCAATGGTAAAATTTGAATAGTAGGCAATTTCATTCTCTGTTCGCTTCAAAAGCGTTAACTGTTAACTCAGAACAGCTGTATTTAGAGATATTTCTGCAAGTAATTTTATCGTTAAAAAACGAAATAGATAGGTACCTACCTCAAATATATAATGTTAAAACACAACTTCAAATTCAAGAGAAACCTAAGCCGATAGGTTTTTCTACTTCCAGTAATTTAACCGAGATTCTAACTAAAATTTGTGGATTAAACACTCAAGTAGGAAAAACTATCGTCTTAGGTTTTACTAAAGTTTCTTTTCCATTTGAATAGTGTATTTTAACATAATTATGTATTTCGTTTTTTGACGATAAAAAACTTACAAATGTATCTCTAAATACTGCTGTACCAGAGCAATTTCTATTAATGCCGGTGAAGCAACAGTATTAGAATGAAATTGTCTATTCAGATTCCACCATACGAACGAAAAATGTTCAGCGTTCTTTCATTGTATTATAATACATTAGTTAATTTAAATAAAAATTAACGTATTTAAAATTTCTATTGTTAAATCCTGCAGTTCAAGCACTGTAATCAATTGAGTTCAAATCTGAAAACTAGTGAATTAAATAAGCGACTTTCAGTTCCTTACTACTTAAATACATTTCATCAGCCCTTTTCAACATGAAATGCTAGTAATTTTAGAGCATTTTTAGATAGTTTTACATAAATTTAAGTCTTGAATGTACCTGAACTACAGGTAAGCCTTAATCGTAAATTTTTTGAATATTGATTTATTGATACTGATATTTCTACTTTTGAAAAGTTGTCGAATTCAATTAAGGATTACTGAACTATGAAAGGAACCAAATAATGAGCTCATCTCTAATACAAAAAACCGGCATGAGTAAGATTTTATTTTCGAAGTTAAGTTATAATGTCGAAATCAAAATGAATAATTATAATGACCGGTGGGATTATAAGGAACCTGTATCCACCCGGAGTTCCATTTTTAAGAAAATAGTCCAACATTACTGGAAACTAAAGTAGTCAATTTCGACTGAAGTAATGGGCACATTATTCAATACTATTAAAATCTAACACAACCGGGAAGAAGAATCTAATTAAAATGAAATAATTCTTCAATATCTTGTTGTTATTTAATGAAATTATATAAGAACTAAGATTAAATAAGAAATAAATGAAGGAATCTTAATTTTATTATCTTAGTTAATCCTAAATGTATGAAATCAAGAGAGTAATATTGACCTGAATATTTTCCAATAAAACACATTAGTGTTATGACTGTGAACACAAAATGCAACAAGTTCCTTCTTATCTCCAGAGAGAGCGCTAGTGATGCTGAAGTTATCAGCCTTAAGTTTTTGTAAAGCAAACATTTCAAGATTTTTTTCATCGCCTTTGTAATGTTAAATTTTTTTTAAAGTAGAAAATCGTTATTTTTATATTTAGTGAAATATTTAGATTCAACTTCCTATTTTTCCCTAAGGCGGTTTGGGTTAAAGTTTGTAACTGAAATTCATTCTTTAAGCTAGTTTAGGGGACATGCCAGGATTTGTCTTGAAATTGATTTATTCGCTTGAGAACTCAATTTTTATTTTTATTAGAGGTAGAAAAAAGTAAACAATTACAAGTTGATTTCATCAAATATCTTTCATTACCGCCCAATTTCAGTGTCGTAAGTACATATAAAATTCTACTTTTTTTAATTGGAACAAAAGATATTTTCAAATATAATATTTTAAAAAATACACATTTTCTCTCTGCCTTCATAATGTGTTTCTACAATTAAAAATAAAAACATCAAAAATACATTATAAATTCTCCTGAAAAGGTCATAAACAAGGTTTCAAACAAATCATCTGAAACAAATAATTGAAAGATAATTTTTTTACGATTTTATTATAATGTTTTTAAATAGTTAACAATACACCTTGATACGATAATTTATTACTTTGTTATAATAATGGATTGATTTATGCAATTTATTCTTAATATAAACATTGTGCTTGAACATTAAATATAACATAATAATATTATTAAATAAATAAATTATAAACATTTTATGAAATCCAGATTATTGTTATGGAACTCACATTATTTAAACAATATTTTTTTATATAATTTCTATCTCTATGTAAATAATTTCTTAGTTTTTCCAAATCAACTGAAACCCATAAATGGTTACCTCTCATCAACACAGACAAAAACATAGTCTGAATAGTTTATTTACAACTCAGCTTATTGTACTTTTCCCATTTAATTAATTTTTTTCAACTCTTTAAATTTTTGTTATTGAAGCTGAGTTACTTCGAATTGTATGTAAGTTTTAACGTCAATGGAAATTAATTTGCATTTTGAATCAATTTAAATACCAGGATGATAAATTATGTTTGCACAGTGCTTAACAAATCCACTAATACCATCACATGCTCCTTTTTCATTTTATTTTTTTCCCCCAACTCATAAATTTGTTAAATTTTGAATTTTTCAAAATTACCAGCGAACGCTAATGGCCATAGTAGTCGATGCGTTAGAAAAATAAAAAATACCAGCTGTGGCAGCAGAAGGGGCTTCTGTTAAAATGGTAATTTCTTAAATTTTATTATTTTCATAATATTTCCTTGTTCAAGATCCTCGTATTGCCTATTTATAATATATTTTAGATTTTCTCAATTATTAAACTCGTTATTAATGTTTAAAAGAATTTAAGTTTACCATGTCTATCAGTAAATGTAGCTAAAACAAAACAGAGAGAAAATAGGTATTTAAAAAAAAATGTATAATTCTAATTTAAAAGAAGATCTGAATGTTTTAAATCCACAAAAATCTAGGATTTAATATGACTTTACATATTAAAAATATGGCCGGAAATACAGATATTGTTGAGTAAATGTTTTAAAATTTGTTTGACTTTTTTTCACTCTATTTGAAATTACATAATAAAATTTGTACAGTTCCAATCATTGAAACTGATAAAATTTCACACATTAAATTTTAAAAACATTTAATAATCCCTCGAAATGCATTACCAAAACTTCCCACATAATAATATAATTCTAATTGAAAACAAATCTGGATGAATTTTTTTAGTACATACACTAAAATTAGGCTGAAATTAAAGTTGATATTTTCCAGAAAATTTAAAAAAAAAAAATGTTTTGTATATTATTTTTTATTAATTGAAAAAATATACTTTTCACTATTATTTTTTATAAAACAGAGAAAATAATGCTATTTACAGAATACGATAAACAGGTAATTTAGGGGTTGCATGTGACGGGCGGAAATAGGTGAGTGCAAGCGGCGACATCGCAGCTCAACCCCACCCCACTTGTCACAGGTACAAGGGACGTGATTCACCAACCTGACTGCAATCATAGTGTGATCTTAATAATTTTTAAAGCAACACAAACCAGTTTTGAATTGAAAAAAGTAATTTTATGTTCTAGTTGAATTTTCAGTTTTCTATTCTTAACTGTCACTGACTGTTGTTAAAAAATATTTATTTAATATATGAAGCAGAGCTCATATCTGTCTCCACGTTATATTTTATAGTTATAGCGCACCAAAATTGCCATAAATTTGTATCATAACGTAGGTAATTATAGGCAGTTTGGTATGACACATTTTTTGCGGGAGAGAGGGTTGTTACTTTATCTGGAGAAATTGGAGAAAACACTGTACTTACTTTCTTGTACCTGTAGTATAAGAAAGTATTGTAATCGTGCGAAATTCCGAGATAGAGTATTCAATGGATTTTCACGTTTCTACTGATACTGTTTATATTTATGACCTAATCAAAATACTTTTCCAAAATACTTTTCATATTATGAAATACGATTTTTTGCAGGTCGTCCGGTTTTCAAGATACATGCCGAAAACCGTTCTAAAATATAGTTTTGAAACACAATTTTTTAGACGTTTCCTTGATTTAACCGGAAACGGTTAGTCCTATCGAAAAATTTGTTCTTACCAAACATATTCCTTATTTAATTTCCAATCGATAATATGCCCTCAAATTTGAGATGGGTACAATATGATCTAAGATATTGCACCTCAAAGAATGAAAAATAAATTTCCGCATGATATATTACAAAATAACGTTTAAATTGTAAGCAACGTAAAAAAAAGTAATGTTGATAGTTTTTTATTAAATTAATTTAAAAAAGAAAATATATGTGATGAGGCTATTATAGGACTTTCTTATACCAACCACGTTTTTACAGATCACTCTTTCTCCTCTGAATTTTGCTGTACAATGAAACAAAAAAATACCGCTACAGCCATCACATAACTTTCATATACAGTGGACTCTCCCTTATCCGGCGTTCTGTTAACCGGCGCGCTCCCTTATCCGGCACTCGCAAAATAATATCAAATTTGTTAAACTAAAATTAACATTCAATTATTAGATTATCAATTATATGAGCCACGTGTATTTACGAGCACATAATAATTCCGTAACTCACGAATCTTTTATGTATTTTTATTGTACATACATACATAGCATTTATAATGAAGGGAACGCCGATTTTTTACCGATTACGATTTTTTAAACAAATAATGTTTTTAAAATTTTAGATTTTGTTTTAAATATGTATGTAATTAAACGCAGAATTCAAAATATCTTTTTAATAATGCTTGGATAAATATATGTATGTACATATGTACGTACATATAATAAATCAATGTTCAGTATGTACATATTTGTCAATTTAATAAATGTTATCAACAAAATACAACTAAAAACACTTTTTTTTATGCTTTAATTGATATATTTTTTCTTATTAATTGATAATTTCCGTTATCCGGTGTTTTCTGATATCCGGCCGGATAAGGGAGAGTCCACCCAGTAATGCCAGTATGAAATGATTTTGAAAAGGGGAAGTAGGAGAGAGAGTGATCTGTAAGCATGGTTGGTATAAGAACGTCCTGTAATGGCCACATCACACATTTTTAACTTGAACAATCTGTATTTCACAGGAGAGTATTCATTTTATTTATATTATTGGTTACAATTTGGATTTAAATTTTCACATATTTTAAACTTTTGCTACATATTTGTTCAAACATAAGTATATTGTACATTTTACTTATTTGTTACATAAAAATCCGTCCCCTAATAAAGACACATAGTTGATGATAAATTAATAAAAAAAACAATGAGTATAAATCTTAGCTATGCTAATAATTTTGAAATAGGCGATAATAGATTTTTGATTTAAGTACTACTAGAGAGTACTACTAAATAAAATATATTAAAAAACAACAATGATACATATGTAGGTAATTTAGAAGAAAATAGTTCTCATTTGAAATTATTAAACAAAACATTAACTCGAGTCTTAAATACAACACAATTATGTATTTTGAAAGTACGAATAATTTGTAGATTGGATAAACTGAAGCTCATATACAGGGTGATCCAATGTGATCAAAGCCGTATTTCAAGAACGGTTCAAGAGAGATAGCCTTTTTTAAAAAATGGATTGAGGAGCAAAGGGAATTAGTGACATCAGACAAACACGTCACATATCCACTCTAGTTATTATAACCTAAAGAAGGAAATAAATAGTTTCCGAAACATTGGCCAAATTCTGAATTTTCTCTTTTGCACGATAGAATCTCGATTAAACATTTAGATAAATATTATTGATGTGTAAGCATCTTAGCTCTAGGTAGGGGCTAGGTCAGACCGTCATAGCGTAAGTCTCGTTGATGTGCATGTGTGTGTGTCGGACGGCGCAGCGCACACACACAACTACACACTTCTTTATCTGGGATGTCAGCTGTTTTTGAACATTTTTACGTCCATAGAATAAGAAAGTGTCCAATATATTTTAATTGCACAAAGCGAGGTGATACTTTTATGCTAAGAACTTATTCAAGCAGAAAATTTAAGATTTTCATTGTAGATATCCACCAGGGATATATAAATTGAATATAGGATATACATTTACTTCATGAAATTCTTATGTATTTTCCCGTAAGTCGCCTTAGGCGTATAGATAAAAATATCTACCTATGTGCAACATAGGTGAAATTTCGAAGGGGAGTGCAACGTCATTTGGATTATCTCTGTTAATCTTAAACTATCCACTATTCAGTGGCGAGGCGGGGCCTAAAAGTGAAGCAAGCCAACTCGGATGGCTCTGTACATGTTATACCCTGATAAACTCAAACGTTATTATTTTTGAATTATCGCTGAAAATGTCCAAAAAAAAAAGTTCGTTAACTATTGGCTAGCCTGTCAGCCAGGTTTAACATAAATGAATGTCTGTCAAATTACCTCGATTAACTTGTTAGTTTGAATTTAAAATTGAATGAGGAGGAATTGTATTTACTAAGCCAAAATTCCCAAGGCGAAATGACTTCAGTTTTAAATTGTGAATAGATCAGCAGCAAGTAACCTCTGAAGACATTTTTATGAAGTTAATTTTGTTATATATTAAGGTGACCAACTGTACTCTTTTTAAAAACCATACTCCAAAAATACTCCTTTGCAGTCGTTTGTACTCCTTTGTGCTCCATTAATAAATATAAAAACTGGAGCAGTGAAAAATCACAAAAAAAACTAGCTGCAATTTTAACGGCAAAGTTCGACATAAGTGCGCTCTTAGAAGAAAATTCAGAACTATCGAATAAAATTAATTCAAAATGAAAATATGATTTCAAGAATTAAAATAATGTAGATATATAAAGTAATTAAATTTCTATTAATTTTTATATTATTTGTTAAAAATATATAGCCGAATGGTTGCGACTTAATGTTTTTTTTCACAACCCCAATCATCATATCCAATGAAATTCCATCTGTACTCCTTTTGTAAAAAAAAATAAATGGTCACCTTATATACATTGAACTGACTCTAAGAAGGACCAAAAAAAAAAAAAATTGCTAAGTAATATGTATTACAATAAATATAACATTAATAAATAAATTTACTTTGAAGTAAAAATAAAGAAAGAAAAAATGAGATGTAAACATGAAGTACCTAACAGAAATTTTCAAATAATTTAATATCTGATTTGCAGTTGGGAGTTAAACCGCAGCGCTACTGTCTGTTGCAAGCTGATGATTGAAAGTTTACTTGGGGAAGGATCGGGTCCACTCATAGCGGTACACCGAACATGGCCGAATACGTCCGAATATCACCTTTTGGCAAGCTATCTGCTATGTCTTTATTTCGTATTTAAATATCTCATGTTTTTTTTTTTTTTTTTTTTTTTTTTTTTTTTTTTTTTTGCCTTATGAACGATGCATATTAGCCATGGATATGCCAAACGGCATGGGACATGGGAAGAGGACGAAGAGCCCAGGGGAGAACCCCGGAGCACTCAACCAGCCGCAAGATCGAACCAGGGGACAAGGAGCCGCACCTCCGGGCCGCTCTCTGCAATCACACTTAGACAGTACAGTAAACATTAGTGCAACAAGGCCTGAGACGAGGGTGTGCATGTGTGCCAGGCCGTCCACACCCTCCAAGCCCGTGACCGTTCAAGTCCAGAGAGCCCGGCGATGCCGCCCCAAACCCCCCAGCCCGGCCAATACCGCCCGCCACGCCACCCCAAGGGATCCCCACCCGGACCCCGCACTCAGCTCTTAGGGAAATGTATGATTTTAATAGTTGTACTTATATACTTATATTGAATCCAAATGATTAGATTATTATGTTATTGATGGATATGAATTGAAATAGGGATTCAGAAATTTCAGGTTTTTTAATTGCCGAGGCCAGAATAAGCTCTATTGAGGTGGGAAACGGAATACAACTGTCTACCAATCGCCTAAACAACAGGTGACGACCGGAAGAGGTGAGTGAACAGCTCAGGAGTATGTGGTTAGCATCAGCAACTTGGTCCGGGTCGCAATCACACCTCGGGGAAGGGAGGAAAATAACTCATGTTGATTTTAAATTCTAATTGTTTTATTTTGGGTTTTCGGAATCTTAGTTTAATTGTGTACTATTGCATTTGTACAAAAGCTAAAGCCACTTGCCCTGTTTGCCCTCCCGCCTCGCCATTGTCCCTATTCATTCATATACTTAAATTTATCTGATTGCCTCATATTCCTATCTCTACCAGTGTACCTCAATAACATTTTATTTTTCTATCTTCATTCTAAACACACCGATTAAACTGCGTTAAATATTAACTTCGCTTACAACAATAGATAACAGAAATAACAAAAACCACTAAATTAGCGAAAAGAAAGAACGTTCCTACTGTTTATACGAAATGTAAAAAAGCAAAAGATTATTCCTATAAAAATAAAAAGTCATCAATTTCAAAATTAATTGGAGCCATCTCACGAACAAGTGCATACACGAACACTCTTAAGTATACAGTGAAAAATCAATTGATGACTTTGCTGCACAGAATCAATTTATTTATTAAAAACTAGAAATAACGAAAGTTTAAGGAAACACTATTCTATTACGTTGTATGTAATATTTTATTAGCAACACTTCTTCCATTTATTTGTTGCCTTCTCAACAAATAACAATTACAGTTTTGACTGGGTGTTTGAATATAGAAGTCGACTCAATAAATATGTTCTATAAAAGAAAGACTCTGTTTGACAGAAGGAAAAGTTAACATAAAGAACAAATGTATTATAGATACTGATGATGGGAGTGCTTCCCGAAACGTTTATATTTGCTATTTTTTGATAAGGCAAACGTAAATGGAAGAAGTGATGCTCTAATAATATTATATAATATGAATTAAGAATCTTACATAACCCAAAATGTAATATTCTATTAGGCTAAATATTTTCTAATTTAATCCATAAATATATCTGTTAATAGATACTTTGGTTCATTATATAAGAACAAAATATATAACTTGATACCAAAAGAAAACAGAAAATGGTAACATTCAAATTATTTCTATAAGTATATAAATTTAAATTTCTAGAACAGCGAATGTTACTGCTTCAAATTTTTTACCGCAATGAGAGTAAACATTTAGTTTCCTTTTCGTAATAGAAACAACTGTTTAAACTTCCAATCGGTTCAGGTTTCTCTTTCAAGAATATTTGAACTGATGGAAAAAATTTTATGAACTATTTATTTGCACGGATTGCTATATAAGGTTAATATATAAATAAGGAAATCAGATATTCTTTCAAACTGAGGAAGAATATCTGTCATTTGAAACCAGTATAATGTTCACTTTATGAAGATGGTTTGAAACAAACAAACTGGCATTCGGTCTCCCAAAAATATATTTATAATATTTTTGTTAACATTTCACATTATACGGGGTGTGTTTTAATATACGGGAATTTTGTAATTTCGCGGGTTGTATTAGTCCGATTCGCGCGATGTTTTCGTTGTTGTATTGGTAAACATGTCTGAAAAGTATCTGTACATTGTTAGCCAAACCGGATGTTTAGTCTGCTCAAAGCTGTCAGCTGTCAAAGTTATTTGTTTACAAAATGGATCAGAGAATTTGAATTAAATTTTGCTATAAGAATGGAATAACGTGCAGCAAAGTTTTAGAAATGTTAAATATTGCTTTTCGTGAGTCTGCTCTGAGTAAAACTAGGGTTTACGAGTGGTATAAAAGCTGGACAAGTGCGGTCGAATGTGAAGGTCATGCTCGCTGTGTTTTTCGATTTTAACGGCATAGTGCACCATGAGTTCTCGCCACAAGGTCAAACGATCAATAAGGAGTACTACCTACAAGTGCAACGCCGTTTGCATGAAGCAATCCGAAAAAAACGCCCGTATATGTGGCGAAACAAAGGCTTTTGCACCATGATAATGCACCTGCTCACACTTCATTGCTTTTTTGTGAACTTTTGGCCAAAAACAACACTGTACTGATGCCCCAGCCTCCATATTCGCCAGACATGGCTCCGACTGACTTTTTTCTGTTCCCAACAATAAAGAGAACCTTAAAGGACCATCGTTTCACAAGAATAGATGAAATTAAAAGTGCATCGCTGAGAGAGCTAAATGCTATCCCAAAGATCGAGTTCCAGAAGAGTTCCGGATATTGGAAGAAGAGCTGGCATAAGTGTATAATATCGAATGGGGACTGTTATGAAGCGGATAACATTGATGTAGACGAATAAATAAAATTCTTTTCAAATACCGAAAATTCCCGTTATTTTTTTAACACACCCCGTACAGGTATTACCACAACTTTTGTGAAAAATAAAACAGTTTATAACCATTTTTTTTTATAGGGTAGTCAATATTATAATCTCGAGAGCGCCGGTAGCTTAGTGGTATACGTGCTTACTTACTGAGCTCAAGAACCCGGGTTCAAAACCCAGTCGAGCTTTAGGTTTTTTATCTGAAAGGGGAACGTTAAAGACCCTTACCCTAAGTGAATAAACCTAGAGCGCTCTGGTAGTAGGCGATATGACCAAGTAGTTAAACCCAGGACTTGAGTCATAATAACGAATATTAAAATCTGATCAATTAAACGCCATATGTGAACTGGTAACTAACATTTCTACTATTATATATGTTAGTTAATATGGCCTTCCATAAATCATATTTTTACGTTAGTTATTATGACTCAAGTCCTAGGTTTAACTACTTGGTCATATCGCTTATTTTCTTTTTCGTCACTCTGATGACATGAGCCCGACTTAACTTTAGGAGTCCATAATTTTGCCTACTCAGGTGCGCTTATAAATATATTATTACCTGATCATCGCATAATCTCAGAACCATCGCTTATCGACCTCCCCTCCAAAGGATGGCTTGCTTAAAGTTTTTTTCACTTCCCAGATATAAGACCTCAGTCGGGTTCCGAACCCGCGATCTTGAGCTCAGGAGGCTAGCAAACTACATCTAAGCTACCGGCGCCCTCGATTTTAATGTTGACTACCATATAAAATATAATGGTTATAAATTGTTTAATTTTGTCACAAAAGTTTTGATAATGGTGAAACATTAATAAAAATAATTAAACATATTTTTGTAAGACCGAAGGCCAATCTTTTGTTTGTTTCAAACCACCTTCATCATATTATTATTTTTAATTTGTTAAAATGTTTTCTATGTTGTCAATGTTAGGGAAGATCTGTGAATCAACTTTCATAGTTATGAAAGAAGTACAGCTCTCGTTAGGAGACGTAAAGTTAGTAGTTCTCTAGGGAAAAGAAACTTAATATTCATAACCAAGTACTAAGTACCTAAACCAAAGTTTCTGCTAAACGCAAAATTACTTGTAATTACTAGTATTATTTTTCTTATTTGTGTTTCCAAACATTAAATTTCATCTTCCATACATAATAAAATGAAACAAACTCAAATCAACTCTTCCAGAGTTAAGAAAAGTCCAAAACAATAAACTTAGACGTTATCTATCATTAAAAAAAAAAATAACATTTTTTTAAAAATGTCTATTCCACACACATTTTATACACTACCGGTTTTAGCATTATATTTTCGTCTAGTTTTTTTAATATACTGGGAGGGCTGTTGTGTACGCCTAGGGACGAATCAAATGCTCTTATCCCTTCCCTGTTACTGTGTTCTATATTTTGCCTACACCAGGTTCATATCACACAGGGTCGAGACCATCGCTTAATGTCCCACCCAAAGGACGACGAGCTCAAGATTTTACATTCAGATAAAAAACTTAAAAGTTTCAAACCCGCGGTCTTGAGCTCAGAAGGCTATCACTGTACTTACAGGTTTGGTTAAGTACGAACAATTCTTATATAATAGGTAAGTATAACTATGAAACCCCCCTTGTTGTACAGTTAGGAATTCGTTTGTTCTAAAATATTTTCTTCTCCTTTTCAATAACAGTGTTAAAACTAAAATTCTAAATAAAATTATTTAATTCTAACAAGATAAACTAATTTATATGGGATATGCACGCAATTATGTTTATACATTTAACAACATGATTACTGATGACATCAGAATATTAATAAAATTAATATCAAAAGCTTTTTCTCTCTATAAAATAAATAATGAACATTAACAAATATTATTTATTAAGAAGATTGGAGAAATTTGTGTCAACTATTTATTATTACTATCACTATTCCATTATTATTTTTTATATTCAATCAGCAAATTAATTAGTGTATAACTAAATGCCGCAACCGGTAGTATTTGTATAATATTTTTGTGGAATAGACAATGTTTCAAAAATAAGTTTGTTTTATTTATGTATTATAAGTGTCCCCGTTCCTCAACATATAAGTTATTACAAACTCACAACTGTAACAATTATTTCACTAAAACTTGAATGCTTGTTTCTTCATTTAAAATGAAAGTACCAGTTTAGAATTCACTACACAAATATTTCATCAGGTACAACAGAACAAATTTGATTTTATCTATTCAATTTTAGGTGTAAAGTTCTGGATACTTGTAGTAAAGTTCGGGGTATTTGTATTTGTAGTATATGTCTGGATATTTGTACTTGTAGTACAACTCTGGGTACTTGTATCTGTAGTAGTAATCTGGATACCTGTATCTGAGGTAGGTATCTGGATACCTGTATCTATAGTGGAGATCTGGATACTTGTATCTGTACTTGTAGTATAGGTCAGGATGGCGGTAGTAGAGAGTGTCCCAGTAGGAGGGAGTGTCCATGTAGTCGATGTAGTCTAGGTAGCGATGGTTGTCCAGACTCCAGAGACTGGGGTACCGCGACAGATGGAAGTACTGGTCAAACTTGTCGTTGAGAAGACGATCCGTATAGTTGTCCGTCATATACTTTCGGTTGAGGTCGTCACAACTCTTGCTCCTGTAGAGTCCTGAACAGAGGGAGGATCGGGTATAGCGGTTCTTGGTGTCAGGTGTGGTGTAGTTGTCTCGGTACTCACTGGTGAACCGATTCGTCGGTTTGCCATATCGTGTCATGGCACACTGAGCTCAGCGCTAGTTGCCTCGGTAGCATTGATTCCACCCTTCCGTCCCAAACACCAACTTGACGTAGGTTCTCGGGATGTTGTCCTAGTTCCTCAAGGTCACCCCCCTCTCCCCCCCCCCCCCCCCTTCCAGTGCTGCTTTATCGATTCTATATAGGTTGGTCACTGCTTGTCTATTATTGTTCCACATATTCATTCAATAGGCTACATTCCAGCGTTAACCACCTCATTAATAGAGCCCGGATTCCCGTGCAATTGCATTTTTTTTTCGCTTGCTTGAAATCATTAAATAACAATTTATTTTTACGTATTAAGGCATCCTGATAATATACATGAATTTTATTTTGCACGAAATTGCACGTTTTTTTAGTTTTTTTCGCAAAATTGCACGTTTTAGGTTTTTACTGCACAAAATTGCATATTTTGTCGTAAATAAAAAATTTATTCTTAATACATACAAATTTATAAAGGAATGTTTCATGAAATATTACGTGGCTGTTTTGAAGGCCCGCTTTTCTGGGAAATTCTCACTACGATTTTCAACAATCGACAAATAATTACAAGACAATATTTTTCTCAAATTTAGTTACAAAAAAGTGATTCGCAAAAATTTATAGGTATCTTTTTTTTTAATATTCAATATTTTTAAACTCTGTTATAAATATTGTTAGTTATTGGGTGTGTACAAATTAAGGGTTGGTTTTTGAGGTAATTTTTGAATATTTTTTTGGGGCTATTGTAGTTTTTCAGCCAATTTCCTTAGTTTTTCTTTATTGTAAGCTTTTTGATAAAAATCAAAAAAGGGGACGAAGAATATGGTGGAGTGAACCAGGAGGAAAGCTGCTATCAGTTTGGGATAACCGCAGTCGAAGAACAGCACTTGTGCCGAATGGATGAACACCAGGGTGAACTGCGCCTGAAACAATGATACATAGAGTTAGTTATTGTGACTCATGCCCGGGCTTTAACTACGAGGTCATGTCACCTACTACCAGAACGCTCTTTCGTCACTGGTGGACGTGAGCCCGACTCTACTGTGGGAGTCCTAAATTTTGCCTACCTAGGTTTAGTCACCAAGGTAGGGGTCTTTAACGTAACTGACATCGCACGGACTCTGGACCACCACTTAGGACGTTAGTCCTAACAGAAGGCATGCACATGGTTTTTTTCACAAATAAAAAGCCTATGGGCCTCGGCCGGGTTTCGAAGCCGCGATCTTGACCTCAGAAGACTAGAACGCTACCCTTGTGTTACAGGCGCCAATAAATATATTTTATCTTTCAATAACTCTTCATAATTATTTTTGAATAATTTTGCCATTTGTTCCTATTATTATGAACTGAATAATTTATTTTGGTCAGTTTCATTACCTAACCTTCATATTTGATCTTTATAATCGATTTATTTATTCATTTTTACCAATTTATTTATTAAAATTTTCAAAACAATCTTCCGCTATCCGTTTATTATAAAGTTTTTAAGTTATTTTATTATTGTTATTCGCCTGAAAGATTGTTTTGGATCAATTTACCACTTGTAGAGCTTCTGGTTAGTTTCAGAACGTTTTAAATTGGCCAATCATACTTCATGGTATCTTCTGTATTTTTGGAAATGTATCGTATATTGTTATATAGGATTAGAGATTGATTGGATGAGTCAGTTTTTCTATGTATTAAGTTAGTGCGCAGTTGAACAGTTAACAAGATGTAAATAGTTGTTTTATGTGATTTTTTGGCAGTTTTCTCTTATTTGATTGTGAATTATTTTTTAAAATTGTAAGTACTCTTGTTGTGTCTTTTGGACTAAAGTGATTTTTGTTAGTTATATAAAGTGTTTTTTCGTTACAATAAGCTTTTGAACTGGCCGTATCATTAAGCGTGTACTATTAAAAAATATTGAACAAGGAATGATTTGAGAAAAAATGTGGATATTTTATTAAGTCATAAGTATACTATCTTCAGGAGTTAAAGGCTGGGACAATATAAGGACACTGACTCTAATTTTGGCTAATGGTTGCTCTAAAAAAGCTCTAAATACGTCATTTATATTTTAAAACTAATTGCTTTGGGACTCAAAGTACCCAAAAGTACTATTTTCCTCTGAAATAGAAATATTTACTTCGGACAGTAACAGTTCTTCTCCAACAACTTGGGTCCTTAGAAGGTTATGGAAGTCTCCGTGGGTTCACTAATCGTATAAAAGGATTGAAGGGTCTTTAGCGCTACCCTTGGAGAAATCAGGGACTTTAAGGCTGAGATTGTTTTGGAAGATAAAACAACCCCTGTGTTTTGTAGGGCTAGGCCTGTTCCGTTTGCTTTGAAAGACCTGGTGGAGAAGGACCTCCTGTCCTTGAAACGGCGGGATGTCATCAAAAGAGTCAGGCGGAGTTCCTGGGCCACCCCTCTGGTCGTGATTCCGATGGCCTAAAGTAAACAAGTCCGACTATGTGCATACTTCAAAGTTACTTTGAACGGGTATTAACCCTAGAGCATTATTCTCTACCGAATCCGATGGATATAATAGTGGCCCTGGGGAGAGCCTTGTGGTTTACCAACAAATCCAGATTTGTCAAATGTCTATTTGCAATTACCCTTGACAGAAAATGCGAGGTCCTTGAATGGGGTACTGTGAATACTTGGGCTTATTCCAGTATCAACGCTTACCATTCGGATTTTCAATCAGTTATGGATCAAGTCCTGTTGGGAATAAAAACTATGGGCTGCTATTTAGACGATATCATTATAGCAGGGGACAAGGTGGAGAAATGCGCAAGGCGGTCGGAAGAAGTCTTATCTTGGTTGAATAGGCACAATATTAGGGTCAACAAAGCGAAGTGTAAGTTCTTCGTAAAAACATTGGCATATCTCAGCTATCAATTGAGTTCGCAAGGATTGCGTCAAGCAAAGAGCTGATATTACTTGAATTGACGATTCGCCAGAGCAAGATGTGAAATAACAATAACTCATTGCTAGGTGAGAAATCAACTTACTCTAAATCGTTTTCAGGTATTTATTTGCGCCAGTCCAAACAGTATTGTTTCTTACTACTTGTAAGTTATACACACGCCAGTCAAAGTACATGACTTCTCACTTACTTATCTGTTATTATACCCTGGATATTAGCAGCGACGGATTTAGGCTTAGGTGCGCGAGGCCCGGGTCTAAGGCGCCAAAAAATTAAAATCTCTTTTCTCCGGTAAGAACAAATTAACAGACCAAACGGCACAAATAATAACAAAGTGTCCAGATGATTCAGAAGAAGTATTAAGTAATAGGTGCATTCATTTGAAATTTTACTTGAAGCAGCTAATATACAGAACAAATGAAGATATACGTTCTGCATTAAACATAAGTGCTCTGTTGCATTCACAGGATCTTTGCGAGATATATCCTAACATCGATATTGCTTTACGCATTTATTTAGGTATTCCCTCAACGAATTGTTCTGGAGAACGATCATTTTCCTCGTCAAAAAGAGTAAAAACGAAGTGCAAGTATGACAGACTTAATGCATTTGCCTTATTGTCCATCGAAGCACAGTTGGTACAAGAAATTGATTATGATAATATCATTGATGTATTCGCACGAGCCAAAGAAAGAAGAAAAATAATTATGTAATTGATTGTACTTTATATTATCATATTTTTCATTACAACATGTATACCATCACAAAACAAGCAAGGCGCCAAATCGGAATGGGCCTAGGGCGCAGTGTAACTTAAATCCGCCTCTGGATATTAGGAGAGCGCCCTGAGAAGGGCCAGGGATCAATGAATCTTGACAAATTAGTGTTTCCTCGCTGGTCTGAAGTTCAGCAATAGTCTTTAAATGCCAGTTGACTGTGGGCCGGGGAGCAGGAATGTTCTTCACTAGAGCTATCTCCTGCCTTAATCTGACGCCTGGATAGTGGCTGGCGCAACATCAAGGCTCTCTGGCCATCTTCCTTAAGCGCAGATTGTAACGTGTCGTAGGTAGCTGCTCTTGTATCTCTTGAACTCTTTGGGGGGGAAAGGCCGTATTTATATATTCCCATAGAAGAATAGCGAACCAATCACCGGGCAGCGATCTGTTAGTACCACCCGTCTCCGCTAGGTAGGGGTTAGTTCCACTTGGCCAATCTGGGCCTGAAACTCCCCTCCTGTCCTCTGATATGACCTTTTAAGAAACTTAAGTCCCTTAAGACCTCAAGTTAATGTACGTATAAATAAGTCTACTTAAATTGACCAAGTGTACCAAGCACACACTATTATTAAGTGAAACTTTCATATATCAGAAACAAAAAATACCCCTTTTGAGATTAACTGAAAATAAGTTGAACATTAAAAGTGTTTGTACCCTGGATTAATACGATAAGTAATTTTTATTGTAATAATTTAATTTGATTATAATTATTCATTATAAAAAGTAAATGTTAGCGTGTGTATGATAGATAAACACCCGTTTTCCTTCTGTGCAGTTATTGTTGACAACTGTCGCTTAATTTAAGTATTATAGTCATTTAGGAGCCACAGGATGTAATGGACACAACATAAAAATCTCTATGTATAACTACGGATGTAATGAATGTAAATCCAAAACTTCATAGGCACGAAACCTGCCGTTTTTCAACGAAATCGAGGGAGCTGAACTGAAACACCGGAATAATGTCGATGTAAAAAATATTTTGTTTTGGTTGATACATGGCGTTGGCTCCATGTCCAAAGATCAAATCCTAAATGTCTAATCAAATATATCAAACGATAAAATATTTAATACAAAAATATCCGATGACAAAATTTCTAACTACAAAATAAACAAACGTCGAATAATTTTTATAACATAAATAAACAAATAATACTTAAGACAACCACGCCTGGACTCATCTTAGCATGATAAACCACGAAATTAAAAAATTCAATACATCACAATACACGAGTAAATCCAGTTGATGTATCCAAAGAAATAAAATTTTGATCCTCCAGTCGGTCCTTTTAGTGAAACAATCCAGGTTCTCAAAACGCACTTTAAATGCAGAAATAAATGCTTGTTTAAAGTCAACGATCTAAGTCTTTGGCTTCAGATCAGGCACCAACTCTCTTAATTTCTTAAGGACCTTTGTGTACAAACGAGATAATTTGTTAGGAGCTAAAACATATACGAAGGGCAAAACTTTACCATGAATTGAATAAACTGTAAAGAGAAAACAAGTCATACGTATTAAACTAACCATAAACATTCCATTTCGAACTAACTGAGTCATCATAATTATTTTAACGACCAATATTATTGAATCGATTACAGAATATATTTAAGTTTGATATTATACACCATGATATTTTTAAATTAGATATTTTGTCGTTTGATATTTGGACGTATACCACGGCGTTGGTGAAGCACCTACATTGTGATCTGTACAAAAGTGGATGGTATTAGAAAATCCTGTAACGGCAACATCATATATTTTTTAATGGTTTTAAAAACTACCAATTATAAAACCATATTTTGAAATTTCATGATCTGCGTTTCATTACTTGAAAATATTGCCTGCCCAGAGGGCGCCGGTAGCTTAGTGGTAGCGTACTTGCTTACTGAGCTCAAGATCGCGGGTTCGAAACCCTGGCAAGACCCTTAGGTTTTTTTTATCTGGGAGGTGGAAAAATCTTGAGATTTTAGGAGTCTCGCTGAAGGCATTGCGGTAACACACTTATGACATTTCCAGTCATAAATATTCGTCAAAAAATTTTAATTATGTGTTGGAGTGAAGTGAAGCAATTGAGATTTTGGGGTGGCAACTTTGCTGTCTAGGTAAAAAATAAGGAATTTTTCTGTAGTGTCGCTTTGAAGTTCTTCCTTTTTTTTTTTTTTTTTTTCTTAAAAAAGAGGGATTGGGCAGTGTTGCCACTCTGTTAGGAAAGAGAGAAGGGATCATTAGACAGTGTTGCCAGTGGGCTTGCCTCCAGGACTCCTGGTCTAGGAGTGCCCCCCCCCCTCCCCCCACTTCTTCCCCCCAACCTTCCTTTAAAAAGGACCCTCGAGCCCTCCTTCTCGAGGACTCTTGAAAAAAGTGAGCCATCGTCACAGGGACAAAAGACGCCCGGATTACTCTGCCTTACTAATCAGTGGAAAATTTCGCGCCGCCAACCCCCATACCCTTCCACAGACCCTTTTGTCTTACCCAGCCTATTGTTTCCGATACGTCAAAGGTAAGGAGGATCTCAAAATGGCGTCTCATTAGAAGGATTGCCTCTTTTTTTTTTTTCTTTCTTTTTTTTAACACTCTTTTATATTTATATAATTTTTTTTCTAATATATTTGTTCATTACTCAGCTATATAATATATAACAAAGTGTGGACAAAGGTTTTTTAAAATTTTTGTATTCTCATTATATCTTGTCTTGAGAATTTTAATAAGGATTTAATTCAAACCTAAGGAGGATTATTTTTATAGTTAAGTGCGTTTCACTTGTTTGTGGGCTCAGTTTGTTTACATGAAATCCGAAGCCTATTATTCAAAATTCAATTAAAAATGTATATGTTAGTGTATAAGACCGATAGTGGTATCCAAAATAAGAGTTTCCAAATAACCGGCTACAAAATCTCTGGCGGTTCTGGAGGACCACTCCAAAATATTGGAGAATATATAAGGGTAAATAATAACATTGATGAAGTTTAATATAAAAGAATGTAATGAACAAAAGCAAACCTGGGGGAAATGGAGTTGGCCAACTGAAAAATAATAAGAGATAACCAAACATAAGATAAATATAAAGAAAACTTAACTTCGAATATAACGTTTAACATAAAAATAAAGGTTCAAAAAAATGGTAAAATGATAATGTTCTTATCGGTTACGATGCCTTCTACGCCGCTCTGATGAGGAGGGGGGCTGCTAACTGTTGATATGGTGGACGTGATGGGATGCTGTAATATAATGATAAAAATAGTAAAATGGAAAAAATGTTAAAATTTAAAATTAATGCCGAAACAGTTAGAGAAAATCCTTTTTTCGGAAAAGAAATTTTTCTATCTATGAATTTGATCCTCCCACCGCCAGCATCAAAATATATGAGGTCATTAGGTGAAAAAACTTTGAGCATGTCGTCCTTTGGATGATCCCGAGCCTGCACGATGTCCAGGGGCTCGTTAAAGACCCCTAGCCTAGGTGAATAAAACTGGATAGGAAAAATTTAGGATTCCCATAGTGGAGTCGGACTCCACCAGAGCGACGAAAGAGCGCTCTGGTTGTAGGCGATATGACCTCGCAGTTAATGCCCGGGCATGAGTCACAATATCTAACAATTATTGAGGACAGGTGTTGAACTGGTATTGAGTAGAGAAACGCGGTCATATTGTGGAAGTATATAATAAATAAATAAAACGGGGCCATGAGGACTAGAGCGTAGGGCTTTGGTCGCATGGTTGAGGGAACGAGTCCCGTCCAGTAGAGAGTTCAATTTCATAGAACTCCCTCCCGGGACCATGGATGTTGTGTAAATAGCAGAATAACACCATTATTGAGCCATGGCCTAATAATATTGCGTATATTATACTTCATACACACACAAAAAAATAGTTTTTTGAAATATTGCCATTCTCTCAACTTACTCAGACCCAACACAAGCAAGCTCACATTTACAGCTAACAGATTAGGCCAACAAATAGAGAATAAGAATTGTCAGCTGTGGCCTGATTTACTTGTGTACAAGAGCCCAGTCCCAGGAAGATTAAGTGTAACTCATGTGTGTGTAACTGTATTCTTGCTATCGTCACCTTCAACAAAATCCAATACAATAAGATTTATATATTGAGATGTAAAAACATTTACACACATTAAGATTATTAATATACAATAAAATCAATTATTATTATTTATATATGATGGACTAGTCGCATTTTGTTTTAAAACGAAATGTGAACAACCAATGAATGGAGACAAAATACGACGATCAGCTGTTTCAAATAGTGTGAAACAGTCTAAGTTGCGTTGTGGAAGAGCACAGTCTAGAGAGTTGTTTTTTGGGTTAAGGTGGAGTGAACCAATCTGAGTGAGAGAAGTGAACCATGTAGGAGTGAAAATTATAACATTAGAAGTACGTTGAAGAGAAAAGGTACTTTTTATTTATATGTATATAAGACCAAAATATAAAAGAATTATAAATAGTGGCCACTATAAAACATAAAAAAGACTGATATAGTTTTAAATAATGAGTTCGTAAGATTTCTTTTTGTAAATAATTTATTTTTTTTATTTCCATTTTAATTTTATAATGTAGGTTGTTGGATAGCTGTTTGACT
Organism: Aradus depressus; assembly: GCA_963662175.1. Classification (NCBI taxonomy): domain Eukaryota; kingdom Metazoa; phylum Arthropoda; class Insecta; order Hemiptera; family Aradidae; genus Aradus; species Aradus depressus. The sequence goes on along the minus strand of OY759220.1, from coordinate 19,308,799 downwards.
TAGAACTGTTAACCTTGTTAAAAACTTGTTAGGTAAGTTTTATGACTCATGCCCGGGCTTTAACTACGGGGTCATATCGCCTACTACCAGAGAGCTCTTTCGTCACTCTGGTGGACATGAGCCCGACTCTACTGTGGGAGTCCTAAATTTTGCCTACCCTAAATTTTTATTCACCTAGAGCAGGGGTCTTTAAACGAGTACCTGACATCGTACAGGCTCGGGATCATCGCTTAACGTTCCATCCGAAGGACGGCGTGCTTAAGTTTATTTTACCTCCCAGATAAAATAAACTAAGGGCCTCGGCCGGGGTTCGAACCCACGATCTTGAGCTCAGAAAGCAAGCTCGCATACCACTGAGCTACCGGCGCCCTCATAAAAACTTGTTGTTTGTATTATTGTAAATATTATAGATATTAGGTCGAACTTTAAATAAATACCCAGAAAAACCTAATCAGTGTGCATTACTGTCACGGAGGATGACAACCTCGAACCCCAGATCAACAAAAATCAGTCATGGGCTGACCAAGCTTCCAGTGCAGACAAAGACAGGACTCAAGGCTCAAGAAATAAGAAACTGTGTGCTAGCAATGTCGCTGAAACCTCAGGATCAACCATGCAGATCGATCCTCAGTCACACGTAAGTCGAAATATTTACAAAATCACACTAGCCCCCACTGAAGTTTTCAACAAGTTTCAACCCCTGCAAAATTTAGAAAATGAAGAAAAATCTAACAGACAGTCACCGATAAAAATCAAAATTCTCCCTTTCTTACGATATTCGTAAAATTATCGAAGATATCAAGTCAAAAGTTTCCTCAAAGTTTGAAATAAAACAATTGAAAGATAAAATCAAAATTAATTTGTCAACTAGCTCCGATTTCAGAAATCTTACTACTTATTACGATGAGATCAAAATTCAATATTATACATTTTGAACCCGGAAGATAAAAAATTATCAGTAATTATTAAAGTCGTTCCCTATGTTTTATCGGATTTAGAGATTCAAGAGGAGCTGTCTCCGCAATATCCCATCCTAAAGGTGACTAGGCTGCTGAACGGGGAGCGGCTACCCGGTCCCCTGGTGGCGTTAGATCTGGAGGACAGCGAGGCAGGAAGGGCCATCTTCGGCCTCACCCACCTCTACTATACCATCCTAAAGGTGACGAGGCTGCTGACCAGTCCGCTGGAGGCGGTAGATCTGGAGGACAGCCAGGCAGGAAGGGCCATCTTCGGCCTCACCCACCTCTACTATACCATCGTCAGGGTGGAACCACGCAGCAAGTCTAGGCTAATACCGCAATGCACTAATTGTCAGCAATTTGCGCGTACGAAAATTGTTTGTCATTTGGATCCTAAGTGTATGCTTTGCGGGGAAAATCATCAATATAAAGATTGTCCGCTGCGCTCACAAGATGGCCAAAATGCAACCGTCCCCAAATCTCGTTGTGCAAACTGTCAAGGTGATCACCCTGCCAGTTATCGAGGCTGTCCTCTCCACAAAGAAATCCTGAGCAACCGGAAGCGGAATATACATGGTGTTCCAATAATTAAGAACATTCCGCCTTCAAGTAAACCTAGAAACCTTTCATCGACATCCCATTTTCCCCCTCTACCAGAACAACCTGAGAACCATCCCAACTTTTCAACTCCTCAACATCCTGCGAATCGTCCATCAGCTTGGAACACACTCTTTCACCCACCTACTGCCAACCGAAACTCTACTGAAACCTCTGAAGAACCGTTCTCATTGCAGTCTTCTCAACCAAATATTTGTCAAAATTATCAACCCATTAATTCCCAAAATTCAAAACGTTTTATCTTCGTTAAAAGAAAAATTATTTTCGGCCAACAATGTATTCCCCTAATTTGTTTCCAGTTAAAATTACTCTCCTTAACTGGAATGCAGACGGAATAAAGCGCCCCCGGAAATGGGAACCGAGAGAAGGTTCTGATAGCTCGGATGCGTCTTGGTTACTGCCGACTGACACACACACCCAACTGCTGAACCTCTCGCTGTCAGATGACGGTGCAGCATCCCTTTGTCGACTGTCCCAAATACATGAAACAAAGAAGACATTGCCCTTTGTATGTACTAAGTAGCCTGGTGAACACAGTGGGAGAGTTGTTACAGAAGTTCAACAAAAAGGAAATGGACTGATCCTGGGTCTTGTGGTAGAACACTGACAGAGGCTTGAAGGAGTCAGCTAGAACAGGCTTCTAGGGTATGGCAGTGCATCCATGTGGACTTGGCAATGGTTGCGATCCTGTCGGGGATACCTTTACGCAACTACAGGATGCATATTCGAAGTGGATAGAAAAATATGTTTTGTTTAGCATAGGAACATATGCCATAATAAGCCAGGTATATTTTCGCCAGGTATAATTTGCCTGAGGAACTAATAACGGAAAAAAGGAGACAGTTTACCTTGGGAGACTTTTCGGTATGTTTCTGAGAATGTATCTTGTGAAGCATATCCTCTTCTCTCCCTATAATCCTGAATCGAATGGTACAGCAGAAGTATGTCAGGGTACCGGTCAACTCCGAAGACGGTCACCAATCTGGCTCTTCCTTAAGGAGCCCTCATACTGGCAACAATTTCTCTCAAAATTTTGAGCACAAATATGGAGCTTATTTTTGTACAAAATATTGAATGGTCGTGGACCCCTCACACTACACAAAAATATTGCACAAAATTTGAGTTTCGACTAAACATTCGTGATGGAAGCACGGCGCATCGCGTTGTACTCAGCCATAGCCTCACACGTTTCTTTGCCCAAGGCAAACCCGGAGGTTGAAAGTAGTGTAGTTGAATTGTGTGCAGTGTTGAAGGAGTCTTTAAATAATAATAAGAAAAGAATGTGGGTCAGGAATTATTTGAAGAAGCGACCGACCCATGGTCATCGTAACCTACTTCGCGAACTGAGCTTGGAACCTACACTTTATCAAAATTTCCTCACACTGCGCTCTCATGCTACAAAATATTGACAGGTCCTCAAAACTTTTCTAAACTTTCAGAAAACTTTTGAACGCCCCACAAAATATGGAATACCCCTTTTTTTTTACACAATATTTGTCATCACACTCTCAATATTTTTGCACAAAACCGACATATTCAAATTTTTGTGCAAACGTTTTGGCAGTGTGAGGGCTCCTTTAGATTGAGTCTTAGGACATCCCTAATCGTCTTGAAGCCGAAGATATTTAATATCTGTTATATGATACATGATGGCTATGCGTTATGTTTCCTCACATACATTTTCAAATTCGTTGAGAAACCGGCCTTTCAGACATAGCAGATTTCCTGAAGAAAATCATATCTTACCACGAAAGGCTAATTTTGGTCTGTTGATGTAATGATAGTATCAACACGAAATTTAAGAGGACGATTGAAGTCTTTATGCAAAAACTTAGTTGATTCATTTGTACTGGCCAGATTATTCCCCGATTCACAGACGACTTTTTTTCATTTCCCCAGCTATAATCGGTTAGAAATTCGATGACGAGTTTTCAACGGAATTTCAAGTTTTCCGATCTTCTCATTCCAAAAATGAAAAAAAATATTTTTCTTTCTGTGAACACGATAACTCTCGATATAATTAATGTATCGACACACAATTTTATATATATATCCCGAACCTTTTAAAGACGACAACTATTGTTTTTCAGCCAAATCGGCCGAAGGTGGATGGGGGATTAGGGGGAAATTAACAACAAAACTCTAATAACCACCGTTGTAACTAACAAGCCGTTGTAATTAACAAGCCACGATGTAAGTCAAATATTGATTTGTAGCTGAAACGGTCGATTGGTTTTGGAGGGAAAGTGAAAACGTAATTGTTTAATTCCGGTGAATCACCGGCAATGTACTTCCCCAGAACGAATTAATCAATTAACTTTTCGCTCCCCATCCAAAACCAGTCGATCGTTTGCGCTAATATCCAACAGCTGACTTACATAGGGGCTCCTAAATTCTCATACTAAATTTTGTGTCGATAAATTAATTACATCGGCAGTTATCAGGGTTTTTGAATTGAGCTCCTCCCTTTCAGCAGATATTGCTGAAATTTGGCAGGTTATGTCCTCATTGGGATTTGACTTCAAATATTAAATTTCATGTCGATACATTCAGCAGGTTTTTTGAGTTAAGCCTTCCCCTTAATCCCCTCCTTCCCTTTGGTCGATTTGGCAAAAATCAATAGGTGTCATAGTTGATGTTCTGGATTCACATATAAAATTTAATAATAATATAATAATAATTGTTATTGTTCAAAGGGATCACCCCTATACAATAGAGTCAGTGACCATTACATTTACAATATTAACATAATAATGACATATATGTATAAAGGAACCTTTAACAAACTAAATAAATAACATAAATAAATAAAAAAAGTATTAATTACAAATTAATAATAATAATAATGTAACATAAACAGTAAATATGGAGTGGGGATTTAGGTATTGAATATCAATATAATATGTAAGTTGAAATACATTATTCGTTAACAATGAGTGCTCTAAGTTTCAGAGCGCTGATCAAATAGAAAATATTTGAGATATCATTTTTATTATGGGCCAGGAGTAATGTATGAAAGTTGGTTCTGTCTATACTGACACTCTGAGGCAGGAAGTGGCTTCTAATGGGGGAGTATATCGGACAGGATATTAACAGGTGGTATCCGTCTTCCAATTCATTTTTATTGCAGATTGTACAAAGTTCCTGGGGATTAAGGATGTATACATTATTTTTGTAACTGATTTTAAGATAGTACTTGCCAGATAGACGGAGTTGAGCCAGTCAGTAGCGGCCTCGCGCTAAAAAAGGCCTCGCGCTTGTAAATTAAAAAAATTTATACATGGATCAATTTATTAATGTGCATTTATTAGTGTTTGCATGAACGCTTTTTTCGCAACTCAAAATTTTCCGGCATTTCATTACGGATGAAATGCAAAGCGCTATTCAGGTTCTTCGATTTCTCCGTTCTTACGGTAGTGGTTTCCCGAACACCATTATTGGATATAGAATTTTATTGACCATTCCCATATCTGTGGCGAGTGCTGAAAGATCGTTCTCAAAATTCAAATTAATCAAAAACTATTTGAGATCAACTTTGGCTCAGGATCGCTTGACATCGCTCGCAATTTTGTTAATCGAAAAGGATATTTCGCGTACTACTGATTTCGACACTGTCATCGACACATTTGCAAAACAAAAAGCTCGCAAGGTTAACTTACATGTCTAAATTGAAATATATTTGATCAAACTAATTATCGCATGCCACGAATGTAAAAATATTTCTTCTGATAATATCCTTAAGAACACGATATATTGAATAAAACAATTCTGATCGTCCGCAGTAATCTGTATATTATTCTGAAAATGGTAAAAAAAACCCATTCAATGGAGTATCGATTGAAAAATACCATAACAATACTGGACTTGAAAAAATAAAATAAAACTTGTTTATTTAAGATATTGTCTAATTTCACTAACTATATATACAAGGGAGTACTTTCGGTATTTCTACCATCCTCAGCCAAAAGCAGTCTTATCTCTTATGCTTTTGGCTGAGGATGGTAGAAATACCGAAAGTACTCCCATGTATATAACTAATATAATTTCACTAACTATATAGTTAGTGAAATTAGACAATATCATAAATAAACAAGTTTTATTTTATTTTTTCAAGTCCATTTGAATTATTTCACAATATCTCTGCAATAATGTCAGTTTTCATAACAATGATGATGATTATTCGAAGAATTCGCAGTATTACAACAAACTTTCTTCCCAAATGTTACTTGAGGTGAAACCTTGAGCTGAAATTTAATTTTAACCGCGAAGGCCTCGCGAAAAGTGCCGGCGTTAGCCAACACGAGGCCCTGGAGTCAGTGCTTTGATGTGTGAGAAAGGAGCATTCAGGTTTAGGTATGGCTGGAGTTGATCTGGGTTGTAAATATTGGGATAAAAGGTATACAATTTCGTGTGTATATTCTTTCTATGAGGAGTTATCGTGTATACACAGACAGCATTTTTTTTTCATGAAATTCCGTTGAAAACTCCGCTTCGAATCTTTGACTGGTTGCATAACTTCCCCTATACTTTGATTAGCTAGGGGTTGGTTCCGCTAAAATCGGTACGTCTGGCAACCCTGAGTATAGTGGGCTGGAGATACAGAGCCGGTTAGTTGGCTGCACAACCCTCCACACCCCTCCCTTGGTCCCCCTCCAACTCACCCCCATTCTCTAACGTACTTCTAGTCAGTGCACTTCTCAAAGCCGCTCTGTCTCAGCGTATCACGTGAGTCCCTATCTCTTATATCCAATACCACACTATTTAGCCTACTAACCATCATTATTACTCATAAAATTACAATATAGATACTTTGTTAAATTCTACACTCGTTCAAAAATCACAATATTTTAACTTCAACCCACGTGACAACAAATTTCGCAACAATATCAACATCATCCTCCATTGCCTGATTTGGAACCAGTTTTGCCGGTATACTATAGAACGCTTTTTAAGATTTTTTTTTTTTTTAATATTTGAGAAAAAACGACCGAATCGTATATCAGATTCGAAAATCTAAGATTAGTGGAAAGAATCCACTCAAAAAACAAGTTTATCCAGAATATGCGGCGTAGTTCATACAAATTACGCGCCCTCTTGAAAATTATGCGAAAATTGCGGGCGAACTTTATTCTTAGGTAGCTAAATGGTTTATCATCTAATAACAATATATTATACCAAATTTTACATTTTTTTACGTGAATAGTGACTTTATCAACCAACCGGAAGTTATTGTAAATACTTGAATTACGTTAGAGTTGTCGTTTTGAAGTTGTTTTATTATACAAAAGCGACGCTAAACTGCATTAACTTGTTTTTGCGTTGCATTTTTTCTTCATATTTCCAGCTGACAACATTTTAGATTAACTGGAAGTTGTTTTGCACTCAACATAAGGGTTGAACTGTACCAATATTTCAATAGTTTTGAATGATTTTGTAATAAGTGCAGGCACAATTTTAGTTTTTTCAAAAATTAAGTTGTTCCGGAAACTTTTCGAATCTCGGAAACTTTGAATATTAGGTACTGCTCAGTGCGGGTATCTCAACAATTTTCGAAAATATGAACAGTGTAAAAGATTGTTATTTCTGCATTGTTTAGTGCGAGTATCACAATTTTCGAAGACGACAGATTATTATTTCTGCATTGTTTAGTGGGAGTATCAATAATTTTCGAAGACGATGAACAGTGTAAAAGATTATTGTTTCTGCAGTTGTGATTTAGTGTTCAGAGCAAGTATCTCAACAATTTTCGAAGACATGAAGAATGTGATAGATATTATTTCTGCAAAGTTGTAACTTTCTGTTCAGTGAGAGTATCTGAGCAATTTTCGAAGACATGAGAGTGTGAAATATATTATTTCTGCAAAGTTGTAATTTACTGTTCAGTGCGAGTATCTCAGCAATTTTCGAAGACTAGCAGTGTAAAAGATTATTGTTTCTGCAGTTGTAATTTAGTGTTCAGTGCGAGTATCTCAACAACTTCGAAGACTAGCAATGTAAAAGATTATTGTTTCTGCAGTTGTAATTTAGTGTTCAGTGCGAGTATCTCAACAACTTCGAAGACTAGCAATGTAAAAGATTATTGTTTCTGCAGTTGTAATTTAGTGTTCAGTGCGAGTATCTCAACAACTTCGGAAACTAGCAATGTAAAAGATTATTGTTTCTGCAGTTGTAATTTAGTGTTCAGTGCGAGTATCTCAACAACTTCGAAGACTAGCAGTGTAAAAGATTATTGTTTCTGCAGTTGTAATTTAGTGTTCAGTGCGAGTATCTCAACAACTTCGAAGACTAGCAATGTAAAAGATTATTGTTTCTGCAGTTGTAATTTAGTGTTCAGTGCGAGTATCTCAACAATTTTCAGACATGATCAGTGTAAAATATTATTCCTTTGAGATGATGATTTCTGGTGTAACAACAATGAATTATTTTTCATTTTTAATTTTTTTTAAATTTTTATTATAATCAGGATTGATATCTGTAGAAGTAAAACTAGTTTGAGCCGCAGTGGTATGTTTTTGAATTATTGAACTCAGCCAAACGTACGTGTAGGATGTTCTATTATTTTCTGAACAAAGAAACTTCAGGTTGGGGTCCCCACCCCTGGGGGTCTTGTTCACAGAAATAAGGGGGCGGTGAGAGACCTTAGCAGGAAGTTAGGGGTGAACCTATCCTTGGCTATTGAAAAATATTAAAGTTTTAAACTTTCTAAACAATAAACTATATTTTTTTCAGTTGTTTTGCACCTTCTATGGATATTATTAGAGCCCGGATTTCGTGCAGTAAAAAAAAAAAAAGTGCAATATAAAGGCCACAACGTGCAAAAATGTGCAATAAAAAGGCCAAAACGTGCAAAAATGCACCAAAAATGAAAAAAAAATTGGATGTGACTTGTAAATGTTTGTAAATTAAATAACTCTTTTTTTCAGCATAAAATTGGGTAGGATTTAAAAATATATCTATGAAATAAAAAGCCTAAAGGATTTCATTTATAAAAAAATACAAATTTTTTGTTTACCTCCATGTTTTAATTACAAAAACATGTTTGAATTTTTGATTAAAAAAATACTTGAGTAAAATACAAAACAGTTCACCACATTACTCAAGGCCGAGAATTTGACTTAAATTAAATTGATACATACTTTTTACTCAAGCATTTGATGAGTTAAAATTTACTACTAAATACATTTCAGAATTGTTGTCTGAAAACTGTGGCGCCTGCCTCTAAGTATTTGTTTTATCTCTCGACACTGACGCTTGTGATGTGGCATTTTTTTGTAGCTGCTTATACGTAATATCAGGTTGTAGATCCAATCCAATATCTTCACAATTTATGGCCGCATTGTACTTTTTAAAGTTGGTCATATCCGGGATTTGTTCTCAAAACTGTTGTAAATATATGAATGTATACATTTTCAAACTAACTTACAAAAAAAATTTCTAAATTTTGTGCTGTAAAAATTTTTAGCAAAAAAGTTAAAAACGTGCGATTTTGTGCAAAATAAAATTTATGTATATTTATCAGGATGTTTTAATTCGTAAAAATTAATTGTTATGTAATGATTTCAAGAAAGCGAAAAAAAAAAAAAAATCAATTGCACGCGTATCTGGCCTCTAATAATAATATTCAATATAATATTGATTCTTATGTCAAGAAAACGACGGTTATAAAAACGCGGTTATATTGTGAAAATGTAAGTAGTTAATAAAATAAACTTAATATATTGTTTATTGCAGAGAAAAAGTCATCGGTGTATCACCGGCTATGTACTTCCCCAGGAGGAATTAATCAATTAATTTTTCGCTCTTCCTTTAAAATCAGTCGACCATTAGGACTAAAAAACTGTAGTTGACTTACATAGAAGATTCTGAACCCTCAAATTTTATTTTGGTGTTTATACATAACATTGGCAGTTATTAGGGGGTTTTGAGTCCCCTTCCGATCCTCACCCCTTCCCTTTGGCCGAGTTCTCGGAAAATTAATAGATGCCATCCTTATCAGATTTTGAAATTACATATGGTAGTTTATGTCAGTAGATTCATTACAACGGCACTTATTAAATTATTTGTGTTAAGCCTCCTCCCTAATCTCCTCTTTCCGTTGACCGATTTGGCTGAAAATTAATAGGTGTCGTCTTAAGGGGGTTCTGGGTACTCTTATAGACATATATTCGTTCTATTGGGAGTTATTGATAATAATTATTATAAATAAAAATAAACATTGATGTGGTCCTAACACAATATATAAAAATAATAAAAAAATTTAATTTCCTGTAGGAATTGGTTGGTCTTATATTAAATTTTGATTTCTATAGTAGTTTCCGAAAAGAATATAAACCTTATGACGTGCAATTTTGAAAAAAAAGTGCACGTATATAAAAAAATTATAATTTGTAATTACTTAATTTGGATTTTTTCTAAGATATAAATTCTGAGATGCTCTAATAATAATAACACAAAATCAGTTCACATCGTCTTCACCCTTCGTCGAAAATATACCTGCCCTCCAGTGTACCTTAACAAAAATCCCATCCCTTTAAAAAACGAAGTCCGCTATCTAGGCCTCATACTTGACAAACGACTAACTTGGAATCCTCACACGAGACTGAAAAGACAAGAAATGAACAGACGTTATAAACTTCTACTAAGACTATTAGACAAAAGATCCAAACTAACTTTGACAACAAAACGACTTATATACAACGCAATACTCAAACCTATGTGGACTTACGGACATGAACTCTGGGGTTCTGCCAAGGCTTCCAATCTCCAGCGCATCCAATCCCTTCAATCCAAAATCCTTCGTACAATAGCCAATGCTCCTTACTACGTCTCCAACAAAACCCTTCACACTGACCTTAACGTACCTTTCATCACTGAAGTCGCTGAATCTAAATTTGGCTATAAATCTATCGGTATCATCCACATAGGGTTCTGGATACACATTTATTGAATCGGGAGTTATCGTGTTCACAGACTTTTTTCAATTTTTGGAACCAGAAGTCGAAAAACCTGAAATTCCGTTGAAAACTCAACATCGAATTTCTGACCGATTACGTAACTTCCTCTGCACATGTGCTTCGTATACAGTTAACCTCTTTAAGTCGAACCTCGATAAGTCGAAAACCTCCAAAACTCGAAAAAAAAGTTTTGTTCCTTTCCCTTCAAGCCCCAAAACCTCCATTACTTGAAATCTCAACCCTCTATTAGTCGAAATAATCAGTGAGTCCCTACAAGCCATTTTGGTACATATTTTCCCCCATAACTCGAAAAAATAAATTGGACCTCTGTATCTCGAACATAGCTCGAAGAAAAATAAGTTACCGACTTTAAGAATTTGCCGACAATGTACACCATTGTTTCTTAGAAAACAATTTAGGAGTATACAATAAATAGGATTACCAATTATCTAAAGCAAAAAACAATTACTGACTTTTTTTAATACCTACGTATTATTTATTTTAAGAATGTTTTGAAATAATGTTGATTTATAATAAATATAAATATGTTTGTTACCTCTGTAACTTGAATTTTTATTTATTTCACCTCTCTAACTCAAAATTAGTTAGAATGAATCTTAACCTCTACAAGTCGAATCAAAATCCGCCTGTCGAAATCCTCCATAAGTCGAAAACTCTATAACTCGAATTTTTTGGCGTCTCCCTTGATTGTAAGTAATTTAAAAGTTTCAGAAAAATGTAATTTTGAGGATATTTCATATCTTCTGGTTCAGTATTTTGAGGCTAAGATCTGATAACGACTCTTCTTCCGCCAGCCTCTCATTTCCTTCTGGTCTCTCTTTAGAAATAAATAACAAAATATAATAATTTTCTTATTTTATTATTTTGGATAAATATATTTTCTTATCCGAGTCGATCAATTTGCCTATTCTTACACTATACAGTTTTACACGTTCAACTATTAACCTTCCGTTAGTGGCGCCTCATCTGTTAGATGTGAAGCCTACTTTTCTTCATGAGTCTTCGTAAGGATGTTAGATGGGGACTTCTCCTTAGGGATCTATCGATACAAGTGAAGTATCGATACTTTTATACGATACCAAGTACTTTTGGTATCGATACTTTACTTTCGATACCAAGTAGGTATCGAACAGATATTACTTGTATATTAAATATCCCTGTTATTTGCCTAACATGATCAAAAACCCTTTATTTGGTAAAGGGTAATAAAAATTGGGAGTAAGAAATAAAAAGCTGCTTGACCAAAAAACCTATTATCACTTATGAGAAGTTTGGAGCCAGAGCGGACCAACTGTTTGAAACTGAACAGGTAGAAAATGGCAATTGAAAATTGAGTACATTTTGTTTATCTCCATAAATGGGCCCCAAATATTTATTTATATTTGAAATTTTAGAATAGTATTGGATGACTGATCCCTTTTTGTGTTCTATAAAGTTTTTGAAGGCCGTATAATCCATTGTGACTGAAAATATATGCACAAAATATTTGTGGACTAAACTTAAACTGCTGCTATCTATCACTGAAGTGAAGAAACTAAGTGATCCACACTGGTTTTGAAAAAGGAAACCTATGCCAACATCAGGATGGTAATAACTCATTTTCCGAAAAATTGTGGGTTGGTCCGCTCTGGCTCCAAACTCCTCATATATGCTCCTTACACAATATTGAATAAAAATTAATTAAAAACACAGATTGCTATTAATTAGGCTATGAAGTAATTTTAAAAAGTAAAGGCGGGTTATTTTCGAATGGGAAAGTTTTTATTTTAATAAATGTATCATCAAATAGTTGTGTTAAACATTTTTAACCTTCTTAACCCGAAATACAACATTACTTAAAAAAAAAACTAGAAATGTTGTCCTTGCATGTCATAGATGCGGCGCGACTAGTTTTGTTGGACTAACGGAGGGTTAAAATGACTAACAGGAAAAAACTATCTGAGTGTTCTAGGGTAGTGTTCTATCCCATCTTGAACTATTTGTAATTAAGTAGGTTTCCGCTCTCCCTTTAAATACACCACCTTCTCTCGATTTAGCAAAAAATCAGTATGTGTTTTCCTCATTAACTAGTTTCATATCGAAATGTTCATTCTATTGAGAGTTATTGGAGTTTTAGCGCCCACTCAATAAACCCGGCCTTCGCTTTGATCGATTTGGCTGTATCTATTGTATTCTGCTGATGTAACTATACATATCGTAATTCATCTTAAGTCTAACATTTTACAAGATACCTACTGCTTACAGTTAGTTATTGTGACTCATGCCCGGGCTTTAACTACGAGTTCATAACGCCTAATACAAGAACGCTCTTTCAACGCTCTGATGCACATGAACCCGACTCTATTGAGTCCGAAATTTAGTCTATGCAGGGTTTATTCATCTGGGGTAAGGGTCTTTAACGAGTACCTGACATCGTGCAGGCTCGATACCTCCCATATAAAAAACCTAAGGGGGGTTTTCACCTCCCAGATAAAAAAACCCGTAGGGCCTCGACCGGGTTTCGAACCCGCGATCTTCAGCTCAATAGTAATGCTACCTCTGAGCTACCAGCGCCCTCAAAACTATCTAAATGTTGACCTCATCAAAAATCACTTCAAGCTTCAAGAAAACTGAAAAGAGACGGTTTTATATGCTATACTTTTTTTCGAAAGTCGCGCGGTTTTTAGTCCCACCGAAAAAACGCCTCAAAAAACTAACTATAAATTTCCTTAGGGTATATTTTTAATAATGTATTAATAAAGAGAGCGGGGAGGGGGAAGAGTGGTGTGTTCAAAAAGTAACGAGATTTTTGTAACTTCGCGGGTTGATTAGTCCGATTCGCGCAATTTTTTCGTTGTTGTGTTGGTAAACATGTCTGAAACGTATCTGTACATTGTTAGCCAAACCGGATGTTTAGTCTGCTGTCAGCTGTCAAAGAGGTTGGTACGATCGGCGATTATTTATTTGTTTACAAAATGGATCAGAGAATTTGCATTAAATTTTGCCATAAGAATGGAATAAAGAGCAGCAAAGTTTTAGAAATGTTAAATAGTGCTTTTCGTGAATCTGCTATGAGTAAAATAGGGTTTATGAGTGGTATAAAAGCTCGACAAGTGCGGTCGAATGTGAAGGTCATGCTCACTGTGTTTTTCGATTTTAACGACATAGTGCACCATGAGTTCTTGCCACAAGGTCAAACGATCAATAAGGAGTACTTACCTACAAGTGCAACGCCGTTTGCGTGAAGCAATCCGAAAAAAACGCCCGGATTTGTAGCGAAACAATTCATGGACCTCTTCCGTAAAATATTTAGGATTAACCCTCGCTAGAAGGCTGACTTGGAACCCTCACACTCGGACGACACGACTCACACTAGACAGGCGACTTAGACTATTGTACAGTATTTTGAATAGGCGTTCTAAATTATCTACTCGACATAAACTAAATTGTTATACCTATCTTCTCCGACCTCTCTGGACCTATGGCTTACAAATATATGGTACAGCCAAGACTTCGAACATCAAAAGAATACAGGTATTTCAATCCAAGACTCTCCGACTGATCACGCAATGCCCACTATACGTTAGCAACAAGACTTTACACCGCGACTTGAACATCACACCCATAGACACAAGCATTAAACATTTATACCATCGTTTCTACACCAAAATTTACTTACCCCACAATCCCCCAAGAAGATTAAAGACAGTTTGGCATAGAGATCTCCTGGTATGAAGTGATGTCATGAGGGTTCACCGCTGGCTGTTTTTCTTCTCTCAAGCCTCTCATGTCATATTTATTTTTATTATTTTATTTTATTTTTATTATTTTATTTTATTTTTATTATTTTTGGATAGTACCTACATGTCAGCCCAGCCGCTGGTTGTGCATTTTTTTTTAGATAGTTGTGGCTTTAAATAAATAAATACAAAAAAAAAAAAAACATTTTTATATTATTTGTATATTTTTATTTAGTTACTACTCTTATTACTTATTGTTATTATCTGTTATTTTATTTTCTATAACTATAATATATATGTATTTTGTAAAGAACCCCAATCCTTGCCATAAAGCTTCTATTCTTTAGTGCAATAATAAGTTTATCTATCTATATTACGATAATCAATATGTCCTGATTTTATCGCATATCGATATCATGATCCGACGTTTATTGATACAAAATATCGATATTTTCTTTTCGATACGCATCCTTGGTTTTGACGTCAGATCCGCCCAATTAACAGTGGCCCATATTGACAGTTGTACCGCAACAAGGGACAGGGTGTGTGTGAGCCCTTCATAACAAACCTACCTACAGCTAGACCCGGCACCTGCCTGATTACGGACTTCCGGTCAACAGTCGCTCTTAGTTCATTTCAAGCTCAGCTTTGTTTGTTTCTGTCTACTCAAAAAGATTTACATACGTTCAACTGATATTTGCGCTAATAAGTCAAACATAGTCTCCGCTACCTATAAAAAAAGTTGTTGAGTCCTCGGCATTGTACCCAGATAATTATCTGACTTTTCGTTCTTCATCTGAAACCAATCTAATGATTTGTTTGGTAAATTAATAGGTGTCTTACATGATACATTCAGTACAACGGAGGGCGCCGGTAGCTCAGTGGTATGCGTGCTTGCCTTCTGAGCTCAAGTGAATGGATTCGAAACCCGACCGAGGCCCTCAGTTTATTTTATCTGGGAGGTAAAATTGACTTGAGCACGCCGTCCTTCGGATGAGATGTTAAGTGGTCCCGAGCCTGTATGATGTCAGGTACTCGTTAAAGACCCCTGCCCTAGGTGAATAAAAATTTAGGGTAGGCAAAATTTAAGATTCCCACAGTAGAGTCGGGCTCATGTCCACCAGTGACGAAAGAGCGCTCTGGTGGTGGGCGATATCACTTTGTAGGTAAGGCCCGGGCATGAGTATTAATAACTAACTTCATTACAACGGCAGTTATTACTGTATTTGTATTAAAACTGTCCCAAATTTTCCCTTCCATGTATGTTATTTAGTTGAAAATCTATGGGAGTCGTTCTTATTGGATCCATATAAAATATTGTCGATGCGCCATTACACAGGCAGTTATTACGGTTTTTGAGTTCAACACCCCCCCCCCCCCCCCCCCTCTGATATCTCATTCGGTTTTGCATCTACATATGAAATTTCGTGTCGATATATTCATTACATCGGCAGTTATTAGGGTTTTGACTTGGACATCTCCACTGATCCTTTCTTTCTATTGGTCGTTTCTGCTGAAAATTAATAGTGGTCATATATATAATTTCATATGGATACAGTCAATACATCGCCAGTTCGTTTTCAGTCCCTCCTAGGGTTGGGCGATAGTCGATAGTTGGCACTATCGATAGTCCGATAATATCGGTTAAAAACTATCGAATACTATCGATAGTTTTCCGATAGCAATTCATTTTTGTCCAGATCTATTTAATAAAGAATTTCAAGAAATTTATTATAATTAAATTCAATTACCTACCTACCTATTGCAAACTTGCAGGATTATAAATTATAAGATAAGGGATAATTAAGATAAATGAAAAACGAATTTATTTGAATTTTCAAAAAGTGTGTGTAGATAATAAAAATTAATCCCATTTTTATACGGCGAGAGCGCAAAGGTTTTAATTAAGTTTTTAATTTATTTTGAAGTTGCCCGTCTCGCCCGCCACAAAGGCCGCCACTGCAAAGGCCTACTGATTACTCAGCCATCTCAATTTTCATTGTTGTAAGCTGTCTAACAGCGATAATCATTCATCTAGGTACATAAATTCCTAGAACAAACATAAATAGAAATATTACAAAATTTGGATAATTAAAATCAGCTTTGTGCTCTCGCCGGCCAACGGCTTTGTTTGAAGTTCTGTGATAAAGAATTAATTAATTTGCCAATTTGCGCTCTCGTCGTATAGTCACCCTCATAACAAAAATCAGCTTTGCGCTCTCGCCGGCCAACCCCAAAAAAATTTCTAAGAATTGTAGAATAAGATTCCCAATTAAAGAGGAAGTTAGGATTATAAATACTTAGAAGAGCCAAAGCCCAATACCGTGAATTTAATTTGTTTGCACAAGTGCGTGACTACGTCATCAACTTCAAAACTTGTGAGTAAAAATTAAAAAAATATCAATAGTCAAAACTATCGTTATTGGTTACCGATAGGCGTGGCCTATCGATATTGGGTACCGATAGGCGTGATCTATCGATATATCGATAGTAACTATCGACTATCGCCCAACCCTAGTCCCTCCTTCCCTTCCTTCCTTCCCTATAATTCATTTTGCTAAAAATTAATATGTGTCGTCTTTATGGGGTTCGGTTTTGTGTCGATACATTTATTTAGTTGAGTTGGATCGGGAAACATGAAATTCCTGTGAAAACTCAACATAGATTTTCTTATGGATTACATAACTTTCCCTATGAGGAAGGAAAAATGAAAGTTTTCTTGTTAAAAAATCAGTTCGTTTTATTTATTTTTCATTTTATTTTATTTATTTGATTAAATATTTATTGGGTAGATGGGTCTATATACAATATAACACAAGAATACATCTGATGGGAGATACTAGCCAATACTGACACTGCCTAAGAATGTTTTCATAGCAGGCCTCTCGGCCAATGTCGTTTTAGACGACGTGTAAGACTGTCAGGGTGACTATGTGAGGATTAGGATCGTTGCTGAGGTTCGTATGGAATGTTTTGAAACGGATCTGGATTAAATCTTGGACGGAAGGGGATGTTGAGTTCTTTATGAAGGATTTTGTTAGGGACATGGGAGCGCTTGCGATGCGTCTGAGAACTTCAGATTTTAGTGGAGCTCTAGAGTTTAAATGGATCGTATAATTGTTTTAATAAATATACAGTTAATTTGTTTGTATTGTTAATTTAGATTTGAGTCCAGGTATGCATTGTAGCAAACCATATCGTTATTATGCACTAATTCAGAAACATGTGCGTGGATCCGTGCACTTTTTGCACTCGACCCGGCAACATTTTTTATTTATTACCTGACTTTGGGAATTCTTCCGGAGTGATATTGAAACAGGGAATGGGGAATGTGAATGGGATGAGAAGAGAGCAGGTAAAAACCGGAGAATCTGACCGCTTCCAACACTCCTCGCTACACTCAACACTCAACTTGAGGTAGGGGTTCCATAAGGTGATTTTATAGGATTCCATCTATACTTTTAAAATTTTGTAGAACAACGACAATTGTCAGCGAAACAGAGAAAGTGTATATTTGAAGATGAAGTCAAACTGAAGACATTTCGCAAGTATTCGTACTGGGCTTGCATGACTGACTGCAGAATGAGGGCTTTTTTAAAAAAGTGCAATTGTGTTCCTTTCTTCTATCATCATGTTGGTGAGTGCATAGTTGTTACGTAAATGTATGTATTCACCGGAGGGGACCGGTTGCTCTGAGATAGCGTGCTTGTATACTGAGCTCAAGATCTAGGGTTCGAAACCTGGCCGAGGTATTTTATTTGGGAGGTTAAAAAACCTTGAGCACGGCGTCCTTCGGATTGGATGTTAAGCTATGGTCCCGAGCTTGTACGATGTCAGGTACTCGTTAGGGACCCCTACCCTGGGTGAATAAATCTGGGCAGGCAACATTTAGGATTCTAGAGTTGGGTTCTTGTCCACCAGAGCGACGAAAGAGCTCTTTATTTATAGGCGATATGACCTCATAGTTAAATCCCGGGCATGAGTTAAAATAACTACTAATACAACAGAAATTTTTACAATTGGTCTTAAAGAACCCTGTTATAACTTAATAGTCCTTCGGGTGGGACGTTATGATATGACCCCGACTCTATGATGTCAGGTACTCGTTGAAGACCCCTCCCCTGTCTTAGGAGAATAAACCAGTGTAGACAACACTTAAGACTCCCACTGTAAAGTCGGGCTCTTGTCCACCAGAGCGAAGAAAGATCGCTCCAATTTGTGCCTGCTCAAAGCTTGTGCTTTATTTGGAACACTGGAATAATGGTCGAGGAATTTATATGAAACTTTCACAACACATTTCTTCAGTTGCTGAAAATGGTAGACATACATTTGTAAAAAGGTACTTAAATAATTTATATTTAACTAATCAAATTACCTATTTTTGTCTACCCGGTTTAAAATTTTTTTTTTTTTTTCATTTATACTTCGGTTCACGTTTCCACCCCTAGGTCGAATTTGATGAAATTTGAAAATAAATAATATCGTCTGTTCGTGAAAACAAACGAACCGTTTTTATATTTTAAAATTTCCATATATTTGGTGCATTTGACTCAAAAATGTTGCTTACCTATTCGCCTAGGGGTCTTTAACGAGTACCTCACACCATACAGGCTCGGGATCATCAATTAAAGTCCCATCTGAAGGACAGCATGCTCAGTGTTTATTCACCTCCCGGATAGAAAAAACTAAGGGCCTCGGCCGGGTTTCTCGACTACTCAATATGGAATTTCTTGTTTTGAAATTAAAAAAAAATGTATATCTGAAAACATAACTGATTTATTCGATCTGGGGAAGGCATTGCCGGTGATTCACCGACATTTTGCTTTTTTAGACATTAAAAATGTGTTTCTGTTAAGAAGCAGTTTTCGAAATGTCTATTTCAACGATATGTGATTATCTCATGATTTTTAATAGTTTTATGACTATTTCCCGGGTTTTAACTACAACGTTTGCCTACTACCAGAGCGCTCTTTCCTCGCTCTGGTGGACATGAGCCCGACTCTACTTTGCGAATCCTATATTTTGCCCACTACATTTTTTCACCTCTCAGCGCCTCGGCTGTGTTTCGAGCCCGCGCTCTTGAGCTCAGTAGACAAGCACACTATCACCGAGCCCCCGGTACCCTCTCAGTTAGTGTACCTCTTGGGTGGGGTACATTGTGAGTAGCCGGGTGTCCTCTTGGTTTACTGCTCAGTCAAGGATACCATACAAATAAGATTTTGTTTGGTTTCTTTGCTTCCTTTCTACTCGGCTTCCTCATCAAGGGAGTCCTCAACTAAATTCAACTAACGCTTGGCCCTGGAAATTATTACTATTTACTTCCCAAACTACACGAAGTATAGGGAAAGTTATGTAATCGATCAAAAAGGACTTTAATGTTTTCCGACCCAATAATAAAAAGAAAGTCCATGTCTGTTAACAAAATAACTCGCTGATGTAATCGAAATTAAATTTTATATGTGTATCCAGAACCCTCTAATCATTTGATTTTCAGACAAATCGGTCAAAGGGTATAATAATAATAATAATAAATTTATTTCCGTTAAACCAATACATGGTAATAGGATACGTCAAAATAATTTATACATTATGTTAGCTTATATATTAGATTCATAACTACTTGAGTCTAACACATCTATGATTAGTAGTAACAAAAAAAACATTAAAAAAAGTAAAATTAAATTAATAAAACCGAACAAATAAATACATAGATACATTTTTTTATTACTCGTATCGACCTCCAAAATATGGGGAGATTAGGGGTAAGAGCGGCTTAACACAAAGACCATAATAACTGCCAAATTACTATAGTTATCAGATTAATATATTTCACACTATAATGCAATCTCCGAAAAAATAATTCATTTTTAAGTATTGATGACGATGAAAAAATCAATAATATATTTATTTTCGTAACTAATAGTTTAAAATTTAGAATAACAGTTTTATTATGATTTGCCTTCTCGTTTGTTTACCTTTTACCTTATACATTTCAATATAACACATTTCACAACAGTTGGTTTTTTTCTTTTCTTTACTTCGCCTCATATTTATAATGTATCTTCCAAAATTAATTTTCTGTTTAATTAAGTTTGTTATATTTTCTATTTTTAATTATAAGTCAATATCAATACAATATAAACTTTTGTAGAGGGCGCCGGTAGCTCAGTGGTATGCGTGCTTGTCTTCTGAGCTCAAGATCGTGGGTTCGAAACCCGACCGAGGCCCTTAGTTTATTTTATCTGGGAGGTAACTCATTTTGGCCAAGTACTGTGATCATCTCCCAAGCCATCTGCACACTGTGAAGAAGTTGGGAGCTCAGAACTCTAATATTTTCGGAATTATAAAGATGTGGGTTTCTTGGTTTCACGTAATATTGTGTATGTTCTCGGTTAAATCAACTTAATCTACTTCTTTGAAGAATCATTCACGAGATAACTGCATTTAACCATTGGCAGACTATTCCAAGTGTAGAGGGTGTTTTCGGTTAAATCAACTTGCTCAACTTTAGAGAGGCATCATTCAGGAGTATTTCAAAATAGTATGGTTAATAATTAGGTAAGTGATGGGGATTAGGTAACTAAGGGAAAAACCAAGAAAGGATTAACAATATTTATTTTCATTCACTCCTATAGATTTAGAAGGTATATGATTAATAATAATGCAAACATAATTTATTTATTCCAAAAACTGGATTTACACGATTAATGCAAAAGTAAAAAAGTGCTGCCCAGAAAAGTTACGAATTTAGACTTACCAATTTACTCCCTGTGACCACAGATATATAAATACATATATGGTGGCTTCTTTTAAACCCACTGAATATTTTAGAGAAGGAAATAGTTCACCTATTTTACTCACCCCGCGCCTTCCAATAGCGGACCGACAGTATCTAGTGTTCTACAATATCTATTTTACTTTTTTCAGTATGCTGATGCTGCCGCTAATCTCGATACTGGAAATCTCAGAAACATGTCACCATAGCACCTATTCAGATTAGGCAAGTGTCTGTCAGTGGTAAGTATTGTTCTTTTAAAATATAAAATAATCAATTTGATTTTACTTTATTCATGAGTATGCCGTCCTTCGGAGGGGACGTTAAAAATATACATAACTATAATTAAATAAAACGTATGTTTTTTAAAAAATATTGTCTATTTCACAAATGAGGAGTTTGGAGCCAGAGCGGACCAACTGGTTGAAACTGATCAGGAAGAAAATGGCAATTGAAAATTGAGTACATTTTGTTTATCTCCATAAATGGGCCCCAAATATTTATTTATATTTGAAATTTTAGAGTAGTATTGGATGAGTGATCCCTTTTTGTGTTCTATAAAGTTTTTGAAGGCGGAATGATCCATTGTGACTTTGAAAATATATGCACAAAATATTTGTGGACTAAACTTAAAGTGCTGCTATCTATCACTGAAGTGAAGAAACTAAGTGATCCACACTGGTTTTGAAAAAGGGAACCTATACCAACATCAGGATGGTAATAACTCATTTTCCGAAAAATTGTGGGTTGGTCCGCTCTGGCTCCAAACTCCTCAAATAATATATGATATGGGGAGTATTTTCGGTATTGCTACCATATTATATATTATTTGAGAAATAGACAATATTTTTTAAAAAACATACGTTTTATTTATTTTCATCAAGTGTTTCACAATATCTCTGCAAAAATGTTAAATATCATAAATATAATTGATCAAATACCTCCACGTTTGCTCTAAAAGCAGGTTACTCAATAGTTGAGAACTACTGGAAATAAATCATACCTAAAATAACATCTGTAAGAATGACCAAATTTATTTCAACTACTCCGCATAGGCGTAGAAAGATAATTTTTGTTGTGGGGGCGAACTCAGTCGCACCAATCCCCCCCCCCCCCCCCCCCCAAGACATCCTTTCTGCCAAATAAAAAAAATCTAGCGGTTTTAAATAAAAATAATACTACATAATAACAATTAAACAACCATAAGTAGAATTTAATTATATATTGTACAACTAGTGAGAATAAGAGGCTTATATCGCACGAGGACAAAATGGTGAGGGCTTATTTTTGCCCATATCTACTCGTGCTGCTCATTTGAGATTTGAGTCCTTCCCTTTGGTCTCGATTTTTTTTTTGCTTTTAAATTATTAATTTTTTGTATACATTTTCAGAAGATTATTGTGGGGGTGAAAGATACTCTTGCCCCCGCTACAGGGTTGTTGGGGCGATGCTACTTCGTTTAGAACCAGTTCTATTTCCACATATGTATGTATTTAGTGGTTAATTCATGTACAATCTATCATAGTTAATATTTATTATTACTATTTGATTTTTGTTATTCATTTAGTTATTTTATAGATTGGAAAAGTTTCTAATCTGAATTTTATTAGTATTCTCATGTAAATCAGTAATCATTATAAATTAGTTAGTGTTGTTATAATTTAAAGGCCCCTATGCTCTGGTAGTAGGCGATATGACCTCGAAGTTAAAAGCCTGGACATGTCACAATAGCTGTCGACCTTGATCGCCAAAATGTAAAATAGACATTATGAGTATTTGATATCTTGTTAATTTGTGGGCCAGACTGCGGTTTAACACCTCCCTGAGGGCTGTTTTTAATGATTTTGATTCACTCCAATTAGTGGCTGGTAGTTGGTATAGAAGAGATGCCTTGCGGGCGGGCCGACAGCTGGTCCCTCTTCAATGGGGTGTCCTGATCCTGGGGGGCCCGCATGCACAAAACGTCTTACAATAGCCTTTGTTTTAACAAATGGCCGGGATTGGAGGGATCTCTCCTGGTCATATGTTGGCACTAGTTCCATGTGACAGCTCAAAAGGACTCGTAGAGCCAGCAGTGAGCACAACTGTGCTCTGTCTTAGAGGGGAAGTATAAAGGAGCTATCGTGAGGCCGGGGGGAACTACTAGGTCATATCGCCTACTACCAGAGCGCTCTTTCATCACTGGTGGACATGAGCCCGACTCTACTATGGGATTTCTAAATTTTGCCTACCCTAAATTTGTATTCACCTTGGGTCTTAACGAGTACCATCGGCTCGGGACCACCGCTTAGCGTACCATCCTAAGGAAGGCGTGCTTAAGTTTATTTCACCTCCCAGATAAAATAAACTAAGGCTGAGCTCACTAAGCAGGCACGCATACCACTGATCTACCAGCGCCCTCAAAATATAGGTTGTGTATAGGATACGTGCGCGCATGTTTGTAATTGAATAAACTTTTGATTTCAACAAACCAATCGTATTTAAAGAATTATATTCAGAGTTTAAAGAAGAACATGTTGATTTTGCATAAATTCTAAAATAAATTTGTGAATTTTCATAATTTAGTTATATTAGCTCGCTCTTGCCCCGCTAGTCTTTGAGCGTGCAATTCTTGTCCGCACATCCTACTACTACTTAAACAGAAATTAACTCTTGTGTCTGACACGCATGGATTAGAATTAACAATACTATTAAAAATATATTATTTTCTTTTACCACAAATTTTATTTATTGTGACAAATTTAAGCTATGGAGGCATCTTAACAAAAGTTTCTTACCGAAAGATCATTTTATAGTTAGTAATTGATATTTTAGTTAATTCACTACAACGGTAAATATTATCAATAATGTTGTAAAAATACAATGTTGTATCTAATCATGTTTTTTAGAGTTGTTTTATTGTTATTGGTTTTATTATAATTTACCTTTGCATTCATTCATATGTGACGAAATATATTACACGATAATGCAGTCGAAATATATAACACTTTCTTCGATGAACACAACATAAAGCTGCCCACACACACAGTTTTACTGCGCAGTTTATCACGTGTGACGTCGTCTGAACGGTAAACTGTGTGAACTGCACAGTTTAGGTAGGTATTTATGAAGTTCTCAGGCCTGTGCTACTAGAACCTCTTTTGCTCAGATAAACTGCGCAGGTCACACAGTTTGTCGTTCAGTTCTCTCAGTTCCTTCTCATTCTTTGCCATGGCGTGTTCGTCCAAAAAAACTCCTTGATTTTATAGAAACCTATCTTCTCTTCCTGAGCTTTGGGATACACAATGTTCAGCGGATTTTAACCTTTTTCTTTGAGTTTCTTCATCAAGTAAAACTGAACAAGCAATTAGGCAACACACAGCATCTCTTTTTCTGCTCATTATTTAGATGTACTGAAGTCAACAAAACTGACGAGACTGAACAAAAAAACGGTGCAACAAACTTGACGAACATATTGTACAGTTTTTTCACAGTGTTCAACTGCGCAGTTAAAACAGAAAGTGTGTGGGCCGCTTAAAAAGTCAAATGCAGTCAAAATATTTAACACACTTTTTTATTCCATGGATGTAGAAATGCTCAAAATCAGCTGACATCACAGATAAAGAAGTGAGTACTTGTGTGTGTGCGCTGCGCGCGCAACCGTCCGACAAACACACTTAAGCATGCACATCAACGAGACTTATTGGAAACAGTGGAAGATGAAAACTTCATAGATTAGTTCATTGACTCCTAAGTGACATCTTATCCTATGTTTGCAAAAATGAGATCTCTTAAAGACTTCCTTTACTATTCTCGCTTCCGAAAAAATGATATTGTCTATGGAAGGTATGCCCAATTGATAGCTAGCTACTCCAGATCAGCTGACTGGGGGGCTCTGAAACCCGAGAGGAGCCCGGAAAAACGGCAACATCCGATACTGGAGACAGGGTTAGGTTAGGGGAACTAAAACAAAAAAACTGTAATCCGATCTAACAGAGTATCGGGTCTCCTTGTTCCCGTCCGTCTGTCTTCTCTTCAACGACACTCGGTAATTACATCAAATGTTGAACCAAGATCAAACCCACTGGTCAAATGGTCATTTGGAATCAAGACATTATTTAATTCTGAATTAATGAGCCCAACATTCCAAACCAAGGTCACCATTAGACAAGTTCTCACTGGCAGAGATTTATCAGTTTCCCAAATCTGTGGACCTGATCGTATCCTCTCAATAATAAAATCATACTCGGATGTTCTTGATCTCCATTTAACTCCCTGTTTATAATTTACACATGTACACTGTTACGCAAAAACCGCACACATTATAATTATTAAAATATTCTATAATTAATTATTATTATTTTAAGAAAAGAATCGAAAAAGTGTTGATTTTTCTTATAAAAACAGCTGTTAGGACACTAATAAATTAATTAGTGACATAAATGAGGAGTTTGGAGCCTAGCGGACCAACTAGTTGAAACTGAACAGGAAGAAAATGGCAATTGAAAATTGAGTACATTTTGTTTATCTCCATAAATGGGCCCCAAATATTTATTTATATTTGAAATTTTAGAGTAGTATTGGATGAGTGATCCCTTTTTGTGTTCTATAAAGTTTTTGAAGGCCGTATGATCCATTGTGACTTTGAAAATATATGCACACAATACTTGTGGACTAAACTTAAACTGCTGCTATCTATC
Organism: Aradus depressus; assembly: GCA_963662175.1. Classification (NCBI taxonomy): domain Eukaryota; kingdom Metazoa; phylum Arthropoda; class Insecta; order Hemiptera; family Aradidae; genus Aradus; species Aradus depressus. Next base: position 19,283,074 of record OY759220.1, on the reverse strand, counting down.
TCTGAAGTGAAGAAACTAAGTGATCCACACTGGTTTTGAAAAAGGAAACCTATGCCAACATCAGGATGGTAATAACTCATTTTCCGAAAAATTGTGGGTTGGTCCGCTCTGGCTCCAAACTCCTCAAATATACAATGATGGACCATTCTCTTTTGTTTAAAAAAATGAATCAACGATCGAAAAAAATGCCCACGATCAGCTTGAAGCGAGAAGTTCAAGTGTTAACAGACAAATGAGAGGAGTGTCAGGCTTAACACAGTTGAAGTACTGAGATGAGCCAAGGACAAATAAACCAGTGGGATACAAAATAAGGTATTTTTTATTTATTAATATATATTGCCCAGTATAAAAAATTGAAGAGTTACAGAGAAAAGACCAGAAGTTTTAGAAAATTGTAAGAATGCTTGTATATAATTTAATTTCTTTTATTTTCCAAATTAATGTTTTAATTTTTATAATGTAAATGAAATTAAGATAAACCTAAATTTTTGATCTCAATTTTATGCTGTTCATTTTCCCTGTCAACCAAACAAGAAAATACCTTTGGATTAGATTGAATTTATGCAAATTTAGAAAAATTTGATGGCATCGCAGTATTATATATATTTTTTAGAAGAAATCCAAATGAAATAATTATTAATTTAATTTTTTTTAAAATATTTACACTTTCTTCAAAATTACACGTCATCAACTTTCTATATAGGGCGCCGGTAGCTCAGTGGTATGCGTGCTTGACTTCTGAGCTCAAGAGCGTGGGTTCGTAACCCGACCGAGGCCCTTAGTTTATTTTATCTGAGAGGTAAAATAAACTTAAGCACGCCGTCCTTCGGATGGGACGTTAAGCGATGGTCCCGAGCCTTTACGATGTCAGGTACTCGTTAAAGACCCTTGCCCTAAGTGAACAAAAATTGATGGTAGGCAAAATTTAGGACTCCCACAGTAGAGTCGGGCTCATGTACACCAGAGCGACAAAAGAGCGCTCTGGTAGTAGGCGATATGACCTCGTAGTTAAAGCCCGAGCATGAGTCATAAAACCTAACCTAACCTTTCTATATAATATATAGAATTAAAGGCCCTAATAAAAATAATATTTTTATTAGGGCCTTTTCGGAAACAACTGTTGAAACCAAAATTTATTAGATCAGCAACAATTTCTACAGGAAATGTGATAATTTTATTATTTAATTATTTATTTTATTTTATTATATCTATTTATTATCACAACACATAGTTCCTCTCTTTTTTTAAAGAGGTATAACTCATAAAGGAATCAACTTATTTAATGGCCTTCCCCACTTCTTGAAAATAATACAATTGAATTAAAAATATAAAATTGCTATATGCAGCTTTTATATTCGAAAAACAACTTTTAAATTATGGTTATTTACTTTTTATTTTTGAACAACTAGAAAAAATCCATATTTCCTCTAACAAACATAATTAATGTCAGAGTACATTACTGTGTCGATATGTTGGAAAGCTAATAGAATAAATAAAACGTTCGAATGGAAAATAAAATAAAGCTTTAATTTAAAGAACATAGATTTATAAATATGATACAATATATTACAATGATACAATACACTATAAGAAATAAATTAATAAGACAAATTTTAGGAGAAGAAAAGAAATAATAAATATAAATAATTTAAAATAGATAATAAAGTTATTTAGACTCATGTCCGGGTTTTCAACCTCGAGGTCATATCGCCTACTACAGAGGTCTCTTTTGTCACTCTGGTGGACATGAGCCCGAGGTGGGAGTCCTAGATTGTGCCTATCCAATCCACAATAGACCAGTTTGACCATGAATAATTTCTATTGTAAAGTGTAAATAAATTTGAAATGTTATATTTTTCAGGATGTTGCGAGAGCATTGGTGCATATCCAAGTAACCCGACTATGGAGTGTTTCAGCTGTGACCATCTCTTTTGTATCCAGCGACCCGTCCATACTAGAAGAAGGTCTCATCTTTCTTGCAGGATATAAGCCCCTGGTACAAGAAGAGTGGCTCACTTCTAGCCAGAACATCTTTGGATCAACAACTTACTGTCCGTACCTTGAGTTCTTCATTTTCAATAGTAAGACTTTTCTATTTTATAATACTTGTCATATCTTCTGGAATCGTTGTTCTTAAAGTTTCTGAATTGTGCAGACTTTTCAATCTTTCTCAAAAAACTAAAATCAATCATTGAGTCCTGCCTTACATAACACTTACAAATATTTGAGTTGTCAATAATATAATAAAATATAATAATAAGAAATGAAAAATTTAACGCCACTAAGTTGAAATATTGAATTTTTATTAAAAAGATTGTTTGCCTTTTTATTTTTCTACTTGCACTTTCATATTATGTCATATAGTCTTCATTTCTTATTATTTTATTTTATTATTGACAACTCAAATATTTGTAAGTATTATGTTAAGGTAGGACTCGTGGCTTTATTTTTCGCCCAATTTATCTATTGACTGTAACTAGCAAATATACATTCGAAAAAAACTCCCATAATCAGTCTCTTTAATTTATTTCTTGATTTATATTTTAAACATATCTTATTGATCATAATATTCTTTGTGCAGAACATAATTTACAAGTCGACCTCTTAGTCTAGACAGAGTTCCAACACAGAGGTCACTCGTAAATTATGTTTTGCATAAAGAATATTATGATCAATAAGAGAATTGTTTAAAATATAGACCAAGAAATAAATTAATGTTACTGATTATGAGAGTTCTTCCTGAAAGATTTATTTGCTAGTTCGTAAAACTATAAATAAATTGGTAGGAAAATACAATGTGAATGTTACTTTGCTTTTATTTGTTTCTACTAATGGGTTGGGAAAATATTTTTTAGGCATTTTCACTGAAAAGTAATCCGATAAAATAGAAAAGAAGTAATATTTTTGTATATGAGCCTTCGAGAATTTTGAGCAAGTTCTTTACCGGAGTAACAACTGGAATGTAAAGATGGCCGAAGATATAGTGAGAAATGATCACTGTGATGATAATCAGTTTGGTGAGAATTTGAGTAGATTAAAACTACATCTTTATTAGACGACTTCAGAAATTACTTGCATAAGATATCACAATTTTTGACAGAACATACATAAGTGGATGAGACACTCATTCGTTTTTTTTTTTTTTTTTTTTTTTTTTTTTTTTTTCTCTCTAATGAGAACATTAAGAAATATGATCAGAATAACAAAAACAATTGAGTGACTGGATGTAGTAGGTTGGTCAGCGCCACCGCCTCCTCAGGCAGGAAGTCAGTTTTATTAAGTTATTTCTGATTTAAACGTCAATCCGTTTGACATCTGTATGAGATAAGCCCATCCTTTTCGAGGTCCATATTTTTAAGACAATTTCTTCAAACAATACAAAAGTGGTGCCAGCTTTTAGTATAATGTTATATTTATTATGCAGTTTGAAGTATTTTTATCACTATAAAACTATTGAGATACAATTAGAAGAATTGAAATCCAATTTTCCATATTTTTTTTTTGTCTACCGGAGAAAATTCCCAGTTAATCATATTTAAAATCAAATTAACCGTTAAGTTGATATAATTATATTTAAATGTTGAATAAGGACAAATAAAGGATTTTGAGTTGGAAGCCATCCATAATTGAGTGTTCGTTCGGTTGGATCAAATATGGAACCGAATGATTGACAAGTCGTTTTAAGATTGGAAAGCGATCCAGTTGACAAGTCGCTCTCAAGATGTTTCTTCCTTCCTGCATCTAGTGTCACTGAGACTAGTTGACAAGTCGGCTTAATACTGGGAAACTCTTATAGTCAGTAATTTTTGGTTTCTAAAATGAAAATAAAGATATGACTAGTTTGTTATTGTGGCTCACGCCCAGGCATTAACTATGAGGTCGTAACGCCTACTACCAGAGCACTCTTATGGACATCAGCCTGACTCTTACTCCGGGAATCCTAAATTTTGCCTACCTAGGTTTATTCGCTGAGGATATGTGTTTTTAACGAGTACTTGATATAGAACAGTCTTTGGACCATTTCTTAACGTCCCATCCGTACTACCGTACATCACCTCCCAGATAAATATATGACGATATATATAGCGAATATGACTATATTTCAAAGACAGAAATAACCACTAATTTGCTTTTTTAAATTTAATTTTCAGATTTTTGAACAACTAAAACATCAGAAGAAAACAAAATTGGTCCAAAAGGAGAACTGATTTCTATTGGTGGGTAGGCTTGAAGTTGTCTAGCACCATATGAAATCAGTACCCCTGACGGACAGGTCGCCCTCACAGGATCGTTCGTCATCATGCCAAGGTGGGACTTATTGAACAATATAACTGGACTGAAATAAATAATAATTGGAAGTCAGAGAAACATGTAAATAACAAATATGCTAACAGTAATTTTCCTTCTTGAACGAACTGATATTTTGTTACACTCACTAAAGTTCTATATGACTCAGTGCTCATTTTGAGTTACTGGCGTTTCATACTTTTCAGTTCCATAAAACGTTTCAAGAGGGGATAATTGCAGAAATTAGGTCTTCCAATTTTTAATAATTGACTATTTATGGGAATGTTTCGATCCTCTATAAACTATAATAATAATATAATAAGTCAATATGTTACGTATTTACATGAATAAGTCAGCGATGACACTCCCTAGAGAATAGTAACATGTTTAAACTTCCCTTAGAGAAACTCGAGACCACCTCTTTTTCAAACAGCGTGGAGAATTGTCAGATTGGGATTGAGAGGATAAGTCTTGTTTGTAGAAATTACTTGGGATGGTGTAAAAGTTTATTTTGGACGGTTAAGAATCGGGATTGGATTAGATTCTGGACAGTTGGCATATTTAGGTCTTCATGGGGTAATTTATTGGTGACGCAGAAGGGAGCATTAAAAATTCGACGAAGAACTTTAGAATGCGGTTTATATTGGAATGTTTCCCTGTATTCCATACGAACCATCCTCGAAAGGGCCCTCTGTTTTAAGTACTCTACGTACTAGTCCGTAACGTCGGTTTAATTCTTGTTGAGTATATGGGTTCCATGTTAGTCTGCTGCCTAAGTAGAACCCGGGATAACGTACCTGGTTGGAATCAATGTGAATAAGAAAATAAGTCTGAATATTGTGTAGTTTAATTTAAATAGTTGTCACCCTCAGTCAAATATATTAATTTTGATATATTTTAGACTACTCTAATGAAGATAAATTATGTTTACAGATCTTACAAATATCTGTTTTTCCAATTACACAAAATTCAGACTTACTTCCTTGCCTGATATGTCTGTTTCTTGGGCCTAGGGAATTTGTTATTATTCAAACTGATATATTTATTAAATATGGCAGCATTAAGGTAAATTATTTCAACTATTAATTATCGATGATAACCTCATCCTTGTGACCAGTTACTTAGTATCGCTCCCTACTTATGTTACAAAATGAGCTGATGATGAACTTAAGCTCGAAGCGTTCCCATAAAAGATCAATTATTAAAATTTGTAAAATCAAATTTCTGCATTCATCCTTTTTACCAAAGATATCTTTATGGGTGTTACTATTGAAGGCTTCTAAGGATGAAACAAATTTTTCTGTTGATGAAATGTCACTGTATAGGCACGGATCCCCGTTTCAAGCAGACATTTTGTACTCAAGTAGCGTGTATTTTGCTATGAATTCTACTCTACTTTTTTTTTTTAATTTTACAAAATAATTTCTTTATTTTAAACATTTTTATTTTGTATTCATTCCTTTTCAAAGCAACACAATTTGTTCAGAAAAAATAAATTAAAAAATTGACTACATTGGTTGTCTCTACGATTGGCAAAACTATTCCCTATAATTATTTTTTTTTTAAATTATTTTCTCTTGGATTATTACTACTCGTTTGTGAGTCTGAAGCCCGTTTTGATATACATATATCATATTACGATTATTATGTATTACAAACTTTGGACCAGGCGAGTCAAAGTAGGGACCATACTTCGCTCGGTCATTAATATTGGATGGCTAAGTAAAATAAAACATAAGGTTCATTCTACGTCAAATCAGAAAACAATGAGGACTGAAATATAACTATTAGATTGCAGTAACTATGTATATCGTTTGCTGAAATAAAATTGAAGAGAGCGTCTCTCCATTATTGGTCGGTGGGAGGACACGATTGGATTCAGAATGTTTCAAGAACAAACAAAAAATATTCACAAAAAGCGAAAAATTTTGATAGTTGCTTTCCAAGCTCTTGAATCTTTTTGTTTTCCAAACATTTAAATTATTATGGGAGTCAGTCAGCAGTTTTATGGAAAAATGCTTTGTTTTTTTACTTTTATGTATTTATTACTATCATTGATAAATTATTCTGTTAATTTTTTTAAATATTTTCTTTTGAAATGTAAAATGAAATAATGTGGGTTGAAGACGAAGCAGGTCATCACAACAGCCTGGTCTTTCTACAAACACTAGAAGGAGCTCAAGACGACAGAGTGTCGCTTCTCAACAGAAAACTAGAAAATCTTCAACTCCTAAGGAGTCATTGAAAAGACCTACCTCGCCCAAACCTGTCATTCTTCCTTGTCCTATATGTTTCTTAGAGATGCATCCGCAGTCTGGTTGTTCAATACGAGCTTTACCATGCGGTCATGTGTATTGTATCAACTGCATTACCATATTTTTAAGAAAAAGTAAATATTGTCCTATATGTTTAGAAAAAGCTAAAGTAAGCGATTTGAAAATATTGTATCTTATGTAATTATCATTTCAATACATCGTCGGCCTAAACGTGATACCTCGTAAGCGACATTTTACCGAAAATTGTTTTTTTTTACCAAAAAAAAAACTATTGTTCTAGTGGGACCTCGTATACGACATAAAACGAAAAAAAAACATGAAATACGGTTTGAAGAACCGCACCTTGCAAAAGAAATGGGAACGAAATTCTGGTGAAACCTCGTAACTCCGTCAAGTACGTTAATTCTTTACTTGGATTTGCAAACTAGCTTAAAACAATTCATGGCATGCATATACATCTCACTTAATACAAATGTCGAAAAAATTGAGGTTTAGTATAAAGAATATTTTTTTAATCAGTTTTTTGTCTCCTGTAAAGTTGGCTTTTTGCACATACGAGGTATCACGTTTAGACCGACGATATACTTAGTAAACATGTATGAAGTAGTCCGAGAAACCATGCGTCGGACAAGAAAAATAACGTAACGGCGCTGGTAGTTCAGAAGTAGCGTAGCCTTCTGAGCTCAAGATCGCGGTTTCATAACGCGACCAAGGTTTAACTTTTTTTTTTTCTTTGAGGTGAAAAAACCTTCGGATGAGACGTACAGCGACTCGCGAGACTGTACGATGTCAAATACTCGTTAAGACCTCGTAACAGTGTTTTCTGAAATACTTCTCGTCCAGGACAAATGGTATTTTTCAGTTAGGACAAGGACATCTCAGACAATGGTAGGGAGAGAATGGAGGTTAGTGAAAACGCATCTTTCACAAGTGAAAATCACTATTAAGAAAAAACAATCATTCTAAAACAAAAATTTCACAAATTGTTTATTTCTAACAAAAACAAAATATAGATATTTTACAAAAATTACAATTTATCAACAATATCACAGTTGACTGCTCAACGCAACTTCCCAAGTCCACCAAAAGATAATTGACAATTACTCAGTATTTTTTTCACCTTATCTTTCAACATATACATGAATAAATATAAAAATATAGTAAAATAAAAATGAAAAAATAAATACTTGCCAATAATTTAAAAAACTTAATTTCAATTGAGAACGACATACGATAATTATTTACAAAAATAGAACCGCTTGATATCTGTAAATCACGTAGAGTAATATATGAATATAATGAAATTACATAAGAAAATAATATGAACGAGACAGCAAAAAAAAAAAAAGGTTTCCTTTAAACACCGAAAAATAAATAAAAATTAAGATATGATTTTTTTAGTTATTTTCAAAACGTTCTACAGCAAGTAGTAATTGTTAACTTAACTTAAACATTGGTTTTCTTATTTCTACACCCTTCGTAATATTAAGTATATATTCATTTTAATATCATCTTTATATATATATCGTGGGCTTACAACAGAAAGACATTGAGTCATGACATTTTTATCATTAGTTTTTTTTTTTAATAAAATTATTTTGAATGTAAAACATGTAAAAACATACTATTCTCAAGCATATACTTTTTCACCTAAAGTAATCGGTCTTAACAAAATAATTTGTAGCAAAATTAAGAAAGGGTTTTGAATATTAAAATTGTCCATAACTCAAAACCATCTTTCCAGACTTAGTGCCTTTCGTTTGTAAGCCCACGATATGATACATAGTTATAGAATCACTTTTCCAATTTTATGAACATTAAAGGTTGTTAGGTATTTTAGTAATTTAAAATTATTTTTCTAAAATAAAATTTGAGGAGTGACGAATATCATACCATCTTATTTCTGTTGATTGAAAGTAAAAAAAAATTTCAGACACTGATGATGAGAGTGCTTCTTGAAACGTTTGTAATTGCTATTTCCTGAGAAGGAAAAAAATAAATAAGAAAAGTAATGCTATAATTATATATTATATATGAATTATGAATCTTCTTACACAACCCAAAAAGTAATGTTCATTTATGTAAACCTCACTATGTGACAACTACCATATTTTTCAGGATAGCCTTAAGGTCTGTCTGCCTTCCGAGTTTTCCTATCTTCTCCTTTGAAATTCAATTCTTGTTTTAAAATATTAATCTATAAAAATGGAAAAAAAAAAAAAAAATTGCGGTAATGCATTCAAAAATCCATATACATTATTATTTTAGTTCTAAACACTCGGCTTAGCTGAGTATTCTGTAAAGAACTAAAATAAAAATAAGATAAACTTTTTTTACTTTTTGGGTTGTGTAAGATTCTTAATTTATATATAATATATTTTTACAGCACCACTTCTCGAATTTATTTTTTATCTTATCAAGAAATAGCAATTAAAAACCTTTCGAGAAACACTCCCATCATCAGTATCTATTATACTGAGTTTTCACTTGGTGTTTAAATATAAAAGTCCACTCAAATATCTATAAAAGGAAGATTCTGATTGACAGAAGGAATGATATATACTGATCATGGGAGAAATGATGCTGTAATAATAGATTATATAACACTATAAATATCTCATTCTTTGTAAAAATACAACATGGTGTAGTTAACTTCCGAGTTACAGATATAATAACATGAAATATAATACATAGATACTTATTTAAATATAAATCATGTAACCTAATCCTTCACTTTGAAATCAGTAAGGCTTAAACGGGTATTTAAATAATAAAACAAAAATATTGTCTATTCCACAAAGATGGAAACTCGATTTCGGATTTTCGCACGATAGGATACTTCTTTATACTAAAGGTATAAGAAAGAAGAAAAGTAAATATTTCAGAACAAACAAATTCCTAACTATAAAGAGCAGGGATTTCCTAGTTGAAAGTCCGGCCACTACCTGATTTATCTATAGAACTCTGGTGGACCGCCTGACTCAAGTGTGGGAGCCCTAATTTTGCCTATTCAGGTTTAATTACTTAGGTAAGGGGTTACATGATACAACTGTTTAAGAGAACGAGATCTTGAAAGTATCGCAGAAACATAAAATGAAGATTTTTTCGGAAAGCATTGAGTGGCCTGCGCTTTATACAATATAAATCTCATGCCCATGCTTTAACTGCGTGGTCATATCGCCTACTACCAGAGTGCTCTTTCGTCACTCTGGTGGACATGAGCCCGATTCTACTATGGGAATTCTAAATTTTGCCTACCCTAAATTTCTATTCACCTAGGGTAGGGATCTTTAACGAGTACCTGACATCGTACAGGCTCGGGACCATCACTTAACGTCCCATCCGAAGGACGGCGTGCTTAAGTTTATTTTACCTCCCACATAAAATAAACTAAGGGCTTCGGCCGGGTTTCCAACCCACGATCTTGAGCTCAGTAAGCAAGCACGCATAGTACTGAGCTACCGGCGCCCCCTGATTTTCAATATAAACCATTTTAAATCTATTTGTACAATTATTCTGATCTCAGTCCTGAGTATTAGAGACACAATATCAAATAAGAAACTATATATATATATAATTATTACAATATAATGGAGTGTCATTAATAAATGATTTCTCTTTCAAAAAAAAATATATAATTTTTTTTCCAAAAATTAAAATTTTATTCTAGAAGCAACAAGTTTTATTTATTTGTATATACTATAGAGTAGCTTCATTTTAATACAGCCATAACAGGAATTGCGTGATTTACAATTTATTTAAAACAACTAGCTTTTTTTGAGATTTGTAGATCAATGCATTTTTGGAAACATAAGGACTCAGAAAACCGATGTTATAATTTTTGCGGTTAACTGAGGAATTAAAAGGATATAGTAACTAAGTACTTGGCTAATATGCATCGTTCATAAGGCCAAAAAAAGAAAAAAAAAAAACTAAGTACAGTTTGAAACGCAAAAAAATAAATACAATGTAAAATTATCATTAAATTATCAATTATTTTATTGGTTAAATATTTTAGTGGCCTTAATAACTTTGGTGAGTGAGGAACTTTATTTTTATCATGGGCGCAACAACTGAACTCTGAGTCACGGCCTTCTGGATCAGCCTTCGAGGTCCTGTGCAGCTGCCCTCCCAAGTAGGATCCTGAAAATGCGCAACACCGCTCGCTCTTCCAACATACACCTCCCAACACGCCTGGTCCCATGGATTCCCTCTGATAATGACTTCTTTGGGACTTGTTGTCCATGTTTCAGAGCCATAAGGTAATTAACACTATACGAATCACGGCTTTGTAAATTGTCAGGTTTGTTGCATTTACTTTTATAATAACTGAAATTAATAAAACATCCTTGTTTGAAAAATAAATTAATCACTGTCAACAGTCTCGTTAAGCATTATAAGTTAAAAAACAGCTTTCTTTGTATAGATTGTCATTTAAATTGAAGAAAACTAAGTCAATAATCGTCATAAAATAACTCAAAACGAATAATGAGTACGTTTCCTCTAGTTGAATAGAATACAAATGTTTTGTCACATGAAGACGAACAAATAACAAATCAACACGTTTTGTTTAAAAACTCCGAAATAAGACTTTAGTTCTATTGATTATTATATTTAACAGTACAAATATACAAAGCTTCTTAAAACTTGTAAAGAGCAATTTAATGGTCCGGTTCAAGAGCATTTCACTAAAATCCTAATATAATTTTTTACTTGTTCTCGCTACTTCTCAAAGTAAAAAATAAATTGAAAACAAAATATTCATTACTATTACACATTGCCTATGAGATTATTTCTGATTTTTTAAAATCTATCTTATATAATTTTAACACTGACAAACCAGAGACTATGCATAGTGAAAGCACAAGAAAAATTATGAGAACCGACCCAATCGAAGTGCATTTAGTCACGAAACCACTTGTATTGTTTACAACAAAGCCTGGCATGTGTATAAATAACAATAACAATGGGAGACTTAGTGAGTTGAAGTAGTCATATTTAGCATAAGTCCATTTACAAAGGAATACTAATTAAGTAATTTTAAATCCGTTTTCTATCGACCAGAAAGATGCAATAAAAAAATAAATAAATAAAAATAGAAACTTGCTAATTTTGTTCATGATATTTTATGATTACATAAACAAAAAAAATTTTAAAGGATTATTATAACAGAGAAACGAATCTAAAATAATAAATATTATTAGTGACTTCTATAGAGTAATATCACAGAAAAAAAATTATAAAACAATTAACCCATTTTAGCATTTTCATATTGTTTCGAACTTCTCAAAAATATAATTGTATTATCTACTAGTACTATTGTAAATCAAAATGGATTTTAATATCGTAAAATAAAAATAAATAAGAAAATATAAAATATATCCTGACTAAAATATAATAAACATTTATACACATAAGTTAATTAATATATACATTATTTTTTGTCATCTTTCAATATACACATTTATCATCAGTATAATGAATTTTTTTATAATAGAAAAATGTATTAATCCATACGAATGACAAGGGATTTTTGGGCATTGCCCAAGAAACATGAACTTTTCAGTATTACTTCTGACATATTGTTCTAATGAACTTAGATGACTAGACTAAATACTAATACCCTGGCCCACGCGGACCTTCTCCAGAGGCCTAAGTTCCAGATCAAAATTTTTTGGAGCCTCGAAGATGAGGACAATCGTTGAGCCCATACGAAATTCACCCACTTCTCGTCCCTTCGTCCAGTCCAGATTCAATCGTGCTTCAGAATCTATTTTTTCATTACGACTGTTCGTATGCAGTTTCTGTAACAAAAACAATAATATTAATTTTTGTATATATTACATTTAAACAATGTGTCAGAGTTTATTAGGTTATGTAGATTAAAAACCACAAAAATAAATTGTGAGAAGAATTATGTTGTGGAAAATACATTTATTATTGTTTAAAGAGACTTATTTCTTAGAATTTCTCTCGGTAAATATTTAAAAAAATAAGTAATTGATGTTACTGATTTCCTTATTTGTCTGATGGTAAGAGATAAAACTTGTTTATATTTTCACATCACTTATATAATAATGAATTGTGCAAAATGTCTGCAAGGATAAGAAAATGTTATTTACAATGCATGGAATAGATGTACGTGCAGAAAGTGAATCCTGAAATCGGAAAAATTAATTTGAAGTGACACCAAAACATAATTGAGTTGAAGAGTAAAACTGACGGTATGAAACTTAAAATATACATTACTCGAATTTATCGAGTCTTTCTAGAATATCTCAAGCTATCATTCAAAGATAGTTATTGTTCCGCATGGTATTGTATGTTCCACAAAAAAAAAAAAAAACTTTCAACTCCTTACATTTTGTTAAGAATGGTTGACATTTCAAATTGACCAAACAGCTCTGTGATAAAACGAATAATTAAAGATAAAATTATTAAATTGTAGCAAGATACGCAAGATTATAATTATACTAGACAGGGAGAAAAATAAACAGATCAAATTCCTAACTGTACAGCCACGGGTATTCCAAGTTGAAATACCAACCCCGTTCCTTACAGGTAGTATAAGTATATCATTTTTGTGGAATAGATAATATTTCAAAAATAAGTTTGTTTTATTTATTTTTTCAAGTTTCCACAATGAACCATTCTTAACATCATATAAAGAAGGGGATTGGAATTTCAACTTGGGAATCCCCAAGGAATTTGTTTAGTCTGATATCGTTTTCTATCCATCGTTATCTTGTGAGAATTTAATAATTTTATCTTTAATTGTTTTGCCACTATTAAAAAATATACAGAAAAACGAATGTTTAAAAAAAAATAGTGTCTATTTCACAAATTATATGAAATATATACTCGGAAAGGCGGAATAGGTCGGCTCCAGGCTGTGGCAAGTGTGGGGCCTGGCCTCTCACAGTAAGCCGCATCCTGGAGGAGTGCCCTGGATATAAGGAAGTACTAGAGGCCATGGGTTTGAGAACAAGAGACCTACATGAGATGCTAGGAGATAACTCAACTATAAAAACCGGCCTATGAACTTTTGTAATTTAAATGTTACCTTTCCATTCTGAATGTTTTCAATTTTGTGTATAGCACCAACTTGTGTTGAACCAATAAAACGATTTTTTTTTTCGCGCTATGGTAGATATGAGCCCGAGTCCTAAATTTTGTTTACCATAAATTTTTATTCACTTAGGATAGTGGTCTTTCAACGAGTACCTGACATCGTACAGGCTTGGGACCATAGTTTAACGTCCCACCCGAAGGACGGCATGCTCAAGGTTTTTCACCCTTCAATATGTCCGGGTTTCTCAACTTAAAAGTAGTTAATCATTGAAAAATATAGTAAAAATGAGTGGTTACCTGATCGTCGTAGACTCTGATGGATCCGACATTGGTGGCGCCGACAGCAGTCATACTGAAGTAGCCATGTTGCCAGGTGCCTGCGTAGAGAGCACGTTCGTTGAGGACGAAGAGCCCTGGGATCCATCGGGCCACGGACGGGTTCACACTTAGCAGCTCACCTGTTCCACGACAAACATTAAACAAATCATCAACATAGGCCATTTTAAAAATGATCCTTATAACTATAACATTAATTATGATGGCACAACGACTTTCACTCTCCAGATAAATATATATATCTACCTACCTTTCTTGTCCTCTATCATTACTTTAATTTATTTCCCTCTTTATATTCATACTAAGTTCATTAATATATTTTAGATGATCTATTTATTCTCATTTAACAAAATGAATATATTGTCTCTATTACTTCCCCAGTTATACGAAGTATAGGAAAATTTATGCAAACAGTCAAGAGTTCGATGCGGAGTTATCAACGGAATTGCATGTTTTCCTCCAGATTTATTTATAAAAATGCAAATATAAAATCAATAATAACGCAAGAACAAACATAATTTAGACATTTCCCATAGAATAGGTACAAATATCATGAACAATTATTATTACCACAAAGTGGTCATCGTTACTGGTCAAGTGGTTAGGCCAGTTACGATGGCTAACAATAAGTGGGAAAATGGAAAATACACCATATACGTCAAACTAACTTTCAATCTATATTGAACTGGGAAATTGGGCCTTTAAGATGGAGTTAATAGAAGACTGCTGGGAGGTGGGAGGTAATTTTATTTGGCGGTGAGGAGAATATTTAGTTTTAGATAATTATATATTAAATAATACAGAAACATCGATACAGAAAATATCAAAAAGAAAAACATCGATATCATTGATATATCTCGTATTGATATAAATTTCTATTTCATCACCACCCTAAAAGCATGAGTTTTGACTTACCCTTAAAGTGGCGTCTGAAGGAGACATGCCAGTCGGCAGGGCTGTGGAATCTATGGTAGTCCCCAGGAGCCAGGTAGATCACACAGTGGTAAAGATCGTTATTGTCAGGGTCGTGCAGAAGTCGTCTCCTATAAGCCTCCCAGTCATTGGCAGGATTGTTCTTGGGCCTGTCCAAACATAAGAAAACAAAATATTATAATATATGATCATATTTGTAGAGGAATAATATACCTACTCTTAAAAAAATGTAGTCAAAAAGAGCCCATTTGTAAAACCCATTCATTTTCATAAAAATAATAAATTATTATCACTCGGGATTTATATAAAGTTCTAAGAAATAAAATATATATAAAAAAATTTATTTAATAAAGAATATATGGGAAAAATCTCTTCCAATAAGATTGTTTAAATAAAACTGAATTCAGTAAACCAAATGTTGAAAATGTATTGAAAAACTATCGAACGAAATTTCAAAATAGGCTTTGTAACTTGTCACAACAATGAAAAAGTACAAAAACCAAAATCATTTAAAATCTATTATTTTTATTTATCAATTATTTTATTGAATATTACCATTTAGTATACTATTACCTATTCTTAAAATAAAAGGGTCAGAGACAGGATTGGGTGGGTGAGGTGAAGGCAGGCTGGCCCGGTAGTTCACATTAACTGTCTACAGAGTCCAGCACCATCTAGGAGGAGCGTTAGGTCACCAAACAGCATATAATTTAAGAAAAATATAATAAACAAAAAAATATATATAAAGTTTAATGTGTACTCACTTGAAGGTAGATATTTCATTGGAATTAATGTCTTTGCACATTTTCACAGATTCATTTTTCCATGAGATTTCCCCAAGAAAAGCTTTGAGATTGTATGTGACACCTTTGACTTGTTCTATTTGAAAAGAGTTCACTCGACCACAATTTATAACTGTTCCATCCGCAGGCGAGACCTAAAATAAAAATGGTTCATGGGTACTAATGTCTATAAAAACAAAAAAAAGTTCCAAATTTTTTTGCATTTCTTTCTTGAAGAGGAAGGGCTATAGTATGGTGAGCTTAAAGAGAAAATTCTAGAAAAATAAAAAGTTGAGCTAATATTCTTCAGTAGACTTATTTCAAGGCAAACCAAGGCGTCAGGATCAACTTAATAAAACTTACAAGGGCATAATCCACAAAAAAATCCCACTCGAAGAAACTAGTCTCGAAAAATTCCGCAGATAAATCATATGTTGATGTTTTTTCTCAAAAGACGGGTGAAACTGAGTCTAAATTGAATCCCAGTACATTTTACACTAATTTGATAATTTCATGAGTTCTATGTAAGTCAATGCTTCCCAGTGTGCCATGGTGAGTGAGTTTTTGACGGTGAGTGTCGTGATGTTAACGGTATGAGAGCTACTCCCTACAACTCCCATCCCCCAGCTGAACGAGATACATTTCCAGGTTTTATCCATTAGTTAAAAAATATCGTTATTTATATATACAGTAAAACCCCTCTTTACGGACACCTCTCCTTACGGACATGCGATGTCCCGGCCCAAAGTATAGGAAAACAATGTATTTTTACACCCCTCTTCCAAGGGACACATTTCCTTACGAACAATTTTGCGATGTCCCGGCCCGAAGTATAGGAAAACAATGTCATTTTACCCCCTTCGCAACGGACGCGGACAACCAATTTTTCGATATCAAGAGATAAATTTATTTCTCCTAAGCAGACACTTACAAAACCAATCATTTGAAAAACGTGATTTTGAATGCTTTTTATTATTCGTAGAATTCGCTGTTTGTGAAACAGGCATAGTTTCTACTGTTTGGGTTTATTAACTTAAAATCCCAAATAACTATTATTATGTGTGCTTTATCTAATTATCTATTGTTCGCTACCTGTATATAGTATTAAACATAAAAACAAATCAAATGTTTTGTATGTGAACCTACATACATATAATAGTTTTTTTTTTTTTTTTTCTAACCCTTCCTTCCTCAACGGACAATTTTCTTGGTCCCGTGACTGTCCGTTGCCATCAACCAAAATTAAAGAGTAAACGATTTTTTATCTATGGCGTCTATTCGCAAATTTCTACGAGTTGTGCCTTGCACATTATAAGTGGCGAGTCGAGGGATACAAAATTTTCATGAAATAAGAAACGCTGCCTATTTCTCGAAGTTGATTCGTTACACTAAGTCGTTCGATTTTGAAAATCAATGTTTATTTAATTTCAGGCTAAAAATATATAAACAGACAGATGTATGGAGCGCAGTCCTCTGAGGGAAAGTTCATGTGACACCGGATATTCCTTTATTTAGATATTTCTAAGTTGAGAAACGAGGACATATTGTGGAAACTTATAACAAACTCATTTTTGAAATATTGTCTATTCCACAAAAATGTTATACATATACTACCGGTTTCGGGCATTACACCAAGGTCAGGTTTAGTTATAAACTGTCAGCTGGGTGCGAACCATCCTTACACATTATGTAACGGGGTTAAATTTCAACTTGGAAATCCCCTGGCTGTACAACTAGGAATTTGTTGATATTTTTTCTCTGTCTAGTTAGTATAAGTGTTAAAAGTACAATAATAGAGTCAGTTATTGTGACTCAAGCCCGGGCTTTAACTACAAGGTCATATCGCCTACTACTAGAGCGCTCTTTCGTCACTCTGATGGACATGAGCCCGACTCTACTATGGGAGTCGTAAATTTTGCCTACCCTAAATTTTTATTCACCTAGGATAGGGGGTTTAACGAGTACCTGACATTGTACAGGCTCGGGACCATCGCTTAACGTTCCATCCGAAGGACGCCGTGCTTAAGTTCATTTTACCTCCCAGATAAAATAAACTAAAAGCCTCGGTCGGGTTTTGAATCCAAGATCTAGAGCTCAGTAAGCAAGCACGCATACCACTGAGCTAGTGGCGCCTTCTACGATAATATATATAAATAAATCTGTAACCTGGTAACTCTTGGCAATGAGATTTACTTGTGGGATTCACTTACCCACTGAGGTTCGTGTAAATAATAGTGTTATAAATAAAATATTACAAAAATAATCAGTGAAAAATAAAAGATAACAGGCGCTGAATTTAAAACGGATGGTTAAAAAGAAAGTTTGCAATGAAGTTCATAATATTATGTCCTGTAGCAGTATTGATTTTGAAACGGAGAACTTCAGAGCATACTTTCTACCTCCTTCAACTGAGGTCGCGGCATTTATTGAATTTTCGCTCTCGAGGTGTTCCCGATGTAGCTGGGAATCGCGCACTAACCAGGTGACGTCCACCGATATCCTGGCCACCCTGGTTTGAATCATCTTCGTTTTGGATTTGGAAGTTGCGACCCATACGACATTAGAACAGGAGCAGCGGTCTAAGAATAGCTTGGAGGGTACACTCAGAGGTCAGTTTTGACTTCCTCGAGTTTTAAATGTATACAAACAGTGAGCGAAACAACAAATCTAAACTAGACACAACACTTGTTAACAGCAGTTCTCCTTACATTTTGTAAGGCTGCACATGACCCAACTGGGGAACATACTGAATGCTTAAGAAGAGAAACGAGAATATGGTAGGTATATGAGGGTGATTGAAATATTGTAGTTGGATCAGTAATTGTCGTGGGCATTTTTTCTCGCCAGTGGGATAGGATTTGCCTTATAGATGCCCCTTAATTTCTGAAATAGTTAAAAATTATTTCGTGGACTCTAAGGCCCTTATCTAATAATTCAAAAGTGCTCATACCAATAACTATAAAAGAACTTCCACTAAGCTAATTTATTTAGATAAAATAAAATCAATGCTTGTAATGCACACACGTCATTGGGGCAATGAATGTCTATTACATAAATAAACATCAGCTGTTAGGTTTGATTAATGTGTGTCTAATCAATAAAAAGAGTTTAGACTCTGATAACAATAATGATTAAAAAGAGAAAATAACGTTAAGGAATTATACAAGATAAAAAGGCATTCTTCCTACAATGATTTACTAATTTATGGGAATAAAGTGATTTTATAATGCCGAAATAACGTTTAGAAAGGCCCGTTAAACATGAATCAAGACACAGTCGGAATAGGAACCACAAAATTAAAGCTTCGTAAGATAAATGCCGCTTTTTAAGATTTTGTAGAACAAAATGTCTCCAGACATCTTGGCGTCTTGCACATTTTTTCATAAATATTAAACTAGAGGCAAGGGTGAATGCACTTAAATTTTTAATTGAAAATGTCATTTCTTTTTTCTTAGATCTGATTAGATTTTGAATAAAATTGTACGAAACTGAAGGCCGCTATACTTAATGACCCTAATATATTTCAACTTACAGATTGTTTCGAAGGTTTTTAGTTTTATGTGAAATTTTCCAAAAATCGTGCCAACTTTACCTATTCGCTCCATTTGTGCAAAAATGGTCAATCCTGTAGAGAAAGAAGCAGCAGAAGCATGTAAAATGGGGTGTTTGGCTTAATATTCTTCAAAAGAATGCGTTTAAATGGCGTTACAATTTATTTCTACATTTGTTATTGTTTTTATGTGATTCATACCAGGGCTTCAATTACGAGGTTAGATTGTCTTCTACCAGAGTTTTTCGTACCGCTGGTGGACACGAGGCCTACTCTACTCAGTGAGTCCTAAATTTAAACCCAGGTAATTATTATTGGGGTAGGAGTCTTTAATGAGTACCTGACATAGCACAGGTTCGTTCCCTCAGAAGGACGGAGTGCTCAAGGTTCTTTTACAACATAAAAAACCTAAGGCTCCCGGCCATGAATCAAACTTGAACGTAAAGGACAATAAGAAAGCATGCTTCCTCTGTGCTATGGCGCCCCCTGCTTCATCTGAAACCATTCCTCCATCAGAAGAAATCTTTTTTCCGCAATGACGATAAATAAATAAAGTTTTCACATAGCAGCTACAAAAGTTTCAATTAATGGTGTATACGAATAATAATTAGGGGAGTTAAAGTCAATAGGCAAAGACTTACACTACTTTAGTTCAGTCCAACTATAGTGAGCATGAGGTGTACACATGTCGATAATCTTATACATTCACATCCTGTTCGTCATAATCATTTGTGATCATAAGATTACTGAAATGGCTAACTTGGCAATAGGAACAAAGGAAAGAAAAAAAATGGCCACTCATCAAATAAGAAAGAAGAGTGTTATCGCAGAATCCTTGGAAATCGAATCAACTTATGTAATACTAATTTTAAAAGCCGAAAGCAAAAGAGACATATTTTACAAGATGGATTATCAAATTTAGCTTATTGAATAAATATATCAAAAATAAAGCGGGCGCAAGTATCTCAGAGGGGGCATTTACAGAGGATGCAACCAGACAGACAGATAGATTGCCGAGGAGGATACTGGAGGGACACCCGGGAGGACAAAGAAGAAGAGGTAGACCCCGCTTACGTTGGCTGGAGGACGTGGAGGACGACCTCAGAATGATGGGTGTGAGAAGATGGAGACGGGAGGCCGAGGACAGAGTAGAATGGCGGAAGATTGTTGCGGAGGCCCATGTTCTACAAGGACCGTAGCACCAGGGAAAGTAAAGTAAAGTAAGTAAGTATCTCAAAGGCCTTGAGAACGCCAACTTTCGGATAGGATGTCAAGTACTTGTTATAGACCCTAACCTAGGTGAATAAACCTAGGTAGGCAAAATTCAGGACTCCAACAGAGTCGGGCTCATGTACACCAGAGCTACAAAAGAGCGCTTTGGTAGTAGGCGATATAAGCTCGTAGTTAAAGCACAAGCAAGAGTCACAATAACTACTCAAAAATAAATATTCGCGAAAAAAGAAACCTAACAACAAGGCATCCGTAGAATGTAATATGTACTTGGGGACATCATCTAATGAAAGTCAATGACTCAAGTCTAGAGAGCGCGGATAGTTCAGATATAGTTTCCTCGGTAATTAAGTGTAGGTAGGTAAAATTTACGACTCCCACTGTAGAATCGAGCTCATGTATACCAGGGCGACGAAAGAGCGCTTTGGTAGTAGGCATTATGACTTCGTAAAGCCCAGGCATCACAAAAACTAACAAACACATCCCATGTTTTACATTCTATGTCCCAGAAGTAAATCCCTTTATATAATTTTTGAACGAGTGGCAGTATCAACATGTGACGAATTGAAATATTCTTCATATATGTGGCATTACGTTGACTCATCCCTCCACCAGAGGGGCTGTAAGCACACTAATTTTAAAATCTCCAATGGAAAAATGATCAAGTACTTCACTTAAAAGGTCTTTCAAAACATTTGGAGGGGGGAGGCGACCTCCCTAACGAAACATTTTTTCTACCGTTTTTTATATGTGTAGTTTTCTTAAGAATGTCACCGAGTAAAGGGGGTCATTTTGAAGATCTTATTCTACAGAAAGACTTTTGTCTGAAAGTATTTTTAGCAGTTAGTCAAAATGGTGGCAAAAACTCCATAGTAAAAATGTATTAAGGTAAGTAAAAAAATGTATTAAGTATGTTATTTGTTCAAAATATATTAGGTTATCTGTTTTCTTATATAGTTTCCTGAATAGTTACAATTTTCTCAATACCACCATTACAATAGCGCAACAAAATATCTTCAAAATGTGCCCTCAACCACAAGTTGAGTAGGACAAAAGTTATTAAGGGGGGTCACTTTATTGCAATTTGGTTCTTGAAACAAATCCTTATGAAGTGTGTTGTTTTTAAAAAAAGTATGTTGCAGAAATCAAAATTGTGTAAATCAGTTCCCTAGCTCAAATTTTTCGTAATCAACTAAGTTTTCATTCTCTCTCTAAACTGTTTTCCACTTCGACCAATTTGGATGAAAATCAATTTTGAGATGAGCCCCCCTACTATCCCTTTGCCTAATTCGCCTAAAAATGAATAGATATGGTCCTCGTGGCGTTTTGAATCAATAAAATTTCAATGTCAAATGCAATATAAAATTTCATGTCGATATGTTGATTCTATCAGGAGTCCAGATACACAAACATGTATTTTTTTTCTCATTTTTGGATTCAGGGGGTCGGAAAACAATGCATCTCGATAAAAACTCAACAATTTTTGACCTATTACACAACTTCCCCTGCACGACCTATAGGATAGACTATAGTCGGGGAAGTGAAAAAAGGAAAATGTAATTAATCATATATATATTTTTTATGCATAATTAATCTTATCAGAAACGTCAGACGATATTTAGTTAAAAAAAAAAAAAAGATATACATATAAATACAAGAAATATGAAAGACCGAGGTACAACTGTCATATCGAAAAAAAACAAGATGAATTATATTTATTACAACCATTCAACAGCTATCTCAAAAAGAAAATTAAGAGAAAAAAAAGTTGGTTCAAATCCCGAGACAGATAATTATATTATTTAAATTATATTGAATTTGCCATTGGGATAAACTAGAGAAGAATCAGGAACAGATCCAAAATTGCAGGATACAATCAAAAATTAACTTCCCGCATTTACAGTACCCGCCATTAATGCCCAGACGTAGATGGCATAGAGACATTAGACACTTGTCAGGAAACTGTCACATTTTACAGAAATACTCTTGTAAGAAATTTGTTCTCGTAAAAAATACACTATACTTCTAGAAAACATTGAAAATATGTTTTTTCAATGGTTCTCTGATTAAACTTTTCGATATTTTTAATTATACTCTGTCATGACTAAAAAATAAGCTTAAATATTAAATTGAATTATAACGAAAAGACCCTTCGGACTACTGATATCATTAAAATTGGACGATGATCATCATTCTCATTGACTAACAAACTCACCACAATTGGCTTCTCAAACCGATATGGAAGGGCTAGGAATTATTAATAGGAAGCCGCATGCCGTTGCATAAAGCCGGAGGATTCAAGTTTCTCAGGAGCATGATAGTATCAACTCGAAGATCATTATAATTGCTAGGTCGCACTCAACTTTACACATATTAATAAACCAACATCTGGATTGAAAACCGAACGTAAGTATTGAATATGCCGAGGCCAAAAAAGAAAAAAAAAAAAAAAAAAAAAAGTATTGAATCTATCAAAAGCACAATAAATGTACAAAATTACAAACGCCTTCGGATAGTAAAGCGTGATGATATGTAGCCTAAAGCCTTCCTTGAAAAATATTCTAAATGTAGGTGAAAACCGCATCGAAATCTATTCACGGGTTCTGAAGTTTATCGCAATTACACAAAGATAGCTTAGCACACAGAAATCGTATTTTATAGAAGTGGAGATTTGTTTAAGATAAACGTATTTTTCCTGAGGTTGCTACCGCACCATATAATCTGGTTTGAAATCTCTACAATTTTGAATACGGTCCTCATTTACAGTCTCGGTTCACATTTGCGGAAATAACGCGAAAACAGTTAGTCCCATCGGAAAGTTGGAGTTTACAAAATGATAAATAAACATTTAGGTTTGGGCACAGACAGTCGAACAAAAACAATGGGTTTCTTGTTTCACCTACGAAATTCTACAAACGCGAAGAAAAAGTTGATGACTCATTCTGTAAGCGTAGTAAAGCATATCTTCGGATTTACACGCATAGAACCAGGGTTGGGTCAGTGAAATATTTGGAGTATTTTATGCGTTATCACTGAATGTTTCATGTATTTAACCCATTGTTGTCTGAGGCATTACCCCTTGAGGGCGCCAATAGTTCAGAGGTCGATCAACGATCGCGGGTCTAGGAGGTAAAAATAACCTGGGACGTTAAGCCATGACCCCGAGCCTCTCCGATGTCAGATATAAAGAGGGGAATAGATAACTAAATCTGGGTAGACAAAATATAGGACTCCAACAGTAGAGTCGGACTCATGTCCATCAAAGCGACGAAAGAGCGCTCTGGTAGTAGGTGATATGTATGAACTCATAGTTAAAGCCTGGACATGAATTACAAAAACCAACAATACCCCCCCCCCCCCCACCACTTGAAACCTCCACTCACTATTATTCAACACTGGGTTCCTTAGTACAATATTTATGAAGATTATGTTTACTGAAATCTTATCATCATGAAAATGGCGGGTAGATAACGGAAATTAACCAACCTCCTGGTGCTGCCTCTAACAACATGTCAATCAGGTTTGTTTTTTTTTTCACTAATTTTCTTTAATATACACTCAAAATAGATGAATAATTGGATATTATCTACATTATTTTAATGAAGTATTGAAAAAAAAATTCAAAGCAAAAAAAACATATCTTTCCATTATATAAAATTGATACAGACAAATAAAAACTCCTGTGTCCTAAAATATTCTCGAAATTATTCATAGCTGAAATTTGGAATGAGAATGGCTTTTAGTTCATGTACTGTGGAAAAAATTTAAAAAAAAAACTATAATAAATATTTAGGACTATTTCCATCAAAAAAATGTGTCAGTCATTAGTCTGCGATAATGTGATGTAATGTTATAAAACTGCTAAACTCGGAGATGTTTTTACTTATATTATACCGAACCGAAGAACGGCGTGCTCAAAGGTTTTTTTACCTCCCAGATAAAAAACCTAAGAGCCGCGGTCGGGTTTCGAATCCGCGATCTTGAGTTTAGAAGTCAAGCATGCTACCTCTCAGCGCCCTTAATTTTTGTATATATTTTATGTTGTCCTTTATGTGTATGCAGAAAAATAATATTCTAAATGTAACAAATCCTGCTTAGCCAGGTCACCATTTAGCTTTATACTCTATATGTTTTAGGATTGATATATAGAATTTTCATTTACTATACGAAGGTGTACGAAGGAAAAGTTATGTAATCCGTCGGAAATTTTACGTTTTCACTTTAATTTCATGTTTTTCGACTCCCTGATTTCAAAGAAAAAGAAATCTGTGTGTCTGTGAACATGACTCCCGATAGAATGAATTTATCGAAATGAAATTTTATAAGTGTATCCATAATCCCGTAAGGACGACACATTTATTTTCAGCCTAATCAAAGAGAAAGAGGGATTAGGGAGGAGGCTCAACTCAAAAACTATAACAACTCCCGTTGTAATGCAAGTATTGACCCGAAATTTCAAATGTGAATTCAAAAGTCCATAAGGACCGACACATACAGAGGGGGGTCAACTCAAAAATACCCATAATTGCCGATGTAATGAATGTATCGACACAACATGTAGTATGAGGATTGAGAATCCCATATGTAAGTCAACTATTGATAGTAAAACCGTATTGAACCAACTCACGAGAGGTTTATGTACATGGATGGGACGAACTCCATCCTTGAGCTGTCGTGTGAAGAAATGACAAAGACAGTTGTAGGTCTCCACTGGCTGTGACATCTCTGTGAGGTCCACTCCAAACATCCTGGCGTAGCTACCGTAGACAAGGGGACGGAGCCTGGCCGGGATCGGAGTCTCTGAGATGGAACCAAACATTCGAGAGAAACTCTTCAAAGGTAGCGCCTTGTAGCATGTTACCTATAAAACAGAAAAAATAACTGTTAGTTACTTGAGTATGTGAAGAAAAATATTCCACAGAAATGTTTACATTTTTGTATAGCCAAGTTACTGTGAAGCACTTGCATATGGAATGGAGGGAAGCGAACCCCTGCCAGCAACTACACTTTCTTCATTGAGACCACTCTTAATCGTTCAGGAAGGTGAAGGACATTTTATTTATGAGTACATATTTATTCAATCATCAGTTTATAATGCTTTAATAAGGCCATCACCAAATGATTTGTGAAGCTGTGAAATGAAGTGACTACAGAGAACTTCTAAAGTGGAGGCCTTGGATCTAGTCTGGTTCATCGGCTTGGTTATCGTAACTAGTAAGAGGAAAGCAATTGGGAAACAGGCGGTTGAGCCAAAACCAGAAGAACCTAGGTCAGCAGAGCAGATTTTCTGAAGAAAGGGAACTGGAAGAATTTGGGCTCCTTAAAGATGATGTAGCAGCACTAGCGCCCAAGACCCTCCTCCCCCCCCCCCCCCTCAGTCCTTGACCCCAGTATGATAGTCAATTCATTTCACAGCACTACGACCCTGCGCCAGGGACGACTGCAGGCACGCCGGTGGTCGCTCCCGGCGCCCCACTGCACTACAGCCAGAGAGCGCTGTCCTTTCACCCCGAGCTCTCTCGGCGCGCCGGAAAATGTCGGAGAGGGATGATGATGAAGTATGATGATTTTCAGGAGCTTAAGGGCGGTGATTAGGGGGAATATTCCATTGGAGAGGGGCGGGAAATATAATGAGGATATATTTATTATAATAGCTTGATTACTACAGATTAATTTTTCAATTTTAATCAATTAAAGATGGGTGCGGGCACGTATGAACATCGGTGCATTGTGGGAGACGTCCGTTTCGACGTTATATTGAGAGTTGATTTTCTGAGGGAGAACAATGCCCGGCTGTCATTCAAAAAGGATGATGAGGCATGGGCGCCAATGCAGAGTCGTGGCCGGCTTCCCGTTCCAGAGGGTGGCCATCGACATCCTGGGGCCGCTACCGCGAACACGTGGTGACAACACGTACATCCTGGTGGCGGCCGACTACTTTACGAAGTGGATGGAAGCGTACCCGCTGAAAAATATTGAAAGCGAGACGGTGGCGAACACACTCATTCAGGAGTTCTTCACTCGCTATGGGGCTCCATATGAGCTGCACACCGACCAGGGCCGCCAGTTTGAATCTCGCCTCTTCTCCGAGCTGGCAGCCAAGCTGGGAATAAAGAAGACCCGCACCACCCCCTACCACCCGGAGTCGGATGGCTTAGTTGAAAGATTCAACAGAACTTTATGCAGCATGCTCCCATTACGCCAGAGATCGGCAAGACAATTGGGATGAGTCTCTGCCGCTGGTAATGATGGCGTACCGATCGAGCAGACATGAGACGACCGGTCTTACGCCCTGTTCGGGAAGTTAGGCTGCCCATTGACATGGGTAACCTGAAGACGAGACTAAACTCGATGATTTTGTGTCGCGACGAGTCCAGCGTATGGAAGAAGCCTTCCAGTTCGTACAGGAAGTGCAAGAGAAAGAGCGAGACCGACAGAAAGATTACTATGACCAGAGGAGCATGGAGAGCCATCTTCAGGAAGGGCACAAGGTCTGGTTGTGGAGTCCTCCTGTGGGCAGAGGTCGGACTCCCAAGCTGCACCGACCCTGGGCGGGACCGTACAAGATTTTTAAAAAGTCCGATGTCACATTTCGAATCCAGGCTCAGGAGGGACGACGGAAGCGATTCGTGGTCCATGCCAACCGGCTGAAGGTGTACAGACCTACACCTCGCGTCCCACCCCAGCCTCCCCGGGGAGGGGAAGAGTGTAGCGGCCTGGCCGCTAGTATTGTTGTTAACATTTGATAATATTTTAAAATAATATGTTGTGTGATTGTTGATAAAAAAGGGTCTCAGTTGAAAATATTAAATCTACAAAATATAGAATATCTTGTTCAAAGTAAAATCGAGTTATTTGATATATATAAAGACCGAGAACGCTACACAAATAATATTTGTAGAAAAAACAAATGCACGAGATACCAATATTTATGGACGGCCCCTGAACCGGTCGGTACGCTTTGAACTGTAGATAAAACAAATGAATGGATATAAAATAAATTTACAGTAAGAATTATTATAAGTAATGTAATAAAATTATGGTTGAAGAGTTCGAAAAGGAAGTAATTCTCTGATCAAAAGGGATTGGCGATAAGGTTAGGTGAACGACCTGCGATAGTTGAAAGAAATTTCTCAATTATATGTTATATCATTGTTTTTATCAAGCAAACCAGCTCAGTTACGAGAAAATATAATACATTATACATTTCACACAATTATATCCAAATCTATATTTGATTAAAGCTTCCTTGTATCTCAGGAAAATTATGCAAAAATAAATCTAAGGAGCTCTGTATCATTTTAAACTATCTAGGGATGTAAAATTATCGACAGTTTAAGGACTTTGTATTTCTGGGATCCACTGGATCGAAGGAAGGTTACATTTACTGTTCTTGTAGAGAGTTTCGTTGCTTTGAACTGAAAATTTACTATTCTTGGAGCGTGCTTTGTTGTTTTAAACTGAAAAATTAGTCATAAAAGGATGTGTGGAGTTACTTCGATAAGGATGTGGGTCCAAAAAAACTGGCTAAATTACGTTTGTGCAGTGCCGAATACAGAACTTCCGGGAACACTTCCTATTTGAAGGATCACTTGTTGAGAAAACATCACAGCGATTACAACGGGAACGCCTTGTGCACACATACAGAGAATAGAGGTAGTGGAAGTGGAATTCGTTTTTACTTGAGCTCAACAAAAACATACGAAAGAAATTCCGAGAGGTACAGAATTCTCTTAAATCGCATTGTTTCATACATAACCATTGATTTTCAAACATTCAGCGTAGTCGAATTCGTAAAAGAAATTTAGCTACTTACACTGTACATCTTATTTATTCGTCTCCCTTAAATTACTTACATGGAACATGTGTGCATATACATGAGCATAGAGTGACTTAATGTCACTTCTGCTTAAAAAATAATTCAATAGTACTATCGATGGTTTCAAAAACTATCGATATTACCATCGATAGTTTTACACCCCTATTTTAAACTACACACAGGTATAATGATAGTGACAGAAACACAAATAAAAATTCAAGGGGAATAAAATAAAATTGGAAAAAAATGCAAAAATGTTGACTAATTTGTATAATTCATAATTGTAATAATTTCATAAATCACATAATTTCATATTTTAACGGTTATATTACCTTACATTTGTTGAAGTGAAAATAATATTCGAATAAATAAAGAATAAAATTTGAGAGCAAGAAAAGGTTACTAATAGGTAGTGAGTGAGCTAGTTCTTTCTGACCTTACTGGCAGTACGAAATCAAAGTATCAACTTTTGAGGGAGCCGATAGCTCAAAGGTAGCGGGTTTGTCTACTGAGCTCAAGATCCCGGGTTCGAAACCCGGCTGAGACTCAGGTTTTTTTATCTGGGAAGTGAAAACACCTTGAGCACGTCGTCATTCGGATGAGACGTTAAGCGATGGTCCCTAGTCTGTACGATGTCAGGTCCTCGTTGAAGCTCTACCCTTGATTAATACAAATTTAAGGTAGTCAAAATTTAGAGCTCACATAGTGAGTCGGACTCATGTTGACCAGAGCGACGAAAGAGCGCCTCGTAGTTGAAAGCCGCATGAGTCACAATAACTAACAAAATGTACTCAACCACTTAATTTGGGGTTTTCAGTTTTAATTCTTCATACCATTCAGATGTTACCAGAAGAAATTTTAAAATTAAGAATAATGTATTATTTTCACAGGTGAAATGTTATCTATTCAAGCTTTTTATTAAGCAGTTTATTCGCGAAGTTCTAAGTTTAACAGCCAATTCAAGATTTATGGTCTTTTGAAAAATATTTTCAGAAAACTAACCCTACTTATTCGGATTCCCTTTAACTTTGAGATTTAGAGAATGACAATGTTGAATTTCGCTTTTTTAGTCAAGTAAATAATTCCCCATACGTCAAAAGAAAAATGAAGGAGAACGAGCAGAAGAGAAGGAAAGCTTCAAGAAATATGAAGAGAAGACACGGTGAACATAACCAGACTGGCACTGGGATATGTAACACTGACAACTTCTCAGAGAGCGCCAGTAGCTCAGTGGTATGCGTGCTAGCTTACTGAGCTCAAGGTCGCGGGTTCGAAACCCGGCAGAGGCCCTTAGACAGTCCTTCAGATGGGACGTTAAGCGATGGTCATGTATCATCATGTACAATGTCAGATACTCGTTAAAGACCCCTGTTGAATAAACCTGAATAGACAACATTTCGGAATCCTGCAGTTAAGGTGGGCTCATGTCCACCAGAGTGACGAAAGAGCGCTCTGGTAATAGGCAATATGACCTTGTAGTTAAAGCCCGGGCATGAGCCATTCTAACTGATAACTTCTGCCAATATCCTCAACACACCCATCATGCTCCTGCAACCATCACTACACTAACCTCATAATTACTGAATGATTGTCACAATCCAATTGCTAATGCGAAATAACTCTTACTGGAGAGTCCATGCTAACGGCTTATGGATGCCGATAAAATAGGACACAATTCAATTATAGGTGGCCTTAGTGCGTCTCAGATGAATAAATAAATTAATGTCATCTATTGTTCTAGTTTCATTAAAAACAAACTAGTTAGAATTTAGGTCATCTCAACTATTCAAGGCAAAAAAAATATTTGCAAACCCATTTTTAATTCTTATCACTATAGTGTGCTATTTTTTTTTTCTCTTCTGCATCTTGTTGATTCTCAATGTACAATAGCCAATTCTCGCCAGTAACCACACTGGAAGGGTTAGATCTTCCACAAGATTTCCTGGGGTACCTCATGAGATCATTAAATACACTTCCTTATATGTACGACCTACAACTCCCTTCTCGGACTTTCAATGGTATATCCCTCATCGTAAACAATCGAATATGCAAATCCTGAGCCCCAGAGCCACTCTCTCCATGAGAACAGCAACATCAAACTGTAGTACTGCATAAAAGACAACATATCTCTGTACTTCCACTATTATCATCCACTCCTCCAAGATGATACCTAAACTTCAGATAGGACTAGAGATTGGAGAAATCATGCAGACAGACAAAGATGTTCCTGGATTCAAGATGTTGTGGTATGGGACCCTAAATCTCAAAACGAGCTTCGGCAACGGACAAAAATATTTACAGGAGATGATCCGTTCAATAGACACCTAAATCAAGGAGTCAAGGACATACTCATCTGTGATAGATGAGAAGGCAACATGGCAGCCTCCTGGATAGATGGCCGGGAAATGCTCGGACGCTTACATGGACCAGGTAAGGAGGCAGCCCAAAATTTCCAGGGAAGAGATAACATTGGATGCTTAGGTCCCTAGGAGCATGCATCAGCCCATCCAGTTTATATAAACTTCACATAAGCTAAGGGATTAAACTTAGATACGTGAGATGTATACAATTAGAAGTTGATAGGCACACAAAAAATTAAACACTAATAAAAAGTTTTTTTGTCAATTCTACTGTCTAGATGAAATTGAGGTTTAGGTTTAGGTTTTATGACTCATGCCCGGGCTTTAACTACGAGGTCATATCGCCTACTACCAGAGCGCTCTTTCGTCACTCTGGTGGACATGAGCCCGACTCTACTGTGGGAGTCCTAAATTTTGCCTACCCTAAATTTTTATTCATCTAGGGTAGGGGTCTTTAACGAGTACCTGACATCGTACAGGCTCGGGACCATCGCTTAACGTCCCATCCGAAGGACGGCGTGCTTAAGTTTATTTGACCTCCCAGATAAAATAAACTAAGG
Organism: Aradus depressus; assembly: GCA_963662175.1. Lineage (NCBI taxonomy): Eukaryota > Metazoa > Arthropoda > Insecta > Hemiptera > Aradidae > Aradus > Aradus depressus. The sequence continues at coordinate 19,251,870 of OY759220.1, read as the reverse complement.
GCCTCGGTCGGGCTACGAACCCACGACCTTGAGCTCAGAAGTCAAGCACGCATACCACTGAGCTACCGGCGCCCTCAGATGAAATTGATCTAGATAAAATAAAAATTGAATCGAAAAGTTGAAATATAATCGAGATGAAAATAATCTTATTAGATTGGTATAATGTGTGTAGCGCTGAGATAAGGCCAACGAGACATGTCCCTGTTTTATTATAGTCAGTTAGACTGAGACTTACGAACCGAACTGAATGAACTCGCAAGGGATCTCGAGAACCTACATAACTTAACTGATCAATAATACCTTTTTTGGATTTGCTGTTACTGCCATTCTGTGAGTTAAATATGGGAAATTCATTTTGCGAATAGCACTCAATGTCGATGCAGAAATTGATCTTCATTGTTTTCCTTCTCATCTATCTTTCTACTCTTTTATTTATGTTCTTATAATGAAATAATGCAGCTAGTGGCTATTACCATTTACTTTATTATCACTTTTACTTCTTAAACGGTCACTGCAAGTAGATAGTGAACACAGTTCTATGAGACTTGCAAGAAACAGTTTCCCTATAGAGGTATTAAAAGGTGAAAATAATAAATAAAAATGGATTTAACCTGCATATAATATAAAACAAAAGACAAGAAAACTGCTAAAAGGACCGATGGGAGGTTCGAAATTGTTTTCTTTCGAATAAATCTCTCATAGGAAAATTACAATGAAAAAGTAATTGGCGGGTGAAGTACTAAGGGCTTTATGTAAAGTTAGTTAAACTATTTTTTTTTTTTTATTATTATTGAAAAAGGAACATACCTCCCAGTTAGCAGCAACACGAAGTCCTTTGTTTCTTTCTCGTTCCAGTCTTCTCCATTGGATATAAGCAAGAAGGGTGAGTCCAACGCCGGCCGGAATGGGGATCCAGTTGTCCCATAACTTCCTCAATAAAGATGATGGTTTGTGCCCTGTATTAAAAGTCCAAGCAGTGAGACTGAAGAAAAGACCAACCTGAAGCCAACATAGTGTCCCTAAACAGGTGACTATTAGCCTCAGACTAACTTGCAACTTAACCGACCTAACGAACATTAACGACAACACCTTGAGATAGGCCATGTTCACCCTTCCACTGTCTACAATGGAAAGACAACCCATGAGGCTTTGGCACAAACGATAATTCCGTTTTGATAACCTCCCCTTATCAATCGCTGGTCATTATCAAATTACATAAGAATGTTTCAATGATTACCTGAAAATGACGACTTGTATCTTTGAGTCTGAATGAATAGTCTCCTATTCAGAACAATGTTCACTATCATTTTTTATAATAATTTATAATAGGTTATGCAATAAAAATTCATTAACATTACTCTTTTCTCTGAAATATTATTTATATAGTAGATAAAGCAAGTAAAATAACACTTTATCAAATAAATATTCACAACAAATATTAACACATGACAACCAAATACACACGGCAAAGAAACCTCCACCACAGAACCTTCACATTCGCAGTGTAGCCACTACAACAAAAAAATATATATGTATGAAAGAAATTCGAGATAACATGTTATCATTTTCATTACATTTTTTTTCCCCCAACTACATTTTTTAAACACTGCATTTCATATATTTAGATGAAATACTAGTCATAATTGAATTTTGTTGTAATGTGTTATTTTGTATTCAACAGCAAATAAATTATTCTCTCTTCGTGAAGGGGCACCTACAATATTTTAAGGGCAAATTGTTATTGAATTAAGTTTCTTTAAAGAATATAAGGACTAAAAAACAAATATTTCATTCGGAGAGGGCTGAACAGAAATATATTTGAAAAACGAGGGGAGAAATCAGACTACTTTTATAATATAGTGATATTTCAACATTTAAAAAAAATATATATATACATATATATATAAATATATTTTATTTCTATGAATATATATATATATACAGGGTGTCCCAGATCTTAATGGCCAAACAGTGGGGATCAATTGTAAGGTTCGAAAGCAACAAAAAATGCCTCTTAGAAATTTTTCAAAAAGGGCTGCCTTCGGAGATATATGACATTTTGTGTTACTCGAACTCTGTCCTCTCTTTCTGTATTAAAACGCAATTAAGTTCAGAAATACTGCGGCTACGACAAAACTGATTACACTATTAGATACAGCATTAAATTTCCTATCAGAATGCCATATATTCAATTTTCAGAGTATCTAAAGAGCGACCAATATCAGTGCAACTATTTGAAAATTTCAAAACTTGAAATTTTGGAAAATTTAGCATGTTTTCTGGATTTATTTAAGGGATCCATACAACACCTAAAATTTCACAAAAACTTCTTCATTTAATGGCCTTTGCATTGGTAATATCAAATTTCGAAAATAAAGTAGCAGTTTACTAGAAAATGTTGATTGAATAATTGATATGTTTTTCGGGATTGAAGAAAATGATTTACAACTCATCGGGAGGGCAGGGGTCCCCTACCAGAGCAAAAACCAAGATAATAAAAATTATGTTTTGCTTAAATGTACATGTACAAAACAAGTCAATTATTTCATTTCCTCGCTCAAAATCTTCATTTATGTTAAACTTTATGCTCTTAAAGCTGATTTTACATGCGCAGTAAAAATGCAAAGCGCAGCCGCAACAAATGCATCCTATTGGCTGTAAGTCTTTTAATTCTAAAAGCACAGAAACCACAGCGTGCATTTGCTGCTGCTGCGAATTGCATTTTTGCTGGTCATGTAAAGTCAGCTTAAGTATTACAGTCAGTGGTTACCTCAGGGGGAGCTTCTAGGGGGTCCGAGTCTCCAAAATTAATAAAAAAAAGCAAACAGTCTGCTGCGAAAACCATGAAAACTGCGCTGTGCCCCCGGCAGTCTATACCCCCTCCCTCCCCCCTCCTGTAGTTTAACTTTGCCCCTCCCTGCTCAAAATTCTGGCTACGCCCCTGGATATACATCTAAAATTTTGTGTCGATACTTTTTATTTATTTTTCTTGTTATCGTGTACAAAGACAGGCAGAATTTTTTTGGGGGTTTTTAGAATCAGGGGGTTGGAAAACATGACATTCCGGTGAAAACTTAACATCGACTTTCTGACAATTATATAACTAAAATTTATGGGAACCTCTCGTACAGTTGTAAATTATTGCAGTTTTACTTCATCCCACAAGGAAAATAATATAGAGGATAATGCATTGACGTCAAATGCCAATAGGTGAATAATTATATTTTTGATTACAAGCTCAAAGTATAAATTTTGGGAATAAATAAAAATGGAAAATAACAGAACTGTAAACAAATTAGGTAAACATGGGCCCAGTGAGTGGCCTTGTTTCCCATCTGTTTACTACGAAATCTGATAGCATTTAATTTCTTCAATGAATTAAATTAAAAGAAAATAATAACTGTAGCTCTATATTGTAACGGAATATCCCAGAGCAAAAACATTCCATTATTTATATTAATTTATGATCCGTCTTATTGATAAATAAACTAAAACAAAATATCTGATTTGAAAATAACATGCCGTAGCGGTATAATCACTATTAAACACTTCTCCAATAACGACGTCTTAGAAATACGTAATAGGTAAATAAATACTGACGAACCTCACCCACTCTTACCTGTCTGAAGCACTGGTGCTTCGAACCAGACAGGTTTTCAATATCCACAGCCTTTTTCCGATATAGCGAATCGCATATCCATGGCATTACGGATTAATTCCATTACATGAAAGTTATTTTTTCATGGTGTTGAGTAAACAATGTATACGTTGGTGAAATCGCTAGTTTGGTGTTCTAGACAATTGGAAATTGAGTTGTTTAGTTATTTTTTGTACATATATAATTAATTGTACATGTTGTTTTCATAGTCGTAAGAATTTAATTTTAATTTTCACTTTTCATGTTTTTTTTGCATATAAATCATTTTTTTAAACACACAGGTTATAATCTTTGTATGTTTGCTATTAGTGAGTTGGTCTGAAGTGTTCAGTTAATAATGTGGAAGGTGACATCACCTATTTCGTCTCATGAGACCCTACCCTCCAGCGGATAATCCTGTAGTAAGTCAACCGTAGGGGTGCGTATCGATATACGATATATCATAAATATCGATATAACTTTGAGAAAATACAGATTTTTGCATCGATACAGTGACAAGGCGATATATCACATATCGATATTGACCCTTCGATATTCCTTTAGTTGGAGAAGTTACGTTTTATCTATAATTTGTGTGCTCCTATCTCCTTGGCTCTTTTTTCTAAAGCTGGTCAAACAGCCACAGCTTCACGCAATAGATTGAGTGCAAAAACTGGTGGTAAGTTGCTGTTTTTACAATCCTTGGAAGAACGTTTTTGGCAGTAACATCAATGTATATAAGTATATGTTTATGTATAAGTATAAATACAATGCTTAGATTGTAATAAGTTTTGTATAACCACTTCATCCCTTCAACAGCAACTTTAATTTACGTTTTATTAAGAGCCAAAGGTATTTTTAGACACTTAAGCAGATTTTTATGTTACATTTTTCTAATGATAGAATTTTTTGATTAAATTCATTATAAATACTAGTTTCTTTGTTTTTTTTATTTTTCCTTTCCAAATATCAACGATATATCGATATTTTTATTTTATTGTTTGCTATAGTAGTACATCGATACTTACGATGCGATACAGGAACGATATAAAATATCGATATTTCCTCCATGATACGCATCCCTAGTCAACCGGGTATAGCACGATGGAGATAATATGGATGTATAGCCTCGAAATTAGAGTAAACATGTACACTAGTGGAATATAACAGCATTCGTTGCCAGCTAAATTGAAAAAAAATCGTCAGTGAATCGCCAGCAATGTTCTTCTCCAGAACGAATTAATCAATTAACTTTTCGTTCCCCATCCAAAACCAGTCGACCGTTTGCGCAATTTTGTGTCTATAAAACCATTACATGAAAATTAGTGTCATCCTTATGGGGTTTTGAATTCACATATCAAATTTTGTGTCGATACATTTATTACAACGGCAGTTATTAAATTTTTTGAGTTAAGCCTCGCTTCTAATCCGCCCTTCTCTTTGGCCAATTTAGCTGAAATTCTATATGTGTTGTCCTTATATTGTTCAGGCCATACATGTAAAATTTCGTGACGATACGTTCCTTCTATCGGAAGTTATCGTGTTCAGACAGAAATTCTCTTAAAAACCTAGGGAATCTGGAGGCGGGAAACATAAAATTCCATTGAAAATTCCGCAACGAATTTTTGAACGGTTACATAACTGCCCCTATACTTCGTTTAGCTGGGGAAGTAAAATGAAATTTGATATAATGCTAACAGGCTGAATAGCGATTCATTCAGAACCAACAGCCACAGTGAGAACTGGATAAACAATCAAATTTTCAGTTAATAATCACCTTTTTTTTATTGGTTCCTAGTAAGAAAATAGAGTTGACTATCTTCCCTAGGGAGCCTGATAACAGCACACAACAAGGAACAGTTTTAATCAGTTCATGAAAAATCAAACATCGTAATAAATAAATGTATTATTATTGTTAGTAATTTTATTGGCGAAGCATTGGAGAAGTTCATAATACTCAACCGCAGTGGTGGATTAACCAATAGGCAAACCTAGGCAGGTACCTAGGGCCCCCGATGCTGAAGGCCCCAATGTCTAAAAAAAAAAAACCTTGTCACTTTTAAAATGATTTTACACGCTTTTGGGAAAAATAATTCGGGTCAAATTCCTTGTCAAAATGGTGGGGGGGGGGGGGGGGGGGGGGGGGGGTGAAAATAGGGAGGGCCCCACATTTGCAATCACCTAGGGCCCCGCAGAAGCTTAATCCGCCACTGCTCAACCGTTATATACACATACAAACAGCGGCCGGTGTCAGTGCTTCCACATCATGGAAATTTTTCCCATTTGTGGGAAATTTAGAAGTATGAGGGGAAAAAAATGGGATAAAAGTTTTGTGGGGAAAAATTTCCATGATTATACATGGTCCATTTTAATAAAGATGGAATATCGAAAATAGAAGATGATAGGGGATCTCTGGGGATGGAGATTGACTCGGCCGATATACACGTATATGATTTTTGGCAAAAAAATTCAGTATTCAGTTCTGTTGAACATGTCAAAACTAAAATCAGAAACTCCATGCACGCAGAAACCCTTTCTGGGATTAATTGCACTAAAGAGGGGATGAAAAAGACGGAGACAAATGCGGTAGAAGTTCTAAATGAGCAGTTGCCTCGTTTGAAATGAAAGTCCAACCACACTGCTAACCAGGCAAAATTGGATAGAAATAAGGACCGCTAAAAACTTTGTATTTGTTTGTGTTAAAAAATTAATTAGAAGAAGAAAGAGAGTTTATTATAACAGTCGCAATTACAGAGGTACAATTATACAATAAGGTTCCTTAATCATTACACTAAATACAAATCAAAAATATTCCGTTAAATTAAAAACAATGCTACTGCTTAAGAGTAAATTTTAGAAAACTCATAAAAAAAAATTAGTAATTTGTTAGAGTTTGTGTAGCAAAAAAGAATAAATAATAAAAATATACTTGCATTAAAATATGCCTACATTTAAAATGTATTTTTAATACAAGAACCTTTATTTTTATTTATATCTAGATTAAAAATTTATACCTAGATTAGAAAAAATTTAATTTATTTTTGTAATTCTAATTTCTATGTTCTTTTTAATGTGTATAACAATTGTTACTTACCTGGATTCTATTATTTTAAAGTTAGTTTGTGCTAAAGTATATCAATTATCAAAATAATTATAAATTTGTTTTGGTACTAGTATTTGAAACCTTTTTACTTAAGATGCTATTTTATCAATCTTAAAAAAAATCATCTTCCCTGTATTTTTATTGTTTCTTTTTTAAAAATAATACGTAAAACAATATGTTACCAGGATTTTATTCACTTGTTAGTTTGTACTTTGATTTAGTATATTCCTTGGTTACATTAAAATAAATTATTGTAGATTCGTTTTTAAACTACATAGTCTTTGTACTTTTTTTCATATTGTAAGCAATCGCATGTAAAGGATCAGAATAAGAGAAAGATTGACGAATTAAATTATAGTAGGATCGAAAGGTAACCACAAAATTGAAGACTGCAATGTTGTTTAGGCATTGGAGGAGTGCCAGGTCCAACCACCAGAAGCAAATAAAATGTCTACGAGAACTCTCCAATAAATGGAGAATTATGGGATATACGAGTCCGCCATCATTGAGTATCTTACATTCGACAAGGCAAGGTTAGAACAAGGGGTCCATGACATATATTTTTTATTTTTAATCAAAGTAATAATACAAGATAAACATATCAATCATTACCAAACGATATATAATATATAGTTATTTCGGACGATATATTCAACTTATTATTTTTACTTTCTTATAACTATAGTATATAACGAAGTATTGTAATCGTGCGAAAATCCGAGATCAAGGTTTCAAAGGATTATCACGTTTCAAGGTCCCCTGAATACGTTTTGACAATTGTTTGTCCACCACATGTCTGTGCGTGTGTTTGTACGTGTCGTGTCATTCGAAAGTTGTGAGCGCTCTACCGCAAAAATTATTTAAGTTATGAACTTGAAATTTGGAATGAAGGGATTCACATGTGCTAACTTAGATGTGATTAGATTTTGACCGAAATCGAACGAAAATCGCGACCATTTTGGTTTAAGATTTATTTACAAGATAACGCTTATGTTTATGACCTAATCAAAAATCTTTTCAAGTAATAGTTGTAGGAAACATTGAAATAAATATCTTAAATAAAATACGATTTTTTGCAGGTCGTCCGGTTTTAAATTATAAAAAATAATAAATGTAAAATATATGTGATGTGACGATTACAGGACTTTCTTATACCACCAATCGCTGGCGTTAGCCAACGCGAGGCCCTGGGCCGTGGACTTTTCGCGAGGCCTTCGCGGTTAAAATTCAATTTCAGCTCAAGGTTTCACTTCAAGTAACATTTGGGAAGAAAGTTTGTAGTAATGCTGCGAATTCTTCGAATAATCATCATCATTTAATAGTATTGTTATGGTATTTTTCAATCGATACTCCATTGAATGGGTTTTTTTTTATCATTTTCAGAATAATATACTGATTACTGCGGACGATCAGAATTGTTTTATTCAATATCTCGTGTTCTTAAGGATATTATTAGAAGAAATATTTTTACATTCGTGGCATGCGATAATTAGTTTGATCAAATACATTTCAATTTAGACATGTAAGTTAACCTTGCGAGCTTTTTGTTTTGCAAATGTGTCGTTTCAAATGGAACTAAGATGCATTCAAACACTAATAAATGCACATTAATAAATTGATCAATGTATAAATTTTTTTTAACTTACAAGCGCGAGGCCCTGGGCGGTGGCCCAGGTTTGCCGCACCTAAAACCGCTACTGATCGCTCGCTCTCTCTCTCCCCCCCTTCTCAAAATCATTTCATACTAGCATAGGGTATATGAAACTAATGAGTAGGCGTAAGCAGTATTTTTTCGTTTTATTGTACACAGATATTCTGAAAGCGACTTTCTTTGATCCAGTATGAAATGATTTTGAGAAGGGGGAGAGAGAGTGGTCTGTAAGCGTAGTTGGTATAAGAATGAATTGTAATGGCCACATCACTTTTTTTTTTTATTGTGCTTCAATTATTGTAGAATTCGGCAATTCTTGGTGACCATCCTGAATTTAATAAACTATAGTTAGACAATAATTACAATATTGTATTAAATAAATCGTGGACTTGGAAAACATACAACCATAGAAATATATACATAATTTTAAATCAAATGCAGGGGTACCATGGTGGCCGTGCGGGCTAGAGCATAGGGCTTTAGTCGCATGATCCCACCATGGTTTTCGCGTTCGAATCCTTTCTGGTAGTGAGTTTTGGATGTCTGAAATAACTAGATTACACAGTGACACGGTTATTATGCATCATAAATAAGGCCAAAAAAAAAAAAAAAAAAATCAAATACGGAAATACAAACCTCTTCAATATGAGCACATGTATGGACACGTGTACCATTTATCTCGTTTAAACAAACACTTGACGACTAGACTTCGCTAGAAACACTGATTTATCAAAAATTATATGTATTATGACCTTCTAGTATAAGCTTCGATTTCCCAATGTAACTTGTTGGAAACATTATGTAAATGAATAAACAAATCAATAACCACTTTAAAGAAAAAAAAAATTTGTCGGTACTTTTTTTGCACACCTTCCAATACCAGTCCACTGTTTGTGCTAATATTCAAGTTGACTTACATACATGTTCCTAAATCCTCATACTAAATTTTATGTCGATACATTCATTACATGGGCAGTTATTGGGGTTTTTGAGTTGAGCCTCTCTCCCCTTCGACCGATTTGGCGACCGAAAATCGACAGGTTCTGTTCACACACATAAAATATAGTGACAATACATTCTTTCTATCGGCGGTTATAACAGTATTTATCTTAAGCCTTCCCCCTAATCCCCTGGTCGATTTGGCTGAAAAAATCGGTGTCGTCGTTAGAAAGTTTTGGATTCACATATAAAATTTGGTCTATGCATTCTTTCTATCGGGAGTCACCATGTTCACAGACGCACAGACAGACAGACATTTTTTTTCCCTTTCATATTTGGAATCTAGAGAGGTCAGAAAACATGAAATTCCGTTGAAAACTCCGCATCGAATTTTTGACTTATTACATAACTTCCCCTATACTTCGTAGAGCTGGGGAAGTAAAATCTAATATAACAACTAATGAAACTACATTAATAAATTAAATTAACCCTGCACGTACTTCCTATGAAATCGGGGTTTAAAATGATAAGATGAGTCGACCAGTTGCAAAACTCGTTAAATCACCTTTTTTTCAATTTTGAGATTATGGTATCAATGGATTCGTCTTTTCAAGAGCAATCGATTAAATAACTTTTCATGGTTCGAAATTCGTTAAACGTCATTTAAAACTACGGAGAAAGTTGTGAACAGCTGCAAAACCCGTCATTTATACTTTATCTACAGTTGCAAACCCCGTTAAAACATTTCAGGTTCAAAACTCGTCAATTCCTCTCAAGAAAAGATAGCGTCCTATCCTTATAGAAGCAAAAATCGTTAAATATATTTTTTTAGAAAATTATTGCAATCATTTTCCAGTTTAGACAATTAAATAACAATACAATTTTATTTTTCTTATGTTAAACAACCTGCTGATTAGTGATAAAATTGACAAAATGACACAGCAGACGTTAAAAAAGTGTTATTCCAAACTCTGAAGGAAACCTAGAAATAATGAAAGATTTTGTAACTGTCAACATATTGGTGATGAATGTAGAGTGAAAGACTGGAGAACTTATGCTGAAGGCATTATAAAAAAAACCAGGGCAGTGGCACTTTAAATTCCAAAAATAAAAAAAAATAGTATTTTCTTGTAATGCAAAAAAAACTGCCGTCGTTAGATATTGGTTGTATCATGTTACTACCCTCGTATGGTTGAATCACTGTATGATCAGCTTTGAAAGAAATGCTGAACATCCAATCATACAAGGGCTGTAACATGATACAATCAACATCTTGAGTACCCCTATTATTTATTAAAAGTTTTGGGACACAATTAAATACTTAACGGGTTTTGCAACTGCATGCGAAAAAAGATGGCTGGCGATGCAGATGCAAAATCCGTTAAAACCATCTTCCAGATGCAAAACCCGTCATTTAAAACTATAAATTAAAAAAACTGTATTTTCCAGTTATGCCAGATTATACACATTCAGTAGTCTTGCAGAATTTTTTAAGCTTTAAAAAGCAAAAAAAGGGTACAGTTCTAGCCCTATTAGTTGGCTTTTGACATGTTTTCCTCGTTTCTGTAAAAAACCAAAATGATCAGATAACGGGTTTTGCAACTGGTCGACTCAGATGGAATGTATTGTTTTGAAATTTGAATTATTCATAAGAGTAGCTTTATACTATTTTGAATTATTCATAAGAGTAGCTTTATACTATTTTGAATTATTCATAAGAGTAGCTTTATACTATTTTGAATTATTCATAAGAGTAGCTTTATACTATTTTGAATTATTCATAAGAGTAGCTTTATACTATTTTGAATTATTCATAAGAGTAGCTTTATACTATTTTGAATTATTCATAAGAGAGTAGCTTTATACTATTTTGAATTATTCATAAAAAATTCCTTGTATGTTCATATTTGTATTATAGAACAATACATGTCAACCAGAAGTGAAACAGCTCTTTGGTAATAGGCGATATGACCTCGTAGTAAAAGCCCGAAGAATAATATTTAAAAAAAAAATCAAATCCCATATGTTATTGACGTATCACATTTGTCAACGTACGTTTAGCATGCATTGATGTTACGTGGCTGTGACGTATGAGCAGAGGTTATCGAGTTGTCGTCACACATCGTAAAAGAAAAGAAAACATAAATGAAAGACAATTCAGCTGTTTATACATTCATTTAGTACAGGTTTCGATTCGGAACCCAATGTTGCCGCCCAGAGTATAATAGACATAACAATATAACACCAAATAAAAAATATATATTTACCTATACTAAATACAAAATGAAAATATTATTCAGTGATAATATAAAAACCCTCAAATCTCAGTAAACAACCGTCACAAAATTAATTAGTACTTATCTCCGTAATGGTGTTAAGAATGTATTGTTTTGTCTAGAGTGTTATCCGGAGGACACGTGATATGTTGAAGATTTTAAGATAATTCATCATACTCAGGGTTGATTTTCATATATTAACTCGTAAACATATTAATAATCATATATTTACGTGTTATAATATTTATTTTAATTGAAGAATAACAAAATAAATTAACATTTTTTTACTTTGTTATCCGTAAGAGACTGAAGAAGAGATAGATTTTCCAGAAGAGGATCAGAGGGTGTTGGAGCTCCTATAGACTGAATTGAAGACAAATAAAATCTATTTAATAAAAACTACTGAACTTTGTGCTGACGATGGCATAAGCCGAAACTGGTACCTACCCTATATGTATATATTTTTGTGAAATTGATAATATAAATGTTAAACACGTTCTTTGCTTTTGTAAATATTTAAGAGCATACTACATGTTTGTGTTATGCATCTGGATACATCTTAATATTCCATGTAAGACATTTATTTAAAAAATATTTTAATTTTTTTTTATATAATACCCGGAGGAACTGAAAAACAAAATTTCTTTTCTCTTTGAAGGGTTTCAGTGCACCAAACTGAAAAAGGTAAATGCGCCATTTTAAAATATTTTGTACCCTCATTAGGGGTACAAAAACATTTATACTCGTTAGGTTGGCTATACTGGTAAACTTATCAGAGCAACAAGTGTCCTATTCCGTAAAAAAGAAATTTTTAATTTCTTTATTTGAAATAAAATAAATAAATAAAAAATAAACAAAAATCCGACTTCGGAAAAATGTGAAAATGTTTATAACAGCATCTAAGAAAACAACAAATCTCAGAAAGGGTCGGTCGGAACAATTTACTGCAACACAAGCTTAAACTTTATTTTTTTCAGAAATTATGAGGAAAATTTGCAAAATCCGGGCGTCTTTTATATAGTCTAGGATATAACGAGGTCGCTCTATTATGAATTTACTATTATTTATTATTTTTGTTACCTTTAGACACCAAATGCTGTTATACACATTTTCCCGACTAGATTTACCTAGAGTTATTTTTTTCAAAATTATTTTTTAAGTACCTATATGGTAATTTTTGAGAGAGTTTGTAAATTATTTTAAAGATCTTTTCTAGGGTCGGGGGTTAAAAAATTACTAATATAGCTCCAAAACTGTATTATGAATCGGACAACCTTAAAACGATGTGAAGGATTCAATATGGCGGAAATTAGTAATATTGCTTCAGATCCTTCTTCGACTCTCAATAGTAATAGTAATACATTTTCAATTTAATTTCCACTTTAAAAAAATTTTAAAAAGCGAATCGAAGGATGTGAAATAAATTCCAAGTAATTTCACAAAATTCCACCTTCGGAGAATCTACTACCACATGAAAAGACGCACCCAAAACGTTTCAACTGTTAAAGCGTTATGAGGGAACATATGTACATAGGGCAAAACATATTTTCGGTTGGAGATTAAAAAGAAGAGTTATTGCTATACCATGGCCAAAATGTTGTAGCCCATTTCGTGTGGTGGAGAAAGTGACCGATATTTCCATAGTTGTCCAAACCTAGCCGAAAATAACGAAGTGCAGTTAGTTTTATGACTAACTACTATCAGACCCAATTAAAAAATTTTTTTTTTTCAAAATCTAGTTTCTGCAACTGTTTCATGTTTCTTTCGAAAGTAGAAAAAGTAGATCCTCACACAATGGCCGATTTAAATATAGTTCTGCCCCTAGCCTTCCTTCATAAAGGTCAAAACGTAAATTTGAACGATGACACTGATAAAATAATAGTTTATTTATAAAAATAAAAATTAATTTACAACGAAGATATAAGAAAATATGAATTATGACTATGACCTTCGGTGCAATACAAAGTTCAACAACATATAACCTTTTTTTCAAAAATTCATTGAAAATCTAATAGATTAATAAAATAACGGTCACGTACCTCACCAGTACATCATACACTTGACACTGTCCAACATCACAATTACTAATGACAAATGTGATGTCGTTGTAAATATGTAAATAAATAAAAAAATATATATATACTTATAATAAAAGAATAAGTGAGTGGTGAGTTGTCCTCTTGTAGTTCAATATCAACTCCCACAGTAAGAAAGCTATAAAACAATTACCCTATGCTGATCAACTGGAGAGGGCACATCTCAACTTCTTTAAAGTACCGCATCCTCCATGATAAGACTTGAATTAAACTTAACGCACATAGCATGGAAACTGTTGAACTACTCGCTCAGCTGGATAGGTTGCTAGGATGGATAACAGTAAGTATCCCAAAATTTGTTACATAAAACTAAGGGAATTAAGCATTCACCAGACAAATGCAACGAGATTCAATTGGGTGTCCCAAGTAAAAAGCATTTTAAATGGTTGGAAGGAGGAGGAGACTTAAATATGTTGAATCAAGTAATGCTAAAAAACCTCTTCCCAGGCTTCGGACGCATTTTAATATAAACAGATCCAACTTCCATACCTTACTTCTGGCACAAAATAAGAATGAGATATCCAATATTTTCTATTATTTAATCAGCCCCTTAAAACTTACAGCATTCATTGTTAATGAATAATGTATTTCTTCTCCCATTTTATATTTATATTCAACACCTGCCCACTCCATATTTACTTTACTTACTCATATATTCATTATCTACTTTGTCATAGTATTATTATTATTAATTTGTATTTATTTATATTTATTTTACATTTTTTCTTTGTAATATTACAAGTTAATTTGTTAGATGCCCCTGGGCGAAGACGGCTTAGCCTGGAAGTGGGTAAGTGTGTTTTAACATACGTAAGTCCTGTCTCCATAAGTACAGTCCACTTGTTCAAACCCCTCCCCTCTGTACGCTCCACCTGATTCAGTATAAAATCGGCCATGGCACTTACAGAAATAATATATTCAATTGTGACACTATATGTTATGTATTGATTTGAGCATTTTTAAACGAACAATCGGTTAACATCAGTTGAGTACGGGATGAAAAACATATGCGCGTACTGTATCAGCAAAAGAACACGCGATACACCGGAGGTCTGTCTTACAATTAGTCAAAAAATCCAATGTACGAGCACACAGCTCACCAGGTTCGTAGCCAGGGGGGGGGGGGGGGGGGGGCGCGTGCCGCATTTGGCCAGAGCAAAAAAACAAGATAAAAATTAAATAAACTAAAAAAATAGTTTTTATTAAAAATGGATTGCTTACAATTTACCAATAGGATCTTCAAATTTCCCGTGCGTCTGATTCCTAAATCAGCCATCAGCTGTTACATAAATGTACATCCTTGCTCAAAATCGTCATTTATGTTATACTTTTACTCTTAAAGCTCATTTTACATGCGCAGTAAAAATTCAAAGCGCAGCAGTAGCAAATGGACGCTATTGGATGTGAGTCATTTAATTCCAAAAGCACAGAAACCATAGCGTACATTTGCTGCTGCTGCGGTTTGAATTTTTGCTGCTCATGTAAAGTCAACTTAAATATTACAGTCAGTGGTTATCTCAGGGGGAGCTTCTAGAGGTCCGAGTCTCCCAAATTAATAACAAAAAGTCTGCAACGCTAACCACGGAAACTGCGGGCTGTGCCCCCGGGAGTCTATACCCCCCATCCTCGTAGCCTAACTGCCCCCCCCCCCCCCCTGCTTAAATTCCTGGCTTCGCCCCTGCAGCTCACTGTAGACGAGAATCTTCATTATACTACCCACTTTCAAAATGGACCCAAGGCGGCTTGCAACAGTTGAATACCATTAACGTGGGATTGGTTTTTACTGTGAATTAAAAAATTGTATTTACATTTTTTCCAATATTTTTAAATGAAGCTAGGGGTGCTTATGGATAACTTGGAGGTACTAAAGCCCCTACTAGCCTCCTCATAACTTCGCCCGTTGAGATAATTCTTGAACTATATGTTTGAATGTTTGCTTTGTAAACAGCCAATAACAATTGTTACTATGTGGAACGTTGTCAATCACTGTTAATTTTTTCTTCGAGTAAAGATGTTCCCTATTTGAAATAATGAATTACGAAAGTTAATTAAAAAATATTGACACAACCAATCCTCACTGCAATTTTTCCAGCCACAATATTTAATACATTTTAAAGAATAGGTGAGAATTGCAATACTGACATGCAAACGTTGTTTTTTGATACTACCGATGATGTAGAAATCGCAAATCAAATCGAGGAGTACAATAAATTTATAAATAGCCTCGAAAAAATTCAAAAACTATGAATTACATCAATATTTTGTTATAATTGTGAGTTAATTTTACTTTCTTGTCCTTTAAAGCGGGATAAATCTTTAAGGGATCAATAACACGTAAGGAAGAATAAAAACAAAAATTGATAAAAAAGAAATATATGTTTTTTCGATTACATATTATCCATAAGTTTATTTTTATTTAAAAAAAACTTATACAGTAGTATATAATTTACAGTTTACACATGATGACGTCAAATAGCTTAACACGTTATTTTATGTAAAGTCAGCAATTACTGAAAAGAGTTAAAAAGTACTTTACCTATTTGACTGAATTCCCCCCTCTCTGAGGAATCTATTTAAGTTACATAGGTAATTGAAACTTTGTAGAGAGATTGTGGTTTTAGGGCGGACGAATGGAGAGTTAGAGGTTGATAAGTAGATCTATCCATAAATCGATTAGGCAAAAATAATAAGGTAAACAGAAATATTAAGTAAAACAAATACAAACCAATAAGAAAAAATCGTCAAATGATGTCATTTTTAATATTGTTGACAATTACGCTATCTGACTGATGTTCGCGAACCTAGTTTATATGACGGCTTTACGTGAAATGACGTTTTATGCTATTTGTCGTATATACACATAGAAAATATCACTTGTGTACAACATTATAATCTGTAGTATTTACATTGAATACTTCATTCGTATATATATCAAAAGTACACTTTTTAAGAAGTAATAAAAAACCTTGTAAAAACTCAAATTCAATTTTTCTTAATACGTTTAAAAATCAGGTAGAATGGGTGGACAAGTGCAGACCAAATGTCTGTCTCCGTAGATGTCGTCTATCCTTCCCACAGTCGGCCACATTTTAGTTTCTGCTTTCACAAAAGGCTGAAATCATGTGAAAAAAAAATATATATAAATATAAATGAAAATAACCAGAAACAAATACAATCATTACAAGCTAAATAATCAAATGAAAACAAACATCCCAAAATAATAAATAAATAAAACAAACTTCTTTTCAAAATATTGTTTATTCCATAAAAAAAAGTATATATAGGTAACTAAGTCAGTTTGTTGAGTGCGAACTATTTTTATATATCAGATAAGGAATGGGGATGGAAATTTAACATGGAAATCCTGGTGTTAGGAACTTGGTCTGAAATATTTTCACCCCTTACTCATAACAATGATAAAACTAAAATTATCAAATTCTAATGAGATGAAGTAACTAATTTATATATGAAATATTTGTACATTTAACAAAATGATTATTGATGACATAATAATACAATAAAATTCAAATCAGAGACTTTTTCTATCCTTAAATTGAAATTATAACAAAATAAATAAACATGACCAAATAATGTTAATAGTACAATTGAAATAAAAATCACCAACACACTAAATACATACAGAAGCGGAAACATAACTGTTTCTAAACGTTTTTACAAAGAGGAATAGATAAAATAAATTAGGTAATTTCTACAAATATTATTTTTAGTGGTTTTATTTATTTCAAACTATCAAATAACCTGCCTTTTTGAACAAAATTTGAGGTATTTGATGCCAAGGACTTGTTTATCTTTTATATATCTAATTCCACAAAAATAAATACATAAAGTGTATTGGTTCTGGTTTACGCCATCGTCATTGAACTTTGTGCTGACGATGATGTAAGCGAAACTGGTACACTTTATATATATTTTTGTAGAATTAGACATTATAAAAGTTTTATACGTTCTTTATTTTTGTTTATTTAATTAGCTTTCCTGTATATCGACATCGCAGAAATGTATTCGGAAATTGAGTTATTCCATAATAAAATCCTCTGTAAAGTTCTCTCGTGCGAGGCAATATAATTAAAAAAAATGGACACAGCTGCTATGGAGACCATTAGCTCATGTTCCGTCCATATCCATCTCAACCATGGACAATTCACGTTATTTATTTAACGTAATAATATTATTTTATTATTTTTATTTAATATTAACCAGGAGTGGGCACTCTTTTTGCACTAGTTGGCCGCAAGTGCAGGCCGCACAAACAAATTAGGTTTTCAAGAAGCGGCCCGCACTTATATATGGCCATATAAAAATAAAATAATCGATATAAACACTAAAATTCGAATAAATTAAAAAAATCCCATTTATTATATACGTTAATAGATACCTCTAATCCGTAATAGTCCCCATGAAACGAAACTTATGTGGATTGAGAAGTTCAAAAGTAAAACACCTATTAATTTTCAATTAAATCAGCCGAAGAAAAGAAGAGTATAGGGGGAGAGCAGAAACTTAGTTTATTACAAATGACTCGAGCTGGGGAAGTACAACGATTTAACGAGTACTTTTCAATTCAGAAAATTAATCTTTTCATAACTTCCATATTCGATATATCGATGGTGTTCAGCGAAAAGGGCCAATCTGATTTATTTCATTCGGACCTATCTGATTTCACCCTGTCAAGGTCAGTTGATTTGGGCCTATCTGCAAGGGCCAAACTGAAATTATCTAAAACCTTGAAATGAAAAAGGGCCAAAGTGTTTGGTGTTTGGGGTCAAACTGCATTTTTTTTAGTTCATTTTTTTTTTAGTTTTAGAAACATTCTGCAAGTTGCAGATTGGCCCTTTTCGCTCAACACCATCGATATGTAAGTAAATAATTATTTTTTTCAATGTTTTAATTCGTAAACATTCTTATGCTTACAAATATACGTTGATAAAGGTTACAATTACGGCCTGAATATGGACCGCTAACAGTTAAGAAGAAGCTTATACAGAAGATAGGAATATTTAAAGGGAGATCTTTGCTATTATAGATTATATAAATATTACATATCATTAATATTATTAATAGTTATATTAATATTAACAGAGAGCGCCGGTCAGTGGTATGCGTGCTTGCCTTCTGAGCTGAAGGTCGTGGGTTCGAAACCCGACCGAGGCCCTTAGTTTATTTTATCTGGGAGGTAAAATAAACTTAAGCACGCCGTCCTTCGGATGGGACGTTAAGCGATGGTCCCGAGCCTGTACGATGTCAGGTACTCGTTAAAGACTCCTGCCCTAGGTGAATAAAAATTTAGGGTAGGCAAAATTTAGGACTCCCACAGTAGAGTCGGGCTCATGTCGACCAGAGTGACGAAAGAGTGCTCTGGTAGTAGGCGATATGACCTCGTAGTTAAAGCCCGGACATGAGTCATAATAACTATTAATATTAACGTTATTCAAACTCTATAATATAGATATAATATATATTATATAAGAGAACAAATAACGTTATTAGTCGGCATTTTGCTGACTGCGGACAAGACGATCATAACTTATTATTTTACTGTTTCATTTCTGTTAGAGGTACACTAGTAAATGCTCAAATGAAATGTTTTCCTTCTACATTTTCCCGGAAGGTCCAGTGTGGCTCGATATAGTCTTGAGAAGCACGAATAATTGCTGTTATACTTGGTCGATTTGTAACAAATGTTTTCGTGATCGCCGTGTTACACAGTTCCAATTCTTATGAAGAACATGTCTAAAAAGTTGAAAATAAGAAGAATTCATAAAAAGAATGTTAAACAACCTCATAATGAAGCGGCGAGAAAAGAAATTAGCGAATGTTAATAAGAAAATTTTTAAACAGTTAAACAAAAGCGTGATTGTTATACATTTCTACTCAAACCACTCTGGATATACGGCTCGCAAATTTACGGTTCGGCAACTAATCTGAAACGTATCCACGTTTTCCAGTCAGACACTCAGAATCATTACACAATGCCCACCATTCGTAAGTAACAGAACACTCCAAAATGACCTCACACAGTATACTGCACATATACAGACGTTTCCATGGCAAATTGCATCCACTCACTTTCTTCACTACACTTGTCACACAATCCTCCCAGGAGACTGAAGAGGAGGTGGAACCGACTTGCTATAATTTCAATTGCAACCCCTAATTCTTGAAACTTAACCATCATAATACACCCATTCATTGTTTTTAGATAGTTATTATGACTCATGTCCAGGCTTTAACTACTATGGGAGTCCGAAATTTTACCTACCCAAGTTTATTCACCAAGGGTAAGAGACCTTTAACGAGTACCTGACATCGAAGAGACATTGCTTAACGTCCCATCCAAAGGACGACGTGCTCAAGGTTTTTTCAATTCCCAGATAAAAAAAAACTAAAGGCCTCGGCTGGGTTTCGAACCCGCGATATTGAGCTCAATCCGTTAGCACGCTATCTTTGAGCTACCGCTGAGTGGCCTTCCTTTCTCACATCCACTATCCATCAAGTCTTGTTGGTGCTGGTTGTTGCGTTATGGCAAGAGTTGCGGTCAACTTTTATTAGACAAAAAAAAAAAAAAAAAAAAAAAAAAAAAATAGATCCATAATATAAATGATCTACAAAGAGTATCATAGGTTCTCTCAATTTTTTAAATAATGCCTTCAGTCAGAATTCCACAGTTCAATACTTTCATTAGTGTAGTTCATTGTCCACCCGAGTTGAGAAAATATTTCAAAAATTAAACTTGTATCTTTTCAAAATGTAGTTATAATCCCACGCTTGGCAAAAAAATTGATGGGATTACAATTTTTATAAAAATGAATGTTAAGATTGTGATAAGAAACGGCCAACTAGAAAGCTATCTATGAACAAATCGGAACGATAAGCACATGTCTCCCTCTGTAGTATGGTACAGCTTATCTATTTAATTTATTTTAACAGTATTTTATTATTTATTTTAATTTTCTTTTCATTCTCTTATTTTGACAAACGATAGCATATATCTTCCTCATATATAAGTAAGGTTATATAATTTTAAATACCAAGAACTATATCATACTATCTATATTCTTATTTTATGATCATTAAAAATTAAATTTCGATCATATCGTCAATACAAATGCAAAGTATCGAATGTGAAAAAACGCATTTTTCGTTTTCAGTCTATAGCGATAGCTTTAGGACGGATGAATGTTGTAGCGAACTCTCGAATCTGAATTCACGTTGTAAAGGGGAGGAATAACCCTGGCAAAGGGTCGAATATCCAAACTATGTAATGATGTCCGAAATCAAAGTGACCAATAAAAAATTCGTTATTCTGCATTCGTTATTGTGAACACATTTTTTGAACTGGGATGTTTCAGTCTCGAATGTACAACATTCGCGTTTTTGATCTAGTTCGAATAGGAACAAAATCAAATTCCCTGCATGGCAAAGTATTGAATATGTCATGTTCGTGTGTTTGCTATTGCAATTTTTTGTAAAAACAATGAGCTGTTTTAAAGCAGACTATCGATTGTGACATATTCAATAGTTTGCAACGTAAATATTTAAATATTATACAATGCAAACTAACGAAAATGCCACATTCGATAGTTTGCGTTGTAAATTATAGAAAAATAATCATCAATTATAGATAATCAAACTAACGAATGTGCGTTTTGACTAATTAAAATTCATAATTCGATAAAATTCTTATAGAGTCATCTATAGTCATCAGACAATAAGCACTGATTTTGAATGAACCATGAAACAGTTTATTCACTCTCCTGAAAAGTGGTGTTTTTCACATTCGATATTTAGCATTTGTATCGACGATATTGTGAGTTTCTTTTACGTTATTGTGACACATGCCTGGGCTTTAACAACGAGGTTATATCGCCCACTACTAGAGAGCTCTTTCGTTGCTCTGATGGACATGACTCTCTATGGTAAGAGTCCTAAATATTGCCTACCCAGGTTTAGTTATCTAGGGTAGGGGTCTTTAACGAGTACCTCATTGCATAGGCTCGGGACCATAGGATCCCTCCCGAAGGATCTCCTAGATAAAAAAACCCTAAGAGCCTCGGCGGAGTTCCAAAATCTCCTTGTATTGCCGCTTTGTATCTAATCGTAGGTCGCCTATTTAAAAAAAAATTTGACATTCTATTGACAATATTGCCTGTGTGAATAAAAAATCGCTAGTGTCACCTATCGGAATATTTTATCTAACGAAGACAAATTATTAAGGAGTGTTTCCTCTGTCTGTCCTCTGATGTAATTGAAACTTGGCACAACGTTAAAGGATGATTTGAAAACCGAGGCATAAATCGAACATGAAATGTTAAGTAAAATAAATACAACATGCTCAGGTCATCAAATACTAATCAAAAAAGAATGAATTGTCCTTTTTCCTAATAGATTGTCTCATCTTCAGCCATATCATCACAGTCTTAATTGTGATAGCAACCCGATATTCAGGAACCACTGACCTATGATATTTAGAAGAAATTGAAATTTTTGTTAGTATTTATTATTCATCACTCCTGTGTAGTCTACAGAAACTATTTAAAAAAACAATATCAGTTTCTTTTTAAACTTCTATTATATATGCCCAATGAAGAGTCACTCTTAGAATTACTCTGTACAATGAAACAAAAATACCGCTGTTGCAAACACATTAATTTCATGTATCCTTAATGCCAGTATGAAATGATTTTGAGAAGGGGAGGGAGAGAGAGTGATCTGTGGACGAGGTTGGTATAAGAAAGTCCTTTAATGGCCACATATCACATATTTTTACCATAACTTCTGATTACGAAATGTTTCTAACGGATTAGGCTTAAGCAAATTTCATTAATTTTTTACTGAAAAAAATAAGCTCTAGTGTTCTTAGTGAAAAACAAAACAGGAAGTTTTCTAATTTTTTTTTAAAGGTATTGTCAAACTTAGATGTGAAAAAAGGATTCGATTTTTGAGTATAATAGTCTACTCTAGTAGAAAAACAGATTAATTCCCTAGTTCAAATCATCCTGCTAATAAAAGATATCATCTTCATTGTCAAACGTCAAAAATGGTGTGAAAAATGAGAAGAAGCGGACTTCAAACTTGACCATTGAAAACTTAAGCGAGTATTCAACAAATTTTTCTCGTTCGAAGTTCATTTTTCATTTTGAAAATATAGACCCAAAATTCAAAGAAAAATATTTGCTTACATATGAAATGGGAAAGTTGAATTTGAAACTTATAATACCGTGAGGTTAAAAACCCATAACACATTGCAAAATTCTAGTTAATTGTAAAAAAAAAGGGGGTTACTACTTGAAGTTTTTAAAATAAGTTATTCTGAGAAAAATGTGTACTTAAAAATTTTGGTCACCCTGTATCTGCACAAATTATTTCTCAAATTTCACTCTCAGATAATAATTTATTACTATAAAATCTCCTGAGGACGCCAGTCGCTAAAAAATAACGTGCGCAGCCTACTGAGCTCAAGATTGTGGGTTCGAGCATGATTCACAATAACTATAAAATTTCCTCCTTCAATATACCATTGTAGAACCTGATAATTTTTACCAGGATATCGTCATATGTCTATCATATGATATTTACTGTATCGACAGTAGTACTGCTGACAGCGCACTCTGGTGATAGAACCGTGTGCGATAACCACATCGCCTGACATGATAACAACATGACCAATCTGTACAACATTTATGTACTTTGGAAGGGAAATTATGATTCAAGCAACTAGTCATAATTTGTACTTCCAACATAAAAATTAGGCTAACAAATATACATTAATACATACATAGCAGGACATTCTTATACCAAGCCCGCTTACAGGTCACTCTCTCCCCCTCAACCTTCTCAAAATCATTTCATCTGTCATTTTAGCTAAATCTGATTTAATCAGATTCTAGGGCCAAAAATAAATAAACAAATATTTGACTATTGGTCGCTAATTGGTCAAAAATACTTTTCAAAGAGCTTCAATATATGAATAAGTTCTAGGTTGCAATGCACAACAAATTTTGCCTTTACCTAAACCTTATAGATTTTCATTAGAGGGCGCTGGTAGCTCAGAGGTAGCGTGCTATCCTCAAGAACGTGGGATCGAAACCCGACCGAGCCCCTAATTTTTTTTATCTGGAAAATGGAAAAACCTTGAGCATGCCGTCCTTATAATTGGATGTTAAGCGACAGTCCCGAGCCTGTACGACGTCAAGTACCAAGATAATTTAACATGGGTAGACGAAATTTAAAACTCCCTCCCATTGTAGAGACGACGAAAGAGCTCTCTGGTAGGAGGTGATATAAACTCGTAGTTGAAGCCCGGGCATGAGTCATAATAACTAACTATATTTTTGTTATCATTACTTTTAATTTCATTGTCAGAGAATGTACAGAGAATTCTCCAAAAAATGTAACAATAACTTTAATTAATATAAATATTATAGAGGGCGCCGGTAGCTCAGTGGTATGCATGCTTGTCTTCTGAGCTCAAGATCATGGGTTCGAAACTCGACCGAGGCCCTTAGTTTATTTTATCTGGGAGGTAAAATAAACTTAACCACGCCGTCCTTCGGATGGGACGTTACGCGATGGTCCCGAGTCTGTACGATGTCAGGTACTTGTTAAAGACCCCTAACCTAACCTAGGTGAATAAAAATTTAGGGTAGGCAACATTTAGGACTCTCACAGTCGAGTCGGGCTCATGTCCACCAGAGTGACGAAAGAGCGCTCTGGTAGTAGGCGATATGACCTCGCAGTTAAAACCCGGGCATGAGTCATAAAACCTAACCTAACGAACAAAATTACAACTCGGGTTTCATGAGGCACAACGATTTAAAAGAAGTTTTACTTAAAAAATGTAGTCTGATAAATGAGAGATATAATAACTTACAGCTGGGAAGGCAGCTTGTTCCCTGGTATAAGGCCTGTTCCAGTCTTCAGAGATCACCTGTCGTTGAGTGTGAGGAGCACACTTCAGAGGGTTCAGTCGTTTCTCCATCTTTCCACTTTCTATTTCCGCAATCTCTTCTCTTATATCTGGTAATGGACACAAGGGTTAGAAACTTATATACATTTATAGTTAACATACATTGTGTATTATACTTTTTTTTTTACTTCCCCGATACGAAGAATAAGGGAGCTCATGTAATTGATCAGAAATTCGATGTCGAGTTTTTACCGTAATTTCATGTTTTCCGACTCTGCCTGTGTATCTGAACACAACTCCCGATAGGATGTATCGATAAGATATTTTATATGTGCGTTTAGACCATCTGGTCAATTGGTTAAAACTTAATTGATTGTGCTATGGACGTACATAACCGTTGATTCACCGGCGATTTTTTTTTTCAGGATTTTCTTGTCAAACAAAGTAACAACCGGTTTTAGTTCGAGTGTCTGCTGTCTCACAGCCTGAACCATTGAACCCTCTTCAAGCTCAACCTCAGAAAAAATACGTATACGTTCCTGAAAAATCCAGCATCGGAAAAAATCGCGCAGAGTTTCGATGCCCTAATTCTCCTTTCCCTATCTAGAAGTTCCCAATCCTCCATGATGAAACTTGAATTTAGCATAACTCAAATAGTCTGGAAACTGTTGAATTGCTAGCTCAGATGGATAGTTTGCTAGACATAAACAACAAAAGATACCCCAAAATGTGTTACATAAAACTAAGAGAATTAAACTTACACCAGCCAAATGCAGCAAGATTCAATTGGATGTCCAAAGTAAAAAGTGTTTTAGATGAAATTGGGGAGGAGAATATATTGGATCCGGTAATGCTAAAACAATTATCTTCCCAGGGTTTCGGATGCATTTATGAATTACCTCAAGAACAAAGATAAACATTACCTTTTAGAATGCAGTTACACCTTTCATTCTAATATATACAACCTAAATCAACTCCAAACATACCTAAACCTGATTGCTCCTTTCTCACACCTCAAATTACTGGCTCAACTCCATATCTCTGGGAAGTATTGCCTCAAAATTAGTAACAAAAATGATGTTTACACCCTTAATCCCCAGGAGCTTTGTACAATCTGTAATAAAAACGAATTGGAAAACCTATACCACCTGTTAATATCCTTTCCTATCTACTCTCCCATTAGAAGCCACTTCCTGCCTTCCATACCTTACTTCTGGTCCAAAATAAGAATGAGATATTCAATATTTTCTATTATTCAATCAGCCCATTAAAACTTATAGCATTCAATGTTAATGAATAATGCATTTCTTCTCCCATTTTATTATATAGCGTTTCTCCCATTTTATAGCGCCCGAATAATGTAAACTAAATGTCTATAAGGTATATTGAGGGCGCCGGTAGCTCAGTGGTATGCGTGCTTGCCTTCTGAGCTGAAGGTCGTGGGTTCGAAACCCGACTGAGGCCCTTAGTTTATTTTATCTGGGAGGTAAAATAAACTTAAGCACGCCGTCCTTCGTATGGGACGTTAAGCGATGGTCCCGAGCCTGTACGATGTCAGGTATTCGTTGAAGACCCCTTCCCTAGGTGAATAAAAATTTAGGGTAGGCAAAATTTAGGATTCCCACAGTAGAGTCGGGCTCATGTCCACCAGAGTGACGAAAGAGCGCTCTGGTAGTAGGCGATATGACCTCGTAGTTAAAGCCCGGGCATGAGTCATAAAACCTAACCTAACCTTCTCCCATTTTATATTTATATTCAATACCTGCCCACTCTATATTTACTCTCTTTGTCATAATATTATTATTATTAATTTGTGTTGTTATTGTATTTATACATTTTTCTTCTTTTTTTTTTTACTCTGTAATATTACTCTTAATTTCTTTCTCTTATATTATTGCTTTCATGTATTTCGCTATTTAAACTCATATAAAATTTCATTTATATATTTTATACTTTATTCTCACTTTTAGCTTTGTACCGACTTAACGAAATAAATGTATTTTTTTATTTTATTTAGTTAATCATAATATTGTGCAAAAGTTCCTTTATATATAGTCATTATTGTTCAATCTGTAAATTTCAATATGTTAACGTTAATATTGTAAATGTAATGGTCACTGACTCTAGTGTATAGAGGTGAGGTCTTTAAACAATAAAAATTATTATTCTTACAAATAAGTGCTTCACAAAAACTGTCCAGTTCATTTTTGTCCTCAGATTCCGTTGGTTCTATCATCAGAGTTCCAGTAACCGGCCATGACATAGTGGGAGCATGAAAACCTATAAAAAAATAAATATATTTCAATAACAGTTCGTTAAAGCTTCAAAAACATATTAAACCATATTAATAATTTTTCTCTTAGTATGAACAGTTTTGAAAATGAATAAAGTTGAAAGCATAATAGGGTTCAATAGATATAATGAAAATTATGTGAAAATCAACATTTAGTACAGACCGGCCAACAAATTGTTGGCAACATGTTGATATTGGTGACGTCAACATGTATCCCGTCAACTAGCATTTAGTTGATGGATACTCGTCAACATCAGGCAGCATGACATCAAAGAAATTTGTTGCCTGTTGCTTGTATCCGCGTTCTCTATTTCAAATGGAAAACATCGCTCAGTCTATACGATTTTGTCAGTGGCGTCGCTAGTGAGTTTCGTCGCACTCCTATTACATCTAATAGTCACGTTAATTATTTGTGTATATTTTTACTACTTTAAAATTTTTGGAATGTTCATTGCCTTATTGTCTTTTGCCAAAGAGCTAGTGATAGAGCTAATCGAAATGCTTAAAGCTGCTCCCGCATTGTGGGATATTAAATGCAAGATAGAAACCTCAAATATGATGAAATGTCGAAAATGGCTTCGTGCTTTAAAACAAATGTGGATGAAATATTCAGGAAAATTAAGTCCCTAAAAACTCAATTTAGCCGAGAACGGAAGAAAATTAAGGAGATGAAAGGAGCACTAACAGCAGCAATTGGTTTTGGTTTAGAAGCGCAACACTGTTGAAAACATGGATCCAGACGAAAGTTTCTATGCCCAACAAATATGTTGCCAATATTTTGTTGGTCGGTCTGTACTTACCTTAATGATAAAAAATAATACCGAAATCCATGAGTCTTTTGGCGATGTCAACAGCTTCCACGTTGGCAGTCTTCTTAAACTCTCGAACGTCCAGTATGAACTCATGAGCCACCAGTCCTGAAGATTCACTCTTGAAGAGGGTCGTATAGTGGCCCTCCAGACTCCTACTCATGTAGTTAGCGTTCAAGATGGCTACTTGTGTCGCCTTTCTCAAACCTTCTGCTCCCATCATCTAAAAAATAATATAGTTATTAGACAAGTATTAGTCAATACAATTATTGGCTCACTCTTTAAGTTAGTTATTATGACTCATGTCCGGGCTTTAACTATGTGGTCATATCGCCTACTACCAGAGCGCTTTTTCGTCCCTCTGATGGACATGAGCCCGATACAGTGGGAGTCCTAAATTTTGTCTACTCATGTTTATTTACCTAGGCACCTTACAACGTACAGGCTCGGGACAGTAAATAATAAACGTGCTCAAGGTTTATTTACCTTCCATAAAAAACCTAAGGGCCTCGGCCGAGTGTCAACCCGCGATGTTGAGCTCAGAATTCAAGCACGCGCTCTCTGAGCAACCGGCTAGTCTTTACAAACTAATAACTCAAGTTCCAAGTTTATGCTTGTCAGTAGGTCATTTCACGTTTCATCAATATTATACTTATTTTTTTATGAAGTATAGGGGAATTAATGTAATCGGTCTAAAATTCGATGTTGACTTTTCACCAGAATTTTATGTTTTCCGACCTGTCTCCAAAAATCAATTTAAAAAACCTACGTCTGTGAACACGATAGAATGAACCTTCAAAAAATTGAACAATCACAACTATTGATTATTAGCGCCCTGTCGACTGTTTTTGGAGGGGGAGCGAAAAGTTACTTGATTAATTCGCTCTGGGGAAGTACATTGCTGGTGATTCACTGACGACCTTCTTTATTACGTGCTCTCATTATTCATCATTATTGTGGCAAATTATGAATATAAATAAATGAATAATTAACCATGTAAATAAATATTTTATAACTTCCAAAAAATTGAATGAAGAGTAATGACAGATAGGGGGAGAGACGTACCTTTATGTAAGCCCAGGAGATAGGTAGTATAGCTGTGGATCCGAAGGGGCCAGCACTCACAGCACCAAAACTCTTCTCATCGTCCTCATCTATCTTCACAACAGGATGGTTGGGCAGAAACGGAGCTAAGTGTTCCTTCCTGTAAAATTGAAGTATAAGGGGAAGTTATGTAATGTGGCAGAAATTAAATGCTGACTTTTCAACGGAATTTATGTGCTAATTTAGATCTGATTGGATTTTGGCCGAAATTACACACAAATTAGGATTAATTCCTAATACCTTTCAGCTCCAGCGCTAGCCAAACTAAATTTGTTCGCCCTGTACACAAGGCTGTTGTCCACGTTTGCCATGGACTTAGGAATGAACGTGACTACTAAGTCAGCTACCTCCTGGAACATAGGGACAGCCCACCCTGGCTCCATTGATGACGTGGAGTCATGAAGCGGGATGGCAAGGTTGGTACGCTCGTCTAAGTGACAACAGCTATGACGCTCGTGTCAGTGGCGACATGCTCTACCTGATCGTTCTTGGCTTAGTGCTGAATGACATCGCCCAGGCATCCAATAGAGACAATTTCTCCATCCAAACAACCAGTGCCGCTTGGGCACCAGGCGTAGCAGTGGAGTGGGAGACCCCCAAAAACTGGAACCAACCACATTATATACCAGGGTTACACATATTTGAGCCATGCACAGTGCATAGCTATTCGCACTCGAACAGCACTGTATTGGCTCCGGTGTACCTCTCCCCTCCCACATCCAGTAGTACGCTCCAACTGTTGAGCAACTGGAATGGGCAAGAATGGAAGTGGTTAAATGGACATTAAAAACAACACATGACGTGTCTGGGCACACTATCAATATCGCCCTCCCAGCCAAATTTCGACAGATGGCTGTAGCTTAAACAAGCTCGGCCGGAATCGGATCAGAATACCGGTGGCTGGGGATATCGAGGGCCTGACTCCATCTTTCTTATCCGGTATGTATATACATGGTAAAATCTGACCAATAGAGATTCAAAGAATGTTCATATAAATATATTTGAATCTCTATTGGTCAAATTTTACCATGTATATATATATATATCGGATAAGAGAGATGGAGTCAGTCACATTTTTTATGAATTGTGTTATTGTACAGTGACCAATTAGTAAATATTTGTAAATAGTTGCTTTTATTGTTTATTTGAGACATTTTTCTAATATTAGTTAGCGAATTTACTTCCGTTTGTTTTCTCCCATCATTTTGAGTTTGTTAAGTCTTTTTTTCAACCTGCCGGGTCATTAATGGTTTATTATTGGAAAATGTGGTGAACAGAGTTACTCGGTGTGGATTATTTATAGGTATACATTTTTCTAATGTATATATTATTATAATTAATCGTAATAAGTCACAAATATACTCACAGGTAAGGCAGTCTATGACAATACAATGCATATAAGAAACGGATGCAAAAATAATAAGAATATTAATGAAATAAAAATAATTAATCAATACAGTTTTGCTCTCTCCAAAACCAATCAATCGTTTGGGCTAAAAATGATTGGTTAGTACTATGAATAGTTTTTTTATTCTGTAACATACTAAATTTTGTCTCGATTCGTTTATTACATCTTCAGTCATCCCTTCCTTTCGGCCGATTTCGCTGAGAAGATATAGGCGCCGTCCTTATAAGGTTCTAAATTTATATATGAAATTTTTCGTCTATAAGGGCGTTTATAAGTGTCAAATTACAAGGGCATTTTTAAGAGTTTTTGTCTTAAGCATCCCCCTAATTTCCCCATCCCTTCAGCCGATTCAGTTGAAAACTAAATAGTGTGGTTCATATGAGATCTTCGAACACACACCCGGACGGATTTTTTCTTTACATTATTGGAATAAAGGGGATTGGAAAACATGAAATCCCTTAAAAAACTCAACAACTAGAGTAATAAATATATAAAATTCCATATCACTTATAATTTTTTCAAATTATGTAAAGGACATATCCTTCGTATGATCTGTCCAAACTTCCTGTAATATTTTAAAACTTTAATTGGTGAAGACTTTCAAGTGTGCAACACAATTAAATTGCACTCCAAAAAGAACAAAACTGATTAGAAGAAGGTTAATAAACGTTTTAAGTAGTAAGGTAGTACACATACACTCCAATAGGTCCGCACCCTGGTCCTCCTCCACCATGGGGTATACAGAATGTTTTATGCAGATTGAGATGAGATACATCTGAACCAATCTGTCCAGGACAGCAGAGACCCACTTGGGCGTTCATGTTGGCGCCATCCAGGTAGACCTAAAAATCATATTATTAAACAAAATCCATACTAATATAATAATACCAATAAAAAAATGATAATAATAAAAAAAATTAATAAAAATATATATATATATATATATATATATATATATATATATATATATATATATATAGGTAGGTACCTATATATATATTTTTTTAAATTATTATTATTTTTTTTTTTTTACTTATATATATACATAATAAAATAATAATGGTCTCTGCAATTTAAATAATAATAAACATAAAGATAAAACAAAAATAATAAAGATAAAATAAAATCAACTCGAGACCCCTCGAAACGCCCCCGGTTCTCTGTCATCCCCATCCCTCCAACGTAATGGGGGCAGGGGAGACCGCGGGGGCTCGAATGATCCCCCCTGCCTTCTCGCCCCGCCAATCACTGTCCAGCAGTGGAGGCAGGCCAAGAAGGAAAGGAGAGTTGAAGGTAAGAGGATTACATGAGGGGAGAAACTGGTCATCACCGGCACTCCAAAAATATTCTTGCTAGATTACAGTAGCAGGTCTCTCGGCCAGCGCCGCCACAGTCTCTGGATGGGAATAGAATGACAAGAGTCGAGCAACTGGATTGACATGTGAAGAAAGGTTAGAGTGGAATTTGGAGAAGTGGGTCTTGATGAGGTCAATAACATAGGGGATTTTAAGGTCATTATGGAGGGTAAAGTTGGACACATAGAAGGGTGCATCGACAATTGTTCTTAGGACTTTGGATTGGAAGGACTGGTATAGCAATTATTATAAACATAAGTTCAGGAAAAAATCAACATCTGAATAATAAGCATTCTTGTTTACAGCCCAGTTAGATAGAGTGAGAGAATGCTTTATTAATAGTAATTCTCAAGCAGAGACAACCAAAATACTTGGTCTGCTTTCAATGTTATTAAGAGAAGTAATAATATTTTACTTCCTTAGCTAAACGAAGTATAGGAGAAGTTATGTAATCGGTCAGAAATTCGATGTTGAATTTTCACCAGAATTTCATGTTTTCTGACTTCCTCATTTCAAACAGGAATAAAAAAAGTATAAAGGGGCTAAACTCAAAAAACCCTAATAACCGATGTAATTAAGTATCGACATGAAACATTATATTTAAATTTAAAACCCCATAAGCATGGCACCTATTAATTTTCCGCTAAGACGGTCGAAGGGCAAGAGTGGACAAGAAAATGGGGGTCGACTTGAATACCATAATTGCCGATGTATTGAATTTATCGACACAAAATTTAGTATGAGAATTCAGAAGCTCAGTCAAATATTGAGTTTTAGCCCAAACAGTCAATTAGATTTGGAGGGAAAGCGAAATCTAATTGAATAATTTGTTCTGGGGAGGTACATCACACACAGTACAATGATTCAATGACAACTTTTTTATTCCAGTATCCCTTCGACTGATTTCGCTGAAAATTAATATATACCATTATGGGGTTTTGAATTTAAATACAAAATTTCATGTATATACATTCATTACATGTGCATTGGAATTTTTGAGTTGAGTCCTCCTCTAACCCCTTCCCCTTCGGCTGATTCGGCTAAAAATTGTTAGGTGTCGTTATATATTTTGAATTTTCTTATAAAATTTCGTATCAATATATTCATTACAACGGCAGTTGTTAGAGTTTTTGTGTTATGCCTCCCTCCTAATTTCCCTATTTGATTTGGCTGAAAATCAATATGTTTCGACTCTGAAAGGTTCTGGATACATATATAAAATTTCGTGTCGATATATTCATTTTCATTTTTGGAATCAGGAGTTCGGAAAACATAAAATTTCGTTAAAAACTCTCGAATTTCAGACAGATACTTTGTTTAGATGTGGGGAAATAAAACATAGGAGCAAGAAGTTTTTAATGAATACAAAAAATTGGAATAGTATACATATTTGTTTCTTTATTCTAAAACGGACCTGGCCACCATGTTTGTGTATGAGATCACAGATATCTGCAATAGTATCTTCGAAAACACCAAACGTAGAAGGATAGGTGATCATAAGACATGATAAGGTTTCACTGTATTTTTCAACCTGAAAAATAAAATATAAAAATATGAATACAAATATATATATACGATGAAGAAAGTGAAAGAAAGGAATATGATTCTTTAATCACTTTAGTTCCAGTAGGATATTGATTTAATTGACTTAATAGTGATGTCGGAATTGATTCCTCAATAATGTCTCTATAAACAGCTGTGCAATGACTGTGTTTAATTGGCACTAGGCCGAATGTCTACGAGGTCACGATCAGCTTCACAACTTCCCGAGGGGGACCACTTTCTGTAGGTTCAGTGTTTTTGATCGAAACATTTCGATATGGGAATGCCGCACTGCACACCTCTACTGTTCTGGTCTTAGCCCCCCTAACTTCAAAGTTTTTTTTTTATCTTCCAGATAAGTCCTCGGCTGGGTTCCGAATCCGCAAATTAATAAGATGGTGGTACTTACTAGTTCCTTGAGCCGGTCTATATCGATGGTGGCGTCCTTCTTCACATGGACTGGCTGTACGTCCATGCCACACATCTGGGCGGAGGCAGGGTTCGTGCCGTGTGCTGACACGGGGATCAGACATACGTTCCTCTGGGACTCACCTCTGGACGAATGGTAGCTCTGGATGGCTCGTAGTCCTGCATATTCCCCCTGAGCACCACTGAAGTAACAAGTATAAATTTGAACTTTTATAAAAAGTACAATTATTTTACTTAAAAATAAGAGCTACTGTATTGTCAGAAATTCATAACCTAATGTTGATGGGAGAAACTCGGATGTTGAATGTGTAATGGTATGCTTCAATTTGATCTCGGCGTTATCGAATATAAAGTTCGTTGACTTTCTAATTGTTAAATTATTCAATTGAATTGTTGGCCTTACTTTCTTGTTTATTCACTTATTTCGATTCGTAGCAATATTAAACGAAAAGTACAGCTATAATACACATTGTAACTTTATAAGGTTTTTTTTATTAATTTTATTTTTTAACAGTTAGTTATTAGGGCTCATTCCCGGGCGTTTACCTACAAGGTCTTATCGCCTACTACCAGGGCGCTCTTTCGTCACTCGGATGGTCATGAGCCTGACTCTTCTATGGGAGTCCTAAATTTTGCCTACTCCAAATTTTTATTCACCTAGGTTAGGGGTCTTTAACGACATCGGCACCATCGCTTAACGTCCCGTACGAAGGACGAAGTGCTTAATTTTAATTTACCTCCCAGATACAGCTGAGGAAGGAAAAAAGGGGCCCGCAATGTTCTTGACCTTGAGCTTAGATTAATAATGAAAGAAATTACCTGTTAGGTTGAAATGAAATCCTATCATAGCCGGTGATTGTGCAGAGGTCTTTCTGAAGTTCGTTGAGAAGCTGTTTGTATCCTTCTGCTTGTTCCAAAGGTACGAAGGGATGTAATTCGTTAAATTCTCTCAGAGAACAAGGCATCATTTCTGTTGTCGAATTAAGTTTCATTGTACACGAGCCCTGGAAAGAAAAGTTTTAGAATATGTGTGACATAGCATGGGGAAGTCGAAAAATCAAAACTGAAAGGACAGAAAACGCGATTAACTTTCAAAGGGGTTCATTAGACTGTAAAAAATGTTTTTTATCAGACTTAAAAAAGCAGACGCTCACCCTAAACTTTTATAACTAAAATAGCTACAGAAAAAAAAAAAAAAAAAAATGTTCTTCCAAAATATTTTCTGTTGAAGTGTCTACTTCATGTTGCAAAAGGAATTGGGCTGTGATTTTGAATAGTGGCGGAGCTAGAGCGGTGTCAGTGGAGAAAGCCGGGTGTTACTATTATTGTATACATTCTTATGACGAGTGGCGCCGGTAGCTCAGTGGTATGCGTGCTTGACTTCTAAACACGCCCCCCTTCGGATAAAAAAATATAATATATAATATTATTATATGGATATTATATAATATTGTTATTAATATATAATAATAACTCAAAATGTCGATCAATTAATAATATATTTGTTGTCATATCGTCACAATAAATAATATAATGTTTTTACCCATTTCAGGAAATACCGAACAGCTTACCGAATCGTAATCTACAATCACAGTTGTATATATCTTATTTTAGCTGTGACTAACCTACAATTTTATGTATAAATGAAATAGAAGAACAATAAATTTGAAATTTTAATTCTTCATACTATTTTTCTTATTGTAACATTATAAAACAAATTTTAATCAAAATGAGTGCACGACAGCAAATTTTTGAAACCAAAGAAGATAATTACACATCAGTTCTCGTGAGTACATAGTATATTATTATTATATATGTAATATGGAAATGTTCATATGACAGTGTAGGTGACCGTAAATCATATGTCCTGAATTCTGTGACATGGAAATGGTGGTATTTCCGTAAGGATAACTTTACTTACTAATGGTATCATAGAATGTACGAGTGACACATCTTTGTTCTCTAAAGATTTCATGTATCGAACAATTCTAGTCTCTGAATGATGACTGTTGAAAACTGGATGAGTCAAGTAGGTTGAGGTCCGTTTTAACTTGCTGTTTGCAATGTCATACTTGCCAAGAGATGTGTGTCCTTCGAACTGGTGAAAACAAAAATGAGGAAATTAAAATTAAATATTGAATTCATCAGTTGGGGAAAGATAATGAGATTTGTGTAGAAAATATATTGAAAAAGTGTATATCATATGAGGAAGCATGTAAAATTTTGACATCATAGGCCTTTTTCTGCGGAGAACATTTAAATAGCATCTCTGAAGTGTTTAGATTGATTGTCCCTCAGTCTGCAACCTCAAAACTCCTGTTTTTTCACCTGGGTATGTCAGAGCTTATGAGGAGGGGCCTGGATCTAAGATTTTTGTTTCCACCATCAGTTTTTTTTTAACCAAGTCGATCCAGTTTGTTTCCCATTTAAGGAAATATTTTTTAGTAATTTGGCTATATAGGCTAATTACATGTTCTATTTCTAAGTCTTCATGGATTTGGAGAATGGAGGTACCGATATCTCTTTGTTAATAATTAACATTTCCATGGACTTAATTTGTTGAGTTTTAAAATATTTACCTCTGAGATGGCAGTATCAGAGCCAAAAATCCAAGCGAGATCATTTAAATCTTCCAAACCAATTGTTTCATCTAGTGATACACCAACCTTTGAAAAAATTAAATTTACAATAAAATATACATTTTCAAAAATAAAATTAAATTTACATATATAGCTCGATACATACATCACCATCTTGAAAATAACGGATATTGATTTTTTTACATTCACATCTTGATTTAATTTCTTCTAATGGAAACTTGGGTGTTATTTTCAATGTGTCAAAGAATTGTTGATTATGTACAACGTTTCCTGCTTCTTTGAGAGCTGGAATGGTCAAATTAAGTCAAATAAAAGAAAAAAACAAAAAACATATAAAAACCAAAAAGATATTTTAAATCAGACAAATAAGCAGAAATACATAACTAATTTTCTGAGATATAAATTGATAGTAAGCATCAAATATTTCATCCAACTTGATACACAAGCCCCTTAACTGTTAGACAACCTCAGTTTTAAACTTAATAATAATTTTCATAAGTCTATCATTTAATTAAATGCAATTTCAATAAACTTGTAGAAATTAAAGAATAGAACGCAACTTTTTGGTTCGAACATATACCAACCCAGCGCTAGTGGCTTACCAAATTCATTGCCAATGAAATTCTTATCTTTCATTGTTATTGAATAGTTTCAACTATTACTGTTAGTTAACGTTGGTCACGAAGTTCGGATGGCCTCGGCTCTACGTGGGTACAGCCTGACCACTGGACATACCAGCTATTACGAGCTACAAGTATTTAAACTCCAAATTTTAAGTGAAAAAGCTACCCGAACTGTTCATCTAGAGGTATGGAGACTGCGGAACTTTAAATGTAATTTAAATGTCCGTTATATGACCTGTCCAGACTGGATTTGAACCTGCGGCAGCTGATGACAGAGACCAGCTACCCAGTGTTCTGCTGGTTTGTCGGCTGCTAGGAGCACAAGGAAGCAGTCTGTGGAACTGAGGACGACCACCGATTAGTCGATGTTCGCCCCCAACCCGCCATTGCCTCAATTAAACTCTACCCTGATCTCGAGCTTCCTCAACGATCAAACGACAGGTAACACTGTACATGTGCAAGGTAAACCCCAAAAGTTAAAGAATAAATAAAGTTCGATTATTATTAATGGATAGATAGATAAAACTATTGCACTAAAGAATTTGTATTCTTCTCGTAAAGCTTGTGCTTTATGTCAATGAATGTTATTGTTTTAAAACAAAATACATAATCTTATAGTTTTAGAAAAAAAAATCAAGCCAAAATAAAAAATATGTTTTGATTTTTTCTCACTAGCTTGATTATTATATATTAATAAAAGTGTACCTGGAGCAATATTTCCGGTATGTTAAAAAAAAATCCTTTTTTAATGCAGTAATCCTACAACAAGAGTGTCATAGCTAAAAAAGTGGAGGAAGAATCGTATGATAATAGTCACAATCATTTCTAGACATTTCGCAAAATATAAAAAATCCGTGGTGTGCAAAAAATAAGTAATATGGTAACTAAAGCAAACGATATGAATAATATTAAAATAAATAAATATGGACATGCTGTTTAATAGAAACAGAAAACAAAAACAAGTAAAACTTAAAATAAAACAAAATATGACCATATCGCGATATGACCTCGATATTAAAGCCCGGGCATGAGTCACAATAACTAATTAAACCATTTCCAAACCCACCGTTACAGACAACAGAATTAAACACTCTGTATTTTTTATTTTTTTGCCTACAAGAAACTATAGGTAAATTATACGAGGACTGCATGACTACAGTGTATATAGGTATATATATCTTCTTATTCTGTATCAGACAACAAAATAAGAAGAAAGGAAATGAATAATCAATATTATGTGAATATGTAGAAGGAATTCGAGGTTCTGTCGTATAAATGAAAACTCAATATTTGGCCAACGTTTCGGAAACTATTTATTTTATTCTTCAGAACCTACAGAATAACACAAAGAAATTAGTCATTATGGACAATGATATAACCCTGAAAAAGGAATAATAAATAGTTTCCGAAATGTTGGCCAAATATTGATTTTTCATTAACACGACAGAACCTCGAATTCCTTCTACATTGTAAAGATACTGTTGACACTATTAATCACAATATTATTTGCTAATTCAAAATACAAATTGTACACATATTAGCGAAGAAACATCTGCTCTCTTCCGTGAATTCCAATAACTACGACCGACTTAGTGCTACTGAAAATCAGTTCTCGGTTTATTAACTGTAAACATTGTATTCATTTCCTTCTTTAACTGCTGCGTCGATAATACATAAATATAATAGCTTTGTTGAAAAAGTCTATTATCTCTAACATAAAGAATTCAATAAAAAACTACGTTAAGTAGCAGCGAAACACTAATTCTTACTTCGCAGGATGTCAAAAATAAGTTAGTCTGACCTCTCACAGATTTTTTATTTAAGTAAGCTAATTCTTATACCTGTGAGGGTACAGACTTTTGCTTATTTGTGATAGCATAATTTAATACTAATGTTGAAAAAATATATTTTGTACATTTGGATATATTGTGTGATTATTGGGTACATGGAAATATTCTATATTTGTAAATGATATGATAAGAAAAAAAAAAAATTGTAGTATTTTGTATATAAGTTTAAAAAATAATAAAATAAAAATAAAGAGCAAATCTTTCCTCAAATATGTATATTATATAAAATATGTTTCTATTTTGAACACAAAAAATAACTTAAATAAGTGATAATAATAGAAAAATAATATCAGATGTAAAGTTAAGGAGGGATGCTTTGTTTGATCTCTGTAAATAGTGTGAATTTCTGTTCTGTTAGCCAAAAAATAAAAAAAACTGAAAAGAAAAAAAATATCTTATAATAAATTTTTGATTTTTTTAACATATACATTATCAAAATTATTATTTATGACCGGTAACATGCAGTCAAAATAAATTTTGTAAAATTAAATAGCTTGAATAATTTCCAAGGGGAAACAGAAGTCTTACATTAATAAAATTCTAAAATAATAATAAATAAATACCTGCATTGAGAGCGAGAGTAGCTTTATGAACCCTGGTTGCTATTTGCTTGAGCCCTTTGGGTCCATGGTAGACTGCGAACATAGCCGACATATTGGCCAAGAGCGCCTGCGCTGTACAAATGTTACTTGTTGCTTTGTCTCGACGAATGTGCTGTTCTCGGGTCTGCAGAGCCAGTCGACAAGCTGCTTGACCATCTGCATCCCTTGGAAAACGTATGGTATTTTTACCACAATCAATTTTAGCTTAATTACATAGTATCAAATATATTGTACAAAACTTTCAATTTGAGTGTCCTGCTAATTCTATTTGCGATTAATAAATAATTCACACTATGAGTAACTCAGTATTTTTCAATAGTACACTAATGATGGACACAACAAGCCTAGAAGAAAATGTGTCAAACACTTAATGGAAAGAGAAAACATACAACTGTGTTTATAAAACGAACAAAAATTAATTTAGTCAAAAAGAAACAATAGAAATTAGCGTTTAAAAAGTTAATTTACAATAAACAATAGAAAAAATAAATAAAAAGTAAGCCCAGAAAGCGAACTCAATTATTTACAAGTTAATTCACTAATTGAGCTGATGATCGCGGATTCGAAACCCGGCCGAGGCCCTTGGGTATCTTAAAGTCAATAGAAATTTAGGTTAGGCAAAATTTAGGACTCTCAAATAAAACGGAAATGAAAAAAAGAGAGCCATGCGGGCTAGAGCGTAGGACTTTGGTCGCATTGTCTCACCTTGGTTTGCGGGTTCGAATCCCGTCAGGGAGTGAATTTTATTTTGTAGATAGAACTCCCTCCCGGGGCCATGGATGTCGTAAATAATTAGGTAAACACCATTATGAGTCATGGCTAATATGCATCGTATATAAGGCCAAAAAAATATATATATGTGTGAGTGACGCGGTACTCACGAGAATTGATGTGTACACATCTGCTTTAGTTTCAAAAATTTGCTGTCTTGCACTGAATTTGATTAAAATTTGTTTTATAATGTTACAATAAGAAAAATAGTATAAGGAATAAACTTTCAAATTTATTGTTCTTTAATTTCTTTTATACATGAAATTATAGGTTTGTGAGAGCTAAAATTATTATATTTTTTTAGATTTACACAGCTATATTGTTTTTTTTTTACCACAAATTTTATTTATTGCGACAAATTTAAGCTATCGAAGCATCTTAAACTTCTTACCGAAAGATCATTTTATAGTTCGTAATATTGATATTTTAATTAGATTCACTACAATGATAAATAGATCAATAATGTTGTTAAAATACAATATCTAATCATGTTTTTTAGAGTTGTTTTATTGTTATTGGTTTCATTATATATTTACCTTTAGATTCATTCATATGTGACGAAATATATTACACGGTAATTCAGTCGAAATAAATGTATTACTCTTTCTTCGATGATCACAACATTAAATGTACCACATAAAAAGTCAAAACATATTACACACTAATTATTCCATGAACATAGAAATGCTCAAAAACAGCTGACATCACAGATAAAGAAATGTGTAATTGTGTGTGCGCTGCGCATACGTCCGACACACACACCCTTACACATGCACATCAACGAGACTTACGCTCTGACGGGCCCCCACCAATAATAATGTTTGTAACAATATGTAGCTGTTGTAATGACAGTCAAATATGTACTGTGAAATATGGGGCCAATACACACATTATAACTAATTATTCACCTAAACATAAATCACATAATTATCAATGTAAAATTAGAAATAAACAAATAGTTACCTGGTTACTCCAATCATTCTGCCAGGCATGAGGCGAACAAGAGATTCTTTGGTAGCGAAAAATCCTGCATGAGGACCTCCATAGCCCAGCGGGAGCCCAAACCTCTGTGTCGATCCAACAGCAATATCCGCTCCCATCTCAGCAGGAGCCATAGCGATACACAAGCTCAGCAGATCCGCTGCTATTACTCCAAGAGTCTGTTAAACATTCATAGGTAACTTCAGAATACATTTCTGCGATCTGTGTCGATATAGTGGAAAGCTAATGAAATAAATAAAAGCAAAGAACTTATTTAACTTTTATTATGTCTAGTTTTGAGTTTACGAAGCTCTTTCTTAGGCGACTCATGTATTTCGTTGTACTCGTACTCCTCCTAAACCCCTTTACTGATCACATTAAAATTTGTCACGATGGTAGTGAAAAAATCTGAAATCGAACATACCACGGAGGAATAATCACCGAAAAACGAAATCCCCATTGAAATCAATTGGGAGACAAAATTCTCGCGCAAAATAGAATTTTTCAATTTCAAATGTAAAAATCCGGGTGAAGCCCTTTTCGGTTTACCATCGGACACCACTTTTTTTGAGCCGTTTTTTTTCAGTGTTCTAACGTACAAACTTCGACTTTTTTCGATAAAAATATTCTTCAACGTACAAAGAACACAGTAAAAAGAATTTTGTGCAAAAACAGATGTTGTTGTCTACAAAAAGGCTAGAAAAAATCTTATGTGGTCTGAATATCCGAGATATTCAAAGGAATCATGCACCACAGCCACATCTCAAACCGTTCACCATAACGCCAATGTCAACTGACTTCAAACCTAAGAAAATTATCATTGGTCGAACAGATGTTCACGTTAAACACCGAGGAAAAGTTCCGGTAAAAGTGCGCAAACTTGAAAACCCTACGGTTCCATCCAGTGATCACAAACCGGTTCATATGTCCCATTTCAAATGCACTACTTGTATGCTAACCGACCACATTAACAGTATGATTCAATTAATTTAGACTGACTCAGCTCAGTTTTTGCAAACAGCAGAGTGCATTGCACACCTAGTATAATATATGTATAAAAAATATATACATAAAGTGTACCGGTTTCGGCTAAAAAAATAAATGGGAGAAGAGATGCGGGGATAAATGTATTATATATTACATTTTCTTATATCAGTATATAAAAATTGATCATTAAATAATTATGTATATTAGTATTACATGCTTTATATACAGAAGAAACAAAAATGGGATACGATTTAAAGAAGAGCTTGGAAGGAGAGGAAGTTGGCCATACTCCAGTTCAGTGTCTTATATTAATAAACAATAGATCCCATCTGGATGAAGTATTTCAGGAATAATGTAGGATTATTACTATACTTATAATTACTATTTAACTGGTCTATCAATTGTTATCATGATACTTAAACTCATCATTGTTCTTGAAAATTATGCTAGTGGGGATGAAAGGTTCTGTCATTCATATTACAGACTTTTGACTTTAAAATAAAAAATATAATCTTACCCCATGTTCATGAGCCCGAGTAAGTAATTCTGAGTAATCTATAAGGTTCCCCTCGGTGTCAGGGTACTGTGCAAGAACCCCAGAAACGTCGTGCTTGCTGAAGTCCATCTCCTCTGGACGGAGCAAGACCACTTTGAGGCCCAAGGACTCAGCTCTCGTTTCCACCACACTCAATGTTTGAGGATGTACCTTTTCAGCAACATAGAGGGTTTTACGCTTGTTGTGCCTGCAATATATAGAGTATTAAATTATTGAATATGAATTCCCCCTCTCAAATTCATTTCATACTGGCATTACTGGGTATATGAAATAGCGATTTTCTTTGTTTCATTGTTCAGCGTAATTTTGAGAGTGACTTTCTAATAATCCGTACCTAACGCCAGTATGAAATGATTCTGGGAGGGAGGTGAGGGATAGAGAGTGATATGTAAAAGTGTGATTGGTATAAGAAAACCTTGTTATGGCCTTTTGAAAATTACCAATAATAAAAATATATTTTTTACTTTTTGGGTTGTGTAAGGAAATTTGCAATTCATATAATATATGAATTAACGCTAATAGTAAGAATTGCTCCATGAAATTTTCGCTATTTATAGTAATAGGACATAGTGCTTTATACCACTATATAGAGCAAAAAATTTACATCGCAAACATGATGCCAACTACATTTCATAAGAAAATGGAAATAATATGGTGTTTGGGGTCAGAATAAGTCTTGGGATCCAAAGGATTTAGTGCATTTAAATATTTTTACCAAATGCAACTCATTGTTGGGATATTTTACTTTGTTTATATGTATTTAATACTTTATAGAAATAATATTTCAAGTAACATAAATGTGCTTTACGTGATTTGCAGGAGTTTTTCAAACCTTCAGAAATTCCCTTCGTAAAATTCAAATTTGCTGACTTTTGCCCAAACACCCGAGATATATCATTACAGTATCTCTTCCTTCATTTATTTGCCTCCTCAAAAATAGCAATTACAAATGTTTCGGTACGCACTCCCATCATCAGTATTTATAGTACAAGTGTTCTTTATGTTAACTATTCCTTCTGTCAATCAGAATTTTTCTTTTATAGAACAAATTTATTGAGTTCATTCTTGACTCCCAAAGGTTCGGAAGCACCTTCGCAGCTTGCCCTGGTGTCAGAAAACTCTTTAAGACTTCACATCAAAAACTCTGTCTCTGTTACGACAGTACACCTGCTCAGAGAACGCCAGTCTCTAAACTATTCTTGACCATAAAGGATCAATTAATTAGATTGAAACTCGTCACATTGGTGGCAGCATTGAGGAGAGGATGCCTATGACGACAGCGGGAATTGTCAATTGTAGGTTTTATTTTTTTCTTGACAAGACCCTGTGTTCACCCTATTATTTTTATTTTTATCTTCAGGAGAGGGAGTAATACTTAGGTGCTCACCTTTCAGAGTACATGAATGGCGGAGAGCAGACGGAGAATTTCTACTCTGTCTAAGAAAGAAATACCTGTGACATAAACTGAGTCCTTCGGCAGCTGCAGTGCTTTCGTCAAGAAGACTAGCGTTGGCCACGTGGAGCCCTGTCAGGTCGGTCACCATTGTCTGGAAGTTGAGCAGACCCTGGAGTCGACCCTGGGCTACTTCTGGTTGGTAGGGAGTGTACTGGGTCGTCCTGCAACCAATATTATTGTTGTCAATCTACACACAAATGAAACTTGTACATTATCATAATCCAATTTGCTCGCGTTTTCGTGTTAATCGTTGAAATTTCTTGCATGAACGGGAATAAGCTTATACAAAAATTCGAAAGAATGAAAGAGAGGCATCATTCCAAGAACTGATACAAGATAGTGTGTGGACTCTTCTTCTGCCTCATCGTTCAACCTCAGTCAGGTCTCTCTGTCTTTTTATGAGCAAGTACATAGTGCGGTCAGAGTTTTGCACTACATTTGTCTGCCGTGTGTAACAGCCAGGGGT
The DNA here is from genome assembly GCA_963662175.1 of Aradus depressus. Lineage (NCBI taxonomy): Eukaryota > Metazoa > Arthropoda > Insecta > Hemiptera > Aradidae > Aradus > Aradus depressus. Next base: position 19,207,409 of record OY759220.1, on the reverse strand, counting down.
GTAGCCAGAGGCGTTCGATTATTTCATTTCCTCGCTCAAAATCTTCATTTATGTTAAACTGTATGCTCTTAAAGCTGATTTTACATGCGCAGTAAAAATGCAAAGCGCAGCCGCAGCAAATGCATCCTATTGGCTATAAGTCATTTAATTCTAAAAGCACAGAAACCACAGCGTGCATTTGCTGCTGCTGCGCTTTGCATTTTTGCTGCTCATGTAAAGTCAACTTAAGTATTACAGTCAGTGGTTATCTCAGGGGGAGCTACTAGAGGTCCAAGTCTCCCAAATTAATAACAAAAAGTCTGCAACGCTAACCATGGAAACTGCGAGCTATGCCCCCAGAAGTCTATACCCCCCACCCTCGTAGCCTAATTTTGCCCCCCCCCCCCCCCGCTCAAAATCCTGGCTACGCCCCTGGTAACAGCATTAATTACTTAAGCGTATTGAACTATGTCCGATCTCCAGCAATGTTCTAGTGAATTTCTGTGCGAATTCATTCGCAGTTTCCCTTGTTTGGAGCAAATAAAGAGTAAGGATTACAGGGATAGAAATAATAAGAGTTAGGCAAGATAAATGTAGCAGACAACGAAGAAATGATTTAGCTAAAAAAATAATTATTTGCGAACGGTGTTCAAAAAGAGCTGACCAAAATAAATAAATAAATTAGTTCAAGAAAATTCATGTTTCTATCAAAGCCACTCCCTGGATCATCTTCATCTTCGAATGCTCGTGATCCGTTTATGATGTGTGCAAACGGCATACATTGAGCACAAGAGTACTTCCTCTCTGACGGATGCCGCGGAATTTATGAGGAGATAGCATACAAACGGAAGTATGTGTACACCCCACAAGTTATCGACTAGCATGAGTTCAGTAAAGCTGTGAATGTGCTAGGATATTAGTAGGACGCTAAGGTGTTGTTCAAACCTGTGTCACTAGGAGCTCCCTGTCAGAGTCTGTTTGTACACCAATATCATGTTTTGAGTTCAAGATCGCGGGTTCGAAACCCAGCCGAGGGCCTCTGATTCTTAATCTGGGAGGTAAAAAACCTTTAGCATGTCGTCCTTTGGATGGGACGTTAAGCGATGGTCTCCGAGCTTCTACGTCAGGAACTCGTTGAAGTTTCATTTAGTACGTAAGAGAGAAGGAAGCATTGCAAAAATACAATGGAACCTTTTTGACAAAAAAAAAACAAAAAACAATAAGGCGTAGTCAAGGTCCACGCCGTAGATTTTCCGTGAAAACGTAGGGATAAAATCATTTTTCATTTTCTTTTCGATACCATAGCTGCATTTGCTCGGCACTAGACTTTTTAGGTTTTTTAAATTCCTTTTGATGCGAACTTTCCTCTGATTTGCGTTTTCTATAATTCCGCGCATATTTACGATTCATATGAGACGACATCTTTAATTTTTTTGCAAATTTCAATTTAATACTGATTTTTACATATATTTCGGCCAATATTTTTATTGTTTCACTTTGAGTCCTAGTAGTGCTCCTTAAGTTCTTTACAATGACACCCGAATCAACGTCCTATCTAAACGCGTTATCACGCTACACTAATTTCTAATTTTACACAACGCTAATTCGCAATTCGGCGCCCACACTAGCCCGATAACGTCACAGGCAAAACAAACACTGCACAACAAACAAGTACAGACATGCTCTATCTATTGTGACCTCAACCGTTTTTATCACATTATTAGTCTCTTAGTTATTATCGATTGAAATCTGAAGGTATTTTGTAACACAAGAAAGTTTGACCGGCTATCATTGTGCTTAACGAGCGAATAGACATTTTCACGTCAAAATTCGTTTTTCATAAATCGTATCAGGTAAACTGTTCTAAATTATTACCCGATCTTGTAAAACATTGAATTCCAACCCAAATGTCATAACAATTCATTATGTGATAAGGAATTAGTGGGTTAGACAAGGAATAAGAAGTGTTCGTTTTGACCTGAAACGCAAAGATTTGAAGGTTACTTAAATCAAAGACTAAAAAGCTTATGGCTTTTAGAAACTACCAGAAAACTTCCTCTTTTCTTCGGATAGTCAAGGAAGCAACCTTTCCATTTTCCCAAATAATTATTATTTAATTAATTAATAATTATTATAATTAGATACATATAAAGTAAACTTACCAGCCAGGATTTTCAAATATATTTCTCATAATAGTATGAGGTACACATGTATTGTGATACCCCATTCCGATGTAAGTTCTGTACAATTTGTTTTTCGAAGCTATTTCTCGAATTCGTTTCATAATATCATATTCTCCTAAAAAAAAATAAATATAAAATTGACAAAATTATTTTATGAGAAAATATAAGAAGAAAGTCACAATTACTTACCCATGGGTTCATCCATTTCTAATGGTTTTTTCAGTCTTATTTTCTGTGGAACAGCTTTATTGCTTAATTCGTCAAGAGTCTGGAAATTTGAGAACAAAATAAATATTTCTGATTGAAGGATATTATGACAAAACTTTATTGAAGAAAACGGCGAGTTTAGATAAACAAAATCGCGGGTTCGAAACCCGGCCGAGTCCCTTAGGTTTTTTTTATCTGGGAGACGAAAACTCCTTGAGCACGCCATCTTTCGGATGTGACGTTAAGCAGTGCCGAGCCTGTTCGATATCAGGTACTCGATAAAGATCCCTATTCTAGGTGAATAAATTTAATGGATTTCTGTGTATTTTTTCTGCAGATGGTCCACATTAATCTTAACGTGGTCCGAAACGTCTGTATGTTAAACATTATGAGCGGGAGCGCCTGCAGCATATCCTGTGCTCGAGATCGCGGGTTCAAAAACCGGCTGGGGCCTTATTCGGGAGGTAAAGAACCTTGAGCATGCCGATCTTCGGATGGGAATATCAGATACTCTTTAAAGACCCATACTCAAAGTAAATAAAACTAGAAAAGCGAAATTTAAGTTACAGTAGTCGAGCTCATGTCCACCAGAGCGACGAAAGAGCGCTCTGGAAGACGGCGATATGACCTCGTAGATAAAGCCCGAGTCTGAGTCACAATAACCTACTTAAATAAATAATTTTTTTTTTTTACCAAGCAAACACTCATCTCTAATTTTAATTTTTTTTATAAGCCCATACATTAAAAAAAAAAATACAATACAAATAAATAATTAAATTCGTAGCTAGTATATAATTGCTATGTATAATCCCTATTAGGTTTATTTTTTTATCCGCAAATTTGTTCATTGTGACCTGAAGAAGGAGCATGGAGTTGTTTTGATATATTGAAAGAACGAAGACAACTCGAAAATAAAAGCGTTCAAGTGTGACATTTTCGTTGCATCCATACCCTCGATGTTATCCCTTATTCTGTGCGAGGGAAGACGTAGTTCAACGTCAAAAACATTGACAATAACTTTTGAACCATTGATAAGAGCATAATTTACCTTAAATCCAAGAAGATCCAACATTGTCGTCTGGTCTTCTTCGCGAGGACCGATGTGACGTTTCGAAAATTCATCTTTTGGAGAAATTAAACTTTCCGAAAATTTTAATCTAGTCTGAAGTTTGACCCAATTAAATCGCGAAGGCAGAAGTACAGCTTCTCGTATATTGTACATTTTGTAACTGATAAATTTTGAAAAATAGCTATGGGGAGGCATGTCAAAGGCCACAAAGATTAGATTATTACCTAATCGTACACCCTGTAACTAGAGTTATGTCACGATTACTAACTAAATCTTACACATCAATAACGGAAGCGTCACTGCGATTTATCAACTGTTCATATTAACAAGTATAACCTCGAATAATTTTTATTTTTTTTTCTTTGCATTATATACATAATAAAAAATATATAGTAAAAAAAATTATATATATATAAATGTGATTTGATGGGAAAAGCCAGCCAGGGCTGACACTCCCTCGAAAGTTAATTGTCATCATTCACTTTCCTTAGAGAGATGATCGTGAGGCCACCTCCTGTTCAAGCGACGGGGAGAATTGTCAGGATGGGAATGAGAGGAAAGGACAGAGGGAATATTGAGATCTCGGTGAGATAGAAAGGAGCGTTGACAATTCGTCGAAGGAGTTTGGACTGGAATGTTGGATTGTTTAGCTCTACTCCAAAGTTCGAGTCCGTACGCCCCGATTGGAAATATAATGGTCTTACTGTCAGTTTTGATTTTGGTCCAAGTAGTCGACGTAACAGTCCGTATTTTCGATTCAGTTCTTGTCGTTTAAGTCTACATGACACATTGTGGGTTCCCCGAAAGTCTTCTGTCTAGATAAAACCCGAGATAGCGAACTTGGTTTGAAGAGGGGATCAGGATGTTTTTAATGATGCCGGGACGACAAAATGTGACAAACACATTTTTGCTCATTTAACTTAATCGTCCAGAACTTGTACCACCTATCTATTTCAGTGAGGTGCTCCTGAAGGATGGGTGAGGCTACAGCAGGACCAGTATTGTAGGCAGAATCAGCGTAAGTCATCAGTAATCTCTGAGGATGGATATGAATGTCTGCAGTTTATGTATTATAAAGGATTGGACCGAGAAGGTGTGAAGTAAATCAAACTATAATGTTGAGGGAAATCGAGGTTCTGTCGTGTAAATAAAAAACTCAGTATCTGGCCAACGTTTTGGAAACTATTTGTATCCTTCTTCTGGGCCTTATAATGTCTCGAGTGGATGTGTGTGGTGAAGGTGATGTGTGTTTGTGTCTGGTTACTCATCAAGACCAGTCCACTCACAAACACTTACCGGCTTCACCACACACATCCACTAAACTCATTATAAGGCCCTGAAGAAGGAAATAAATAGTTTCCGAAACGTTGGCCGAATACTGAGTTTTTTTATTTACACGAAAAACCTCGACTTCCCTCAAAATTGAATAGATACTGTGATGTATAAAAAAAAATACACACATTAAAATGATTAAATTATTAATATTAAACAATTAATTATATTTATTTGTCTATAAAAAGCAATTTTCTTTTAAAACGAATGATCAAAAAAACAAAACACGACCATCAGCTGTTTTTAGTGTAGAGACGAGCCGAGGCCTGAGTGAAGATAGAGAGTGGTGTTTAGGCTTAAGTTGAAATGAACTAAATAGAGGTGTATTGACGGTGAAACTGATCCGCAAAGAAGGTACCTACTGCTGTTTGTTTATATGTACAGGATATATGCCCAGAAATATATAACTTGAATTTTAAAAATGGCCAAAATATGAAACAAAAAAAGATTGAATTAGTTATAAGAATTTAGTTTTTAAGATTTTTGTTTGTTTCAATGTTAAGTTTTTTTATTTAATAATGTAGATGATTTAAAAAAATAAACCTAAACTATTTGTTCTCGTAGATTCTATTCTATTCATTTTCCCTGTTGGCCCAGTAAGATTATTTTAAAACCTTTGGATTAGATTTAATATTATTTTTAAAAAAATAAAAATGCTATCTCTTTAGAAATCCAAATGAAAAGTTGGTTAATTGAATTTTTTAAAATTACGTGCACTTTCTTCAAAGTTGCACGTCTTGAACTTTTGATTTTTTTTAGGGCCCTTTTCGGAAGTTACTGTAGAAATCAAAAATTTAGTAAAAGACCAAAGAGATAAAATTTCTACTGGAAATGTGGTAATTTATTGTTTATTAATTTATTATTTTTGTTTTAATTATTGTTTGTATTATTATTTCATTATTATTAATTCAATTATTATTTATTTATCATTTATTTAAGATTAACACTTAAACCTTTTTTTTTACCACAACTGTCAATCATTATAAATCACACTTGTTACAACACTTCAAAGATTCCAAGCACATCACTTCCAACTTTATTATGTAATTATAAAATAGTGAACTAATTCTCGACTCTCCAGTTACTACAGGAAATTAATAAATGTAACAGATGTACAAAAAGGTAAACAAATACAAAACGTTTTGGATATAAATTTTTATTTTTTAAAATATCCTTCCCATAAGGGTGTTGTACATAGAGTGCACTGGGAATGTATTAACAGTATATTTGAAATTGGTGCTTCAAGGAACAGTTTCAGAAACTCATCATCACACAACATCAAAGTAAGGAAATTCGTGTCCTAAAAATGTTATTTTGCCTTGTTTTCTACTATATAAGAATGTTACTTATGGTGCTATTTCTGTATTACACTATTTGACTTTTTATACTTTAACAAATAAATCAATTACAAAAATCCCATGACTCAATAATTAAATATAAAATGAATCTCAATCCCGATCATTAATAATTAAATATCTGTTATCTGTGTTCAAGAACTGTCATGTTTTATTAAAGTTATTTTTTCAAGATCAATGGTTGAAGCTTAGGTGGTGCAAAAGGCAAAAAATTGGGTATCATACCTCGAAAAGATAAAGAAAAACTGTTCAGTAATATGTATAAACGTTGTATTTTTTTCAACTGCTACGTTGCGAAACACGAACTTATTGTGGAAACTTGTAATAAAAGAATAAAACTTATTTTTTGAAATATTGTCTATTCCAGAAAAAAATGGTTTTGGCATTACACAAAGTTAGATTCAAACTAAGATTTAATTTATAAGTAGAGGGCGCTGGTAGCTCATCTTAGCCGGTAGCTTATTTGGGAGGTGAAAAAATCTTTAACATGTCGTTCTTCGGGTGGGACGTTAAGCGATGGTCCCGAACCTGTACAATATCAGGTACTCGTTACAGACCCCTACCCTAGGTAGCCTTGCTGGCAAAATGTAGGACTCCCACTGTAGAGTCGGGCTCATGTCCACCAGAGCGACGAAAGAATGGTCTAGTAGTGGCCGACATGAATGTAATTTACAAATGAGGAGCCTAGTATTAAAGACGGTCATGTCCAATTTTGTCGAAATCGATGTTAGAATCGATTTTTTAGACTTTTTCATGCTGCTCATTCAAATATGAAATATATTGGTTTCAAAACAGACCAGAATCACCTTAAAAATGAGCTCAAAGTTTGGTGTTGCGATAAAAAAACGGACAAGCCCAGTTTGTGCTGGTTTCAAAAGCGGCTAAGTCCACTACCAGCTAGGGATTAATCGAAATAATCGATGTTTTGGTAAAATAATCGGGGAATTTTTAATTGATGTCATATGGGTCTGATTGATCGGATAATCGATGATTATTTAACGATTATTAAATGTTTAATTAAAATTACAACTCATCCGAAAAACAGGAGAAAAAAATGAAAAATGAATTAATTATAATTCATCCGAAGTGCAACTCGCCTAAAAAAATGGGAGGAGACTATCGTATCGACTATCGATACAACACAGTGCTCTGTGGTGAACTGGTGATAAGTAAAAAGTAACCTTCTAATAGTTCTAATTCTAATTTCTAATCATTTGTGTTTTGTCATTGGTGAGTTGTGATTGACTGATTGTATTAACTTTTGTTTGTGCGTTCGATTACTCGATTATTTAACCAACAATTAATGAGTGTATCGCTTAATTAGTAGGAACTAATAATCGATGTCATTAATCGATGTTTTGTTGGTCGATACCCACCCCTACTACCAGCCAATGAGATGTCGGAATTCATCTTCCTCGTACCCATAATGCAATAGCAAGTTGAGTCACTTTGTATCAGTGGTTTTTTGAACTTGGTGCTTGCTTCAACGTAGTTTTTCCAATTTCACTAATGTTTATGTTTTAAAATGGAAGTTGCAGTTTCCCCAATAAAAACAATGATGGTACTTTTTCCCTTCGTAATGTTGAGAGGAAAACAGTTTTCAATATTCAGGTTTCAAAAGCTGCCAAGATCAATGTTTGATTTCAAAAGTGGCCAAGTCCATTTTTTTAGAGCAAATTTCGACAAAACCATTTATTTTTCTTTCATTATAATTGTTTCAATTCAGTCGTAAGGGTTTACTGAACTTCTGAAAAAAAATTCAAAATACGAAGATATGTACTTAGATCCATTTAAAACAGTTTTTTGGGCCTCCTGTAAAAAATCAATAGTGGACTTGTCCGACTTTGATACTAGGCTCCTCAAATATTGTCTATTTCACAAGATATATAAATTATATCGGAATACCGAAAGTACTCCCAAATAATTTATATATCTTGTGAAATAGACAATATTTTTAAAAAACGTACGTTTTTTCTTTACTTTTTACAGTACTTAGTGTTGTGCTCTGCAGTCTAGGGGCCACTTTTAGATACCTACATTGTCCTTCATGAAAAAATACCCTTACATTTACATGAAGTGTTTCACAATATCTCTGCAAAAAATGTTAAGTATCATTTGTAATTAAAGCCTAGGCATGAGTCACAATAACTAATTTATAAGTAGACCAGAAGATGATGTAACATCGTAACCGATAGTTTATGTATAAATGTTTTTGTGGAGACAACATTTCAAAAACTTGTTTTATTTATTTGTATAACCTCTTTTTCTTCCATTTTATTTTAAAACTTATTTTTATTATACAGGGTGTCCTATGTTAAGATGTGACAAACTTCAGGAATCAATTCTACACCTCATTTGGAACAAAAAATACTCTATTGACATTATTCTGAAATCGCTTCGTTTTCTAGTTATTTCTCTTTTTTTCTTTTATCGTCTTTTTTTACCTAAAAGTAAACATAACTCCAGTTCTATTTGTGCTACAGAAGATTTAATTTTTCTAATTTCTTCCCTTCATAATGAGAAAATTTGAAACCAAAATACAACTTTCGAAAGGTCTTGAGTTGTAGAAGTTTTGACCGTAGAGAAAGCGGAGTATTGAAAAAAAATAGATAAAAAATAAATGCAGGTGAAAATTTTAATAAAACTTTGTGAAGCATTAAATTTTACATTTGTGCCTTAGAAGTCACAACCAGATGAGGTCAACTTAAAATGGTGACAAAACTATCTAAAAGAAAATTTTGTCTACTTTTCAATGGTACCTTCAGATTTTCTGTAGCACAAATAAAACTGGAGTTATGTTTACTTATAGGTAAAAAAATATGATAATAATAAAATTGAAATAACTAGAAAACGAAGCTATTTCAGAATAATATCAATAGAGTATTTTGTGTTCCAAATGAGGTGTAGAATTGATTCCTGAAGTTTGTCACACCTTAACATAGGACACCCTGTATAGACGTTTTGGCCTGCAAGCCAATCTTCAATATTATTACACTTTTTCTCGTCTGTTCCACATTACTAGATACTGAAAATGGGCTCCCTGCCCGAAATTGTGTATAATAATATTTTAAATAAAGTGGTAGAAAAAAAATACCAGTTCATCAAAAACCTTCTTAAACAAAAAAAACTTTAAAAAAACATGAATATAACCTGTTTTCCATAAATACATAAATGAAACACTGCACTAAAGACCATTGGATGTCTAGAAAATGATCTACGACAATTATGAGCTGAATATAACTAAATACATAATATACTAATAAAAATATTTAAATTATTATATAAAAAGTTTAAAATATAAAATAATATAAATGACATAAGATCATAATGTTTGTTAGAATTTCATTAATTAATTTTCCTGCTTTCTACTTCTGAAATTGGTAAGTAATGGAAACTTATTGTACTAAGCAATCTGAATATGAGTTCTGTGTCTTTTGAGTTCTCTTACATTTTATTATACAAAAAGGGATGTGCATATGCACAGGGATTTTCACAATGATTCAATTGTTAAATATGAATAAAACAATACTGGGATTCATTACAAAAACATGACCCAGGAGAAAAAAAAAAAAAAAATGTTTACCTACAATTCATAACATTGACACTTTCAAAAATAGAATTGTTGGTCCTTATATCATAATAAAATATAAATTTCAATGGCAACCATTGAAATAACATTTCATTAACACCCTGTAGCGCACAATAACAACTCACTATTGACATGTTTGTGAATTTATTTGGAAAAAAAACAAAACAGAAATATGGTAAATTTCACAAAAAATAATCCAATGGTTAGCATTAATATTTCATTCCTTATAATTTACATTTCTAAATATAAATTTTAAAATAAGAATAGATTGTGGCCCCATATTATAATAATTCTTTTAATTTTCAAATTTATTTATATTTATTTTTACATTTTTGAAAATGTGAATTGACACATAAGGAACAATATGAAGTGAGGGGGGGACTACAGGGAACTATAATTTGCCATTCTTCATTTTTAAACTAGAATTTGGTAACATTACACCAGAATGTCGGCGTTATCAGTAAATATAATTTTATAATAGCTCTTTCGAGTGTTTAGCAAAACATTTTCATAAGTGGATCAAGGATAATAATCGGACGTAATAGGTTAATAATTATTAGATGTTGGTACAAATGCAGCAGAGCCGACTAGGAAACGCTAAACTCATAATAGTCATCTAATGTACCATATGATATTTGAAAAGTAGAGGGCGCTGGTAGCTCAATGGTATACGTGCTTACTTAGCTCATGATTTCGGGTTCGAAACCAGGCCGAGGCCCTTAGGTTTTTTATCTGGAAGGTGAAAAAACCTTGTCCTGTCCTAGGTGAATAAAAATTTAGGACTCCCACAGTAGAGTCGGGGTCATGTCCACCAGAGTGACGAAAGAGCGCTCTAGTAGTAGGCAATGTGACCTCGAAGGTAAAGCCCGGGCATGATAATAACTATTTTAAAAGTAATAAAATACAAATGAGATTAGGTTAGATAAATATGTTATATGACACCGGCAGTTATTAGGGTTTTTGAATTGAGCCCCCTCCCCTGACCCCCTTTCCCTTCGGCCGATACCGCTGAAAATTAATAAGTGTCCTTATAGAGTTTTGATTTCACATATAAAATCTTGTGTCGATACATTGATGACTTCGGCAGTTATTAGAGTTTCTAAGTTAAGTTTTTCCCCTAACCTCACTTCCCTTTGGCCAATATGGCCGAAAAACGACAGTCGTTGTCCTTATAAAGTTCATGTCACATGTATAAAATTTCGTATCAATACATTTACTCTATCGGCAGTTATTAAAAGATAATGGACAGCGGAAGGATTAAAAAAATATGCTGAAAAGTAAGCTTTTTTATTTTTATTTCAAATAGTTAATTTTATAGAGAATGAAGAAATAATTGGAATTTAAAAAAATTTCTAAAACTTACGATTTGATTTTTTGAATTAAAAAAAAAAGTATTTCAAAATTTATTTTTTGATTATTGGTGCGACATTTTGATAATTTCAAAAAATTGCGTTCTATTTTTCTTATAAATTATATCCCTTTTATTTTGTTAACGATGTTGCGTTTTTAAATTTGTACTTTACATCAAGACGCACTATTTAAATCAATCATATACACGAAATATGTGCTTGATGTTATCGTTAAACATTACTTTAAAATATTTTTTACAGAAATTTATTTTCCATTCTTAGAGACCCACATTAGTCGTATTGATAATATCTCAAATCTGATGGCTTACTAGCAAATGGAAATTTAAAAAGGAACATTCTTCGTTTTCGGGTAAAACAAGGAAACGTCTAAAAGATGTGATCGGGACGGTTTTTGGCATGTATCTCGAAAACCGGATGACCTGCAAAAATCGTATTTCATATAAATGAAGTTCAGTTTTTATCTACAACTTTTACTTGAAAAGAATTTTGATGAGATCATAAACATAAGTGGTAAAATGGTCTTGTAAAATGTACTTAGCCCCAAAGTAAAGTGGTCCCAATTTTCGTCCGATTTCAGTCAAAACCCAATCAGATCTAAGTTAGCACATGTGACCTCCACTTGAGATTTTATCTTAAGTTCATAGTTACAATCGTTTTTGCGATAGAGCGCTCCCAACTTTCCAATTCCATACACAGAAACTCACATGCTTGGAAAGACATCATCGCGAAAATGGTCAAAATGGTATGCATGGGACCTTGAAACGTGAAAATCCATTGAAACCTCGATTTTTCATTTTTGCACGACTACTATACTTTCTTATACTATAGGTAAACGAAAGTAAAAATGAACTTTTAATCTTAAGGACTTTTTAAAATTTTTTTTGCACAATGACACATGATTAGCACTATATTGTGTGATTAGGATCATGATATAAAACAACTGAGAGATGTAGAGAATTTAGTTTCGTAAAGAACGAACGGCCTGCCAAGTTCCTAGTTCAACTTCTGTATATTAGCATACCGTTTTCAATAACACTCCTAACATAAATCTTTCAACTACCCACCAGCCCAATTCTTACTCTTGATCTCATTACGAAAAATTCTTCAATGTTAAAAACTCGAAAAGCTATTGTATTTAATAAATTGCATCACAGCAATAATATTTTTACGCTAGTTATATATATATATATATATTTATATATAATGTGAAAGCTATCCTCAATTCAATAAAGTTTTTTTAAATATATATTTTGTTTAAATTTCTATAGATATTATTTATTTCACCGAAATAATCTTCAATTTCCTGAGCTGAATATTATCTTAGTTGCAAAAATGGAATCATATTGCATTAAAAATGGTTACACACTGTTTATCAATATTTAAAAAATGGAATTAATTAATAATTTAAATTTAATGGCATTAAAATTTGAAGATTATTCCTTAACTTACTAGCTAATAACGATTAATTTATTGTATATACAATTTTCAGTGATTTATAAACACAAATTATTGCAATTAAATTACGAATAAATGATTTCAGAGATCAAATTATATTTATTTATCCCTAGTGGCTGAAAAATTACTATTACAATTTACAGAATATATATAGTACCTAAATAATTATTCTGAAATATATACTAGAAATTATAGCATAGTTGCTAATAAGTCGAACTAAAAATGAGGAGAGAAAAAATAATAAATAAAGCAGTTGAGAGGACTACAAAAATAATACATTTCAAAAAAATTTAATTTATGACGGAATGAAATTTTCATAGAATCCTTAACTTTTCATGTTTATACATGAAATATACTTCAGCTTAAAGCTTGTTCGTTATCACATATTGAAAAAAAAAAGTATATAAATACAATTAAAATACAAACCTAGTAAACATTCTAATTATTCAGTTAAAAAAAATTTTTACAAAAACGAAAATTATATATTATACAGGGTGTAACAAGTCGAGAGGGAGATACTTAGGGATCTTATAGTAAACGTAATTCTGAACAATAAAGTTCCTATAAACATAGGTCCGCAAATGCTTTGTTTAAAAGTTATAATCAAAAAACTGCAGGGCAATGAAAGAAATACCTGCAATTGGTATAAGGGATTAGGATCTGAATAGGGTTCAAAGTTCAATACCATTCATGTTTATGAATGTTGGGTTCTATTTCAATGCAACTAATCTCATTTTTGTGAACCAGTTTTGCATAAAATGCCGCGAATGTTCACGAATGCGGAATATGCAGATATTCTATTTGTGTACGGTTTTTGTAACGGGAACAGTGATGCAGCTGTTGAGGAGTACCGAAGACGTTTCCCTCTTCGACGGATCCCCCATCGAAGGGTTTTCCAGGCTACTTATCAACGAATAAGAGAAACTGGCCGTGTTGCAGAGCTGCCCACCAGAATAATTAATCAAATGGATGGATGCCCAGCACATAATGGCAGAATCATTCGTGATTGGATGGACAGAAATTATCCAAGGAGATGGATTGAACGCTTTGGACCAGTAAGATGGCCTACAAGAAGTCCCGACTTAACGCCCATGGATTTTTACGTTTGTGGGGCGTTAAAAACTAACGTTTATTCGCAATCTGTAAACACTAGGGAAGAACTGATTAAAAGGATTCAGAGCGCTTGTGACGAAATGAGAGGACAGGAACAAGAGGTACTAACAGCCATAAATTCAGTTGCCCGGGGATGTCAATTATGTGTACGACAACAGGGAAGACATTTTGAACAATTATTGTAGTTACTCTTTACTTTCAAGTGATTAGTGTTGTATTAGCGTTTTTTGATTATAACTTTTAAACAAAGCATTTGCGGACCTATGTTTATAGGAACTTTTTTGTTCAGAATTATGTTTACTATAAGATCCCGAAGTATCGCCCTCTCGACTTGTTACACCCTGTATATAAATATTTTAAATAAGACTCCCAGAGTTGAGTCGGTGTCATGTCCGTCTGAGCGATGAAAGAGCGCTCTGGTAGTAGGCAATATGACCTCGTACCCAGTCATGAGACAAAATACGAAACTAACAACGTAAATGAAACATATCCACATTTTGCTATACAAAAGCATTAGAAAATATATAAGTACACCTGTACCTCACATTTAGTTCTCTATATTTTGGACAATTAACTCGAAATTCGAGAAACCGAATATTATAAAACTTATAAATGTAAATTAATTATACTTTTTTTTTTAGTAATAATAAAATAATAGTTATCAGATGTGAAGACAAAGTTTAGAAATTTGTTACTAAAGATTTTCTTGAAGAAATGGGCTTCATCGTCTTTATGTACTTCAAGAGCCGTCAGAATTTGCCCCTGTACGATTTTGGATTTTTAAGTAGTGTAGACATTGTGTAAAATTTGTTAATTCTCTCAAAAATCAAAAAAACACGAAAAGGTAGGTACTCCTAAGTTTCTTATATTCAAATAAGGTTGTTTTGTGACTAATAGTTCTAATTTTTTTTTTATAAATTTATAATTTCTGAATTTTCTCATAATGGAAAAAAAAATCAATCACTGAATCAGCGTCAATGTACTTCCCCATCACGAATTAATTAATTAAGTGGGCTAAAAATGAATAGTTGACTTACTGACTAATAAATCCTCATGCTAAATTTCATGTCAATTATTAGAGTTTGCGTTAAGCCTTCCCCCTAATCTCTTTAGTCGATTTGGATGAAAATCAAAAGTCCTTGTTAGATTCTGGAGACATATATACAATTTCGTGTCGATATATTCTTTTTATAGGGCGTTATCGTGTTTACAGACATACACAGATTTCTTTTTTCATTTTTGGAATCATGAGGTTGGAAAACATGAAATTTTGTTGAAAACTCCACATTGGATTTTTCAATGATTAAATAACTTCCCCTATATTTCGTGTAGCTGGAAAAATAAAAAATAAATTAAAATTGATACTATTTTTAATATGTTCGATTTTTTATACTTTCATTATATTCGTATATTTTGTTTGATAAAGTTTCAGGATCCTAAACGGATATACCTAAATTCCTTATATTTAGATAAGGTATTTGGTTTTAAAATATTTAAAATCTATATAATAAGTCCATAGAAATACTTATGTATACAGAAAAATCATTTTTATGAAAGCATATTGGAATTCTGTAGAAATGATGGAAACATTTGTCAGACAATAATTGTTATTAATTACCTAATATCGCTTAGGGCAGGAAGCGATTGTTGACAGTATCAATGTTTTATTATATTCTACTGTTAAATAGTACAATTTCGTTCGTAATAACAGAGAGTTTATTTTGTACAATTGCTTCACATCTGAAAACTTATCTACCACAAAAATGTCTTTGTAACAGTAAAAATGAAATGCAGAATCTACAAATAACATTATAATGCAAAATGTACAAATAAAATAATATGTAATAAAATGCAAAAATCAGTACATAATGTTGAAATTTATTTAAAAAATAAAGATAAATAAATATTAAAATTATTTTTATTGAAAATATATTAACAAAATACATATTTAATTACCACGATTCCACAGCCATCTTAATAGGTAAATTCGCTTCTTATCATTTGGGTCTATACTCAGTCAACTTTTATTCGTTAAAACAAAAATTAAATGCTTAGAAAATGTGCCATTTAAAAAAAAAAAAGTACTTTACGGTAGATACTGTATTTTTCATAAAACTATTTTTTTTTTTCTTTTAGAGAATATATAATCAGAAAAGTATATTAGAAGAAGTTGTAAATTTAATTTAATATCCTTATAGTATCAGTGGCATAGCGACAAATTGGGGAGGAGGTGTGAGCAAGAAGTTATACCAATGACGATTATTTATTTTATTGTTTTCGTTTTGTTTGTTTCGGTGAGTTATTTCGTGTTACAGATGCCCTTAATTGTATTCTTTTACTGCTGTGAATGATGGTTGGCTAGCCAAGTGATAGGCTATTTTTTTGTAGCTAGTGTAACTAGTGGTCAATTTTTGGATTTAGCTGCCAGAAATAAATTTTTTTTCAAATATTAAAATATTCCTTAAAGGTACAGTAAAAGTTCCTTATTCGCGGGTGAAAAAATTGCAAACCAGTTCCTATATTCGCGGCTAAAAATTTCTTTATTCGCGGATGCAATCGGTAAACAGAAAGGGATTCGATGTCGTTTATTAACGTATCGGCATCCTTTGAGTACTGCTGGTACATGCCGAGGCGGCTTTTATGAAAGATGTAACCGAGTGGACTAATGTCAAACTAAAACAAACCTTACTGCCACTATATAAAGGCCATTGTCGAATGCCACCGCCACTATATCACTATGTCCTTTGATAAAAGCGGCAAAACAAGAAAAACTTACTAAATTCTTTAAACCCTTGCCTAAAGCTGACAATAACGATTGATTTTAAATGCGAATTTCTCAATAAATTGATTTTATTTTGATATATATTGGTTTTATTTTGGAACCTTGGAACATATCCCCTGTGATTCCATACCAATTACCATTCCATATCCACGGTTTCTGTTTCGCGACATATTTACGGAACATATACCCCACGAATAAAGAGCTTTTACTGTATATCCCAGAGTAAGGTAAACAGGCTTCCATTTTTAAAAATAATTTTTGTTAAAGCTTCTATTTCAACTTATAAGTTAGTGACATTTTTTAATTATATTAATTTGTTTTCATATAAATCCGTAACAGCTCCTTTCTGTCGCTATATGGCTCCAGGAACTATATGGTGAAAAATACCTGTTCCGAAAAATACCTAATACTTTTAGGAACTAATAATTTCAGTAGCAAGGAACATATTGTTACACTGACCCGTACATGTTGCGCAAATAACAGGACATCACTAACAACTATCCCTTCGTCGTCAATGAGTACAAGTGTAGCTCCACGAGTCCCATACTATTTAAAGGTTCTTTAACTCTACCAACTTTACCCTTTCACATGAAAAACTTTTAAAAGAGGATTTTTAAGTCTAATGCCCTAACGCACTTTATGAAAGCATTAGATACAATGAAAAAAAAAAAAAAAAATTAAATTAAAAGTGTTTGTTAGAGAATATTATTTTATTATACAAAAATCATGTTTCGTACATAAAAGCTTCAATTCATACTTTGCTTTCATTTTTATTTTCTTGGGAGAAGTCCTCCATCAAAAGCCTATAATTTCTATGTTTAATATTTTTGTTATTTAATTATTTACTCCATTGGTTTTTTAAAATTTATTTATATTTGTCTCTATGTGACTCTTTTTTTTCTAAATTTCGCTAATCGCTCTGAATTATCGTCCTAAAAGAAGAATTATCTTAAAGAAATATAAATATAAAATATTTCTAATTAAAAATATAAATAGCACCAATCTTATATACAGAATTTGATATTCATGTCTCTTCTATTATTTATTTATATAAAAAAAAAAATTTATTATCATTTAACTCATATGTGATCGTATTTTAATATTTATGGGTTGATGTATATACATATCTTATATGCTATTTTGATGTACACAATTATATGACGTATCCCATTACCTTGTAATGTTTTAATAGAAATAAATAATATTATTATTATCTCCTAATTTACAACTGGTCGCTACGCCCCTGGTACATAACCGTGATTTACCTACATTGAAAATTATAGGTCATTCGGAGTGAATATGATACACAATTTGCAACTTTAGCTTAAGTTCTTAAACATCGTATATATAAAATTAAAATTCTCAGAAATCCGTTCACGTTAAATAAAGGCCTGAGAGACCATCAGTTCAATTTCGATCTGAATGTATGTTTGAGGTTTACGGGAAAACGGTTGAACGTATATTCACGAAGTTTGAAGGAAATTAGAGTATATAGCATCCTTATACGGTCAGTTTAAACATTCAGCCGGTTGTCGCTTACAGCCAGCTACAACTATTATTTTTTGATCAAAGCAGTTATACCCCTCATACCCCTCTCCTGGACGATTCGACGAACGGGTAATCGCTCCTCACCGGAGGGCCAGCGGATTCCCCCAAAAAATGATAAAATATGGGATGATCGGCCGGCGGTCGCTCTTAGCCAGCCAGATCTATTATTTTTTGATCAAAGCCGTTACGCCCTTCTCCCCTACGATTTGACAAACGGATGATCGCCCCCCTACTGGCGCACCCCCCCAAAAAGGTTTAAACATAGGTTATGAGGAACTTTATTTAACTTTTCGAACAGGAAGTAAGGTTTTTGGGGACTCACAAACTTAAAATTACTGCTAGCTCTTCAATCCACACCAATATCCAGGTCCCGTAATTATTTAATAATTCATAATTAGCGCAAGGTTCATTGAAATTCCTGCACCAAACCCACACCAAATTTCCCTCTGTATCATATTCACCCTGACTGAGCCTACCAAACATGAAATAACTTCAGGTTCCATTAATGGATGAAAAGTAGGCATGCAAATGTCTTACGTTTAAAGCTCCTTTTTATTTATGGATTGTAGGAAAAACGTTGGAATTCATAACAAATAAGCTTCCTTCAAATACTTGCACTCATATTTCATTTTCCAGTTATCCGCAATGAAAAAGTCTCTATTCACAGTCAATATTTATCAAGGCTAAAACCAAAAAAGAAAATATATATATATATATACAATTCCTTATCCCGGTAAACAATATTTATTGTTGGTAAGATAAGGATATAAACTAAAAATTAAAAACATAAATCCTTAAATGAATGATTAGATTAGAATGCTTAAAGTTCCTTCTGCAAGTCTTTCAAGTAAATCTTTTGGTCGAAAATGAAAATCGTCAGTCGTTCAATTCCAAAAGCACATACAAGTGCACAATTACATTCACAAAATATTTTTTTATGTATATCTGGTTTCTTTTAAACTGAGAGATCAAATATTTCTCTTATTACTATGCTTCTATTAAATATTTATTTATAAAAAAAAAGTAGATGAAGAAATCTAAAGAAGTTTAAGCTGTTTCAAAATATCAGCGTTCTGAATGGACGAAATGGCATTTCTGTTGAATTTAATTAGCACATAGAAATTTTAAGAGTTCGTGGGTATTTGATGGAATCGATGATACGATATACCGTACGAATTTCTTTTAAATCCTCACCAATGTGAGAGTTTTAAAACCCTTCCTAAATTGGGGGTATATGCAAAATCTGCAGTGGCATAAAAGCATTATAATGCCAATAGACAGACACTGAGCCATGTTGTTTGAATCTCACGAAAAAAACAGTTATGGTTCTTCCCCTAAACCCTCCATTTGTAAGTGAACATTTCATTAATTCTTCTTCACTATATTAAAGACCAATGAAACACGAAGGAGGACTAAAGCGACTACAGAGATCTGAGGAATGATATCTCAGTTATATATCAAGGATGATACATCTCCAACATACCTACCAAGATGGCCGTGGGATATTATCCTATGAGAAGAGGTCGAGAGAGGGAGGTAAAGTTCCTCATGCTCCTGGCGCGGGGCCGAGGCCGGATGATGAAGGAGGGGCTGAGAGGATTATGGTCTGGGGGCACCTTGGGGACGCCAAGAGGACGGTGTGAGGAGGGGATCGGCAGCTTCATGTAGTTTCCATTGTCATCCCGCAGACTAGTTAGCAGATCTGCCTTCGTGGGGGGAGTCCCACAGCAGGGGTAGTATCTGTCAACAACATACATCCAGTCAATGAAATATCTCAGTAATAGATACTGTTCGGGCCTACATTTTCTAGGGCTTGGCGGAAAGATACAAGTAAATTTCCCCCCACCCTCTGGACACTAGGTACAGAGTATGTCCCCACCGTAAGTCTCAGTACAGCCACAGTAGCCCGCTCATGGGTGTGTAGAGTATCGCTCTAGAGTCAATTAGTGTGTAGTTTTGTGTGAGTCTCAAACCAGAGTGCCAACCTAGCTGTCGTGATACTAGTACGGCCTTACAACCCGTATTGTGTAAAGTTAATGGTTACTCATTGTGTAAAGTACAAGTGGTGCTTCTCTTATGCTTGTGGTTTCCATCGTGGGAAACGTCCATATTGTGTTACGCTTATGTTTGTTTATACACAAACGAGCAGTAAGCCCTGTTCAATTTAATATAAGCCTGACCAGGCGCTATATTAGCCCCATTTATTGTGCCCCCCCCCCCCCCCCCCACCCCCCTCACTTGATTCTGTAGCTTACAGATGCGGCTAAATCCAGACAAGAACGCCACAAATCGTGAGTAGGTTAGGTTAGGTTTTATGACTCATGCCCGGGCTTTAACTACGAGGTCATATCGCCTACTACCAGAGCGCTCTTTCGTCACTCTGGTGGACATGAGCCCGACTCTACTGTGGGAGTCCTACATTTTGCCTACCCTAAATCGTGAGTACATAGAAGTCTTTAAGAAATGTTGAAAGAATAGAAGTTGCCTCGTTTTGTGTTAGTTAGATTTTAATGATCTAGCACCTATCGCATACAGTCCACTTTAGAAGCTTGACATGTCTACAAATGTTGTGCGTAGACAGATACAGATTCAAGATAATTATCGATTTGTCACTTGACGAGTGTACATTTGTTTTTGTGTCTCTGTAGTTGTACCTCTTCACGAGAGTATTTCAGGGAATACAAACCTATTTTCTTTCATAATTAACTTATATTTACACCTGTTAACTGTATTTCTTATTTATCCCATATGGTACCCTATCACCTCCATGAAATGCCCCTTTATTTAACAACCTTTCCCAACAATTGGAGTCATGGCTGATATGCTTCGTCCATGAGGCCATTCAAAATAAAAAAACCTATTACTTTACTATTTTATTTAAATCATCTGTTTTTTTCTTCTTCTAAATAGTTCATATGTTAATTTATAAAAATTAATTTACCACCTGACATATCTAAGGGAACGAGTTTATGCCTCTTTCTTTCCAGATGAAAGGTTAGATGGAAAAACTGATTCTAATAACCATATTTCTACTTTTCTAGTTGTTTCCAGAACTGATGATGGAGACTTTTTGAAAGAAATTGAGGCTGTAGGAGAAATGAGAACAATTAAGAAACTAAGAAATGATACTTTGTTAATTTTTTTTTTGGCCTTATGTTCGATGCATATTAGCCATGTCATTGTGTTATCTAAATATTTACGACATCCATGGCCCCGGGAGGGAGTTCTATCAACGAAATAAAACTCACTCCCGAACGGGCTTCGAACCCGCAAACCATGGTGAGACCATGCGACCAAAGCCCTACGCTCTAGCCCGCACGGCCACCATGGGCCCCTACATTGTTCATAGAAACAAAAAATCCAAACAAATCATCCAGCTATTAAGTCTTACTTCGTTCTATGATCAAATTCAGATCAAAGTAAAGCCTCACAGCACTTTGAACTCGTCCAAGGGGGTGATAACTTGCTCCGACTTATCTGAAATCTCTGTAGACGAGATAGCAATAGAATTAAAAAGTCAATGCGTAATGGAGGTGAGATGTATCACCTCGAAAAAGTCTGGTCAAGTAGTTAGGACAGATACATTATTACTATTTCCCTCCCCCCCGTGTACTTACATACTTGAGGAAAATAAGATATAAAGTAATATAGACAGTGAAATACCTTTGTTCGAGAGGGAGATACTTGTCGAACCAGCCAGCGGTCTCACAGAGGAGCGCGGGTCACACTGCTGTGAGATACTTGACAGGACACACACCCTGTCGGTTGTCTCCACTCCTGATCATCACCATGCCGTCTACCTCCTCGCCGATCTGGATCACTATCTACAGGACCAATATTCAATTAACAACCCTTGGCTATAACAATAAATAGATATGGAAAATTTTAGTACTATGATTAATTTATGAGACTATTCCATAATGCTTTATTCAAGACATTTGCAATGCAGACTTGTTTTTTTGAAGAATTGTCTTTTCAACAAAGAAATTATACATAAACTACTGGTGTCAGTTATAAAAAATCATCGTTTAGTTATAAACTAAATAGAAAAAAGACCACAAGCAAGCAGTCGAAGATGTTCCTGGGAGGGGGAGTCCAGAGTTCTGAAAGACGGGATCCTGAACCTCAAAAGGAACGAGCTTAGGCAACTGATTGGAGTTCTAACAGGACATGGACCGTTCAATAGACATCTACACACTGTAGGAGTCAAGGACAGTCCTACCTGCGATAGATGTGGGGAAGAAGACGAAACGGCAGCACACTTCCTGGGCATCTGCTCGGGATATGCGCGAATAAGATTCCGTATCTTTGGTGGAGATGTAATCGCAGAGGAGGACTTTAGAAGATTGGACTATGAGAGCATTCTCAGGTTCATTAAGGAAACTGTGAGACAGCACTTCATGAAGGGCTTGATTCAGGTAGTATAAACATACAGGTAATATAATAAGGGGGAAGCCCAGCGCTTCCAGGAAAGGAATAAGAGCACTGGATGCTTAGGTCCCTAAGTGTAAAACACCAGTCCACCACAAATATATCTCTAAACTAAACCCGATTATGGTGCGATGGTGAAACCGTAGCTTATGTATACTTTTTTTGTGGAAGAGACACTTTTCCAAAAAAGAGGTTTGTTTTATTTATTAATAGAGTGAGCAGAAAAAAAAGTTGCAGAAGCTAGCGATCGACTATTCAGACTATCTATTTAGAATTGTTTTGATAAGCTGGAATATCTTTAAGAATAGAGTGAATGGGTTAGTTATCCTTGCACATGGAGAAATGAACCCACCTGATCCCTGAGGAGCATGTTGTCTCCAACCTGGAGGTTGTGTTTGACCTGGAGAGGGGTCTCGCCCGGCTGCAGTTTGGCCACATACTTACTTGGAAAGTAGCCTACTCGACCTAGGCACTTCCCTCGCCACCAGTCAGAGTCCGCCGTATCGATCACTGTCACTTTGTAACCAGCCCTGTAACAGATAACACATAATAAAATACCCGCCATACGTATAATATTTATTTGTTAGTTGGTAGGCGGATGTAGTGGACTTGTTAAATAAGTAATACAGAGATCCATAAATATATTTTAATCAGACAACTAGTTTCGATAATTATCTACCATCCTCAGGTAGTGAATCTAAACATACATGATTCGAAAAATATTTTAAAAAAACTATATAACTATTTGAATTTTCTGGATCTTAACCTGACGGTCATTAATAATTCCATTAATTTTAATATATTTAAGAAACCGTCGACAACTGACATAATAGTTGACTCCAATCACTCCTGGTCACAAAAGATCTCAGGTTTCAGATGTCTGGTTGACAGGCTACTGAGCACATCCCCCAGTAACAATAATTTCAATGAAGTAGTGCTCACTTTTAATAAATTATCAATAAATAATGGGTATAATCCCTACTTAGTTAAGTCACTTATAAAAAATAAAAACATGGCTGCAGTAGCCATGGAAGTTTAAAGTACTAGGATACCAGAGCGGGACTTGAATGGCTTTTGCTCCATCCCATATACATATATAAGGGATGTAGAGGGCGCCAGTAGCTCAGTGGTATGCGAGCTTGTCTTTTGAGCTCAAGAACGTGGTTCGTAACCCGACCGAGGCCCTTAGTTTATTTTATCTGGGAGGTAAAATAAACTTAAGCACGCCGTCCTTCGGATGGGACGTTAAGCGATGGTCCTGAGCCTGTACGATGTCAGGTACTCGTTAAAGACCCCTACCCTAGGTGAATAAAGATTTAGAGTAGGCAAAATTTAGAACTCCCACAGTAGAGTCGGGCTCATGTCCACCAGAGTGACGAAAGAGCGTTCTGGTAGTAGGCGATATGACCTCGTAGTTAAAGCCCGGGCATGAGTTATAAAACCTAACCTAACCTATAAGGGATGTATCCTTTAGAGTAGCCAAACTTGTGAGGAAGGAAGGGCTATGTCGGATTCAAAACTATCCATCCCTTGTATAATTGATCTTTCTATCATCTCGAGACGACTCGATTACAGAGGATAGGAAAGTCACTGTTACGCTAAAATTAAAAAGAAACCCGCAGTCGCCATAACTTTCATTTACTCAGTAATGACAGTTTGAAATGAAGCGGGCATGAAAAAGTGTTGTCCCTTTTGTTTTGGTCGTTTTGTGTTTAAAAGTAGTTTTCTTTACGTTTCAAGATATTTTAACATGTCTATTCTTCTAAAAAATAGTTATAGATCACTTTTTCACTTGGAGCCTTTCCAGAGAGTGTAGTTAAATCCGACCCATAAGAATTCATAGAATGTTCTAGATTTGAGTAAATCCTAAATATATCGAAGATTGGAGAGTCAGTGTTAGTTTTACAGTTTTCGAAATGATCCGTTGATTTTTTAAACATATTTTGCGAAGTTAAACAAGCCACAACATATTTCCGAATAGACGGTCTAAATTTAAAAAAAAACTATACTTACTTAAGATCCAGTTCATCAGAATGTCGGGACTTGAAATTGTATAACACCACGTAGAGGTTGGTTGGAAGCAGGCGGTGAGGCTTCTGAAAGAAGTGAACGTTAAGAAACAGGAGAATAAATAAATGGATGGTATACATACAAGTAAAGAAATATATACAAAGTAAGTGAATCAGAATTTATCAAGTAGCCATAAGAGTACTCAATACTCCGTGCCAAGGGAGCGAGTGCCACCACAGGGTGATTTCTACCCTCTTTACATTTTGATAAGGCCATATTTAACGCTTTCAACACATTTGCTTATTGTTAATATTATTGAAGATGTAAAGTCTAAAGGACAAACGGTTGATAGGTTGCTTGAATTTGGTATTATGGAATAAAGAAGTTACATTAAAAACAAAAAAAACAAATATACAAATTCATAATAGAGAGTACTGTTCTCTATGGTGCTGAGACATGGACAGTGAAAAGGAAAGAAGAGAAAGCACTGCTGGCCTTGGAAATGGATTTTTGGAGACGAATTAGCCGGATATCCAGATTAGAACATATCCCAACACAGACATAAGGAGAAAGCTTAAGCAAGATCTAACGATCATCCATAGGAACAAAACAGCTTGGTTGGTTCGGTCATGTAATGAGAATGGGAACAGAAAGATGACCAAGACGTTTACTTGATTTCACCCCACAAGAAAGAAGAAAAAAATGGATCGAAGACGTTAATGCAGGAATGGCAGCGCGAGGCCTGAGGGACGGACAATGGAAGGACAAAAAAATGTAGAAGAAAGCTCTTTTTGGAGACGACATATGAACATATGTTTGTACAATCAGTCGTTTTAATAATAATAATATTATTTATAGTTTTAAATTCCTTATTGTAAAAATATATATACATATGAATTCATACTGAATAACATTTTTAGCAGATAGTAAAATAATGATTGAGACGTACCGGAGAAGGACAAGGTGAAGTACTGGCACTTGAAACAGACTTTTCATTGTCGTCAGGAAGTTCGACAGAGCTCATCCTCATATTGCGTGCAGACAGAAGTCTTCTGTTATGGACTGGGCTAGAGGGAGCTAGAAGGAATGGAACACAATATTTGTCAACATAGAGGCATGCAGTGAAAAGAGCTGAAACATTAAATTATATTAATTTTTGACTTGTGTAAGGAGATTCTTAATTTATATACAGGGTGTAACAAGTCGAGAGGGCGATACTTAGGGATCTTATAGTAAATTTAATTCTGAATAAAAAAGTTCCTATGAACATAGGTCCGCAAATGCTTTGTTTAAAAGTTATAATCAAAAAACTGCAGGGCAAAGAAAGAAATACTTCCATAGTAAAGTTGGGCTCATGTCCACCAGAGTGACGAAAGATGCGAGAGGTGAACTTACCGGGGTCTGAGGTCATTCGTGGACTTAAGGTAATTGCTATTTTTTGAGAAGGCAAACAATAAATGGAAGGAGTGATGCTGCAACAAAGTAACGCAGAGGTCAAATGACAGTAAAATCGTTCTACGTTATCGCTCGAAAATCAAGTTTAAGAGAAACGTCATTTTTGGAAAGCGTGCAAGTTTCTTTATTGAAATCTGAAATACTCGATAATATGAGGGTTTTTTGAGGAGAGAAATTAAAGATTGGAAACCATTTATCGATTAATACATCCTGTAGTTGATTTTTAGCCCTCCATAATGGCAGAGTAAACCCTCATATTGAATATTTTATTCTGAGCATCCTAAGGTTAATTTGGACAAACCCCTATACACGTGCCTAATATTTTTTGATGTACGAACATCCCTGAAAATTTCATTGAAATTGATTAAGGGAGCTAAGAGCAGTGACAGCTTTGCGAACGCAATTTTTGGCCATTTTCGCGACTACATTTTTTTTCTTTGCTCAGAAGGCCCATTGGCACGAACGCTCGGACATGTAACTGCTATGTTTTGATGTAGAAACACGAGAAAAAGTTCAATTGAAATCGGCGACCCTCACACTGTAAGGTCCCCTAGTTAGTTATAAACACTAAGCAAGTAATTACTAATAATTATAATTAGCCAAACCAGCACCAATCTTCGGAGAAGTAATTACTTAATTTTTAGTCAAGTTTATCTTTCACTCACCTAACCGTTATTTTAATTTTTTAATTCATATTTAAAAATATTTATTTTGTCTTTGGAAAGTTGAGATTTTCACAATTTTGTATGTACATTCTCGAATATTCTCTGTTCTATCGGAAAGCCTCAACGGTTGGATAGTTTTTAATGATTTATACGTCATTTGATTTGTTATAATCTTATGAGTGACTATATGACATTCCCGAAAAAAACAAAATACTGTCAAACTCTAAAAATCAAAAGTCAACGAATCCCATCGAATGGGGTATCAAATTTATGGGCTTAGAAAAACGATCCAAAAAAAAAAAAAAATGTATTGTGCAAGTTTGTTTTTAAAATAATTAAAATTAAATAAATTAATTAGGAATAAACAAAAAACCGAACTACAAAAACAAGTTAAATAATATATTTTAAAAAAACAATAAAAAATCAGATAAGTCCATAATAGCATGTGGTATCTAAAGGTAACAGAACTCCAAATCTGAGAAAAGGGCCGTTGAAATAATTCAATGCAACACAAGCTTAACCTTTGATTTGTTTAACAATTATGGTGCTTCTCTCGAATTTAGTGTAGTTACATTTCGACAACACATCTCATCATATATTTTTCCACTTTTTACTGCATTTTGGGCTATTTTCTATTGTGCAGTCAGGTTTTTTGTTTATTTTTAATTAATTAATTTTTAGTGGTTAGTCTCAATTTTTTAATTTTTAATTCACTAATTAATGAACTGTTATGAAAATATGTTAGGTTTCATAAAGAAATGGACTTTCAAAGCAATCTATCGCCAGTAGCATTTCCAGGCATGCATGATCGCTATGACAAAATGAAACACATCACTTTAGACAACCTTAAGAGATCTAAATTTAATGAATTTAATTTCGTAATTGGTGAATTGCGGATCATATAAGTAACCGAAACATTGCAACTCCAAAAGGCTTCCTACTCAAATCTGATATATTACTTCAGCATTGACTAAGTCAGAAGTTTATTAGTTAGAAGCCAAATTATGGAAAATTACAACGGAATTGTTCTTACTTTAAATTATAAATAGATACTGGTTTTCCTAATGCTAGCTGTAATCTTATAAAATAAACTATTACTACTTCCATAATAGTGAACAAAAATATATATAAAAAAATACAATACTAAACTATTTCCTGAAATAGTTACTATCATTTCTAAAACATTAAACTACTATACGAAAACCTAATCTATTTAAAAATTAATAATAAACCTAAGACCCTATCTGTTCCTAAGGTAAAAATGGGTGCAATAACAACAAATATACGAGTGTGTTTACAGCGTTACTTGACCAAAATGCGTCCTTTCGTCTGTCTCTTCTCAAAGCCCGCTGTCTTTTCAGAGATTCTGAGAAAATTAAAGCTGCAAATATCGACATATGTCAAATGGATTTCTAAGAAACCAAAGTTTCAAAAACATAGGAATTACCAATACCACATTCTTTGGAAAAGAGCATCTCAATCGTGTAAAAGACATGCAAATGGAAACTAGACCTTCAAATATATGGAATAACTTGTCACATAATATTTTTACTATGAAATGACCTGTTACAAACATACCATACTGTACTCTTAGGTTGGCAGACGAGGCTAGTGTGCCATAACCTCTGTGTTACCTTCCTTGAGAACGAACCGTTCGCCATAGTGAGAAGGTAAAAGAGTCGGTGGGAATGACAGTAAACCTAGAAAGGGAGGCCTGCTTGCTTCGCCTGCCAACTCAAAATGAACGACTAGTACAGTTCTCCACCAGAGAGTATTGTTCAAATATTATATACTGTAGTCAGGCAAGTTAATCATGTCCCTCACGGCTATAGGCTTGTTGGAAGTAAAAAGGCAATGACAGGCCTCGTGGGACCAATAGGAGAGCGTCATGTTGCCTTGACAACAGTCCAACGTTTCCACCCTTCCCGCACTGATGTAGCATTGCACTTCCGTCGCACTCCTCAGTCACATAATAGCTGCCGTTTTACCTTTATTGAAAAAATTAATTTTTTAATTATTTCTTATAAAACGAGGAAAATAACGCTATTTACCGAAAATGATAAACAGGTAAATCAGGAGTACATATGACAAAGACAGGGTTAAAATATGACCCAAAGAGGAATGACAAATATTTCGGTGTTAAACATCTTAAAAATGTGGAACAAAAATGCAAGGACTGAGGGAGACAAAAAGAAATATAAATGGCAATAGTAATTGACAACAAAGCAGCTCATCCGCTGTTCAACGGTCCGAGGGACATGATTCACCGGCTTCACTGTAGACCTACTCTGGTTGCATTTATACAATATGCCATAATATTTAACATATATTTGAAGAAATTCATTTATTTACTCACGTAGGTATAATATGTTATTGTATTTTCAATTTGTACTAGGTACCTAGTTATTTTCTTCATCTAGAGAAAAGTAGAAATCACTACTTATAGGAACCTATTATGCTATTGGGATTAAAAGGTTTCTAGAGAATAGGCTTATTTATGATCTAAATGTTATCAATTTGCTATTATTTTTAAAGTCCTCAAAAACCAAAGTTTATATGCTGCTGGCTGTTCAATGCTTCAAATATTTATCAATACATCACTTAGATTGTGAAAAATGAACAAGATTCCAAGTACACATCTTACTGGTCACTAAGTCTACTATATTTTTATTACACGCTCAAGGTCTCATCTGTTACAATAAACGTTAATAATATTATTATCATTTATAAGAATAAAAAATTTGTTTCGCCTAACTTATGGTTAATATCTTGTTATGGCGCTTGTCAGAGGATAACTCGGTAGTTCATGAAAAATAAAAAATGAGCAATGGAATCGGTAGTTCAGAAATAATGTGCTTGCCTGCTGAGCTCACTATCACAGGTTCGAAACCTAGGTTCCTTCGGATGAGACGTTAACGGAACGGCATTTTAGTGTGTCTCTGAGATATGTCGCCACTCTTTTTGCCTAGTGAGTGTGCCTAAACGAGTACCTGACATCATACAGGCTTTTCATTTTTTCACCTCCCAGATAAAATACCCTAAGGGCTTCGGCCGCGTTTCGAACCCGCAATGTTGAGCCCAGCAAAGAAGCAATGACGCGATGTGTATTTAGAACTGCCAGAGTTGGATCAGGTTCATGTCCACTAGAGGCCATTTTGTAGTAGGCTATACGACCTTGTACAAACTATAAAAAATGTGTTAACTAAGAAAACATCAGAGAAGTAAATTCCTGTTAATAGAGCTAGTGTTCAGTTATTACTTGATAAAACATGACTAATGTCTCACCGTACACCGAAAAGAAATGAGACGTTATAGAAATAACAATATTTAATGTGTTAAAACAGATGGTTCTGAAATTTTATTGGTTTAGTGTCAGAAACATATTGAACATTAAAAAAATTAAGAAAAATATTTTTTTATTTTCTAACAAGACATTGTCCAATTTTAATAAAATATCTATTATGAAGAAGCAGAAGCTAAATACAAACTTCATAATTATTATACATTACACTTACGAGTTTTGTTTATAGGTAAGTAGTTGACAGTCGTACCTGAGGATGAGATTTTTTACCTTGTTTAAATTTAGATTACAAATTTAATTGAATTAGCTTCAGACAATTATTTACAAGCAAGCCTTAAAATGAATTCAAATCCTACAACTAAACTGACTGTAACTAATCAAAATATCTTAATACAAGAAAATGCAGTAAAAATAAATAAATAAATTCCAAATAAGATGCTGATCTATCTTCTGTATTGGTGGGAAGGAAAAAAATGACAAGAACAGAGAAAGTTTATAGTTTTTTCTGATGATATAATAAATACTGGGTGAAGAACAGAAAATAGTAATAGCTATTTTAAAAGTGTGTTTTTCGGAATTCGGTACTCCACTATATTATTGTCTCCTTCGTTAGAAATGAGGACCATCCCTACATATAATAAAGGTGGATTGAGAGGGCGCTATTAGTTCAGAAGTTGCGTGCCAGAGCACAAGATCGCGGGTTTGAATCCCGGCTGAAGCCCTTAAGTTTTATATTTTGGGAGGTAAAAACCTTGAGCATGCCGTCTTTCAGGTAGGATGTTAAGCGATGGTCCAGAGCTTGTGGAGTGTCAAGTACTCGAGCTAACAGGGAAGAGGTAAGAGCATTAGATGCTTAGGTCCCTAGGTGTAAACGTCAGACCTCCCAATACATCCGTAGTAACCATCTGTTGCTATGCTAGATATATTTAAATAATTAATTCACGATTATGTTCAAAAATAGAATATGAGATGAGTATAAAATTATTAGATATAGTTATCTATGTGGCGAGTTATGTTTGTTAGTTGCAAAATATATCACTGTTATCGTGAAGTTTTAATTTTAATTTCTTAGATTCAGTATAAGGGTACGTGTCCACTTGAGATTAAAATGATCTCGAGAGAGATCTAGAGACTTAGCTCGCAAGTGGATAAAGTGCTGAGAGCATTTTCGGTGACAAGTTGCAACAAGTCTCTGAGAGCAGCGCGCTCTATAAGCTCTTTCCTGTCTCTCGGAATCAAGTCTCAGAGTTTGAAAACTGTTAGAAATTTCATTTGTGACTCAAGACCTGTGAGGTGGAACGACGAAGCTACATTTAAACAATATATAATGCAACTTTTTCAGAATTCGCTATGGTTTTTGGATGTGATCAGCAGTAGATTCAGCGCAAGATTCACATCTTTCATACAATTTTATATCTTGCTTGGCAATTCGGTGGCCAATTAAATTTATCAGCATTTCGAACTGCACCACAGATATTCATATAAAATTCCTGAACTGTTGGGCATCCTCCATCCTCAATTCCTTCACTAATTTTGAGCAAGCTCCTAACTGACTTCGATGTTCCGCCCATTGCCTGACCCAATACTCTCTTTTTTCTTTTTCTCCGTTTTTGTAAAAGTTTATACACGATTGTAAACGATAGTGCCTGATAATCATCCATGAAGTCTCACAACTGTCGGCTATTCTTAAGTCGACACGGAACTGAGACTATAGTCTGGTATTCTAGTCTTGGAGCCTCTCCGTTGGTCTCCAGAGACCCTGACTCGTCGCAAATGGACAAGGTTCTGAAAGAAATCTCGAGACTTGGTTTCTAGATTAATCAAAGGTTCACACATCTTAGCGCTGCACATATAATAGATGGCTTGAGTTTTAATAACTATCCTGGAAAATCAAACAATATATTCATCTATAAAATAAGAATCACTCCTGCTAGATATACATAGTAGGGTTTAAACCATTTTCTGCTTGTAACTAGCAGAAGTTAATTGGAATTGAAGTTTTCCAAGCAAAACCCAAAAGTAAAAGCCAAGATTAGGTAGGATTATCTTTGCTGTTACTACAAAATGTCATATTTCAATTTTTTTTCATTGCTTCAAAAGGTCTTCAGCTTGTGATAAAGGTTGTATGTTGCAGTTTTGCAAATAATATTTTGCCAAATTCTGTATACTGCAATAAACCTGTTGTCGTGATGACCCTTCGGTTGATGTTTCCTGTTATATCAAATACCGTCGATGAGCAAAGTCAACATTGGAAGCCCTATAGACCTAACCCATATGAAATAAAAATGTTTTTTCTCTCCCCAGAAGATTTGGGTTTTTGACATACTAAGTTTTGCACTAATAGGAACGATACGTTTAAACCAGAAATTAATGCTGAAAGTTTTTACATATTTTTAATTCACATCATCCATTTTTTTAAAGAAAAGCTTATTATTGTAGTGACAATAGTGCAGCTTAGGTGAGTAAAATGCATAAAAATAAAGTGGGAAAATGAAAAATTTGGTGAATTGCATTTAGGTCTCCATAAAACCCAGAAGTCATCAAGATGCTAAAGTGTGCCATAATAAATTTAAATAGAAAATAAGAAATGAGTGCGTAAAACATGAAGGGGGAAAAAAATAACAAAAAACCTACATTGAAGTCTTGATGATGAGGAATGACTGCTGGCCTGAGCTGAACCATGTCCAGAATGGCTGCCGACAGCTCGCCTCCGTTGACTGTGTTCAGTGCTCTCTGGCGAGTCCAGTGACAAAGACTTCATCCGTAGGTTGAGCTTTTGTCGTCTCGGTGAGTGCGGGGCTGGAAGGGGCTCCAAATTAACACCCAACAACCCAACACAACAAAACAAGTCCACTATCACAGTTTCCTTCAACAAACTAGACAACTAAATATGAACCCCCAATTAAATTGTTGTATTTACATTATCTGAGTTGTACTAATATTCAACTTTATACATTTTCCGAAACTCAATTCATAAATAAGTCATAAGAAAGATAAAATGAAAACATTTTTGCAAAATATCCAATATTTTCAGATCATTTATTCGCTCTAAAAAAAAAAAAAAGACCTATACGACCAACGATCTAGTTAAAGCAGAATCCAATCACTTGAAAGAATTGAAGAAAAATAACCAACTCACCGAAAACACGAAATTGCACCACCTAAAAAAGGTGTTGAGGATTATTTTAGAAATCCTCCGCAGAAGGATAAAGAAATTTATCAAATCTAGTATGAAAATTGTTTAAATCCATCCGAATAATTCAGCATTATGACTTAAAACTTGTAATAGGGTATAATGTTAACGGTTTTGTTTATAAAATAACGTTAAATAGTAAAAGTCAGCATCTCTTTTGGTTATTTCTGATTTAAAATTTAAAAAAATATGGAAAGTACCAGTACAATAAGAAAGCCAAAAACTAAAAAATCTATTCTGCTTTGTTTCTAGTAGCAAATATATTTTTTTTTTAACTCGAAAGAGAAGCGATATAAAATCTAGCTAAAAAAAAAAACTAGAAATAAATTAATTTTGCAATAAATAAAGTTTTAAATAACCTAAAATTAAGTCTAGGAATAGGGTTTAATTCGCTATTCAACTTCTTAGAAAAACATTAAGAACAATACAATTAGATCCATGCTATTTTATTCTAAAATTACAAAAAAATAATAAAGTTATAATGAAACTACAAAACGAATAAAAAATCTGAGAATTTTTCTTCGCCATTCTCTTAAATCTCCAGCCCCTTCCCCGCCCTCCCTTCTCAGAGAACGTAAAAGGAAATTAATGTTTAGTATGTTAAAAAAAATATATG
Organism: Aradus depressus; assembly: GCA_963662175.1. Lineage (NCBI taxonomy): Eukaryota > Metazoa > Arthropoda > Insecta > Hemiptera > Aradidae > Aradus > Aradus depressus. The sequence goes on along the minus strand of OY759220.1, from coordinate 19,173,756 downwards.
GTTTTTCTATCTTTGCCAAATTCTAGTATTCAAATAAAACAATTTCATGCAATTATATTATTTAAATAAAAAAATTAAAGAAGGAAACTGTGATATTAAGAAAAATACAATTCGGAATTTTCCATATAAAAAAAAAGTTTTATTACTGTTATGTACATATTTTGTACAAATATACATTTTTTTTTTTGTTAAATATGCTTTTTCACTAAAATTATATTCATTCCAGTAAAAGTAGTTCTAGTGTGATTCTAATACAAATTAACTAACGTCTAAATTTTGAACTCGATTTTTATGATATGTCGGTATATTTTGAGATTCGGTAGTCAATTTTGAGAGGATAAAAATGACTACATACATTTTCAAAAAAATTAAAATATTGTGAATTTGAGTAATGTTATTTGAAGAGCAACATTTTTCAAAAAATGTTATATGATACATTCAAATTAGAGCCTACTTCAAGACTTGTAACAGTCATAGCCATTCCAAACATCAATTTTGAGCTTTTTCTGCCTTTATAAGCTCGTTTCTCTGGATTGCTCAGAAAAATTTGGAAATCATAGAAATCCAAAAGGTCTCAAATTTCAGACATTGGTTAATTTGACCCAGAATGCTCTCGTCAAACTTTATTGTAGTTAGTACAGAAGTGGGTGAACGAGAGAGGTGCATTACCAGTCGCGATTTACAAGTTTTCATAACTGAATTCAGGCGACTGACTTTAGACGCTTGCGCCACTATTCTGTTGAAATGTACAAAGATTAAGAAAATATTCATATTACGAATAATTTTTTCACAAAAAAAAAAAAATCTCTCCACTTCAAGCACTGACTACAGCAAAAGAGAGACCAAAGCATCTAAATATTAAACAAGCCAAATATCCAAAATGAAGCAAGTTTTAAAATAAATAAATTCAAGTCGTGCAAAGCTGAATATATCTATAAGCAATAATTTCATACAATGTGTCTACGGCTTACGGAGGTTATGGATAATAAAATGTAATTGAATAATTTCTTTTTCAATTATTTTTTTAAAATTATTTGTGTTTAAATTTGACGTGCAAACCTATTCATCTAATGGTGATATCACAGGAAAATTTGATTGCTTTTCTACTAGGGGAAGTTTTCTCCATCAAGAGCATCATGAAATTAGTGAATTTATTGTTATAATTCATATCCTATAAATGATATACCTGTGCTCGACTCAATAATATAATTTTGTATCACTATATTTGGCATTCTGGTAGATAAATAATACGAAAGGATGTAAATTATTTAAATTAACAACAATTATATTTTAAAATCTAAGCAAATAATTCAGCCTTCGTATATAACTGACCCAGGATCGGTTAACAGTATAAAAATATTTTAAAATATGAGAGAACTGGTTGCAAAAAAGACTTTATCTTGTCTCTGCGGAAAATATAGAATGTTACTAATCTTCTTGCTTGTAGCAGACATTAAAAATATTTTAAAATAAATAAATTACTTATACCGCAATTAGCAAGAGGTACAAAATATTTTATGATGAATAAATAGATAGACGTGCATTCACGATCTTTCGTAAGTTTGAGTAAAACCAGGGCAGGGTACAGTAACAAAACATATAAATTTTTGATTGGTATGGGAAAAAAAAATATTCTCAATATTCTCAAAAAAAAGGACTGTTTAAACTAATAAAAATAAGAACAGATTTTGAAATATAATTTCTTTAAATTTTGGGTTCTGTAAGATTTGAATTCATAATTATCTATTTTTCGGCAGCTATATTAGTCTCTCACTTATTATTTTGTTTTTTATAACATAGAAAATATACACGTAAACATAGACAATTATTTTTTATTTCTTGTTCCAATATATTTTTTTGCTGAAATATATTTTATGAGTCGACAACTTTGATAATCATTTTAGTCTGTACTAAATGAAATATTGATGTTCTTCATGAAACGTCTACATTGCCTAAGTTGTAAAAACCAAGAAAATAAATGGAATAATAATGTAACTGCTGAAAAATATATAATTGTTACTTTTTAAATAAAATAAATATACACCTATATACATTTACTTTTTAAATAGTACATAATTTCAATTATTATTTTTTTGTTGCACTTAAGGCGCGTCAGTCATAGATAATCCCGGTGTTTCATGCATAACATAAATTAACTCAAATGACAGATGAAAAGTGCAATTGCGAATTATTTTTTACAACATCTAAGTTGAAAAACGCGAACATATTATGCAAACTTGTAATAAATAAAACAAACTTATTTTTGGAAATATTGTCTATTACACAAAATATTGTACATAAACTACCTATCTAACCTGATGATGTTTTGCCAGAACCGGCAGTTTAGTATACATTTTTTTTGTGGAATAGATAATACTTCAAAAAGTTTTTTTTTATTATAATTTTTTTTAATTTCCTTCAATTAATTTTATTTAAACGGTTAACTTCCTTCTGACCAGATAAAAAAATATAAATAAACTTACAAAAACAATTATCAGTTCCGCCATATCCAACATTGATGAAAAATTAACCAGTTTATATAATAAAAACATAGAAATAATAATAAATAAATAAAAAACCAGCGCGTTGCTGCGTTACGGAAATGGATCATTTTCACGATATTGTCCCTCTTCATGTCAAATATATATATATTTTTTTAAATGTTGCCTTTTCACAAATTTCATGGACACTCTTGATGAATTCTACCGTTTTTGGGTGCATTTTTACCAGTTTTGGTAGGGCCAATCGTGTCAGGGTAGACATCATCGTAGCCGTAGACCAAATGACCTGAATGCACCGACAAGTTGTAAAAAGAGCCAATGTTATATAGAAAAAAAAGGATAAAAAAGAAGCAGCAAGGTCACAACTATCACAAAAAAATTTACAAATATTTTTGGAGAAAATAAACAGAGAGCACTTTAGCTTGATTGGAGGAATATCAATGAAATTTTAATATTGAGTTTAAATTGTAATGCATGGTTAAATAACACAAATAGCCCTTCGGTCTTACCAATTTGTTCATTTTTATACACCTTATAATAATTCAATTGTTATATTAAATCTGCCGCTGGCTTTTTCAGTCACTTCTAATAGTGAGATAAGGTTGAAACTTGGTACGTATGTCTCATTCCGGTCGAGCGGTTAGCAGTCTATCCATTGCATGACACATATGATGCTATTTTTTCGGATGCTTGCTTGATTTATGCAAAAATGGTTGTTTCTATGGAAAAATTATCTTTTACAGAAAATGTTCCTTACGAAATTTCAGAATAACGAGTTTTGTCAAATTAGAATTAGGACCGACGTGCACAAAGTTATAGCGCCTCAAAGATTGATTTCCCTAACTACGAAAAAATACAGATATTATTCAACAGCTATTTTAGGTTTAAAATGCAGGTAAATAACTAAAAATTAAGAAAATATAAAAATAATACATAAAACAACATATTTCAAAAATATATCTTAACCTTAATATCAGTTATAAAACACTGAAAAATGGAAGATATACTTTTTCTATTCACAAGAGATCGGTGGTGAATGGGAATATGAATAGTATACATTAAAAAAATAATTACACCTGTCTTTTCAGCAACATAAAATACGACATCTTATGTTATGAACAACATCATCCATCAATCAATTCAACATAACGACGCTTTATATTATGTCGGAATTTATTTTTTTAATGTATATTATTCATATTCCCATCACATCTGTGCAAAATAAAACTAAATTTTCTATTTTTCAGTGTACTATAACTAAAGTGTAAGATATATTTTTGAAAAACTTGTTTTTATATTATTTTTTTATGTTCACGTTTCACCCATTCGGGCATTTTCAAAATAATTAATTGTACCGTCCCACATGTCAGTAGTCCAATATATAATATGGGAGGTAAAAAGCCTTGAGCACACTGTCCTTCGGATGGGACGTTAAGCGATTGTCTCGAGCCTGTACATGTCACATATTCGTTAAAGAGCCCTATCCTAGGTAACAAAACCTGAGGGTAGGCATAATGTAGGACTCTCATAGTCAGGCTCATGTCTATCAGAGGAGCGAAAGAGCGCTCTGGTGATAGGCGATATGATAACCTAAAGGTGCTTCACATTTTTTGATCTCATAAAATTCTGTAACGTAACATAAAACTAAAAAAAAAAAATGGTTACCATTTTGATATTAAGCCAAATAATGTACTCTTATTCAAAAGTCAAAAATATTATATACTGGATTGCTGACACTGCTCGGGATTATAAATAATTACTACGAATACTGGAATAAGTAAGTTTTAAAAATGCCGAAATAGATGAAACATGAACTAACCGAAAGAGCGTGTGTGTTATTCAACCACCAATTAGAGTTGAAGCGTCATCTGGTTTCAAACAAGGATATTTTTCCTCTTTTGAAGAACAGTGAGCTTTTAAATTTGAATACATTATTATAACATCTAGATAATTTAGTATTTTATCTTTAGTATTTTTCTTGGGTAGAGGAGTCAATAAATCGCAGCTCCACAACTCTAAAACGCTTAGCGATCTCATGTTTAACTATATGTATAACTTTATACCCTAAAATTACCATGACATTTAGTTTCAGCTAACTTTTCCAATGGGACTTCACTCCGACGCTACCCCCACCCTACCTATGGTGTACATATGTAATCCAGTGGGGATGATCTGTGGCTTAGGAACAGGGATAATCCGTGGGGAAAGGTATCTGAAACGGACAGTACACAACAGGCCTGCCTTGAACAAAAATTCCCCGAAAAATCTATATGAAAGTAAAATTAATAACATTTTTACAAACTACAAATTTGCTAGTTTTTAAATAATATTTCACAGAAGGAAATCAAAAGATAAATATGTATAATGAAAATAAATATAGAATTATATTATAAACAAGTAGTCAGGATAGTTTGACCATTGCTGCATTCTTTGATAAATATGAAAAGCAAATGCTGAAAGAAAAAGTTAACTTTTTCACACACGTAATGAAAGGGGTAAAACAAGATCTTAATTGTAAATAATCATGCTGAAAAGGTCATGCTAAAAATTTTCTGTTGGTTTATAAAATAATAAAATGTATTTAATGAACATTGTTCATTTAATGAATCCGACCTCAAAAAAATAGAATAATAATACATGTAATGGTTATTTCATGTTTTAATGAATCAGACCTCAAGAAAAAATCATATAATAAATATTTCATGTAATGGTTATTTCATGTTTTAATGAATCAGACAGACCTCAAGAAAAAATCATATAATAAATATTTCATGTAATGGTTATTTCATGTTTTAATGAATCAGACCTCAAGAAAAAATCATATAATAAATATTTCATGTAATGGTTATTTCATGTTTTAATGAATCAGACCTCAAGAAAAAATCATCTAACAAATATTTCATGTAATGGTTATTACATGTTTTAATGAATCAGACCTCAAGAAAAAATCATATAATAAATATTTCATGTAATGGTTATTTCATGTTTTAATGAATCAGACCTCAAGAAAAAATCATATATTAAATGGTTTAATTAAACATGGAAATAATATGAGAGGAGATTTTAGTGAGGGAATTATTTTCAAATATTTTACATAACACTAACCATAATTATGTTAATGTAGTTGGTCAACGTATAAATTAAAATATATAATGTATGTTTAGACCTTAAACATAAGGCATCAAACATAAGGCTCATTACAACCTAGCTAATTTTATTTTAGTCACATTTTCCACTTGGTTAATTCATAAACTAACAAAAAATGTGGAAAAGGAGACTTAAAAAATGAAGATATTGAGGTTAAAAATTCGAAAGAATATAATGTTTAAAAAAAATTATGTAAGTAAAGAAGAAAAAAATAATTTGAATATATTGATTGAAGTTGGCCAGTCACAAAAAGAAAATAAATGAATAATTTATTTAAATAATTTCATTTGTGTATTATTTATTAATTGTTTGATTGCCATGAGTGATTCATAATGTGTTCGATAATTTACAAGAAAACAAAAAACACAAATTCAAAAATTTCAAGTAGATTTTTTGAAATCGGGTTCAATTTAATTATTTTATTCCAACTTGAAAATAAATGATAGAACAGGTGAAAATAAATAAATCGGCGAAACAATGTTTAAATAAACACTATTTATGTTTCATAAACATACAGAGTTTTAAAATACTAATTATCACAGGTTGGAAGACAAAAAAAATAAATAAAAAATCCAAAACGACACATTATTCCATTTAATTGGATCATTCTATATGAAATCATGGGACCCCCACATTTTTTGCACCGCTTTTGTTGTAATGTTTTTTTTTTTTTTAATTCGTGTAACCGAAACATTTGCCAAGTATTTGACCCCAAAAAATAAATTTTTATACAGTAGAATTTGTTCAAATTTTAATGAATTTTCATTTTTGAATTTTTTTATTGTATAGTGGAAATTAATAAAAACTTGTTCAACATTTATATTGTCTAACTCCACTAAAATATTTTTTTTTTGGAATTCCACCAACCAATGTCTGCAGCTCATTAACACTTAAATGTTTTCAAGACCTCCGATCCAATGTAAATCAATTTAAGTTCAAAATTATCACCACTCTATAACCATCAACTTTCACAACTAGCTCAACACTACAATAACTCGACCAATAATTCTCCCAGCTCTCTTAACTCTACCGGTTGTTGGAGAAACTATTAACGTTAAACAAGTTCTTTGTTTTTATTTGATTTTTTCTTTAGTAGGTTTGTTTTACAAATTTCACACATTATTTTAAATAATATACATATGGATTTTATATAGAATTCCTCACTGCATGCAAAAATGATGTACTAGTTATTGCCATTTTAAATACCTCAAAATATCGACAATTTTAACAATAACGTTTTCTGCCGAAAATTCTTTATAAAATCGTGAACATGGATGTTAAAGGTATTTGAAAAAAGAACCTAACCTAACCCATAGTTTTCCACCCAAGTTCCCTTATATCTCAAATATACAGAAATTAAAATGTTACGATATTATAATATTTATTACTTTGTAAAAAATGTGGCTATTTTGAAGTCTTCAAAATGGCAATATCTGAAATTGATGAACAATTAAAACAAATTCTAAATGCAAACTACTTTTTGGGACCCAATATATAGCAAATATATTGAATATATTTTGTTAGACGAATTGAAAAAAAAAAAAAAAAAAAAAAAAAGTTGACGGGGTCATATGGGAGGAGTTCATGAATTCTTATGGAATAACTCAACTGGTGAAACTAAATTGGAATAACGAGGAGTCTTCATTAGGACGACAAAGCAGTAAAGTGTAGAGAAATTTACTTAAATTTAAGATGAACTATTTCACTAATAGTTTAAATATATTACATGACAATGTTTTCTAAATGATCTATACTCAAAACATTAAGAGAAAACAATGCCGTACATATGTTGTATTTTTTATTTCATTTTTTCATATTCTTGTTTTATCTACATTTACTCATCAAGAAATCTATGCCTAGAGATCCTTCAAGAAATCTGAGTTGTTTATGCCTAGTCATGACATTACTCAAAATTAGCTGACCTGGGTCCAACTATAGACTTAATTTTTTGAACTATTATTACCTATGTATAATCTCATTATTAATTTATAGATAAATACGCTCTACATTATTATTATACACTTTACTGCCCTTTCAACAAACAAATAGGAAAATATAATAGAATATATAAATAAATAAGAATTATAAATAAATAACAGAAAAATCTTAAACAGAAAAATGATAAAATAAAATTTAAATCATGTTTTATTCAACAAATAAATTAATATTATGGCAATCTGGAGTCCAAACAAAACTTAAAAATGTATATACACATTTGAACGAACACATCTATTTTCATTATATTACATTTTCCCCGTTCTTCCCTACTTCCTGTACAAAAAGCACACTCCAACGAATGTCCAATGCTTTGAAGTACCGAAAATAGAGTTTCAGTCCAAATAATCCTTTCTTTGTCTTGGGATTTGTCTAAACACTCCACACGAAGCAGTTCCAAAACCTTTAATTGTGGAAAGGAGACACGAGAACAGTGACAGTATTGCCGAAAGTTCTGTTCAAAGAAAAAATTCATCGTCATTGATTCAAAGACTACATTCCAATAAAAAGTTGATAAAAGAAAATATATAAAAACGATTTTATTTTCTAAGAAAAACGTTATTTTTAGTTTTGTTTTGTTGTTGAGTATTTGTATTATTAAAAATTAATGGACTTTCTTATACCAACCACGCTTAAAGATCATTTTCTCTCCCTCTCACCCTTCTCAAAATAATTTCATACTCGCAGTACTGGGTATATGGTAGTAATGAGTTGGCGTCAGTGGTATTTTTCTGTTTCATTGTCCAGCGTGATTCTGCGAGTGACTTTCTTATACCCGGTAATGGCAGTATGAAATGATTTTGAGAACAGGGAGGGGGAGAGAGAGTGATCTACAACTTTTACGTCAAAAAATGTTTGATTAGGTCATAAACGTACCAACGATCGACTGGTTTTAAAACGTTAATTGATTATTCCATTTTGGGGAAATACATTGCCGGGATTCATCGACAATTTTGTATTTACTCTAGTATATGAGTTCTATATCGTAGGTCGACCTTGTATATATTTAGTTTTTACAGGCGTTTGTAGTCTTATTAACTGTATGTTGTAAAATTGTGTATGTTTATTCCGATTATATTTATAAAAATTTCACTCCACTCATTCACTCAATAAATTTTTTTTCAACAATTCTGAACAAGATTTCCTGTAGAGATACCGGAATTTTCATCAAAATAATGAATTATTTTTGCCTCAACTTTTGACTATTATTCAAACCACTTTTCAATTTGGAATGCAGCCTTTTTGAAACTTTTTTTTTTTTAAATTATTTAATTTTTTGATTTAGAATTTGGATTTGGAAGCTATGGCGACTTTTTTCCAGTTCTTGGTGTAGGTGTTGGAGGATCACTCGAGGACTGATGAAGAACTAATGGCTGACCGAAAGGTCGTCTCCCAGCTGCATACTGCACCTGTTCGCCTGAACAACCCACCAGTAATTTATAACAGAATTTTATTCTGAATCCATGAATTTGGATTAATGTATTAAAAAAAAAACAAAAAAACATAAAAAAACAACGAAAATTAACTCAATTAGTAGGGAACCGAATATACAACCGGAAAATACATAAAACAAAACATAAATATTTGCAACTGCAAACCCATAAAACAAATAATTATAGTGTCCAGTTTCACTAATTCTACAAAATATAAAAAAATTTTAAAAGTATGTGAAATATAAATGAACCTCAAAAAACAGAAGCAGAATATGATTTACTAATCCATTAATTTTACAAGTAGAAAGCCTTGACGAAAATGAACAAATATAAGGCAGGAAAACATTGAAAATTGTCGTTATACCTATATTATACAATAATGCAGGAAGTATATTTCATTTTTTGGGGAGAAAAATGAGTGTTTAGTGAACACGAACCGAGTTATGTAATCGATCAACGGAATTTCATGTCCATTCCAAAAATGAAAATTAAAAAAATCTATCTGTCTGTGAACATGATAATTCTCGATAGAATGAATCGTTACGAAATTTTATATGTGTATCCTAAGGATCACATATTGATTTTCAGTCAAATCGGTCAAAGGGAAGGGTTGGGGATCAGAGATGGGGATGTTACACTCAAATACTCCAATAACTGATGATGTAATGAATATATCGACACAAAATTTAGTATGATATTGGTTCTATGTATATACTATATATATATATATATATATATATATATATATATATATATATATTATATGCCTAACGCGTGATTCATCAACTTTTATTTACTTATTTGTTTCTGTATCTAGTCAGAAGCCTACTATACACGGTACACTGTAGACACTTGAATTATTTTCCAATATTGTGGGTGTAAGCAGAAAGTTCCAGAGAATTGATTATGTGCTCGCTATGTTAGTTAACACTACCTTGAACAAAAGAACTACTTCAAAAACTTACGGAAAATTCTGGCTTTCATTTAAAATTCAACAATTTTTCTATTAATAGATACTATATTATTGGTTTTAATATTAAAAAATAAATTATTGAATTATATAGTATAAGCTCTAATCAATTTGCGCATAATAGAATCTAAAAAATGAATACTATTTCGTCAAATTTCTAATATCAAATATATTAGAATTAAAAAAATATATATGTGAATACGAGAAATTAGCAAAACTAGACACTACTTTTGAATTAAATAAAAATCCTGTTCATAACAAATGTCATTTTATATTAACAAAATATTTTTCGCTAATAATAATAATACATTGATAGCTTCTGTCGGACTGTAATAATCTTAGAGCAGGACTTTTTTTTTTTCCACAACAAACATACTTAGGAAAAATAGCCATTGCCATGCTTCGGGATATTTAGGAGTGTCAAACCAAGACTTTATTTTTCGAAGTGTATCGTTATACAGCCTAAAGCCAAATTATATGTATTGTACTTGAAAGTCCACAAATAAAATTCGCAAAAATTACTAAAAACTAACTCTTTTATGAAGATTAACTAATGACTAATTTAATAAAACCATTAAGTGACAGTGGCAACCATATTTGAAAATTTGAAAAACAGTGAACATAGGTGCATATTAGTCAAAATAATAAATAATGATACCAATTATAATAAACAGATTTTTTGCATTATAAACGAAACACCGAGGAAAGCTATAAAAAAATATGTTTTTTTTTATAGATAGCATGAATAGCGTCCAGAAAAAAATGATAAAAACAATATTTTTCCGATTATTTGGAAAACATAAATTATTCAATATAATGAAAAGCTAATAAAAGAATAAAAATAAAAAATTAAAATAATAAAAAAAAATAAAAATAAAAAATAATTATTATTGAATGGAGGTCTATTCTGACACTGGAACACATCGAACCTACACTTTTCATTGCATTTACTTACTTATGGTTTTTACCGATGGTAAATATTTACAATATACTCAACTACATAAATAATAGAATAATAATTAAATGGACATCTTAACTGAATGTTTGACACCCCTAGAAAAGAAAACTCATGCAGCCTCAATTTTTAATGCGCCTTTGGAAAAAACACTCAAAAACTAAATAATACAAAATTTTACTTTCAGGCAAGGAGGCAGCTCTGTCTTGAGTCCTATGCCTGAACCCGAAAGACCTCATTCCAAATATCCGCTTTAATCTTGGCTGACCAGCGTAATCTGTGAGTAGCAAAAGTGCATTATATGAGAACTTTAAATATGATGATATTAATGTCAGATAACATTAACTGCGATATGTGTCTATACAGTGGAACCCTAATAAAATAAATAACAAAGAACCTGTTTAACGTTCATATTGTCGAATTTCACTAAAATATATTAAGTACCAGTTTCAGCTTACGCCATCGTCAGCACAAAACGTTCATAAATGACATTTAAGTTTGTTACGTTGTATATATAATTATATAATCTTCAGGTTGTCTCAGATTATCTAAGTGACACTGTCCCCTAGAGAAGTAGCTGGAAGGGGAGAATCCTGCTTTAGCACAACATTTACAAATATTTGAGTTGTCAATGATCTAATAAAATTAAGAAAATACAATATTAAATTTATAAAATAAAAATATTTTTTTTATAGAAGTATACATATTATATAGCAGGGGTCTTTAATGAGTACCTGACATCGTACAGGCTCGGGACCATCGCTTAACGTCCCATCCGAAGGACGGCATGCTTAAGTTTATTTTACCTCCCAGATAAAATAAACTAAGGGCCTTGGTCGGGTTTTGAACCCACGTTCTTGAGATATGAAGACAAGCACGCATACCACTGAGCTACCGGCGCCCTCACCATTAAAATAATTAAAAGTGCATACAATCTTTATAATGCAAATACAAGATATATTTTAATTCTTTTAATATTAAAAGACAAATAATATAAGGATGCTGCTCCAGAGAGTCAAGCTGACAATTAACAGAACTATAAAAAATGGTATTTGTTTGAACGACAAAATTTACTTCAAATTCTTATCCCTGTTAACGCCACTAAGTTAATATATTTTGTATTTGCATTATAAAGATTGTGTGCAAGTTTATTTCATTTTTCTTCTTGTACTTTATGATAATGTCATATAGACCTTATTTCTTATATATATATATAATTAATTTAATATTATATTTTCTTAATTTTATTAGATTACTGACAACTCAAATATTTGTAAATGTTACGTTAAAGCAGGACTCCTCCCTTCCAGAGACTTCCCTAGAAGTCAGGGTGTCACAGTCTTAGGTAACCTGAGAATTACATAAATATGACAACCTAGCAAACTTAACATTGAACTCGGTACTAACGATAGGTAAGCCGAAACTGGTACACTTTATGTATATATGTTTTGTGGAATTAGACAATATAATAGTTAAAGATATTTGTTTTATTTATAATGATACTGTTGTTTGTTTTACTTTTCCGGTTTTGTACCTGTTTGTACATATAATTAATACATGATGAATACAAAAAGTTATCGGACATATGACAATAAGATCTGTCCAAGTACTCTTCATATTCATCACCAAACTCCAGGTTACTGACAATTTTCCCGGAACGTTTTAATTCAACCTTTAATTACAATTCTTTACATATACAATACTCTTAGTATTTCCATGAATGTGAAAATTACAATACAAAAAAGTGCATTACCAAAAAAGTTGAGTTTTTTACAAAATATTTGTATAACATTCAAAGTATACGGTTCGTACCCTGCGATTACTTATAATAGATAACTTATTTAGTTATGACAGAAGTTTTAATTTTGTTTAAATAGTTAATTATTTGAAACAATTTCTAAAATATATTTACCTATCACTTTACTAACATGTTTCGATAAAAAAAAATATAAAAAGAGAAAGAAAATAGAAGAAATAAGCCGATCAAATTAAAGGCACAAATGCATGTAAAATAAATATTGTGTATTATAAACTAATTAAAAAAAAAAATTGAATATTTAGAAATAAAAAGATTCATAGACGAGAAAAATAAATATAAAGATACGGATAAAGAGAAAATATCTTCTGTAAGAACTTATTAGATATTAATAACATATATTAAATAATACGACATAGTTAAATCAAATAATTGATTATTGCCATGCACGTCTGAAGCAATTCCCTGAAGCCATAATAACATGCTTATTTAACAGTTTTGTTTTTGAAAAATATAACAGAACCATCATGCTAATATATATATTGTTCAAAATTTATAGTAATATAGGGCGATTGTCAAACAACATATATTAAAAGAAAAAAAAACATTGAATCACAATCTGTATTAAAATTAAAGAAAGGAGAAAATGATATACATATATACAATAAACATTGAATATATTATATTTATGAAATAATTTCTGTGGCTCGGCAAATTATTATCATAATAATAACCATATATATTATATTTAAGTAAATTATGGTATATTTTTTACTTCCACAGCTATGAAAAGTATAGGGGAAGTTACGTAATAAGTAAAAAAAGTCGAAGCTGAGTTATCAACGGAATTTCATGTTTTCCAACCAAAAATGAAAAAAAAATTAGTCTGCGTGTGTCTGTGAACTATACTTCATTCCCGATAGAATGAATGTATTGACACGTAATTTAATATGTGTATCCAGAATCCTCCCCAAACAGACCTGGTTAAGGAGTATTTTTTGCTTCAACAGATCACCGCTGTTATCCTCATCCTTTATCACTGAATAGTGTCCATTATTGCAATGAGTGACTCAACTGTTGCACGAGTAGATGCAGATGTGTATCAGGTTCTATCACTAAATGCATTATTTTTCTATAACATTATGTTTATTCTCCCTTAGGGTCAAAATAAAAACTAAAGGTACTTGTAAATGTTGTGGATGACATATTTCTAAATATTCTTATATTGTTTATTTCAAAACAATGTATACGATGTACAAATACCCTGAAGAATATAAATATTTCAATTTTTTTTATGATATTAAATTATATCATGGAACCATCTTACGTTGTCTATAAAATATTCGTAAATTTTGATAACATTGCCAAGCCTACAGAATTATTAATTTTTTTTGCTCAAACTTTAGCATATATATTTCTTCAAAAATTGTAAATAAGATTACCTGAGCTTGCTGAGTGTGGCTGTTGAGGAGGTCCAGAGGTGGGTCTTCGGGCAGGCTTTCCACTTGAGATTTCGTTAGCAGTTTTCAACACTTGATATGCAGAATCACTTCCATCTCCAGAACAAGCACCTACATGCAACAAAGCTTTTCAAAGCCCCTTATATGATGCTTTTAAATAAGCTTTTTATATATTTAGTAGTATTATAACAGAAAACAAAAACATTGTATTGTTTTTTTGTTTTTTTTTTTCAGTTGAAACAAGAAAAAACTGGATTAGGAATTGGAAGAATAGAACTTTAATCAGCTATTTTGTTTTAAAGCGTATACGTTATGTAAAAGCAGAATGTAATATAATGACTGAAGGGTTTATTGGACGTTTAACGTTTTTATGAAGCTTCGAGAAAAAAAGGTTTTAGAATTAATGGAAGTCTATGAGTTGAAATTAACTATAAGTTTACTACATATATCAGAAGCTAGAAGAATTTTTCATCACTTTAAATATTAACAAAACCTTTATCCATTAACCCCTTCAGTTAATAACTTAACTTTACATTTAATAAATGTTAAACATTCAACAATAATAAGAAAGTAGGACTGTTTTAGTTCATTAAAAAGCAGAGCTTAGAATAGACCGCTATTTAGAAAAGTATTGCAAACCATAAAAATACATTAATTATTAAGCTGAACGTAGTAATATGAACATATATAACACTAATAAGCAATTAGATTCCGCACAAAGACTAAGAATATAATGAATAAAAGCAATATTTTATAATAAGGATAGTAGATACAGAATAGAAAGCACCAAACACCTTACTTGTAATTATTTATTCCATTGATCATTACCTTACGGATATGGGCAATGGAATAATTACATACAAGACAGCAATAATAACAGAGGAAAAAGTCATTCGGCTATGAGACTAATTTATATGCTTCATTTATTTTTGATATATAACTAAAAAAATGTAGCCTATTTTGGACAGTAGAAAATGACCTGTTGGATTAGTAAATACAGTTTGTGTAATCACTGTTTAATCGTTTCATAAAAAATGAAATTTATATTGATTAATAGAATCGACACTATTTTTTCAATGTAGAAGGAATTCGAGGTTCTGTCGAGTAAATGAAAATTCAATCATAGAAATAAAAGATGTTGTCTTTCCACTGTTTTATTTTAGACCAGAACCGGTTTTCGACGCAGCAGCGTCATCATCAGTGGTTCATCTATAATAGAATAACAACAATACTTTTTATTATTTGTATATTTTGTTATTCTATGACAGATGAACCACGGATGATGACGCTGCTGCGTCGAAAACAGGTTCTGGTCTAAAATAAAACAGTGGGAAGACATCTTTTATTTCTATGAGAAATCTCGTCCCACAACATCTTACTATCACATATGAAAATTCAATATTTGGCCAACGTTTCGAAAACTATTTATTTCCTTCTTCAGGGCCTACAGGATACAACAAACAAATTAGTCATTATGGACAATGATATAACTAGATACTTAATAATTGAGTGGTTGACGCGAAAAAGATTCTAAGCGCCACTTTAGTCGAAAATGAGATTTCTGTGGAATCAGGTTCTATAGGTCTCTAGGGACTGTGTAGGGAAGTTTTTTTTTTGCCGTTACAGCAGCAGTTGGTAGTATTGAGCCCACGTCAGCGTTGAGCCTCATGGAAGAAGGTTCTAACAGCCACCAGTAGTTCTCAAGATGGCAGAGGAAGGAAGTGTTATTTTGGCGTTTAGAACCTTTTTCACGTCAACCACTCAATTATGTTAAAAAGATATGTAAATAATTTTATTTTTAACATTATTATTAATTATCTAGTTATATTGTCCATAATGACTAATTTGTTTGTTGTATCCTGTAGGCCCTGAAGAAGGAAATAGTTTCCGAAACGTTGGCCAAATTTTGAATTTTCACTTACACGAAAGAACCTCGAATTTCTTCTACATTGAAATTTATATATAGTTCACATTTCTAAGAGACACTCGAACTGGGTAGGGGTATAAAAGAGTGTAAAAAGGAAAACACCTTCTTAACAAGTTGAATGAAATAAGACCGGGATACTTAGTAAATAAGTGATTCTAAAGCATCTATTTGTAATAGGTGTTTTAAGTTTTATTTTGTTTTTGTGAAAAAGATAAGTTGTTTAAAAGACGATCAAGAAGCGGTAATATAATTTGTGGCAGACGGAAATAATCAAACCGAGGTAGCAATAACCCTAGCAAATACAAGATTGATACTTAATATTTTATGCAGTGATATTGTGAAACACTTAATAAAAAATAAAGAAAACATACGTTTTCTTTAAATATTATCACAAAATATATGGGAATACTTTCGGTATTGCTACCATCTTCAGCCAGGACTTAACAAATACTAAATGGAAGTTGAACATGTTTACATTCCGAACTATCCCTTTTTCCAGCCCCAACGGGGTTTTCCCTGTCCATTTCTCCTGTACAGTACTCTCCTGTAATACATTACTCAACTCGCTTAAACAACTAGAAATAAACAGAGCAATACAAAAAAAAAAATTGTATGAACGATCAGACCAATCTCAAATATTAAACCCTTTTGTTGCCAATAATATAATCCTCCAGGTTAGGTGTATACGTACTTTCTTTCTCAAAAGTGTATTTTTTATTCACATAATTATTAGTTAGTTATTATCTCATGTCCGGGCTTTAACTACAAGGTGCTAACTGCCAGAGCGATTGTATATATATATTATTTATTGTAAAATGTACTTAGTCCCCGAATTGAAACTATCTCAATTTCCGTTCGATTTTGGCCATAAACTAATCAGAAGTTAGGTGACATCTTCATATCGACGTACACATTTAAAATTCATAACATGATGTTCGTATATCCCCTCTCAAATTCATTTCTGCCCCTTTTCAAACTGGCATTACTGGGAAAAGATATGAAAGTTATGGAATCTCCGGCTTTCTTATAACAGTAATACCAGTTTGAAATGAAGGAGAAATTACTTGAGAGCAAGTAGGGGGTCTGTAAAAATGTAGTGGGTATGCTTATATTTGACAATATTAGTTTCTCCTATACTTATATCCCAAATATGGAACTTCCCCTAACTATCAAATGTACATTTATTTATTTTCTAAAATTATTAATAATGAAAAATAAAAATATATATTTTTAGATTCGTTGCCATGCGTTTTAATTTGACATTGCTTTGAACGATTTTCTACAAATATTTATTGTGCATTATTTGTAGCTCTAAAACTTCTTATTGGTCCTTTCTCAAATCTGAGAGCATATTGACAGCTCTTTCGTCACATGAGCCTGACTCTACTATGGAAGTCCTAAATTCTGCCTATCCTAAATATTCATCTAGGGTAGAGGTCTTAAACGAGTACCTGACTTGTACTGGCTCGGGAACATCGCTTAACGTTCCATTCGAGGGACTAAAGTTTTTTTTGCCTCCCAGATAAAATAAACTATGATCCTCGGCCTCGTTTCGAACCCGCGATCTTGAGCTCAGTAAGCAAGTACGCATACCACTGAGCTACCGTATAACTGTGGAGTTAAACAAGTTATTTGTTTTTATTTATTTTATTAGCTAGGGATTAGGGATGTAAAACTATCGATAGTTGAAGTTAACGATAATATCGATAGTTTAAGGACTTCGTATTTTTGGGATCCACTGAATCGAAGGAAAGTTACATTTACTGTTCTTGTAGAGTGTTTCGTTGCTTTGAACTGAAAATTTACTATTCTTGTAGCGTGCTTTGTTGTTTTGAACTGAGAAATGAGTCGTCAACGGAATTCCGATGTGTGGAGTTACTTCGATAAGGATATGGGTCCAAAAAAAATGGCTAAATGCCGTTTGTGCAGTGCCGAATACAGAACTTCCGGGAACCCTTCCAGTTTGAAGGATCACTTGTTGGTTTTTCATTTTATTTTGTTGAGGTTTCTGATGTTCTAGTGTATGATTTTAGTTGTTCGTTTTTGATGTGATATTAATTGAAGTTTGTAGTTTAGTTCCTGATTGCGTTAACGAATCGATCTGAAGAACGTATTGTTGTTGAGCTTTTTTGCTACTAAAAGAAATATAGGTACTTACACTGTACGACATCTTGGTTATTTGTCTTCCTTAAATTACTTACATGGTACATGTCATGTGTGCATACACATGAGCATAGAGTGACTGGATGTCACTTCTCCTTAAAAAAAATATTTCGATATCGCCATCGATAGTTTTACACCCCTATTATTAGCTTTCCACTACATCGACACAGATTGCAAAAATGAATTCGGACACCTCAAAATTAGCTATAGACTTTAATGTACAGGAGAAAGTTACTGAAAAAGGGACATTTGTAAGATAAACATGTTGGACTTCCACTTAGTATTTGTTAAGTCGTGGCTGAAGATGGTACTACTGAATGGCAATACTGAAAGTACTCCCATATATTTTGTGAAATAGACGATATTTTTTTAAAAACATATGTTTTTTTTATTTTTAAATTACAAGATTGTTTGATGCCATACTCATCACGGAATAAGAAGTGAAACACCGGATAAAAAAATACAATATACACAACGTTAGGACAACAAAGTAGAGAAGGAACCCAAGCCTAACAGTTAAATTCTTTCTAAAAAGATTCTTTTAAAGCCTTGCATTCAGTGATGGGTAAGAAAAATTCGTTATTCCTATTTGTTTAAACTGTTGATTGATATGTTTGGTCTCTAAATATATGCATTAATTCTCAAGCATCGAAGAGAAGTAGTTCTGGTATTGAGAGCTTAAATGTGATCCTCTTAATTGTCCCAAAATATTTATTAAACGTAGGGTCAATTCCTGATATTCTTAAGGAAAACTAACCTAATTTATCACTATAGAGATGTACTAAATTGTCGGGGCTTATTTTGACAGCAATTGTAATAGCTGGTGTCAGAAAGCTCTAGAAACAAACAGGCTCCAGAGAATGGATCTTGTTTCCCTCAGTATATTGACTAAGAATGGTAGAAATATTCAGGAACCTTACGTGCTATGTGATTATCGAAATAAAAATAGTGAGTACTCTGATATGATGAATGGAAAAAAGGTTAATTACAATAAAAATAATTATCTATATAAATAAGATTGAGCTGTTTGTATGTTTGTTGAGGCATGACGCCGAAACTATAGAAATAAATGAAGCAAGCTATGTGGCGTCTCAAAAATTTACAGGAAAGGGAAGATGAAGGGGAGCCCAAAGCATAAAATGAGAGCTCTTTTAACAATGGATCGGATTTTCATGAATTTGAGGCATTCTTGTAACGCCGGCCTAGCACGTAATAGCTAGAGTGTCATCACAGATGAATATCAATCAGCTGAACAGTAGTACCGATATAGGCAGCGAAGAATTTTCATTAAAGCCGAGAGGAGACCGATTTTGCGACATCACTCCTTAAAGGTCCCAAAATTGCTAACATTTCTTTAGAATTATTTATCGTAGGCCTTAGGGCAACCAAAATTTCAGTGAGTATGCGACACCACTTCAAAGACATTCTACATTTTATTATTTACGTTATGACGGCACCAAACTTTACCAGTTTTATGGTGACTGCATAGTAAGAGTAAGGATTTAAATGAAATTTAAATATAAATAGGAAAATAGGTGTTATTGTTTAATTGGGCAGATTAGTACACTGAGTTAGATTAGATTGAATAAAGGTGTTGTATTATGTCTTCATTTTTATATAAATTAGGAAGGGATTAACCAACGATGTAATAAGGAGAGAAGGCATGGGGTCGAATAAAACAAACTTGTGGAATTTCTGCCAAGCTTTCGGCACTGAGTGTACCTTCTGACAGGATGCTATATCTCTAGAACGGGTTAAGCAGATTTTGAGACCTGCAACTCCATCCAAACGTTGCTAACGGATCCTTGATATAAACACCAGCCGTGTCGTCACAATATTAATATATGATGGTTAATTTGAATGAAATAAAACTCGCTTATTTGTGGTATTGTCTAATTTCACAGAATATATATACATGGGAGTACTTTCGGTATTTCTACCATCCTCAGCCAAAAGTGTAAGAGATAAATCAGTCTTATGGAGTTGCAAGTCTCAAAATCTGCTTACCCCGACCTCCCTTTCTTCTTTTACAGATGAATAAATATCATCCTGGCAGAATGAAGCCCTGAAGAAGGCACACTCAGTGCTGAAAGCTTGGCCGAAATTCCACAAGTTTGTTTTTTTCGGCCACAAGCCTGATCCTCCTCCTTATTTCATTTTTATAGTTAATATACCCAAAAATATTCAATAAAATATAAATTAGAGATGGAATTGTTCTTAATACAACACGTACGAATAAAAAAACCTCTTTCAGGGCTACGTAGCAGAAATATATGAATTAAAAGCGAATATATTTAAAAAACACTATTCACGCCATCTTAACAAAAAGCCTATAGGTCTGCAGTGAAAGTTTTTCTGAGACAAACCTTTTGACCAATTTATATTATTTAATTTATATATTCTATTGAGAGTAATCTAGAGAACCTAGGGAAGACTATAAGTACATAAAAAATTTATAAGCAAAGCTCATTATTTTCTAATGAAAGAAAATGGAGGAAATCGTTCATTAATTGGAACAGTACGAAAATTAGGATCGTAACCCTATAAATACATTTTAAAAGTAGGTTATTCAGAGTGTATTTTTGCCCAAGGATACTGGGTATGTCCCACAATACTGTTCTAGGATACACCAATTCATGAATACCTTAGTAGCACTTCTGCTGATGAGAAGACTCGAACCAAAACCATTGACACTGAAGACAAGTTGTAAGACCACAGATAAGAAAGACCACTCATATTTTTTTAATATAAATTAATTTATGAAAAATCGCATGCCTATTTACAGTCTTTCATATATGTATTATAATTCAAATTTAGCATCACAATGTCCTCAGTTACTTTAGAAATGAAAACAACAAATAGAGCACAAATAAGAAAGCATAAAGCCAATAACCTCCCGAGGTGCAAGGTTCATCCTGCGGAGTCCGGAAGGTTACTCTGGACAGTGTCCCTGTACTCCTGTTCTTTTCAGAAGACTCTCCCGGGGAAACAGACCTTCCAGGCCTTAACCGACCTACAGCCAACGGTCCTAAACAACCATCCAAACAGCTTAAACTCTCTCTACTTTTCATTTTGTTCTGACAAATTGAATACACTGAAAGTTTATAGTTCCAAACATTTTCTCCAGAGATGTTGCTTCTGTCGACGATATTTCGATAATATAATCGATCCGAAATTACAGCTTTTAAGAAGCCCAGAGATACGTAGGAAACTCAAATTACGTATGCCTGATGAGCGTATGAATTACGAAAAACTGTTTTCAATTATGAGGAATGACATCATTATATTATAATTAATTACAGTAATTTTCCTAACTCCTTGACTTCTCAGCAAATGGACATTTATGCTAATTTCTAGAACAGTCTTTATTACTATCTAACGAAAAAAATTTTTTTTACTGACCAGCGCTGACCTATTAGAAAAACTGGTTATTCAAGGTTCACATATACATGAATGTCGGGAAGGTGGGAAACGTAAGAATAACCCCATCAAAAGATGTGATCCTAGATAAGTCAGATAATAATATAAATTGTTATACTAACATGTTTTCCTTTTTTACAGTACTAATAACACTTTTTTCCTTCTCCTATCCTACATCTTCATTATCCTGGCAATGGAAAGGATTTTTGTTTAGATAAGTTTAATGGTTCTTGTGAACATTTTCAAATCAACCGAAGTTGTACTGTTGATTATATTCTCTCTAAAATAAAGAAGAATAAAAACAATAATTTCAAAGTGGCATCCCTTTTGAAAAAATAAGCTTTTCAAAATGGTATCCCTAGTAGTATATTGTTAGTTTTATAGTCGCCTCGCGGTGAATTGTTGAGCCCTTTATTTTTCACTTTGTGAGGATAGACCTGTCACTCGCTTATTGACTTGAGAATAAGCTTTTCAAGAAGACATCTTTAATAAGCTATTTACCATATTACAAACTTTCTTCATGAAAAAAGAGATGGTTTTTTGACAGAATCTCAAAGCCATCTCCATTTAGTTAGATGTATAATCAGCATATCCAATTAATGATGAACAATTTTTGTACGAACATTCTTTGGAAAAACAGAATGATGGGGGATGGTTTAATTTAAAAGAATTATATGATCAGTCTTTATCATATGCTACTATTTTATTTCTATTCAGTTTGTTCTAGTTTCAATTTGTCTAATAAAGCCTTAGTTCTCAAAAGGTTTTTCATTTCACAAATGAGGGAGTAGGATTGTTTCGTATTCCAATTGATGAACCAACAATAATAGAAACCCGTTCCAATTAGCACATATTATTTTCTACATTTTTCAGAGAAAATTAAAAACAATCCTTTTTATATTTATCGGTTGGAATGTGTACCTTCATCGTCGAGTGGGTTGCCCCTAGTTTCGATTTCAGAGCTGGATTTCTGTCGTCGAAGCAGTCTGGATTTGGTTTGACACTTCCCCACTCGGTCCTGGCAGTCGAGATGAACATTCAGCTTGCACAGTCTGCACTTCAGCCCTTGTCTCGTGTGACCTATAAGTAAAATAGAGAAAAAATACAATTAATGTCGGAACACAAGGCTCTTTGTTATTGGAAACTATTACTAGTATAATAAAATAAAGAAATATATCTGATGTGACCATTACAGCATTTTATTATACCAACCAAGCTTACCCCTCCTCTTCTCATTTCAAACTGGCATTATTGGGTATATGAGAGTAATGAGTTGGCGTCAGCGAGATTTTTTTGTTTCATTGTACCGCGTAATGCTGAGTGACATTCTTATACCCAGTCATGAGAGCATGAAATAATTTTGAGAAGGGGGAAGGGGAGAGAGTGATCTAATTAACTAGACAGAGGACACACCTTGGAGCTCTGTTCCCCACCAGGAGTCACTCTCGTATGTCCAGTGGCCAGTCTTCTTAACACTTTTTACTCATCGGGAAAGTTCAACAGAGAAGTTAATTGGTCTTAAGATTGGCTTCAAATGTTTCAGTTGTGTCTTGCTCTGACCGTTCATTTCCCCACGTTCCAAGGAAGCCATATTGATCTGCTTCATCAGATCATGTCTAATGTCTCTGTATATGCTTCAGCCGCAGCCGCTTTAGCTGCTCTTCTTGCTTCTTCGTTCCCATTCACACCAATGTGTCCTGAAACCCACTAGAAGATGACTTTCGACGGATTTTCTATAAACTCTGTAGTTATTTTGGGCTGGAGGACATTGATCTTGAGCACAGTAGACAAGCTCATAGTGTTAAATTGTGGAATCTTCATCCTAGAGAGAGAGAGCGCATCCGCCACCTTGTGTTTTTATTTATTTTGTCATCAGACAATAAAAAATAAATATATATGGAATAATATAAAATTATTATCTATTCGACAAACAGACATGTTAAGTATGTAATCTAAAGGGTTAGTTCCGCCAGTAAATACGTTACTGTTGTCATACCTTTCTGTGGATACCGTTGTCACTGGCTGCTGGTCGAGTACTGTGGGCGAGCGCTTTCGATGGGAAGACATCATCTTCAAGCCACTGTTAATGTTGTTACATTAACATGTTAATGTTGTTACATTAACATGTTAATGTAGTTACATTACAACATTAACAGTGTCTTGAAGATGATGTCTTCACATCGAAAGCGCTCGCCCACAGTACTCGACCAGCAGCCAGTGACGACGGTATCCACCGAAAGGTATGACCACAGCCAAGTTAAGTTTTGATACAATAATGAACGCATTTATTTTCTTATTTTATGAAAATTAATTTGGCTGTTTTTTAGATGTTTATGTTATTGTAAAGGTCTTATTACGAGCTCTGTGACAGTATAACCAACATTCACTTGGCTGTTTGTCGGATAGAAATAAATTTTACATTATTACAAAAATATTTATTTTTTATTGTGTATATAGTATTTTTCTCGAATTAACGTTTAAGTTTTATTTGCTTGTATACAGAGTGCGTTAATGAACTTCATATTCCATTCTCCCTTTGAGCTACTAGTCCGTAGCAAGTTTGCTGATGACGCAGTTGCGTTGAAAATCGGTTATGGTCCAAAATAAACAATTGGGAAGACAACGTATTTTATTTCTATGTGTCTGTGTACATTCAACTCGTTTTTTTGAAGAAATTGTGCATTGCACCGGCAATATTCTTTCCATTTTATTTAATAAAATAACGCGAAAAAAAATTAAAGTTTAAATATTGCAACAGATATTTTTTTGTATTTTCATCTTCTATGCAGAATTTAGAGGCTGAAAAACCAACTAAACAATTTTTTTGTAACTTCTTTATCGTTAGAAGTAATTTCTCAATATCTATCATGTAAATCGCTTCGAATATTTTAGAAATCCTTGGTTTTTTATTAGTTATTTTTGATCACGTCGCGGGGGCACCAAGTCCTCAATCCCATTTTTGAAATAGTTAATTATATTTATTTTTTCGTCAATCTTTTTAAAACAATTTCATTAAATATGGAACTAATATATTAAATATAAAAACATTTATAGGTAGCATAATTTTTTTCATACCCTGCCATAAACTTCGAATGGAAGACCAAATATCAAATCCTGATTATGATGATACTCAGGAAAAAGAAGTATCTGACGAAGAAGTGCACGTATATGATGAACGAATGGCGTATTTGGACAAAAGAGAAATTTAGTGTTTTAATAAATACATTTTGAAAAAAAATTGATTTGCTTATTTTCTCGCTTAATTAATTTTGTCTTCGTTTTGTTCAATCGAGCTTTAGTATTAAACTTGCCAACATAAGTAAGATGTTAATCACAGACGTCCCACAACTTACTGTCACAATAAAATTCATGAAATACATTTTCTACATATCTGTCTCTACACTTCTCATCATGCCTAATTATCATTCTAAAATGGCAAAACGCTACGTCACCTTGAAATTTTGAAAATTAATTAGTAATTTACTCACCTCGAAGCACTTGCGAACAGACGTCACATGGTGTAATCTTCTTGTACGTATACTCCTGAAACTGATGTGAAGTCTCTCCTCCAATCAGGTTCCCCTCCTTGCCATTTCTCCTGAAGTTAAATTAACAAATTATAATTCTAAATTCCTTAAATTGTATTCAAGGTAATACCGAAAAGTACAAGCAATCATACAAAAAAGAAAAAAAAAAAATGCCCGGATAAACATCTTGTACCAACCAGTAACATATATGAATTTTTTCACATGCTAAGTACCCAAATTCACTTATAAAAAGCATGGATTTTATATCATACTTGCAACTTTAAATCAACAGTATATCAAAAATAAGCACTAAATTTCTTATTTATGCAGAAAAAGTCCATGCAGGTACAACCTGCGTAAATTTAGCGGGTTTCCATAGCAAGTATTCAAAATGTTTCGTTTTTATTCCCTACGAAAAACCATATAGGCTAAACAAAAAGACGGGAAGGAGAAGCTCAGTATTTACTGATTAACAGAAGCTGTTCGTTTAGCAGTTAGGGGCTACTATTCTGAATAAATAAAACACAGAACTCGTTTAACATATATATTATCTAATCCCGAAAAAAATATGTACATAAAGGTTTCAGCTTACGCCATCTAAGTTTCCTAGGTTATCATATTTATACAATTCTCAGGTTACCTTTGATTATAATAGGTAATTACCTAAGAGTGACACCCTGACTTAGAAAAATAAATTAAACATGCATACAATCTTTATAATGCAAATACAAAATATATTAAATTAGTGGCGTTAACAGGGGTAAGAATTTGAAGTGTGTGTGGTCGTTCAAACAATTCCCAATTTTTTATTATTGTATTAATTTTTTGCCTCTCTGGAACGGCATGTTTATTTTATTTGTCTTTCTGTACTTTAATATTATGTCATATAGTCCTTATTTCTTATATATAATATGTATGATTCTATAACATTTTTTTTTTGATAGGTGCGAATAGAAAAAATGCTACTTTGCAGAAAGTAAATAGGGTTAAATCTTAATTCTCGTCGTAATGTTATATTTGAGGGCGAATCTCAAAGTATAATTCGGTGATACCGGAGCCCTCAACAATTAAGTTAACAACTTACATAAAATCATAATATATGTTAAAATAGCATTATGAAAATATTTCCGACTATTATAAGTACGTATTTCAGAGAAAATTATATTTTTTTTCGCAATTTGTCACAAGAAGGAAACAGAATTAATTAGTAAATTTTAATAAGTATTCAGAAATAGTGAAGTGAATTCAGATTTCAGTCAACAGCAGATTTTGGACTTATTATAAGTATTGGGAGAAATAATAAGGAATAACTGGACAAATCTAAGCTGCTAAGCGTCGCAATAAGGTGGCATGTATGAAGTATGTCACTATTAACCACAGCAATTCACAGGAAGTGAAATAAATAAATAAAAAAGTAATACAAAAATACAACAACAAGAATGTGAAGAGTACTCAGTATTGAAATGAAATTTTAATGAGAATACATGCGAAATGTATTGAGAAATATTTGTCTACAAAACAATTGTAGATTAATTATCAAAACGATCTCTTTAAATTGCCCGAATTATTCAACGATACAAACTCATAAATTTTACAATAGTACCTACCACCGAAAATACTAGAATTTCTCTAAGCCCCCACTATCTTCCAATAAGATAATAATTATTATCTTTTTCTGCAAAGATATTGTGAAAAACTTAATAAAAAAAGAGAAAAACGTAGGTTTTTTTAAAAAAATGTATAATTCACAAAATACGAAAAATATATAGGTATATAAAATATGGTAGCAATATCGAAAGTACTCTCATATTTTATAGGTATATATTTTGTGAAATAGATAATATTTAGCGAAAGAGCGCTCTGGTAGCAGGCGATATGACCTCGTAGTTAAAGCCCTGGCATGAGTCATGATAACTAAGAACAATGTCATATATAACTTATATTGTACTAGTTAGTTCTCCCGGCATTGCCCAGTTAGTAACCTTAGGTTATACAATAAAATATTATTAGTACCAACAATTACTATACTAAATCAGGGACGTTCAAAGAGACGTATCACTTGTCGGGCTCCCTCGACATATAGCAGTTTCGGATTTTTTTTTTATGATACTTCCATCGGATCTTGAGATCATATCACATTTATCACTAGTAACTAAACAAATCGGTTGCCAAAATAAGCCCTAATTGGTTAAAATTTGAGTTAGGGCCCTTGACACTACTCAAAATGAAGTGGGGAAAACTGAAAATTCAAGATTAATTTTTTTAATTTAACTACAATTGTTCAAACAGCGTTGAGCAATAAGGACAACCTGAAACAATGAACTTTTGGATTGAATAAGGTGGAGTATACTAATGTCGCTAATAACGTAGCTGGTGTGTTAAAAAAAAAAAAAAACATCAACATACCATGTTTCAAGACAGCAAAAGTAATAGTTAATATTTGAATAAAATAATATATTTTAAAAAAAAGCAAAAAGCGTCCGTTCTGCCAAGTTGCGCTCACGATATGCAAAAAAAAAGCCTGAACAATGTGAATATGAACTGTACAAGTGAATATGCAACAATAAGCAAAAATATAAATAGTTCAAAATATATTTTTTATAAAAACTTCGTTGATACATTAGTGGAAATTAAATGGATTGAACATATCATGTAAGCGAAAGAATATATTCATATATTTTTCAATTTTAAAGCAAAATAGTAAACATGAAATTTGTAAAGTTAATTCCTCATTTTTCGGCTATTAAAACCACCTCCTATATAGCACATCACCTTTATTATAAATAAATAAAATTAAAATTAAATATTCAACACTTATTTATGATTGTATAAATTAATGTGTAATAATAATCGTAATTCCTAGAATAAAACTAGAAAAGTCGAACTAATAATGACGTCCTATACAATTAATTTATGAAAAACCTCACAATTATCCTCCCATCTCTCAGAAAACGATATAAAAATTCATAATTGATATTCATTTGGAACACATGATATTTAAGGAATTCAAAAAAAAAATCATCGATGAATCACCACACGGAGAAAACTATATTGCAAAGAAGATATCTTCTTGGCATTATCTTCTTACAGAATTAAATTAAAGAACATTTTTTATACTTTATTTAGCTTGGATTCCCGTCACCCTATTCCCGTCACCTAGTCGTGTTTACTATACCCTATCACCGACTGGTATCTACTACTATACCCTATCACCGACTGGTATCTACTACTATTCCCTATCACATATTGGTGTCTACTATTCCCTATCACCGAGAGAAAATACAGAATAAATATTTTTTGCCGCAAGAAGAAATTTGCTTTGCCGCAAGAACATTTTTCTTGCCACAAGAATATTATTCTTGCCGCAAGAATATATTTTTCTCCGTGCAGATAGAATACTTTCCCAGATAGAATTATTTATAAGAAATTATGAGAAGGCCGGTAGCTCAGTCTGCTTGCTACCTGAGCTCAAGATCGCGGGTTCGTAATCCGGTCGAGGCCCCAAAAAAACTTTATGTCTACCTCTGTTCCTGATATTTCTTATTAATTAACGTCGTCTTTCAGACAACAATAAGTGATTACATTTTTTTTTTTTTTCAAAACCCAATTAATATCAAATAAAACAAAAATAAAATCGAAAAATGAGGATTGATAACAGTGATTGTGATACAAGTTAAAAACACTATAAGTTTACCTCATGGCAATAATTGTTGAGACAGCATGATACATTTGGTTCTTTCTGTAGACATCAGGAAGGGAATTTGGTTAAAAGTTGATTATCAACAGTGGATATTGAGGGAGGAGAGACAGGAAAAAAGAAGAAAAAAAACAAAACCAAACATTATATTAGTAAAAAAAAAAATGACTACAAAATGTACCTAGAACTAGGTTAAAACTTATTGTTTCACTAGTATTGGAAGATTTTTTTTTTTAAATTAAAAATTGTTCTATTAATTTTTCTAGAAGGAAGAAAATCGATGGACATGAATCTGTGAATAACATGTTTATACCCATTTTATATATTTTTTAATTGATTTTTTTTTTGGTTTTATGAAATATATTAGTTTGAATAAAACAAACTTATTTTTGAAATATTGTCTATTCCACTAAAGATATATATTCATATATAACTACCGGTTTCGGCTTTATACCATCGTCAGGTCTAGTTATGAACTAAGTCAGTTTGCAGAGAGCGACCCTTCAAATACATCTCAGGTCAAAGGGTGCTATTAGAACTTGGGAGTCCCCCGGCTGTACCGTTAGCTAACTCATGAAATATTTCTTAACAAAACCTATATATTAGTTTTGTAGAGTCAAAAATAAATAATCCCCTGTTGAATACTTGAATACATTTAATAAAGTATGAATAGATAAAATGTACTTCATTCATTAGTCATGACTAAGGGCTGTGATTTATATACATTTACATATTTTTTTCTATTAACTTCAGCATCCTGTTGGAACATTACCTTTACGTTGTGGCCCATATAGAATCAATTTAAGCTACTTTTATTTTGCATATATCGCTAAAAATAAATATTTTTGCATATCTGAACCTTACTCGCATATTTTCATTAATATTTTTGAGTTTTTTCGCCAGTTGAAGGATAGACTCGGTAAAGTGTAGGTACATACCTATTTTTAAAGATTTTTTTTTTTTTTTTGTAAATTGACGTTTAGTAAAAATTAATTCTACTTTTGTTACATTTTTCCCACTAAATTTGCTTCTGATTGGCCAGACATCTTTTACTTAATTTCTTATTTTTTAAAAATTAATAATAGTAATAATTTTTCCGTTTTTTCTTTGGTAGTTTGTAATTGAGCTGATATTTGAGGATAATAGCTTAGATTATAGTCCATTTTTTGTGTTATCTTCGCCTGCTTATTGTGTGCTGTTCGCAATTATTTTTTTGTGTTGTCCGCACTAATTATTATTTTGTATACATTACTTTTCGTTTTTTATTTTTTGTTTTGCCATTCGTGATTAATTTGTATGACTAACGAATAAACTATACTTTCTCAATGTATGCTTATTATAAATTTATACATTTAAGCATTCAATACTTGGATTTTTTTTTTCTCGATCGATCAGATCAAATAGAAGTCTGAGCATAATAAGTAAGTAATTGAAAGTTTTGGGTTTTGTATGGAGATTTTGAATTTATAATAATAATTTTTTTTTTTCACAGTTTATTTTTCTTCCAATCTATTTTTTTTTCCTAACAACCTAGCAAATAGACATTTCGGGAAAAACTCCCAATATCTCCATAGTATCTACAATTTATTTGGTGATCCTTATTTTAATAAATATGCTAATATAATATTTCATACATGCTGCATAAAGAATATGATCAATATGCCGTAATTAATAATTTTGCCATAAACCTATATTTACTAGATTGTAAAGACCACAAAATAAGTTGGGACTAGAATAAAGCAAATATATATATATATGAGCATCCTAAGTAGGTTTCAAATAATTGAAAGTTTTGGGTTTGTGTATGGAGATTTTGAATTTATAATAATACATTTTTATACAATTTTCAAAAATCTGTGAGAAGTCATAGATTTTATTTGACAACCTGTGAAATAATCACTTCTCACTACATCAGCCATTTTCATATTAATTGACTGAATTCTTACATAATTTTAGGTTTGTGAAATTAACGCGCTGATAAGTATTGGTTGCTAATAACTGTAAACAGTACCTATTCAACTATATATATATAACTATATATAACTTCTATAAATTCCATGATATCAAGATGGGAATCTATTATGAGAAGGTAATTTTTATTTCATATCAATACACTCAGCTGAAATTACTAGGTTTTTCTAGGTACATTTTGAAAGTATCCATCCTGAAGATCTATATAAACGCGGGTCTGCTTTCTGTAATCCACAGCTAGAATACAAAATGATCGACATGGAAAGTTGACTTTTGAATAAAAATTGATAAGGAGTTGCTTTTAAGGAGATAACATTTCTTTTCAAATGAGCTTTCTTTCGAGTTTGTGTGACAAGCCTGTCACGAGATATGTACAATCAGCAGTTCGTTAGTTGCAGCTTCGAATAAGTTTATTTTATTATTTTTTCCAGTCAAATAAGTTTATTTTTGATTAATTTCAGTATATGTCGGATTTATGTGAGGACCTGGGTGTCCATCTCTCGATTAGCTTGTTATAGAAATTTGAATGAAAGCGTATCTAAAAGAAAATGTTATAAATTTCAAGTCAACTCCTTGAACATGTTTCGTACACAAAAAGCCGCCACATTTGGCCAAAACATTTTTAAAAAAACCGCTGACATATTGAAAATAGCCTCACCTGATATACATGATTTTTGGCTTGCACTCCAGGACTAAGATGTCTTCGTGAAGAAGAAGATAGCGCATTGATTATGCTACATGAATTATACGTAATATTTACATTATATATGCAATATATACAAAACTGTGGATGTTCAGGCGAATAAGATCTTCAAAATGAAGTACAACTCGACCCATATTACCTTACTTCTTGAGATAACCACGGAATAAAAAATGGGAGGTCAAGAAACACATGATTAGGACTTTAAAAACAGCGAATGCCTTTTTAGTTGTGTTGAGACTTTTTTAAAACAGACATTTGGATTCTTTGGGTCGCCATTTAGAAAAATCACTTATGTAATAACTTTCAGAGGGTGCCGGTAGCTCAGTGGTATGCGTGCTTGCTTTCTGAGCTGAAGATCGTGGGTTTGAAACTCGGCCAAGGCCCTTACTTTATTTTTATCTGGGAGGTAAAATAAACGTAAGCACGCTGTCCTTCGAATGGGACGTTAAGCGATGGTCTCGAGCCTGTACGATGTCAGGTACTCGTTAAAGAGGTGAATAAAATTAGTTAGTCAAAATGTATGACACACAGTAGTGGGCATGACCAATAAGATATTTTATTTTTTTCTTAATTTCTATATTTTTTAATGAAAACAAGCGAGGACATATTGGCAATTGGGAATTTAATATGAAACATTTTTGGTATATTTTCGGGTAAATCAAGGAAACATTTAAAAATTTGTGTTTTAAAACTATAATATCAGAACGTTGTTCGACATTACCTCTAAAACAGGACTACCTGAGACAAATCATATTATAAAATGTGTATGAAACTTATTTTTTGAAGTATTGTCTATTCTACTAAAGATATATATACATATATAACTACCGGTTTCGGCTTTATACCATCGTCAGGTCTAGTTATGAACTAAGTCAGTTTGCAGTGAGCGACCCTTCAAATACATCTCAGGTCAAATGGTGCTATTAAAACTTGGGAGTCCCCCGGCTGTACCGTTAGATAACTCATGAAATATTTCTTAACAAAACCTAGTTCTAAATTTACATAAAACAATATCACTAGACTAATACGGGGAAAATAACAAATAAATAAGAACAAATACAAGTAAATAATAAAAAATAGAAATAAAATTAATAATAATATTAAGATTTATTAATTATATTATATTTTAATTTTATTTCTATTTTTTATTATTTACTTGTATTTGTTCTTATTTATTTGTTATTTTCACCGTATTAGTCTAGTGATATTGTTTTATGTAAATTTAGAACTAGGTTTTGTTAAGAAATATTTCATGAGTTAGCTAACGGTACAGCCGGGGGACTCCCAAGTTTTAATAGCACCCTTTGACCTGAGATGTATTTGAAGGGTCGCTCTCTGCAAACTGACTTAGTTCATAACTAGACCTGATGGTATAAAGACGAAACCGGTAGTTATATGTATATATATCTTTAGAGGAAAAGACAATATTTCAAAAAATAAGTTTGTTTTATTCATTTATTACAAGTTTCCACAATATGTCCGCGTTCCTCTACTTAGAAGTTGATAAAATGTGTATCTCAGTTTTCTGTGCAACTATTACATGAAAAAGTATTTGATTGGGTCAAAAAAATAAGCGGTATCTTGTAAAATGTACTTAGGCCCTAGACGAAAGTGGTCTCAATTTTCGTCCGATTTCAGCCGAAATCTATTCAGATTTAGGTCTGTTAAGTTAGGTCAGTACATGTGAAATATTCACCCTTCATTCCAAATTTCAATTTCATGGCTATTCAGGGGATTTTGAAACGTGAAATTCCGTTGAAACCTCGATCTCGGATTTTCGCAAGATTCAATACTTCCTTATACTATAAGTATAAGAAAGTAAAAAAGCTAAATATAAAAATACATAACAAAAAAAAATCTTCCAATTATTTTATACTAGACTATATATAGAAAGAAATGTCTGAACTAAAACATGCTTCTTATGCTCTCTAGATATATTAACTCATTTTTCTAATAAAAAATTATGTAAATAGATATAAATATAGAAATATGGTTAGATACTCACTTGTCTTTTTCCACTTCTTTTCCGTTTGGTGGTGGAGTTTTTAAACTCTTAAAAGCTTTCAACCATTTAGACTTCATGGAAGCCGTTGAACCGGAGGACATTTTCCGATCCGAACTCGAATTTCCGTCGGCCGCGTCAAGTTTAGCCGCGAACAGTTCTTTCTGAAATCATATAAAAAAAATATATAAAATTACACTATGTAAAAGTGAATTGATATTTCAATGAGGTATAATCTACATATGAATTGAAAAGATGGTAATGTACCTAAGTTTCGA
This sequence comes from Aradus depressus, assembly GCA_963662175.1. Classification (NCBI taxonomy): domain Eukaryota; kingdom Metazoa; phylum Arthropoda; class Insecta; order Hemiptera; family Aradidae; genus Aradus; species Aradus depressus. The sequence continues at coordinate 19,139,851 of OY759220.1, read as the reverse complement.
TCTGTTGTCTGAAAGTCGTAATAAGAGTTTGTATCGTCGATTAAGTTCTTGTCTTTTAAGTCTAGTATGAGGATTCCATGTCAGGCGTCTGTAGGTAAATAACCAAAGGTAAGGGACCCGATTCACAACGGGAAGGGGCCTTGATCGGGTAGATTATTACAATGTATTCAGGAAGTACATTGCTGTTAATTCTTCTATGACTTTTCATAAGACAAAGCTTATGGCACAAATACGCCACAGGAGTGAGATAAGTTGTCAAGTGTCACCACGTAAAACAATAAGCTATCAAACAACTGAGTTAAGCCCCTCTCTCTGTTTTCTACCCTTCCTCATAAACTCCAGACCATACTTCATCATCCATCATCTAATAGACCTCCTTAACATGACAGCCAATGGAGTCCAATATTAAATATTTCATCATAAGTTGGAACTGCCAACCTTAACCGTACCAAGCCATCCCTCAACCCTCACTTTCGTTAAAGAAATTGTAGAAGTTATTTAATTGTTTATAAGATGAAATTCAGGTGGGAAATTGTAGAAGTTATTTAATTGTTTATAAGATGAACTGCAGGTGGGAAATTGTAGAAGTTATTTAATTGTTTATAAGATGAACTGCAGGTGGGAAATTGTAGAAGTTATTTATTTGTTTATAAGATGAACTGCAGGTGGGAAATTGTAGAAGTTATTTAATTGTTTATAAGATGAAATTCAGGTGGGAAATTGTAGAAGTTATTTAATTGTTTATAAGATGAACTGCAGGTGGGAAATTGTAGAAGTTATTTAATTGTTTATAAGATGAACTGCAGGTGGGAAATTGTAGAAGTTATTTAATTGTTTATAAGATGAACTGCACGTGGGAAATTGTAGAAGTTATTTAATTGTTTATAAGATGAAATTCAGGTGGGAAATTGTAGAAGTTATTTAATTGTTTATAAGATGAACTGCAGGTGGGAAATTGTAGAAGTTATTTAATTGTTTATAAGATGAACTGCAGGTGGGAAATTGTAGAAGTTATTTAATTGTTTATAAGATGAACTGCAGGTGGGAAATTGTAGAAGTTATTTAATTGTTTATAAGATGAACTGCAGGTGGGAAATTGTAGAAGTTATTTAATTGTTTATAAGATGAACTGCAGGTGGGAAATTGTAGAAGTTATTTAATTGTTTATAAGATGAACTGCAGGTGGGAAATTGTAGAAGTTATTTAATTGTTTATAAGATGAACTGCAGGTGGGAAATTGTAGAAGTTATTTAATTGTTTATAAGATGAAATTCAGGTGGGAAATTGTAGAAGTTATTTAATTGTTTATAAGATGAACTGCAGGTGGGAAATTGTAGAAGTTATTTAATTGTTTATAAGATGAACTGCAGGTGGGAAATTGTAGAAGTTATTTAATTGTTTATAAGATGAACTGCAGGTGGGATAAAATATTCAGGAGTTTGCCAGAGAGTAAATTTTTGTTAAGAAGCTGATTCTCTGTCATCCCATTCCATTCCGACAATTCTCCCCAAAGATTGAGGCGGTGCTGGCCGAGAGACCTGCTACATTAATGTAGCTACTATTTAGGAGTGCTGGCATTGGCCAGTTTCTCCCCTCATGTCCACTCATATTCTGCTCTTCCTATCCCTCTCAGGATACCACCACTGCTGGTCTGAGGCAGGCAGAGCGAGATGATGCGGGGGATCTCTTGCTGAATTTATTTATTTAGTAATTTTTCATTGATTTTTTTATTGTTATTACCATTTTATGTTTATTTTACTTATTGTCTATATATTATTTATAATTTTGTACAAAAAAAAAAGCGCCGACTATGTTTACTGTCCGGTCTAAGAACAAAATGTTTATAAGGATACTTGAGGGGAAATCGATAACGTTTGGAACTAATCGGCAAAATTTCAGAATGCTGTGTTGGACATCACGGATGAAAAGGAAGAATTAGAACAATTGAACGAGGAGTATGTGGATTTCTAGGGCGAACGTGATGAGGTAAAATGACATGTATACATACTGTCACAACTGCCAACTTCTGAATATATGAATGTTTATTTAGACTTTCTTATAGATATAATCGTGCAAAAATTCAAGATCGAGGTTTCAACGGATTTTTACAAATTTCAAAAATTGAAATCTGGAAAATGTAAACCAAAACAGTGATATATCGATTATTAAAATTGTATAGGAACATTCTACACTTTTTTATTTATCATTAACATATGTTCGTGTATCTTGCACATGTGGAACATCACCCGTCCGTCGTATAACGCGAGAGCTCTGGATCAAAGTGGAGCTTAGCTGAAGCTAAAGCCTTCTTTCGCTCCCACCAATCTGACAAACCGGCGGAACGCTGGATAGCCGGTCTGTCACCAGCTGACGCAAGTCCAGTCCCAAGTATGCTCCGGTCCCGCGAATCAATTTCACTCTGGCCTGGTTACTCAGCGGACATATTCTGCAGTCTCGAAGACCTCTCATGAACAGTTCGTATTGTTCTTCCTCTTAAAGAAGAGTTTCTAGTTGAATCCGTGACCGAAAGATTCTATACTAACAATAAATAAATTTAATAACCTTTCTGTTAAAAATAATATATCGATTCAGTTCATTAATTGCCTCCTTGAGTCTAGAATACATAGTGTTCATCCTGTTGATGACTGACGGTGTAAAGACTTTCTCACTGCTGATGGAGGTTCGAAGACTTGCCCTACACTCTACGAATTCCTTGAAGTCCTATATGGACATAAGCTCAACGCGGGAGGGCTTCAAGGACTTCGTAGAGTGTAGAGCAAGTCTTCGAAGCTCAGGCATCGAAAACTTCTGTTATGTTACTGTTCCTCTCTTCTGGGAAGGCTACCAATCTTTTGGCGGATCACGTTCACGACGGAGAACGACTTGGGCTGCAGATCTGTTGGGCAACAAGAAGATAGGCAAATGCCCACCACAACCTTTGAGAGGTAATCTTTCGTTTTACTAAACCTCTCTATCGTGCCGTCCGACTGCGGATGTAAAGCCGTCGTCCTGGTCTTGTTAATTCTGACAGTGCCGCACATCTTCTTAAATACATCAATCTCAGTCGTACGTCTGCTGCCTCTCTATCCAGTAGGCTAGCAGCCCCTCCGGTCTCTTAAGCATCATCATCTTATGCATGGAAGAATGATCTCTTCGAATTTCAAATGTCTGTTCGTATAGAAGAAGTTAACGGTCTTGACGATGACACAAACGTTCCTCGTGTCACAATTCCCAGTAGTATTCTTTGACAACTTCCCATCCGTCCCTCATCTGCTGAAGGATAGCATGTACTAGCTGGGGTGACGGCCGATTGCCTAGTACGCACATCAATCAGCTGAAGAAATGAATAAATGAAATAAAACTTTCAATTTTGTCTTTATTATTCAAAACTCACAAGATAAAACATATCCTATGCATTCAGGGATTTACGCTTTAATCCGTATCTTATATGCCCCTATTAGTAAAAACTAGCCGAGTAAACTCCTAAATCGTCAATATAATTTACTGTCCGATAGTTAATCTTATGCGCCTTACAGTGTTTTGTTTATATTCTGTATATTCGCAACATTTAGAATATTTTTTCAGTGGCTGAAAGAACGATCTCGAAATTATATAAGTGCTTATATTTCAGAAAATGTACAATATAATATAGTACATAGTATTAATGCAACACAACTTGGTAATATGTATAACGTTCCGCTCCTCTGTCAGAAAGCCATGTTTTAAACTTAAGATGAGGCGCCTCTTGATTAGGTGGTAAGAGGTTCCTATCCTATGAGGGGAAGTTGAGCTAAACCGCAGGAAAACAAGAGGTGCAATGCAGATATTTGTGGAGACATGGATCTCGGCGGAATTCTACTAATGAAATAATTTATAGAATACTTTTAGCCGTAGAAAAAAGTGAAAGAAAGCAAGAAAAAAAGAAAACAATAAATATGTGATGTGGCCATTACAGAACTTTCTTGTACCAACCACACCTACAGATCACCGCTCTCCCTCTTCCCCTTTCATACTGGCAATACTGGATATAAGAAAGTCACTCGCAGAATTACGCTGTACAATTAAACAAAGAACTACTTTCATACAACCAGTAATGCATTTCATACTGGCGTTACTGGATATAAGAAGGTCACTCGCAGAATTACGCAGTACAATGAAACAAAGAATTACTTTCATACAACCAGTAATGCATTTCATACTGGCATTACTGGATATAAGAAAGTCACTCGCAGAATTACGCAGTACAATGAAACAAAGAAAACCACTGACGCCAACTCATTACTTTCATACAACCAGTAGTGCCAGAATGAAATGATTTTGATGAAGTAAATATATAAATTCTGTTAGTTGTTGATGTTAAACACGTATTTAAATATTTCACACCAAATCCTCTTCCGGTAGACCTACAAACATCAGATACTTCCCATTTAAAATTCTTATAGTTCACCGAGGGGCCTCAGAAGAATAGGGCAAGGATTTGAAATATAGTCAGTTCAGCTATACATTAAATATACACTAATGGAAAAACATGAAATAATATATTGAAAATAAGTAATTGATATTTGATTTTTCAAATTAAAATCTAATTGAATTAGCAGGTTAAATAGAACTACTATAACGTGATAAAATAGCAGGTATGCCTCACCCACATAAGCGGACGGTTGAAATTAAAATTTTTTTTGTCTTCAATAACCATGTGAATTAAATAAACAAATTAATATATATATATAGGTTAGGTTATGTTTTTATGACTCATGCCCGAGCTTCAACTACGAGATCATATCGCCTACTACCTGAGCGTTCTGAGCGACAATTTAAAAGGAAACAAGACCCGGTTCAGGTGGAAAAGGCGGTGCAGCGCTTCGACCGCAGGGAAAACCGGGTCTTCTATCAAGACGCGGGGGCCAGCCCTGGTCCAGCAGAGCCAGAGAGGTCCAGGACGATTAGAGAGTGGTAGGAAGAATGGGACAGGACGACCAAGGGACGGTGGACCCATCGGATCATTCTTCAGATCGAGCCTTGGCTCACCAGGACGCATGGGGAGGTGAATTACCACCTCAGGTACTCATGGGACACGGTGGGTTCCGGGGGTACCTCCACAAAATCGGGGCAGCAACAACACCAGACTGCCCCGCGTGCCTTGGTGAGACGGAGTCGGCGGAGCATGTCCTCCTCAAATGCCCCAGATTTGAGGAAGGAAGGGAAAATCTGGAGTGCAGCATGGGCGCCCCACTGACTGATACCAGTTACGTGGACTCTATGCTGCGCTCCCAGAAGTCGTGGGATTTGCAGCACTCATCATGGGTGAGTTGGCCCTCCAAGAGAGGGCTGACAAGGAACAACGGTAGCGGCTATAAGCAGAAAAAGGGGCGTTACCAGCCACCCATCCTCCCTTCCGCGAAGTAATGACAGGCCGTCTGTTCCGCGGAAGGGAATCAGGATCGTCGAAGGAGGGGGTTTTAGTGGGTATGAAGCCACGGCTCGAGCCCCACACTATCCAGGGCTATCTTCCCTGGATGTGCGTAATTGGCATTTCCCCCTCCTGCAAAAAAAAAAAAAAAAAAAAAAAAAAGTAGAGGTCACTGCGGCCATAGTTGTTTAGCTAACCTGACCGGTCAGTCGAGTCAGGTCCAGTCTGGCTGTCTGAATAGAAGTACCCTCAGCCCTTTGCTGCACATCTCATCACCACCTCGACCAGTATCTGCCCTCAGCCCTTGCTGCAAGTATTGCTCAAGAAGCCCTAGAAGACGGATCCTCAGCCCAGCCACACTGTGACGAGACAACACCTTGGCGTCTCCACTTCACGACCGCCCACATTCCCCGGACATTTTAGTATAATTTATTTTACCATTTCTTAGATTTAATTTGTTTTGTTTCCATTCGTTTATTCTTGTTTTCCATTATTATAATTTTTTTAATAACCTATATACAGTCCACTTATTTTGTTTTAATTTACCTTCTATAATTTATATTGTTTATTTGCAGCAGGTATGATCAAGGATATCTTGTAAAATGTACTTAGACCCTGAAGTAAAGTGGTTTTATAGGTATTATAGTTCTACTAATATCTGGTTAGGTTAGGTTTTATGACTCATGCCCGGGCTTTAACTACGAGGTCATATCGCCTACTACCAGAGCGCTCTTTCGTCACTCTGGTGGACATGAACCCGACTCTACTGTGGGAGTCCTAAATTTTGCTTACCCTAAATTTTTATTTACCTAGGATAAGGGTCTTTAACGAGTACCTGACATCGTACAAGCTCGGGACCATCGCTTAACGTCCCACCCGAAGGACTGCGTGCTTAAGTTTATTTTACCTCTCAGATAAAATAAACTAAGAGCTTTGGTCGGGTTTCGAACCCACGATCTTGAACTCAGAAGACAAGCACGCATACCACTGAACTACCGGCGCCCTGTAGTAGATTAGTTGTAAAAAATACTTGGGTGACTCGTTCAGTATTGATCTACTCTGTCCTGATAGTTCCCAGGTAGTACTATCATTGATTTTCTTTGAGGTCAAACCAGATCACGTACCACTACTTATTATTTATTATAGAAAACTATAATTGCATTTACCTTTCAGACATAAAAACTAAACACCATAGAACTTTCTAAAAAATTTTAACTCAACTAGATGACCCAAACGATCGACCCTAAAGATTTTGACCATTTATCCAGCCTTTTTTTTAAACGTTTATTCAGGAATAAAAAAATATTGTTAAATTTACAAAACTGAGAGAAGAAAATAATATGGGTTGAAAATAAACAAGTATTAAAGAAAACTGTATAATATATAAATAAATATATCGTAATTTTATTCACTGCTTTTCTCTCTCCTATATCGAGAGCTTACTAACTAAAGGTCATAAGTTAGTTATTATGACTCATGCCCGGGCTATAACAACGAGGTCATATCGCCTACTATCAGAGCGCTCTTTCGTCACTCTGGTGGACATGAGCCCGACTCTACTATGGAAGTCCTAAATTATCTTTAACGAATACCTGACATTTAACGTCCCATCCGAAGGAAGGCGTACTTAAATTTATTTAACCTCCTAAATAAAATAAACTAAGGGCCTCGGCCGGCTTTTGAACCCGCGATCTTGAGCTCAGTAAGAAAGCACGCATACCACTGAGTTAGCGGCGCCCTCTAAAAAATAAATAAAATTGTCGCTAGAGGTACTATTTCGAAGTTGAATGAATATTTCACATTAACTTACAAGACCCATTGAATTTGGTTCTATTTTCAATCATGTCACTAAAGATGATAAAAACATCAATTCATTATCAGTGTTCCATTGACTAACATAATTAAATAATGGTAGTCAATAGTGTGTAATTAGGCCTCTACAACTCGGTTGATAGGGTTCTCCGCAGTGTCACTCGACAATGAGGGTACCCGAAGGGTCACTTTCATCCCTTATATATTCTTTATTTCCTACCTACTAAAATATATATCACTATGTTTTCGCTCTCCCGCTCGAATTAATCGATAGTTTTGGGTAAAAATCAACAGTTGACGTTCTCTTCCCTTTTCTTTGGTCGATTTGGCTGAAAAACAGTAGTTGTCTTCGTTAGAGAGTTTTGGATTCACATATAACATTTCATGTCGATACATTCATTCTATCGGCCATTCACAGACACAAATTTTATTTTTATATTTGAAATTTGGGGTCGGAAAACATGAAATTTCGTTGAAAACTCCGCATCGAATTTTTGATCGATTATATAATTTCCTTTTTATTATGTATAGCTGGGGAAGTAAAAAAATATATACTTATTACGAACGTTGAGACAATATCTTGAAAGGTTTTTTATTAAATATATATCTATTTGTTGCCTTTCACAATAAATTAAAAAATGAATAAAATTTTGAATAATAAAAAAAAATTTAAGTTAATTAACTCTATAATTTTAAAAATAAAATAATCTACCATATGGTTGAGTGAAGCTCTTAAAAAAATGAAAAACATATGTTATAAATAACTCTGTAAAATTTTCAAACTACGTTACTTGCACCAATCCAAAAATCCAAAAGTCTCCCGGTGTGATTCTGAAAATTAAGATTATTAAATATTGTGTCCCGATAACGATTGGCGCTTATCTCAAAGGTGTTGATTCGCAAGGCCTATGAGTTTTGAAATGTGAATTTCATTGAGAGAGATTTTGGGGAATTAAAAAGAGATTAAAACATGGTTATGAATTTACAAAAATTGGAAAAATTTATTTATAATTTGCTGATCAGCCATTTAAAAAAAAATATAAAGGTTACTCACGTTCATGACGCCATTGAACTAAATTAAAAATTAACATTATTTACATACAAATATTAAACAAAAAAATTTACATCCTCCATCAGTTCGCCTCTTTTCAATGTTACTTTACATTCTATTCCACTTTCCACCACTTTTTCAAGAGTTATAACTTTTAAATTAGACACCTCGGAACACAGGTTTGTCCTATACAAAGACTGGAGGACAACTGCCTTACACCTTCGAAATGGTAGCTTGATATTGTCTTTCCGTCGCTGTTTTGTTTTCTTGAACTTGATAATTTTCAACTTTACAAAGTTTTTTTGCGTCTTCTTCCTTCGTTTCTTTTTCTTCTTTCTTATTAAATATTCTTTTAATTTTCTGCGGTTTTGATTTTCAATTGGACTCCTACTTTTTTCAAAAACAGTATTCAAACTTCGGTGAAATACACTTTCGGATCATTCTACAGCCTTGGATTGGATCCGTCCTCTATGATTGGATCATTTTTGGAACAGGCTTCCTTTTCAAAATTTTGAGCTGGCTTTTCTTTCTGATGTGGGCAGTTTTTCTCTTCTTTTTCTTCTTTAATCTTTTCTTAATAATTAACTGTCTTTTCCTAAAAATTTTCACAACTTTCTACCGACTCGTTTTTTAATTATTGACCTTTTCTTAATTTTGCTTATATTTTCCTGAAATTTTCTTCATTCTTCTTCTTTTAGCTGTTTCATTTTGTTTCTGGGTGCTAAATTAATCCCTTCTGAAAATTTAGTTTCCTTTTGAAGTCGGTGGATCTTGTAATTATTATTGAAAATGTTGGTTGATAACTGTAAGGTTAGGCCTTCAGCCACCTTTTCTTCCTTTTGAAGTTATTCTTCCTTTCTTCTTAAACTTGTTTTGTTCTTCTAAATGGGTTTAATAAAAAAAAATATATCAATAAATCCGTTGCCTTGGCAACGGGCTTGTTTATATTACATTGCCTTCTCCTATTTTTTCTGGAACGAAAATTGTGTTTCTAGAATCACAATTTTTGTTCCAAAGGTTCCCTCTTCATCTGTTTTATCCTGGTCCTTTTTTCGCCTTCATCCACTCCTGTCGTCCTCCAATTGGTCGTCGTGAACCGGCACTTTTGGGTGTCTCTACGCTCACAAACCACCTCAACAAAAATTCATCTCGCACCTGTCACTTCACTTCATTCCCCACTGTCATTTACAACAAATTTACATTAAACAAAAAAAAATTTCTTTACACACTAATTATAAACTGAGCTCAGTCCTTTACAATTTGGACGAGCGGAAGACAAATAAAATTGTCTTTTAAATTTCATATATAAAAAAAATATTGAACATATTATTATCTAAATGCAAATTTTACTGTAATTAATATCCTTTGGACATATGTCCCAAAACAAACCAAATTTATATTTAATTATAATATTGCCGCTTCACCACTTAATATCTTTTCTTACTTTCCATCTTTCTTTCTATCTTAATCTCAAAAAAAAATTTATATTCTACTTCAAATCATAAATAAAAAAATAATAATTGGGTTGCCTTTCGAAATTCAGTTCATCATCCCTCATCATCATTTTCTAAATATTTCTTCACATATCTTTGGTTCAAATAAAATTCAACTTCCTATGACATCTTCTCAAGTTACAAAATTCCCCCCTACAAAGTATAAATATTCCTTATCCCATTATTTCGACGTTACCTAGGCCTTCGCCCTTTCCCTAACTCCTCCTATAGCTCAAAAAAAAAACTTCAACTTCTTAATCTCAAAAAAAATCCCTAATAACTTCTTATATCATCGTAGATTATTATTCTCATATATCGTCGCAGAAAATGTGGATCCTCCCTTCCTTGGGTAGGCTATCTCACAAAAAATATAAATATCTAGCTATCTATTCTCTAATAGCTCTAACTTCCAAATAACTTCCTCAATAACTTCCTCAAAATCTAAGTTTTCAGTAACGTCTGGTAAGTCTCAAAGAAAAAATTATCCCCATGTATTCTAATTATTTTTATTATTAATTATATTATATCCCCTTTTATCTCAAACAAAACATATCTAAATGAAACTATTTATAAAATTTTTTAATTCTTCCTGCGAATAATCATCATCTTTTCATTCTCTACCCTTAAAAAAAAATCGTCGACTCCGTATATATTAACTTGCCATCATATCCACCTATCTTTCTTTTCCTACGGTCTTACATTTTTCATTAAATCCTAATTCAATTGTTACATATTTAGTTCAAAACACAAAAAAAATTTTATAATATAATTATTTTAAAGTAAACAAATTCCTACATACTATCGCGATCATCCACTCTTAATCCTTCTATACTAGCATACATTCCTCTTAACCTAAATTAACACATCTACACTATATACAAATAAAATCATAAAAAAATGCAAAATAATACAAAATCCCCTCCTGTGTATTGTGTAAGTTGAGTAATGTAAAATGATTTCGTTTCTTAATGTTGTGTTGTCCGTACGGTGTAACATAAATGTATCAAATAAATCATAAATCCCCGTAATAATGTATGTTTTATGTGTATTAGCTTTGTCTAAATGTTTCTGAGATGGCTAGGTTCGATTCCCATAGGATCAGCTAAAAATCCTTCTCTGGCCCCCAGTTGGACCGTTCCTTCCAGATACTGACCCCCAATGCCAAAGAGAGGAGGCAATCTGCACTCCCTCTCTCCGACACCAAGCGACAGCTCTGTCGGGAACCAGTCCTGTGATTCGACATACAGGAAGCGCGTCAAGCTTCGGAGAGTCCGGGCTCGTTCTCTGTCTACTGTTTCTAGGCTGGGCAAGTGCAGACGCCAAATACTGCAAGAGATCTAATTGTCTCCGCTTGCTTATTGGCAGGGGATCAATTAGTCTCCGCTTGCTTATTTACTACAAAAAAAAAACTAATCTACTTCATTTATTCTTCTTACATTCTCGATTTAATTACTACATATAATATTAAATTCAAAAAAAATTCTAATAAAAAATCCTATATATATCTTTAATTACATGAAAATCGGATATCCCTATCCAAAAGTACGGTTACCGGTCACTAATTGAACGGTTCACTTTATGAACCCGGTCGGTCACCTTCTGTACTAGTTCGGTCTCGTTCATCATAAACGAACTAGTTCGGTCTTGTTCATAACTTTTCAATGGGAGGTTACCTTCTTTCTACCCCTTTGTTTACAAACACCATTTCGAAATAAAATTAACATCATGATTACGTTCTATTAACCTAATACAAGCCCTTACCTTAACATATTATAAATTTAACAACAACACAAGTATGTATCTCAAATAAACTTCATTCATACAATATATATTCATTTATTCTTTTTTTTTTTTTTTTTTTTTTTTTTATTGCAAATATCATTTATCCGTAGTTTCTGTATGTTTTCTGTCTAAAGTTTTGGTTTGTTCGTCTGTCTGTTATTGTCTATAACTCATTCGAGTTTCAAAAATGGTTACTTACTTTAAGTTCGGCTGATACAATTATCATTGTAGAGCCTTAAATGAGCTTCTGCCTTTTTCTTAATGCCGCGCCGTATAATGTCTTCAAATATCTTCCTCCTTACACTAAATAAAATTTTGCGTAGTCTGTCTGTCAGTATTGCGTCATTTCTCTCATTTCCCCTTATTTCATAAATTTTTACTTCAGTTCTTCTGTATTGTATTCTAAAAATGTCTTCCACCTGGTAACTAGTCTCATGTAAATTCTTTCTTAAATAATTTTTCCATTCATGCACAACAGTCATACTATCATATTTTCTTAATTCTACCTTAGTTTGCACTAACTGATAATTCATTATAATTTCTCCCTTGGAAAGAAATTTTCTTACTGATTTTACTCTACTTTGGAAATTCCTTTTAACTGTTAAATCTGTCCTTTCACTTTCTAAGCTATTTCTAGAACTAATTTCCGAGACTATTTTGACTTCCTCTACTAAATTTTCTAAGTTTGTTTCTTTTTCTACTTCTACAGTTTGAACCTTTCTCTCTTTGCTCTTATCTTCAATATTTTCTACATTTTTTTGATCTTCTATATTCTCTATACTATTATCACATCTTTCGTTTACATTCAGATTCCTTTCGGAATTGCCTATGCTCCTACTTGAATTTTCCCTCACATTTTCTATGTCTTTTCTACTTTCGTTAATCATCCTACTTAATATTTGATTCTGTTCGTCAATCTTACTACTTAAATTTGTCTCTATGTTTCTTAATTTGTCCCCCATTTCCCTATTAAGATTCCCCATATCCCCTCTTAAATTTGTCAATTTTGTGTTCATGTCTGTTTTTTGTTCGTCCATCTTGCTACTTAAATTTGCTAACTGCTGGGTCATTAATTCTATGAATCTATCCATCTTGTCTGGTTTCTCTTCTATTTTCTCTGTTATCTCTATCTCTTTTTCCTCCTCAACAGTCGCAACTATGTCTTTATCTACCCCCTCCATTTCTCCCTCAAAACTATCTGTATCAGCTCGCGAATCATCCGATCCTACTGTGCTATTTTGTTCGGCCTCTACTTCCAACATTCTCTTACTCTCGCCTCTCGTGGTTGGCATTTTAATAATTAAATATAACTCAAAAAAAAATTATTATTAAAAAAAATATTGCAGCGGCAAAAAAAAATTAGGTTCAATATTATTATTTATATGTAATAAAAATTCATATAATATATTCCCCACTCTCCCAACGAAACTCACATCTCCCCATGGCCTTATTCTTCCTGATTTTAAATAAATGCATCTTTTAGGCATATTTACTCTTTATTAAAAAAAATATTTCGGTGACTCTATGCGAGTTATTTATTGGTCAAAGAATGCAAAAATAAAAAAAACAAGAAATTATCCTCACAAGGAGATGCCATAATGAAAGGTTTTTTATTAAATATATATCTATTTGTTGCCTTTCACAATAAATTAAAAAATGAATAAAATTTTGAATAATAAAAAAAAATTTAAGTTAATTAACTCTATAATTTTAAAAATAAAATAATCTACCATATGGTTGAGTGAAGCTCTTAAAAAAATGAAAAACATATGTTATAAATAACTCTGTAAAATTTTCAAACTACGTTACTTGCACCAATCCAAAAATCCAAAAGTCTCCCGGTGTGATTCTGAAAATTAAGATTATTAAATATTGTGTCCCGATAACGATTGGCGCTTATCTCAAAGGTGTTGATTCGCAAGGCCTATGAGTTTTGAAATGTGAATTTCATTGAGAGAGATTTTGGGGAATTAAAAAGAGATTAAAACATGGTTATGAATTTACAAAAATTGGAAAAATTTATTTATAATTTGCTGATCAGCCATTTAAAAAAAAATATAAAGGTTACTCACGTTCATGACGCCATTGAACTAAATTAAAAATTAACATTATTTACATACAAATATTAAACAAAAAAATTTACATCCTCCATCAGTTCGCCTCTTTTCAATGTTACTTTACATTCTATTCCACTTTCCACCACTTTTTCAAGAGTTATAACTTTTAAATTAGACACCTCGGAACACAGGTTTGTCCTATACAAAGACTGGAGGACAACTGCCTTACACCTTCGAAATGGTAGCTTGATATTGTCTTTCCGTCGCTGTTTTGTTTTCTTGAACTTGATAATTTTCAACTTTACAAAGTTTTTTTGCGTCTTCTTCCTTCGTTTCTTTTTCTTCTTTCTTATTAAATATTCTTTTAATTTTCTGCGGTTTTGATTTTCAATTGGACTCCTACTTTTTTCAAAAACAGTATTCAAACTTCGGTGAAATACACTTTCGGATCATTCTACAGCCTTGGATTGGATCCGTCCTCTATGATTGGATCATTTTTGGAACAGGCTTCCTTTTCAAAATTTTGAGCTGGCTTTTCTTTCTGATGTGGGCAGTTTTTCTCTTCTTTTTCTTCTTTAATCTTTTCTTAATAATTAACTGTCTTTTCCTAAAAATTTTCACAACTTTCTACCGACTCGTTTTTTAATTATTGACCTTTTCTTAATTTTGCTTATATTTTCCTGAAATTTTCTTCATTCTTCTTCTTTTAGCTGTTTCATTTTGTTTCTGGGTGCTAAATTAATCCCTTCTGAAAATTTAGTTTCCTTTTGAAGTCGGTGGATCTTGTAATTATTATTGAAAATGTTGGTTGATAACTGTAAGGTTAGGCCTTCAGCCACCTTTTCTTCCTTTTGAAGTTATTCTTCCTTTCTTCTTAAACTTGTTTTGTTCTTCTAAATGGGTTTAATAAAAAAAAATATATCAATAAATCCGTTGCCTTGGCAACGGGCTTGTTTATATTACAATCTCCAATTTAAGTGAGGCTGGATTCTTTGCATTTGCAGGTCGTATTGAGATATAGTTTTTCAAATGCGAGCCACAAACTACAAACTAAATAACTAAAATTTATAGATCACTCTCCCTCCCCATCTTATCTCAAACTAACATTACTGAGTATAAGAAAGTCTTATGAGTTATGACTATCAGGAGGTTATAAGAAAGTTCTGTTAAGAACACATCATATATATTTCAATTTTTATTCATTTTAATTGATAAAACAATATTTTTAAATTTGTTCGCATGCGTTACACTTTAAATTTATCATACATTTTTTGGGGAGCATACTTTGGTAGTATTGGTCTTATCTTAAATTTGAAGATGAATTGACATTGAAAATTTAATAAGGAACATTTTTTTGTAGGATAATTTTTTTCGGTAGGATTAGTCTTTTTGCGTAAATCGGCAAAAATTCTAAAAAAAAAAAAAATAGGTTTGAAAACGGTTTTTGGGATGTACCTTGCAAGGTAAGGCAACTTTCGAAGAAATATTTTCATATATGAGGAGTTTGGAGCCAGAGCGGACCAACCCACAATTTTTCGGAAAATGAGTTATTACCATCCTGATGTTGGCATAGGTTCCCTTTTTTCAAAACCAGTGTGGATCACTTAGTTTCTTCACTTCAGTGATAGATAGCAGCACTTTAAGTTTAGTCCACAAATATTTTGTGCATATATTTTCAAAGTCACAATGGATCTTACGGCCTTCAAAAACTTTATAGAACACAAAAAGGGATCACTCATCCAATACTATTCTAAAATTTCAAATATAAATAAATATTTGGGGCCCATTTATGGAGATAAACAAAATGTACTCAATTTTCAATTGCCATTTTCTTCCTGTTCAGTTTAAACCAGTTGGTCCGCTCTGGCTCCAAACTCCTCATATAATGTGTCATTTCAGTATTGTCAACAACTTTTATTTGAAGAGATTTTTATTTGTCATAAATATAAACGGTATCTTGTGAAAGGTACTTGGAGGTGAAAGGCCCCCAGAAGTAAAGTAAACATTCGTCTGATATCGGTCAAAATCTGAGATCAAATTTAGCACATGTGACATCTCCATTTAAAATTTCAAGTTCATTGCTACAATATATTCTGAGTCAGTGAGCTTACAAAGTTCCAATCATTAACAGACAGGGGTCCTTGAAACGTGAAATTTCTTTGAAATTTCTATTTCGAAATTTCGCTTGATTATTACTTTTTTTTTAAAGGGACGAAAAAGCAAATACACTATAATAAATTACAATGAAATATTATTATACATCTTTTAAGTTAGTTATGTATTATCCAACTTCTCATCAAACATATATTAAAAAACATGATACAAGCGCCATATCTAATCTTTAATAATTTCAGAGGAAAAATAAATATTTTAAGTTCATACTTCTGTGTTGCAATCGCCTCAATTTAATCAATATATTCAGAGTAATTCGAACACATTTTCCAAAACATTGACTAAAAAATAATAACATTATTGAATTTATCAGCAGTCTTATACAAAGAAATAGTAGTTCTTCCCAACGTCATTACATGAATGAAGCCATTTAACCATAGATAACAGTTCTAATGAAATGGCAAAACATTATTAATCAAATTTTTCATTAATTTCTTAAGTCTCCTCAAGTGTAAACATCGTCAAGTGTAAACAGGCAAGTCAAAATTTAATTGAAAATGTAAAATTATACTTAATTTTACAATAATTACATATTTACATTTAACATTAATGAAAAATTAATGTATACTGTCTGACTAATGTACTCTGTCTGAGGTCTTAAAGGAAATTTAATTTTGAATAAAAAAATTTCTATAAACATAGGTCCGATTCGGAACCGTTTCACAAATATTCAACATCAATTTTTGTACTTAGCACTATTTTTTTGCATAAAATCTCTTATTCCTCCTTAAGTATAAGAGCTAACACAAAGTTAATTATACCACCATAAAGAGCGGTAAATTACCTTTAAAATAAGTTCACTTTATTATTACAATTACAAGAATTTGACAGTTTATAGGCAGCATAAACCGAAGGACTGTGTAATTCCGAAATTCTTTGGCAAACTGTAGCTCACGTTTTTTCAAAAAAAAATGTTCTAATTGTATATCTTAATTTTTATTTAGAAAACTTGTGCATTTAATGAGCTTTCAAACGATAAAACATTATATTACATGACCCTTATACTTGAGTAGCAATATAAAAAAATTGTAAAAAAAAAAAAGTACAAAAATTGGAAGATGTTGAATATTTGTGAAACGGTTCCGAATCGGACCTATGTTTATAGAAAATTTTTTGATCAAAATTTAATTTCCTTTACGACCTCAAAGTTTTTTACCTCCATGCTGGGACGCCTAGTATATTTGCAATATTCATCCATTTTTTTTTCTTTTCTTTTTCTTCTTGATTTAAAAATATGTATTTTTTAATGTCCCTGGGAGCACCCACAAGAGGGGCACGAGGACCGCAAAGAGTTTAAATATTAGCATCGAATTTCTGAGCGAATACATAACTTCCTCTATTCTTAGTATAGCTATGAAGTGAAGTTTCTGTGAACACGATAACTCCCGATAGAAATAAAGAATCAACATAAAATTTTATATGTAAATCCAGAACAACATGAAAAAACGACACATATTATTTTTCAGTCAAATCGATCAAATGAAATTTCGAGATCAGAGGAAGTTTCTAAACACCAAAACTCTAATAACTGCCGTTATAATGAATGTATCCACACAAAATTTCATATGTAAATTCAAAACGTCAAGGACAACACCTATATATATTTTCCTCGAAATCGGCCTAAATCAGCCCTGAATCGGCCTATCTTTCGATCTAATGAATGTATCGACAAAAAATTTAGTATGAGTATACATAAACACCTGAGTTAACTATTGATTTTTTGGCCCAAATGGTTAATTAGTTTAAGAGAAAGAGCGAAGACTTAAATGACAAGTTCGTATGGGGAAGTACAATGCCGGTGATTGACCGACGATGTTTTACAATTTAATTTAATTTTCTCCTATTACAATAGACCCCAATAGACTTTTAATTGACAATTGTTATATGTTAGGTATGGAATATTGAGTATATTTGTGCAAGCAACTTTAGATGAAACCATATTGAGAAAAATTTAGGTTCTTAGTTTCATTTTTATCTATTAAGAATAAACATATAAATAATAATAACATAGAAAACTCACCAAATGATAACGAATGTTAGTCCAGCCCATCTTAAAACTGTATAAATTTTCACGCAACAATTTTTTTCGATAGGAAGAGCAGACGGACACGATATATTATTAAAAAAATCACGATAACACAGATACAAAACGAAATTTTTCTCGATAGTTTCTCACGATTGAGGATTTGTTATGAATGGAGAGGGGGATATCGGCCTGAGGTACACAACACAGGATCATCCGCGGCGCCTTATTGATGTGATACTAGCGGAGGGGACATGCGCAAACCACAGGGCGGCTGAAGGGGCTATTTCAAATTTGTATCTCCAATGTGAAGGGTGTTTAAAAGTTGGTTAGAATACATTTCTGCGATCTGTATTGTTGTAGAGCAGGGATCGGCAACCCTTTTTACCAGAAGGGCTGCATATTTCGGAATGTGGTGTTCGGCGGGCACAGTGACATGAATAGAAAGGGGGGGAGAGGGGGTGGGGGGGGGGGGGGGGGGGGGGGGTAATATTTAAACATGACAATATTAATGCAACATTAATTTATTACATACATTTTTGATACGTAAATTCAAATTTTAATTAAAAAAATTATCTTAAAATTTATAATTTTAGACATGCAAATCTGCAGCCAACTTTTTGTAACGTGGCACATAAGTCGAATTCCCAGTTCTCAGGCATTGAATATGAAAAAAAATTAGAGAGATTTTCGCCAGAGATCTTGTGGAAGTTCATTGTAAATACTACTGCATAAAACACTAAGAACGAGTCAAAAATTCCACAATATTTATATAAAAGACACAATATATTTCGCAGGTTAGACACTCGACAATGCTCTAACCAGCGAAATATATTGTGTCTTTTATATAAATATAGTAGAATTTTTGACTCGTTCTTAGTGTTTTATTCAGTAGTATGAAAAAAAATGTCTGTGGGTTTCTGTCAACACGATAACTCCTGATAGAATAAATGTTTGAAGACAAAATTTTATACGTGTATCCAGAACCCTCTAGCGGCGACAGCTATGGTTTTTCAGCCAAATCGGTCAAAGAGAAGAAGGGGATTAGGGAGGCGACTTAATATAACAATTTTAATAACTGACGATAGAATGAATGTATCGACACGAAACTTTATATGAAACGAAAACCCCATATGAACAAAACCACACGATTTTTAGCGCAATCAGCCAAAGGGGAAGGAGAGACAATTCAAAAATCCGAATAACCACCAATGTAATGATTTTATCGGCACAAAATTTAGTAGGAGAATTTATGAGCCCCTGTATAAGGCAACTATTGAATATTAGCGCTAATTGATAAATTCGTTCTGGGGAAGTACATTGCCGGTGACATTTTTAAATTTCTTAATGTTATATTCATTTTCTTTTATTATTGTGTTTTCTTTATTATATTATATTATCGACAACTCAAATATTAGTAATTATTATGTTAAGGAGTACACCCCCTTCCTCCGGGACTTTCAGGGGATTTGGTGGCTTACTCCATCAAGCTGAAATAGGTACATTTTTGTAAAATTAGACAATATAGAAGTTAAACAAGTTCTTTATTTCTATTTTGTTTAATATGTAGTTTCTTTTTCATTAGGGGTCAAATAGTGTAATACGTCATTTCACGAAAAGCTTTGTCAATTCACGGAATTAAGGTCAAATACATTAAAAATGACGTTAATTTGATTTGATTTGATATAAAACCAGCTATCTCAGTTTTTTTTTTCATTTTGTAGAATTTCAATTTTCCCACAAAAAACTCAAAAAAATCTTATTTTTGTAGTGTAAAAATGTGAAAAAAAATGCAACTTACTGACGACGCATGAAGAAATGAGAAAATACTATTGAAACTTTAAAAAAACTTTATTAAAAATTGTCACAGATGCGAGAAGACACAAACTTCAAATAAACAAGGCAAAAACCAGCTATCTTTCGAATGTTTAATCAAGACACTTGAGTTTTCCATAATAACTTCTGGTCTTGTCACAAAATTGCTTTAAATGTTACAGGTCTTTATATTTCTCTGGAAATAGGCAATTTCTTAGTATATGTTCGAGGTGGGAAGTGAAATTCGTATTTATTATCAGATGAGACTACTTTCAATTTATTTATAACTCAAAAATGACGAGAAGTATGCGGTGCTTTGAGGGAATAACATTGTTTTTTCCAGTTTACAAAAAATAGCATCTTTTGAAAAGGTACAAAAACGTGTAAGGAGTTGCCTTGAAGTTGATAAAATTTCCTTTCGAATATAGTTTATTTTATATAATTTCTTTATCAAGCTAGTCGAGAGATATACACAAAGCTCCACTAAGTAAATTCGACATATACTGAAATGAATCAAAAATAAACTTATTTGACTGGATTTTTATGGGTGGAGCAAACATACTGCTGATTGTACATATATCGTGACAGGCTTGACGCACAAACTCGAAAGAAGGCTCATTTGAAAGAAAATTTTATCACCTTTAAAGCAACTCCTTATCATTTTTTTCTCAATACTCAATTTTCCATGTCGATCATTTTGTATTCCACCAGTTCTGGATTGGCAGATGCTCGTTTTATAGATATTCAGGACGGATACTTTCAAAATGTGCCTAGAAAAGCCTAATAATTTCACGTAACAGCAGCGTATATTGATATGAAATAAAAATTACCTTATCTTATCCTTGATATCATGGAATTTATAGAAGTTATATAACTGAAACCGCACAAAGCTGAGAGTGACATTTAGAGAGCCGTAAATCGATGGGGTAAAAATAACTGGATAAACTAAAAATATTAAGTGAGATGCATTCTGCCCCATAAGAAAATATAGTGAAATGCTGATGTATCTTTGACTACTGTTAACATTACTATCAACCAATAGTTATCAGCGCGTTAAATTCAAAAAATCTAAAATTATGTAAGAATTCAGTCAATTAAGCTGTGTTTTTTTTTTATTCATTTCAGTAATTATATGAAATGTCTTTGCTTTCCGCGAAATTACGTTTTAAGCTATTTGACGCCGATTAATGTACTTAAACTTTCATGTTAAAATATGGCATGATTTTTGGCCTGGGCTCCAGTTCTATCTACACTTCATTTCAAATAAATTTCTAGTATCTTATTTTTGGAGGTAAGAAGTAATAAGGACATGAATAAGGGATGAATAACATTTTAAAATAATTTTGAATAATAATAAATATATATATACTCCCAACTTATTTTTTGGTCTTTACAATCTAGTAAATAAACATTTCGGGAAAAACTCTCATCATTAGTATCTATAATTTATTTACTGATCTTTATTTAAATCAATTTCTTCCTTATATTGATCATATTCTTTATGCAGAATGTATGAAATACATTTATTACAATAAAGATCACCAAATAAACTGTAGATACTATGGAGATATCGGGAGTTTTACCCGAAACGTCTATTTGCTAGGTTGTTAGAAAAAAAATAGATATAGTGGATTTCTGATGTATCTTTGAATACTGTTAACAGTTACGGTATCTGCACTCGTCACAAAAATCGCAAAACTAAAATTACAAAAAATCCAGTTAAAAAGATCATTTTTACATTCTTATACATATATTTTCTATATCTCGCCACATTGGGACCTGATGATGGGACGTAAGAACGTCTCGAAACATCGTTGGGGGATAAAGACACTTCCAAAGAGTTTTCTTTGAAAAATAGTTACCTATCTTAATTTTTATTAAATTGAAAAATGTGTCTACTTATTATGAACGTATCTTATATTATTATTATTATATATATTTTTTTTTTATATACTCATATATTTTTAAGTATTTATTTGTACAGTTATTATTAATTTAATTTTACTTTTTTTAATGTTTTTTGTGTTACTACTAATCATAGATGTGTTAGATTCAAATAGTTATAAATCTAATTTATAAGCTATCATAATGTATAAATTCATTTGACGTATCCTATTACCATGCATTGGTTTAACGGAAATGAATTATTATTATTATTATAGCATAAGAAAGTATTGTAATCGTGCGAAAATCCGAGATCAAGTTTTCAACGGTTTTCACATTTCAAAGTCTCTTCAATACGTTTTGACTAATTCCGCGATGATGTCTGTGTGTGGTTAAATATTATGACTGATGCCCGAGCTTTAAGTGCGAGGTCAAATCGCCTACTACCAGAGCTCTCTGTAATCACTCTGGTGGACATGAGCCTGACTCTAAGATGGCCGTCCTAAATTACGCCTACCCTAAATTTTTATTCATCTAGGGCAGGGGTCTTTAGTACCTGACAACGTACAGGCTCGGGACCATCAATTAACGTCCCATCCGAAGGAAGGCGTACTTAAGTTTATTTTATTATATATCCTTCCAGATAATATAAACTACTAAGGAACACGGCCGGGTTTCGAACCAGCGTTCTTCAGCGCAGTGTAAGCAAGCACGCATACCACTGAGCTACCGCCGTTCTCATTATTAATAATATATATATATATATATATATATATATATATATATATATTATTTATTTATTTTTTTTTTCCTATTTACTTTATGGACTTTACAAAAACTAGGAAAAACTTCCACATTCACTGAAATGAAAGTCCTTTTTTTTTTGGCTTTATGTACAGTGCATATTAGGCATGTCAATGTGTTATATCTAGTTATTTACAATTCCCTGGCCCCGGGAGGGAGTTCTATTTACGAAATAAAACTCACTCCCGGACGGGATTCGAACCCGCAAACCATGGTGAGACCATACGACCAAAGCCCTACGCTCCAGCCCGCACGGCCTCCAAAGTTACTTTCTTACTGGATTCCTCACTTGATATCTTAGAATTAATAGAAGTTATACACAAAGTTAATGGGGGGAAATGTCAACCCAGCTATAAATCGATGAGGCAGAAATAATTGGATGAAACTTGAAATATTAAATAAAATCAATACACATCCCTAAAATAAATACAGCCCTCCAAGAAAAAAATGTACAAATGCTGCTGTGCTTTTGAGTTGAAAAGTTAGTTAATTTGACTGGTGCTAAAATCGCGATCATGGAAAAACCTACAAATCCTGTTCAAAAAGATAATTTTTATTTAATTTCCGAATATGCCGCGGCGTTACATGAAATGACCACGTTTTTCGTGAAATAAAAAATAAAGAAAAATGTATGTTTTTAAAAAATATCTATTTCACTAAATATATATATAATATATGGGAGTATTTTCGGTATTTATACTAATTATATGTTAAGTCATGGCTGAAGATTGTAGCAATACCGAAAGTGAGGGCGCCGGTAGCTCAGTGGTATGCATGCTTATCTTCTGAGCTCAATGTCGTGGGTTCGAAACCCGACCGAGGCCCTTAGTTTATTTTATCTGGGAGGTAAAATAAACTTAAGCACGCCGTCCTTCGGATGGGACGTTAAGCGATGGTCTCGAGCCTGTGCGATGCCAGGCACTCGTTAAAGAGGTGAATAAAATTAGTTAGTCAAAATGTATGACACACAGTAGTGGGCATGACCAATAAGATATTTTATTTTTTTCTTAATTTCTATATTTTTTAATGGAAACAAGCGAGGACATATTGGCAATTGGGAATTTAATATGGAACATTTTTGGTAAAAAACAATCTTTCGATAGGTCTAACTATTTTCGGGTAAATCAAGGAAACATTTAAAAATTTGTGTTTTAAAACTATAATATCAGAACGTTGTTCGACATTACCTCTAAAACAGGACTACCTGCGACAAATCATATTATAAAATGTGTATGAAACTTATTTTTTGAAATATTGTCTATTCCACTAAAGATATATATATACATATAACTACCGGTTTCGGCGTTATACCATCGTCAGGTCTAGTTATGAACTAAGTCAGTTTGCAGAGATGGTCCCGGGCCTGTACAATGTCAGATACTTGTTAGACCCCTGTCCTAGGTGATTAAAAATTTAGGATAGGTAAAATTTAGGACTTCCACAGTAGAGTCGGGCTCATGTCCACCAGAGTGACGAAAAAGCGCTCTGGTAGTAGGCAATATGACCTCGTAGTTAAAGCTCGGACAGGAGTCATAACACCTAACCTAATACCGAAAGTACTCCCATAAATTTTGTAATGTACCACATGATTCAATATTTAAGCTATTTAAAAAAATAAAAAGCATAGATGATAAATATGTATATATTATATATACATAGAATGTTTTGAATGTGAAATAAAAATGTATTGGTTGTAAAATATTTCAATTATAGTTATTAGAAATAACTTACATTTGGCGCAGTCGGTAGGACATAAACTGAATACTGAAGTGAAGAAGGTATATAATTAGCTTTCTTATACTACAAAGTATGTCTTCAGTAGAATTTAGGTTCAGATTTAAGGAATTTGGAGACAAATGCATTTTATATGCATTTAAAGAAAAAAGTGACAATGATTGGGTTCCAGTTGGACCTGCAGTTTCACACAGGGCTTCTGTCAGTTGAGGGTGTTCGTCATATCCTCCAAAATCAATAAGCATTAGTAAAGAGTTAGCTGAGGCTTATCGTTTATCCTCCACTCATAACGAAGAAGATTCGGATCATGAAGAAGAGGCGGTTGAAGTTGGCTCCGTACGTAAGTGTATCATCAAATTTCGAGGTCAATAAACGTCACATCAAAAAGGAAAAAATACTATAGAAAACCCTTTTTTTGAAATTATGCAAGGTTGAAGATATTTTAATTACGAAATTTCAATGTATTTAAAAAACTTTGTAAATATCACAAACTAGCTTCATTAAATTGAAACCTCGTTGCGATGTATTACATTTAAATATTACAATATTAAACTATTTATTATAAGAATTTATTGTACATTCTTTGGAGACTTATAACCTTGTTCGTGATGAACCTATCTCATATCTGAGCCAACTTTTTTGATAAGTCTGTCTCTCTTTCGATTCAACACCATTCGTGTAACCCCTTGCAAACATCTTTAAAAAAAGGGTTTCGAGTCATTTAATGCGGTTTGTGGTTTTTCGCAAACGAGGTGGTCTTCAACAAAATGTAATGTATATACTTGCAGTTTTTGCAATAACATTTATTCGAAAACATTTTTAACCAACGATGTAATAAGAAGGAGCAGAAATCAGGCTTGTGGTCGAATAAAAACAACTTGTAGAATTTGTTTTCATGTTTATTACTTAATGTTAATTATTATCAGGGGATATACGGTTAATTAATCAATTAGTTCATATCGTTTTCTGTATAAATATTATATTTCAGTTTGTTTTCATGTTTATTATTTAATGTTAATTATTATCAGGGGATATACTATTAATTAATCAATCAGTTTATATTGTTTTCTGCTTAAATATAATATTTCAGTTTGTTTTCATGCTTATTATTTAATGTTAATTATTAGTTTAGTCACATTATGTCCTGTTCTTTATTCATACCTACAGACATAAACGCAATATATTTTATATGTCAATATAAGCCCTGAAGAAGGTACACAGTACCGAAAGCTTGGCAGAAATTCCACAAGTTGTTTTATTCGACCAAAAGTCTGATCCTTCCTCGTTATTATGAGGAAGGATCAGACTTTATATTAGGTCATAAATATAAGCATATATTTACTTAGGTCATAAATATATTTATGTAGGTCGAACTGGAAGTACATTTAAAAACAGTGTAAAAGAACACAAATCACAATTAGGGTTACACGCTGACACAACATACAACTCAGTAAAATCAACTGCCGCACAACACATCAACGAAAACAAACACAATTTTGACAAATACTGGCATCGAAGTACTCAACTCATTGGAACAACTGGAAATAAACAAAGCACTACAAAAGGGAAATTCTATGAATGATCAGACCAATCTCAAATATTCACCCCTTTTATCGTCAATAATATTATCCTTCAGTCTATGTGTTCAAAAAAACGTATACTTTTATTTTGAGGGCTGAAAAGGGACAGTTTGGATTGTAAACATTTTGAACTTCTATTTTGTATATGTTAGATTATAGTAAATATAGTATATACTACAATATGAGGAATATAGTATATACTACAATATGAGGAATATAGTATATACTACAATATAGTATATACTACTATATAGTACATACTACAATATGTATATAGATTATAGTATATACTACAATTTGTTTGAAGTTTTGAACCTTCTAGAAATTATGTGTCACAGCTACATTATGGTCACAGCTCAGCTATGGAACAGGATGTTCACTTTCCTGTCTCTTTCATCTTCTCCATAGATCCTCTTTGTTACTCAGCTTAAAAAACGTTATGTTATGGCAGATTAACCATAATAACGTCATTTCTAATCTATATTAACAAAATTGAAATGACTTGATCGGATTTTCATGAAATTTCACGTAGAATACTTATAAGCCAGATTGATTCACGAGCTTGAGAAAGTGTGTAATATATCAACATGAAATCTTATTTATAAATTCAATACTTTCATAAGGGCGGCACCTATTAATGTTCCATAAAACCGGCTGAAGGGAAGTGGATGCTCAGAGGGGGCTCAACTCAATAACTCTAATAACTGCCTATGTAATAAATATGTCGACACAAGTTTAATATTAGGATTCATAAGAACATAATATGTTGCATATTATGTAAGTCTATTGTTGATTTTTTGCCCAGATGAAAAGTTAATTAGTGCAGGGTCCAGAATTATTATATACAGTAGACTCTCCCTTATCCGGCGTTGACGGGAGCGACGTGAAGCCAGATAACGGAAATCATCAATTAATGAGAAAAAATATATCAATTAAAGCATAAAAAAAAGTGTTTTCAAGTGAGCTAAGTAATAAAAACGTTTGTATTTTGATGATAACATTTAGTAAATTGACAAATATGTACATACTTTACTAGTTAAGTGTTCATTTATTAAGATATTGTTGTGCCACGGACGGGACGGTACCTTTGTTTTTCTATTTTAGGAAACATTTTTTATAAATGTTTGATTTTCAACTAGGTATTTATTATAATTTATTTGTAGGATATTAGTGAAGTAAAAAAATATTGTATTAGCGTTCCCTTCATTATAAATACAATGTACATATGTATGTATGTACAATAAAAATACATAAAAGATTAATAATCTAATAATGGAATGTTCATTTTAGTTTAACAAATTTGATATTATTTTGCGAGCGCCGGATAAGGGAGCGCGCCGGTTAACAGAACGTCGGATAAGGGAGCGTCTACTGTATGTTGATTGTAGCAATACCGAAAGTACTCTACGTATATTTCATATATTGTGTGAAATAGACAATATAATCTCGATAAGTCGAAAACCTCCAAAACTCGAAAAAAAGTTTTGTTCCTTTCCCTTCAAGCCCCAAAACCTCCATTACTCGAAATCTCAACCCTCTATTAGTCGAAATAATCAGTGAGTCCCTACAAGCCATTTTGGTACATATTTTCCCTCTATAACTCGCAAAAATAAATTGAACCTCTGTATCTCGAACATAGCAATGTTTTATTTAACAACCTTTACAACTCGATTATTTGAAACTTATTACCTCTATAGCTCGAAGAAAAATAAGTTACCGACTTTAAGAATTTGCCGACAATGTACACCATTGTTTCTTAGAAAACAATTTAGGAGTATACATTAAATATGATTACCAATTATCTAAAGCAAAAAAAAATTACTGACTTTTTTTAATACCTACATATACTACCTACGTATTTTTTATTTTAAGGATGTTTTGAAATAATTTTGATTTATAATAAATATAAATATGTTTGTTACCTCTGTAACTTGAATTTTTATTTATTTCACCTCCCTAACTCAAAATTAGTGAATATTAACCTCTTCAAGTCGAAATCCTCCACAAGTCGAAAACTCTATAACTTAAATTTTTTGGCGTCTCCCTTGATGTTCGACTTATAGAGGTTCTACTGTATAAGCAGTATCATGTAAAATGTAGTTAGGCCCCGAAGTAAATTGGTCTAAATTTTTCATTACAAATTTTATGTTCTACAATCGTTTCTGCGTTAGATCGCTCACAAACTTCCAATGACATACACACAGACGACAGACATCGGGAAATGGGAAAATCAACTAAAAACTCGATCTCGCAAGATTACAATACTTCCTTATAATACAGGTACAAAGAAAGTAATTAACTGATAAAGTTGTGAGATACATACTTTTTCTTTTGATATGGTTCAGTATCCTCAAAATGTATCAAAGGAAAAATAATATATAACAGAATCATAGAGAGAAATTTAAACTAGTGTGGATTTAGTGATGTAGCACTCAGACTGAGGTTGGATCTCTGTGGCTTCTCCTAATTATATTAAAGAAATAACTTGCTCAGCAGAAGTTGAATTAAATCTGGATTCAGCCTATTAGGATATTTTGTAGGAATTTACATGGATTACAGGATTTTATTTCAACAAATTCGATGGGAAAAAGTTGTCGGTGAATCACCGGCAATGTACTTAACCAGAACGAATTAATCAATTAATTTTTCGCTCGCTTCCAAAACCAGGCGACCGTTTGAGCTAATATTCAATAGTTGACTTACATAGGGGATCTTAAATTCGCATTCTAAATTTTGTGTCGATAAATTCATTACATCGGTTATTATTAGGGTTTCTGAATTGAGCCCCCACCCCTAAACCCCCCCCCCCCCCTCCCCTTCCATTCAGCCGATATTGCTGATTTTACTTCAAATATGAAATTTCATGTCGATATATTATGTAAGTTCTCTCCAGAAGAACAAGTTGCTTGGTAGTGGGTGATCCAATTCAAAAACAACAAAAAAAATAAGTAAAAGTTATTTCGCAAAAAAAAAAAAGATCCGCAGCTTACGCTTCTCTTTTTACTTTCTTATACCTAGAGTGTAAGCAAGTATAATTGTGCGAAAATCCGAGATCGAGTTTTTAACGGATTATCACGTTTCATGGTCCCCTGAATACGTTTTGACCATTTTACATTATTTGATGTTTGTCTAGTTAATTGGATCACACTCTCACTCCTCCCCTTTCTCAGAACCATTTCCTACTGGCATTACTGGCTATAAGAAAGTCACTCTCAAAATTATGCTATACAATGAAACAAAAAGATTCCTCAGACGCTAACTCATTACTTTCATATACACAGTAATGCGAGTATGAAATGAGGAGGGGATGGGGGGAGAGTGGTTGGTATAAGAAAGTCCCGTAATGGCTATATCACACATATTTTTATGTTTAACCAATTTTTAGTGAAGGGTCGAGGAGTATTATTCAATTTCACCAAAAATTACTCTGTACAATGAAACAAAAAAATTTCTGAGACGCTAACTCATTACTTTCATAAACCGATATACATATATGTGGAAACAGAACTGGTTCAGGGTGTTAACAACATCCGTTTGTATTATCTGTTATCAATATTTGGTTCCATATACATATATGTTTTATGTTATCTAAATCTTAATATTATTATTAATTTTATTTATATTTTTTATTTATTTGTTATTTTCCCCGTATTAGTCTAGTGATATTGTTTTATGTAAATTTAGAACTATGTTTTGTTAGGAAATATTTCATGAGTTAGCTAACGGTACAGGCGGGGGACTCCCAAGTTTTAATAGCACCCTTTCACCTGAGATGTATTTCAAGGGTTGCTCTCTGCAAACTAACTTAGTTCATAACTAGACCTGACGATGGTGTAAGGCCGAAACAGGTAGTTATATATATATTTATATCTTTAGTGGAATAGACAATATTTCAAAAATAAGTTTGTTTTATTTATTTGCTACTATGTAAGTCAAATATTGAGTTTTAGCTCAAACAGTCGTTTGGCTTTGAAGAGAGAGAAAAAGTAATCGATTAATTCTCGTTGAGGAAGTACATAACCGGTGATTCAGCGACGATTTTTTTAAAATTTTTTCAGCTGATTATGAGAAAAAATTATTTCAAAGCGTAAACGACGCAAACTATTTTTAATACAAAAATGTCCAAAGGAAGTTCATGAAATTCTATTTATGTTTAGAGAAAGTTCAATTTTTCATAATGAAAAATGATACAACTCAATGAACAGATCTTAATTAATTCCCAGCCCAGAACATGTTTTTGTCAGACACTTGATTGATGTTAAAATGTTATCGTAAAATAACTGAGGAAAAGTGGCATATCTGGAAAAGTTTAAAAAGGAAATTCTACAATAAATAGAAGTTTCGCTGTAATAGCGTAAGTTTGAAAAATATAATTTTGAAAAATGGGGCTGCAAAGAGATCATTTATAATAGTTATTATGAATCATGCCCGGGCTTAACTATGAGGTCATATCGTCTACTACCAGAGAGCTCTTTCATCCTCTGAATGACCTGAGTCTGAGTTTACAGTTGAACCTACATTTAGGTAGGGTCTTTAATATTCAAGGGTCTTCAGACTACCTGACGTCATAAAGGCTCGGGACCATCGCTTAACGTCCCATTCGAAGGACGGCGTACTCAAGCTGTTTTCATCACCAGATATAAAATGTATTCAACGTCGCATCGATTTCAGGTCCATTAGCGATGACTATTGTGCCTACATGTCCTCGTAGAGTTTTGCATCTTTAAGGAAGTGGATATTCGTAGTTGGATATATGGAGTAGTTTTTTCATGTCAGTCGGTAGTTTGTATTTGTCTCTTAATTTGGTGTAGTTTGTGCAGTCAGTATATGTTGTACTGTGAGCTCTGTGTAGTCTTGGTTGCAGGAGCATGTCGGCTGTTCAAGTCCAAGAAGTAGATAGGAATGTGTCAGTTTCGTATGTCTTAGTCTTGTGATGATGGCGCACCCTCTTTTAAAACTGAAAAAAAAAAAAAAAAAAAAAAAAAAAAAAAAAAAGTCTTGTGATGATCATCGTGTCTCGTCTGTTCATGTTGCTTGGAGGTTTCCATGGCTTGTTTTATTCTTTTATTCTTCGGAGTTTGTTATCTTCCTAGTGGTCAATTTTTGGGTAATGGTTAGTAGACCACTGCTCAACTTTAAGGGTTTGATTTTGCAATGAAAATATGAGACGATCTCAGAAATAGAGTAGTAGTTCAGTAGAAATGTTTTGAGCAATATATGGCCTATTCACGTAAGTACTCTGATTATAGTTATTGACTCAATTGAGACATTTTGGTCTGGGTATCTCTTCGTTATAGTATACACAATGGTATTTCATTATTCAAGTAGATCTGTGAAAACTCTATAATAAATCAGTTATCCTATCTTCCCAATCATTTGGAAAGGGAGCATCTGACAGACAAACAACGAGTTGTTCAACTGTTACCGCATCACCATCATACATACCCCAACCCCACACTATCACCCACATTATTATACTCAATTTGATACAGTATCTTTATATATAAAATTGAAATGGGGTAGCTATATGTACACATAGTATTTCTGGATTATATTCAAGATACACATGATATCAAAATTACAGAAAAAAAAGCTATTGAATCAATTTGAAAGACATTACATTTCCATTGTAAACATTTGTGGATCTACTTATTTTTTCCCTTAAGTTAGAAATAACCGAGATGAATAACTTATTTGAGTGGCGAGATAGTAAAGTAGGTGGAGGTACACCAGCCTCATATACAGGTATATATAATATATATATCTTATATATAATCTATATGTTAAAATTTATTTTTATTATTATACCTACCTATTGTAGATATAATAATAAGTAGATAATATTTTCGATTTTAACATATTATATTATATATTTTTTTTCAAAAGTTAAAAAAAAGAAAAATGTAAAACATGCTTTTATGCTCAAATGTGTGTATGCAGTATAACATTGTGTGCAGATAACCACTAGTGTGAGATGTTGTTCCTATAGGATCTTGGACATGTACGATTTCATGTCGGTATATTCATTCTATACTATAGGGATTTATCGTGTTCATAACCACACAGTTTTTTTTTTTTTTTTTTTTTTAATCACGGGAGGGGGTAAATATAAAATATATGAACAATATCGAATTTCTGACCGATTACCTAACTTCCCTACACTTTGCATCATCTGTCCTTGTACATCTGAAAATACGAACCTTTTTTTCAAAATAATAAGAATTACAGGAAAACAAAGGTAGCCGAATTGAAGCTGGGCTGAATCATCAATCATCAATCAGGCCCTCCTCCAAAAATCCACCTTTTTTTTTTTAGCTGATTTTTGTTTCAGTTTGAACATGCTATTAGCAATTTTCAGAGGTAACTTTTTGCTGAATGGACATTGTCCAACCTCCCCCGCACCCCAACAGTCTCTTATATTTAAACAATTTTCAATGTGAAATTCCGTATTGTATGAATATAATCTTCAAAGTTGCTTGTTATTCACATTGTAAATTAAAAAAATCGGTGAATCACCGGCTATGTACTTCCCTAGCACGAATTAATCAATTACGTTGTCGTTATCCATCCAAAGTTAATTGACCGTGTGAACTATAATTCAATATTTGACTTATATAGTGGCTTCAGAATCCGCATATTAAATTGTGTGTCAATACATTCACTACCTCAGTAGTTAATAGGGTGAGTCGAGCCCTTCTTCTCTGATCCCTCCCTTCCCTTCGGCCGATTTTGCTGAACCATAATGGATGCAGGGCAAAAAAAAAAAAAAATACATTGTGGCAGGTGGAAGACGAAGAAGAGACCTAAACCCTCTTCAAGTTGCCGAATATTCATTTGAGACGGTTAAGAGGTTTGTCTACCTGGGCTCATATATAGACCGGGCCAATGATGTGGGCGCAGAGGTGAGCCGGCAGATACTGGTGGCCAGCCGGAGTTACTATGGCCTCCAGTCAAAATTTAAATCCCGGTTGCTCCCCAGGGACACGAAGGTGCTGCTGTACAAGACGCTTGTGAGGCCAGTGCTGACATAAGGGTCGGAGACATGAACTCTCACCGTGGCGGAAAGTAGATGTCTTGACACCTTCGAGAGGAGAATACTCCGCAGGATCTTCGGTCCCACCCAGGAGGAGGGCGTCTGGCGCATCCGATACAACCAGGAGTTGCACTCTACACATAGCGAAAAGTGTCGCACTGGATTAGAGTTGCCAGACTCCGTTGGGCTGGACATGTAAAACGGATGGACGTGGACCTTATACCCAGGAAATTCGTTAATGTGACACCGGAGGATAGGAGAAGAGTGGGACGACCCAGAAGAAGATGGCTGGAGACCGTGAACAGAGTCGCAAGACGGTTTGATGCGGTGGGCTGGTGGAGACTGGCCCAGGACAGAGCTGCATGGGGACATTTCCTGGAGGAGGCCAAAGCTCTTGACGGGCTGTAGCGCCTATAATGATGATGATGATCTTCATTCATTATGTCAGCCGTTTTGGGGATTTTTGAGTTGAGCCCCCTCAGATCTCTCCCTCTCCTTCTGCTGATTCCGCTAAAAATTGATATGTGTCGTCCTTATAAAACTTAGAATTTACATTTGAAATTTCGTGTGAATTCATTCATTCTATCGGGAGTTATCTTGTTCACACACTCACAGACAGACTTTTGTTTTCACTTTTTGAATTAAGAGGTCCGAAAACATGAAATTCCGTTGAAAACTCCGCATCGAATTTTAACTGATTACATAACTTCCCCTATACCTCGTATAGCTGGGGAAGTAAAAATGTTGACAGTAAATATCATCAAATTTACTTATGGATAGCCCGATCATAAATACAGCCAGTGTGGACTCGGGGGATTCTGTTGGTAAATTATTTAGCATCATTTTTTTTACTGTATTTTGAATTTACAACAATGTTAGTTGTTCGAAACGTCTGCAGAAGATTAAGAGATAATCATTTTATAAAAAATATTCAATCTCAAATATGGCAAGATATGGGTATTATACTTATTTGGGCCTTAAAATTGTTGGCACTGAACACATTATTACCCGATTAACAGTATAAAATATATGGGAATACTTTTGGTATTGCTATCATCTTCAGCCACGAGTTACATGATTAAATACAGTATTTGTTAAGTCGTGGCTGAAGATGGTAGCAATACCGAAAGTACTCCCATATATATGTTTTGTGAAATAGATAATATTTTTAAAAAACATTCGTTTTTCTTTATATTTTTTATCAAGTGTTCCACAATATCTCTGCGGAAATGTTAAGTATCATATGACTAACAGTTTACCGAGAGTAATGTTTTAACACTTTGTTGTAAAGAAAAAAAAAATCGTCGGCGAATCACCTGCTATGTACTTCCCCAGTAAGAATTAATAAATTGTTTACGCTCTCCCTTCATTGCTTATTTACTTATAATTTTATTGCTGATATCTTGTTGTTTTCACATGACAGTATAGTTCGTAATTGAGCTGTTGTCAATAAATAAAAAAAAAAAAAAAAAATTTATTGGGTCCCATTCTGCATGTTTGTCTTTTTTAAAGTCCTTTTTACCCCCGCTACGAGGTATAGAGGAATTTATGTAAACGTCAGAAAGTCAATGTTGTTTTCATCGGAATTTCATTATATTGACACAAAATCTTATAAATATTAATACACCTATTGATTTTTAGCCAAATCAGCCAAAGAGGAAGGGGGGATTCAGAGAGAGGGCTCAACTCTCCTTTTTCTATCTCCGTCTGCCTCTCATCGTGGAGTGAGCCTCTATCCACCTCTGCCACAGCTGTCTGTCCGTGACCAGGTCGCGCATCTCTGCCATGGTCTTCCCTCTTTGCTGACCGATCCTCTTAGTCCATATGCATTAGTATATACCCCTCGGGCGTTTCCCTGTCCGCCTGGCCTCCATAAATTTTCATGGTTCTTGGTCTTCATTCGTTCTGGTCGCATGGCCGAACCAGCTGAGCTGCCTCTTCTCCATGGAGTGCTTCAAACTGTGTATTCCTAACTCTTCCCTCCGGGTCTTGCCGATGATTTTGCGTAGAAATCGCACAGGCTCAGGATCATGACTTAACGTCCTCATGGTTTTTTCACCTCCCAGTTAAAAAACCTAACTAAAAAACCTAAAAGGCCCTTGACCAGATTTCGAACTCGCGATCATGAGCTAGGCTAGCACGCTACCTAATCCGTGGGCCCTTGAATTATTTTTTCAATATTATCCTCAATTTTATTTTTATTAATTTATATAACACACCAGAACATTCTAGAATCTTATATATAACTTATAATTACTATAACTTTCCAGCATGTTTCTCGAAATTGCAAGAAGTTTCTGGAAAAATCCAATAGAACATCATAGAGACCATCGAAAAATCCAGAATCTACATAGTTTCCAGAAAAATCCAGTAAATCATCCACAATTCGAATCGAACTTTCAAGAAACTCATAGAAAGCTATAGAACGTTTTGAATAATTACAATTTTGATAAAATTATTGATGATTTCAGTAATTTCTTCATCATCACGTGCATCTTCTGTTGTATAGACATTTAAACATGATGTAGATTTTGAAATAAATGTGAACAATTTTGTCATTTGTTAAATCCTTGTTTTTTCTTTTCTCCCTTTTTCCAATTTATCGCTGTTTAATTTTTTTGATCAAACTGGGGCCTCGAGGCGGCTGCCTCACTTGCATCAGGAATAAATAGGCATAGGATATATATTATAAACAAAGAACAATCCATGATATACCATTCTTCAAAATTTAAATACGTTCTAGACATAACCAGAACTTCTACAATGGATAACGATCTAAAACAATCCTTAGGATGAATAATAACATTAAAATTAAAAACATCAAGCAAACTACTTTTAAACACAAAACAATCGAAACAAGTTATTTGAATAAAAATACACCGATTTTGGGCGATTCTAGATAGAATTGTTCTGTAACATTATCATTTTAAAAAGAAATTCGAGAATTGTTTAAAAAAAATAAATATCAAGGCTTAGGAACAATAAAAACGTTCGGACAAATTATTCTTCAATCATACATAATTTATCTGGGAAATAGAACATTAGTAATTAGTCTCAAATGGAGTAATTAAATAGATATTGGTTCTAAGCCATCGATATATAAGGGTACTTACCGAGGCTCTAACAGCTGCCAAATTGAGTTGTGCCGTTTTCAGTTCGTACCTTTTCATCGAAATGTCTTCCTGAATTTCATTCGCCTTATTGAATAGTGAAGACTCAATACTCCTGAAAAAAGTAAAAGTCTGTCTTAATAAATAGGTTTACAAATTCTCCTCGGATTATGAATGAAGTCTTCGGCTTATGAATCATACTAAATTTTATCACATTCATAACATCGGTAGTTAATTTAATTTATGGGTTAAACCTCGCCCTAATTCTTTTCCCTTTGGCCGATTTAGCTGAAAATCAATAGGTGTCGTCCTTAGAGGGTTCTAGGAACTTTTTCTTCTCGACATTCATTCTATCGGGAGTAATCGTGTTCACAGACAAGACAGGAAATATTACATCCGCAGCTATACAAAGTAATGCTCTGGGCTGCTTAGCCAGGGCTACTTGGGGCCTCGGCTACCCTGCGTGTAGCACAATCTACACGGGGGTTTTCGAGGCAGTTGCAAGATACGCGGCGGCTGGGTGGTGGCAACGCGCGATTCTTCTGTCTCAGGGTCAAGATGTGGATGGGCCCTTGGGCGCGGCATGGGACATTGTCCAGGAGTGGATAATAACCAAATGACAACGGAGCTGGACGGATTCTTCGGATGGCCGGACGATGCACGCCTTCTTCCCGGATGTGCGGGCACGACTCGCTTCGACATGGGTCCAGCCGGACCATTGGATGTCCTAGATACTATCTGGTCACGGCGACTTCAACGCCAAGCTTTTCTTTTTCAAAAGAAAAGACAGAATTTATTAACTTTTCGCTACCCCCAAAACCAGTCGAACGTTTGCGCTAATATTCAACAGTTGACTTCCATAAGGGCTCCAAAATCCTCATACTAAATTTTGTGTCGATAAATTCATTACATCGGCAGTTATTAAGGTTTTCGAATTGAACCTCCTCCCCTAAACCCCCTCTTTCCTTCGGCCGATATAGCTGAAATTTGACAATTATGTTCTCATTGCGACAACAACATAAAATCGCATCGAAATGTTGACCGATTACATAACTTCCCTTATACTTCGTATAGCTGGTGAAGTAAAATATTCTGTCAGAACATCATAACTCTCGATAGAGTATCGACGTCATAATATATTGATTTTTCTGAGAAATCGACCAAAATGAAGGGGGAGGGGGTAAGGGGCTTAACACAAAAACTTCAATAACTGCCAATAAAATGAATATATTGAGTTTTAGCCAGAACGGTCCATTGGCTTTGGAGGGAGAGCAAAAACGTAATTGACTAATTCGTGCTGGGGAAGTACAAAGCCTGATTGATTCGCCATTTTTTTTTTGTCCCAATGAGAGAAATACTTCAATGATTAATCGAATTGGCACTGACTCAGAAAATTGTTAATAATTTCAGGTTAGGTTAGGTTAGGTTTTATGACTCATGCCCGGCTTTAGCGACGAGGACATATCGCCTACTACCAGAGCGCTCTTTCGTCACTCTGGTGGACATAAGCCCGACTCTACTGTGGGAGTCCTAAATTTTGCCTACCCTAAATTTTTATTCACCTAGGGCAGGGGTTTGTAACGAGTACCTGACATCGTATACAGGCTAGGGACCATCGCTTAATGTCCCATCCGAAGGACGGCGTGCTTAAGTTTAATTTACCTCCCAGATAAAATAAACTAAGAGCCTCAGTCGGGTTTCGAACCCACGTTCTTGAGCTCAGAAGTCAACCACGCAAACCACTGAGCTACCGGCGCCCTTGCTAATAATTTCATGATTCTTTTGCCTGTCCTCTGGTTGTGACTTATGTCAGTTGCATGGAATGCTTTACTTTTATACTTCCTCAGATATACGAAGTATAGGGGAAGTTATGTAATCGATCAAAAATTCGATACAGAATTTTCAACGGAATTTCATGTTTTCCGACGTCTAGATTAAACTTTCGTGTCGATACATTCATTCTATCGGGAGTTATTGTGTTCACAGACACACAGAGACATACATTTTTTTTTTTCATATATAAAGGTCGGAAAATATGAAATTTCTGACTGATTACATAACTTCCCCTATGTATGTATAGGAGGCAGTGGCTTGTGTTTTTAACAAAAAAAGATCATATGAGATTTTGAATTAAAAAAATAATTAATAGGTATTTTTAGAAGAGTTGGATTTTGAAAATAGTACAATTGTAATGAAATAAAAGTTATTTGTTTTATATTTGTATAAATAAAATAATCAACAATTGGTGACCTCGACGTGATCTGTGTAAATAACGAAGTCACGAAGTGAAATTTGAGCAAGTGATACCTGAAAAGAAGGGGAGATTCAATTAAAAAACCCTAATAACTTAACTACCATTGCAATGAATGTATCAATATGAAATTTCATATTTCTAAACCCAATAACAGAACCTTTCAAATTTGAGCAAATAGCGACTGAAAGGAAGGGGATATTCAATTCAAAAATCCTAATAACTGCCGTTGCAATGAATGTATCAACATGAAATTTCATATTTCAAAACCCAATAACAGAACCTTTCAAATTTGAGCAAATAGCGACTGAAAGGAAGGGGAGATTCAATTCAAAAATCTAAATAAATGCTATGATATAATAATAAATGTTATGAATTTATCGACACAAAATTTAATATGAGGATTCAGGAGCCTCCGTGTAATACAACTATTAAATATTAGCGCAAAAGGTCATCTGGTTTGGAGGGAGAGCGAAAAATTAATTGATTAACTGAGGAGTGATTCACCTACTTTTTTTTATAACATAACTTTCCCTATACTTCATATAACGACGGAGGTAATATAGTTTCAGTCAAGAAATACACAAATGTTTTTACACTTCCAGTCGTTGAATACAATGGCTACCTCAATATCATTTATTATGAACAACATATAACCAGTCTTTCTCTGCTTTTCCCCATAATCAAATCCTCTGGAAAGGATATTTACTTAAACATTTGATTCGTACTCAACCAAAGTGGATAGTGAAAGACAAGTGGATGGATAATTGAACACGAGAGCACTCCACTCAACCTATATTCTCTAAGACTTCTCCAATGTTTTATTTCTCAAACGAGTGGAGGAGCTTTTAGTATTTATAGTAATAGTAGACTTAGTATTGGCAAAATTTTGCCAAGTAAATGTAAATCAAATATGTAAGAAAATGCCTGAAAATCAATAGGTTTCAAAAGAGATCGAAGAGATAGAATTTATATATGAAACTAGCAGTAATACCCGGCGTTGCCCGGGGAACTTTGACTTTTCTCCCAATATCTCCTATAAGGCTATTCAGTTCCTCGACAGTACATTCATGATGTTATAATTTTCAATTATTCATACGGAATAAGGCTTATAGTCCTTCAACTGTAGTAACGCTAGCTTTGGAACTAAAACTAATTTATTCAAAAAGATTTCTCATTAATCGTTGCAATGGTTTTCGAGTTACAAAGATTGCGTGAGTGGATGCTGGGATAGACCAGGGGTTGATTAAAAAATAGACCTTAACCTTCCGGTAGATAAAACTTATCTATTCAAAAAGATTCCTCATTAATCATTGCAGTGGTTTTTGAGTTACAAAGATTGCGTGGGTGGATGCTGGGATGGACCAGATATTGAGGTACTAATACGCCTATAACCTTCCACAGACGATGACGAACAAATTTAAAAAAAAACTAATCAAATCCATCAAGCCGTTCGTGAGTTATAGCGGTACAACGCACAGACATTTTCAGCTTTATATATATGATGTGTCGATACATTCATTCTATCGAGTTATCGTGTTCACAGATCCACTCACATATTATTATTATTTTTTTCATATTTGGAATCTACCGCCATCTTAGCTGCTGCTGAACTTCACATACATGCCTCATTTACACTACAACACCATTTCACACTAATTGAAAACTGGTGCAACACATGAAAAATAAAACAATACAGATAAATCACAGCACATCCCATTTACACTTCGACGAGTAACATGCCCTGTAAAAAAATACTTAGATTAATAAAAACGACAGAGCATAATACTGTGATGGTTGATTATGAAAGAGAGGGGAGGATGCCCAGACAAGGTTTAGAATAAAATTAATTTTATATAGTAGGGGCTGAAAAGTGTCGGGAGAAAGAAGAAAAAATGAAAAACATAATAAAATAAGATAAAATAAAAAAATAAATAAATCTTTGATGAATAATATATATAGGTACGTTTTTTCATGTTATTATTTTTTATATCTATATATTATTAATTTATATTTATTTCATTTTACGAAATACTAATACTATTTCTCATTGTCCCTTCACTATACTCTGTATGTATTTATTCTTAGGGGACCTCGGTCCCAGAATAATAAAATTTCTTTTCATTTTTTCATGCTCTCCCGTTTTCATCTACTACAAACCCCTCCCTCAAACTAATACTGTACGATACCTAGGACTGACAATAGATCGGAGACTGACGTGAAACCCTCATACATGTAACACACTGAACCATCGACTCAAAATACTCTACTTCTAAATCGACGATCAAAATTAGACAAAACACAAAAAAAAAGAACTGTTACACTTTCTTACTGAGTCCATTATGGACATACGGATCACAGATATACGGTTCAGCAAAAACATCCAGCGTTTCAATCAAAAACCCTCAGACTGATAACACAGTGCCCCTCGATACATAAACAACAGAACACTTCATAACGATCTCATGATACACACAATACCCGAAACAATACAAACTACTTACATACGGTTTTTTAGCAAACTTTACACAAATACAAACCTATAAATACGTACATTATCATCTCAACACTTAACAAATAACACCCCAGAAGGTTGAAGTGAAGGTGGAACCGTGAATTATTGCCACCTTGAATTATATTCGTTATTAATATTTTTCAACATTATTTTCTTTTACTTTTATTACCACTCTTAGTATCCATCCATCAAAATTGTCTTTCAATTTATTTTTATTTATTTATTATTTTTTTTTTGTCTTTAAATTAAGATAAATTTTCGTCCCGGGGACCTCTACCACTGGGTGGCCTTCCTCTCACTCGATGCTGGATGTTGCACCCCAGCACAGTTGTATCTTTGTGAATAAAAGACAAAAAAAAATATATATATATATATATTTGGAATCGGGAGGTCGGAAAACATAAAAATTTCCATCAATTGACCGATTACATAACTTACCCTATACTTCGTATTACAGTGAAAGTAAAGAAAGGTGTACCTTTGCTGTATTCGTAGCATGGTGGATAGTGAGTCTTGAAGATGCTGGATTTGTAATTGGAGTTGGTTCGCTTCGTCGCAGAGTCCTTCGTACCGTTGAGAGATCTGCAAGGAAGCTAGACGATCATTGACCAGCGTGTCCGCAAACTGCGTTGATGGAGGTTCCTGGAACAAAAAGTATTTTTTATAGATATATGTAGGATAGCACGATGAAATAATTTAGTACACTTTTACCTCCTACAGTTAGTTATTATGACTCATGCCCGGGCTTTAACAACGAGATCATATCGCCTACTACCAGAGCGCTCTTTCTTCATTCTGGTGGACAGAGTCCGACTCTACTGTAGGAGTCCTAAATTTTGTCTACCATAAATTTTTATTCACCTAGGGCAGGGAACTTTAACGAGTACCTGATGTCGGCGTGTTTAAGTTTATTTGCTAAAATAAACTAAGAGACCTCTTGGTATATCCCTTTTGTCACTTTACCTCCTTTCTCTTATTTGAAATAATACTAAAAAAAAAACAAAAAAAAAAAATAAAATAGTGTGTGCCTTGGAACACACTCCAGAAGTAAAACTTCTTTCGCTATTTTTATGTGTATGGTATTTCTCAATTAACTCAACATTTTAGGTGCAAACTATTTTATTTATTGGCTTATTTTATTTTTATTCATATGTTAAATCAACATTATTTTCGTTGTTAGGAACATCAGAAATCACTACCTTTGATTGCAATTTATAAACACGAGACGGTACGGTAGGAATGACCAAGATATTTCAGCTACAGACAAAGGGCCCCTCCATCTTTGTACATAAAATTTAAAAAATGTATATGGTTGAAGTAAATAAAATCATGTGGAACAAAAGGGACATTACAAACTTCTACTTAGATTAGGGGATGAAGTTACTTAACTGGCAATGAAAGTCACAACTTTATTATCTTAAGCAATGGAGTTATCTTCAGTTGACTGGAATAAAGTAAGTTCTCTCCAGAAGAACAAGTTGCTTGGTAGTGGGTGATCCAATTCAAAAACAACAAAAAAAATATGTAAAAGTTATTTCGAAAAAAAAAAGATCCGCGGCTTAAGCTTGTCTTTTACTTTCTTTACTTTCTTATACCTAGAGTATAAGGAAGTATAATTGTGCGAAAATTCGAGATCGAAGTTTCAACGGATTATCACGTTTCATGGTCATCTGAAAACGTTTTGACCATTTTACGATGATGTTTGTCTAGTTAATTAGATCAGATAGTATTTAACAGTACAAATAAAAAGTGCAGACTCTGAGTATAATGGGTGCTTTTTCCATAAGAGATACATTTATCTTCAATTTCGTATCATATATACGATTGTTTAAGACCTCTTAAGTTTTTATTTTTATGTAGGTATTTCAATAATTACCATCTTATAGCCCTTTTTGGTGTCATTTATTCTTTTTCTTTATTTTACTTCTTCATTTCCATACAACAATATTTCGTCCTACCAGGACATTTTCAAGTACATTACTGAAAAAATATTACATTCACAATATCGTTCACAATCTAAACAAGCTAGCCATATTGTAAAGTTATTTTGTTTCTTTTACTTACATTTTTATTTGTTTTCATTACATACATGTTAAAACTCCTTTTTTTTTCCTTATAATATATTCTAATATATCGTGTCATTTTTTAAAAATCTTTTAATTCTATGAAGTTACCCTAATTATATGTATAACATACCTATTTTTATCTATTCATTGGTGGTAATTTGTTGCATTGTTTTTTTCTTTAGTTTCCATTTTTTGATAACCCTAGAGGTTATTGTT
Organism: Aradus depressus; assembly: GCA_963662175.1. Taxonomy (NCBI): domain Eukaryota; kingdom Metazoa; phylum Arthropoda; class Insecta; order Hemiptera; family Aradidae; genus Aradus; species Aradus depressus. The sequence goes on along the minus strand of OY759220.1, from coordinate 19,097,043 downwards.
TATCGATTCTTTCAAATTATAATCTTCTAACTCTTTCGATTTTAATTTTTTTTTGCTTTTACGTTTTATATATCCATTGTTAAACTTATAGTTTTTTTGACTATGTGTCACATTAATTATTTAAAAGGAGTTTCATTAAAAAAGTTGTTTTAACATGTATGTAATGAAAACAAATAAAAATGTAAGTAAAAGAAACAAAATAACTTTACAATATGGCTAGCTTGTTTAGATTGTGAACGATATTGTGAATGTAATATTTTTTCAGTGATGTACTTGAAAATGTCCTGGTAGGACGAAATATTGTTGTTGTATGGAAATGAAGAAGTAAAATAAAGAAAAAGAATAAATGAGACAAAAAAGGGCTATAAGATGGTAATTATTGAAATACCTACATAAAAATAAGAGATAAATTTATTTATTCCATAACGATTAACAATAGTAGATATTGGCGTATTTAAAAAAAACTTTATTCACAATAAAAAAAACTACATGTATATAAATTAAAATGAAATTATTTATTTTTTCCCCCCTCCACTTGGCTTGATGATCCGTGCATATTGGCCATACAATTAAAAATTCGTTTAATAATAATAATTATTATTATTATTTTATCCCGGCCGATAAGAGCCAAGAAGAACCAGAGGGACACAGTCCAGGCCCCCCAGGGACCAAGTGAGCCATCCGAAGAGGCTTGGAGACGGCACCACTGGATCACTCTATAAACTTTGCAATGAATAATTTGATATATATATATATATATATATATATTTTTATGTTTATAGGAATTGTTATTTTAAAATTTGGAAAGAAAGAAAAAATGTATTGTCATTTTTATGGCTACTAAACTTACAATTACTAAACTAAACGAAATTATGTTAACATTATTTATAATATTTTTCCTTTTGTTAAAATGTTCTTCATTACACATCGACACTTAAGGAGTACCTGACATTTTTTTTTACTTTGGCCAAATGGATTAACAAAATTCGAAATGTAAGTATATTCTACGAATAAGATTTATAATCTACATTAAAATGTTCTGTACTTATTGAATTATCAGCTGGCAGCTTAGCAATGTATTTATTTATTTTTCTGTGGCCTCATGTACGATGCATATTAACCATGACTCTTAAACGGTGTTACTTAGTTATTTATGACATCCTGGCCCCGGGAGGGAGTTCTATCTATGATATAAAACTTACTCCCAGACGGGATTCGAACCCGCAAACCATGGTGAGACCATGTAACCAAAGCCCTGCGCTCTAGCCCGCACGGCCACCATGGCTCCCATAAAATAGCATATCAAAAGTTAGCAATATAGTTCGGTTATATTTCTAGTTAGTTATTATGACTCATGCCCGGGCTTTAACTACGAGCTCATATCGCCTACTACCAGAGCGCTCTTTCGTCACTCTGGTGGACATGAGCCTGACTCTACTGTGGAAGTCCTAAATTTTGCCTACCCTAAATTTTTATTCACCTAGGGTAGGGGTCTTTAATGAGTACATGACGTCGTACAGGATCGGGACCATCGCTTAACGTCCCATCCGAAGGACGACATGCTTACGTTTTAGGTTATATTTGTCCGCTTCTGCGATAACCATCGTTGTTTGCATACAATCGCTATATTTTCAAAACTGATATGATACATTTTGGAATCAGGCCAGACAATCCCTAGACAATGGTCGTCTGGGGATATTGTCGGGATGGGACATTGACCCCATTGGCGGCACTGACCCTCCCACAAAACTAGTAAGAATTATCACCAATCCTATTTTTTTGATATATTTCAAATGAACTTCATAATAATAATGATAATCTAATAATTTACAGTTATTAGGTACAGTAGAACTTCGATCATCCGGGGTAATGGGGGGGGGGGGGGAGGGGGGGGGGGGGAGAGAGATCTCACGGATAAATGAAACGAATTACATATGTGTGTACAATATTATATACATACGTGTGTACATTGTCATGTTATAACGTTATCAGGGCTTGAAATATGAAGTAATCCTTTGTTTTTTGAGGTTTGAAATGATTTTTCTTAAATATATAATTGACAACCTGTGATTTTCCTTACTTCAGTTCAAGTTTGAAGAATTCATATCAAATCATTCTTAGAACCTCTTATTGAAGTTGCAGCTGCATTTTTTTTCTCGGAAGTACTTAGCTGAGGGTCTCTGTCTCTATTCTCTACTCTGTAACTAAGTTGCTAGGAACCTATACTTACTGCTTACACACCACGGTTAATTGCAAATACGGATAATCGAGACACGGTTAACCGAGGTTCTACTGTAACTTTATATAGGTACATATAATTTACAAACGAAAAAAGACAAATGCATACTTATCGCAAACGTATTTCTAAAGTGACACAAGTCTGTATTTTCAGTTATCACCATGATAAGAATTGGGAAAACATCCTCTATCAAATATCAAAAGTGTACCAACTTAGCTTCAAATCCCGCCCGCCAGAGAGCACTTGTGTCGCTCTTCATGTTTAGAAGCTCTCCCCAAGAGTGACATATTATCAGTTGAGTTTCGAATCTTGTGGTGTATGAGTATTATAAACATAGTTGAAAACTGTGTTTATATATATTTTGGAAAAAATATTAGTTGTGTAATTGGTTTTTTGTAAAGCTCATTAACAGTTTTTCGCAATTTTCTCAAAACGTTAATTTTGACTTGTATCACTTTAGAAATACGTATGCGATATTTATTTTATCTCTGTGAATAAAATAAAGAATAACAAGAATTAAGCTTCAATATATAACAAGAAATAATATATAATAAAATCTTTAATTCTAAGCAACAATTTGATGAAATAAATAAATAGGACATACGAGTATTTTATGAGAGAAAAAAGAAATATACTTATATATGAGGAGTTTGGAGCCAGAGCGGACCTTTTTTCGGAAAATGAGTTATTACCATCCTGATGTTGGCATAGGTTCCCTTTTTTCAAAACCAGTGTGGATCACTTAGTTTCTTCACTTCAGTGATAGATAGCAGCACTTTAAGTTTAGTCCACAAATATTTTGTGCATATATTTTCAAAGTCACAATGGATCATACGGCCTTCAAAAATTTTATAGAACACAAAAAGGGATCACTCATTCAATACTATTCTAAAATTTCAAATATAAATAAATATTTGGGGCCCATTTATGGAGATAAACAAAATGTACTCAATTTTCAATTGCCATTTTCTTCCTGTTCAGTTTAAACCAGTTGGTCTGCTCTGGCTCCAAACTCCCACAGTAGATGTCCACCAGAGTGACGAAAGAGCGCCCTGGTAGTAGGCGATATGACCTCGTAGTTAAAGCCCGGGCATGATTCATAAAACCTAACCTAACCTAATAATAGACAAGTAGTAATAATAAATAAAGAGAAACTAAAATATGTAGTACTAATAACAATAATTATAATTTGAAAAGAAATAATATATTTTATGTATTATTGTGTACATTTACTTTCCTTTTTTGACCTCTGCGACAGTAAATATGTAAAATTATTTTTCAATTTGACAATTTATTTGGTTGTTTGTTGGATTTATATTAATTTTGTATATCAGTTATATATAAATGAATAAAACAAACTTATTTTTGAAATATGGTCTATTCCACTAAAGATATAAATATATACCGGTTTCGGCTTTATACCATCGTCAGGTCTAGTTAAGAACTAAACCAAAACTAAATCTTTAGTTCATAACTATACCTGACGATGGTATAAAGCCGAAACCGGTAATTATATATATATTTATATCTTTAGTGGAATAGACAATATTTCAAAAATAAGTTTGTTTTATTCATTTATTACAAGTTTCCACAATATGTCCGCGTTCCTCAACTCAGTTATATATATTTTGTGTATATCATTAGATTTGAATGAATATGTAAGCATTTATTTGTATGTATTCTTAGGGCTATTTGCTATGTCTAGTATCCACACTTTATGAATGATAAGCTTGTTTTATTTTCTATTATTTATTATGTTTCTCTGTACCGTGATGCATTAAGATTTTTGTTACTTCTGTATATTTATATTTTATATGCATTCATAGATGTGCCACAATGATATTTTCAATGACTTCAATAATTCTCATGATCTTATGGAATGATTCGGCTGTGGGATGTAATGAGCTAAAGAAAAAAAAAAAAAAAGAAGTTGACGGTGAAACACCGATAATGTACTTCCCCAGTGCGAATTAATCAAATAAGTTTTCGCTCTCCCTCCAAAATCAATCGATATTCGCTGATCGTACATTTCATCATATATTTAAATTATTATTCGAGTCACACCTGTTCAAGAAATGAAAATCCATGATTTAGAGGAGAGAGTGGGATCTGAGGTGAAGACTAATCAGACTCGACATTTTGGAGGGCAGGCAATGCCATGGGGTTTTGGGGTACATGTTTTATTTATGTCACCAAGGAGGATGGAAGAAACCTTCTTCTTTAATCATCTAATTCCTATTCCAATATCTACGTGAGAACGGTTTCCAAGAGAAAAAATTCGTCGGTCCATAGTCGACTTAAATCGGGACTCCTAAAACCTCATACTAAATGTTGTGTTGAATTCATTTTAATCGGCAGTTATCTGCCACGAAGACCGACCGGATGACATCCACCACTTCTTCATGGAGTGTCCAGCCTTCAGACAATTAAGAAAAAAGTACCTGGTAGAAGCACTAAGGAGCCCGCAACCTCACCCTTTTCAATATTACAAACAACCAAAACCTCAATAATATCCATACTATACATATATATATATAAAACCTCTATAAGTCGAACATCAAGGGAGACGCCAAAAAAATCGAGTTATAGAGTTTTCGACTTATGGAGGATTTCGACAGACGGATTTTGATTCGACTTGTAGAGGTTAAGATTCATTCTAACTAATTTTGAGTTAGAGAGGTGAAATAAATAAAAATTCAAGTTACAGAGGTACTAAACATATTTATATTTATTATATATTAACATTATTTCAAAACATCCTTAAAATAAAAAATACGTAGTATATGTAGGTATTGAAAAAAGTCAGTAATTTTTTTTTGCTTTAGATAATTGGAAATCCTATTTATTGTATACTCCTAAATTGTTTTCTAAGAAACAATAGTGTACATTTTCGGCAAATTCTTAAAGTCGGTATCTTATTTTTCTTCGAGCGATAGAGGTAATAAGTTTCAAATAATCGAGTTGTAAAGGTTGTAAAATAAAACATTGCTATGTTCGAGATAAAGGGGTCCAATTTATTTTTTCGAGTTACAGAGGGAAAATATGTACCAAAATGGCTTGTAGGGACTCACTGATTATTTCGACTAATAGAGGGTTGAGATTTCGAGTAATGGAGGTTTTGGGGCTTGAAGGGAAAGGAACAAAACTTTTTTTCGAGTTTTGGAATTTTTCGACTTATCGAGGTTCGACTTAAAGAGGTTCTACTGTATATATATCCATAATATAGTAAGGGCGCTAAAAATCAGAGAACATTGCAGTATTTAATAAAACACCATTTCACTAGAATTTTTTCCACTATTTTTTCTCATTTGTTAATTAACAGTTAGGTTCTATTACTTTGTACTTTTTTATCATGATTATTTTCTATTGTCATTTATTTACTTTTTTGTAACTGAATAATGTATATATCAGGCCGAACCCTGAGCCTAAAAGATGTATTTCCTAAAGGCTAATAAAGAATTGAAATTGAAATTGAATAATCGGCAGTTATTAGGGTTAGAGATTTTTTCGCCAGAGATCTTGTGGAAGTTCATTGTAAATACTACTGAATAAAACACTAAGAACGAGTCAAAAATTCCACTATATTTATATAAAAGACACAATATATTTCGCTGCTTAGAGCATTGTCAAGTGTACATGATACAGACTTATGACTGGTGGTAATATTTTGAAAACAGTCAAGATAGAGGGGGGGAGGGGTAGGAGGGGAAGAGTGAGGGAGGGGGACAGAACAGGAGGGGAGGGGGGAACTACCATACAATATCACAATTTAATCAAAATAATAACAAATAATTAAATAATATATATCAATATTAACCTATTACCTATATCACAATTAAAAACTAAAAAACAGACAACTACTAGATCACCGTAAAATGAAATAAAAACATATTGCACCCCTGTAACATTAAATTATTAATAGTGAACAGAGCATAGTAATAGTTAGCCAAGTCTATCTCGGAAGTTTCAAATTGAGGAGGGGGGAATGATTTAAGTCAGTTTGTTCGTTGAGTATTTTGTAATGTGTGTCTTTATTGTATTTGTTGATTTCCATGGCTTCTAGTAGAGATAACTCCCTTCCTTTAGAAGCCAAGTGTAGTATGTTGGGTTTATGTGGGTCTTTGGGTTGATGATGTGTTTCTGTGAGGTGTCTGTAGAAGGTGGAGTTATTGGAGGCTGTCTGAGGTGTTCCTTGTATCTTATGTTAAACGCCCTTCTTGTGTGTCCAATGTATATAGCATTGCAATCATTGCATGGAATACTATATAATCCACTTCTCTCCAGTATGTCTGTATTTCTGTATTGATATTTCTGATTAAATTGTGATATTGTATGGTAGTTCCCCCCCCCCCCCCCCCCCCCCCCCCAAATCTCAATCTTCCCCTCCTACCCGTCCCCCCCCCCTCCTCCCTCCCTCTATCTTGACTGTTTTCAAAATATTACCACCAGTTATGTCTGTATCCTGTACACTTGAATATGCTCTAACCAGCGAAATATGAATATGCTCTAACCAGCGAATTGTGTCTTTTATATTAATATAGTGGAATTTTTGACTCGTTCTAAGTCTTTTATTCAGTAGTAGTTATTAGGGTTTTTGAATTCAGCCCTTTCCCATGCACCCCACTCCCCATCAACCGATATCTCTGAAATTTGACAGGTTATGACCTTATTGGGTTTTATCTTTGTATATGAAATTTCATATCGATACATTCATTACATCGGCAGTTATATTAATCCCCCCTTCCCAAGCTTTGATCCAGTCCCAAATACGATCTTGTCCCATGAATCAACTCCACCCTAGCTTGGTCGTACAGCGGACATTCGAGGACCACATGTTCTGCAGTCTCGATACCGCCGCACGAACAGTTCGGGGTGTTCTTCCTGTGAAAGATGAACAGCTTGGAGTTGAAATCACCATGACCTGATAATATTTGAGACGTCCAGTGATTAGACTGTACCCATGTTGAGTCAAGGCGTACCTGGACGTCCGGGAAGTATGAGGACGTCGTTCGGCCACCCGGGCATCGTGACCAACGTTGTTGCCATTTTTCCACAATCCCATTCTGGAAGATGTCCTTGCAGCGCACTGGTCTGCACTGTCCGCGCATCTCTTCCTCTATGGCTAGGCGTAGTTTAGATTAGCTATTAGCTACCCTTCCCAAGCTGTCGTCTTTAGAGGATTTTGGATTTAGATATAAAATGTCCTGTCAATACGTACATTTTATTGGGAGTTATCATGTTCACAAACACACACACACAAACAGACAGCATTTTTATTATTCATATTTGGAATCTGGAGGTCCAAAACTACGTATCGAAATGTTGACCGATTACGTAACTTCCCCTATATGTACCTGAAATCGTACAGGATCGAGACCATCACTTATCGGCCCATCCGCAGGATGACGTACTCAAAGGTTTTTTTTACCCCCTGAGAGAAAAAAATGTAAACATAGTATATTTATAACAAAAACAGAATGATGTCATACACACATCCTAGGGTAAGGGGTTTCTAACGAGTACCTGACATCGTACAGGCTCGAGACCATCGCTTAACGTTCCATCCGAGAGGACGGCCGGCATGCTTAATTTTATTTTACCTCCCAAATAAAATAAACAAAGGGCCTCGGTCGGGTTTCGAACCCACGATCTTGAGCTCAGAAGGCAAGCACGCATACCACTGAGCTACCGGCGCCCTCGAAAAAATAGTATTTATTGTGTTTACTAATATTAGGAATGCTGTATTCATTAATCTTCTAGTATTTATTTTTTAAACAATGGATGATCGAATAACTTTTTTGCTCATAAAGAATTTTGTTACATTAATGTATTTGATACATGAACATACATAAATACAAACAATACATTTCCAAATAATAAGGACTAAAGTAATATAAAGCAAAGCAGATAACATCAATAATAAAATAATATGAGTGATTGCTTAATACATTTCTTCATACTAAAATATGAACTTCGTATAGCTGGGGAAGATAAAAATGATCGGTAAAACCTGCCGGTGGCCATGTATATCCTCAACACGGATTAATCAATTAAATGTGCGCCCACCCACCAAAACCAATCGACCATATCATAAAAAATCGGGTGCGTGCAACTCCGATGCGTGGCAAAATGAGCGTGACAACGTCTGAGTTGCGAGATAGCGAAAGTGTCAAGAATCAAATATAACAAATCATTTCAATAAAATTTTTGAACCTTGAAACAATTTAAAAACAATATAGAAAGAAAACATTCATAAGCATAACAGTTTTCAAAAAATGAAAATTTGGTTTACAATTTTTATAAAGAGTTTATTCAAAATATTATTTTCAAATTCATAGATCAAATAGTTTTAGAATGGTGAACAATTTTATGAAGTGTTTATTTAAAACAATGCTATTTTCACGTTTATACATCATGTAGGACAATAATATAATTATTACATGTTTTGTGAAGTTCAATTAACAATTCGATTCACATGTGTGATTTTGTCAGCTATTAATTATTGCGATCATATATTCGAAATAATTTTGGTCCCTATAACTGTGAATCGAGACAGGATAGCAACTAGCGGAACGAAGACAGTGTGAAGCGCTCTCTCTCTCTCTCGGCGCATTCGCGATACGTGTGTTACGTGTTATCGAAAATAACATAACGCAGTTTTGAACATGGGGTGCCGGCCTACCAAATTATAAGACGTTGTTACGTCAAAAAATGGGGACTTCAGTAGCTTAGAAGTATCTTGCTAGTCTACTGACCTCAACCTTGAGGCCTTAGATCGCCGCCCTTATTATGGGACGATGGTCTCAAGCCTGCGCGATGTCAGGTTCTCGGTTAAAGAACATGGTAACAAAACCTGAGTATACAAAATTCAGGACTGATGAGAGAGCGCTCTGGTATTAGGCGATATGACCTACTTCATGCTCGGGCATGAACCAAAATAACTAATAATAAAAGTTAATATTTCCTCTGTTTTAGGACAGGCCACTCTGACAATTCTAATCAATATTGTCAATAGGAGAGTTCTTATGGCTGATTTCATTGATAATTATCTCACTCTTCGTCCTCTGATAATTAGTGAATTTCTTAACGAACTGTTTTTGGGACACTCTTCAAAGCAAATCAAGGAAGTCTTGTAGTAACAGTCAGTTTATTGACATGTTTAGTCCATTATTGCCATAACAGAAGTTTTAATGAGATGTCACTACTTCGAGTTTATAGACTTGATTCAGTTCTTATAAAAGAATTGTCAACCAACTAAAAAAGTTGTCAATGAGTCACTCGTTATATTCTTCCCCAGATCGGATTAATTAATTAATTTTATATATGACTAATAATCATGAATATTCACTACATTTTGTGTCGATACATTCATAACATACATTATAGGGCTTTTTTAGTAGAGCCCCCGTGGAAAATTAATTAAGTGCCGTTGTAATGAGGTATTTAATTTAAATATAAAATTTCATATCGATACATTCATTACAATGGCAGTTAGAGTTTTCGAGTTAAGCTCCCAGTGATCCCCCTCTTTCCTTTGATTGAAAATCAATAGATGTCGTGGGTTTTTTGGGTAGACATATGAAATTTCAGAGGGCGTCGGTAGCTCAGTGGTTACTTGCTTACAGTGGTTACAGGCGATGGTCCCGAACCTGTACGAAGTGAGGTACTCATTAAAGACAACCTAGGTGAATAAAAAAGTAGAATAGGCAAAATTTAGGACTCCAATAGTAGAGTCGGGCACCTGTAAACAAGTCACGAAAGGTCCCACTTTATAATTTTCAGATGATTCGATCAAAGAAATCAGAGTGAGGATAAACTCAAAAAACCTAAAACTGCTGATGTATTAAATATTTCGACACAAAATTTAGTATGATTAAGAAGCCACTATTATAATCAAATACTGAGTTTCAGATCAAACGGTCGATTGGTTTACGAGGGAGAGCAAAAAGTCATGCATAACAATTCCGAGACTCAGAACAATGCCAATAATATGTTGGTGAAATAGGATGTGAATGTTTGATAACTTCTGCGCTCACACACAGTACTATCAACCGTTATATCTACCGATAGTTATATCGATAGTCCAAGTGACGATCGATATGCGTGTTCCTTCATTAAAGGAGATACATTTTGAATTGAAAAAAAAAAAGAAAAGAAAAAAAACAAAAAAAAAGAAGTTTATCGAAATGTTTATATATATATTTTTTTTAAAGTTGCATAACACTAACGGAATGGCAAACCAACTATACTGACATATCCCAAACCAAAGGACAATACCGCTACAGAGTAATGGAGACAGTAACGACAAAGCCATGGTTCCCACCCACACAGTAAGACACTGACGGCTAAACAGATCATATACTTGACACGACTGAGGAGCGGACACGCCAGGACAAACAAATACTTACATCTAATCAAAATAAAACCATCCCCCAACTGTGAACACTGCGATGAGAATGAGGACATAATCCACATTTTCACTAAGTGCAAAAAGTACGACAACCAAAGACAACATGAGACTCTACTATCCAACGAAAATACATTTCTTAAAACAATAGCTAACATTAATATAATGGAAAACGTTAACAAAATCCTTAAATGTTAATCAATTTATCAAAAATAAAATTGTAATAAGAAGACAAATAGATTCAAAAGTCAATTCCTCGGAGGGGCTGGTGGCGGGTCTCGGGGTTGCCTGGCGTGCGTGCGCCTGCCTGGCTGTGGGTTCGGGGCGGCACCGCCGGGGCTTCTGGACTGATACGGTCCTTGGAGGGTGTGGTCGGTGCCATATACAAGCACACCCTCTTGATCAAACCTTGCTGATGGGCACCAACCGAGTGGATATGAAGAGAGAGTGGTCCGATCATGCCATCCCTTGTTTCTGGGTCTGGTTGGCTTCGCGGGTTGGGTGCCCCGGGGTTCCCGATCTGGTCCTCCTCCTTACCCTCCATACCCGAACATACCATCGATACAAACGCAAAGTATCGAATGTGAAAAAACGCATTTTTCGTTTTCGGTCTATTAAGATACATAAATCGATACAATTCTTATAGAGTCATCTATAAGGCATAACAACACGTATAATGACATAAGCAAAAAAGTTTGACAATACGCACTGATTTTGAATTAACGTTGAAACAGTTTATTAACTCTCCTGAGAAGTGGTGTTTGTCACATTCGGTATATAGCATTTGTATCGACGATACTTGCTGCGGCTTTATAGGACTACAATTAGTCTTATGGCAAAAAAAAAAAAACTTTTCAACCCATGTTAATCAACTTTGATCGGAAACAGAAATTTTAGAATATTTTGAATGAACGCTTGCCACCTGTGAACACTGAACCAATTCAATTCCTAGTATAGAGGGCTAAAGCAGAAAGATACGTCTATTATGATTCTACGACGGCCCTTCTTCCAAGAAACTCCTTCCCCTCATTATTTTTCTTCTTTCCAGTTTCCTTTTTTTTAACTCTATTTCTCAGTTCGAGTTAGTATGTTGAACTTGGAACTTGGAAATGTGAAGCTTAGCATGTTCATCTCAGTTTGCCGCCAAAATTGGACGTGAGGAAGTTTTTTTTTAACAAACAGGATGATGGGAAAAGTGCTACATATACTTTGTACAAACTTTTATTCAAAACTAGTTCCAACACATCCAATTTAAGGAATCATCTACTGAGACGCCACCAAGAAACTTATAAACTGGCACCCAAGACCAAACAACCCATTGCAGAGGCTAGATCATAAAGATCCATAAAGTTTTACAAAAGTATTTTTCGTCAAGCGGTAATTAATTTTTTGATATTCTTTTATAAAAGTTGTTGATTGTAATAAAAATTGTTGAATCTAATGCTATTGTACCTACTTGATTGTTTTTTGATTATCTACAATAAGTGTTTTTGAACTTTAATATGTTAATATTCTTGCGAAGTGTTATACTTAATGAAAATTTTTCGTTACAAGTGAAATCTTAACCAGTAACTTAAACGTATCTATAGTGACCTTGAAATTAACATTTTTATTGAAATTTATGGTTTGCTAACAGCAATTTTCACCATAAACGCAGAAGACAAAATATTTACAGATTTTTTTTAATCAGTTAAGAACTTAATGCACAGTTTCTTCAACGTTTTAAAAATGTCACATTGATCATTTTGATTCTAACCCCGTCATATTCCCCGTTCATCCTCCATAACATATAACAATTTAAATAAGTAGATAGATGTACGTGAAAAAATGAAAATAAAATAATCATATTATAATATAATATTGGAATTGGAAAGTATTTTGCATGAAAAGCGGCAACTTACTGAATTATCGATACTATCGATAGTTTTCACCTATAGTATCGGACTATCTTTAGTAGGCAACTATCGACTATCGCCCATCCCTACCCAGTAACCTCCTGGACTGTGTCATCACGACCTATCCATTGATAAAATTCTATTCAATTCTCTAGGCACCAGGCAAATGGTAAGCTCAGCTACGGATCAACGCCTCCAAGAAAGGACTCTGTTCGAGAAAGACCAATCAATGTCCTTCACGAGTTCTGCACTCGGGTCATTTGTTATAGGGTCAGCCATTTTGGTTTGTGGTACTATTTCAATGTACTCCACTTAATGTAAACAATTTATTTTTCTGGTTTACAGCATCCTCAATTTTTGATGTAACACAAGGGCGTAGCCAGGGGGGCTGAGGGGGCCATTTCATTTCTTCGCTCAAAATCTTCATTTATGTTATAATTTATTCACTTAAAGCTGATTTTACATGCGCAGTAAAAATGCAAAGCGCAGCAGCAGCAAATGCACGCTATTGGCTGTGAGTCAATTAATTCTAAAAGCACAGAGACCATAGCGTGCATTTGCTGCTGCTGCCATTGCATTTTTGCTGCTCTTGTAAAGTCAGCTTAAGTATTACAGTCAGTGTTTACCTCAGGGGGACTTCTAGAGGTCCGAGTCTCCCAAATTAATAACAGAAAGACTACAGCGCTAACCACGGAAACTGCGGGCTGTGCCCCCGGGAGTCTATACCCCCCATCCCTGTAGCCTAATTTTGCCTCCTCCCCCCCCCCCCCCCCCTGCTCAAAATCCTGGCTACGCCCCTGATGTAACATATTCTGAATTATTTTCTGAACTATTTCAAGGAAGACTATCCTGAACTATGATACCCATCTCGTGAATGAATGTTCTTAAAACTTAAATTGACTCTTAAAAAAAAAAAAATTACTAATAATTATTTAAAAAAATATTTTTTAATTATCGAATCTTTATGTATTTCTCAATAAAATTAAATTATTTTTAATTTTTTTTTCTTTATTAGTTACAGAAACACAAAAAAAAACATACTTTTTATAAAAAAAAGTTTAAATATTTAAATTTAAAAATTTTTTTAATTCACCGACAACTTTTTTTGGCTGATTGCGTCTCATTAAGTCACGTTTGTTAAACAGAGAATTGAAATTATCCACCCGAATAGAATATAGGTATCCCATATCATGTTCTGGTTACATTCAGAATCCAATTAGAATCAGAATTGCTAAAGATCAAGCAGATAGACGAAATTTATGTACCTGCCCCTAGTAATTCATTATGCATAATATATATATAATATACATAATATTATTAATATATATATATATACATAATATTATTATATAGTGTCGGAAACTACAATAGTTACAATAGGAATTACAGATTAAGTTAAATTGGAAACGGTTGGTCCTTAAAGATTTTCATGAATAAACTAAGGAATACGTGACTAAATTTAAAGTGATTAAAATTCTTACGTAAAAAAAAAAACACTTCAAAATAACTGTATAAAGTTACCTTCAATTTTTGTTCTGCTGATTATTACTATTATGTGTACTATGTTGAGTGGAATCATTTTTGTCAATAATTCTTAATGGTTACCCGTTTTTGCAAAATTTCAAACATGCCCAATCTTTCTCTTTCTAAAAGTGAGACAGCTATCTTTAAGAAAAAGAAAAATCTTTTCATAGAGACATTAAAATATTTTTTCTGTTCTTGTCTAAAAATAACTATTTTGATACTATTATAAAAATTATAAACATTTTCACATAATATGCAATTTAAAAATTAACAAAAAAAGTTGATTTTATATGCAGTTATCAAGATACAAATATTTAAATTTGTGTATATATATAGTATATAACAAATAAATAACAGCCAACACCGACATGTATATTTACACGAACACCACAGAATTATTTCCTTTTTCATTGCTTCCACCGTTATTCTTTCCTCCTGAAAACACAGATCTGGCTGTGTTTACAGGAGCCTCGTGAATTATTCAGAACAAAGGTGGACAATTCAGTGATCCATTCATTTAGTATTCATTTGAATTGTAACTCTTGTATGCTTCCATTACAAATAAATAAAACAAGTATTGTGAACCGTATTATTATTATTATTATTCAACAATCAGAAAAAAAAAAAAAATTACGACCCATTTATAGAACAATTTGTGGATTTCCTCCTCTTCATTTATATTCTAATCAAAAATTCAATATCCTCTCATATCTTGGCCAAGAAACTGATTTTACAAAATAAACTATATTTCACACAAAAAGAAGGGCCGAAAACACGGATTTTTCTTCCCCAACAAAACGAAGTATTGGAGAAGTTACACAATCGGCCAGAAAATCGATGTTTGATCGATCCTTTGATGTTTTCAGCGGAATTTCATGTTTTCCGACGACTGAATCCAAAAATTAAAAAAAAAAAAAAACATTAAGGCGTAGTCAAGGTCCACGCCGTAGACTTTCCGTGAAAACGTCGGGATAAAATCATTTTTCATTTCCTTTTCGATGCTATCGTAGCTCTTGCATTTGCTCGGCACTAAACTTTTTAGGTTTTTTAAATTCCTTTTGATGCGAGCTTTCCTCTGATTTGCGTTTTCTATAATTTCGCGCTTATTTACGATTCATATGAGACATCTTTACTTTTTTTGCAATTTTCAATTTAATACCGATTTTACATATATTTCGGCGAATATTTTTATTGTTTCACTTTGAGTCCTAGAAGTCCTCCTCAAGCTCTTTACAATGACACCCGAATCAATGTCCTATCTAAACGCGTTATCATGCTACACTAATTTCTAATTTTACACAACGCTAATTCGCAACAATCATCTGCCGGCGCCCACACTAGCCCGATAACGTCACAGGCAAAACAAACACTGCACAACAAACACGTACAGACATGCTCTATCCATTGTGACCACAACCGTTGTTATCGCATTATTAGACTCGTAGTTATTATCGATTGAAATCTGACGGTATTTTGTAACACAAGAAAGTTTGACCGGCTACCACTGTGCTTAACGAGCGAATAGACGTTTTCACGTCTAAATTGCTGTCGGTTTGTATGAGCTTGTGCCTTTAAACACAATAGGGGTATTCATAATGTGTGTTAGGTGTTAAATGTTATCGAAATAAAAATTGACAGGGACAGAAATTCATGAACACCCCCTTTGTTAATTGTTAAATGCTAACTGTTATAACTAGCGCTCCAAGTTGCAATTAAAGGAAGTTCCAATATAACCGACCAAGGATTGTTCTCATTTATCTTGTTTTATTAGTTTTCTAAAAAAATAAGTTAAAGTTTGTTTGTGTTTTTATTATAAATAAGAGGCCTAAAGTAAGTAATAAAAGTAAATTGCTTAACGAGCTCATTGAACGAGCTACTCAACTCTTTTTACTGGAAATTCAGATCAATAGGATGATTTAAGTGATGATGAATGAAATGAAATAATGGACAATATTTTATTAGTATACAGTTTTCGCTATAATGTGGATTTGTGTAAAAATATAAAAGCCAAAACTAAAACATTGTGTGTGCTGTAGATTGCTACCTAAAGTAACCTTGCATAACCTTACCAATATCGATTTAACAAAGCGATCTAATATACCTTTTCCTCTGTTAGATCGAAGTGTGTTAAAGTCATATACTTAGCAGACTACTGTCAAAATTTTTATCGAACTAACACAGTTAATATAGTTAACACACACATCATGAATACCCCAAATAACTCCCAAAAGCATGAATACATCGATACGAAATTGTATAACTGTACCCAGAACCCCATAAAGACAATAAATATTAATTTTGAGTCAAATTGGCAAACAAGGAGGGGATTACCACAAAAACTTCTAAAATTACAAACATAATTAGTAGACGATCAAAAAACATGGATTCAGAGTAAAATTTTTAAATACATTGGGAAAAAAGAGCTGCAGATAAAAAAAAGTTATCGGTGAATCCCCCGCACAATGTACTTCTCCAGATCGAATTAATGAAATATGTTTTCGCTCTCCCTCCAAAACTGATCAACCGTTTGGACTAAAAAATTAATAGTTAACTGAATAAGTGGCAACTGAATTCTCAAACTAATTTTTTTGTCGATACATTGTGTAGTTATTAGGGTGGTCGTTAATAATGCAAGGTTCAAATTTTCAGAGATTTACGATAGACAGTTTCATAGTTATAGAACAAAAACCCGATACATCACTAAATGCAGTGGCGTAGCGTAGTAGGGGCGGCAGGGGCGGCCCGCCCCCTGGCGGCACCTTTAGGGGGCGGCAAAATTTCATAATAAATAATAGTAATATCTTGTAAATATTTGAACCATCATATGGTCTGCACTTATTTAATTATCAGCTGGCAGGATGGCAACGTTGTTTGGATATACAGTGTAAACTCTATATAGCGACACTTAGGGGACTGCGCATTTTATGGCGTTATTGAGAGTTGTCGATAAATGAAGAGAAGAAAAATCAATACATATTACATTACATTTAATAGTATTTTACTATTATAATATGTATTTACTAATAAAGTATAAAATTATATAGACAATAGAGACTACTAGACAATAAAGCAACAAAATAAGAAACAAAAGACCGTACACAGCTGCAGTTCTTATTAATTTCGGCAACTTGAAAGTACTGTTTATTGCTTAGTAATGGCGTATTTTTTTTTTTTTTTTTTTTTTTTCTTCTTTTGGCTTTATGTACGGTGCATATTAGCCATGTCAATGTGTTGTATATAATTATTTAAGACATCCATGGCCCCGGGAGGGAGTTCTATCTACGAAATAAAACTCACTCCCGGACGGGATTCGAACCCGCAAACCATGGTGAAACCATGCGACCAAAGCCCTACGCTCTAGCCCGCACGGCCATCATGACCCCCGGAAAAAAAAAAAAAAAAAAAAAAAAATTAATATTGAGTTAGAATTCATAAAAATAAGAAATATTTTCAGATGTTATAATAATTTAAATTCAGATTTGAGAGAAAATTAAATGAAAAGTTGTACAGTTTCTTCTTTCAATATTATATGAATGTAATAAATAAATAATGAAAAAATAAATAAATAAATATAGGAAAATTTTAGTTTGGCGTATTGTTGTCGTTATTTAGAGTGGGCGTGATGCTACATAGAGTATATCATTGTATGTACAACAAGGTAAACCAACCAGATTCAAGTAATTTCGATGTTTTAGTGAGTTTGTCGTTAAACAAGTGGCGTTAAATGGAGTTTACACTGTATATATACATACTGTAGCTGTATATAGTATACTGTATTTATGACTTTTTTATTTGTAACCTGTACAATACACAATAATGATGCCTGTTCTTGCCGAAAAGTTCTTTAGAATTACTGTATATTATAGTCTTGTAAATTTAAATACCTAAATAAGAGGGCGGCAAAATTTTCTTCCGCCCCGGGCGGCTGACACCCACGCTACGCCACTGACTAAACGCCATTTAAAATACACGGAAAATTTGATTCCTCTGCCGGCACGGGTTAAATCATTTATTATGGGCCCGGAATAATGCCAATCGTATTTTTTTAACATGTCGATCGAGATTTTTGGGTGAGATCGTTAAAATTTGAACCTTGCATTATTAACGACCACCCTAGTAGTTATTACGGTTTTTGAATCGAGCTTCTTTCCCTCTCTTCGGTCATTGGATAAATGCCCATCCGTATAGGGTTTTGAATTTAAATATACAATTTCATGTTGATACATTTATTCCATCAGCAGTTATTAAAGTGTTTGTGTTGTCCTTCCCTTTTGCTGAAAACAAATAGGTGTCGACCTTACGAATGCAAATATCGTCGGCGTACAAGGAAAATCAGCTAAGTCCATGTTTGTTAAAATGCATATTTTACCATCACCAAGTCCGAAACTGCTTTCTTCTTCATTTTAAAAACCCTCCAGGTTCAAAATATTCACTGAATTGCTGGAAATGACACTACGGTTTCATATCAAATCCTATTTGGAATGTTTTCTGTCTGCGAAAATCCATTAAGTGCAGCTAGAAGTATTTGAGTGCATAGGTTGGTAAAATTACAAACAGGGAAAAGCCACTAAGTACACTTGGTGGATTTTGTTCAACATTTTTGGTTTTTCGGCTAATAAAATGGGCTAAGTCCTATTACTGAGTTTAGGTATTACATAGTAACGTTGATAAGTTCCTAAAGTTCGAACTTTTATTTTTTATTGTTTGGTACACCTGGTTCAATTGAAAGAAGGTTATGTTTGTTTAATGCGTTCACGTGTTGTCTTCTATAAATCTTAGTTATCCTGTTCACAGGCATATACACACATGCACCTTTTTTTTCTGTCTTGGAATCAGGGGGTCGCAAAACATGAAATTTCGGTGATTACTCAACATCGAATTTTCAACGAATGAATAACACATCGATTGTAATTCATTTTTTGAAAAGAAAATTTCAAATAGTTAATCTCTGTCCTCTACAACAAACGCCGCAACTGCAGTATTAATCTCAGATTTTCCTTTCGTGCTATGCCCACATAGAAAGTAGACTTTTCTTTTCACTTTTATCCCTTTCTTTTTTTTCTTTTTAGTCAAAAAAAAAAAAAAAAATTCATTCATTTTCAAGTTGAGTTTACGTCCTTTTGTTAGGTACTATGTTCTTTTTTGCTATAAAGAAAAATTTATTCTCCCAAAGGAAGGATGGACCGCCAATTTTTTAAGCCGCCTCTCAATAGAATAAATCAGAGTCAAATAAAAAAAAAAAATCGTCTACTTCTTTTCATATTCAAAAAAAGGTCACCCCTTGAAAAAAATTTGTTTTCAAAATTTTTTTTGTTTAGGTTTTTTCTTATAACCCAAAAACAAACATCTGTAAAATTTCAGCCCAATCGGATATTGAGAAAAGATGTTTAAAGACCATTGAAGTTATATTACGTAAAATTCCAAAAGAAAAAAAACATCATCTGCCATGTCGCGTTCAGAGGATAACGCATAGATACTTTCTTGTTGAAAATTTCCGACCAGTTTGTATTTAAACAATTTTGCGACTCATGCCCGGGCTTTAACTACAAGGTCATATCGCCTACTACCAGGGCCCTCTTTCCTCACTCTGGTGGATATCCGACTCTACTATGGGAGTCCTAAATTTTGCCTACCCTAAATTTTTATTCACCTAGAATAGGGGTCTTTAACGAGTACCTAACATCATACCGCCCCATCCGAAGGACGGCGTGTTTAAGCTTATTTAACCTCCCAGATAGGGGGGGATTTTACCTCCAACTTACTAAAAAGTTAAAGGGCATGAGTCATTATAACTGTAATAACTGTAACGAATCTAAAAAAAAAGAATTACAAATAAATAATACATGTGTATAATAAATAAGAAGAAAGGAGATAATGTAAGGAAATCATGAGAAACGAAAAATAACAAATAATGAGCAGAATAAATAAAATAATAATATTAGTTTATTACCTTTGTTAGTTGAGGTGTCTACTAAATGAATGGGATTGTCTGGCTAACCAGAGTAGACTGGGAGAGTTGGTGAAATGATAATCGACCGCTGGGTCCCTATCGACCTCCAACCATGACAACTTCAACATTATGAATATGTAATAGCGGTTAAAAGCTCTTCTCTCCTCTTTTACACAAAGAAAAAAAAAGTCTTGTAAAAGAAGTACATGTGATATACAAAGTGGAGCTGGGGAAGTAAGTATAATATACCTGCGGATGGGGAGTGCAGTGAATATACAAGAAAAGACTGAATTAGGTATATATATATTGATATTAATTAAATATATACACTTGATATACAAAGTGGAGCTGGGGAAGTAAGTATAATACCTGATGGCGAGCACAGTGAATATATAAGAAAATTCAATAAATATAATACCTGAGAGTGGCGTGAATTAGGTATATATTGATATACATTAATGATCTCAGTGGCGAGGCGAAAGAGGAGCACCGTTGTAAAAGGGGAATACAATTTAATTTTAATTGTATTATATTATTTGTCTTTAATATTTAAATTAATTCTAAATATTTTTATATACAAGAAAACACGTTAAATTAATTCTTTATACAATGGTCTGAAATTAGAGGCATAAAAATAACATTTAATAAATATAAAAATAATTTAATTCTTGGTTGGTAGGCGGGTCTAGTGGACTTGTTAAATAAATATGTAATACGTAAATATTCAGTTCAACAAAATATTTTATTTACATCACTGGTTTCAGCAATTATCTGTCATCGTCAGGTAGGGAATTTAAATACACTACATAAACGAAAAATTATTTTTAAAAATCACTAGATCTTACGAACTGTTACATTTCAAGTCAACAATTAGCAATAAATAAGGTATGTAAAAAAAAGCGTTAAAATATTATGTTGTTAAACACATTGAATGTACGTTAAAATAATTAGAATTGAAAATATTACACGTTAAAATGACCTACTAGTAGAGAAGGGGTAAAATAAGTTATAGAATTCATCTTAGGGTCAAGTTGGGTGCTGACTGATTGGGGTCAGAGCACGTTGCCTCCCACTCCCCCAAAACGAAAGTTCAAGAACGGTGGATATCGAATTGAGTTAGCCTATTCAAATATAGGTCTCTTTTTGTTTCTAGTAATTTGTTTATTTTGAGATTTTTAAACCTGTGAATGGCGAGGTGTATAATAAGTTTATGTTAGCGTTGTTCATGTGGGCGTCGCCGGATTCCTCTCCAATTAAGAGCAGTGGGGGGAACAGTCTAATCCCCACATCACGATTCCTCTCGGACGAAGTTGAGTGCTCTCAACCGAATGGCAGGATTCCTGTCAGTTGTGTAGGGAATAAGTAAATAATAAAGTTCAGATCACATACTTAATATAAATTGTAGGGGCGTAATAGCCGGCGCTCCGCCGGCGGGACGATATATCTGCCCCTCTCCTTAGTTTCTAAGCTATGAGGACAATTCAAGTTAAATAATTTTATTATATAAATAATGATAAATAATAATGTGAACACTGACCTTGACACACTGGGACACTGAGCAAGGGATGATTTCCAGACGGATGCGTGAATGGTGAGGGAGGGGTGGTGACGGAAAGTAAACAAGTTCATAGGTGAGAGGAAACCTGCCATGGGCTAAACGCAATCAAAACTGCACATAGAGGAATCGTGGATCTCCCATTCATGTTTAGTTTTGTCAATGTGGTAGTGAACACCCAATACATTCTTGTGAAGGGTTTTAAATTGGAAAATGTGAAGAAGGATGGATGTCAATATGTGTAAGACTGTGTGTAGCGTCACCTAATACCTTTCGGTAATGCATTGATCTTTGATCCTCAAACATAAGTCTGAAAGGGAACATAGGTGAGAAGTTATTTACATTTTAAATGATTTGTCAATATCAGTCCGTCAGCATCTAGAATTTAAAGCAGTCTGCAAACAAGTATCATGTCAGCTACTGGAGTCCTCCAGGGTAATGTTTTTGACTTATTTATCCCCAAGCTAAGTTTCAAAATGTTTGGATATCTCTCCTTTACTTAACTCTCTCTCTCTTGGGTATATCCTTCTATCCCTCTAGTATCTCCTTACAGTAGTATACCAATATCTCTTTACAATAGTATTGTACTAGTATAATAGCCTACTTACAGTAGTATCCTAGTTTCTGTTTACAGTATCCTCTAGTATACTCTTTCCGGAACAGAACGTTTATCTCCTTACAGAAAACACACTCTCGTAGGTATATCCTTCATCTAACATCTCCTTAGTAGTATAGTAGTACCTCTTTACAGTAGTATTGTACTAGTATAATGGTTTCCTTACAGTAGTACTGTACTAGTTTCTCCTTAAAAAACTCTCTCTTATTGATATCTCCTTCCCTTCTTAAACGCAATGGAATGATAGTTTTTGTTATAGCAGAATCGTTTCTATTTAAGACATATAATACTATTTATTTAGCAGAAATATTTTAGGGACCAGTTTTTACTTTGTTGAAAGCTTTCAATTCTTTTATTTATATATTTTCGGAATAGTATTAATATATAGCGCTTGGAGCTGATCAATACCCCACCAAATTCCTCCATAATTCTATCAACCTCAGGACGTAAGTGTCCAGAATAGACAGAGACATCGGGACGCATATGTCCAGACTAGACAGAGAGACCTCGGGATGCAAGTGTCCTGAAGACAGATAACTCGGGAAGCGTTTCTAGTGTTGCCACAGATCTCGGGACACAAGTGTCAAGACTAGAGAGAGACCTAGGGATGCAAGTGTCCAGACTAGACAGAAAGACCTCCATCAAACTTCTTTACTTAATAATAACTAGACTAAAAACGGCTGTTATATAGGTATGTGAACTATATGAACTTAGCAAATGACTTCAACTAGCGAATTGCGAAATGTAATTATTTAGTTATTATGACTCACGCCCGGGCTTTTACCCACAAGGTCATACACTACCAGAGCGTTCTTTCGTCACTCTGGTGGACATGAGCCCGACTCTACTGTAGGTGTCCTAAATTTTTATTGACCTGGAGAAGGGGTCTTAACGAGTAACTGACATAGTCCAGACTCGGAACCATCGCATAACGTCCCGAAGGACAGCGTGCTTAAGTTAATTTTACCTCCCAGATGAAATAAACTAAGGGCTTCGCCGGGTTTCTAATCTTGAGCTCAGTAAGCAACCACGCATACCAATGAGCTACCGGCGCCTTCGAAATATAATTTGTTAGTTGTAAAGCTAAAATTAATTTCTAATGAATATATCGCCATCTATATTTTAACTTAATAAGCTTATTATTAGTTATTATTTATAAAGAAATCTCAAGTTCATCACAATTATTAAATTCCAAATTACAAAAACCGCTCCGCCCTTCTAGTTTTACAAAGCTCGAACTGTTCAACAGGAACCTGACCATATGCTTTATTAAAATATTGTAAACAGCTTTGCTTTGAGAGGATATATTTTAAAACTAATAAAAATAATAATTAAGAATACATGGAATAACTACAGAATAAATAAAACTTTTATAGAATGGAATTGAACAGCAAATTATTTGTATACAAAGATGAAACGTAAAACTGTGAGTGAGCACTACTAATTGTGTTGGGAGATCGACAACCTACAGGCCTCTTAAGCCACGAGGGAATTTAATATGTTTTAATTTAATTTAATTTTAAAAATGAGAATTATAGACGAAATAAATTTAAATATGCAGTCTGGTTGAGTTAAGAGGCTGGATATAAACTGACTGATACGATTTGTATTATCTATTGCTCGTTGTATTTCGATGTGAGGCCGGTTTTAGTTCTCAGCTCGGCCACCACGTCGCGCTCTTTTACTGAAAAGCATTAAAGGTATTTTGGCTAAACGGCTTAACTTTAAAAAAAAAAAAAAATCCATTGTACTCCAAATTAATGTCCGTTTTTTGTTGAAAATTTTGAAATTCCGAATATTATTTTTTATTTATTTTTTTACATGTTATCTATTCATTTTTTTTTAATTTATAGGTACGGCGCCGAAATTAGACAGTTCAATGAGTCCAAATCATTTTTCACATTCAAAATCGGATGAATAGATGGAACGGAAACAGAAAAATGTACTGGGAATCCGGGCGCGGGGCAGATTGAACAGAATATTTTCCCGGTATTTCAAGGTCGATGCACCCCAACCCCATTGCATTGTGTTTACTTGAAAACTCCAGAATAATAAACATAAAAGAAGACACTGACAAGTCTACCTTTCTCGTACATTTTGAGAACAAAATAATTAACAAAAGTTAATTAAAACTGAGTTGTAATTCAGAACTAAAAATAAAAAAACTACTTAATTTCCTAGTTTTTTTTTGAACTTGAAATATTTTATTGACAAATAGTGTAAGTTCAAAATACGAATTTTTACAATACTAAAATAAAATAATTTCAGACGTAATGCGACTTGAATGTGGGAGGTAAAATAAACTTAAGCATGCCTTCCTTCGGATGGGACGTTAAGTGATGGTCCCGAGCCTGTACGGTGTCAGGTACTCCTTAATGACACCTACCATAGGTGAATAAAAATTATGGATTAAAGGAGTTGGAACGAATGATCAGTGAAACAGCCTCATTGTTCCAACTTATCAGCGATAAACCTCTTACAAATGCTTGTTTCAAAAGGTTTTAGCAGTCTGTTCATGAGAATTTTACACTTGACTACAATTATTGTAAGTTATTATGACTCATGCCCCGGCTTTAATTATAAGGTCATATCACCAACTACCAGAGCGCTCTTTCATCACTGGCGGACGACTCTTCTATAGGAGTACTAAATTTTGCCTACCCTAAAGTCCACCAGAGTGATGAAAGAGCGCTCTGGTAGTAGGCGATATAACCTGAATCATAATAACTAACAATATTTGTAGTCAAGTATAAAAAAAGTTCAGATCTTTTTCATTAACTAGTCAATGTATACATTGACTGAATTCTCTAGTCAAAGTGTACATGGATGTATACACTTACGTCTATGCCTTAGTGAAAGTATAAATAGCTAGCATTAATAACATAAATAGAAATATTACAAAAGTTGGGGGCATATTTGCCGGCGTTCCGCCGGCGGGACGATATATCTGCCCCTCCCGTCGTTCCTATATTTGAAGTAGTACAGGTTCTAGCTTATAATTAAAATCAGCTTTTATTCAAAAGATCCATTTTAATATTGTTTACAAATGTTTGCATCTTTCCTAGATATTTATATTGTAAAATAAATTTTGAAGTTTAGTTTTAGTTTTTTTTTTTTTTACAAAAACCTTTTTTTCTCATTTATTTATACTTTCACTAAGGAACACTAGAAAATGTATACATTGTCTAGTAAATGTATACATTCTCTAGCAATAGTGTTCATTTTTATAATCAAATGATACTTTCACTAAAACGGCTAGTTAATGTATACATTGACTAGTTAATGTATACATTCACTGGAATTCACACTTTGACTGTGACATATCCATCTCATGAACAGACTGCTAAAACCTTTTAAAACAAGAACTTGGAAAAGGTTTATCGTGGGTAAGTTGGAACAATGTGTCTGTTTCACTGGTCATTCGTTCCAAGTCCTTTAACTCATTATTCAAAGTGATTAATATCTTCTGAAAATTGGCCAAGAAAGAACATTAAAAATAAGATAGTGCTCTGTTTTATGTAGGACTAATCTAAGGAAAAGAGTAGTGTGATGGGTAAAGTTAAACGATGATTTCTAGCTTCGTCACTCCTTTTTCAGCAAACTCTTATTATATTATTTTTTTCAGCCTTATGCTCAATGCATATCAGCCATGATACTAGTTAAGAATTTGACTAGAGGGGAAACCCCCCTAAACGTGTCGTTTCATGACCCTCCCCCCCCCCCCCCCCCAATCTAAACTGAAAATTTTTTTTGAAGAAAAGTACTAAATTAAATTGTATAAAAATAATAAAACTTCAATTTATCATAAATACAACTTCAATTTATCATAAATACAACATACATATTATATTCATCTGTATTCATAAATTAAATAAAAGAATAGTGATTTAAGTATTTAACATTTCGATTATTCAAGCGAATATTCAAAAAAGACTGAGGAATATTACGATTCCTCCCAAATCGGTTTTAAATGTTCATCTATAGTTATGATTGGTATTTCAGATTGATCACTGTCAGAAGGTTCAGGTATTTCCCTATTACTATCTATCATGTCGTCATCGAACCACTCGGCTTCTTCTTGATCCTCGATGTTTTTTATGATTTATTTCTCGTTGACGTCTAGCTGCAACCCGAACCGGTCTAACGACTATCGGTGCCTCCGTATTGCACTGTTTCGAGTGACGTTTTAAATATGTCAAAGACTCCAAGTACACGCCACACTTTTTGCAAGTCTTCCGTTTTATGTCTCCTTGCACAGATGGGCATCCTATATCATAAGGAACTTCCTTGTGCTCCTTGAAAACTTCAGGGTACAAAGTTTTTTGCAATGTCAATTTCAGGAAAAGTCGAGAAAATTCTCCGTTTTCTGAATTGATTGAAAGACTGTGTGTGAAAGTGTAATAATAAACGTGACGTCATGTTTTTGTTTAGTCCCCCCCTCCCCACCGTCACAATCATCACATAAGTTATAACACCCCCCCCCCCCCCCCCCCCCCCCCGGCGTGTGACGTAGTTTGTGAACAGGTTATTATTCTTAGGGGACGTATGTCCCAGAGTAAAGAATATTTTTCATTTAATTTAAAACTCGATCTCGGATTTTCGCACGATTACAATACTTCTTTGTACTAAAGATATAAGAAAGTTAAAGTGGCGAGTAAATTCTGGAAAAGTATCCTTTTGATTTGTGTAATCGATGACGAATAGGAGCATGCTTGAATGCACACACTAACGAGAACAATCTCACAAAGCATTCCCTGAATAAGGAGGTAGAAGGATGGATCGGCTGAATGTGGATCCTTAATTAATAGTCCTGACAAAGAAGCGTCAATCAAGAGCTGCTAGCTCCTGTCTCTAACTAACTTGGAGATAAGGCGACTCACCCCTTCGGCAGCCTCATGAGTGGGAGGGTTGTAGATCCTGAGACGGTGGCTCTGGTGGGCCTGAGTGGGGATGGCAGCAGTTCTGACCATGGAAGCCGTGTCCTGCTGAGGGTCCAGAGCCTTGCTCTCGCTCCATACCCTGCAGTATCTCCGAGACTGCGCACCTGCCTGTAATCAATCAAATGAAAGTATATTGTGTACTGATTTATGACGTATTTTAGATGAGATAGACATAAAATAGATTGTGGTTTAATTCATGGCGTGATATGTATGAGAGAGATATTTAAGACAAGTTGAGTGAACATACAAAGAACAATAATTTTAAAGACTCATAATTTTAAGAAATAGTTAATAATATTATATAGGTATACCTATATATATTTTTTTAATTTTATTTATAAATAGCTATTTACAACTGTATACAAATAAATACAACAAGCAAATGTGATAATAAAGAGATAATGGCAATGTCAAAATGTCATGAGGGGAGAAATCACCCAGTGGTGACACTCACTGGTCACTGTTTTTCTCTCATTTGTAGCTAATCACTGTCACTGCTTCTGCTCAGGAGGTCTCTAGGCCATTGACGTTTAAACCGTCGTTGGGGAAGTATGGCAGAATGGAGGGCACGGACTAGAGGATTATTGTGGGAACTAAGAAGGGAAAATAATTGTTTATATTTGGATTTAGCGACTTTTGTGACGAAAGGTACGTTAAGGTCAGTGTGAAGAGTTTTGTTGGAGACGTAGTAAGGAGCATTGGCTATTGTACGAAGGATTTTGGATTGAAGGGATTGGATGCGCTGGAGATTGGAAGCCTTGGCAGAACCCCAGAGTTCAAGTCCGTAAGTCCACATAGGTTTGAATACTGCGTTATATTTAAGTCGTTTTGTTTTCAAAGTTAGTTTGGATCTTTTGTCTAGTAGTCTTAGTAAAAGTATATAACGTCTGTTCATTTCTTGTCTTTTCAGTCTTGTGTGAGGATTCCAAGTTAGTCGTTTGTCAAGTATGAGGCCTAAATAGCGGACCTCGTTTTTTAAAGGGATTTTTGTTAAGGTAGGTACACTGGAGGGCAGGTATATTTTCGACGAAGGGTGAAAACGATTTGAACTGATTTTGTGTCGTTCACCTTCACTCTCCACTTTTTGTACCAGGACTGAAGGGTTTCAGGTGTTCTTGTAGGTTTCTAGATGATAAGACTGGGTCTATAATAAAAAAAATTAAGTACTCCGTCCTTCGGATGGGACGTCAAGCGATGGTCCCGAGTCTGTACGATGTCAGTTATTATATAGACCCCTACCCTAGGTGAATAAAAATTTAGGGTATGCAAAATTTAGGACTCCCACAGTAGAGTCGGGCTCATGTCCGCCAGAGTGACGAAAGAGCGCTCTGGTAGTACCCGATTTAAGTAATAATATACTACATATAATATATATTTATACATATAGTATATATATATATATATATATATATATATATATATATATATATATATATATATATATATATATATATATATATATAATATATCCGCCGAAGGAGAGGGGGAATCATAGTGGCTCTAGTCAAATACCCTAATAACTGTCGATGTAACAAATATATCGAAAAAATTTAGTATGTGGATTCAGAAGCCATTATGTAAGTCGTATATTGAGTTTTAGCCCAAACAGTCGATTGACTTTGGAGGAAGAAGAAAAACGTTATTGATAAATTTATCATTTATCCTCGGGAAATACATAGCTGGTGATATATATATATATATATATATATATATATATACGCTTAAGACGTCGTTGAAGAAGTGCGGCAGAATGAAGGGCACAGTCTAGAGGATTATTGTGGGAACTCAGGGAGAAAATCACTGCTAGTGCCTGGTTTTAGCTACTTCGGTGATGTAGGTATGCTGAGGTCAGTATGAAGGGTCTTGTTGGAAACAATAAGGAGCATTGGCTATTGTATGAAGGATTTTGGACTGAAAGAACAAATTAAATTAAACTATAGTAGTCGTTTAGTATCTACACTGTACTGGTGGGATGTGCCACTGATGATGATCTATCTCTCTGAAACCCGTTTTTGGTCAAAAATAAAACAGAGGGAAGACGTCTTCTGTTTCTATGAGGAAAATTAAAATGCTGAGTAACCTGGAAAAACACTTAAAGGATGGAAATTACTCTCTTATCTCCAGATATACTTTACTGGAGTAGCTGAACTGAAACTTAAGGACACAATGAAGCATTTTGAACAAGATAAATTATAACAAAGAACTTGTTTAACATTTATATTGTCTAATTCCACAAAAACATATAATATATAAAGTGTACCGGTTTCGGCTTTCGCAATTATCAGAAAAAAGTTCAATACAAACATTCAAGTTTGCTAGGTTGTCATATTCATATAATCCTCAGGTGGTAAAACTAAACACATATAAACAAAAAAATAAATAAATAACAAAGATCACCAGAAATTCCGAACTGTTACAGTTCATGTCAACAATTTACAATAAATATTTTGACATGATCTGTTACAGTTCCTAAATCTAGTAATATTTTTAAACATTTTTTTTTTTTTCTTCATAATACGAAGTATAGGGGAAGTTATGTAATCGGTCAGAAATTCAATGTAGAGTTTTTTCAACGGAATTACATATTTTCCGAACCCTGATTCCAAAAATGGAAAAAAAAAAAGTCTGTCTGTATTTGTGAACACGAAAACAACCAATAGAATTTTTTTGACATGAAATGATACTTATATGTATATCCAAAACCCTCTAAGGACGACACGTATTAATTTTCAGTCAAATCCGCCGAAGATGAGGGAGAGTGGCTCGACTCAATAACTGTCGATGTAACAAATATATCGACACAAAATTTAGTATGAGGATTCAAAAGCCATTATGTAAGTCGTATATTGAGTTTTAGTTCAAACGGTCAATTGACTTTGGAGTGAAAGCAAAAACGTAATTTATTAATGTAACCTGGGGAAGTACATAGCCGGTGATTTACTGAATACTGTTTTTTTTTTGTTTATGTATGTTAAAGTTCATCTGATGATGGCAGATGATCTTCAGGGCCTATATTAACATATATACATTATCAGTGAGGTTATATAATTTAGAATTGAGTAAAGATCACTAAAACTAAATGTGACTAGACAACAAACCTACATCATGAGCGAATATAAATTTAAAATTATTTACACTACAAAGAAATAAACACGAACAACTATCTAAACAAAAACTAAGTATGACTGAACAAAACCAACGTCATGAGCGAACAAAAGGTTTAAAATAAAATAAAATGTTGAAACTAAAACGTAAATGTTTACAAACATGTTGTTTAGTCACATTTAGTTTTAGTGTTATATCTCTCTTTAAACTGTTCCTTGAGAAGGCAATTAGAGACTCAGGTATCCAGGTGACCGGAACTGTCACCAATCGGATGGCTCAGTTTCTTGCCTATGCTGATGACAGTAATAGTAGGGCGCTCATTGGAAGCTGTTAGAGACGCCTTCCTAAACCTTGAGGTCGCCGCAAGACGCTTGGGTTTTATCAATGAAGATAAGACTAAATATATGGTGAGAAAGCACCCAGACAGGAGGGCATAAAAGTATAGCAATCGAACAGTTCACCTACCTGTGATCACAGTTAACATGTGGTGATAAGACTTCTGTGGAGACTAAGAAACGGATCACGGCCGCCAATCGCTGCTACTTTGGGCTACGGAAACAACTGGCCAGCAACCTTGTGTATTGGCGCACAAAGACGGTCCTGTACAAAATGCTAATCCGCCCTGGCTCGGAAACATGGACCACAACTAAAGCCGAAGACCGGCACCTCCAGATATTTGAAAGAAAAGTCCTCCGTTAAGTTTTTGGCCCCGTTTGCGACGGAGGAGAATGGAGGCGCAGAAGCAATCAGGAGGTGTACGAGCTGTACAACGAGCCAGACATTGCTACAATGGTAAAACTGGGCAGACTTAGATGGGCCGGTCATGTCGCCAGAATGCATGAGGATATGATGCCGAAGAAACTTGTATCTGAGCCCTTATATGGACGTCGGAGAGTGGGAAGAAAGGCTGCGTGGCAAAATACACCAGGAGAATCGGGATCCGTAACTGAACGACAGCAGCACAAAACAGGGACACGTGGCGATTGATGTTGGAGGAAGTCAAGACAGCGGTTTGTAGATCTACATTGATTGATGATGATGTTATATCTTTACTTAATTCTAATATATATATATAATCTCACTGATAATGTGTACCTAAGTATGCCAATACTGGCCCTGAAGAAGGCACCACAACCCTGATCACTCCCCATTCCTATAGATTTAAGGTACCATGATAGATACTTATAGAGCTTTGTCAGTCTAATGGAACTTGTAAGCATGTACACTTTTGACTAAAGAGGTTTTAGAAGGTTTAGTCTAATCAGTGTGGCTTTATGCTTAGATATGCCTAAAACTTGTCAAGACCAAGTTGGAAAAACTTCAACTTCTCTCAAAGCAATTACAAGACTGATGACAACCTTGGCTTCGTCTCTTTAATTCAATAGAATCTCATATTTTCCCTGCCAGTGAGCTCAAAGAAAACTTCTTAAATATTGATATTTCCTGTGTTTAATCATCGTAAATTCTCCTTGGCTGAATAATTCATTAAGACAATTAGGAAGTGTTGTAATCGTGCGAAAGTCCAAAATCGATTTTTTAAACGAAATTACACATTTCAAGGTTTCCCGAAGACGTTTTTTCTTCGGAGCCTAAGTACATTTTACAATGATAATATGAAGAGGCACATATTGTTTGCGAGATACATGCAGAAAACCGTTCTAAAATGTTTTGAAACCCATTTTTTTTAACGTTTGGCCCTAAAGAAAAATTGATTTCCACAAACAATGTCCCTAATAAAATTTTCAATCGCCTTCGTGCTGAAATAGGATTATCAGCATTTAAGTTTGCTAGATTGTCATATTTATATAATCCTTAGGTTTGCTGAAACTAACTAGTCTACAAAAATCTACATTCGCTAAACATATCAACGATATAGGTCACGTCAACGAAGCAACGGGAATAAAGTACCTCCATCTTTGTGAAAAAGGTAGACAACTTGACTCTCTGAAACAACATTAAATAGAGAGCTATAAAAAATGAAAATTGTTTGAACTACAAAACATCAAATTCTCACCCCGGTTAATGCCACAAAGTTAGTATAATATATTGTGTATTTTTATAATAAATATTATGCATGCTTTTATATTTTCTTCTTGTACTTCGTTATTATGTAAAATTAGACATTGTAAAAGTTTTGGAAATATATTATGTATTAACATAAAAAGAATGATGACCACTTTGAGGTGATTGGGTTTCTGTTGAATACCATCACTCAAGCACACTTTACAGAACACTAACACATCCACTCTTCCACCTATGCTTGCCCCGAAAGGTTCTTCACTAACCACACCATCATAACAAGATTAGAAACATTTCAAAAGAAGGTTTTCAAGGTTTATCAGGAAAACTCTGATCCAGGTGAGAACTGAGAGTTACACCTATTACAGTCCATATCGAGAAACACACCCGGAACTTCTAGAGGTGTGCCAGCCTGGTTTGGAGTAGTCCACTACAATTGCGGTCAGCCTGAAGCTCGCAAACTGCAGCCGAGACAATATCAAGACTTTTTACTCCCCCAGCTATTCTAAGAACAAGGGAAGGAAGTTATGAAATCAGTCAAAAATTCGATGCGGAGTTTTCAATAGAGTTTCATGTTTTCCGATCAAAAAAATGTCGGTGTATTTGTCTGTGAATACGATAAATCCCAATAGAATGAATGTTATCCATATATATATATATATATACATATATCGCTGCCTGAGTTCAATAGTGACACTATGTCCTACCCCCTTTGAGTTCAATAGTGGCATTATCCCGAATTTTCGAGTTTTGAATTATGACCACCAGAGGGTTTTCTGGGATGGTGTTTAAGCGTAGAAAAAATGTCATAGGCCCCAGTTTATTTTATTCACCGCTAGAGAGCATTAATGCCGATTTTAGAAATGTGCGTTTGACTCAAAGTCTCCGTGCAATAGTGACCCTATTCAGTAGTGCCTCCGCAGCCTTCCGGTTTGGCGAAGTGTGTTATTTCAATAGTGATCTTATGTTTAGTGCCGTTGATTCGTGCTGATTCAACCACAAATAATTACAATGTTGACGTGAACGGAAACTCATTTAATTTCAATGATATTCGAGTGTTACGTGTTGAAAAAGAGAGTACTGACAATTTTTATTTCAAAACTTCCTACGAGCAAGAGGAATTCCGATTTGTAGTTGTCAGAAGACCTATTCGTTCCTCGCGAACCAATGAACTCAGTTGTTTCCAAATTAAAAGTGCGTACCGACAACCGCGACCTATTTCAAAGAAAAAATATGATTGGAATAGATAAACACAATTTTTTTGTCAAACTTCACTATATATTCTCAAATACTCAACTAGTTTCGCCGTGTTAAGGCATTATCAAGAGTTACTTACAAACTACAAAAAAAAAAAAAAAAAAAAAAAAAATATGATGATTTACAGTCACTTTGCAATACTCAAGCAATACCTAATGGTCATCATGTTTTTTATAAGCAATTGAAATTCAGCCAGAAAATTGAGGAGCAATGATACTTTCCATTCACAACTTTGTATTTATCGTGTTCTTTCCTCTTCCTGTTTCTTTTCATAGTTACCTCTAGTAAACGACTCATGTGTACCTGCTGTCTACATACTATTAACGTAGTTGCCAAATAAGATGTATAATGTATTGCCAAATAAAACTACTGTGATAATCATAATTATATATATTAAAATAATTAATGAGCCTCATTACTTCGAAAGCTTTAAGTGATTTTGTAGTTTCAAAAGTTAGGTTCCTACTAGTGAACAGGAGTTACCAACTAGTGACTGTTTATTGATTCATTACCATAGCTGTTATGTTAACAAAAAAATAAAAAAATAAAATTGCTCGTCTGAGTAAAGAGTTATAGACTATTAAAAGTTGAGTTTCTCGATGTGTCGGTTAAATTTGACCAAATTTCAGGATGGAGTTTATTTTTTCTGTTATGTAGATGACAATAAATTTTGTGCCATAATAACTTGTTTCATTGTGAAGACTTATGTACCTAAAATTACTCATTGCCTAATATTGGTAATCATACAAGAGACTGTTACGAATAATGCAATAATCAAAGATATTGTGTAAAATTGGTTTTGTGTATAGGTATTTTTGCGATAGCCAACTTTGATCTTTTTAGCGCTGTGTTGCGTAACATTTTTATGATCTTCTGTTACAATTATTATATTATAATTACCCATTTTGCAATTAAATTGAGATTTGAAAAATTAGTTAGTGTCGTTTCATCATGGTATCCCCAGGACTAACAAGTGTTTTCTTACTTCAATAGTGGCACTATGCGCCACAAGAACGGATAGGTCCTAATAACAATGACAATGAAGGAAAAAAATCAAAAATGACTGCGGAACACAAATTTTGAAATCCTAGGGATTATATGGGACCATTTGGAATTTATTACGACGAAAAATAACAACAGGAACTTAAGCCAAAGTGCATAGAAAACTTTAAAAAAAAGTAGGTATGTGTAATTTTATTCTTTATAATCTATCATGCTTTGTCAGCTAGTACATAGGACTATAGTCTTATAAGATATGCTTTGCAGCTCTGTCGTAAAAATTCAACTACACTGTAATAGCTGTGTGTAGCTGTCCTTACGTAGACCTCACTGTGACTGCTCCCAGATCACAGCGGGAATGTGCCGTTCTCCTAGAGTCACTTAGCTGGGCCCCGGGATAGTCGGTCCGTCATCATGTTGTCTCTCTGGTCCGCTCTGATCTGCCTCCAATTATATGACTGCATATTATGACCACCTATTTTTCTTATTTTTTATTATTATTTTCTTAAAAAAAATATATATATATATATATATATGGTGTCTATATATATATATGGACCTATATATATAGTGAGCGATACTGACTGGCGCTATGACCCTGGCTGTTGCGTGCCAAACAAAAACCCAAATACTACTACTACTAGAATGAATGTATCGACACGAAATTTTATATGTGAATCCAGAACCGACGATGAAACCTATTGACTTTCAGCCAAATCGACCAAAAGTAAGAGGGCATTAACACAAAAACTTTAATAACTGCCAATAGAATAAATGTATCGACACAACATTTCATATGTGAATTCAAAACTCCATAAATACGAAAATTATTAAATTTCAGCGGAATCGGCCGAAAGGAAAGGGGATCAGAAGGAGGCGCTATGCGTGTATAGTTAATGTCTGATTCTTTATTCTATTTAAAATTAACTTCGAAAGAAATAACTAAAAAAGTAAATATATAATAAAAAAATAATATAAAAAAGTTATTCAAAAATATATCTTTTATTTAAATTATACTACACTGAAAAGTAAAAAGAAAAAAGTTATGAGAGTTTTTATATTAAGCCTCCCATTTAATCCCCTCCTTCCCTTTGGTCGATTTGGCTGAAAAACTATAGGTGTCGTCGTTAGAGACTTCAGAAAAAAAATTTGGTGTTGATACATTCATTCTATCGGGAGTTATCGTACAGATACACAGAAAGACAGAAGTTTGTATTCATATCTGGAATCTAGAGGTCAGTAAAATGAAATTCCGTTGAAAACGCATCGAAACCCGTCTTATCTCTTATACTTTTGGCTGAGAATGGTAGAAATTCAGAAAGTACTCCCATGTATATAATATATTATATTCTGTGAAATTAGACAATACCGCAAATAAACCAGTTTTATTTCATTCAAGTAACGACATGAAATTTAATATATGAAGTCAGAACCCAATGAGGACATAACCTATCAAATTTAAGCGAAATCGGCTGAAGGGAGTTCAGGGGGGCTCAATTCAAAATTTAGTGTCAGGATTTAGGATCTATGTGTCAACAATTAAATATTAGCGCAAACGTTTGACTGATTTTGGAGAGAGAGCAAAGAGTTAATCGATTAATTCATTCTGGGGAAATACACAATGTGATTCACCGACAATTTTCTTATTTTATTTTCCATGTTTTATTCAAATAATATTCAAGTGCTGATCTAAATAAAAATATTTTTCTTTCTTTACCTAAAAATTGTCGAATTGTTAGGACGATGGGGAATAAAGACAATAATTATTCAATCCCTTATAATTGTAACAATTGGATTCTACAGACTAATTTAACAGGAGGGCCAACATAAAGTTCTCGAAGTCAACAAGTTCATGTATTATTCAAAGCAATTTGCCTCTGTTGAGCTTGTCTTAGTTGTAGGCAAACAAAATAACCCATCCCTAGTCGAGGAAAATGCCAGTAAAGCCAAACTCTTTCCAGCCTTAGCTAATTTTAGGACAGGGAATAACATAGAAATATGAATAAAAAATATATATATATATATGGCGGATATTAGTTGGTTATTTCATGAAATGGCGGCAGATCATGAAATAACCAGGCACATCATGATCTGCCCAATTCAACGATCGGACGACATTATATATATATATTAGTGACCGACCGAAGATTCGGTTTCTGTTTCGGTTTCGGCCAAAAATCTAGTTTCAGTCCAAAAATCAGCAGAAACTTCGGCCACGCCGAAACTCAGTTTTTGTGACTTGTCATGCGTCGTTCCCCAAGTCTGGAAATGATTTTTACTAAATGCAAACATTTTAAATTTATGTCTACATTAGATTTGACTAACTCTTTATGGCAAATTCCGTTACATGAAGCTTCTCAAAAATATACAGATTTTATGTACAAACAACAATGTTATTATTTTAAAGTTACACCCTTTGGTTTAAAATCTAGTTGTTCAAATTCGAGCTTTGAATCCTTTATTTCAGGGAACCGAAACTTTTTGTATTGTTTTCATTGATGATATCCTAACTTTTTCTAATACAATCCAGGAACATTTGGAACATATAAAAATTATATTCCGTATCTTAGAAAAAAATAATAGGTTAGGTTAGGTTAGGTTTTATGACTCATGCCCGGGCTTTAACAACGAGGTCATATCGCCTACTACCAGAGCGCTCTTTCGTCACTCTGGTGGACATGAGCCCGACTCTACTGTGGGAGTCCTAAATTTTGCCTACCCTAAATTTTTTATTCATCTAGGGTAGGGGTCTTTAACGAGTACCTGACATCGTACAGGCTCGGGACCATCGCTTAACGTCCCATCCGAAGGACGGCGTTCTTAAGTTTATTTTACCTCCCAGATAAAATAAACTAAGGGCCTCGGTCGGGTTACGAACCCACATACTTGAGCTCAGAAGTAAAGCACGCATACCACTGAGCTACCGGCGCCCTCGAAAAAAATAATATAACAAACTAATTTAGCGAAAGCAAAGTTTTTCTGTTCTAACTTAAAATATTTGGGACATATAATTTCCGATAGAGGTATTGAAATGTGCCCAGAGAAAATCGAGAGTATCCATAATTATTGTCGTCCCCTTTTTTTTTTTTTTCAGATGTATTATAATTTCGTTTACATTTGGACAAGACTCGAGCTGCGAAACTTATCGGGTAGAGTACATTTCTATTATCGACTTGATATGAATGTGCACCTATAGCTACTCCACTTCCGTCAGTTTGAACTACATAAGAAAATCTTGATTTGGAATATGCAAGATAATTTTATCAATCAGGCTCATGTAGTCCCAGAAACATCAAGGAGTTAAAAGGTTTTTTGGTTTGATCGGATTTTATAGAAGATTTATAAAAGATATTGCAGTAGTGACATTCCCATTAACACATCTCTTAAGTAAAAAAAATAAATGGAATGCGGAAGCAGAAGTGGCATTTAAGGAAGCAAAATCATTATTTATTGATAAAATTATCTTGCATATTCCAAACCAAGATTTTCTTATGTAGTTCAAACTGACGGAAGTGGAGTAGCTATAGGTGTATATTCATATCAAGTCGATAATAGAAATGTACTCTACCCGATAAGTTTCGCAGCTCGAGTCTTGTCCAAATGTGAACGAAATTATAATACATCCGAAATAGAACTTCTAGCTATTTTATTTGCACTTCAGAAATTTCGACATTATTTACTAGGACGAGAGTTTACGATTAAGACCGATCACCATGCACTGACTCATATCAATGAATGTAAACTAACAACTTCCCGTCTTTCGCGATGGATTCTGTTAATCCAAGAATTTGAATTCAAGGTCGAACATTGCCCAGGTAAACAAAATATTGTAGCAGATTCGTTAAGCCATTT
Organism: Aradus depressus; assembly: GCA_963662175.1. Lineage (NCBI taxonomy): Eukaryota > Metazoa > Arthropoda > Insecta > Hemiptera > Aradidae > Aradus > Aradus depressus. Next base: position 19,058,685 of record OY759220.1, on the reverse strand, counting down.
CGGAATGGTGGAAAATAATGATCAACAAGATATGATTGAAAAAGCTCGTTGGAGAAAAAAAATAAATAAATAAATAAATATGTTCATGTTCTATTGTTAATAAAAAAAAAATGTTTATGATATTGTGAAGATAAAAAAAAAAAAATTAAAAAAATGTTTATGGCATAATATTGTTAAAATTGTAAGACTGAATAATTCATATGTTGACAAATTAACTTAAAAAAAAAATTCTTGAGGCATGTCTTATTGGTATGTTTTATTTTTTTTTATATAATTAGGAAGGGTGTATGTAACGGTCAGTAATTAGGAATATAAAAAAAAAATAAAATATTAATAATTTAAATTAATCGAGAAGGCTGGAATATAAAAAGTGAGGGAAGACAGCTGGGCTAGTTTGTTGTTTGTGTCTTGATGTTATATGTTGTCTGTCGTCGGTCGTCTGTCGCCTGCTCGTCTGTCCCCGATTGTATCTGCCTGCCTGTCTGTCTGTCCCCGAGTGTATCTGCCTGTCTGTCCTCGAGGTACAAGTAAGAGGAAAGAAAAAAAAAGAAGATACTTTCGAAAGAAGACCAAACAACTCAGAACCTTTGAATCACGCAACATCCAACCAATCACTTCAAGTAACAATTTTCACTCCAATATAATTTAATAATAATTCCAATAACATACATCGTTACAAAAAATAAAAATAAATAAATTATTATATATAAAAAAATTAGTATTTTTCAATTTTTTAAAAAGAACCCCCAATTAACGACCATTACAATATATATATTATGATTAGCCGGTGATTCACAGGCGATGTAATCATTTTTTGGAATCAAATGTGTCGGAAAACATGAAATTCTGGTGTATACCCACATACATATTTAGTCTATAAGAGGGCGCCGGTAGCTCAGTGGTATGCGTGCTTGCCTTCTGAGCTGAAGATCGTGGATTCGAAACCCGACCGAGGCTCTTAGTTTATTTTATCTGGGAGGTAAAATAAACTTAAGCACGCCGTCCTTCGGATGGGACGTTAAGCGATGTTCCCGAGCCTGTACGATGTCAGGTACTCGTTAAAGACCTCTGCCCTATGTGAAAAATTTAGGGTAGGCATAATTTAGGACTGCCATAGTGGAATCGGGCTCATGTCCACCAGAGTGATGAAAGTGCGCTCTGGTAGTAGGCGATATGACCTCGTTGTTAAAGCCCGGGCATGAGTCATAAAACCTAACCTATAGTTTATAATCTCCTCCAAAACTAATCGACCATTTGGGTTAAAAAACAATATTTGACTTAAAGGGGTTCTGAACACTCACACTAAATGTGTCGATACATTCATTTCATTACTTGGCAGTTATTGTTTTTTTTTGTCCTCTCTCTCCCTCCTCCCCTATGTACTTAGAGGATTCTGGAAACATATATATTTCGTTTTGATACATTCATTCATTCGGAAGTGATCGTGTACGCACACAATGACCACAGTCATTTTTTATTTTAAATTTTCGAATCCAGGGGGTTGAAAAAACCGAAATACCGGTGAAAAACCATCGAAGATCTGACCGATTACACAACTTCCCCAATACTTTGTAGCTGGAAATTGAAACATAATATGTTTCAACCTATATATTATATAGGTCATAAAAACAAGCTAATTTCGAATTCATTTTTTCTTCACTAAGGCCCTTAAAATGGTTTGGAAATCTATATTTGCTTTGATGGTTCTTCCAAAATGGATCTTCAAATCCAATTTAGGAGCTAAGCTAGGGGAGGATGATCCCACCTAAGGAGAAGTGGAGAATGATGGCAGAATCAATGCGAACCTATCGGATCCAAATACCAATTTACTGAAGCACAACCTCAGTTTCTTTAACGTGTAACAACTTATCATTAGAATATGTTCCAAATTTAATGTTTACTTCCCCAGCTATACGAAGCATAAGAGAAGTTATGTAATCGGTCAGAAATTTGACGTTGAGTTTTAAACGGAATTTAATGTTTTCCATTTCAAAAATAAACATAAAAAAACACCCGATAGAAGAATGCATTGATATGTTGAATGTGTATTCAGAACTTCAGAATGTTAGAACTTTTGTTTATTAGCGATATCGTTTATACGTTTCTGAGTAGAATGTGGGAGCTTTTATGTTTATTAGTTGATCGCGGGACCTTGTATACGTTTCTGAGTAGAATGTGGGACCTTTTATGTTTATTAGTTGATCGCGGGACCTTGTATACGTTTCTGAGTTGAATGTGGGAGCTTTTATGTTTATTAGTTGATCGCGGGACCTTGTATACGTTTCTGAGTAGAATGTGGGAGCTTTTATGTTTATTAGTTGATCGCGGGACCTTGTATACGTTTCTGAGTAGAATGTGGGACCTTTTATGTTTATTAGTTGATCGCGGGACCTTGTATACGTTTCTGAGTTGAATGTGGGAGCTTTTATGTTTATTAGTTGATCGCGGGACCTTATATACGTTTCTGAGTAGAATGTGGGAGCTTTTATGTTTATCTGTTGATCGCAGGATCTTTTATACGTTTCTGAGTTGAATGTGGTATCTTTTATGTTTATTAGGTGATCGCGGGATCTTTTATACGTTTCTGAGTTGAATGTGGGACCTTTTATGTTTATTAGTTGATCGCGGGACCTTTTATACGTTTCTGAGATTAATGTGGGACCTTTTATGTTTATTAGTTGATCGCGGGACCTTATATACGTTTCTGAGTAGAATGTGGGAGCTTTTATGTTTATCTGTTGATCGCAGGATCTTTTATACGTTTCTGAGTTGAATGTGGTATCTTTTATGTTTATTAGTTGATCGCGGGATCTTTTATACGTTTCTGAGTTGAATGTGGGACCTTTTATGTTTATTAGTTGATCGCGGGACCTTTTATACGTTTCTGAGATTAATGTGGGACCTTTTATGTTTATTAGTTGATCGCGGAATCTCAAATACGTTTCTGAGTTGAATGTGGTATCTTTCTCACGTTTCTGAGATGAATGTGGGAGATATTATGTTTATCTGTTGATCGCGGGATCTTTTATACGTTTCTGAGTTGAACGTGTGACCTTTTGTTTATTAGTTGATGGTGGATACCTATTATAAAACTGAAAGTCGATCGGGGCCCAAAAAAAGTTACCAACCATTGATCTGAAGAATTCGGAACAGTCTCATCATTTTTGTATCAAAATTTAAAATAATAAAAAAAACAAGAATTACTTTTTTTTCACAAGAGTTAATTTACCTTTCCAAGGGTGAGTTGAACCAATTTCATTCAATCAACCTTATCTAATAACGAGGGAGATCATTTGTACATGTCAGGAGAGACGTAGAAGGTGGAGATCACCAGTTTTCAGGTATTTATCTAGAGTATTAATGCCTCCTCTCATATCTCAGGTTGCTGAAGCTGGATGGGGAACTCCGAATGTTTTCCGAATGTTTTTTGTTAAATTGAAAGTCGCCATTTTGTTTCAAAATGACGCAGTATAATTTCTGCTTTCTTATACTCCTATAGTAATTGGACTCCCACGGTTTTCTTCAGAACAAAGCATTACAAAATATACTATATAAAGTTATTTTAGTTTGAAATGAAGCAGTATAATTTCTGCTTTCTTATACTCCTATAGTAATTGGACTCCCACGGTTTTCTTCAGAACAAAGCATTACAAAATATACTATATAAAGTTATTTTAGTTTGAAATAGAGTACATTTAAAATATAAAAACTATCTATATAATATCCAATTTAAAACTATCTGAATTTTTTTTTTTTATCAACAAAGAGTAAAAACATAGTTGATTAATTCGTATATATGAAAATACGGAAGAAATAACGGAAAGAAAATGAAGTGGGCCAGAGAAGGACCAACGCTACCGCCCAAGTTTCAAGAGTGACAAGATGTGAGATAAGACAACATTTTCCATTGTCAAAGCTCCTTTCTTCTCTAACATCGCCATTGTTGATAGTCAAAATATAATTTGAAGATAGAGAAACACTTGAACCCATGAGAGAACAACTAATTAACTATTAATATATATGCAAAGTGATAATTGTATAATATATGATGAAAAATGTAATAATAAATGAGGTCTTTCTTCACTTGTTATACACAGTTTATATGTGTATCCAGAACCCTATAAAGACGACACCTATTGATTTTCAGCGAAATCACCCGGTGGGGAGGGGGGATCAGAGGGGACTAAACTCAAGAGGAGAGAAAACATAATAGATTAATTCGTGCTGGGGAAGTACATAGCCGGTGAATCACAGACGAGTTTTTTTTTCAATAATAATTAAGACTAATAGAACTAATGCATTTATCTATGTCTTCACTCTCCGGAGCGAAGGAATGGATCAGCTTCACGCTAGAGGTAGGTCTCCCTGACTAGCAGCACCTCCAACAGTTAAAATAGAAGAGAAGCAAAAATAATAATAATGGACCCTTGTAAACTCCGATAATCTATTTTCCTGTTTATTTGAGTTGATGTAAACTGCGATAATCTATTTTCCTGTTTATTTGAGTTGATGTAAACTGCGATAATCTATTTTCCTGTTTATTTGAGTTGATGTAAACTCCGATAATCTATTTTCCTATTTATTTGAGCTAATGTAAACTCCGATAATCTATTTTCCTGTTTATTTGAGTTGATGTAAACTGCGATAATCTATTTTCCTGTTTATTTGAGTTGATGTAAACTGCGATAATCTATTTTCCTGTTTATTTGAGTTGATGTAAACTCCGATAATCTATTTTCCTATTTATTTGAGCTAATGTAAACTCCGATAATCTATTTTCCTGTTTATTTGAGTTCATGTAAACCCCGCTTATGTATTTTCCTGTTTATTTAAGTTGATGTAAACCCCGATAATCCGATTCTGCGGGATCTCTAAGAGCACCGCAAGGGCGGCAATAAATGGTTGGCTGACCAGAAATCACATCCAGTTCTGGAGAGGGGTTCCAAAGCAAAGACATTCAAAACTCTTTATAGCGGAACCCTCAGAGAAACGGAGCCGAGAACTCCTGAATATGAGCAGAATGGATCTAAGAACTATGACAGGACTGATTACTGGACACTGTCATATGAACAAACACCTACACAATATGGGCATCGCTAGAAGCTCTCTGTGCAGGAAATGTGGCGAGGAAAAGGAGAATCTGGTTCATGTTCTAAGCCGGTGCGGGGCACTAGAAAGCAGACGTTTTTACTGCTTCGGATCTGCCATAACGGAACCGAAGCAGGTAATGAAAGGAAAAGAATCCTGGACCTTATTAAAGATACACACACAGGGCACACAATAGGTCTACTCTGGCCGCGGTGACACAAATCAGCCCTCGAAAAAAAAAAAAAAAAATCCGATATTCTCTTTTTCTGTTTATTTGAGTTCATGTAAACCCCGCTAAAAGTTGTTGTTTTTTCACAATTTCACCAGCTGGTCTTGCTTAGAATCATTTCTACATGAAATGTAACTATAATAATTTTTTTTTTAGTACAATATAATAAAATCTATGTATTCAAATAACTTACCCTATTGGAAATTATTTCAGCACCTTGAGCTATTGCTTCAGAAAGTGTGGTACAGATATCACTGTAAACTTCCTCCAGTTCCTGAGAAAATAAAAAAAGTAATAATTAGAAATAAATTGAAAAATTAAGTCAAATGTACTTAGTGAGGACAGGGTAGCGGCATGTGCATGACAGTTCGAGAGATGAAGCAGAGCGCTGTGCGGCGAGACCATTATGTCGGCGGATTCCATCTGTGAACCTTCTCCCTCGTGTTCCTTTAAGGTGACGGATTTCCTCCGAGGCCTTCGGATAACCCGGGCTTACACGAATAAATTCCGATTTTAATGAACCTCTTAGTATAATCTCAGTGAATAATACACTAAATATAAGCTTGGGGTGGAGGTAGGTGGGAAGGGCAGGCGAGTTTGGCCCAGAAAATTTACCAAGTATTGAGCACATCATTTTCACTTCCCCAGCCATATGAAGTATAGGGGAAGTTATATAATCGGTCAGAAATTCAAAATTTTCCCTGGAATTTCATGTTTTCCGACTCTGATTCCAAAAATGTATAGAAAAAAAATCGGGTGCGTGCAACTCCTATACGTGGCGAAATGAGCGTGACAACGTCTGAGTTGCGAGATAGCGAAAGTGTCAAGAATCAAATATAACAAATCATTTCAATAAAATTTTTGAAACTTGAAACAACTTAAAAACAATATAGAAAGAAAACATTCATAAGCATAATAGTTTTCAAAAAATGAAAATTTGGTTTACAATTTTTATAAAGAGTTTATTCGATAAAAATATTATTTTCAAATACATAGATTAAATAGTTTTGGAATGATGAACAATTTTATGAAGCGTTTATTTAAATCAATGCTATTTTTGTATTGTAAATATCATTTTCAAATAAATTTTATTTATCAATAAACATTTACCAACGAAAATGTTTTTTTAATGTTTAAAATAATAAATTATTCAATTTAGAAATACGTAGGACTCATTTCGTTTTGATTGAAATATTGTATATTTCAAAAAGTAAACATCAAATCGGTCAGCAGCGATACGTAGACAGTGTGAAGCGCTCTCTCTCTCTCTCTCGGCGCATGCGCGATACGTGTGATACGTGTTACCGAAAGTAACATAACGCAGTTTTCGAACATGGGGTGCCGGCCTACCAAATTATAAGACGTTGTCACGTCAAAACTGTCTTTCTTTGAACAGAATAGAATTGAAGTATCGACACGAAATTTTTTCTCAATACAAAAACCCCATTTACATGTAAATTTGAAATTAAATTCAAAACCCCTGTAGCACTCTTACTTGATCAACGACGACATCGCAGGAGCGGACAGAAACACATCTATATAACCTAGACCACACAACATATGTTTTTACTTCACATAACCCATAGTTCCCAGCCTGCCATCTGACATTTTTCACTTAAAAATAAATATTTATATAGGTACACAAACTTTTTCGAGGGGGCCATGGTGGCCGTGCGGGCTAGAGCGTAGGGCTTTGGTCGCATGGTCTCACCATGGTTTGCGGGTTCGAATCCCGTCCGGGAGTGAGTTTTATTTCGTAGATAGAACTCCCTCCCGGGGCCATGGATGTCTTAAATAATTATATATAACACATTGACATGGCTAATATGCACCGTACATAAAGCCAAAAAAAAAAAAAAAAAAAAAAAAAAAAAAAAAAAAAAAAAAAAAAAAAAAAAAAACTTTTTCGATTAAAAATGTAATAATATCTAGAACAAAAAAAACAATGGACACAGATGATTTTTAAAAGAATATAGTTTTTTTTTTTTTTTTTGGCCTTATGTACGGTGCATATTAGTCATGTCACTGAGTTAGCAAGTTATTTACAACATCCATGGCCCCGGGAGGGAGTTCTATCTAATAAGATATAATTAGAAATAAAACTCATTCCCGGACGGGATTCGAACCCGCAAACCATGGTGAGACCATGCGACCAAAGCCATACGCTCTAGCCCCCACGGCCACCATGGCCCCGCAAGTTAGCTATTAAAGATATTAGGGATTTTTATAAAAACAGCTGTTTAAGATATTAGTAATTTATTTTGTAATTATAAATACAAAAATAGGTTTTATGACTCATGCCCAGGCTCTAACTACGTGATCATATCGCCTACTACCAGAGCGCTCTTTCGTCACTCTGGTGAACATGAGTCCGACTCTACTGTGGGAGTCCTAAATTTTGCCTACCCTAAATTTTTATTCACTTAGGGCGGGGGTCTTTAACGAGTACCTGACATCATACAGGCTCGGGACCATCACTTAACGTCCCATCCGAAGGACGGCGTGCTTAAGTTTATTTTACCTCCCAGATAAAATAAACTAAGGGCCTCGGTCGGGTTTCGAACCCACGATCTTGAGCTCAGATGGCAAGCACGCATACCACTGAGCTACCGGCGCCCTAAATACAAAAATAATAATTAGATTAGATTTTATTGAAAGTGAAATACGACAAAAGTCGGTTGAAGCAAAACAAAAGCCGGCCGTACCATATGGTGGACATGTAGTCATTGTCCAGTAAGAGAGACATGAGCCAAGTGACATCACAGTGTTGATATAGACATGAGTGTATATAGTGCAAATAAAATTAATTTGGGATGTTTTTTTTATGAAGTAGCCATCAATATTGTGATGATCTCTGCTTGGGGCTTTAAACTTTTATTAATTACTATGAAAATGATTTTACTTTTGGGGTTAACATGCGTACTCAGAAGGTGAACTAGGCTGTAGAGAATTTAGAGAACAATTTATAAGACAACATACATTTATTAACAAAATTATTGACATATATTAGTGAGGCGTCCCTCCATAATCGCACATCTGGAATAAAATATCTATCAAACATGAAATAAATTATATAGACTTAAATGTTCTGGTAACTCCCGCAACATAAAGGTGTCTATTGATGATCAGCCAGCCATTCGTCTCGATGTCGGAGAAATGTAAAATAAATGATTCCGTTACCTTGTAAGTCTTCTTTTTCTAACCACACTTAAGCCGGTGGTCTCTCCTCCAGAATTCACGACGATTGAGGAACTTCCAGTCCCTTTGAAGTAGGCAGCAGGGATGATTTCCCTCTAGCAGCAAAAATGAGAGTCTTCGGTCTCCTACGTCCGGTCAAACAGGAGTCTCCTTCTTCCCACAGCTCAGCCAGGAATGTCTTCTCCCTCAATAGCTCAACTCTGACTCCTTTCTCGTAGCTGAACGAGGACCGACTAACTCCTCTGATAGCTGACTGAAGACTGTCTACCTCCTCTGACACATCAGCCACGACTCTCCTGTAACTGAAGGCCGACTACCTCCTCTGATAGCTCAAGACCGACTAACTCCTCTGACACTTCAACTACGACTCTCCTTCATACCGCACTTCAGCGAGGAACCCTGGAATTTCCATCCTCTCCACTTTATGTATCTTCTACTAGTGCGCTTCTTGTGGTCGCTCTCATAACTATAATTAACAATCGTTCTGGGATATGCGATATATCACAATTGCCTCCCTTTGATTAAAAAAATTGCGGAGATACATTAGTTAAGGTAGCGACGTAATTTTTTTTTTTTTTTTACACTTGGCTCTAACTTCACTCACTTCTGAACACTTCTTATACTACACTGTACAATTTTATACTATATTACAATTTTTTACAATATATAACGATGGATTTAAAAATGGCTTGAATGTCTGTCTCGTACTTTTTCAACTTCGTCCTGTCTGTCTGTCTGTCTCTTTTACTAATTCTCCATTCGTCTCTTCGTCCTCCCTCTGGTCACCCTTTGTCATTGACTCACGTATTTTTGACCTTGTCCCTTCAGCCATTTTTTAAAATACAAAATAATATAATAGATATAAATCAATATAAATTATAAATTGTTCTCTTATCTCACCGGATTTCTTTCGTACCCGGCACAATCCACCATAAATTGTGATGATCTCTGCTTGGGGCTTTAAACTTTTATTAATTACTATGAAAATGATTTTACTTTTGGGGTTAACATGCGTACTCAGAAGGTGAACTAGGCTGTAGAGAATTTAGAGAACAATTTATAAGACAACATACATTTATTAACAAAATTATTGACATATATTAGTGAGGCGTCCCTCCATAATCGCACATCTGGAATAAAATATCTATCAAACATGAAATAAATTATATAGACTTAAATGTTCTGGTAACTCCCGCAACATAAAGGTGTCTATTGATGATCAGCCAGCCATTCGTCTCGATGTCGGAGAAATGTAAAATAAATGATTCCGTTACCTTGTAAGTCTTCTTTTTCTAACCACACTTAAGCCGGTGGTCTCTCCTCCAGAATTCACGACGATTGAGGAACTTCCAGTCCCTTTGAAGTAGGCAGCAGGGATGATTTCCCTCTAGCAGCAAAAATGAGAGTCTTCGGTCTCCTACGTCCGGTCAAACAGGAGTCTCCTTCTTCCCACAGCTCAGCCAGGAATGTCTTCTCCCTCAATAGCTCAACTCTGACTCCTTTCTCGTAGCTGAACGAGGACCGACTAACTCCTCTGATAGCTGACTGAAGACTGTCTACCTCCTCTGACACATCAGCCACGACTCTCCTGTAACTGAAGGCCGACTACCTCCTCTGATAGCTCAAGACCGACTACCTCCTCTGACACTTCAACTACGACTCTCCTTCATACCGCACTTCAGCGAGGAACCCTGGAATTTCCATCCCCTCCACTTTATGTATCTTCTACTAGTGCGCTTCTTGTGGTCGCTCTCATAACTATAATTAACAATCGTTCTGGGATATGCGATATATCACAATATATTGTATATAATAAGAAATTGCATATTATAGAAGATAGAACTAGTCTTGCATCGCAAGAATATAGTTAGCTTAGCAGTAAAAAGAGGGTTGAAAAAAGTGAGTGTTCGAGAAGTCGTTAATGTCAAAAATTGTATTGCAAAAATGGTGAATAGTTTGTAAATTGTTACAATTTATTATTGTTTGCAGAAATAAATACATTTTTATTGGCACAAGTTCATTAATTACTACCCAACCCCCCCAAAAAATGGATTAAGGTCTGACAGTCTGTTGGCACATTGGTGCTCCTAAGAAGCACGACTCAACTCATACATCCCCGCGCCCAGACGACAACCGGCGAAATTCGGCGTTATCTTGACACTCCTCAACCCGGCGCCATGTGTCCCTCGCTCGCATATAAAGGCATTAAAACACTTAAATCTTAGTATCGTGAAGGGCATTAATGCCTTTAATGGGCTTTTAAAAGTCTTTAGTAACCATTGTTAATAACCAGGCGGCCTAAAGGGATTGAAGTGTAACTGCATTTAGCTATAAAAGCCAAAAACTCATTTAAAGTAACATTTTTTCTAGTTTTGACCCCTAAAACGTCGTAAATATCTAGAATACCAGCAACAATAACCTTTTTATATTTCATATTTACCAAAATATAATTGTTTTTGCGAAATTGGGGAAATTGTGGCTGTAGGATTATATTTTACGATTTGTGAGTCGTAGCAAATTGGGAAGAAACTTAATTGATAGACAATTTCAATCTCTACAAATAAGGTCAAATGATATTTTGGCATATCTGCAATCGTTTCTAAGCAAATCGCAATTTCCTTAATTTATGCATGTCTTTGCCTATGAATAATGAATGTATCGACACAAAATTTCATATATAAAACCAGAACCCTCTAGCAACGACACCTATTGATTTTCAGCCAGATTGACCATAGGGAAGGGGGGAGGCTCAGCACAAAAACCCTAATAACTGCCGATGTAATGGATGTATCAACATGAAATTTTATATTCGAAATGAAAACCCAATGAAGAGATCCTGTCAAATTTCAGCGATATCGGCAGAAGGAAGGAGGGGTTAAGGGGAGGGGGCTCAACTAAAAAACCCTAATAACTGCCGATGTAATGAATTTATCGACAAATAATGATAATAATGAATACGATTCGACAGAAAGCAAATACTATAAGCGGACTTGTGTTCTCCTTATTCCCGTTACTCCACAGAAATGCAGCCCTTAACCTTACCAATAGACTCCTCATATACAAGCTTCTGTTGAGGCCAGTCATTACATATGCATGCCCAGTGTGGGCCGGTCTTGCCAGCAATACCAACATAAAAACTCTTCAAGTATCCCAAAACAAATGCCTTAGGTTGGTTGGAAGCTACTCGAGGGACACCTCCATCCTACAAATCCACGAAGACCTAAATATCGAGCTCCTACTCGACTATATAATAAATCTTGGTAAAAACTTTTTCTTTAAGTGTGAAGCAAGTCAAAACTCATTGGTTAAAAACATAGGGAAACCTCAGAGAGGGAAGCATAAAAATATCCGATCGCGATTTTAAAATTATAATCTCTGTTTTTCGACAGTTTATAAACTTACTTTAAATTCAGTTATTTTATATTTGTTTTTGTTTTTTTCTCCTTTATCATTAAGAGTTTTTAAAATTTTCTCTTAGAAAGTAGCATTGTTTTTTTAATTTACTGATTATTTTTGACTGTATTTGTATAAGGGTAATGGTGAAGGAACCTTTCTGTAAACTTGTATTTTCTACAAAAATAAAATAAAATATATCTATCTGAATACGATAGATACAGTTTTCAATTAGATATTAATTTGCGTTGAATTTGTTATAATTCTTTCAAAAGTGACTTTTTTCATTCATGACAATATTTCGGAACGTTCTTACTTTCCTTCCTCAGGTAACAATGTACAAATTATAGAAAACGAAGGGAGAAAAATCAATCAATAATAAAAAAACAATGATAAAATGAAAATATTAAATCCAAAGTAATTCTGATAGGCCATAAAGGAGGATCTCTGTCAAGAGAATAAAAGCGAAAGCCGGTAGCGCAGTGGTATGCGTGCTTGTCTTCTTAGCTCGAGATCGTGGGTTCGAAACCCTACCGAGGTCCTTAGTTTATTTTATCTGGGAGGTAAGATAAACTTAAGCATGCCGTTCTTCGTATGGGACGCTCAGCGATGGTCCGGAGCCTGTACGATGTCAGGTACTCGTTAAAGACCCTTACCCTAGGTGAATAAAAATTTAGGGTAGGCAAAATTTAGAACTCCCACAGTAGAGTCGGGCTCATGTCCACCAGAGTGACGAAAAAGCGCTCTGGTAGTAGGCGACATGACCTCGCAGTTAAAGCCTGGGAATGAATCATAATGAAAATGAAACAAGATGCCTCTGAAAGAATTACCTATGTGAAACACAGACTCAAGTGAAGAATGTCTGGTTGTATTATAATTGGCGACATGATTTCATCTTGTTTTTCGATTTATGAAAAAATAAAAATAAGATACAGAAGACAACAGGGGAGAATATAGGAGAGAGAAGTAACAAAAGAAATGTATTTTCAAGAATGGAGTCTGTATAGAGAGCACACTTCACTCTCCTTATGTCATCTTGTTAGTATACAAGGGTGTAATAACTAGGGGGCCCTTAGATTGGTGGCCTAGCTTCTATCCTTACCTTCATAGACATGTTAATCTCTGAATGCGTAGAATACGTTATTTTTCATGAATTTTAAATAATACAGACTTAAAATTAAATAAAACTTACTTTCTTAAACCTATAATATAGGGTTGGGGCTATGATGGCCGTGCGGGCTAGAAACTTTGGTAGCATGGTCTCACACCAAGATTGGTTCGAATCCTCTTTGGGAGAGTTTCATTACAGAACCCAGGAGGGGGGGTTATGGGGAACCTCTGACTACGGTTGTTATGAAATAACCAAATAACACCGCAATAGATACATGGTTAATATGAATCTTATAAAAGGCAAAAGAAAAATATATACCTATGTATTGTAATGGTATGGTTTAACCACCACATATGAGGGGAACCATGTGGGCGAGAATCTAGAAGACTGAATCGTGACTTCATGGACCTAACTACGAATCCCAAAACATCCTCAGCACATCCCATCACATTCAAGTAAAAAACAAAATCATAAATTATATAAATAAGAAAAAAGAAAAGAGATTATAACAAAATGTCTCGAAGTTGAAATAATTAAATAAAGTTAGGAATATTGAGGTTTTTTTTAATAAAAAAAAAATAATCAAAATTTGATTAATTAAATATTAATTATTTAATAATTAAATAATAAATATCAAAAAGGAATCTAAAAGGGAAGATAAAAATATAATAACATTTTTGGTAATTTTATATATGAAGTAAAAATATAACAGTTGTGTGTTCTGGTTATTTATTATCATTATTAGAAGAAAAAACAATTATATATCAAAATAAATATGAATTGTTAAAGTTATATGTGTTTTTTCGTATTTTTATATTTCTACTTTTCACTAAGTTATTTTATCATCAAAGAATCCAGATGCCTCCCTATATAAATAATTATTGTAGTTTCAGCTCATATTTTTTTATATTATTATTATTTGCAAAAGCAAAATAATTATTTATTTATTTTTTTTTGGCTTATATACGATGGATATTAGCCATGACTCTTATAATGGTGTTTTACCTAATTATTTACAACATCCATGGCCCCGCGAGGGAGTTCTATCTAAGAAATAAAACTCATTCCCGGACGGGATTCGAACCCGCAAATCGAAGTGAGATCATGCGACCAAAGCTCTACGCTACCATGGCTCCCAATTAAAATTTTAGTAAAGACCCCTATCCTAGGTGAATAAAAATTTAGGGTAGGCAACATTTAGAACTCTCATAATAGTCGGGCTTATGTCCTTCAGAGTGACGAAAGATGTAATGTTTAAATTGTAACGCATAGCAAAGAATTTTAAAATATGGTTTTATTATTGAAGTTTGGATTGAAAAGTAAAAGTAGTTATTGTGACTCATGTCCCGGTTCAATTTGAGGCTCTTTCACCGCTCTGAGAACATGAGCCCGACTATTATGAGAATACTAAATGTTGCCTACCCTAAATTTTTTATTCACTCATGTTAGGGGTCTTTAAGGAGTACCTGACATCGTACCATCGCATAACGTCCCGTCCAAAGGACTCAAGGTTTTTTAAACTCCCAGATAAAAAACCTAAAGGCCTCGGCCGGGTTTCGAACCCACGATCTTGAGCTCCACTGTTGTACAGATCACTCCCTTTCCCCACTCTCAAATTCATAGTGACATTACTGGGTATAAAGAAGTCACTCTCAAAATTACCCTGCACAATGAAACAAACAAAACCTTTGTAGTAACGCCAGTATAAAATGGAAATGAGAGAGGGGAGGAGAGAGAGTGATTTGTATATTTCTTATACCAAAGTTTAAGAAAATCTTGTAATTGCCACATCATATATTTTTAAAATATTCTCTATTCCACAAGGAAAACTACCGGTTTCCGACTACATCATCAGGTTTACTTATAAACGAAGAGGTTAATAAGGTTAAGAAAGTTTAGAGAGTTAAGAAGATTAAGAAAGTTTAGTTAAGTAGTTTTAGTTTATAACTAAACCTGACGATGGTGTAATGGCCGAAACCGGTAGTTTTTGTATACAGTTTTTTTGATGGAATAGACAATATTTCAAAAAATAATTTTATTTTTTTTATTACAAGCAGAGCCGTAGCCAGGATTTTGAGCAGGGGGGGGGGGGGGGGGGGACAAAGTTAGGCTACGACGGTGGGGGGTATAGATTCCCGGGGGCACAGCCCGCAGTTTCCGTGGTTAGCGTTGCAGACTTTTTGTTATTAATTTGGGGGACTCGGACCTTTAGAAGCTCCCCCTGAGGTAACCACTGACTGTAATACTTAAGTTACATGAGCACCAAAAATGGAAATGACTCATATCCAATAGCGTGCATTTGCTGCTGTTGCGCTTTGCATTTTTACTGCGCATTTAAAATCAGCTTTAGGAGTATAAAGTATAAAAATGACGATTTTGAGCGAGGAAATAAAATGATGGAATTCATATATATTTAAATAAATGTAATATGACTTGTTTTGCACATGTACATTTATGTAACAGCTGATGGCTGATTTAGGAATCAGACGCACGGGAAATTTAAAGATCCTATTGGTATCTTGCAAGCAATCCATTTTTAATAAAAACTATTTTTTTAGTTTATTTAATTTTTATCTTGTTTTTTTGCTCTTGTCAGGGAGGGGCACGCCTTCCCTCCCCCCTCCCCTGACTATAAGTAACCACGTATGTCCGCGTATCTTACTTTAGATGAAAGTTAAAATTATTTAATTATTTATTAATTTGTTCAATTGATTATAGATGTATGTTCTGTGTAACGGCCGGTATCCAAGTATCTGCTGGGAAGTGCCAGGACAGAACATTTAAGTGCGGTCGTTTCGGCGCGGCAACTTCTTGACGCAGGTACAACGGCGTAAAGACGAAACTCATATCTCTCTCTATTTGAATATTTATTTTTAATTTGTCTTAGTCTAAACGTATTAACCTAAAATACTTCGTACTGAGTTCTCTCATAAAAGTGTGACAAAGAAGTCCGTTTCCGTTCGCGTTATTATGACTCATGCCAGGGCATTAGCTACGAGGTCATATCGTCTACTACCAGAGCGCGCTTTCGTCACTGGTGGATATGAGCCCGACTACAGTGGGAGTCATAAATTTAGCCTACCCTAAATTTTTATTCATTTAGGATAGGGGTCTTTAACGAGTACCTGACATCGTACAGGCTCGGGACCGTCGCTTAACGTCCCATCCGAAGGACGGCGTGCTCAAGTTTATTTTACCTTCCAGAAAAAATAAACTAAGGGTCTTTGCCGGGTTTCGAACCCACGATCTTGAGCTCAGTAAGCAAGCACGTTCGTAGCTCCCACCACTACGAGATCAAATCGCCTACTACCAGAGCACTGGGGTTTATTCACCTCGGGTAGGGTGTCTTTAATCAGTACCTTACGTCGCATGGGGAAGTTATGAAATCGGTCAAAAATTCAATGCGGAGTTTTCAACAAGTTTCCAATTTTATGTCTGAATGTGCATGTATGTGTGTGTCTGTGAAGACGATAACTCCGGATAAAATGAATATATCGCCACGAAATATATGTATATCCCTCTAATATGTGCACCCTCTAAAGACAACACCTATTTATTTTCAGCCAAATGTCAAAGGGAAAGGTAGGATTAGGAGGGAGGCTTAACAGTTATTAAACTACCTTATTTTGTACCTCAAATTAGCTGCCTATTCAGTGATAACTTTACGGATCTTTAAGTGATAGCATTAAGCTCAGACTGGCTGAACGAATTTTATGGAGAATGTTATAAGGGTTTCGTTCGTTTTCTCAAAAAAAAAAAAATAAGCCCTTATATCGGAACTTGTGTCTGTCTGTTCGACAGAAATAGTGTCCACACAGTTTATAAC
This sequence comes from Aradus depressus, assembly GCA_963662175.1. NCBI lineage: Eukaryota > Metazoa > Arthropoda > Insecta > Hemiptera > Aradidae > Aradus > Aradus depressus. Next base: position 19,041,840 of record OY759220.1, on the reverse strand, counting down.
TCAGACATTTTACACAAAGATGTAGTATACCTTGCGAGCCCACAGCTACACACTATTAGTTAGTTATTATGGCTCATGCCCGGGCTTTAACTACGAGGTCATATTGCCTACTACCAGAGAGCTCTTTCGTCACTCTGGTGGACATGAGCCCGACTCTACTGTGGGAGTCCTAAATTTTCATTCCCCTAGGGAAGGGATCTTTAACGAGTACCTGACATCGTACAGGCTCGGGAACATCGCTTAGTGTCCCATCCGAAGAACGGCGTGCTTAAGTTTATTTTACTTCCCCGATAAAATAAACTAAGGGCCTCGGTCGGGTTTCGAACCCACGATCTTGAGCTCAGAAGTCAAGCACGCATACCACTGAGCTACCGGCACTCTCTATATACTATTATTAAAATAATTAATTTTAAGAATTTTTTTTAATGTTCGTATACCAGATTTTAATATATCTCAGGATTACGCTGTACAAAGAGACAATATGAAACGATTTTGAAAAGAGGAGGGAGAGAGAGCGTGGTTGGTATAAGAAAGTCCCATAATGGCTACATCACATTTTTTTTATTAAGTGTTCCACAATATCTCTGCAAAAAATAGTATATAATAAGTATCATATATAAATTGGATCATTTTGATTATTTGTCTAGTCAAATGACAAAAACATTTGAATAATAAGAGTGATAACTATTTATACAAACTACTTTCTGCCTTTAAATACAATCTGTTTACGAAATATTGTAGTTTATAAACTACTTTCGGTGAGTGAACTAATCTAGAAATGGTATATTATTCAGTTCATTTTTTCTCTTTGTAATATTATTCTTCATTTTTCTCTTAAAGAATGTGAATTTGAAAGTGAATTCAAAGCTCTATAAGGACGACACCTATTCATTTTCAGGGAATCAGCCAAAGGGGAGGGGGACATCAGAAAAGCTCGACTTAAATACTCTGATAACTGCTGATGTAATGAAAGTATCGATACAAAATTTAGTATAAGAATTGAAAAGCCATTTTTAGCCCAAACGGTCGATTAACTTTAGAGTGAGAGCGCAAACATAATTGATTATATATGATAGTAAGATGTTGTGGGACGAGATTTCTCATAGAAGAACCGGTTTTCAACGCGGTTAAAGGACAACTGTGCTGAGTGGGTAGGGTAAATGAACCACTGATGATGACGCCGTTGCGTTGAAAACTGGTTCTGATCTAAAATAAAACAGTGGGAAGACAATATCTTTTATTTCTATCATAATTGATTAACTCTTGCTGGGGACCGACTTTTTTTTTATTTTTCGATCTGTGCAACGTCTTTTAATATTTATTTACTTTTGTTGGATATTTTTTAAAAAAAATTTCCAGAGGACTTGAGAACCCACAAAACTGTTGAAAAGGATATGCAATTTGTGAATAACCCCCGTTAAAACTTTTCCCAATAAATGTCGAGTTGGAACAAACTGAGGAGACAAATTTGTGACAAGAAACTCAAGAGACAAGTGTTTTATTATATGTAAGGAAGAGCTTGGCAAGCCCTTCAAAGTGTAATAAGATTTAGTGGAACTTAGGTAAAGTAAAGTAGAATGGAGGAAACCTAAAGGTGACTACCTCCTACCTAGAAACCGCCGAGTAATTTTGTTGACTCAGAGCTTTTGACAAGGGCAACCTTCAATAGAAAGAGGCAAGAAGTGACATTCGATAAGAGGGAACGCCAAAATTCATTACAGATCCCTTCTTCCAATATGATTTGGTATTTCTGTCAAACATGGTTGGTCCTATTCACTGCTCACATTTGAAAAGGAAATGAAATATGAATAAGTAAAAAGATTTCATGGATGGATTATAACGTTTTCAACTTATTCAAATCTTATATCGAACTTAAATATAGAGATTGATAGAGTCGACAGTATCTTTTCTTAAGGTTGAAGTTCTGTCATGTAAATAAAAGAAACTCAATGATTGGGCTCTTCACGGATGATACCGCTATCCTCTTCGTCCTGATCCTGCCATTGCCACCTGAAATCTCCAAAAGCATGTCCACGATATGGAAAGCTAGTGGAGTTTGTGGAGAATAAAAGTCAATGAGGGGAAATGTGATCCTGTTCTCCAGTTCTGTTCAACAATGGATACATTTCTATTTTCAATCAAGTCTGCTATATTGGGTCCTACCTGTACAGCAGACTAACTTGGAACTCCACACTTGACTGCAACACCGAGATTAACCCGTAACAATCTATTTCATTTTTTATAATTTATTAAAAGAAGCACCTAGAAAGAAATCAACTGCTGGCTAAAATAGAGAGTGGTTTTCGAATGAAGATCTACCATGAACCACCTGATATCTATAGAAGCCGAGCTTCAAGATACTTTCCTAATGAAACAGGAGGCCATAGGCATCTTTTTCGACATTGAGAAGGCGTACGATACGGTGCAGAGGTCAAGTATCCTGCATCAGCTTCACTCGTGGGGCATGCGAGGCAATCTTCCAATTTTCATCAAGAACTTCCTGTCACCAAGATATATCAGGGTACAGGTAGGAGACAAAGACTCGGACAGAAGACAGGTGACACAGGGAATTCCTCAGGGCAGTGTACTGAGCTGCACGCTTTTCGCTATAGCAATTAACAACTTAGCCTCCATAGTAAACCACCCCAAAATTAAACAAACTTCCTTGGTCTAGTGTTGGATAGGAGGCTTACTTGGGTGAACCATATTAAATATATAGAGGAAATATGTCAAAAGCGACTGAACATTATGAAGTCCTGTCCCATACAACGTGGGGCGCAGACAGATCAACTCTACTAAAAATTTACCAGTGTCTGATTAGATCCAAACTAGATTATGGATCATTCGTCTACGGGTCGGCCAGGAAGAGCTGTCTTAACCTCCTAGATGCAGTACACCATACTGGCCTGAGGCTGGCCACTGGAGCCTTCAGGACGAGCCCAGTGATCAGCATCTGTGCGGAATGTGGACAACCACCTTTACACTTCAGAAGGCTTCTCTTGGGGATCTCTTACATCGTGTCTCTGCTTCCGAACAGTTGGAACCCAGCTTTCAAATACATCTTCGAGCCAGATAATCTCCATCTGTACAACGGAAACCAACGGGCCACCCGCCCCCTGGGCATACGAGCAAGGGAACATATTCTAGAACTCCTAGACAGAATCCCTACAGTTGAGAATACCGACGAACCTCCATGGACACTACCCAAGCCGAAAGTCATATCCCGCTTAGGCCGACTAAACAAAGCAGAAACATCACCAAATGTCTACAAGATCATGTTCTCTAAAATAAGACGAACCTTCCATGGGTACCAAAACATTTACACGGACGGATCGAAAAGCGAGGAACATGTAGGCTATGCTGTAGTAACCCAGTCTTCAGTGTATAAATGCAGGCTGCCAAGCTACTGCAGCAGTTACACTGCAGAACTGTGCGCCGTTGCTGAAGCAATGAGTTTTGTTACTTCCGATGTAGGTCGGAAGTACATGATTTGTAGCGACTCCATCTCCGCTCTTCAGAGTATCCAACAGTTTAACAGCCGCTGCCCCCTAGTATATAAAATACAAAAGCTTCTCGGGAATTGCATAAGGGATAGCAAGCAAGTGGTTTTTTGCTGGATTCCCTCACACGTGGGTATTGAAGGGAACCATGCTGCGGATAGAATGGCAAGGGAAGCAGCAGCGCTGCCTGGAGAAGGAAGAATAATAACGACAATTCCGGACCTAAAGATCTGCATACGTCACAAAATAAAAGAGCGCTGGACCTCTTTGTGGACCAACATGGACCCAACAAATAAGCTTAGGTCCATCAAAGCTAATGTTGACAAATGGCAAAGCTCTGAAAGACAGAATAGACAGGAGATGCGGCTCCGTGTAGGCCACACTCGCCTAACCCATGGCCACCTCATAACCAGGGCGATGGCCCCGGGCTGTGGCGGGTGTGGGGCCTGGCCTCTCACAGTGAGCCACATCCTGGTCGGAGTGCCCTGGATATGAGGATATACTAAAGGCCATGGGTTTGCATAAAAGGGACCTACATGAGATGCTCGGAGACGACAACTCATCTATTGAAGCTGTCCTAAACACGATGAAAGCAACACACCTCATAGACCTAATTTAATCGAGTTAAAGGCGTCAAAAATCTTTGTCATTTGACGCCGATAAATAAAAACTATTCTATTCTATTCTATTCTAATTTATTAATAAAAAAAAACTACCTATAATTTTTTTTTTTGTATTTTATTTAGAAAGATACAACTGTTGCTAGGGTGCAACAACCAGCATCTATGTTGGTAGGAATGGATATGTTGGCGTGAATGGCATGTGAGAGGAAGGCTACCCAGTGGTAGGTCCTCGGGACGAAAATTTATATTATTCATTAGGACAAGGGAGAAAAAAATAAATAATAACAATAATAAAATAAAAAAATAAATAAATTAAAAATAAATAAATAAATAAAAAGGAATTGAAAGACAATTTTGATGGATGGGTAAGAGAGATGATAAAAGTAAAGGAAAATGATGTAAAAAATAAAAAATATTAGGAACGAATAGAATTTAAGGCAGTAAGTCGCGGTTCCATCTTTTCTTTATCCTTCGTGGGGGGTTTTGTGGTAAGTGTTGTGAAGATAAAGTACGTATTTCTGGGTTTGTATGTGTGTAAAGTTTTCTAAAAAAACGTATTTAAGTAGTTTGTATTGTGTCGGGTACTGTGTGTATCATAAGATCGTTATGAAGTGTTCTGTTGTTTATGTATGGTGGGCACTGTGTTATCAGTCTGTGAATAAAACAAACTTATTTTTTGAAATATTGTCCATTCCACTAAAGATATATATACATATAACTACCGGTTTCGGCTTTATACCATCGTCAGGTCTAGTTATGAACTCCGTGTTCCTCAACTTAGAAGTTATCAGTCTGTGTTATCAGACTGAAACGCCTGAATTCGTTTGATGTTGGATGTTTTTGCTGAACCGTATATCTGTGATCCGTATGTCAATAATGGTCTAAGTAAGTAAGTATAACAGTTCCGTTTTTGTGTCATGTCTAATTTTGATCGCCTATTTAGAAGTCCAGAGAGTATTTTGAGACGAAGGTTCAGCGTGTTTCGTGTGAGACGTGTGTGAGGGTTCCATGTCAGTCTCCGATCTAATGTCAGTGCTAGGTATCGTACAGTATTAGTTTGAGGGAGGGGCTTGTCGTAGATGAAAACGGGGGGGCATGTTTCTCGTCGAAGTGTAAATGTGATGTGCTGTGATTTTTCTGTATTAAGTTTTATTTTCCATGTGTTGCACATTTTACAAAGTACATTCTTTCGAAAGCTATAACTTTGGTCCTACGTCAAATCTAAAAGCAATTAATATAGTTGGAAGATTAATAAGGAGCATTTTTGGTAGGATCAAATGTCACTATAGGACCAGCTGTTCATATATTGATACATGATGGTTCACGGTTTATTTACAAAAATACATAATATACTGTTACTGCTGGACTATGTATGATCAAGTAGGATTTAGTTATTTGATCCCCTATAATATTATCTTGAATAAAACCCTAGAAAAAATACAACTTAGTTTCCTAAGATATGTCAATTTGATTATTTTAAAATCACTTCTTTGACAATTACTGTGAATTCTTGTCTAAAGTTAATCCAGCAACTTTAGAGGGTCGATGTTTAAAGTTCGATGACATATTTGTATATAAACGTATATTTTTTTTGATCTTTTCCAACTTTTTATTAGCTTCTCGTATCGTTCTTTACCTATTTTTTAGGTAGATTTTTAGAAAAAATAATCATATTATATAATATTGTAAAACTAATTGTATCATATTTATTTATATTAACAAAATTCAGAGAGCTGCAAAATAATATTAGCTCAAATATTTTCAATGGTCCTCCTATAAAATAAAAAATTGTCATTCAATCCCTAAATAGTATTTAGAATGGCTTGTGAGGTTGTTGTCCTCACGACATGAAGTTTCGGAGGGGCTATACGGTTATTATATATATAATATAATATAACAGTGAAAAGTATACAATTAGGAAATTATTGTAGAAAAAATGTTCATTGACAAGAGGGGAGAAATAAAATGTTGACAAATCCTAAAACAATGAATAACATTCCTCACTGTTGTAGTGACCAACACTCCTACATAGTTAACTATATATTAACTATTCACGTGTGATTAGTTAACTAAGTGATTTAACTAAATATTTGAACGAACGTTTTTATATGTATGTAAGTTAGTCACAGTGGGATATATACCGAGTTAGGTAATGAAATAAAGTTATATTATGACTGTTGAATTAAATGTTTTAGAATAATTGTGTAATAAACATAATAAATATATAATTGCGATGTATTTGTGCGCAATCTAAATATCAAGTCAATTACACACAAATCCCTTAATTCGTCAACACACACAGAAACAGCAACAAAAAAGTGGAGAAAACGAGATCCTATTTTCATTTTAGCCCAGATCAGTAATTTTTATAATTATAAGGTATGAAAAAAAAGGTAACCCATACAAGTGTAGATGAAATGATTTATCAAGGCTTTTATGATTTAAAAATACATATGATATGGTCATAACGGGATTTTTTTTTACTACTACCAGAGGAATCTTTCGTCGCTCTGGTGGAAAATGAGCCTCACTGCATACCTACATCGTACAGGCACGGGACCATCACTTAACGTCCCATCCAAAGAACGGTGTGCTCAAGTTTGTTGTACCTACCAGGTGAACCTAAAAAACCAACCAGGTTTTGAACCCGCGATCTTGAGATTTAGCCCATAAGCTAAAACCCCTTATAGTCTTACCCACCGGTAAGTGTCTCCTGACCTGTTCTTTGTCGAGTTTAAAATGATGAAAAAAATCTGTTTTTATGTGCTCTCAGAACCTTTCTGTCTGATATCCTACTCAACTATGTACGGAAATATTTCGGGTTTCATACTCCGCGCGGCGCGAAAAGTTTTCCGTTCGTACAGTCACATCCCAAGTTTCATGTGGATACGATTTTCAAGTGGGAACTAGAGGCTACCAACAGACAGACAGTCACAAGACCGAAACCATGTTTTTTTTTCTTTTTTTTTTTTGTCTTTGACCTAAAAAACCCTAAAAAGCACTTACAGCATTGAAAAAACCTCAATTGGATGAGAGAGAGCTCTCAATTTTCTATTGAGAGAAAGAATGGAATGAACACAATCAGTTCATTACGAAATAGATTCCTTTCATAGTAACTATCCTCAAAAGAAAAAAATCTGCTTTTGAATAGCCATGGACGATCAATCATAGCTATGGAAAAGAGTATTCAAAAGTAGGTGCAAAAAGACAGTTCAGGACAAAGCAATTAATTTTGTAACATACTTTACTTTCAAAGACTATAAGAAATGATCCTCTTGAATGTACGAGTATGACATTAGTGATAACACATGTGATTTGAGCTTTGAAATATATCACATTGGGGTGGAAAAAAAAAAATTAAAAGTGCAGTTTTGATTGATTATTTGACCTCGAATAACTAGGTAAAATCAGAGATTAAAAAAGAAGTAGGTGATTCACCGACATTGTACTTCCCCAGCGCAAATAATTCACTCGCTCTCCCTCTATAACCTACTTATCGATTTGGTTGAAAATGTACAGTTGACTTACTCAGGGCTTTCTCGATCGACATTCAAATTTCGAGTTGATGTATTTGTGACATCAACAGTTACTAGAATTTTTGAGTTGCTTTTGCCCCTCTGATCCCCCAACTACCCTTTGGTCGATTTGGCTAAATGCTGAAAATAGGTAGATATTATGGGGTTTTGGACTTATCTACGAATAAAATGTCGTGTCAAAACATTCGTTATTAAGGTGTTCGTGTTGAACCCTCTTTCCTTTAACCAATTCTGCTGAAAATCAACAGGAGTCGTTCTAATGGGGTTCTGGATGCTCGGGATATGCGCGAATGAGATTCCGCATCTTTGGTGGAGATGTAATTGCAGAGGAGGACTTTAGAAGGTTGGACTATGAGAGCATTCTCAGGTTCATTAAGGAAACTGGGAGACTGAGCACTTCATGAAGGGCTTAGTTCAGGTAATATAAGTATAAACATACAGTTAATATAATAAGGGGGAAGCACAGCGCTTCCAGGGAAGGGATAAGAGCACTGGATGCAAGTGTAAAACACCAGCCCACCACACATATGGGGTTCTGGATACACATATACAATTTCTTGTGATATTAACTACCAGGTCGTTGTTCGTCACTCTGGTGGACATGAGCCCGACACTGCAGTCGGAGTTATAAATTTTGCCTAACTTACGGAGGCAGGTCTTTGAGTCCCCTGACCATCTCAAAGGCTCGGGATCATCGCTTAACATATCATTCGAAGGATGGAGTGCTGTTTTCACCTCTCAGCCTCGGTCGGGTTTTAAACCCACGGATCTTGAGCTTATTAGGCTAGCACACCTCTGAGTTACCGGCGTTTTTATATTCTATAAATTTTGTGTCGATATATTTATTCTATTGGGAGTTATCATATTCACAGAAACGCAGGACTTACTTTTTTTTCATTTTTGGAATCAGAGGGTCGGGAAAAATTAAATTTCGGTGAAAACTCGACATCGAATTTCTGCCCGACTACATTACATTCTCAATACTTCGTATAGCAACTAGAAACTTCTAGTTTTTATTTAGTACAATGGGATATTCCTACACATTCCAAAACTGTTGGTTAGGGACGCAAATTAAAGCCTGTAATATTCATAAACAACATTAATCACTTTTATGTTCTTCATACATGCAACCCACACTGGGGCAAGAGGCCTCAAAAGTGTACTGAATTATAATTACTATCTATCATTAGCGTCACAAAAAACTACTGAAAAAATCAGCTTTTGTTGTTGCCGAGCATTGCTTTTTCACCTTCTTAAAGTATTTTCATCAGATAACCATAAAATGAAATCCATTTTTGCGAAGATTTGCGAATTTGGGAGAAACTTAATTTTAAAGTTATAAATTCGTCCGAAGAAGACGCAGACGTTTAATTTTAGCGAATTTGTGAAGAAAATGAATCTATTGCAATTTCTAATTTCTGTTACCTAATATGAATTGTATTTTCTCATAAGCTGTATATGAGCTACTACATGTGTTCACCTCCTCTTGAGGAGCTGACGTATTTGTCAAAATGCAGTACTCAACGAAGGGTCGGGGAATTTTTTAAGTATTTTTTTTTTTTGTGCTCAGCACACCAAAACATAAAGTATATGAGTTTCATAATTTTGGCCAGAAATTTGTTCATGTTGCCCCAGTGTGCAACGGTTGGAAATTATTCGCGGAGAAAACTTTCGAAAGCTACCTTCTGGACCCTGTTTTTGTCTATTGTCTCAGTATTATAGACGATAAAAAAAAATGTAGACAATAAAATTTACATTTGAGAGTGAGTCTATGTATCAGTGTAGGCTTCGCGATGTATATGAGACGTCAAGCGATAAGGTTTATCAGGAAGCTACACACTGTAAAATGTTCAACATCTCATCAATCAACATCTTATTATTATTCGTTCAATTCGAGGCAAAGTGGTGTATGTTATCTTCAATTTTTACTTTCCCAGCTAAACGAAGTATAGAAGAAGTAATGTTATCGTTCAAAAATTCGATGCGGAGTTTTCAACGGAATTTCATGTTTTCCGATCCTTAGATTACGAATATGAAAAAAATAATATCTGTGAACACGATAACTCCCAATAGAATGAATGTATCGACACGAAATTTCATATTTGAATTTAAAATCCCATAAGGACAACACCTATCGATTTTCAGCCAAAGAGGAGTGGATCAGAGGAGAGGCTTAACTCAAAAACTCTAATAACTGCCGTTGTAATGTATTGACACATTTTATATGTGAATTGTGAGATCAAAACTCCATAAGAATGAGGACATAATCTGTCAAATTACAGCGAAATCAGCAGATGAGAAGAGGGGTTTCAGGGGAGGAGGTTCAATTCAATAACGTAATAACTGCCGTAATGAATTTATCGACACAAAATTTAGTATGAGAATTTAGGAGCCCCCATGTAAGTCAACTGTTAGAAATTACCGCAAACGGTCGACTGGTTATTTTTCTATTAATATTGCTTCTGATATTCATCCGAGGAACCCTGTAATGGGTGATCGCAATCACACTTCACTGTGGTACTCCATCATAAATATTCAAATTTGAAAATTAGTTTTAGCCAAAGTTCATCACATATTCCCAATAACATCCAGATCACATGAATTTGAAATATTTGGAAAATTCGTCATCAGATAACTGAAAGGAATATTAATCAGGTTTGATTAGAATATTTGGACTACTGCGGAACAAACTTATAATGGACAAGAATATCTTAGTACCCACTTGAGGAAATAATTTGAAGTTGGAATACCTGATTTAAACTTGAAAATTACTGATACAAAACGAAAATTATTATTTTTTAAAAAATTGGACTGATTTTTGAAAGTGCTGAGGATGGGCGGAAAATGCGTTCGTAGATTTTATACTCTATGAGAAGAAAAAAATATATTTACCACTTTTTTATGACTTTATAAATATTACCTTTATGTATGATTTTTACACTTATGATAGATATAAGCAGGAAATAGCCAAGGAGTGGGGATGACTTAGTAGCTTTTTTGAGGGTCGACCAAGCGCTAGTCCCTCCTAACGCAAAGGAATAGCTATATCTAATAGATGTTGGTATATCTTCAAGGAAATTACTCCCAAGACCTTCCGTCAGCTGTGAAGAACCGCACGTTGCCAGAGATGGCCCTACTTACGACAGAACACGGCCGGATCTAGACCGGGAAGTCGACGAACAGCAGTAGCCCAGTTCTGGCAAGGAACCTAAGACGAAAAGTAGGCGGGTAGATCACCAAGCGAAGCTGGAAACGAGCAGTTTTGCACTACAGATGGAAATAAATATAAAGCTTTTTGTTCGTTTTCTATCACGTTTCAATTAGTTGAGTTCACTATAGGCCAGGATCTGCTCAAAATGAGGCAGGCGACAGCTACATCGACTTGTAACATATTCAAATTCAATCTGAAGAACATCCACAAGGGTATATGAGAATCCTCGATGGAAACACTGTTAATCGACCAGGTGTTAACGCGAAGCACAGATGCAACATGCTGGTGAAGGTTTGTCGCGACGCAAACGTTTCACATCCGATCATTACCACCTCAGCTGTCAAATGCAAGGTTAACTATTTTCTTAATCCCGAACTCAGATGTACAAGCTGTAGCTGTAGAACTCGAATAAGACAATCACAATGATTCGACAGGAAGTGCTACTCGGAAGCCACAGAAAATAAGAACGAAGCCTATAAAGCAATGCTCCAGAGAAGGTGCAAGGGAAACTCCGAAGTGTATACTCAGGAGGGAAGAGAAAAGGACTCATAAACGAATAAAAACGTGAGTACCTCAAAGGGAAGATGAGGAACATCGAACTACTACGGAAAAGAAACTTTAGTAGGCAGTTCTACAAGAACATTAACGGGTTGAAGGAGTTTAAACCAAGAACAAGCTGCAGAGAGGTCTGGATAGCTCCATCGTTAATGACAGAACTGAGGTTGTTAAACGGTGAGTGGAGCACTTGGTTTTGCTACTGAACGGTCAGGTAGGCAATCCATCGGAAGAAGAGACACAAAAGAATGAATATGCTGAGACCTGAAGTCCTCAGGACTATATTTTAGGGTCACCATTAATCATCCTTTATATTCACCAAACAGGAATCGAACTACTACGGAGTAGTACAATATTATTATTTATCATTTTCAAGAGGACACTGTAAGGCATACAAATATCGTACGAATAAAATACCAGGATGATTGAGTATACAAAGTTACGTTACCTGGAGTAAGCTGGGAAGAGTTTCTTTGGAATATGTATCAACCATTGCATTGGTAGCATGAAGTTGGGTCACGTAGGTGTTGTGTGAGTCGATATAAGCCGCCAGAGTCGCTGTGTTACCAGGAGTTTGTACGTGAGCCAGGTACGCTGCCTTGTAGTCCTGCCGACACTGAAACAATTAAATAACATTATGTGATGTGATCAAGGGCGTAGCAGGGGGGGAGCAGAGGGGCCGCCCGCCCCGAGTGGCACTTCACTAAGGACGGCAAATTTTGAAAAAAATTGTTAAATAAAAATTTGAGCCTTGAAACAAATGAATATGAGTCCAATATCGTTTGAAATAAGATTTTCTTTCGATTCCTTTGTTCTTGTGGCTTGAATGGAAGATCGTCTTAAAGGTTATTCAATTTATTTACGAAACATGAAAACAAAGTGTAGTAGAGTTAGGTATTTCTTGATTCTATTAGTTTTTTATTTTAAAATATGTCACGAAATATAAATCCGCGTGTTGTATCAAAAGCTCTTTGAATTGAAGCATTAAAATTTCATCCTGGTATATCGGGTGCAACACAAAACAAGCTCAATGACGTGGCGAACTAAATCAATAATTTTAAATCCTCGAGTCAAAAAATAAGGCTTGATTTTGTCTTATTTTAGCAAAAAAAAGTCATATACGAGTTGTTTTTGGCTTGCTAAAATAAGACAAAACCAAGACTTATTTATCTATATTTCAATTAAAATGGTACCATTTAGTAGTAGGTACAGTATTCTGTAGTATACAGAATTCTGTATAGCACTGTCACTAGTCATATACGAGATGGAATAGTCATCCAATTATTTTAAGTTTAAGTTTGTCAATTTGCGACCTAGAAAGCCTAAATAATACATAATAATAACAACAACGATTAGGTTAGAATAAAAATTATTTTAAAATGTTAAAAAATATTTTTACAATTAAATTTTGTTTTGGTCCTTAGGTGTACACACGAGCCCTTCCAATATATAATAAATACTTACGATTTTTTTTTTTTTTTTTAATATTTAAGTTATGTAAAGACAAATAATGAGGCAACAAGTTTCATGGCGCCCAACTTATCAGCTAATGCAATACAAATCTTAATTTTCCAGAAGAAAGGGGAAACATTATAGAAGAGCAACTTTAGGAGACCTGACATTTCCAGTAAACAATGTTTTAATTTAATTAAAATTGGATTAACAAGTTCTAATGATTGGTGTTGAAACAGGGAAACAACTTTTACGGCTCCGCACAAAAATATTAAAGAATATTTGTAACAAGCTAATTCCACGATGAGTGTAAAGCAGAGTCCAGACCAGAGTTGAGCAGTACTCAAGCATATTTAATTTTTTTGAGGAATGAGTACAAAATGAAACGAAATGTAATCGAGTATAAATCTACTCAAAAAGCTGAGTATAGAAAGTGCTTGAGTATAAATGTATTCAAAAGTGTACAAAATATATTCGAGTTCTTAGTATTGTTGTCATTATGGTTTCAAAAAATATATTGTAATGATTCTTATACTCTCTTTAAATTTATTTTATTTTTTTAAATTGCCCCACGTTGGTGACCATTGTAATTATTGTTACATATGGTAAAATATAATTATATTCTTTTTTTAAAATTAGCTCCACGTTGTTGCGCCATTGTAATGATTGTTGTTCTCTTAAAATTTACTATTGTAATTTTGAATAATTAAATGGGTGGTGAATTCTTTTAATAAAAAATGTTTTCATGGAATAAGATTTAATATTTTTACCTTTTGTTTTTACACCTTAACATAGATCGGTAGACAATGATAATATAACATTTATTTTTTTATTCACTCACATTTTTCTATCTATCCTCCAATCCTCCGCTGCTCTTCTCAGTACATCATAGGCTCATAGATTCTTCCATCAATCTGCCCACTTCCAGAACTCCAGACTTCCAACTCCACAAAGAATCTTCACTACTCCAGTCAACTCTCTATCATCCGTTCACTTGCACTCTCCCATAAAAAAAAACACCCGTCAACTTCACTCTCTCTCTCCAACCACAAAAATCCAACAACCTTCCTGCTTCACTCTCTATCTGCAACCCCAACTCTTCTCTCTTTCTCTCTCCAGACCACACTCCAACAACCTCTGTTCTCTCTCGCTCCACGCTCCCCTTTTCCTTCCTGAATCCTCAATGCTGCCATTTTGATAAACATTTATTTTTTATTATATTAAGAATAACGATTTCTTTTATCGTTATTTGTGATCCCCCCCCATTCCACACGTCACAATATATGTATTTATATATATATATATATATATATATATATATATATATATATATATATATATATATATATATGTTTATATAATATATTATTACAGCAACCCTTCTTCCATTTATTTACAAATATATATAAAAACAATTTGCTGTGATGTATAAAAAAAATACACACATTAAATTATAATATAAAAAAAAATTAATTATATTTATTTTTCTATGAAAAGCAAATTTATTTTAAAACAAATCAGTAAAAAAACAAAACAGGGCCATCTGCTGTTTTTTTAGTGTGTGTGCAGAGACAAGTCGAGGCCTGGGTTCAATGGTGAGACAGTCTGAGTAAAGATGGACAGTGGTGTTTAGCCTTAAAATGTAATGAACTAAATAGAAGTGAATTGACGGTGAAATTGATCCGCAAAGAAGGTACTGTTGTTCGTTAATATGTACAGGATATATGCCAAGAAATATATAACTTAATTTTAAAGAATGGCCAAAAAATATAAAACAGAAAAAAGATTGAAATAGTGTTAAGAATTTAGTTTGTGAGATTTTTCTTTTAATTTTTGTTTGTTTCAATGTTTAGTTTTCTAAAAAATATTATAATGCAGATGTAAAAAAATAAACCCAAATTATTTGTTCTCGAAAATTCTATTCTATTCATTTTCCCTGTTTGCCCAATAAGATTATTTGAAAACCTTTGGATTAGATTTAATATTATTTAAAATTATTAAAAATGACATCTCTTTAGAAATCCAAATGAAAAGTTAGTTAATTTTTTTGTTAAATACGTGCACTTTCTTAAAAATTGCACGTCTTGAACTTTTGATGTTTTTTTAGGGCCCTTTTCGAAAACTACTGTAGAAATCAAAATATAGTAAAAGACCAGAGATAAAATTTATACAGGAAATGTGGTAATTTATTATTTTTGTTTTTATTATTATTATTGGTAATTTAATTATTAATTATATTTTTATTTATTTATCATTTATTTGAGATTAACACTTAAACCTTTTTTTTTTACCACATTGCATCAGTCAAAACATTCGATTGGGTGTTCAAATCTAGAAGTCGACTCAATAAATATGTTCTATAAAAGAAAGATTCTGATTGACAGTAGGAATAGTTAACCTAAAGTACACCCGAATTATAGATTTTGATAATGGATGTATTTCCCGTATACATTTTTTTGAGAAGGCAAAAATAAATGGGCGATGCTGTAATAATATATTGTACATGAATTAGGAATCTCCTTACACAACCCAAAAAGTAAAAATTAAATTTAAGTAAACCGAGGCCCTTAATTCATACTTCGAACGTTAAGCGATGCTCCCGAGCCTGTACGATGTAAGGACCCTACCCTAGGTGAATAAAAATTTAGAACTCATGTCCACCAGAGCGATGAAAGAGCGCTCTGGTAGTAGGTGATATGACCTTGTTGTTAAACTCCGGCTATGAGTTATAATAAATAACACAACCTAAAAGTAATACATTTTCTGTTTTATTAAGTTGACTAGTTTCTTTAGTGAGTACTGATGAGATTCTAGGTCTAATGTGCGTTTTATGGTTTAAATTTTATTTGAAATAATTTTTTTTTTACGTAGTGTTAGTGTTGGTTGTAGCCATAGCAGGCGTTTATAAAATTTGAAATAAAATCTCTTTCGAGTTTCTCTTGTGTCTTTGTATATCAATAGTAATATCAAGTAATTTGGAATAAAAAAATATTTATACTTGACTTGAAAACTTTTTGAGTACGAGTACAGTAATCGTACTCAATAAATGAGTACAATTTGCCCAACTCTGGTCCAGACTAGGATCAAAACACTCCGTGAACCCTGTGACATGTTATTCAACAAGTTACAGGTTTCTCATCAAGTGTCGTTAAAGATCCAAGGATGAAATGACCAAGTCAGGGGATGAGTTGAGACAGTCTAACACACTGAAACATGTCATAAAACATCCCCTTCCTTCCGTGTAAAGTTAACTAGATCTATCCCCTCCATTCGTCCTAGACGTGACGTCAACTTGTTCAAGCTTTTATCAGCTTCCATTTTTTAAAATTTTCCTCTGCTATCTTATTATATTATAGACGGCATATAAGACGTTCACCCGATAACAGATTATGCAAATTTTCATTATAATTTCTGAAAAAGATTAAGCTTGGATTGCAGTCAAAGGTTCATACAGTCCTTTATGCAGAATTGGTGATGTGTTACGTTTATATAGGAGTACCACATGCTATTACAGACTTTTTACTCATTTTTCATTTTTTTCCGAAGACGATTTAAAAAAAAATTAATTAAATTGATTTTATACATTTTTCGTTGTGGTTTTCAGAGGTTATTCTTTATGGTGGTGTGTCACTGACTCATTCTCGGACACAGACCTTGCCGATAATGTTATAAACCGTATTTCATTCTTGGATAAATGAGCTATCCACCAATATGAATCTGGTAGAAATCAGTTCAGTATTTGGTGGTGTCACTTGGACACTGACCTTGCCGATAATGTTATATACCCTACGTCACTCCTAGATAAATAAGCTGTCAGTAGTAATGAGCTATCCACCTGTTAGAAATCGGTTCAGTATTTGGTTGTGTCACTAACCCAGTCTCGGACACTGACCTTGCCGATAATGTTATATACCCTACGTCACTCCTAGATAAATAAGCTGTCAGTAGTAATGAGCTATCCACCTGTTAGAAATCGGTTCAGTATTTGGTTGTGTCACTAACCCAGTCTCGGACACTGACCTTGCCGATAATTTTATATACCCTATGTCACTCCTGGATAAATAAGCTATACACCAGTAAGAATCTAATCGAAATCGGTTCAGCATTTGGTGGTGTCACTAACCCAGTCTCGGACACGGACCTTGCCGATAATGTTATATACCGGTGGTGTGTCACTAACCCAGCTTCGGACCCAAACCTTGTCGAAAATGTTGTATACCCTACGTCACTCCTGGATACATGAGCTCTCCACCATTGGAAGCTTTATGAAAATCGTTCCAGCCGTTTAGTCTCAATGAGGAAAAGGAGTAACACGTAGGTTTTTACGTCATTAATGGGTTTTGAAAAACATTGATTTTTGAGTTTGATGGCGTCCGTCATGTTTGTTCAAGAATATCACATAGGATTATCACAATCAAGAAATTATGTCGAAACTCATTAAAATCGGTCCAGCCGTTTAGGCTCTCCCAGGGAACAAAGAATATAACATACATATAACCATTGTGAAATACAATAATCTCCGTTCGTGTTCCCTAGTCGGGTAATAATAATTGCATCTGGTAACCCTGTATGAGGACACCATGTAGTCAGAAAAACATTGTAGTAGTTCTGGGGAAGTGTCAACATGATTATGTAGCGTCAGTGTCAACACTACGTTGTCGTGTTTATAGACAAAGAGGAACATGTATCCACACCAATGTTGTCACTTGGTGTCCCAAAACCAGTGTGTATACAGGCATTTATGACATCTACTTTAGAGCAGCAGGCTATCTTCAAGTTGCCACTTTATGCCTCTCGTTGCAAAGACAGCGATACTGTCACTTTTTCAGAATTTACCTGTCACTTATTTGTTTTACCTTTTACTACAGAACTTCGATGTTGAATTTTTACCAAAATTTTATGTTCCCTGATCTTTTAATTGCAAAAATTAAAGAAAAATGTTTGTATTCCTGTGTATTTATGTCATGTGTTCACAATAACATTCGATAGAATGAATGTATCGATAGGAAATTTTATATTTAAATTCAAAAACGCTAGGACGACACATATTAATTTTCCGAGGAAACTGCCAAAAGGAAGTAGGAGGATGGGAGACTCAGAGGAGGGAGACAACACAAAAACCCTAATAACTACCGATGTAATGAATGTATGTCGACTCAGTCAACATTTTATATTTTAAGAAAAATCTCACATACAAAAACTGCGTTGAAAAAGTAAAAAAAATAAGTAGATAAATTCTGGAAAAATACTATAAACATTAAGAAAGTTGGTTACGCCCTTGGAACAAGCAGATTGTGGACACAGAAGGAAAAGATGGAGGCGTACTATAAATCTTCAAGTTGCGTAGCAAAATGAGAAACAAAAGCATATGGAGGCATTGTAATGAATAGTGCATTTAACACAACATAGTTAAATGCAGTTATCGATAATCAGGAAAACGTGCCTTTCTTAATTTTACGCAACTAATAACACTGGTGAAAACATTATCAAAGAAACCTTACTAAACCCATGACAGGATTTTAAACGTGATATCTGATTTATTGATAAACGAAAACGTATCTGTGAAAGAGATGAAGCCAAATGAGGGGCCCTCGAAAATACGATATATTTTACAGATAAATGTGATCAGAAGGCGTTGATACATTAATAATAATCGCTAAAAAATAGAATCCCTTAAAAGGTTCAAAGACTTCAACTCATACTTTGCTTTCATTTTTTCTTTTTTGGCACAATGATCTAGAACTTCATCGTAATTATAATTATTAAATATTGTTATTAATATTATTATTGAGGGCGTCGGTAGCTCAGAGGTAGCATGCTTGTCTACTGAGCTCAAGATTGCTGGTTCGAAACCCGGCCATTTTTTTATCAATGAGGTGAAAAAACCTTGAACAACCCGTCCTTCGGATGGGACGCTAAGAGATGGTCCCGAGCCTGTACGATGTTTGATAGTCGTTAAAGATCCCTAATTCTTGATGAATAAACCAGAATGGGAAAAATTTAGTTAGTTATTGTCTCATGCCCGGGCTTTTATTTCATATCGCCTACTACCAGAGCACTGTTTTGTCGCTCTGGACATGAGCCCGACTCTACTATGGGTGTCCTAATTGCCTATCCAACATTTTTATTTACTTAGGGTAGAGGCCTTTAACAAGTACCTGGATATCGAACAGGCTCGAGACCATCGCAAAAGGTCCCATCCGATGTACGTCGTGCACAAGGTTTTTCCCCATCCCAGATAAAAACCGATTTGCTATTTGTTAACTTTTTTTTTTATATATGGGGAGCTATAACCTTGTTCATATTGGTTCTATCTTAAATCTCAGGGCATTTTTTCACTTTTCGATAGAACTAACCGTTTTTGCGTAAATGAAGTAAAGTTTAAAAAAATGGGTTTCAAAACTACATTTCAGGATAGTTTTCGGTAGGTATCTCGCAACCTGGCGATCTCGAAAAAAAAGTAAAAAAATATAAAAAGCGCCTTTTATTTTTCTCTACAACGTTACTATGGACACGCCGCCATATTGTCAAAATGTATGAGAAGTCAACAAAACCCATCGAGTGGATTATCAAATTAAAGAGCTTAGAAAAACGATTCCAAAAATGTATAATGTATAGGTTTATTTAAAAAAAAAAAAAATTCCATTATTATTGAACAAAAACACAACTAAGAACCCCAGTTTTAAGAAGAATTTCACTGGTATTGCGATGGAATTTGTGAAAATAGAAGTATCCCATTTGACCAGCAAAGTAATTTTTCCAACTGACCAATTTTCCTCTACAAACCACTTTTTCCCATTACCTTCTGCAAGATCTGTTTTAACGCAAAAAAAATAAATAAATAAAAAAAAATATTTCCAGATCGGTTCACATTGAAAGAAATACACTTTCAGAAAAACATTGGTAAATACACAGTCATAAAAAAAAGTCGTCGGTGTGTAAATATTTATTTTATTGTTATTCTTTAATTTATTGTTATTCTTTAATTTATTGTTGTTCTTTAATTTATTGTTGTTCTTTAATTTATTGTTATTCTTTAATTTATTGTTATTCTTTAATTTATTGTTGTTCTTTAATTTATTGTTATTCTTTAATTAATTTAGTGGTTTGTGGATTCGCCAAGATTATCAACAGTTTTGAAAAACTAAAATGACATGAGGATTGAAAATCACTAAAAAGAAACTTACTTCATAATGATAATATTTAACTACGAGGTCATATCGCCTATTACCAGAGCGCTCTTTCATCACTCTGCACGACTCTACTGTGGAAGTCCTAAATTTTGCCTACCCTAAATTTTTATTCACTTAGGGCAGGGGTCTTTAACGAGTACCTGACATCGTACAGGCTCGGGACCATCGCTTAACATCCTATCCGAAGGACGGCGTGCTTAAGTTTATTTTACCTTCCAGAAAAAATAAACTAAGGGTCTTTGCCGGGTTTCGAACCCACGATCTTGAGCTTAGAAGGCAAGCACGCATACCACTGAGCTACCGGCGCCCTCAAGGAATATATTTAAGTAATGTTTAAATCGTAAGGCATAGCAACGAACATTATGGTTTAATTAAAAGTAGTAGGTATATATGAAAATTTGTAATGAATGAAAAAATAAAATATATCTGATGTATAGGACATTCTTATACCAACCACGTTTTCAGATCACACTCTCCCCTTCCCCCTGAAGTCACTCAGAATTGCGCTGTACATTGTACTGTAAGCATGGTTGGTATAAGAAAGTCCTGTAATAGCCACATCACATATTTTTTTAAATGAATACAAGTTCTTGTTATATTTAAGAATTTGCCTGTAATTGTAAGATGAAACATTTTAATTAAGAAAATTTAAAAAAATAGCCCTCTCCCTTAGAAGATATTTATTTAGGATGAGTGCTTTCGGTTGTTACCCCATCTTCAGACCCTTTAAAAGCACATACAATATACATCAACAATGTAACCATCTATATTACAAGGAGGCAGACCGACTAGCCAAGGAAGGTTCAAGTAAGCCCTTTGTAGGGCCAGAGCCAGTACTAGGAATATCTCGGGAGGCATGCCGAACCCGGATTAAAGAGTGGAATAAAGATCTTTTGGAGCATACATGGAGAGAGAAAACCAACTGAGAAGGACTAGGTTTAGGTAGTATAAATATACAGGTAACAAAAATAGGGTATAAATAGTATATATATATATATATATAGTTTTTTAATAAAAAAAATTGATATTCCACAATTATAATAAATTTTAATTATATATTTTTATGATGTTCTAAAAAACTATAACTAATATAATTATGTATTTTTGAGAAATATAGATATTATATATATATATATATATATATATATATATATATATATATATATATATCGTATATATCGTATTGTATATATATAAGTCGTCGGTGCATCACCGGCAAAATGCTTTTAATGAACTAAGTTTTTACTTTTCTTTTAAATGAATTTACTAATTAGTAATAATAAACTAATTTGATTGAAATTTAAAAGGTGTCATACTCAGGGACTTCTTCTTCTCTTAGAATCATTATTCTAAATGTCAAGTTAAACCCATATATATATATGGATTAGATTATATATATATGGAGGAGATCAGAGGGGGCTCGTCACAAAACCTCTAATAACCGCCGATGTAATTATGACACATAATTTAGTATGAGGTTTCAGGTTCAGGTGCCCCTGTGTAAGTTAAATATATATTTCAGCCCAAACGGTAGATTGGTTTTGAAGGGAGATCTAAAACTTATTTTATTAATTGGTACTACTGAGGACGTACATTGCCGGTGTTCCATCGACACTTTTTCTTATTTTTCGGGTTTCCCACAACATCGGCCAGATTTTCAAAAATTCTATAAATGATAATCTACTCAAAAAATGGTCCACTAAAATAATTTACCTTGGAGAGTGTGTCTTCAGACTTAGTGATAATGGCATCGAGGGACTCCCGATGACCCAACAGTTTCCTGGCCTGCACCTTCCGGTAGAAGCTTCTCTCCAGGGTGTGTCGACTCACAGTCCGACCAAGCACTGAGGCCACTTCCCCATGGGCTGTTGAGTCCGCCTCGACCTCTTGCAGAAGTCCCTCCCAGAGAGCTGCCAGCGCGGACCGGGGTCTGTAATGTAAGATCAGACATTATTATGCAGGTAGGATGTGATATTTTTGACATTTATCTTGAGACATTAACAACAAATACCAAAAAATATATTTCTCCCCTCCTGTGACTTTTTTATTCTAAGATATATTGTTAATTATGAGGATTGGAGGTATAACCGCGGCCAGAGTAGAACCATTGTGTGCCCTATGTGTGTTGGTCCCTGTTTAAGGTCCAGGACTCTGCTGCAGATTCCCTCCATAGCCTGCCACCGTTCTGTTATCAAATAATATAAAAATATGTTGTATTCTGGACCGAGGTCCCCTAAGAATAAATACATACAGCCAAATAGAAAAGAAACAAATAAAATATCAGAAATAAATTCAAAAATTTGTACTTGAAGGAAGCCATGGAAAGAGAGTGAAGGATTGGGGGAAGCAGAGAGTTCCAGAGAGGAGAGGCTTGGACAAGGAACGGAAGGCAGATGAGCGATGGAAGGGGACGAAGGTCGGAAGACTGGAATTGAAACATATGATAAAGGGAGATAATCTCGGTTGTAGGAGGGTTTGAGCCATTTCAACACTATCATTTCAAAAAACTTGAAGAAGAAAGAAAAACACAGTACAAATTAAAGAAATTATTAAACGTCCCATCCGAAGGACGGCGTGCACAAGGTTTTTTTTATAATAAATAATATAAAAAACCTATAGGCCTCCGTTAGGTTCCGAACCCGCGATCTTGAGTTCAGTAGGCTAGCACGCTACCTCTGAGCTATAAACCCAATATTTTGTTCTCGATTATTTTCTATTAATTTTCCCTGTCAACAAATAAAAAAAATGCCTTTGGATTAGATAAATAAACACTTTTGCAAGTTTGAAAAAAAATTGCTGTCATCTCAGCATTATATAGTACCTAGAAGATAGGAAAATGAAGTAATTACAAATTGAAATTTTTTTACATACGTGCATTTTCTGTAAAAATCATAATTCAGTATAAGACCAGCCAAAATTTATACAGGAAATGTGATAATAATAGTTATTATTTATTTTTAATTAATTATTTTTTAATTATCACAGTAGATTTATTCGTTTTGAAGGGAGACCAGAATTTACCGATTGGTAAGTGCTTTAGGGTCTCAGGAAAGCTAACTTTCAATAAACTGTCATATTGAAAAACTCAGACTTCTAACTCAAATTTGTCTCCACAATAGCAATAGAAATTTTAGAATATTACTTGGAGGGCTTAGGTCTGAGTTTTGTCCTGAAAGTGTCTGCAGGCTCTGTATCTTAGGTGAGAAGGACGAACTCGTTCACTTTTTGTTCAATTGCCTCTCTTTGTGTATCCCCAGGCAAGCATTTCTCCACAATTATCTCACCAATAGACCAGAATATTACTCAGAACCATTTGTGCATATTTTAAATAATTTAGAAGTTTGAAAAATTAATAATTTATTTTTATTTTTTACTGTGTACTAAGAATAATTTAATTTAATTTGTCGCATGTAAGATGGCTATATATCCATATTGTATATATCTTTTATTATTATTTTATTTATTCATGTGATATCTTGTTTTATATAATTTTCGAATTGTTTCTTTTATCCTTTTATTATTTATTTTGTGAAAAAAAAAAACAAACCTACTCATTGCCATGAGGATTGTAATCTTTTGTGCAATAAAAGTTTATCTATATATCTTTTAATTATCACAGTAGATGATATAAGAAGTAACTAATGAATATATATATACATAATATATCAGCGCCCAAAAATCGTGATTTGCAGTGAATTCCAATTTAAAAAATATATTTTTACAAACATTGATAAAACAAGAAATCCCGGTGAAAAGAACTTGGACAACTAACCGACTACATTATTTCCTCTATACTTTTTATAGCTGGGGAAGTAAAAAGTTTATTAATGCACAAACTTGTGATGTTCTTTGAGAAGTTGTTGTCCCCGGAGTACAATAAGGAGTCATATATCATAGGAGACCCAGGGGGTGGTTCGGAAACATGGCACACTGTCCTTCATGAGAAATAAAAAAAATATGAAATATGGGGACCTTCCAATGAAAGTAGAACAAAAACAAAACAAAAAAAAAGGTCAATTTAGGCGCGACACATTTTGGCGAAACCGTGTGAGCGCCGAAAAGTTTCGGCTGTGTTCACTGGCATACACACCAGGACTTTTTTTTTTCATTTCGGGAATCAAGAGGTCAGGCAGCTATTAATATTGAGCGGAATCAACAGGAAGGAGAGGGGAGGATCAGAGAAGGGATCAACTTATAATGCATAATGACTGCCGATGTAATAAATGTATC
Organism: Aradus depressus; assembly: GCA_963662175.1. Taxonomy (NCBI): domain Eukaryota; kingdom Metazoa; phylum Arthropoda; class Insecta; order Hemiptera; family Aradidae; genus Aradus; species Aradus depressus. The sequence goes on along the minus strand of OY759220.1, from coordinate 19,017,540 downwards.
AACATGAAATTTTATATTTAAATACATTCGTCGTTTAAAACTATATTCCCTCCAACTGAAGGCTCAATCACACTGATTAGGGTCAAAGACTTCATCCAGATTGGAGCTTCGAAACTTACTCCAAAACTTAGTACGAAGCTATCTGCTATCTTCCCAAGTATTGGTTCTGATGGACGGAGTTCAATGGAGTATCAACACTGTCATCAAACCAGGTTAGATTTTGTGAAGATACTTCCATCAACAGAGGGCCGTCATCTTCAAATGAAGCGAAGTTAGGACGGGTGGAAAGATCGGGAAACTGGGACAAGAACAGTGTTCTGTTCTTTTAACGTCGAGGTCATATCGTCTACCAGAACGACAAAAGAGCGACTGACTCTACAGAACCTGACTCTACAAAAAGGGTGTCCTCAATTTTGCCTACTCTAAATTTTTATTCATCTAGGGTCTTTAACGAGTACCAGACATCATATAGACTCGGGACCATCGCTTAACGTTTCATCAGAAGGACGATGTGAAAGAATAGAATATCAGAAAAAATAAAAGATTACATGACTTTTGTATACCAACCGCGCTTTTACAGATATCTCTCTCACTCTCTCCCCCTTCTCAACATCATTTCATACTGGCTTTACTGGATATAAGAAAGTCACTTTCAGACTTACGCTGCCTGTACAGTTAAACAAGAAAAAACTGCTGAGGCCAACATATTACTTTTATATAGCCAGTAACGCCAGTATCTGAAAAAACGTGGTAGAAATAAGAAAACTGTGTAATAGCCATATCACAAATGTTTTTCAGTGTGGTAGCTAAGACCAGACCTGGGCAAATATTATTTGAAATAAAAATAAAAAAATAATCATTTGAAGTAACGTTATTTGAACTAATCTTATTTGAAATAAACATTTGTACAAATCATTATTGCATGTTTATTTAAAATAATGATGAAATGAAATAATTATTCCGGTTAGTTGAAGTAATGGGAAGAAATAAATTGTGATTTTAACAAAACAACAAGATATTTATGTAATGAACAACAGTTTCAATTTATTTTTTCCAAATATAATAACCAATTTTTTCAGAAATTTGAAATAATTAACTAATAATCTTCTACACCGTTTGCCCTCTTTTTTTAAAAAGCTCATTGGACAAAGAACTTTGTCGAGGCGCATCAATCATGGTTGCAAATGAAAATAACCCAGGAAAACTAATACTAATCGTTCCTGGACCTAATCACGCAACAAAGAGAATAACAACTCATATGACTTAATACTTTTGATTCAGCGATAGTGACCTATCAACAGGGAGAATTATCCAAACCGTAAACATTATGTTGTTTGTGTATCTTTTTTCCACATCAAATTATTTATAGAAACAAGATGCTATTGGGAAAAATTTATTTTGCCGTTATTTCAGGTTGGTTAGGTTTTATGACTCATGCCCGGGCTTTAACTACGAGGTCATATTGCCTACTACCAGAGCGCACTTTCGTCACTCCGGTGGACACGAGCCCGACTCTACTGTGGGAGTCCTAAATTTTGCCTACTGTGATAATAACTTATTTGCTACCACATTTCCTGTAGAAATTTGATCTCTTTTGTTTATTTAAATTTTGATTTCTACAGTAGTTTGCCGAAAATTGCCCTAAAAAAATATTATCAATAATTTAAGACGTGCAATTTTTAAGAAAGTACACGTATACAACGAAAAAAAATTCAATTAAACAAACTTTACACTTGGATTCACAAAGAGATACCAATTTTTAATAATTTTAAATAATATTAATTTCTAATCCAAAGGTTTTTCAAATGATACTACTGGGACAACAGGGAAGATGAATAGAATAGAATTTGAAGAGGACAAATAATTGGGTTATTATCTATATTTACATATTTAAATTTAAAAAAAACTTATTTGAACAAACAAAACAAAAATTTACAATGGCACAAAAACATTAAATTAATACTTAAAAAACTATTTCTTTTTTTTATTTGGGCATATTGAAAAATATATATTATTAATTGTACCTTCTCGACGCCTCTACCACAAAAACCAGACCCCGTCAACTCTTCACTTTAATTCCACCCCAGTCAACTTTCATCTAATTGTTCAACTTCATTTTTATTTAAAACATATCAAACCACATGCACCGTTTAAGAGCTAGCTCACGACTCCATTACATTTTACACTATTTCACAGCTGTTTTTTATATGTTTTCTTGTTTTGTTTCTCAAACACCTTGATATATATATAATATATATATGATATTAGATTATAATAAAAAAATTTACTTTTTATTCATAAAATATTCATTAAAAAAATGTTCCGTAGTGTACATCACATTTGCCTTTTCCTTCTTTTTAAAAAAAAATGTTTGTTCACAAAATTTTTTTTTTTTTTTTTTTTTTTTTATAAGTTCTTTCAGATTTAATTTCTTCCTATACACAGGTTGATTAGCTTCTTCCTCGAATCCACATAGGCTTCCTCCTTCAATACACAGATGGATTAACGTCTTCCTCCAATACACAGGTAGATTCCTCCTCAAACGCACATGTTGGCTGGCTCCTTGGTGTCTTCAACTCATTGCTCAACGATGTATCGAAGTCTCTCTCTCACTTACACTCACTGATTTATTTTTATTTTTTATATGCCCAATTCGACGCTCTTTTTATACATATATGCCCATTTTTTATATTTTTATAACTATTTACAATTATTAAACTTATATATATACGTACCTAATTTCTAATAAACAAAAACAAATATTAATCTAAAAATTTACAATTAATCCTTAACCTAAAGAAAATGTTAACTTAAATTTATAAAAATTGGAACTAATTGAACATCAAAAAAAATAACATACTAAATTTTTACATATTTACAGGATCAGTCATAGTCATTAAATCAAGTTTGGAAATAATCAAGTTGGATGCAGATTTAAGAAATTGCCAATTATTTTACTTTCCGCCTTTACCATCAATATACAATTGTATGTATTCAAAATAATTATATAAAAAGATTGTATATAAAAAAATTTACTTGAAATAAAAATTAAATAAATCCTTTTTTTTATTTACTTCATCACACTTCCAAAATATTACTTAACAATCAAAATTAGGCCTCACGCCGGGTAATAAGGAATACAAATTTAATTTATTTAATATATATAGTACTTGTCTTTTGAGGTATTAAATTCTTTGAGACGTCCTTCATACTTCCTAACTAAAAAAAAAATGTATCTCACATATATTTCAATTCAATTTACTTCCCTAACTAATTACGCCCTAAGAATACTTTCTCGTCGATGTAGAAAAATTACGGTTCCTCCTATCTCAGGTAGGCAACCAACACTACAATATAAATCTCCAATATATCGCTAGTTCTTTCTAGTCGACATAAAAAAAATCATCTTTCACGCAGAAAAAAAATATATATCTCCAATATATCGCTAGTTCTTTCTAGTCGACACACAAAAAAAAATCATCTCCCACAGATCAAAAAAATATATATCTCTAATTAATCACTATCTCTTACTAGGATTAAAAATAATATCTCCCAAAACAAAGCTATATAATCCCGACGTCTAAAAGAATGTCATCAGCAATTAATTCAAAACTTCTCTAATTAATATACCCTTTCCTTCTCTAATTAATATTACCCTTTGTTTGTTCCTATTCCTAAAGTTATATAATTTGCTCCTACAACTCTTCCCATCTACTCTCTCTATTAAACAAATTTACGTAGAAAAACATGTTACTCAGAATAATAAATGAAATTGTCTAAATAATAGAATTTATAATAACAAAAATTTACTAACCTATGCATACATACAATTTATATAATATATTATCCTTTCAAGGCTTCTATACATTTTCGTTCGTCTTTCTAATTTATAATATTATTATGATTTAGTCACGTCCGGTATCCTAGCTGAACAGTTCCGAAACAGAGAATCTGTCCCCTTGACTCGGCCTCAGGAAGTTCGTCATGTCTCCAAAGAGATCTAGGCATCTCTCAGCCTGCTGATTTTATCTTTCTAACATTTTGTAATAAAAAAATATAATAAAAAAAAAAATCGATCTTCTTCCATATTATGTTCGTTCAAAATCAGCTGTATATATATATGTTTTAATTTTCAATAAAATCGTTATTAACAAGTAAGTCTCAAATAAATAATTTGTATATATTAAATTTGGATGACTAATCCCTAAATATAATTCTAGATTAATTTTATACTGATCCTAACATCTAATCTAATCCTAAAAAAAATATAAATCCTAATTAATTTAAATACTAATTAATTTAAACGCAGAACTATACCAAAATTCATCCATACTCTTCATATACCAAAAAATTCTCTCATCCAAAAAGTAAATTTATCATCCATACTATTATATTAGTCCATGGTCACTTCGTCATATTTTAAATTGATCCTAATTCTGTCATGTTAGTCTGTCAGTCATTTCCTCAAACTCATCCGAGTTGCAAAAAAAAATAGGTTCACTATAAAAAGTGGCTAATGCAATTATATTGCAAAGCCCAAATTTAATTTTATCTTTTTCCGGATGCCCCGGCGAATTATGTCTTTAAAAATCCCCTCCCCCTTTTCTAAATATTTGTTCAGTGTTAATTTTGTCCTTAATACCTGTTTGAATGCTTTTACTCTCTTTTTAAAATTGTTCTTATGTCTTTTATTAGCCTCCTATCTATTTCCAGTTTGTCTGTAAGTTTTAACTATATTTTCTTTAAAATTAAAATTTGTCTTTTGTTTGTTGTCCTCAGTCTGTTCGTTTGTTTCGTTTAATAACATCAAAATGTTCCTTTCACTCTGTCCATCCACATCAATATTAATCCTATTTTCTTGAATTTCACTTAATTCTAATTTTTCTACATTTTGACTCTCTTCCTCCACATCTTTCTCTAAAATTTGGGTCTGTTCCTCCACACTGTTATTCTCTGTTCCTTCTACCTCATCAACTTGTGACTGACTGTCAATAATAAGAACCTCTTTTTCTACTTCAGAATTCCCTTCATCCACCTTGTTAATTTTTTGATTTAAATGCTTTTCTAAGTTTTCTCCTGCTTTATCTATCTTACTTTCAACTCTTTCATTTTCTATTTGAATTTTCTCTAATTGGTTCTTCAAATTGTCCACCTTTTTATCTAATCTCGCTTCCAAAAATTGGATGTCACCTCTTAAATTTCCCATCTCTCCCTTTAATTCTTTTCCCTGTTCTTCTATTCTCTGATTTATATTTTCCAAATCCCCCCTTAATTCTATTCCTTGCTCTTTCATATTCCTCCTTAAATCTCTACCCTGTTCTTCTATTTTTTGATTGATATTTCCAATATCCCCCCTTAATTTTTTTTCTTGTTCTTCTATTTTTTGATTGATATTTCCAATATCCCCCCTTAATTTTTTTTCTTGTTCTTCTATTTTTTGATTGATATTTCCAATATCCCCCCTTAATTTTCCTAATTTATTACTTTGCTCTTCCATTTTTTGATTCATATCCCCTCTTAAATTTCCCATATCCCCAGTTAACTTTGTCAACACAACACGGAGCCATTCCATATCAGGAGCAGCAATGCCCTCTTTTTCTTTATCTTTATTTACCCCCTCCCCTTGCGACTCCTCACCTGTACCCTGCATGGACTCCATTGCGGCTGGAGTCTCCCTTTCTCTATCTTCCGATAACTCCATATCGGATCTTTCCTCTCTACTTTCCTCCTCCAATCTCTTCGCCTCTCCTCTGGTAATTGGCATTTTCTTACTTTATTAAATATATTAATACTAAACAAAAACAATGTTAAAATAGTAACCTTCTTTTGAAGTTTGAAAAAAAAAATATTATTTCTCAAAATTAAATGTAACCCTTATTTGTCTCTATTCTATCCTTTTCATCTTTTTCAACCTATTTCCCTTACTTTAATTAATATAAAAAAATTCTCCCATCAAGGTTTTGCCAAAATATGATGGGGCTTTGTGGCGAAAATCGTCCACACAAGGGATATGCCAAAAATGTGATAATTACTTGTTTGCTACCACATTTCCTGTAGAAATTTGATCTCTTTTGTTTATTTAAATTTTGATTTCTACAGTAGTTTGCCGAAAATTGCCCTAAAAAAATATTATCAATAATTTAAGACGTGCAATTTTTAAGAAAGTACACGTATACAACGAAAAAAAATTCAATTAAACAAACTTTACACTTGGATTCACAAAGAGATACCAATTTTTAATAATTTTAAATAATATTAATTTCTAATCCAAAGGTTTTTCAAATGATACTACTGGGACAACAGGGAAGATGAATAGAATAGAATTTGAAGAGGACAAATAATTGGGTTATTATCTATATTTACATATTTAAATTTAAAAAAAACTTATTTGAACAAACAAAACAAAAATTTACAATGGCACAAAAACATTAAATTAATACTTAAAAAACTATTTCTTTTTTTTATTTGGGCATATTGAAAAATATATATTATTAATTGTACCTTCTCGACGCCTCTACCACAAAAACCAGACCCCGTCAACTCTTCACTTTAATTCCACCCCAGTCAACTTTCATCTAATTGTTCAACTTCATTTTTATTTAAAACATATCAAACCACATGCACCGTTTAAGAGCTAGCTCACGACTCCATTACATTTTACACTATTTCACAGCTGTTTTTTATATGTTTTCTTGTTTTGTTTCTCAAACACCTTGATATATATATAATATATATATGATATTAGATTATAATAAAAAAATTTACTTTTTATTCATAAAATATTCATTAAAAAAATGTTCCGTAGTGTACATCACACCTACCCTAAATTTTTATTCACCTAGGATAGGGGTCTTTAACGAGTACCTGACATTGTACAGGCTCGGGACCATCGCTTAACGTCCCATGCGAAGGACGGCGGGCTTAAGTTTATTTTACCTCCCAGATAAAATAAACTAAGAGCCTCGGTCGGGTTTCGAACCCACGATCTTGAGCTCAGAAGACAAGCACGCATACCACTGAGCTACCAGCGCCCTCTGCCGTTATTTCATTATTTTCAATAACAAAATAAAAATAACTTCTTCATACTTTATTCCAAATGAATTTGTTTAGACATAATGTATTTGAAATAACAAAATACTTTTTTGAAATAACCGTATATTTCAAATACAATTAAAAATAGGTTATTTCAATAATGCCCAGCTCTGGCTAAGACCTTTCCGTATCACTGTAATCTGTTTCTTTTAGAAAAGGTTGTTTGGAAGCTTACCTTCTTTCAAGGCCAGCGATTAAAAAAACGGCAGCAAATCAGGCGAGTTAAGTGTTAGTTAAATCAACAGTGTTTATTTAACTGATAGCAAACTTTAAATCAGTCCTCTTTAGACTGATTAAGTACTGAGACATCTCCGATACTAACGATTGGACACATTTAGGATACCCCAGGCTTCACTCCTCCATCCCCTTTCAGTTACAGATTACTAACTACATTTACATCTCGTTAACCCAACCTCTCTGGTTCAGAATCCTAATTATTTCTTCCTCGGTATACTGATTGACAGTGAGCTATTTGGAATTTTCTGAAGTTTGAAAAAAATCGTTGGTGAATGTACTTCCCCAGAACGAATTAACTTACGTAATTGCTCTCCACAAGTTTTGAAATAAAATAAAGTCTGATTTGTCACAGATTCTATTAATTTTTGTTAGCCGGCTTTAATAATAATTAATCAAAAAAATAATTTTGGAAAAACATAATTTAAAATGTTTTTAACCCCCGACGCAAAAGGAGGGTGATACCAACTCTCATCCCGTGACATTTTCGCACGAGCCGAGAACAACTAGAAAAACTTCCTCAGTCAAACATGATTTTCCTTGATGGTAGTGCAACTTTACTTTACTAGGTGGCTCTACCATCACGCCACTATCCCCAAACCTTTTTAGGCTCCTGGCGAGCGCGGGTTCTGTCTGGGGCTGTTGAGCGGTCGGGAATCCGTGATAGAGGGCCCCAGGGATCAGCTGACGCCTGACCCTACCCTTGATCGGCTCCTGCTCCCTCAGCAGCTCTGGGCTAAGGGGCAGCTAGTTGGAACTTTTGATACAATTAGTCCAACTAGTGTGCCCTGCCCAGCTCGCTCGGGGTTCGACATATATTCAAGAAAAGAAGCAGAAGCAGAGTGCGGAGGACTACGCCATTGGAAGAAAAACAGTCTATCTATCCAGCTGAAGCCGAGGGAGTCACCTCAACATCCCCCACGCCTTCCGGGGTATTTTGGGATGACCGGCTCTGCTGGCCAAAAGAAAAAAAATACCCTGGAAGAGGAGAAGGCTAGATGGAACAGGCGTCCCATTGTCCAGCCTAGGTAGTACTACATGGGGTGACTACATGAAGTATTTTAACAATGTCAGTCATTTAAAATAGCTGGACAACGGAAACAAAGGCACGGTTCCTGAACGGGGAGAGTATGAAAGTATACTCGTACTATTCCATACCCGAAAAGGACCAAGGCAATATCGACTTGATATGTAGGCAAATTAGCGCTAAATTGGATCCAGAGGAGCATAGGGTGCTTAAAAAGGCTAAGTCAATGGGGCAGTATGCGACAGCACTAAGAACTCTTCGTGAAGAAGCATATGCAGTACATGAAAGGCCATACGGGACTGAGGTGCTCCGTGATTAGAGGGATAGGTCTGATAGGTTGCACACAGCTATGACACAACCAGAAACGTTAGATGTGGCCGTACGGAAAGCTCTGGAGTTAGAAGCTACATTTCATTTGCAGGGGGCCACCTAATGAAGTGTGTGGAATTGAGATGCCAGACAAGGATAACAGGACTGAAACTCAGGCAAATGCTGTCGCAGCCATTACTCCGAGCGAGACGGCGATCAACTCAACTACTAATTTTTTGAGAGAGAAAAATTAATTGATTAACTTGTGCACGGGGAAGTACATTGCCGGTGATTCACCGACGACTTTTTTTTCTTCATTGATAGAATCAGAAAAATGAAATTCTGAGAGATTACATAACATCCCCAAATACTTCGTTTAACTGGGAAAGAAAAAAGAAAAATCATCTGCCCCCAGAGCCGCTCCCTCGACGGCTGCTACAACTTCACTAACCATGGTATATAGCCGACCATGGTTATAAGAACCGTAAGGACCAATTAATCATCAACTCAATTAAGTTGCTAATGGGATTAAATTAGCTTAGTTTAGCAAGAAGGTAATCTTAATTGATTTCACTTTACACTAGGGATTCACATGGAGGTCGATATAGACCCTCTGAGGAGGTAAAGAGGTCGATAGTGTAAATTTCTCGTATAGTGAAATTCTATAGAGTAAATTTCTTGTATAGTGTAATTTTATAGTGTAAATAACGAGAAAATTTCGCTATATTAGATGGAAGAGAGAAAGCACGGCAGCCATCTTGCGCATTGTCCTTGCGCCAAAAGTGTCTTTTCCCCCCTACTTAACAGATATTGTACGGGATCGGGACCATCGCTTCCCATCCGAAGCATGGAGTGCTCAAGGTTTTTCACCTCCCTGATATGAAAACGTAAGGGTTTCGAACCCTCAATCTTGAGCTCTGTAAGCAAGCACGCATACCACTGAGCTACTGGCGTTTTCAACTATTTACTATTATTTTCTACGATTATAATACCACTTGTCTTATTGTTCATATCTGTATTATATAAATAGTATAATAATAATATTATAATAAATAATAAAATTTACATTTATTTACAAAATTCAGTAGCTTGTGTGGGAAAAAAAAGGTTGAGATCCATTGCTTTAAACCGTTCTACACACAGTTCACTTGTTTCACATTACCCCTTAATATTTTAAAATATGCGCATAATCAACATCTCAAGCGAACTGATGATCCTGAAATACGACCGAAAATGTTAACTTCTATGCTGCAATTTCTTCACTCCTCTAACCTATCCTTTTTTTTTTCTTACTTCCCCAGCTATACAAAGTAGGTATACAAAAAGTTATGTAATCAGTCAACAATTCAAAATTTGTAACACCAAAAAAAAAAATGTTTGATTAAACAAAATAATTCTATGTCCGAAAACATCTCTACGATCTGTCAGTGTTGCAAAAACTTCCTCGTACCAGGGCCACCCACACTACTCAAACCACCAGTAAAGAACATAATATTCTGACTACAAAAAATAACATTCTGACTTTAAAAATCTTCGAGATGAACAATAGAGAGAAATTTTTTAATAGAATAAAGAAAAGAGGTGTGCTCTATTATCTAAATTAGATGTTAGTACTCACCCATCTTTTCGAAGCTCAGCGTTTTTTTTTCTATAATTCCCCACTAAAAGTTGTAGCTCTTCTGCATGGTGTTCATACATTTGAGATAATTCTTGAGCAAAATCTGAAACTGAAAAACAAAATTATTCTAGATTTGTTTTATGCAGTTAATTTAAAAAAAAAAAAATAGTTAATATGGAAAATGTTAATTACAAAATGTTTTAATTACAAAAAGTAATTAAAATTAATTAAATACAAAGAACTTGTTTAACTTTTATATTGTCTAATTCCATCAAAAATAAAGTGTACCGGTTTCGACTTACGCCATCGTCTGCACAAAGTTCAAAAGTTATATTTAAGTTTACTAGGTTGTCAAATGAAGTAGCGCCATCTTAATGAAAAATGTAGACAGCTCGACTAGATGCAAGAAATTAAATGTTTCAACGACCGAACTCACTTCAAATTCTCACCCTTGTTAACTCCATTAACTTAATATAATATATTGTGTATTTTTTATTATACATAGTATTCGGCTGTGTAGAGAAAGCCTGGCTAGAGTGACGGTGGGAGGAGTGACCTACCTCTTCAACAGGGAAGACAGCTGTAGTGTCTGCAACGAAGACCGACCGGACGACATCCACCATTTCTTCATGGAGTGTCCAGCCTTCAGCCAACTAAGAAAAAAGTACCTGGTAGAAGCACTAAAGAGCCCGCAACCTCACAAGACCCTTTTCAACATTGCAAACAACCAAAACCTCAATAATATCATACTATACATAGTAAGGGCGCTAAAAATTAGAGGACATTGAAGTATTCAAATAAAATACCATTTTTATTTTTGTTTTAATTTGTTTATTAACAGTTAGGTTCTATATTACTTTGTATTTTATTATTATTATTATTTTATATTTTCATTTATTTGTACTTTTTTTAAACTGAATAATGTATATATCAGGCCGAACCCTGAGCCTAAAAGATGTATTTCTTAAAGGCTAATAAAGAATTGAATTGAATTGAATTGAATTATTATACATAGTATGTATAGTATACAATGATTGTATACATACATTTATTTTTTCTTTTTTTACTCGATATTATGTCATATACCCACTTATTTTTCATATACACTATGTATTCTTAAATTCAGAAATGGTAGTGTATTGCATTAAAATACGATCGATTGTCCGAAACCCATGTTAAATTCCATTTAAAATTGAATCCGCTTGGGGCACGGGTTAGATGTATTGGTTTTGGACGTTTTTGGTGTCAAAATGTTTCATTTGTTGAGGAGAAACGATTTTTCCTTCGGGTGGTAAAAAATTTGGACTTTTTGAAATTAAGGACCACCCTACATTGTATACATATATTTATTTTTTATTTTTTTACTCGATATTATGTCATATACCCACTTATTTTTCATATACACTATGTATTCTTGAATTTCTTACTATAATCCTTTGTATTAAATATTTATAAAAAACAGAAAAAAATGTTTCGTTAACCCCCCCTCCCCTTTTCCGGTGGAATTAGAGATATATACAAAAGTTAAACAAATTCTTTTTAGTAACTCTTAGTAAGTTTATATTACATTTTGCTTGATTGCATTTTAAGGAAATATACATTTTAGGATGTCATAAAAAATATTTATCATCCTGGAGCAGCAATGTACGTTATTGGAAGCCTTTTCAATAGCCAGTACTGGAAAGTTAAAGGAAACTTGAGTGAAAACTGAAAATGTACAAACACAAATGTCAACGATTTCAAACATATTTGACAGCGAAAGGAAACTGGGAAACAGGAAAATGACAATCTCCTTGTAAATCGACAACAATTCTCGACATCTTGGGAAGAGGACATATTGAACAGTTTTGGGGCCCTGAGGCTTTTCTTTTGAAGGTATTTGTTGAGGAAAACATTTTGGATAAGGTTAGGTGGGGTAGGTCAAAAAGTAAATAAATATTTAAAAATATGTATTGATCTATTTATGGTTTATTTATTTATATGTTTCAATTTTTAACGAGAATAAATTAATAATTTATCTATGCAGGGTGTCCCCTATAATATATTTCTTATTATCTGATGGGAAACTCCACTTTGTCTTTTCACTTCACATGCTTCAAGCGAACAAAGAAACATTTATAGACTTTATTTTTCTTCTGATGCTGCTTTGCTTGCGTAATACAACAGCATAAGATACAATACATACAAAATAAAACAAGATTGTCTGTCTTCGTTTACAATTAAAAAAAGCCTTTTTTTCCTCCGGGTGTACTAGACCCTTGTGAGACCACACCACCCGTCCGCTGCGTAGAGGAAAAATAGGTACTACTACTTTTTAATTTGTATTTAAACTATATCCATGGAGCTACGGCCGGTTGTAAGACCCCGCTATTCGCCGGAGCGATTGGTTGGGTCCTCCAACCTACCTTATCGGCGTTTCGCGAGAAAACTCGGGACCAGGGCATCTATGTTTTATGACTGCATTGCGCCGGGGATGGTCGCAGGTGGGCCGAGTTAGAGCATCCAGCGGTCATCCCCGGAACCACGTTATACTGTCTTCTTTACCCCCCGTCAGGAGGCGACGAATCGACTCAACTCTGGGTAATCACTCATCAGCTTGAAAAAGAAGGGCTTGGATTTGAAGTCCCCTTGACCCGATAGTATCTGGGACGTCCAATGGTCCGGTCCGGCTTCACCCAAACAGACTCAAATCTTGCCCAGATGTTTGGAAAGTAAGCTTGCATCGCTTTGGTCTGGACTGTCCAAGTAGTTCCTCTTCCAGGGCTAGTCGCAAGGGCTCGTCGGTGTCTGCTCTAAGTGGTAAATTGCGTCTGCAGTTGTACGAGGCGACGGCGCCGTCCAAGACTAAATCAATGCCGTAGAGACAGGCCTTTGTGACCCTCAGCAGGGCTGTTCTCTGAGCCTGAACAAGGATAACTAAAGGCTTACCTTTCTTCCATACTACCTGAAGATGGCAAATTGTCGAAACTAGTTGTGGTATAAATAAAATATATTGTTGGACTGCAAATGTCGATAAATGGCAAAGCTCCGAAAGGCAGAATAGGCAGGAGGAGGTATGTCTAATGCGGCTCCGTGTAGGCCACACTCGCCTAACCCATGGCCACCTCTAAACAGGGAGATGGCCCCAGACTGTGGCAGGTGTGGATATACTAAAGACCCATGGGTTTGAGAAAAAGAGACTTACATGAGATGCTCGGAGACAACTCATCTATCGAAGCTGTCCTAAGCTCAATGAAGACAACCCACCTCATTGAATTTATTTAATCAAGTATACGGCGTCAAAAATCTATGATATTGGACGCCGATAAATAAAATTATTCTATTCTATTGTTGGACTGATACCTCTTTATTACTTATTTAACAAGTAAGTCCACCACACCCGCCTACCAATCAAGAAATAAATTCTGAAACTTATATATGACAACAAGGTTTTGAAGGGAGAGCAAAAACTTACTTTATTCGTATGGGGGAAGTACACTGCCCATGGTCCAGGGTGTGGCTTCATTACAGTATAAATGTGGATTGGTTTGTGCTGGAATGGCTGGTCTGCAGACGACAGTGACAACCACTTGAAGTAGAATGAACTCAAACTGCAGTGGACTCCCTCTCTGGTTTATATATTCAATTTTCATCTCTCTAATCTCTGCTCAGAACATCACTATTGTATTATTTGATGGTCAAAGGAGCAGTGCGGGTTAGGCGCTTGCTTATCATAGTACAGTGAAACCTCTCTTGTCGGTCACCTCTGATAGCCGAACACCCCTGATGGGCGGACAATTTTTACGGTCCTGGCAGAATATATAGGGATTTCAACACATTTGCCCCTCTCTTGGACGGACGCGGACAGTGAAATCGAGTACCGAGAAGAGCAGACTACCTCTGTTGGAAGGACAGGCAGGCCTCTAATTCGGGTTGACGTTTAATATGTTCTTAGAATTCCGGTTGTACATTGTACTACCAACCTTACAAAAACTTTCCATGTAGTGCACCTGTGTTTACATAGGGACTCGTAATTCCAAGAAGTTTTCTCAACAAGAATTTGACTTCACAGTTTGTTCAGGGAGATGCTGCAGATTACTCTTCAATAGATGCAGAATTATGTACTGAAGACGATTCGTTAAACCTTCATCACATTATTGGACGCCAGGACGAATCACAATGCAGTGATGACGAGAAGGAGACCATCAGTTCATCAGATGCTCTGCACTACGCGAACTTAATCAAGCGTTATTGCCTCCAAGCAAACGATGCTTCGTCATTAATTTTAATTTCTCAGGTAGAGGAAAATATTGAAAACTCGATTGGGAAAGAAATTTAAACAAAAGAAAATGTCCGATTTTTTTAGAACTAGACGTTGTACCATTGTTTATGTTCGGATTCTAGTACAAATTTCCTATTTTTTAAAACTGTATTCAGTTGTTCAATAAACAATATTTTTTACATACGATACACGTGTTTAGAAAATATATCTTTCATCCTTATCAGTTTGTCTTCTACATATTTTCCTTTTCCCTCTGTTAGGAGGACACCTCTGCTGGGCGGACAACTTCCACGGCCCCATGGATGTCCGTCTAAGAGAGGTTTTACTGTAGTTACTAATGAAACTCGAGGGCGCTGGTAGCTCAGAAGTAGTTTACTGTACGAAACCAGGCCTTGACCCTTAGATTTATTTTAGCAGTTGAAAATAGGGGTGTAAAACTATCGATGACATCGATAGTTTTTGAAACTATCGATAGTATTATCGAAATATTTCTTTTAAGCAGAAGTGACATCAAGTCATCACTCTATGCTCATGTATATGTACACATGTACCATGTGAGTAATTTAAGAAAGACGAAACAAGATGTCGTAAAGTATAAATAGGTACCTACATTTCTTTTACGAATTCGACTACGCTGAATGGTTGAAAATCAATGGCTATGTATGAAACGATTTAAGAGAATCCTGTACCTCTCGGAGTTTCTTTCGTATGTTTTTCTTGAGCTCAAATAAAAACGAATTCCACTTACTACCTCTATTCTCATCTGTATCTGTAGGTGTGCACAAGGCTTTCCCGTTGTAATCGATGTGATGTTTTATTAACAAGTGATCCTTCAAATTGGAAATGTTCCTGGAAGTTCTGTATTCGGCACTGCACAAACGACATTTAGCCAGTTTTTTTGGACCCACATCTTTATCGAAGTAACTCCACTCATCGGACTTTCGTTTACGACTCATTTTTCAGTTCAAAACAACAAAGCACGCTCCAAAAATAGTAAATTTTCAGTTCAAAGCAACGAAACACTCTACAAGAACAGTAAAAATAACCTTCCTTCGATTTAATGGATACCTGAATAAGAAAGTCCTTAAACTATCGATGCTATCCTCCAATGATATCAAAACTATCGATATCATCAACTATCGATAGTTGTACATCCCTAGTTGAAAAAAGCATTGAGCACTCCGTCCTTCGGATAGGTTAAGCGATGGTCCCGAGCCTGTGCGATGTCAGGTACTGGTTAAAGATCCTAAGTGAATAAATCTAGGTAAGCAACATTTCCCGCAGTAGAGTCGAGCACATGTCCTACAAAAAGACGAATATTATAATTTAAATTGTTTTTAAAAAATAGCAACATCCCAGAAATAGAATGTGGGGAGGAAAAGAAATGTCAAAAATAATACATGGAAAGAACCAATAAGATTTAAAAAATCCACACAAAGGCATCCAAAATGGTGACGGAACTTCGACATGAGACTTAGAATTAAATATATATATATATTCAGAAGGTATAAATGATTAAATTTTAATGAGAAACTGGTGGACAGACAGGATTTGAGGAGTAGACTAGAGACAACAAAGAGTTTAAAATTACTTTCACGTTAGTCATACTCAATAAACAGCAGAGAAACCAGCTGATATAACCTATAGAAACTTATGGAGTGCTAGTAGTGACTTTCTCCTTATGTGCTTGCCTTCTTCCACCTCCACGGTCCACCATGACCTGCCTCCGCTGCTGGTAAGTGCAGGCGGGAAGATCACCCGGCGACCTCCCTAACCTCCATCAATTTTGAGGAATGAGCGAGGGTGATCTCGAGTGGCCTCGGACTATCTTATTATTAACTATACATTATTATTTAATTATTTTTATTATGATTTAATTTATTTGATCTTATATATTTATATAAATATTTTGGACCTAGTTTTCATAAATTTGAACTTTGAAGGGAAAATTTCAATTTGGCCTTCACATAAGAAAAGGTTCCTCATCACTGTGTAGTAGAAAAATATCGATACAGTAGTTCAGAAGTGGGACATCTCAGAATTATTAATTTTTGAGAAAACGCATTTGAAAGTTTCGTTTCTTAAAAAGTAGCTTTTGAACTTGTTTTCGTTTCATATTATTGGAATGCAACTACATTTATGGAACATCAAATTCATAGATCAGTAATAATTGTAAGATGGTTACAGGTTATGTACATTTTAAGCCTTCAATTTTGTATTTTCAGTTATCCAAATTCAAAATATGAATGAAAGAGGGTGAAAACTTGTATAAGAAAATGATAACTCAAAAATTTTTTTTTTTTGTTATCACACTTCTAAACTACTGTATCGCTATGTTCAATAAATTGTTCAAGAAATCATTGAGTAGTCGAGAAACACATTTCTTGAACAAATATTAACTAGATTAGGGATGAGGAATATTTTCTTATGTGAAATTTGAAGGCCAAAGTGGCATTCGAAGTCGATTTATTTTCTCTAAAGCCGAATTGTATGACAGTTAGCAGTCCTTTGATGTCCGAAAAATGCAAGAAAGGTGGCTGGAACGGATGGGTCATGTGATTAGGAAAAACGAATAGCCTATAGTTGGAATGGGAGCCGTTTGAAAGAATGAAAAGTCCGAAAAGAGACGATGGGCGGACTGCAGAGGTCGTCATGAACAGAGGAGGTGAGTTTAGGTTTTTGAGAAGAAAATAATCTTGGAAAATTCTTCATAATTGTTCAGGCCAGTAGCTTGAGCTACCCCGCCGATTCTGGGCCATCTCAGTTCCAAGCGTGGACCAGAGATGGCATTGTTTATTTTAGGCTTAGTGTACTCCTCCCACTTGTTGACCAGGTGAGGATTAGTAGTTTTAAGTAGTTTTCTAGCCTGCTCCCCGTTGCCTACAAGGCCCCAGCCTCCGTATAGTTGCCTCCCCCTGAGGTAGTTCTAGTCTGCTCCCCGTTGGCTACAAGGCCCCAGTCTCCGTATAGTTGCCTCCCCCTGAGGTAGTTCTAGTCTGCTCCCCGTTGCCTACAAGGCCCCAGTCTCCGTATAGTTGCCTCCCCCTGAGGTAGTTCTAGTCTGCTCCCCGTTGCCTACAAGGCCCCATTAGTTGTCTCCATAAGTTGCTTTCCCCTGAGGTAGTTCTAGTCTGCTCTCCGTTGCCTCCAAGGCCCCAGTCTCCGTATAGTTGCCTCCCCCTGAGGTAGTTTTAGTCTGCTCCCCGTTGCCTACAAGGCCCCATTAGTTGTCTTCATAAGTTGCCTCCCCCTGAGGTAGTTCTAGTCTGCTCCCCGTTGCCTCCAAGGCCCCAGTCTCCGTATAGTTGCCTCCCCCTGAGGTAGTTCTAGTCTGCTCCCCGTTGCCTACAAGGCCCCATTAGTTGTCTCCATAAGTTGCCTTCCCCTGAGGCCCCTTCGTACTGTTGCCTACACGGCCACAGCATTCTGTACTCCCGTTGCCTCCACTGAGGCCCCTAGTTTGTCTGCTCCAGCCTGACCTTCCAGACAGTCCAGTTATCAAGGTATTTAATAGAATAACAAACGCTGGGCAGCAATTTGTGTTTTGTTAGATGCCCCTGGGCGAAGACGGCTCAGCCTGGAAAAAGGGTACCTAAGTGTTTTATACATAAGTCCTGTTTCCATTATACAGTCCACTGTTCATAACCCCCCCCCCCCCCCCCCCCCCCAACCCCCATCCGTACGTCTACCCTGATTCCAATAAAATCGGCCGTCGCGCGTACAATAATAATCACACGAAAAATAGAGAATTCGCAGAAGGTTTTTTAGTTAAGTTTGTTTATCTTGTGTTTTGAGAAAATTCTTCTACCTTTTACCTTGGCATAAATAAAGGAAAGCCAGGCTTTCCCATCAGATGAATAAGTGAGAGGAGAGTGGAACAGGTTCGTGACGGGATTCACAACATCTATTTGAGTAGGCAAACTAGGTTTGTGAACAAAACTTCTGTCCCTTTCCCCCACCAAAAAAAAAATAATAAAATAAATAAATAACGAACTGTTTATATACAAAGTTGTTCGGTGCGAAATTTCCGCTCGACTTTCCCGAAAAGCCATATGCGTACGACATTAATTCAGGACACCAACTGAAGAGGAATATAGTTAAATAATGATAATATTTATTTTCAAAAATGTATAAAAATGTGTGCATTATGATAGCTTATAAATTGGAGACGTCGGGTAGATCAGTGAAAGCGTGCTTGCTTATAGAGCTCAAAATCGCTGTTTATTTTATCTGGGAGGTAAAAAAAAAATGAAGCACGCCGTCCTTTTTTAAACGAATAAAAATGCAACCAAATCCCATATCCAAAGAATACAAACAATACAAAACAGAGTGCTAAGACTAATCACTAGATCCCCATGGTATGTCCGAAATACAATTATTCATGATGTCTTAGACATCCCACTAGTAGAAGACAGCGACCAGGCATCATACCGGCGACTTCATGATACAATGAGCTGTCATCCAAACCCAACAGCAATTCATGCAGCCAGCAACTTACCATCGACTCGACAAAGACGACGAGTTTAAATAAAACACCACTGTGATTCACTTGCATGAGAAATGTCTATATGGACTATCAAGAATGTGAATTATATTATATTATATAAAACAATTATATAAATTATTGGTTGTTATTTGTTGTTTAAAATTAATTGTTAGTCATTACTTATATATTTTGTTTCAATAAAATCAAAACCTATGAATTATGTTCTATATGTTTTATGTCAATTATTTAAGCTGTGAGCAAAACTTTAAAAAAATATATAAAGAATTTAATAAAGTTATTCTAATAATTAAATAAAATTAATAGTTTTCCCAGGTGTATATTATTTTTTAAAGCTTTTATATCAACTTAATTTCGCTTGCTTACTGAGCTCAAGTTCGCGGGTTCGAAACCCTGCCTTCCTCTTATTTTATTTTATCTGGGAAGGTAAAAAAAACTTAAGCACGCCGTCCTTCGGATGGGACTTTGTGATGGTCCCGAGCCTGTACGATGTCAGGTACTCGTTAAAGACCCTTACCCTAGGTGAATAAAAATTTAGGGTATGCAAAATTTAGGACTCCCATAATAACTAACTCAATTTAATTTTTGTTACATCTTTTTTGATTTTATTATTTTAAATTATTTAAATAGGTGGCTTGAATTCGGTATTATGGAATAAAGAAGTTAAATTAAAAACAAAAAAACAAAAATACAAATCCATAATAGAGGGTACTGTTCTCTATGGTGCTGAGACATGGACAGTGAAAAGGAAAGAAGAGAAAGCATTAGGAGACGAAATAGCCGGATATCATGACTAGAACATATCCCAAACACAGACTTAAGGAGAAAGGTTAAGCAAGGTCTAACGATAATCCAAAGAAACAAAAAGCTTGGTTGGTTCGGTCATGTAATGAGAATGGGAACAGAAAGATGGCCAAGACGTTTACTAGATTTCACCCCAGGAAAAAAGGCAGACCGAAAAAAAAAATGGATCGAAGACGTTAATGCAGGAATGAGGGACGGACAATGGGAAGAGAAAAAAATATGGAAGAAAGCTCTTTTTGGAGACTACATATGAACCTATGTTTGTACAATCAGTCGTATAATTTAAAAAAAAAAATTATTTATTAATATAACCCATTCGTATAATATTTCATTTAGCTTCGTATTTTTAGCAACTAGAGAGGTCAGACCACATTTTTATCTTGCAACCACCTAAGGACAACTTTGTTCTTTTACAAAGCTCCTTCATCAATTGAATATTATTGTTATTATTACTAAGTTATTGGATCTTGCGAGTTACAAATCCTGAGATTTTTGGAGAATAGAAACAATGGACAAACTCAAAGATAGAATAGGAGATGGTTGGAATTGAACTTGAGTGAGATAGAGAGCTGCGTTGTTCGCTGTTAATTGTAAAGAGACAGCTGCTAATGGGGATGATTGGATGGGATTCGACCTGGCATCATTACTGCCCACAAACACTAACCAGTATCCTCACATTTCGTATCTCCTTCTTCAAATCAACCCTCTACTTCAACATACCCTTCACAGTTCGATAAAACCCTCCAATCTGAAAAAAAAAAAAAAAAAAAAAAAAAAAACCTACTATATACTTTCCCTAAATTAATTAATTAAGGGAAAATTAATTTTGTTGGCCTCTTTAGGTCTACTATATTTTATTTATTTCATCATTGTGACGTTTCGACTTCTATGAGCCATTTTCATACTTCACTCGAACAATTTAACTATAAGGCCAACCTCACATTAGGCAATTCCGAAGCGACGCGACCGATACTCAAGTATCTTGAGGGTATCTTAGAAGTCACTTCCTGTGTTGAGTGGTGGGGAGACACAAACGACGCCACTCCCAGGAGACGCGTATCCTACCCGTATCCTACCAGTCTCAGGCGACCTGCTAGGAAGGTCGCCCGTCCCTTGAGTCTCCTGCGTCGCCTCGCCATGGCTAGTGAACACACTCTTCTGCACTCACACATTGCCGCATTTGTGTGTTCCTCTGTCTTATGGATGGAGAAACAATGCCAATCAAGTGTAGTAATGATTCTTTCGTCATTCGGTAGACTGCTACGAACTTGGAATCCGAATTTTCCAGCTCTTTAGCTGGAACAAACAGTTAACATTCCTTTCGATGTAAAGATGGCGCCATAATCTTCGGATTTTCCTTTTTCTATAATAATAATAATAAGACACAACGACATCTTCATCACTTGACGTGGTGAACAACTCAGCTTCTCGCCACGGCTGGATGGAGACTGAAGAGATCCTAGTCACTGCACAGTATCCTCAGTGTGAGGAGAAAAGTTGCCTACGGGTATCATACTCACAGGCAACTCAAATGGCTGATATTTGAGTATCAGTCGCGTCGCCTCGGAATTGCCTAATGTGAGGTTGGCCTAATCGTTTAGAATTACATAATATTGCTGTAAACTATGTTACTATATATGTCGTAAAACATTCTCAACAAAATATCAAACATTATAAGTATATAATAAACCAATAATTTGTATAAATAAAAGTTACCAGAAAAGATCATCAATAATTAATCATAATTGTTGTGAAAAGTCATTTTTCAACTGTAAATAAGGCATCTACTAACAAGTACGGTGAGGGCTCAGTCGGGAATTGTTAACAATGAGATGGTCGACAGTTTGACAAAGTCAGCTACTGAGTACCAGGAGATAAGCTCTTGGTATAAAGTCCCAGTGACTGACCTATATATGAACTTTAACCAAGATCTAAGAGCCGCTTGGCAAAGTGTATATGATGCGAGCGAAAAGGGATTATTTTATAAGGCAGTCAATGCACATGTAGGAATACCTGGTTGGGAAAATCTTCCAGATCTCGAAGATTTGTTAAAAGTCTCTGCAGAGTCAGATCAAATTATTTTTAACTGAATAAGTCACTCATGTAAATATTTTCATAGGATCGGCAAAAGTCAGACTCCTTTCTGTGATGTGGTAATGACGGAGGATCTAGAGCATATTATCATATGTTGCAATAAATATTCGTATGCAAGGACCAAATTTATAGATAAGGTACGGAAGATAACAAAGGATACCCCAAGTTACATGGACCTGCTCAACTTCCCAATCTCCATTCCGATAGTTTATATTGGCTCAATGCTAAAGTCAAAAACAAAAGAAAAATTAACACGTACATTTGGCCATGTCCATATTAAATTGCATGGGATTAAATTACTAGTACGTCGATTTGATGTTGAATAGTCGATATCGATTCTATTATTTTAAATTAATTTATGTTTTTCTTTCATTTACATTTTTATTAATTTTAAAAAAGTTTTTATATTATTTTATATTAATTATGGGTAATTTATTTATATTGAAACTTTCTAGTGACATAATTTAATTTATTAGATTTTTCAAGATATGTGAATAATGTGATCCTCTGATTAAACTATCAGAATATCATAATTTCACCAACCACAATTTTGATTTTAATAACATAAAAATATTACATGAAGAAAAGAATAACATAAAACGTTATATTTTAGAACAATTTATATATAATGAAATCTTACCATTACTGTGAACTATAAAACAGATGTGTGTTCTGTGGTGTCACATGGTTCTTACAGAACACTCCCCAACCCCTCTCTCCACTCAATTCAAACAAGCATCAGTATATATAAGAAAGTCCTGTCAGATATATTTTTTTCGTTTCCGTAATGCATGGCAATTAATATATAAATGTTATCCGAAGTTTGTTTTTATCTCCCACAAACCTAATTTCTACCTCTTCCCGTAAAAAATAATAATACGAGATACATTTTGTTAATATTGAACATTAGACTGATGCTTCAGGTGACACCAGTACGTTGGTTATTATGACTCATGCCCGGGCTTTAACTACGAGATCATATCACCTACTACCATGACGCTCTGTTGGGCATGAGTTACTATGGGAGTATTAAATTTTATCAAGGTAGGTTTATTCACCTAGGATAATGATATTTAACGAGAACCTGACATACAGGCTCGGGACCATAGCTCAACCTCATCCGAAGGACCGCATGCTCAAGATTTTTTCACATTCCAGACATAAAAAAAGCTCAGTAGACAAGCACGCCACCCAGGGGCGTAGCCAGTATTTTGACCAGGGGGGGGCAAAGTTAGGTTACATGGGGGGGGGGGGGGGGGGGGGGGGGGGGGGGGGGGGGGGGGGGTTAAAAAGTAAATTCCTTTTTTTTAGCTAAATTCAAAAATTAATACATTTTTTCTAGTCTGGCGGGGGTAAAATGTTTTTTTACATGTTTTCCAAGCATTTTCACCTTTAAAATTTGAGATGTTTGATGGGGTACCTTCTTTTTGTGCCATGGGAGCTTGGACTATTAGGTTATCTGTCTGAATCTCTAGGCTCTTCAATTCAATTATAAAATAATTCAAGATACTTACTAAAAAAACTTCCTAATATCCATGCTAATTTTAATAATTTTATGCAAATATGGAAAACAGTCAAAACGGAACGGAACTGTTAGACGAAAACTTCGTCAAAATCTCAAAACAAACTGTCACGTGAACACAAACACAGTGAACCAGTTACAGCTCATGGCCTGCGGCCTGCACTTACAACAGCTGATTGCTGATTTAGGAGTCAGAAGAACGGGAAATTTGATGATCCTATGGTAACTTGCAAACAATGCATTTTTAATAAAAACTATTTTTTTAGTTTATTTAGTTTTTATATTTTTTTTTCTCTGGCCAGGGGGGGGGGGGGGGGGGCACGCCCATGACGCTACCTCTGAGGTACCTCACACCAGTACACTTTATGGTATGTATATATTCTTGTGGAATTATACAATATGAATTATATACATGTTCTTTGATTTTATTTCATACACGTTGTAGGTTTACGTTTTTCTTCGGTAATTTTAGAAGGTAAAATTAATTCTCTATATGATAAATTCCGGTCATTTTCTGCATATGTAAGGGAAGCATGTGAGGGTTGGGGAATATGTTTAAAATT
The DNA here is from genome assembly GCA_963662175.1 of Aradus depressus. NCBI lineage: Eukaryota > Metazoa > Arthropoda > Insecta > Hemiptera > Aradidae > Aradus > Aradus depressus. Next base: position 18,993,512 of record OY759220.1, on the reverse strand, counting down.
TCATTTCTCTACACAAAGCAATTAACTAAGCTGAATTATAAACAAAATGAAAAGGAGTTTTTAATGAGTTAAGGGAGCAGCAAATAGAATATAAAGTATATCTAACATACTAAATCTCTGCTTTATTAAGAGAAATTTTGCTCCACTGTGGTAGGTATTTGTAACTATTTCACAAACTGTAAAACATTTTTAAAAAAAATATATGCGGTATTTTTTGTTTCACTGCACAGCATAATTCTGAGAGTGACATTCTCATACTCAGTAATGCCAGTATGGAATGATTTTGAGAAGGAAGAGAGGAGAGAGTGATCTGTAAGCGTGGTTAGTATAAGAAAGTCCTGTAATGACCACATCAGATATATTTACCCAGCTGAGGTCCTTAGTTTATTTTATCTGGGAGGTAAAACAAACTTAAGCACGCCGTCCTTCGGATGGGACGACTAAAGAGCGCTCTGATAGTAGGCGATATGACCTCGTAGTTAAGCCCGGTCATGAGTCATAATAAATAAATATATTTTATGTTTTTCTTATTTTTTATAATTTTTCATAAAAACTACTAACAATAAAATATTTTATAATTCATTGCTACACAATACAATTTAAACATTATTGTTTAAATGTACATACTGTATGTACAATGTAGGGGTGGTTCGGTTAACCGAAAGTTCGTATAATCGAGATTGAATTTTTAAAAAATCAAAAAAATATTAAATCAATTAAGTATCCAATGTTACTTTCAAGGTATAATATTTATATTGTAAAAATATACCTTTAAAATAACATTGAATACTTTTGACTTGTTTCCTTTTTTTTAATAACGTCGATTATACGAACTTTCGATTATCCGAACCACCTGTTATTCCAATTAGTTCGGATAATCGAGGTTCTACTGTACTTCCTTAAACTATAGGTATAAGAAATAAAAATGAATGCATGATTTAAAAGCAATCTGATTTCCTCTCAATGTCCTTATCTGCTCTGAACAACCCCTGGATATGTGGTTTAGTCTTCAATTCTGCAAACTGTGTTTTGTTTTATCACTCCCAGATCACTAGTGATATAATCTACAACTGTCAATTACCAAGAGTGAATTTATATAACTACCTTATTAATTTTTAATTTAATTTTGCTGTTTATCAGATCTGAGAGAGATGACAGGTTGCCCCTTGGTTAACTCTGTGACAATGACGAATTGATTTTGTATAAAATTTCCTTAATTTATTATATATTGACTACATTCAAGGAAACTGTCCACCATTCCATCTGGTAATGGTTTCTTTAGGCAGTCTATTGTAATGAAGTAATCAATGATTGATTGTCTGACGCTTTGAGTCAATAGCAAAGACAATACAGTCCTCACATCCGATAAGCTTATTTTTTGCGACTTTTGGACGCTTATTTTATTTTATTTTAACTTACGAGGGTCGTTCAATAAGTCTTTAGTGTAGCTCTTACGTACAGAAACGAATATCTAACGCTAATGGTTTTTGCCATACTTCTATGACAAGAAATATGAGCCCCTCATGCCTTATTTACGTCATGAATGAATTCATGAGCTACCTGTTTACAGGAAATATGTGTGTGTATCTGTTCAATGAACCGTTTTTACTTCACTTGACTGCCGTTTGGAGGCGGTTATCTCAAAAGAAATTGAAGAATTACACTATATTAATTACAAATTTATTATAACTATTGTTGAAGGCGCCATTAGCTCATAGAAAGAGTGGTAGTCTACTGAACTCAAGATCGCGGGTTCGAAAAGCTGGGAGCCCGAGCCTGTACGATGACAGCTACAAGATGAAAAAACATTTGGGTTAGGCAAAATTTAGGACTTCCATAGTAATGTTGAGCTCATGTTCACCAGAGCGACGAAAGAGCGCTCTGTCTGTGCGTCTGTTTATCTGTTTGGAACGTTGTCAGCGCTCTAACCCAGATACTATTAAAGACTGAAAATTTGGAATGAAGGAATCACACGCCCTACACGGAGAAAACTATATTCTCATCGAGAGAATCACCTAGTGGTGCCTACTATACCCTATCACCGACGGGTGTCTACTATTCCTAAAGAATAACACTTTTTTGCCGCAAGAAAATTTTTTTTTAGAAAAATCGGTCGAAAACTAACACGACTTCACTTCGGGACCTAAGTAAATCTTTCAAGATACCGCTTATTTTTAAGACTTATTCAAAAATTGTTTCATATAAAAGTTGTAGAAAACACGGGAAAGACACATTTTATTTGAAAAGCCTATTTTTAACTAAGCTTTTAAGAATACTACATGTGAAATTTCATGATAATCCGACCATCCGTTAATGAGCTAGAACACATTTTTTGGTTAGGACCCACTTACAACCCCTCCCTCCCGTTCAAAATGTATGCACGCCACACAGCCTATTTTTCAAATAGGTCCATCCGTTAATGCGCTAGAGCAATTTTTATGCTTAAGGTCCCCTTACAACTCCCCCCCCCTCTAGTCGACAGCTAGGAACTCTCTTCATAAGAACCTTCCACGGACTTCAACGATTATTTGAAAAAAAAAAAATAGCCGAATTGGTCCAGCCGTTCTCGAGTTTTGCGCTTAGCAAATTTAGCCATTCATTTTTATTATATAGATAAGATTTTTTGCAAGTTAGCCCGCCGTGTGAGATATTGATTCTTACCAAAAATTTAGTATGTACATAAGTGAACTGTTGAGTATTGACGCAAACAGTCGACTGGTTTTGGAGGGGGAGCGAAAAGATAATTGATTAATTCGTTCTGGGAAGGTACATTGCGCCTGATTCACCGACTTTTCTTTTATGAAATTAGACAATATAAAAGTCAAACAAATTCTGTTTTTATTATAATAAATATTCTTGATTTTTTTTTTTTCTTAAAGGTTATTCCTTTAGCTTTCCACTATATATTCTATTGATAGACCAGACCCATATAGACACATCTATAGACCTGGAGCATCATACAGAATACTGTTTTCGAAAATAAAACCAGTTTAAAAAAACAAAAAAAAAACAAGAAGACTGATGTCGAAAAGAATAAAGAAGCAAATTTTCCTGCATGAAGTAATAAATTGAAAAATAATGGACTCCATGAAGCGAGATTTTGGCAAAAAGGCAAAGACCAAAAGATAAGTTTGTTTTCTCAATCTGAAGATCTCCCGGGAAAGAGAGCATGCATAGTCCTAGTTTTGGGGGGGAAATACTGGCGAGAAGCCAACAAGAAGTGACCGCTCAAGACACAAACACAATAAAGATAGGAGACAGCATGAAAACAGCACTAGGTCTAGGTTCAACACAACTGTATCATTTGTCTATCTCAATCCTATGGTTCGTTACCAGATTGACTCATTTTACTTCCCCATAGCTAAATATAGAACAAGTTATATAATCGAACAAAAATTCGATGGAATTTTGAAAGGAATTTCATGTTTTCTGAACTCCAGATCCAAATATGAAAAAAAAAATGTCTATCTGTGAACATGATAACTCCCGATAGAGTACATGTGTTATGCCGAATTGACGAAATTGCCTAGTTCGTGAACTAGACAAAAAATTGCCGAATTCATGGATTAGGCAATTTGTTGGTTTCATTTTGCCTATTTCGCGAAATAGGCAACCTCCACTTTTTGGGTAATTCCCTAAATAGGGAATTATTGGGATCTCGTATATATCAATTATTATAGTTCGAAAAGTGGGTTAAAAATTTGTATTGATAGTAGTAAAAAGGATCACAAAGTGAAAAATTACGTATTTAAAGAAATTTTAAGCTAAAATACTGTAGTTTAACCTTAAAAATTTGAATTAAAATTGATAGATACAAACAAAAAGTATGTGAAATATAATCAGCGCGCATCATTGACCTAGTAAATTAAAACGGATACATTTAGCAATAATTTGATATTAGTTTCGTCAGTGAAGCCGAGATCATCAGGTGGTGAATCTAAACATACATAAACCAGCATCCATGATATCTTAAATTGTTAACGTTTTTAGATTGTTTATTTATTTATTTTTATTATAAAATTATTTAGTTTTCATTCAAAAAATGTTTAAAATTGTTTTTAAATTTTTTTATCAGGTTTGGTTATTTTAAGAAATTTTTAAACTTTTTACAATTTAATATATTTATCTTTGTTGCCATTATATTATATTAAGGATAGTTTATTTTGTAGACTGCCTGATGATGATGTCATACTACATTTTATTTGAGTCGCCCAATTGCAAAAGGGAGTATGTCCAAAAAAACGGAAATCGATTTTTTGGTACCTTTCGATTAAGCTCGCTGTCACACGTCCTACAAGACAGGTTTTATACTTCAAAATCGGGTAAAAATCTTTCAAATCTTCGATTCAAAATCACGTACTGTTGCAAAGGGGAGTAAACGCCAAGCACCTCCCATTGCAAAAGGTTGTAACTACAAAAATGGTTGCCAATTTTCGCCATATCGTGGCAAAACGGAGCAAGTCCAAGGCCTGACTTTACCGGGCATTGTTTTACTGCAACAAAACATAGTATGTCCCCATTTTTTCGATTTTTTCCCCATTTTTCATGCCTTTATTCTATCAAATTCTCTGCTATACCGTATTTATATGTTGGCTAAACAGTGAGGAATCGATGGGTAATGATGGTTTTTTAATGGGGCCTCCCTAGTGTTTATAATCGCAGACCGATCACGGCTACATGTTGATCTCCTGACCGGAAAAAGGAAAGGTATTTATCAAGCTTTTTTAATGTTTTAAACTTATTTTTAGTCCTTAAAAACTAACTAATTATCTTCTTTGACACTTTTACTTCAAGTTGTGAAATGGAATTCGAAGTCGTACGAGCAGTTTCTCCGGGAAAGGGCAGAAAAAAAAGGCCAGGCGGGAGAGTAGAAGCGTGTGAAGGAAAAAGAATGAGGCATGTTTTCGTTTATTTACTTAGCTTACCATTCATTTTCTTTTTATTTCAGTCTCTTGATTTTTTTTTTTTTTTTTTTTTTCGCAATAAATTTAGACAAACCTTTTAATTCATTTTAGACACTCTGCAACGGGGTTTCAGACGCGGCCCACCTGTGCTCATAGTAACTCATGTTTCCAATGCCAGGAATTAAGCATGCAAGATGTCCGAAGATTCAACCAAATGTTTTATGCAGTAACAGATACGATTAAGCAGGATGAAATAATTTTGAGACAGATATCATAAGTCCCGTCCAAAGGAAACGTTCTCGTCAAAACACTACGACGTCCTCGTCCTCGAAGAAGATATCAATAACATTTTCATTCCGAAACTTTTTCCCAATCATCATAAAGATAATGTGCAGGTATGCAAAAGGGCAGTTTCTACGATTTTGGGTATAACAAATAAAAGGATTAATTATATTTGTAAGAAACATTTTATAACCGGAAAATCACCAATGGAGAACAGAGGTGGCGACACGGTCAGCAATAAACATGCTGGTCACCGAGCTGCTGTAATAGCCTTTATAGAAAGCATTCAGAGCAAAGAAAACCACTACTGTAGGGCCAAAATGTTTTTCGCCGATATTTGCCCAGTGATCTAAGCATTAGAACCCTTTGGAAAACCTACAATGAAGGAGGAAGTAAAATATGCATTTTTTAGGAAACATTTTTGTCTCGACTACAACATAGGTTTTGGCACACCAGCCACTGATGCCTGTTCTATTCGCACAGTTACAATTTTGCGATATGTCAGGGCTTATCTTCATCTAGACAGACGAAAGACAACACCTTCCTTTATAAGTCGTGTGAAAGTGACCATAATAAAGGGTTCAATGAAGTCTGAATCTAAAATGTATAATGTTTATTACTTTTGTATTTTTTCTATTGTTTTTAATAAAAACTTTCTTTTAATTATTATAATTTTCTTAATATTGGTATACCTACTTCCAAAAAAATAATGTTCCAGCATTACATACTTTACATTTGAAAAAAATGGAGTAACTTTGTACCAAATTGTTGCAAAAGGGAGTATGTCCCTGATAATGTTGCAAAACGGAGTAGGTCCAAACTAAAAAATCAAATATTTCAAAATTACGTAATAAATAGATTTGGTAGGCTTTGGGGAAACAAAAGAACATTTTTTCTGCTTTTTAAAAAGAAAAAAATTACATTCATAACACTAAAACATATCTAACTACAGTTTTTTGCGTCTGGTGAAAAATTTGATCATCAGGACATACTCCCTTTTGCAATTGGGGCATCAGCCATCTTCATATAAACCAGTGTAGTCTATAATTTGCGTAGTAATCAAAACTCATGTCAATCATTAACAATATCACAATATTAAAATTTTAAAAAACACAACAATTATGATATTGTTGTGTTTTAAAAATTTTTAATATTATGATATTGTTAATGATTGACGTTTTTGATTACTCGCAAATTATAGACTATATTGGTTTATCTTTGTTTAGATTCACAACGACTTTCAAATTAAACAACTTTCATTTACTGCGCATGAGCAGAACAGCCACCAGGATGCGCTGCATGTAGTTGCCTAATTCGGGAAGTAGGCAACATGATTACTGCCGATTACGTGTATTAGTCAGTAGATTTGCCTAGTACGTGAATTCGGCAATATTTTGCCTAGGTCACGAACTAGGCAATTTCGTCAATTCGGCGTAACACATGTATCACCACGAAATATTACGTATATGTGACTTCAGAACCCTCCTACTGATTTTTAGCCAAATCGACCGAAAAAGAGGGGGATGAAATGAAATTAAAAATAAACTTTATTCTGGGACATAGGTACGTCCCCTAAGAATTATAACATAAAGAATAAACAAGTGTATACAAGTATCAACCAGTTGAGAAGAATAAAAATACAATAAAAGAGGTCTCTAGGAATAAATATTAAATGTTAATCTGTCAATTTTATTTTTCTTCTTGTAGTTCGATATACAAATGTGATTAGTTAGTGATTATGACTTATGCCTAGGCTTTAACTACTAGGTCATATCGCCTACTACCAGAGCGCTCTGTCGTTGACTCAACTATGAGAGTCCTAAATTATATCTACCCAAATGTATATACCTGACATTGTACAAGCTCGGGACAATCTCAACGTCCCATTCGAAGGACGGCATGCTCAACGTTTTTCTAACATGCTACCTTTGAGCTCCCGCCCCCTTTCATTACTAATTTCATTAGTAAAATCTAAAATAAAAAAAAATAAGAATAAATGAGTATAAAAAAGTCGTCTGTGAATCACCGGCAGTGTACTTCCCCAGAAAGAATTTATCAATTACCTTTTCGTTCCCCCTTCAAAACAAGTCAACCGTTTGCGCTAATATAGTTGAGTTACAGAAATCCTAAATCCTCATAATAAATTTTGTTTCGAAAAATTCATTACATTGGTAGTTATTAGGGTTTTTAAATTGAGGCCCTTACCCTAAACTCTTCTCCCTTCCCTTTGGTAAATTTTGCTGAAATTCAACAGGTTTCGTGGTTAGAGGGTTCTAGATTCACTTATAAAATTTTCTGTTCACAGCAATTGTTTTTTTCATATTTGGAATCTAGAGGTCGGAAAACATTAAATTCCGTTGAAAACTCCGTCATCGAAGTTTTGACTGATTATCGTATAAGTAAAATAATAATACCAATAAATAACATTTTAAAATTATGATAAATATTTTATAATTCTTCCAAAAAGTCTTCTTCCATGACGATAATTCGAGACTTTTTTGCATCCCTTCACCATAAAATAAAAATATTGAGAAAACCTTTTCATACAAGAGGGTTTTTTATATTTATTTTTCGGGGTCATCAAAATGTATACAAAAGAAAAGTTGTGAATAAAAATATTCCATGCATGTTGAATATAAAAGTTTTTCTTGTAGAAAGGCTGGCGAGGTGCTTAAGCCGTTGTGACTAAGTAAAATGAAGGTTTGAGGGAGAACCATTCTCGATAAATCCCAACTATGACCTCATTACTAGGTGAGTGCTTGGGCAAGCACCCGAGAAGATCTCGGGGCCCATTTATCTTAGGTACATTACCAACGTAAGCCACCCTACTTGGCTGCTAGCTGCTTAGTGGTTAGCTTGGCTGGGTCATAAGACTCCAAAGTCAATATGGTGAGCCGACCATAAATCATCTCCTTTTACCCGTAATAAATCCCTCATCTTGACCACATCCTAAAAATAAATAATGATAAATTGTTATTACGTGCTTTAAGACAGGGGGGGAAGGGGAATTTTTAAACTTTTTATTCAACCTCTCTAAAAGCTTGAAAATACTAAAGCACAATTTTCAAACGCGTAGCAGCGTTTTGCTTGAAAATACACACCATCGTACTTAAAATTTAGGTGAAATCTAGACTCGTAGTTGACTTGTACGCATATGCTTGTCATCCCCCTCTCCATAGCGTTTCATGTTTGATTTTTTATGTCGAGGTTTCACTTCAAATACAAATATTCTTTTATTTTCTTCTCCTTAATGAAATGTATATCCATTTTTTTTTTTTGATATTACATTGGATCTGATTTTTTGTTGCACAAATTTATCCACAAATTCGTTTTTACCATACAATGAGTTCAACAATGGAGCAAGACTTTGACTATGAAATTGCAAGAAAAAAAAGAACAAAACATGACACAAGTTGCATTAAATCACGATTCGCCAAGGTCTAATAAACTGCTCCCACGCGACGCATAAACTTACTACATACTCACGCGACGCGGCTTCTCAGTCCTACCAACTAAGGCATTTACTAATCGAAAATGTCCCTTCTTTATTTTTACTTCCCCAGCTATACGAAATACATTCAAAAATTCGATGCAAAAATTCCGACCTCTAGATTCCAAATTTGAAAAAAAAAATTCTGTCTGTGAACAAGATAACTCCCAATAGAATGCATGAATCAACATGAGATTTTATATGTGAATCCAGAACCCTCTATCGATGCCCCTGTTGTTTTTCAGTCAAATCGACCAAAGGAATTTTGGAAAGGTTTAACTCAAAAACTCTTAATAACTGCCAATGTATCGACACGAAATTTAGTATGAGGATTTAGAAGCCCCTATGTAAGTCAACTTGAATATTAGCGCAAACGGTCAGCTGGTTTTGGAGGGGGAACGAAAAGTTAATTGATTAATTCATTCTGGAGAAGAATGCGGCGCGGCTTCTCAGTCTTACCAACTCAGATATTTTTAAATAAAATATCCCTTTTTTTTTATAATAACGCCATTGTAAGTGGCTGCACCCTTTCCCATTCCCCTCGTTACGCCTAGGACTATACGAAATTTCATCTGCATCTCTCAAGATAAACGAGCGGATGTTCGTTGTGGTGGCGTTGCCATCCAGTATCGTAACAACACCGCACATCTGCACATGTCAAAAAAAAAAAAAATATGCTAGTGAATCTATGATATCCCTGCATCTAACAAAATTGGTGATATTTGTCAAATGTTTATTGGACAAAGGAAAAAAGTAACAATTATATCAATTTACATGACGCCTTGGGTCATCTGAAAAATAAATAAAATTATGTGAATCACTTGCTATGTACTTCCCCAGCACGAATTGATCAATTAAGTTTTCGCTCTCCCTCCAAAGCCAATCGACCGTTTGGACTAAAACTCAATATTTGACTTACATAGAGGCTTCAGAATACTTATACTTCATTTTGTGTCGATACATTCATTACATCGGCAATTATTGAATTTTTGAGTTGAGTCCAACTTTGATAGTAGTGTGCTTCACTTATCAAAGCATAGACCTTTTCATATGTCATTGTCACATATAAAGGAACCAACAAACGACCTGGAGAAAGTTTTAAACTAGGTGACCTGGAAAAGCCCAAGAGCTCATTCATCGATCCACACCTGTAGCAGAGGTCACAGGTCAAATCTGCTTACATTCGTAAATCAACAGCTATGGCGTGCTCCTCTTTTCAAAGCATTGACCTTTATATAATAATAATAAAAGTTTGTATTGTTTAAGGGGTGCATTCACATTTTCTTTGGTTTTTCCTTAAACCAATGTGTCTGTGAAGAATTCCAAAATGATGATCTTGGTAGCTGGCCGATATGCCTCAGTCTCAGCATAAAGTCATAAATAGAAGAAAAAAAAAAAAATTCAAAATTATAGAAAAAAAATGAAATAAAATAAATAAATAAAATAGTAAATACGAATTAATAATAATAATAATGTAACAAAAATAGTAAATATGGGGGGGGGGGGGGGGGGGGGGGGGATGTAGGTATTGAATATAAATGTAATATGGAAGTAGAAATACATTATTCTTTAACAATGAATGATCTACGTTTCACAGCGCTGATTAAATAATAAAACATATTTGAGTTTCATTCTTATTATGGGCCAGGAGTAATGTATGGAAGTTGAATCGGTCTATACTGGTACTCTGAGGCAGGAAGTGGCTTCTAATGGGGGAGTATATCGGACAGGATATTCACAGGTGGTATACGTCTTCCATAGACCTTTATATGTCATAGTCGGAGGAACTACAAACGACCTGAAGGATGTTTGTAACCTGGAACAGCCCAAGAGCATATATATCGATTGCAAAGGTCAAATCGACTTACTTTTGAAAAACAACTGTCTTACTGTTTCCCTTTTCAAAAGAATTTCCTAGCGCAACCATATGCAAAAAGGAAAGTGCGAACAGTGGGCAAAGACTAAGGTAGGACGGCTGACCTAGAAAAGCCTAAAAGCACATTTATCGATCCATACCTGTAGCAGAGGTCGCAGGTCAAACCGGCTTGTTTAGTTCAACAACCGCCATTTTGACATTACTCCCTTTCCCAAGCAAATTCCTTTTTCACGTCATTCTTGAATTACTATCTATCTCGGTTATAATATATACGTTGCATATCTCAATAGGATTACACAACCGTCCATATTGTTAGAAGCAACTACTGAAAAATTTTAATACAATGAATAAAACTGATCGCATGCTGTCAATTAGTCATTGGATTTTTTTATACATTGTTAACCTAATTAGTAACTCTATAAGCACATCAGCTGCCTCCGTGGCGCAATGGCTAGCGCGTTCGGCTGTTAACCGAAAGGTTGGTGGTTCGAGCCCACCCGGGGGCGTTTCTTTTTTATATGTTAAATATTTATTTTAACTTGAAGAAAAAATTCGAAGTTGCGGTTCTTCAAATTTGTTATTCTACACTTGTCTGAACATTTTACAACTCCAGCTATACGAAGTATAGGAAAATTTACTTAATCGGTCAAAAATTCGATGCAAATTTTTCAATGAAATTCATGTTTTCCGACATCTAGATTCCAATATGAAAAAAAATTTCAAAATGCGTCTACGATATTTTATATGTGAATCCAGAACTCTCTAACGGAAGCCACCTATTGTTTTTCAGCCAAAATCGACAGAACAGAAAAGGGGAAATAGGGGAGAGGCAGAACAAAAAACGAATAACTGCCGTTGTAATGAATATATCTATGTGAAATTTTATATATGAATTCAAAAGCCCATGTTTTCAATTTTCAGCGGAATCGGCAGAAGGGAAGGGGGGATCTGATGGGGTCTCAATTCAAAAACAAGTTTGAATGTTGATTCAAGAGTTATTTCGTTTATTCTCAGCAATTATACCTATATTTATATGCGAATAAATAATTAAATTAAATAATCGCTAATTTCTATTCTAGTGAACATTTTGATGTATATGTAACAATGATTATTTTTTCTGGTTATTTAGAATATAAATTAGAAATATAATAACTATATCAAGTTGGCCTCATTAACCAACTAACACAGAAATAACTATCATAGAATTGACAGTGCCTCCCTTGATGACTTATCAGAACTTTTTAACTGATTATTTAGTTTTTACTCACTGAAAATATTAATTACTTTTGATTCTAATCAAGAAAAGATCACATTCATGAAATCCTAGTTCAAAAAAACTATAAGTGATAAAAATAAAATTTGAAAATATCCATCACCTATACGTAAAAAATTACATTTGGAATAAGGAAAAAATTCAATTGGAATTACAAAAATCGCAAAACGAGGGAGTTTGAAGCCTTTGTCTGTGTGTGGCATCGAATCGATTTTAAAGCGGTTTTTTCGTTTCAAAAGCTGGTATTTGCATGATGGTTCTTAGCCATGTTTGGTGGAAATTGGGTATGCCGTCTCCAAGATATTCAGGTTTCATCAGAGCCTGTGTGGGGATCTCGGCCTCTATTACAGCTAGAGACTTGGAATTTGAGCTCAAATGTTTATAAGGCCAAGCCCATCCCCCCAAAAAAGCTCTCTCCACCAAGGTTTCAGTAAAAAAAACTTGTTATTTATGAATAAAAGTAATGTTAAAATTATGTTGTATGGAATTTCTCAATTAACTCAACATTTTAAGTGCAGTTTTCCAAAATTTTGTATCATGCAAAATGTGTTTTTTACTTCCCCAGCTATACGAAGCATAGGGGAAGTTATTTAATTCATCATTAATTCCATCAATTTCCTGACCATTTCCAAAAATGAAAACAAAGTCTGTCTGTGTTGGGGGAGTGCTGGGTATATAACCGATGATTCACCGTTTTTTTTATTTTTGGGAACAGGATGTAGGAAAACAAATGCCAAAAATTATTAATTTTCTTCACCT